>CM035127.1:35544291-37944291 GCA_020205605.1 Panax ginseng | reverse complement strand
ATATTTTATATCGAGTAAGTTCTTGTTATTTATTGATCATGTTTAATATGTTATATTAAAGGTTATTAATCTTTTCAAAGTATGATTTCTGTTATACAATACTTATTCCATTGTATACCTCTTGAGTTTATTATTCAATTTGAATATCAATTATTGTTGAACCTTGTAAGACTAGCGAACCCTTATTGATTCGACTAGTCCATAGTTGATGAACATTCTAAATTTCAGAACCCTTGTTGAATTTATCCAAAGTAAACTTCCTTTAGTGCGGACTCTAATGTCGAACTGAGTTGAACAACCCTGTATAGGGGATTACATATGCGTTAGCGTTAAGATATTGTGCACAATATGGTACTAAGGGTTGATCCCCCTAAATACGAGTAGAAGAGTCCATAGTCTTATGACTGTTAAAAGTTTCAAGTTTAACCCTTGATAACCTAGGACATAGTTCAAGGTCTTATGACCCTCAGAAGTTCTTTTGATTCTTGTTATTCATTCTTGATTCAAAAGTTGAGTTTCTTATTCCAGAAACCTTTGATTCACTCGCATGTTATTATATTGTTGTTATATTATTATACTTGTGGGCAATCGTGCTCACTCTTGCGTAATAATAACATTGCAGTTAAGAATGAAAGGTCCAACGAGCCATCTACTAGCAAAGGCAAGAGCAAGATTAACAAGTGATGAAGACTTATTACTTATGTGTTTATGTGTTTATGTTTCAGACATATGTCAATGTTGTGTAAGACTATTATTTGTTTATGTTTCTGCAGTTGAGATTTAAGGTTAGTATAACCTGGGATTGATGTATTTATTTCAGATGATGTAACTCCTTAAGGAGAGGATTTATTTCTATCTAATTATGCTTTTATTTATTATGAGTAGATAGATATATGATGTTTGTATAGTGAACACCAAATCATGTGGGAATTAAAGTACCCGGATTTAGGGGTGTCACAGTTTGGTATCAGAGCTATAGGTTATAAACCTTAGGTGGGGGAACAACCTTAGGTAGTAGCCTTATAGGAAGAACATAGTGGTGGTAAACTCTTATCGAGTTCTAAGAAATGAATTTCTTAATTCATTGAAGATAATAAAAGACTTTATATGCTTATATGATAAATTATGTGCTCGCTAGTACAGATTAGTAACTAAACTTAAAATTGTGTTGTCAGGATGTCTGATGTTGGAGGAGCTAGTCGAGCTGGGGAGGAGGAACCCCAAGTTCCTACAGAGGAGGAGCCCCAAGACATTCATGTCGTCTAGGAGCAGTTGGTACAGAGAGAGCCATCTCCATTGATAACTGTTGTTGGTTAGGAGCATGAGCCTGAGACTGATCCAGGGGAGGATCCTGAGGAAGAAGAGGAGGAAGATGAGTTCCCACCGAAATCTATCAGTGCTGAGATTGTACGACGAGTTATATGACCATAACATAGAGTTACATGACACTATTCAGGAGCTAAATAATCGGATGATTATTCAACATCTTACCATCGAGCAGAGGGGTAGGGAGGTTGTGACTCTTCACACACATCTAGGAAACGTAGAGTGGGATTTGGTTCACGAGAAGGGTCAAACCGAGGAGAAGTCCGAGGAAATAGAGAAGTTGAAGAATGAACTAAAAGAGAGCTCAGCAAGGCTGACCATAGCAGAGGAGGCCTGGGTAAGGGAATCACGTCGTGCTGATCTTGCAGAAAAGGATTGTCGCGCGAAGAAGGCTAAGCTTGGGGAGACATACTCTACACTTCATAATGCAATAGATGAGGCCCAGGATTGAGTTATGAGATACCCAATTCAGTTCAAAGGACTATCATCGTATATGCTAGATCGCAGGATGATGTCCCGCATTATGGAAGAAGAGCGTAGCAAGGCTATTCAACGCCTTAACAGGAAGCGATAAGAATAGTTTAATTATGTGAAAACCTATCTGGTAGTTAAAAATGTAAATTCCAATGTGGTTATAACCAAAAGAATATTTTAATATTTTAAATCATGTAGATTCTTTATATCGGGATAGTTGATGTAAATAGCAGTGATGCTATCGTAGTTTGTTAAAACTTTTGATTAAATAAATATATCAAGTTGTTTGAGAAAATGTGTTAAGTGATTATGTTAAATTGTTTGAATTAAGCCTTAAATATTTAGAGAATTGAATAAAGATCTAATAAGCGTATATTTTAACAGAAATATGCCACCGAGAAGAAGACCAAACCGTCAACCAGCTCAAGAAGAATCGACGAACAACAACAATAACACCAATGATAACCCCGTTCATCAATTAGTGAACTTATTAGCTAGAGTGATTAATAATCAACCTCAAGCTCGACCCAATACGACGTTCAAGGACCACCAGAGTTTAAAGGCTCCATGAACCCAATTGAAGCTCAAACTTAGGTTATGGAGATGGAGAAAGTTTTTAGTGTCGCCAGAGTTAGAGAGGACCAAAAAATCGCTTACGCAACGGTCATGTTAAAGTCAGAGACCAGTTATTGGTGGCAAGAAAATAAGGTCCGTGGAGGAGAGGGTATGATCACTTGGGCGAGATTTAAAGAGATGTTCTTCGAGATATACTTTTCGACAAGCTCGCACAACCAAATAGAGGTACAATTTCTGGAGTTGAAGCAAGGAAATATGTCTGTGCCAGACTATGCAGCAAGATTCAATGAGTTGGCTAGGTTCGCCACATATCAAGTGCACATGGATGAGAGGAAATCAAGAAGGTTTGAACAAGGACTGAAGCCCTGTTTATATAGTAAAGTGTCGTAGTCTATTATCCATGCACTACGGCCAAGAATATTTGTGTATTCATTAATGGTCATGATCATGCCAACAATTGTCCATCAATGCACTACGGGCCAATGAGAACTTTTACCACATCATTTGTAACATTACGGTCATGATTACACCGAATAATCCCTTGTCATAATCATACCAAGTCCATCTATGCACTACAGGCCACAGATGACTTTCAACAAAATATAAACTTGAGGATGATGACAATGATATAAGAATTCAATAAAACAAGTTCAAGAATTATTTTATCTAGGAATTATTAACGTCCAAATTGTCAACATGATATTGTTTTGTAGAGTAAAATTCAAGAATGATCAGAAGAATATTTCCATGAAAAGATACTGGATGAAGCGCAAATATCAAGGATATTCTACTAGTTTCATGGAGTATAGAAGTCAAAATTTTAACCAACTGAGTATAATAAAGAATGGAATAACAAAAGAAATCACCATGCATGCGGTATTTCAGATAGACAAAGTTATTCCAATGTAATAATAATAACGGAACCAGTCGTGCAAAATTTGCAACAAGACAGGATGTTCCAACAGTAATAATAAAGATGTAACTGTGTCGGTGTAAAACACATGCATATAATGTTCCAAATGAATAATAATAAGACGGAACGAGTCCGAAGTAAAACACATGCATGTGATATTCCAACGGAATAATAATAAAGAGCGGAACCAGTCCGGTGTAAAACACATGCATGGATGTTCCAACAAAATAATAGAAGAATGTCACCAAGTATAGGGTAGACCACAGATCACAAAAGTTATTCTAATGTAATAATAAGAATTTGAATAACAACAGTTCTCTTCATGAATAAGAAAGAATAACACTCCTTACGAGTACAACAAATAATATTCCCTACCATGAGAAGAAGAGTACTGGATATATAAGTAGTGAAGTAGCATAATACTTTCTTCTTTCTCTCTATAGTTTATCTCTCTAGAGTTTCAGTGAATTCGTAAGAAAATAATGAATGAATGAGCTTCTATTTATAGAAAAATGGAATGCATAGTAACTAACTTATGAACTGTCGAGATTGATTTACTTTAATCTGACGGTCCATATTTAAAACAAAATAAAATATAATATATTCTATTTATAATCTAATAAAACGAATAACTTTATAAAAGATTTTACTATGCAAACACTATGCATAATAAAATATAATATATTCTAATTATTGTCTAATAAAACATATATCTTTATAAAAGTATTTTGTTTTATATAAAAAGATTTTACTATGTAAAACACTATGCAGACACTATGCAACACTATGCATAATAGAATATAATATATTCTATTTATAGAATAACTTTATAAAAGTATTACATTTTTATATAAAAAAGATTTTACGTATTATTACATTAATAATACCAACAAAACCGAGTGACTTATCACTTAAGCATCAATAATTAATACGTGTGCTACTTATGCAACCACGCCAGACATCGTACATTTTTTAACACGGGTGTTTCAACAGATTATCAGTAAAACTTACGCCGTTATTTTCATAAAGTATTTTTGTCATTTTCTCAATCCGATAATAATTACATTTGTGGGGTCCACCAATGATTGTGCCGTTGTACTAATATTCCTGTTAAAGCGAATATTCCCGACCAATCGAATATTATATAACAACTACGTACTTTGCAAAATTTATAAATATTACCCACAACTATTATATCAATTTCACTCCATAATATTCAAAAATAATATTTATAGAAAATTCATCTTTATTCAAAAAGTTGGGGTTTTACAATCTCTAAGTTTCATGTCATAGATGGAATTGGGGTGCCTTCCTTCTTGTCCTCTGCACCATGAAATTTATTGACTTCATCTTTCGTCAATGGCTCAACCTTCAACTCTGAATTTTCACCCGTTGCACATATCCATGGTCCATACTCCCTCGATTTATGTACCTCATCTTGTAGGCCCCAATTCACCACATCAACTATGAAGCACTCTTCTTCATCCGTTGGTAAATTGATTGCTTTAAAGACGTTGAAAGTGATCTCTTGATCCTGGACACGCATAGTGAGTTCACCTTTTTGCACATCTATCGACGTTCTGTCCG
The DNA here is from genome assembly GCA_020205605.1 of Panax ginseng. NCBI lineage: Eukaryota > Viridiplantae > Streptophyta > Magnoliopsida > Apiales > Araliaceae > Panax > Panax ginseng. The sequence goes on along the minus strand of CM035127.1, from coordinate 37,939,415 downwards.
TGGCCAAGAATGGTCTTCCCAATATTATTGGTATGCTTTTGTCCTCCTCGTAGTCTAGTATGATGAAGTCAGCTAGAAAAATAAACTTATCTACCTTAACCAACACATCCTCAACAATTCCTCGTGGTTACGTAATCGATCTATCAGCTAGCTGTAATGATATGTTTGTCGGTTTTGGATCCGACAATCCCAACTGGTTAAATACTGACAGGGGCATCAAATTTATGCTTACCCCAAGATCACATAAACACTTACTAAAGTTCATCTTTCCAATGGTGCATGGAATTGTGAAGCTGCCCGGATCCTTCAGCTTTGGAGGTAATTTCTGCTGAAGCACTGCACTGCATTCCTCTGTCAAGGCTACCGTTTCAAACTCATCTAATCTCCTCTTCTTTGACAGTATACCCTTCATAAATTTTACGTAGCTTGGTATTTGTTCCAATGCCTCAGCGAATGGTATGTTGATCTGCAGCTTTTTGAATACCTCCAAGAATTTGTTGAACTGTTTGTCTTCCCTTTTTTATTTAATCTCTGCGGATACGGAACTTGAATGTTAATTGGTGGTACTGGACTCTTAAACGTCTCCTCTGGACCTGCTCTGTCTTTCTCTTCCTGCTGACCCTTAGATTTCTCCAAATTTTCTTTATCAAGAGTTGGTTTTCCGCTACTTCGACGCAGAAAGTGCGACTTGCAAAGAATCGACAAATCTTTTCCAGATCTCAATGTGATCGCTTGACACTGTTCCTTCCCTTCTCTTCTTGGATTTGTCTCCGTATTACTTGGCAATGAACCCTGGGCCCTGTTAGTAAGCATGTTTTCCATCTGTCCCATTTGAGTTTCCAGATTCTTTATAGCCACTGCTTGGCTCTTGATCATAACTCCTGTGTTTGCCATGTATTTCATCATCATCTCCTCCACTTCTGATTTCTTTTCTTGCTGGGGTGCAGCTGGAGTGTGATGTTCCTGTTGTTGTTGAGGAAATCCCGGTGGAAAGGGTGGTCTAGGATTAAACTGTGGCTGCGCTGGTTGTGCCTGAAATTGATTATTTGGTTGAAACTGAGTCTGTTGATTCCCTTGATTATTCGACCAACTAAAGTTTGGATGATTTCTGTTGTTGGGGTGGTATGTGTTCTGAAATTACCCTTGGTCTTTTCTATAGTTGCTCACATACTGTATTGATTCAGAGCTGATAACACGTTGATCCGTCGAGTGTGACCTCGCACAAATCTCATATACGAAGGCAACTATCTTTACTTTTACTTCTACCAAAGTATCTATCTTCTTTGCCATGGCCGCCATCTGTGCTGACAACTGAGTAATAGCATCAACCTCCAACACACCTGCAACTTTGGGTTGTGGCATCCGAGATGTAGGATTTTGAAAATCTTTGGATGTCATTTTCTTGATAAGGTCATAGGCTTCCTCATAGTTCTTTGCCCATAATGCCCCTCCTGCAGCTGCATCTATAATCGATCTCGATTGCCATCCCAATCCATTATAAAACATGTTGATTACATCTAATCTGGCATACCGTGATGTGGGCACTTTCTCAGCATTTCTTTGTATCTCTCCAATGCTTCATATAATGACTCGCCCTGTTGTTCCTCAAACTGAGAGATAGATGTCCTCATCTTCGCAATCTTAGCCATTGGGAAGAACTTAGCTAAGAATTTATGTGCTAAATCCTCCCATGTAGTTATAGATTCTGCTGGCAGAGAATAAAGCCAACTTTTCGCTTTATCCCTCAATGAAAATGGGAACAACCTTAGTCTAATAGCATCCTCCGTCACACCGTTGTATCTGAATGTATCACAAATTTAGATGAAACTTAACAGGTGTTCATTCGAATCATCTGTAGCAGCACCGCCAAACTGAACTATATTCTGCACCATTTGAATAGTGCCAGTTTTTATCTCGAATGTATTTGCTGCTATTGCTGGTCTGACTATACTAGACTGTAGTCCATTAATATTGGGCATGGAATACTCCTTCAGAGCTCTATGCTCCTCTCTTTGATCTTCTCCTTGTGCTTCGGCTGCCATGTTAGTTGTCGTGTTTTCCAACTGTTCTTGTAAATTTCTATGTACACCCGCTTTCCAACCTCTCCCGTTTATGTTATCCTGAATAGGTGTTAAATCGGGGGTTGGTTGACCGTGTGCGCATAAAAATTTATCCAAATTCCTGAAAAAAAAAAAAAAACTCAAATGAGATAAGACTAGAATTGTCTAAGTCATACAATATAGCTTAAACTAATGATAATAATACTAAATTAAACACCTTTCCCCAGCAACGGCGCCAAAAACTTGTTGCCTCTTTTTTAGTCTTAACAAAAGAGCTCTAACTCATGCAAGCATACATGCGTCAACAAGTGTCTGAAAGAAAAGTAAAGTATCGATCCCACGAGAGAAAGTTGTTTAACTTAAACTACTACTCATTAATTAATTCACTATATTTATATGCTCAAACTAATGACAAAACTTGGTTTGGTCTCGAATTGTAAATAACAACTAAAACAATAATAACGATAGAATAAATGATATTGGAACTAATGGGATCCTAACTTGATTTAATACTTCATTTAATCGCCACTATCATGCATGACTTGTTCACATATCACAAGAAAGTAGCCAAGAGCACTAAAAGAGTATTAGCCATTTTTCAATGCAATAAGACCTACTTACACAGCATCCATAGATGATAGACTCTATGTAATCATCAATATAACCAAAATCACTATATGTCTATGTGAAATTGCAACTATATTGATTTTAAGTTCAAGCCCTTATTCTAACTTATACGGTGAAACAATATATGTCTATCTGGTTCACGAAATACATAAGCCATATAACACAGCCCTATATACGTATACTATCATGATTACAGTCCATATTTGCATGTTCATTGTCAATTCTATACAAATACTGAAACGAATAGTGATCAAGCATTCATGCATGCAAAACAATCATGACAGACATCCCATATGATATGCAAAACAAAACAGCATTTAAGCATGCAACCAAACTACATATTAAAATCCGTTAGAATCCCATAATGGAGTTTAGTTCATGACTGAACCAAAAGCCATTATGGGATCAAATCTAAACATGGTCAATAAACGACAATTGAAAGAAGAAAGATAAAACTATCAAACCCAATTGCTGAATATAAATCAATATTCAGATCCTCATAAGAATCCAGCAAAACTAATATTAATAATCCACTCTGGTAGAAAATCCCAAGAAGGAGTAGAAAAATAGAGATGTGGTCTCCTTCTACGTTGGAATCTCCCCCAGAGAATAAACCCTAATTACGATCTAAAGATAAGTGAAAAACTTTAAATCAATTACAACCTTTAAAAATTGGAAATAAAATAAAACAAGTCAGCAGCTTCAGGCCTCGCACACGGTAGCGCGCTCCTCCAACTTGATATTCTCGCGGCCGCGAGACTTGCAGTAAGTTTCTCTGTTTATCCGATCTCGCGCACGGGCGCGCGCTCCCTAGGCTTGTCCTTCTCGCCGCCAAGAACTTGCGATGAGGGTTTTCTTGGTTTGGTTGGGAAACTACAGGGCATGGCGCGCGCCTCCAAGTTATCTTTGTCACAAATTGCTTGCGGATGTAGTCGTTGTCTTCTAATCCTGCTCCTTAGCTTGGTTCTGCAATGTCCTATGTGTATCCATGCTTGTCCATCCATGCTTCACTCAATCCTATACACATCCTATCTTTTATCTCGCCTCACACTTCCATTAGCCTCGTGCCCGATATCACCACCAAATTAGGCCATTTCCTGCACTTATTCACCAAGGAGTTTTAAGTATGCGAAATACAAATTATCATGAAATGCAGCTAAAACATAATAAAATGTACTTGAGATGGGCATAGTTCGCATGAATTTTTACTCCATAAGTAGGTGTAAATCCTACTTATCAGATATCTAGCTTACATATTCGACAGTCGTAAAGAGAATCCAAAAATAGAGGAGATACCAGTAGTGAGGGACTTCACAGACGTATTTCCAGACGATCTACCAGGACTTCCGCCAGACAGAGAGGTTGAGTTCGTGATCGATTTGGCACCAGGAACAGCTCCAATATCGAAGGCACTGTACCGAATGGCACTGGTAGAGATGAAAGAATTGATGGTACAACTACAAGAATTATTGGACAAGAAGTACATTCAACCGAGCGTATCACCATGGGGAGCGCCAATGTTGTTTGTCAAGAAGAAGGACGGGACGATGTGGCTCTGCATCGACTATAGAGAACTGAATAAGGTCACGATTAAGAATAGATATCCATTACCGAGGATCGATGACTTGTTTGATCAATTGAAGGGAGCAAGATACTTTTCCAAGATAGACTTGAGGATTGGTTATCATCAATTGAAGGTGAGGCCAAAGGAAGTACCGAAGACAGCGTTCAGAACACGATATGGTCACTATGAATTTTTGGTAATGTCATTTGGTCTAACGAATGCTCCTGCAGCATTTATGGGCTTAATGAATGGAGTGTTCAAGCCATTTTTCGACAAATTCGTAGTGGTATTTATAGATGACATTTTGGTATATTCGAAGACCAAGGAAGAACATGTAGAGCATTTGAAGGTAACGTTAGAAGCATTGAGAAGGGAGAAGTTGTATGCTAAGTTTTCGAAATGCGAATTTTGGATTGAGCGGGTATAATTTCTTGGGCATGTGATTGATAAAGAAAGAATTTCGGTAGATCCATCCAAAGTCGAAGCTGTGATAAACTGGGATCAGCCGAGAACGTCGTCGGAAGTACAAAGTTTTCTTGGATTGGCAGAATATTACAGAAGATTCATTCAGGACTTTTCCAAGATCGCAACTCTGTTAATGAATTTGACTTGAAAAGCTGTGAAATTCGTTTGGACATAAAAGTGTGAGGAAAGATTTCAAGAACTGAAGAAGAGGTTAAGTACAGCACCTGTGTTATCTCTTCCGGATGATACATGCAATTTTGTTATTTTTAGTGATGCATCGCATAAAGGACTAGGTTGTGTGCTTATGAAAAATGACATAGTTATTGCGTATGCGTCACGACAATTGAAGGACTATGAGAAGGGGTATTCGACCCACGACTTGGAGTTAGTTGCGGTGGTTTTTGCTTTGAAGATCTGGAGACACTATCTCTATAGTGAGAAGTGTGAAATATATAAAGACCACAAGAGTCTGAAATAAATTTTTAAACAGAAGGACTTGAATATGCGCCAAAGAAGGTGGTTGGAGTTAATTAAGGACTATGATTGTGAGATTTATTCCATCCGGGTAAGGCAAATGTGGTTGCTGACGCCTTAAGTAGAAAGGGTCGGGAGAAATTGATGATGTTGACCGCTCAGGAGGAGCTAATTTCAGCCATGGAGAAGTTGGAATTGGAAGTGAAGTATCCTATGGTACACCCCTACTAGATAAAGTTAAGGAGGCTCAACTTCAAGACGAAAAATGTAAAAAGGTGAAAAAGAAGATATTCGAAGGAACCGAACCAAGATTCAAGATGGACAATGAAGGAATACTAAGATTTGGAAGTAGAATTTGGGTACCCCCAGTACCTGTGACAACCCGAAAATTCGGATTGTCCAGAATTTAGGTTTAAAGAATTAGTTATTAACAAAACTAATATTTATTAATACTATTATGTGCTATGTGTTTGTTAATCGTACTATAACCTAGGATGATTATAAGTCGGGAGTATTCTGGCTACGAGCTAGTCTGAGCGAGTAAGAATTTTCAAGAAGAAAATAAGATTTTTCCGGGAACAAAATATTTTTCGGGGAAAAAGACAAAATAGGCACTATTCATCCGTTTCTGCTCGGAGATTTATTTTGAAATTCCGAGAGGTTATAGATTACGTTTAAATTTGAGACGTGATGGAATATTTAATAATATTTCAGTTATGGCAAAAATGAAGTTTTCACCTGCGGACTCAAAACCTAAGGGTTAAGAAAAGTGAGTTCCGAGAATTTTATGATCACGTATAATCATTAGGGTTATTATGCGTGATAAATAAGAGGATAATACTAGTTATTATATGAGTATAGTAAGAAGATTAGTACGACGTATAATACGAATATCGTATGAACTATATACAAAGAAAATACGAGAATACGAGAATGAGATGCGTAGAATACGATAAGTCTCAATGAAATTTGAGTTCATGGACTTTGTAGAATCTAATTGGACTTGGATTATGTCAAGCCCAACGCTTTGTGAAATCAAGCCCAAGATAGGCCCAATAAGAATTAGGGTTAAGGCCCAAACCAAGAAAAGAAACCGCGGATCGAACCGATGGGTAAACAGATGGGTAATAACCAATAAGGAAACCCATGGGGTGACCCATGGGGCAAGAGGGGCGGTCACTTGGCCACCAAGTAAACGTGGTGGCTATGTCTTGGAGGAGGTGGGAATAGTAAAGAGGTGGGGGGTGAAATGACTAAAATGCCCTTAGCTTTGATTTTCTATAAATAGGAAGCTCATTTGTTTATTTTGAGGATTTTGAAAATCCCACACTTGAGAGAGAGAGAGAGAAGTCGGATGGGGAGGAGAAGGAAGAGTATGAGCATGAATGATTGGATCGAAAGTGTTCGTGAGATAGAAAAGCTTGCAAATCGCCGACTTTGTCTAGCGGGAGAAAAATAAGAAGAAGAGGTAATCTAAAACCTAGTTTCTTCTAATGCTTTTTATAAGTTTAATATGTTTAAAACATAGCTTAATGAGAATAGAGAGAAGATGATGTTAGAAATGATTTCATATGGTTGAAATCATGAGAAAAGAAGAAATAAGAACTTAAAAATTTAGTTTATAAATTTCTTAAGGAAGTATAAGATTCGTAGCGAATTTGAACGATCCGAGTGGATTATATGAATAAGTAGGTTAAATAAGTACGGAATAATGTTCTATAACATCAAATTCCAATAAAAAGTTGAATCGTAATCCAAAATATCGATTAAAATGAAGAACGAACGAAGAACACGCGAAGAACACGAAGAACGTTGTTGATGGACAAATTTAAAACTATCGTAGTGTAATTGTTGTTGATGGACAAGTTTAAAACCATCGCGTATAAGTTAGCTGTGTATTGCTTGGTTGGGAACGGTAGAAACATTCATGAAGAACGGATTAAATCTTAGCTATAACGAAGTTATGGCGAAAATTTTGTAAAAGACGAACGAGAATTAGAAAGCTAGTAAATGAACCTGGACGTGTAGGGTTTCATAAGAAAGTAAGAAAACATAGAAAACGTGAGTCGTGGACTCAAGAACGAGTGAGTTCCGAGTTCGGATGATCGAATTACGGACGGTCGAACAAAGAGCATTAAAAGCGTAAAAATGAACGAAGGGTGAAGATCAAGGAAATAACGTGGAAAATTAATGGATTCAGAACAAAGTTCTGTCTGAGGGGTATTGAATTATGTAAGATAAGGAAGAGAATGGCTTAGGAACGACCTCGTTCCGAGTTATAACGAAGGAGTTATGAGATTGGGAAGTAAGCATCTCAAATTGGATTTAACACTTAGAGAGAATTTTTCTAGGGTTTAGGCTCGGCGCTGCAGCGCCAGCTGAGCCTTGGGAGGCAGCGCCGCAGTGCAAGCTCGGTCATAAATTTTTGGAGAGTAGCTCACAATGTACGAGAGATAAAAGAAAGGAGTGGAAAGCCCGGTGTTAAGGAAAAAAGCCGGAGATGAGTTTTAAGCGCTTTCTCGACTCTTGGGGAAATGTAAGGGAAGATAAAGAATATAATATTCAACTAATGTAACACTTAATCAAGTAATGTAAACCTTTATTAAAGGTTGATCGTAAAGATTAAGCAAGATTAATTGATAAAGAATATAAACGCGGGTTACGTAACCGATATCCGGGGACCGTAGTCGCGATGAACGAACGTGAGAGATTGTTATGGCTGTGATTCCTTAGACGTTGAGCATCGAGGGTAATGAACATGGGGTTCATATAATGGATAACAAAAGTATTAATAAAATAGAAATTATCACGAAAGCAGTAACAAATGGTAATAAGATTAATGAAAGCCGAATGTGAGTCGATAAGGAATGAATCCTAAGTTATGACATTTAGTTGCCAGAAAGCCGTAAAGAAATAAGAAACTAACTTTAATGAACATTAAGTTTAATGGTTCGGATAAGATAAGAATATAAATCATCCAAGATGATAAACGTTTTGAGTAAGACATATCCGTATGTCATAAAGCCGTAAACTGGTAAAGGAAGTTAGTCGCGTAAACTTATATTGCAAGATCGCGAACCCTAAGAAGGAAAGTTAAGTAAACCAATGCGTAAGTTCAATGTATGACTAATTGGTGTTTATGTTTTCTCCTTATGTGTTATATAGGAATTGAATGAGCAGTTCAGCGTATGCTGTAGCTGGGCGTAAGGCAAGTTTCCTAACTTCATTCATATTACATGAATGCTAGTTTCCTTAAACTTCTTAGATGTTGTACTTGAGAAGTTATGTCTATGTGCGAATGTGCGATATTTGTACAATGTGGTAGAACGTATGAGGCCTTGAGCCACAATTTGAACACTTCAGTGTGTTTATGATATGCATTGTTCTGTGATTGAGCTGTTCAATACAAGTATGTTATGTTTATACATGAACCATTATTGTTAAGTCTGTGCTAATGATTCTAGCCAGATAGGACGTGTATGAAAAAGGTAGAAGAATAAAAGTATTTCAAAGTGAAACTGACTAATGTTTTAAGATGATAGGAATCGAGACTATTCCTATTATTCAAGCTGCTTCATAACCTTTTTTCGGTTATAGAAGTTCTAAAGAAATGTTTTAATTCTGAAGTTGTTTGTTCAACTGTTATGACTTGCTGGGCAATTGAATGCTCACACTTGCTTTAAATGAAAAACAAATTTTCAGCGAACAAGGTTAGAAGAACTTAAGGATCCTGTAAAGATCAAGCTAACGGTATCCAGATGAAGTTCCATTTAGAAGGTGAATGAGTGAGAAGATCAAGTGAAGACTTGTAATGTAAAAAAATGAAATTGAATTATAGACTAGTTTAATGAATTGTTATGTATCCTTTAGCGTTGAGAGTGTATGTTGTTATATTTCGGTATATAATGATGTATGTTGGATGAAGGATGTACTCGTGACGTACAGAATCTGAGTGTAAAGATAGACTGGATTTCGGGGCGTTACAATCCCAGAGATTAAGGAAGACATTTTGAGCGAGGCTCATAGTTCACGATATTCAATTCACCATGATAGTACCATGATGTACCAAGATCTTCGACAACATTTCTGGTGGCCAAATCTGAAATGAGATGTTGCAGAGTATGTTGCCAAATGTCTGACATGTCAAAAAGTGAAAGCAGAACATCAGAGGCCGAATGGGTTGCTACAACCATTGGAGATCCCAAAACAGAAATGGGAATACATTACGATGGATTTCGTGGTTGGCCTTCCGACAACTCAGAAAGGCTATGACGCAGTATGAGTTATCGTTGACCGACTGACAAAATCCGCACACTTCCTTCCGATCAGAATCAAATTTAACTCAGACCAGTTGACAAAATTATATATAAAAGAGATTGTTTCAAGACATGGAGTTCTGGTGTCGATTGTTTTCGATAGGGATCCGCATTTTACAACGAACTTCTGGAAACGTTTACAGGAATGCATGGGTACGCAGTTGAGCATGAGTATGGCTTATCACCCTCAGACAGATGGGCAGAGTGAAAGAACAATTCAGACATTAGAAAATATGTTAAGGGCTTGTATAATGGACTTTAAAGGAAATTGGGATGATCATCTACTGCTCGTAGAGTTCGGCTACAATAACAGTTACCACACAAGTATTGGCATGCCTCCTTATGAAGCGTTATACGGCAGAAAGTGCAGAACTCCGCTATACTGGGATTAAATTGGCGAGAGACAATTACTAGGTCCAGAACTGGTACAACAGATTGCAGAGATAGTCAAAGTTATCCGAAAAAGACTGGTAGCAACTCAAGATAGGCAGAAGAAATACGCCGATCCACACCGTAAAAATGTTGAGTTTGAATCGGGTAGTTATGTGTTTTTGAAAGTATCTCCCTAGAAGGGAATGATCAAGTTCGGAAAGAAAGGGAAATTAAGCCCAAGATTAATTGGACCCTTTGAGGTATTGCGAAGGATTGGAGAAGTTGCGTATGAGGTAGCCTTACCTCCAACACTCGAAAATGTCCATAACGTCTTCCATGTTTAGGTTTTACGACCCTACAAACCCGATTATAAGTATGTGATTGAATATGAACCTCTACATTTTGAGAAAGATTTATCTTGCGGAGAAATTCCTGTTCAGATTGTCGACAGGAAAGAACAAGTTCTCATAAATAAAGTAATACCTTATGTTAAGGTAATTTGGAGGAACCACAATGCTGAAGAAGCTACGTGGGAACTCGAAGATAATATTATGAAAAATTATTCTCAGTTATTTACTTAATTTATGTGTAAGCGATTCTGGGGACAAAATATTTGTAATGGGGGGAGAATGTAACGGGATGAATTGATTGGGTTGTGGTTTTGGGGATAGAATCCTTTTAAGAGGGGAAAGATGTGACGAACGAGATTTTGTAATTTAATTTGAATATTTATTGAATTAAATAAATATTTTTTGATGATTTAATTATTGGATTAAATAATTAATTGATGAAATTGTGGTAGAATAATTTAATTATATCTCGTAATATTGATTAAATTAATGTGGGGAATTTTTATTATTCAAAGTATTTATTTAAGTGAGCTTATTAAATTAAATGGATTATTTAATAAGTATAAATGTTATTTTAATTAATTTAATAATTAATTAGAGAATTAATAATTTGACATAATTAATAAATGAGAAATTTAATTATGTGACTATGTGAATTAATGAGAATTTATTATATTATATTTTATTTAAATTAAATAAGATATTTGATTTATTGTGTAATTGGATGTGACATGATTAAAACTATATTATAAGAGGTTAATTAAATTAAATGGGAATGAGCCTTTTAAGGCTAGCCAAACGAGGCCCTATTGGGAGTTGGGCAGTTAACCCACGAATTGGATTAACTGACCACAACATCGTTAGTTCTTATAATTATATACGTCTTCTTTTATTTTTCTAAGTCTAGAAAAATAAGTTCACATAGAGAGAAATCGAGGATCAGTGAGATTAAAGAAGAAGAAATGTGGAAAAGTAGAATTTATTATCATCCTTGTGAAATCCAAGCGGAGTAATCAAGGGTAAACCCTTAAACTCAAGTTTAAATTATGTTATTAAAGTTTTCATGAAAAATAGCTTTCAAGTCTCTGTAATTGAAAAAGTAATGACTTATGTGTTTATATATGATAATATATAATCATAATATGTTTTATTACCATATATGTATGTTTTCATAACATCAATTACATACAAATATGTTGTAAATAGATTTGTGAAGTTACTAAGTATAAGTTTCATATATATGGCCCTTATGGAAATTAGTATGCTACGAATTATTGTTTAACTTGAAATTTAACGGTAGATTATGTTATCATATGTTAAAACGAAGAAATTAAACTTTGAACGAAAGATTAGTATAAGTTTCAATCTTCATGTTTTATTTTCAAAACTTTCAAAAACAACAAGACCAGTGAAATTATATAATTTGATTCAAGTAATTGTGTGTTTTAACTTGTTAAAATCACTCTGTAAAGGTTGGGTAATAATCATGTACGAATTCTAGTATATGGGTATGTTTAATTTAATGTATTTAATGATCATGTAATGATAATTTTGTCTGGCTCTGCATTTTTTGCGAACTCCAGTTTTCTGGAACTTGTGTTCCGCGCCAGCAACGGCCGGCTCTGTGCCTAAGTCCCGCACATGACTCCATACCATCAGCCGCAATGCCATTATCCAGTCAGTCATACGGTGGTTGCTAGCATGACGCCAAGTGTAACTTAGATGGTGGCGCCGCAGCGCCACTATGCAGTTTATCCAAGAATGAGTATTTTTATGGTTTTATTTCAGGGACTATAATTGTAACCTAATCTAATAGACATACAAATGTGTTAGACATATAATGTGACGTTAGCATAGATTCTTAACATGTCAATAAAGTAATTACGTGTTTAAATGAATTGTCGAACGTGTAGTTAGCTTGTCGTTCGGGTAGTGTAATATTATGTGAAAACAAGTGTGGTAATTTGACTAAGTATAGTCACAATCAGAGTTAGACAAAAAGAATGAACTTGTGATGACTAGTTACGTTATAATTAACTGGTATTGTAAATGAAAATGGTATGTAGGATTAAATCGAGGAACGTGTATAGTTAACGTGTAACCTACGCACGAGGCAAGTTTCTTAACCCTACTTGTTATCATTATGCAAGTTTATAAACCTTACCTCTTTACATTGAGCAAATTCTAAACTTATATTCTATATCGAGCAAGTTCTTGTTATTTATTGATCAATTTTAATATGTTATATTAAAGGTTATTAATCTTTTCAAAGTATGATATTCAATTTGAATATCAGTTATTGTTGAACCTTGTAAGACTAGCGAACCCTTATTTATTCGACTAGTCCATAGTTGATGAACGTTCTAAATTTCAGAACCCTTGTTGAATTTATCCAAACCAAACTTCTTTTGGTGCGGACTCTAATGTAAAACTGAGTTAAACAACCCTGTATAGGGGATTACTTATGCGTCAGCGTTAAGATATTACAAGACAAAGATGGTACTAAGGGTCAACCCCTAAGAAATGAAAGTAGAAGAGTCCATAGTCTTATGACTGTTAAAGGTTTCATGTAAGACCCCAAATTATTAATAAAGAAAATTTAATTTCCTCTATTTATTATTTTGAAATAGTAAGGGTTGAATTGATTAATGTGGTTAGTTATGGGTAAAATGCGCAAATATTTTAAATAAGCAGGTGGTTATAAAATATTCATTGTTGTCGGGGAATATTCGTTTGGTCGTGGAATATTCTTGCTGTCGGGGAATATTCGAACGACGGCGTAGTCTTTTGTGGGCCCCATAACGGAAAGCGGTTGGATGAAGAAAACGACAAGTATAAGTTGTTTATAAATAATGGTTGATTATTACAATTATCATTGTTGGAAATACGGTGGTTAAACACAATAATACGCATTGTTGCACAAGAAGACACGCAGTATTGCACCAATTATTGATTCTTACGTAAGAAGGCACTACTCAATAATTGTTACAGATGAATTCTTATTCAAAGATTTTATTTTATTGATTCAATAATTCTTTGCGTTGATATTTTTATATTATTGTTGTTTCAATAATTGTCAAGATACGTATTTTCCATTATCGAAGCAATAATTCATATTATCTGAATAATATTATTAGAAAATATTATTGGCAATGTCTAGAAAGTTCTGTCTAAGGAGAGGTTTGGTCACCTAATTGCGCGCCAGTAAGGAGAAATTCTTATTGAAAAGCCCCATCTTTCCCAGGAACTACCGGTTGCCAAGATCTTTGTGATTTTGTAATATTATTTGTGAATAATTAATTATTAATTTATATGATGAGGAAAATATTGATTTTATGTGGTTATAGATGGAGAAAATTTTTAAAGTGACAATTGTTAAAAAATTAATATTTTATCTTTTCTCCTAAATTAATATTTTATTATATTATATAATAATGATGATATTTTTTTACAATGAATGTGGGATATATGAGTATATGAGGAGGAAGAGTATTTTTGTTGCAAAAGTTGTTTAAAACATGTTAAACATGTAAAGTGGGGCCCATTTCTTGATTGAAATTTGATTATAGCCTGTAAAATCGCCCGTTTATGGATTTCGGTCAATTTTTGTTTGGAATTTGGAAAAACTTTCTCTGCAAAATTGTAGAGAATTGAATTTTCTATAAAAACCCACGAGATTCAAATTTTCTGATAAAAGGGCTATTTATTATGAATTATTGAAGTTCCGAAATTCCTAAATAATTAATTTTTGAAAGTTTTAATTAATTTTAATAACAAAAATGTTTTTTTTTGTTTTTGTCATTATTAGTAGCTGAATTCAGATGGTCAGATGGTCAGAGTGGGTGTAGGAATTTAATATACATTATATTAATATTTTATTAAATTTTTTGCTTTGGTGTTCTAAGTATTTTCCTATAAATAGGGTGCTTCGGTTAGAATTGAAAATCACACCAGAAACTAAAGTTTTCTCTCTCTTTCTCTCTCGATATATTGAACGTATTCTTGTGAGTATTTTAATACTTTGAGTATTGCTATACGGTGTAAGTTCAAGTCATAGCTTATATCCGGTGTTTCAACTAGAAGTACTGTCTTTACGAGGTAAGAGATGTTATTTTCTTCTCAAATGATATTATTTCTTCAATATCATTATGCTGAAATATTGGTTGGAACTTTTTATCAAATTTGGAACTTTTTCATGTCGGGGTTACTATTAATGAGTTACTATTCATGATACTATTCACGAGTTACTATTCACGAAGCATGATGATGTTTTTTGTGAAATTTCTATCTTTTGGTGTCGGAGTTACTATTCACGTATACGGCACTATTCACGAATACGACACTATTCACAGAAAAATTAAATTTTCGTTTTTCGTCCAAGATATCTATTATGGATACTAGTTCTGATTGTATCTATGTTTTGATCATTCTTGAATCTTACTCCACTACTGGTTATTTATGAAGTATTTTTGAACTTGGATTGTTTAAAGTACGAATCCTTAATATTTATTCTTTTGTTTTCTTTGGATTCATTTTCTTTAAAATATTTTCATCATCCTCGGTCCTAAATGATGATATAATTGAATATCTTTGGCTTTGTAGAAAAAGATGAATGATTTCGATGAATATCTTTGGCCCGTAGAGTGCAAAGATGAGCAGTGTTTAGATGAACATGACCAATGATGAATATCTTTGGCTGTAGTGCAAAGATGAATATTTGATTCAGATATATATTGATTGATGTTACAGGATAAAAGATAGACGATGAACTTTTAAATTCATATATAGAAGATAGTAGTTTGCATTCTCTACTTAACTCTTCTAATGAATTATTATTTCCGCTGCGAATATTGATTTAAAACCTCTTGTCTATTGTATTCTATTAGATTTTCCCCTGTTGAAGACTAACGATAATTTGTTCTATGTTATCTTAGTCATAATATTCTTTACTGGGCTAGTTGAGCTCACCCTTTTCCTTGTTGTTCCATTTTTCTTCTTAGGAGGCGAGAATGTAGCGAGTACTAGTCGGGGTGTGGAATGATGGTTTTAGAAGTGGTTCTAGTAGTCCTCACTATTCTGTAAAATAGTGTATTAATAATTGTAATGAGGACTTATTTGAGTGTGGATATTGTCTAGATGACAATATTTGTATTTAAACTCACAGTTTTTATGTTGTATTATTAAAGTTGTAGTTGTTTCTATACCATGTATTTTGATGACTCGGAATCGGTGTTGTATACCTATTTTGGGGGCGTCATAGTTGGTATCAGAGCTTAGGGATATGGTCTCTGGCGGAGATCAGGGAATAGTACTAGGAGGGGAGAGACGAGTAATCCTTCGCTAGTATGTCATACCTAAGCTCAATTGTTGGTCAGTCGAAGTATATGGTTAATATGTGTTATGTTAAATTGTATAACTAACCTTTGTTTTATGGCAGTATTTAAGAATGGTAGCTGGGAATATTAACGATGGAGTTAATGAGACCGTTGAAACACCTTTAATCACCACCCAGGGGAACGTGCAACAGGAAGGCAATATTCCTCCTGTAAACAACACCACTGAGCAGATGATGAACGACGGGATGTTTAGGAGCTTTTTGCAGTTCATTAAAAACCAGACGAGGGAGACTCGTGTACAGAATACGGGTGGAAATGATAGCAATGCATGGCTTGTCACGGCCAAGCAGTTTAAAGAGTTGGGACCACCATAATTTAAGGGAAAGCCAGATCTGATCACGGAGGAAACGTGGATCAAGCAAATTACCAAGATATTCGATGTCTTGGGATGCATGGAGGAACAGAAGGTTCCATTCGCCACCTTTATGTTCCGTGGTGAGGCAGACTACTAGTGGGAGTCTGTGAAACGGACCCAGCCTGCCGCACTCAGCATGTCTTGGGAAACATTTCAGAAACTTATCAACGAAAAATACTTTTCTGAAAGTATTCGCCATATGAAGGAGGTAGAGTTTATTAGACTAGAATAAAATAACATGACGGCGTCCCAATACGAGGCGAAGTTCGCAGAGTTATCCAGGTTTGCACCTCATTTGGTAGAGAATGAGGAACGAATGACTAGGATGTTTCTGAGAGGTTTAAAACCCGAGATTCGGCAATATCTTATCTCACATAAATTTTCTTTATATTCAGATGTTGTCAACAGGGCTTAATTGTTAGAGTGAGATAGCGAGTACGTTCAACCAAGGGACCGCAACCAGGGTCA
The DNA here is from genome assembly GCA_020205605.1 of Panax ginseng. Lineage (NCBI taxonomy): Eukaryota > Viridiplantae > Streptophyta > Magnoliopsida > Apiales > Araliaceae > Panax > Panax ginseng. The sequence continues at coordinate 37,922,968 of CM035127.1, read as the reverse complement.
TACCGGTGGCAGCAGTCATCGGAGCAATGAAATCCAGCGGGGAGGAAAACATTCAGACAAAAGCAGTAACCACTCTGGTGGTAATCGTGGCCATGAAAATAGAAGAAAGCGAGTGGGGAGATTTTTAAAGAGGAGATTCAACAATGACAATGTGAAGACATCGACATCAATGAAAGAACTAGTTTTAAGGGAGGAGAATGACCACCGGTCGTATGCTATAAATGTGGAAAAGAGGGACATATCAGCCCAAACTGTTCACAACAGTTCAAGGTATGCTATAATTGTGGAAAGGATGGACATATCACTCGAGATTGTATTGTAGCGAAACCAAGTCCAGCGGGGATGGTGACTCAAAAGGCTGTCCCAAAAAAGTCAAAGTCAACGGTTCCTAGAAGAGCGTTTGTCGTGATGGGTCAAAAGGCGAGGAACCCAAACGAGGTGATCACGGGTATGCTAATCATAAATTCTTGTGAAGTTTATACTTTACTAGATACCGGTTCTACCCATTCTTTTATCTCTCCTGCTTGTGCTCAACGTTTAAACTTGACTCCGGATAAATTAGACTTTGACTTATCTGTGGAAACTCCATTAGGAGAAACTTTCATCACATCCACTGTTTATAAATCTTGTTTGATCCAAGTTGGCACCATCACATTACCTGTTGACCTTATCTCTTTAAAGATACTTGCATTTGACGTGATTTTAGGGATTGATTGGTTAACTACTCATCATGCCAAAATTGATTGTTTTCGTAAGGTTGTTAGTTTTCATATTCCTAACCAACCTGTTTTTCGAATTCAAGCAACTAGACCACTAAAATCAATCATGGTTATATCAAGTCATAAAGTCATTCCTTTATTAAAAAATGGATGTCAAGATTTCTTAGCCCATGTTGTGGATTTGAATAAAGACACGTCAGATTTGAATAATATTCCTGTTGTTAGTGACTTTCCTGACGTATTTCCTGAAGAGCTTCTCGGTCTACCCCCAGAACGTGAAGTTAAATTCTTTATTGACCTTGAACCTGGTACAAAGCCCATTTCTAAAACCCCATATCGAATGACTCCTATTGAACTTCAGGAGTTAAAGGTCCAACTACAAGAGTTATTGGACATCGGTTTTATTCGTCCTAGTACATCTCCTTGGGGTGCTCCTATTTTATTTGTAAAGAAGAAAGACGGGAGTATGCGACTTTGTATCGATTACCAAGAATTAAACCATTTCACTATCAAGAATAGGTATCCGCTACCTCGTATTGATGACCTGTTTGACCAGTTACAAGGAGCACAATTCTTTTCAAAGATCGATCTTTGTTCTGGATATCATCAGCTGAAGGTTAGAACTGAGGATATTCCAAAGACTGCTTTCAGAACTCGGTACGGGCATTATGAATTCTTAGTCATGTCTTTTGGATTGAATAATGCTCCTCTTTGCTTTCATGGATATGAACCGAGTATTCGAGGGAATATTTGGATCGATTCGTTGTTATCTTTATTGATGACATCCTCATCTATTCCAAAAGTCGTGAAGATCATGAGCGCCATTTGAAGCTGGTACTGCAAAGGCTTCGTGATAACAAGCTATATGCCAAGCTGAAGAAATATGAGTTTTGGCTTGAGGAAGTAGCATTCCTTGGGCACATGGTGTCAAAACATGGAGTGTCTGTTGACCCGGCGAAGATTGAAGCAATACAAAGTTGGGAGCAACCAAAGACGGTGACCGAAGTACGTAGCTTTTTGAGTTTAGCTGGTTATTATCGGAGATCTGTGGAAGGATTTTCTAGAATCGCTACTCCGTTAACTCAGCTGACTCGTAAAGATATAAAATTAGTATGGAGCGAGGAATGCGAGAAGAGTTTCCAAAATCTCAAAAGGAGACTCATTTCGGCACCTGTTTTGAAAATACCATCTGGTTCGGATGGATTTGTTATCTACAGCGAAGCTTCAGGCAAAGGGTTAGGGTGTGTTCTCATGCAACGTGGGAAAGTCATAGCCTATGCCTCGCGACAACTTAAAGAATATGAGAGGAATTATCCTACTCATAATCTAGAGTTAGCGGCGTGATCGTTTTATTATTAATAACTGGAGGCACTATCTATATGGGGAGAAACTGGAGATATATTCAGACCATAAAATCCTCAAATATTTCTTCACCCAAAAGGAACTCAACATGCGGCAACGACGTTGGCTCGAGCTATTGAAGACTACGACCACACCATTCAATACCATCACGAAAAAAGCGAATGTGGTAGGCGGCGTGTTGAGTAGAAGATCATATGCGAGAACGAAAGTGCGATGATGTCAAGTATACGCATAGAACCAACTTTAATAGATAAAGTTAAAGTTGCTCAAGCCACAGACCCGGAGCTGATGCGTATGAAGAAGAAAGTGCAAGAATGTGCTATTCCAGAAGCAAGAATCGATGAAGAAGGAATATTTCGAGTCCACTTCAGACTTTGTGTTCCTAACGATTCTGATTTGAAGTACAAGATCATGATGGAGGCACATAATACACCATTTGTAATCCATCCTGGAAGTACCAAAATATATCATGATCTTCGACATACATTTTGGTGGAACAATATGAAGAGAGAGATTGCAAAGTTTATCTCGATGTGTTTAACTTGTCAACGTGTAAAGGCGGATCATCAAGTGCTAAAGGGTCCATTGCAACCACTTGAGATTCTAAAATGGAAGTGGGAACACATTACCATGGATTTCGTTACGGGTCTTCCCACAGTTTCTCAAGGCATAAATGCTATTTGGGTTATTATTGATAGATTAACCAAGTCTGCTCATTTCTTGCCGATACGGGAGACTTATTCCCTTGAACATCTTGCTCATATGTACGTAGATGAGATTGTGAGATTGCATGGCATGCCAGTATCCATAGTTTCGGATCATGACCCAAGATTCACTTCAAGATTTTGGGTTAGCTTGCAAAAAGCTATGGGGACGGATTTACGATTTTGTTCGGCATACCATCCTCAAATGGACGGACAATCAGAGAGGACTATTCAAACTCTTGAAGATCTATTAAGACTCTGTGTCCTAGACTTCAAAGGGAGTTGGGATAAGTATTTACCATTGGTGGAATTCTCCTACAACAACAGTTATCAGGCAAGTATAGGTGTGGCTCCATTTGAAGCATTGTATGGGACGAAAGTGTCACTCTCAATATCTTTGGGATGAGGTGGGAGAAGCAATGTTGTTGGGACCGAGTTGAGTACGAATGACTCTGAGAGAAGATCCAAATGATTCGACAACGTATACAAATGGCACCAGATCGACAAAAAGAGTTATGCCGATCTTCATCGAAAGGACGTGGAATTTAGTATTGGGGATCATGTATTGTTGCGTGTGGCTCCATGGAAGGGAGTTACAAGATTCGGGAAGAGAGGAAAGCTCAATCCACGATTTATTGGTCCATTTCAGATTCTTGGACGAGTAGGAAATGTGGCCTATGGACTCGCGTTACCTCCAAGTATGTATCGTGTTCATAACGTTTTTCACATATTTGTACTTCGTAAATATGTGAAGGACCCGAACCACGTCATTGAGTTAGAACCGAACGAGATAGCCGAAGACTTAACGTACTAAAAGGTACCTGTCAAGATCTTGGATAGGAAAGAGCATGTCCTACGTACAAAGGTTAAAACATAAGTTAAGGTTTTGTAGAGGAGCCATGCTATTGAAGAAATGACCTGGGAGTTGGAAACAGATGAGAAAGCGAGGTATCCTCATCTTTTCGAAACACAAGGTACGTACGTCAATTTCGAGGAAGAAATTTCATAAGGAGGGGAGGTTGTAAGACCCCAAATTATTAATAAATAAAATTTAATTTCCTCTATTTATTATTTTGAAATAGTAAGGGTTGAATTGATTAATGTGGTTAGTTATGGGTAAAATGCTCAAATATTTTAAATAAGCAGGTGGTTATAAAATATTCATTGTTGTCGGGGAATATTCGTTTGGTCGTGGAATATTCTTGCTGTCTGGGAATATTCGTACGACGGCGCAGTCTTTTGTGAGCCCCATAACGGAAAGTGGTTGGATGAAGAAAACGACAAGTATAAGTTGTTTATAAATAACTTGGTAGCTTGTTATTCTGATTATCTTGTTGGAATACCGGTGGTTAAAACACAAGATGTCGCTGCGTTGTTGCCAGAGAGCACTAGCACGGTATTGAACCAATTATTGATTCTTACGTAAGAAGGCACTACTCAATAATTGTTATGATGAATTCTTATTCAAAGATATTTTATTTTATTGATTCAATAATTGTTGCGTTGATATTTTATATTCTTGTTGTTTCAATAATTGTCACTACACGGTATTTTCCATTATCGAAGAAATAATTCATATTATCAAGAATAATATTATTAGATAACATTATTTGCAATGTCTAGAAAGTTACATCTAAGGAGAGGTTTGGTCACCTAATTGCGCTTTTGAGAAGGAGAAATTCTTATTGAAAGCCCCCCTTCCCCAGGAGCGGCACCGTTGCGAAGATTGTGATTCTGTAATATTATTTGTGAATAATTAATTATTGATTTATATGATGAGGAAAATATTGATTTTATGTGGTTATAGATGGAGAAAATTTTTAAAGTGACAATTGTTAAAAAATTGATATTTTATCTTTTCTGATAAAATAATATTTTATTATATTATATAATAATGATGATATTTTTTTAAAATGAATGTGGGATATATGAGTATATGAGGAGGAAGAGTATTTTTGTTGTAAAAGTTGTTTAAAACATGTTAAACATGTCTGTGGGCCCATTTCTTGACTGAAATTTGATTATAATCTGTAAAATCGTCCGTTTATGGATTTCGGTCAATTTCTGTTTGGAATTTGGAAAAACTTTCTTCTGCAAAGTTGTAGAGAATTGAATTTTCTATAAAAACCAACGAGATTTGAATTTTCTGATAAAAGGGCTATTTATTATGAATTATTGAAGTTCTGAAATTCCTAAATAATTGATTTTTGAAAGTTTTAATTAATTCTAATAACAAAAACATTTTTGTTGTTTTTGTCATTATTAGTGGCTGAATTCAGATGGTCAGATGGTCAGAGTGGGTGTAGGAATTTAATATATATTATATTAATATTTTATTAAATTTTCTACTTTGGTGTTCTAAGCATTTTCCTATAAATAGGGTGCTTAGGTTAGAATTGAAAATCACACCAGAAACTAAAGTTTTCTCTCTCGATATATTGAGCGTATTCTTGTGAGTATTTTAATACTTTGAGTGTTGTTATATGGTGTAAGTTCAAGTCATAGCTTATATCTGGTGTTTCAACTAGAAGTACTATCTTTACGAGGTAAGGGATGTTATTTTCTTCTCAAATGATATTATTTCTTCAATATCATTATGCTGAAATATTGGTTGGAACTTTTTATCAAATTTGGAACTTTTTCATGTCGGGGTTACTATTCATGAGTTACTATTCACGAGTTACTATTCATGAGTTACTATTCACGAGTTACTATTCATGAGTACTATTCACGAAGCATGATGATGTTTTTTGCGAAATTTCTATCTTTTGGTGTCGGAGTTACTATTCACGATACTAAGACTATTCACGATATCTGACACTATTCACAAATACGACACTATTCACGAAAAAATTAAATTTTCATTTTTCGTCCAAGATATCTATTATGGATACTAGTTTTGATTGTATCCATGTTTTGATCATTCTTGAATCTTACTCCACTACTGGTTATTTATGAAGTATTTTTGAACTTGGATTGTTTAAAGTACGAATCCTTAATATTTATTCTTTTGTTTCACTGGATTCGTTTTCTTTAAAATATTTTTCATCATCCTCAGTCCTAAATGATGATATAATTGAATATCTTTGGCCTGTAGTGCAAAGATGAATGATTTCTGATGAATATCTTTGGCCCGTAGTGCAAAGATGAACAGGTGTTTAGATGAACATGACCAACTGATGAATATCTTTGGCCTGTAGTGCAAAGATGAATATTTGATTCCAGATATATATTGATTGATGTTACAAGGATAAAAGATAGACGATGAACTTTTAAATTCATATATAGAAGATAGTAGTTTGCATTCTTTACTTAACTCTTCTAATGAATTATTATTTTCGCTGCGAATATTGATTTAAAACTTGTTGTCTATTGTATTCTATTAGATTTTTCCCTGTTGAAGACTAAAGATAATTTGTTCTATGTTATCTTAGTCATAATATTATTTACTGGGCTAGTTGAGCTCACCCTTTTCCTTGTTGTTCCATTTTTCTTCTCAGGAGGAGAGAATGTAGCGAGTACTAGTCGGGGTGTGGAATGATGGTTTCAGAAGTGGTTCTAGTAGTCTTCACTATTCTGTAAAATAGTGTATTAATAATTGTAATGAGGACTTATTTGAGTGTGGATATTGTCTAAATGACAATATTTGTATTTAAACTCACAGTTTTTATGTTGTATTAATAAAGTTGTAGTTGTTTCTGTACCATGTATTTTGACAACTCAGAATGGGTGTTGTAGACCTGTTTTGGGGGCATCACATTTCAAGTTTAACCCTTGATAACCTAGGACATAGTTCAAGGTCTTATGACCCTCAGAAGTTCTTTTGATTCTTGTTATTCATTCTTGATTCAAAAGTTGAGTTTCTTATTCTATAAGTCTTTGATTCACTCGCATGTTATTATATTGTTGTTACATTATTATACTTGTGGGTAATCGTGCTCACTTTTGCGTAATAATAACATTGTAGTTAAGAACGAAAGGTCCGACGAGCCTTCTACTAGCAAAGGCAAGGGCAAAATTAACAAGTGATGAAGACATGTTACTTATGTGTTTATGTATTTATGTTTCAGACTTGTGTCAATGTTGTGTAAGACTATTATTTGTTTATGTTTCCGCAGTTGAGGTTTAAGGTTAGTATAACTTGGGATTGATGTATTTATTTCAGATGATGTAACTCCTTAAAGAGAGGATTTATTTCTATCTCATTATGCTTTCATTTATTATGGGTAGATAGACATATGATGTTTGTATAGTGAATACCAAATCATGTGGCAATTGAAGTACCCAGATTTGGGGGTGTCACAACTCTAAACCAAGTGCTTATTCGGAGGCAACCCAACTTTAATTTTTAGTTTATTACAGTTTAGTTCATTGGTTTATTTAGTTGCATTTTAATTAGTTGTTTCAATTTTTTTCAGGTACCGAGTATGAAATAAAATGGATTACATTTTCGATTTAGTGGACGAAGAGGAGACTAACGTGGCAAATCAGCGAGTTTCTAAGAGAAGTCCTCTACTTTTACTTGTTATGTTTTTGACATTGGGGATAATGTCTAGTTTAAGTTTGAGGGTGTTTATCCTTATTTTTGTTTGTTTATATGGTATGTAATTTGTTAGAGTTGCTTAGATAGTATGTTTAGGGTAACTTGAGAAATAAATTGATTATATTTGTTAATAGCCGATGAAAAAATGGAAGATTCTGGTTAACTCAAATGAATTGATAAGCAATGTATAGTATTAGTTTTGAGTTGTGAGTTGGTTTTGTCTTGTTGAGATTCATGTTGGTTTTACAAGCATATAGTTAACTGTTTTGGCTAGTTAAAATTTTGGAAAATTTTAAATGTTTAACCACTTTTGAATTTTTTTTTGTTGAAAATCTATAAAACTTGTTTACATGTCTTTGAAAGTGAAATTTAGACAAGATTCTAAGTTTGGAGGAATCCTTGGAATATTTCCTTTTGAATTTCTATATATATATATATATATATATATATATATATAATAAAAATTTATATATAAATTTAGCTTGAATAGTCTGGTATTGTGGTATTTGTTACTTGAGTTAATAAATGCTTTGGGTGTCTTTAAACCTAGTGCCCTAAGCCAACTGGTTTGGGAGTCATTGATCAAATGTTCATTTCATGGGTAACTTTGAAAAGCCTAAGAAAATTAGACATTGCCCAAGTCAAAAATGAAGTTTAAGAACGAGATGAAGCATAAATCACACTCGTTCAATAAGGGAAAAATAATAATAAACATCTTTGGGAGCCCTAGGCTTGGTGTTTGGTTTGGATTATCCGAATTTGACATGTTTAGCAATTTTGTAGGGTCAAGATTGAAATTTTCTATTAAGTAGTTGATTAGATGGATTGATCTGAGTTGTGACTGGTTAAGATAGTTGATATACACTCCTCTCTAGATACGGGAATAGGTTCAACTGAGATTTAGATGGTGATTTAACCTCCGGAGCTTCAACTGAGATTTAGATGGTGTTAGAGTTTTAGAATGAGAAAATGGTATTCTTGATGTTTGTAGAGGACTTCGCAAGCTTTCCAGAAAGATGTGATTTGTAAAAATTAGAGTTAGATTGAACCTCCAAACTGTGTGTCAAAGTGAGCTGATCCGAACCTTATCTAGACCAAGTCCAGATTCGGTTATTAGCTAATAGAAAAATAGCTCATAAGTTCCATCACGACAATAGATTTTCCAAGGCAAGGAAGTTGAGTGTTGCAGCGCCCATTCCTAGAGTTATGGCGCTAGGGGGACTACTGCGGTGACTCTTTAGAGATTCGGGGCGCTTGGGGCTTAAGATGGGACGCGAATGTTGACGATTTTGGAACATTTTTGACTTGGAATTGGACTGGAATGCCTACTTTTGATAGATTTTAACTTGAGATCTATAAATACCCATCAAGGGACATGATTTGGAAGAGACTAATAGCTTAGAGAAGGAATCTAACATCTAACATACATTAAAGCTAGGGTTTCTCATCAGCTTTCAAGGAGCAAGAAGGAGCGTAAGGATTGAACGCGGAATTAGAGAGCAAGGATCCGTGAAACAATTTTTGTTTTGTTTTCTCTTCCTTTTATTTTTGTAATATTAGATGCTACTTGGTTTATTGATGATGTTTTATTCCTATGCTATGACTTAGCTTTTTATTGAGATTGCAATTGAACTCGTTGTTTAGTTTAAATTAATTTATTCTCGTTCTTGGTTATTGATGATTATGTTTGAATCGTTTATCATGTTTTGTGCTTCATGAATGATTGTGTAGCTAGAAATTATTGTGATAACGTATATGAAATTAGATGATGAATTATAGGTTTAGATCTAAATATGATAACTTGTAATTAGTAATTCTTCCTCGGAGTGAATGCAAATTTGTAGACGAGATAAGAATATACCTATAGATCGCAAGCAACGTGTGGAAAATGATGCTTAATGAATTTATTATTATTGTTTCTCATAGGAATATATTGAAATTAATAATAATGAATATTTTATATAATTATTTGAAAAATAATTATATAAATTGTTAGTGATTTTCTATTGGCAATTCTAAATAATAAATTTAATAATATTTAGACGAGACATTGGGGGAAATTGTAATCTTAACTATTAAATCTTATTTTTATCCTTGTAAGTAATTTAGTTTAATTAGTTAATTTGAAAACCTAAAATTCATTGGTTTAAATAAGATTGAATTGATACAAAGTTAATACTTAGATTAATATTATTAGCATATTCCTCGTGAGATCAACACTCTACTTATCACTTTATTACTTGTTGACCATGTATATTTGCGTGAAAATTGTCAATACCAATTTTGGACAACACCATTCCATCGAAATTAACACATTCAAAATCTAATAATGGCATCAATGGAATAAAAAGGTCACAACCAACTTCACAAGATGAAAACTCTAATGGAAATACATCATCACAACCATTGTCAAATAATGACAACTTATGCACCGAATGAACAACATGAAAACAAGAATAATGACAAGAAAAACTAGAATAAATATTGTAGACACTTGAAATTCACTTTCTTTGGACTAACCTTTCAGGAGGGTAAAAGCATAATTTCACTTCGGAGACAACCCCGAGGGAGGGCAAAAGCATCATTTCACCCCGGAGACAACCTCGTTGAGAAATCAAAGTGCAACGATGCTCAGACATGACGTGGTTCGAACGAGATTTGCAAAGCTGAGGAAAAGACCACAAGAAGCCACCACAACAATCCTTGAACTGCGAGCCATAGAAGACAAGCTGATTGGCAACCATTCAGGAACAAGAAGATACCATTCAGCTTATTACATCATCTTTCTAGACCTCTTGTCCTCTTGTCGCAGCCTTCAGCAGAAACCTTCTGGGATTTTTGGGTATAGAGCTCAACTTTCATTCGATCGCGATAGAAGGAATGAACTTCGAGACGACGGGGCCAAATAAGCCTAGTCGCATGTATAACTGTGGCTGGTCGGATTGTGCTTAAACCAAGATCAGTAGCTCATTTGAAAACAAGAAGAAGAAGAAGAAGAAGAGAGAGAGAGAGGGAGTTTTAGAGATAGGGAGGTTTGAATTTTTTTCCCCTTTTCATCATATTTTCAGTGTTTGATCTTCTATATCATACATATTGAGTGTCTAGAGTGATATAAGTTGATCTCAAGCCAATAAAAGTTTGTTCACGTGTCCCCCCTAGGTGAAAAACACTCATTTTGGTCACTTTCTTTGTACATATAGTTACAAATACTAGATTTATGTAGATATAGCAATTTCTACCGTTTAAACTTGTTGTTTTACATATTATATTGTGTAATAGTTGGTAAATTTGGAGTTTTATCGATTATATTTTGCATATATTGTTAGAAACTAAGTTATTTGACTAAATCTAACTAGATCTAGCCGAATCTAGCACTTTAATCGGTTATGGAGCTTGAAGCCCTAACCTATAAGCTAGATCATCTTAGATCTACGATAGATCCGGTTATTTTACTACTTTTGGTTAGTCATGATCACTCCATCGAGCCCTAGACCTGATGAAATCACCTAACATCAAGTTTAGGATGTGGTATATACATATTTCAGCATAATAATGTGAGCCTAGGAATCCTGGGGTTGAGATCTATTGAATAGATCTTAACTAGACTTCCATAATGGACTTTTTGTTTAAATGTAATGTTTAAATACTGCAAAATCACTATACATGTAATAATGGATCTTAAAAAGATATTTGAGGGGTTCGTCCCGAGAATTCGGATGTAAGATCCCGTGATAATGAAAACCCTATAATTGTAGGAGTCCGAGTCTATCGAGATGGCTTTTATGCCAGACGACAGCTTGTCCCTTTTTAGAGCTTTATTGCATACATTATCACCCAAAAATGATTTTCAAATAAAATCACAAAGAGCTTTCGCATATAATAAAGCAATTTGGGTAGATCACCTAATAATCATAAAGATAATAAAAGGAAGTATCAAAGGTCCTCGATTACTATTCAGGCGAAGAATTTGAAAATTATGTTTTTTTTCAAAATATCATTCAAAATGTATATTTTGTCTAAAAATAGACTTTTCGCTAAATCAAATCCTTCGTATATAGGTGAAAAAGAGGAACAACATTACTTTCAAAGAACATAAATAAAGCCTAGAAAAGACTTTAAAAGAAAAGCATTGAGCACAATAAAACACACACACACACATACACTTTATGCATAGGAAATCAATAAGATGCGGTAATCGTGTTTTCACGGAAGTCGGGGGATGCCTAACACCTTCCCCTCGCTTAAGCTAGCCCTCAAATTCTAAGAATCTCAGTTTCAGACCAATGCTACGGAGTCACATATTGGGCCATATTATGAACACTTTCAAATCCGGATGAGTTGGTACATCTATTGCAAACCATACCAACTGGCGACTCTGTCTCATTCGGCCCAATCATCAAACAATCAAATTTTGTAAATAATTTGACTAATGTCGGACTTTTCCCAAATCTCACCCTTTAGATGAATTAATTGACATAACAACATAAGAAGGGTAGAAACAATAGGAAAAACGAAAAAATCAAAAAAAGAAAGAAATTTATCCCTATGTCAATAGGTGGCGACTCCATTGGGGAATACAGATGGTTTAAGCCGCATTAAATCTTTTTGATTTCCATTCTGCATTTGCATATCATGTGGATGATCTCTGTGTGTGATGAATGTTTCAATTTTCAAGCACTTCATATTAGTGCCTCGCACCGCATATTAGTGCCTCGCACAAATGTCATTATATTGCATCCGCTGAAGACGATGAATGTATGAAAGTATGTTATGCGGTCCCTCTACCAGGAGGCAAACCCATCGGTTGTTTATTATTGGACTCTATAGAGTGTTCTCTTGTGAGGCTCAAGAAAGGAACCACTCAGATCCGCTCCAATAAAAAGATAAATGTCTTCATCAAGTAAATTACGAAGATCTGGGAACTAATTTCAAAAAGCCCGTGAAAGTTATCCTAAGATAGGTTAACCTATGATACACCAAACACGCAGCATGCCTCTTCATGCTCTGTTGATTCTTGAATATATAAATGCCATCCATCTTAAACTGTCATTTATATATTCTTCTTATCCTGTCATCAAGTCGACTAACCCCTTGTATTCTAGGAAAAAAATTTTAAAAACCCTTTAAACTGATGCATAACATATCATACATCCATGTCATCTGCCAATCTTAAGACTAAAGTAGATACCAGTTTTGTGCAGATTGGTCCTAGAACTCGATTCCTAGCCAAAAGGCACGATCACCTCCAACCAAAATGGCAGAAGGCAGTTCATCAGAACCTATTCCTGTATCTAGAGAGGAGTTTGAGGAATTTAAGAAGCAGATTGCTGAGATGACTGTTCTGTTAAGAGAACAATGTAAAGTCACTTAGCAGCCTAAACTAAAAACTTATACTGAATCTACTACACAAGGAGATATGCGAGTATTGAGAAAGGACAGTGATACCGAGATTTCTACTCCCGTATCCCCACTCATCGTCGAATCAACCCAAGAAGTCCTCGATAAGACTCAGATAAGGGAAATTATAGACCTCCAAGAAGATAAAGAAACCGGAGATATCAGAAAGAAGTTTAGACAAATGGAGGATGCCATCCTATCCATTAAAGGGATAGGATCTCACGGGAGTGTGAATTACTTTGATTTATGTATCTTCCCAAAGGATAGTTACTCGAATATATTTTAAGTCCCGAATTTCAAAAAGTGTAATGGATTAGGTGACCCCTATACCCACTTAAAGGTCTACGTAGGTGAGCTTGGATCGTATGCCAAAGATGAGAATCTCCAAATGCAGTTGTTCCAGAAGAGCCTTACCGGTGAAGCCCGATCTTGGTATGACCAGATTGATAATTCCAAGGTCCATGGTTCCGAGGATTTAGCCCATACATTCCTTAACCAATATATCTTTCAATCCCAAATGGCTCCTAATCACTACCAAGTGACCAAAGTTAAGAAACTGAGCAATGAGTAATTCAGGAAATACACATAGAGGTGGAGGCCCATGACCGCCCAAGTTAGCCCACCAATGGACGAAGGTGAGATGGTGATGACTTTTATTGACATCCAAGAAGCCCCATATTACGAGAGAGTCCTGATGGGGATAGGCAAACCATTTTCTGAAATGATAAAACACGGGGAAATGAAAAAAATGGGTTTAAATCCAGAAAGATCAAAGACCTCACCGCCTTGGAGGCAGTGGCGGAACATATACAATCGGGAAATTACTCGAGCGCTCCCAAAAGGGTACATAAAAGGTAGGAGGAAGATGTCTCTTTAATATTACAAGGGCAATTAGCAAGCAAGAACATTAGTCCACCTATACAAAAGCGAAGCAATTACCCTGCACTTGCGAACACCCGAAACCTACGGCACCGAAGGTCGGGGGAAATAGGCAAATAAGGATATTCACTCTATTAGGGGATTCATTGGATAACATATAAGCACTATTGATTACACATAAGAAGATTACTGAGCTTGCTCCACCAACTGATCCCAAAGAATGACAATATGATCCCAGTAAGAGATATGCTTATCATTCTGAATTATCGGGGCATGACACTCAGAATTGTTGGTCTATAAAGCACAAGATTAAGAGTGTGATTGATAGCGGGGAGATTGTGGTAAAAAGCACCAGAGTAGCGCAACGTTAATAACAACCCCTTACCTTAGCATGATGTATATGGAGTTTACATGATCAGTGCAGGAAGTCGGGAGAACCACAAGTATCTCAGAACAACTTATCGATCAAGTATTATGAGGGTCAGTTAACACTGCATCTCCTAAAATTGTCCCATTTCCAAAGAGAAATTAGATTTGTCTCCGGGAGCATAACAGATGGATAGAAAAGATGGCTAGGGAAGCTAGATTTCACTCTCGTCGGGAATTCACAGCCAAACAGAAGTTTACCCTCTAGGGCTATTTAGGGAAGAAATCATGCAAATGTTGATCAACGAGGGAAAGATCACAGAGTTCTCACCACCCCCGGATCCTCGATCAAAATGTTTCAACCCCGGTAAAGCCTGCCTCTATCACTCAAATGCTCCTGGAAATGCCACTGGGGAATGTTGGGCCCTACGCCATTTAATTCAAAACTTGATCAAATCTGGCGAGTTGGAGATGATAAATGAGGCTAAGATCTACCCTAATGAACAGATAATATACCCCTGAAGGATGGGAATTACAAAAAAAATGGTGGTAGTTATCACTTGTGTAGAAGGAATTTCTGCAATGCCCATAACTATCAAAGAATTATCCGAAGTGGGAGGAATAATTCCCGTGAAAATAGCTTCTCCAATGCCGTTGATATTGACTACTAGAGCACAGATCCATATTTTCAGTCTGAAAAATGTTTCATGGAATTATGGAATTGATGCAAGAGTAGTAACCGATTGTACTGCTATCTTACCAAAACATAATCCCTATACCTCCCAGGGCGGATAATGAAGCCAACAACCAAGATAGTGGGAAAAGTGCCAATAGGAAAGGTTGTGGATTTCCTTAACAAGGTGGGACACAACGAAACGAGTACGGTGAAGCAGCTAAAAAAGGCACCACCCCAAATCTCCATCCTAGACCTGGTGTTAGCCTTTGAGAACCACCGCCAAATTTTAATCCAAGTGTTGGAGGAGGCTCACCTGCCCAAGACAATTGACGTCAAGAAATTCCAGTATCTGATTAGCCATGTACTAGATAACAATGTCATATCCTTAACAGATGACGATATACCAACAAAAGGAACTGGGCATCGCAAACCGTTGCATATTGCGTTTATATCGTCAGGGTATGTGAAAGGAGAAGTGTTTATCGATGGGGGATCATCATTGAATATCTACCCTCATGATACCTTAGAAAGGATGAATATCAACCCGAATAGGATTCGAGATAGCCAAGTGGTAATCTGAGATTTCAACGGGTCAAGGAAGGATACAATGTAGGAAATTGAACTTTCAACATATCCTTCCAAGTGTTGAACATCACTACTGGGTATATGTTTTTGCTAGGACGACCATGGATTCATATGGATGGAATCATTCCCTCCACTCTTCATCAATAATTAAAGTACATTATCAACGACAACTTGGTCACCGTCAGTGCCGAACCCGAATATCTGATCCACGTTTCGGGAGACATGCCCATGATCAGCTTGAATGAGTGCATTGAGCCAACAAGCTTTCAAGCCTTTGAGGTGAGTAATTACAATACCACTCTATAGGATCACAGACATTGAAACCTCGAATATCCCCAGAAGTAATGACGAACGATCAGGAGATGCTTTCTCGAGGATATTAAATAGGCCAAGGGCTAAAGCAGAATAGTTAGGGGATCAAGAATCCTATTCATATACCAACACAGTTAGGCAAGGTTGGACTGGGCTACCTCGGTGGTTCCAAACACCGTAATCCCCACAAGCATATGCCTATCCACATAATGACTCCCTTCAGGCTGAAACTCACTAAAGTAGGATTTAAGGAACCATTGAGGAAAATCCCCGCTAATATCTTAAATCTCCTGATACCCAAGGTCAATCAGAGCAGAAATGAGGAAGAACCCCTCAATGAAGCAGCTAGAAAGACTAAAAATAAGAAGTTTATAGAGGAGATCTAGTTGCAATTTCTGCACAATTTTGGCCTTGCCGAATACACCTCTAAGGATTCATATGGAAAGGGTCCACTCGACGATCAACCTGACGTCCCGGTCATTAACTAGAAAAGTTTAAGCATCCCAAAAGAGGATCTCGGGTCCAATTTAGAGCCAGTTATGGTTATCCGCAGAGATATCAATGACTTCGGCGACACCTCTATCTCAGCCATCCCTGAGAACCTGACCACTAGCAATTGGACGATCATTCCTCAGATCATCCGAAAAGGGTAAAAACAGAAATTGATCTATTAGTAGGGAGACTAACCTTTACATTTCAGTCTATTTTATTATATTTGATAACTGTTATATATATTAAGCAAACAAGTTTTCTTCTCAGGTTCCTAAATTTGAGTATTTCTAGCCCCGTCCTTGAATTGTCAAATTTGAGTAGACTACGATTTTGATATAGAATTGGACTTTGAATTGATGGAAATCGAGCAAGAGGAAACAAACGATGAGGAGTTTCCTGAGAAAATTAAAGGATGGGTCGAAGACAAACCCAAACCCAACCTTGAGCAAACCACCACAAACATCAGAACCTTTGACCACCCTAGAGAGCTACAGATCATAACCAACCTTCCATCTAGCCAAGAAAAATAATTGATCAAACTCCAAAACCAGTTCGAGGATGTTTTTGCCTAGTCTCATGAAGACATGATCAGTTAATCCACAGACATAGTCTTCCATCGGTTACCAGTTGAAGAAGGGTACAAACCAGAATGGAGCTTGAAAGTCAAGGAAGAAATCATCAAACAGTTCAAAGCGGGTATCATTATGGTATCAACCTACCCGGAATGGTTATCCAATGTGGTCCCAATGCCGAAGCCTGGTGGGAAGGTGCGAGTCTACATAGATTACCGAGATCTCAACAGAGCTAGCCTTAAAGACGAATTCCCAGTATCATTTATCCGTGTTTTAATAGACAATATGACACAATACGAGATGTACTCTTTTGCTAATTGTTTTGCCAGATACCATCAGATTATGGTTGTTGATAAAGACAGGGAAAAGACTACCTTCACCACCCCGTAGGGCACTTTCTGTTATAGAAGATTGGCTTTCAGCCTCACCAACGCCGGTGACACCTATTAGAGGGCTATGATGGTGTTTTTTCATGACATGATGCATAAAGAGATAGAAGTATATGTGGATGATATCATCGTAAAGTCCAAAGAGGAAGATGACCATTGTACCCATCTCTAGAAGCTATTTGATCGCCTCTGTAAATATAACTTGAAGTTAAACCCAACAAAGTGTGCCTTTGGCATAAAATTTGGTAAACTTCTGGGATTCCTTGTAAGCAATCGAGGTATCGAATTGGACCCAGCTAAGATAAGAGCCATCACTGAGATGCCTGAGACAATAACCGAGAAGGAAATCTGAGGTTTCCTAGGACGAAAAAATTTTATCAGCTAGTTCATATCCTAATTGACAGCCACCTGTGAACCCATTTTCAAGTTATTGAGAAAGAAATCCTCTTGGAAATGGAATGAAGATTGTCAGAAGCCTTTTCACATCATCCAGCAGAGGTTGATTGAAACACCTATACTGGTACCCCCGAGGGAGGGAGTCCCGTTGTTCATATACATATCAGTTAATTCCAATGCCATGGGATGTCTACTGGGGCAGAAGGATGATATGGGCAAGGAAAGGGCCATTTATTACCTCAGCAAGCGATTCAGTAGTGGAGAACAAAAGTGCACACTGATAGAAAGGACCTGTTGTGCATTGGCTTGGGTTGTCATGAGGCTGCAACATTACTTGCACGACCATACAACTTATCTCATATCCCTCATGGATAAGTTGAGGTATATTTTTAGCAAACCGATGTTGAACTGTCGATTATCCATGTGATAGCTAATCCTTCAATAGTTCAACATTTTCTATGTGACCCAAAAGTGTATCAAAAGGCAGGGAATCGTGGAGCATCTATCGATAGCACCGACAAGAGGTTATGAACCCCTCGAAACATACTTTCCTGATGATGAAGTCATGGAAGTTCAGGTAGCCAGAAAGGAGGATGTGGGTCAGTTCTGGAAATTATACTTCGATGGTATAACATCGCCAAAGAGGCTAGAACATGGGCAATCCTCGTATCTATTAAGGGGGAGCAGTACCCCACGGTGGCCAAGTTATAATTTAGTAATTCCAACAACACGACAGAATACGAAGGATGCCTCCTGGGATTAAAATTGGCTTAATCTATGGGTGTTGAAAGGTTGGCAGTGTGACACCCCCAAATTTGGGTACTTCAATTCCCACGTGATTTGGTGTTCACTATACAAATATCATAAGTCCATCTACCCATAATAAATGAAACCATAAAATAGATAGAAATAAATCCTCTCCTTAAGGAGTTACAACATCTAAAATTAAGTACATCAACCCCAAGTACATACTAACCTTAAATCTCAAATGCGGAAACATACACAAATATTAAATCTTACACAATTTAAACATAAGTCTAAAACATAACATAACAAATAAACAACAAGTCTTCATCACTTGTTAACCTTGCCCTTGCCTTTGCTAGTAGAAGCCTCGTCGGACCTGTCGTTCTTAACTGCAATGTTATTATTACGCAAGAGTGAGCACGATTGCCCATAAGTATAATAATGTAACAATAATATAATAACATGCAAGTGAATCAAAGACTTCTGAAATAAGAACTTGACTTTTGAATCAAGAATGAATAACAAGAATCAAAAGAACTTCTGAGGGTCATAAGACCTTGAACTATATCCTAGGTTATCAAGTGTTATACCTATAACCTTTAACAGTCATAGGACTATGGACTCTTCTACTCGTACTTAGGGGGATCAATCCTTAGTACCATATTGTGCACAATATCTTAACGCTAATGCATAAGTACTCCTCTATAACAGGGTTGTTCGTCTTAGTTTGACATTAGAGTCTGCACCAAAGGAAGTTTGGTTTGGATAAATTCTGTGATGCCCCCAAAAATAGGTTCTGAGTCGCCAAATACATGGTACAGAATACAAATACAAACTTAAATATACAACATGAGCTGTGAGTTTTAACACAAATATTGTCTTCTAGACAGTATTCAAACTCAAAATAAGTCCTTAATACTATCACACTATTTCACATAATAGTGAGGACTACTAATGCACCATCTCGAACCATCACTCCATTCCCCGACTAGTCCCGGCTATGTTCTCATTTCCTGAAGAAAACAATGAAAGCAAATGGTAAGCTCAACTAGCCCAGTAAGAAATATTATGACCAAGATAATACAGAATAAATTATCGTTAGCCTTCAACAGTATTTAACTACAGCGGAATAAGCAATCCATTAGAAGAGTCAAGTAGAGCATGATATCTACTATCTTTTATGATTTAAGAGTTTATCATCAATTTTATCGCTGAGACTCAGCTCAATAAATAGTATCACAACCACGAATTATTCATGCACTACGGGCCAAGGATATTCGTGTTTTCAACAATAGTCATTATCATACCGAATAATTCATGGTCATAATCATACCAACAACTGTCCATTAATGCATTACGGGCCATTGAGGACTTTTACCATATCATTTATAACATTACTGGTCATGATTATACCGAATGATTCCTGGTCATAATCATGCCAATCAACAGTCCATCTATGCACGTAAGCCAAAGATGACTTTCATCACAATATAAGCATGAGGATGATGACAATGATATAAGAATTCAATTAAATGAAAGCAAAGAATAAATTTTAAAGATTTATAATTTAATTTATCCATAATTCAATAGTGTCCAAATTGTCAACATGATACTGCTTTGTGGAGTAAAATTCAAGAATATTATTGTATCAAAAATGATTTGGACAACAAAGAAATCAATTTTTGTCATGAATAATTCTTCGGGTGAATAGTACCTGAGTGAATAGTATCCCGTGAATAGTACTTCGGGAATAGTACCCCATGAATAGTACTTTGTGAATAGTACTCGTGAATAGCACTTTGTGAATAGTATCTATGAATAGTACTTTATGAATATTACCCCGTGAATAGTATTTTGTGAATAGTACCGCAAAAATGAATACTACTCATGGACAGTACTCCGGCATGAAAAGCTTAAAATTTTACAAGAATGTACAGGAAATATCCTTGTGAAACGATACTAGATGAAGCGTTCATAAGTAGGTTTTATACCTACTTATTCGGTATCTATTACTTGAATTAGTTGCTTAAACCTATGTTTCTTAGTTACTTTTCATACATCTTATGTTATTTTGTAGGCTATGACATAACATTGGCATTAAGAAGAAAGGGAAAGCAATTCGGACATCTTTTGGACCAAAATACGCAAGCAAATTAAAGGAGGGAAGATTGAAGGACTTTTAACACTAAGTTGGATGCATGTTCTTGGCTTGGAACTTGGATCATACTTTAGAGCTTCTTCTTAGCTTTCTGGAACATCTTGAATCATCCCAATCAGAGTTCGGATGCGAGAGTTATGACCTTTTTATCAACAAAGATCAAAGCTAAGAGTTGTCATGTTTTCCGTTTACATAGAATCTACTTCAAGTCCGTTTTCCACCTTGATCCGGACCGAATCTGTCACTTCTCAAAAAATGAAAGTAGTTGATCTCGTCGATATCTTCGATTTGATAGGTGGCAAGCCCCGTAACTCCTAGCGGATCAAACGTTATGCCTCTTTTACCAAAGGACGTCGCAGCAGAAAACAGCGTAGCGCGGACCGCGCTATAAATGAACTATGCATAGCGCGGGGCGCGCTAGTCCACCAAAAAGTTAGCCACTGCAGCGCGGGGTGCGCCTAGAATGATTTAGGGACAGCGCGGAGCGTGCTAGTCGGCGGGGAGACAGCTTATTTGGGTTATTTGATGTCAAATTTGAGCTAGAATAAGATTCTTAGTTGCCTAACTTGCTTGGGTGTCCATTATAACTATAAATACATGATGAGAGGCATAAAAGAGAGGAGATATGCTAGTTTTGGAGGATTTCCATTAGATTAGATTAGAGTAAATTAGATCAAAACCCTAGTTCTTATGGGATTGGGAGATTGAAGCAACTTAGAGACCATTGAAGATCAAGAGCAGGAGCTTGAGGAAGATGGAGATTTGCTGACAACCGATTTATTCTTTACTCTACTCTTATTTTTATCTTTTAATGATTATTCAATTGTGGATTCTTTGTTTTAATTCAATAATAATGAACTAATTCTTTGTTTGAGATTACAATGGATCTTATTGTGTAGTTTATTTTAATATGTTTCACTATCAATTATTATGTTCTATTGTGAGGATTGTCTATTGTGATTTGGACTTAATTGTTTAATTGATTGGCCATCAATTACCATGATAATCTATATGAACTCGAGAGATGAAGTATTGATTTAGATCTTATCATGATAGCATCTGTTTGTGATTTCTGCATAGATGGAATTCATGATTCGTGTTTAGGATAGAGATATGCCTTTACGCCATATGTAATCTTATAGAGAACTTGTGCTTTAAATCCTTTTTAATTGTAATTCACATAGAGATATAGTGGATTAGTTAATTAGGGTATCTTTCTTAATTCTATCATCTGTGGATTTAACTTTGTATGGATATTATGCATCGAGAGGTGGTTTTATCTGCTTTAGTGTTCTTGATTAACAATTCAGGATAGTGAATAATTGATGAGAAGTGTGTTAACTTAAATGAAGCAATAAGTGAAGTTGTGATCTTAAATATCCGTAATCTTAATTTAACTAGTGGTAATTAGAATTAGTTTAATTATATAATTTGAAATTTATTCATTTAAATAAGATTGAGTTGGTTACGGGTTAGTACTTGGTGATTTTTATTAAACAATTCCTCGTGGGAACGATACTCTACTTATCACTTTATTACTTGTTGACCACGTATACTTGCGTGTTGTGCGTAATTAGATTTTACCCAACAAGTTTTTGGTGTCGTTGCCGGGGAATTAATTTAATAATTATTTACCAATATTAATTTCAATCAAATTAGTCTTAATTTAAACATTTTTATTTTTATTTTTAATTCTCTTCCTAATTTTCTCTCTTTTCAGGTACCATGGCTGGATGCAATTATCAATGGCCTTATTCGAATATGACTCAGCCAAGGGACACCGAAATTGATGGACTCAATGCCTTTTCTGCATTATCAGCATAACTTGAGACACTTTCGAGGAGGTTTGACGTTGTTGCAGCCCAACGTAATCGAAGGATAGCAGTTAATTGCAATTATTGTGCTGGTAATCATCCGAGTCATCAATGCACCGTCAGTTTTGAACCAGTACAATATAGTGGTGATTACCTCAATAACTATGTTGATCCTAACTATCACCAAGTTTGGGGGTATCACCCGGATTCTTCAGGGAGCTACATTTATGATGACCAATACTACGCTCCAAATCCAACATACACACCAGAATTTTCATGTCCACATCCATTGCCACAAGAAGAAAAGCCAAATCTGAGGGAAGTAATATTGAAGGGCATAACAAACCTAGAGGAGATGAGTATTAGCCAAGAGCTGTCAACCCAAAAATTTAATAATTGGATGGAACAACTAGTCACTACCTCAACCAATGGTCCTCAATACATGGCTTCCGAGACTGAAATAGAAAATTCAAGGCTGGGGGAATTATTGTCCAAGTTCATAGCAGATGAGGAGAAGATGAGTAATTAAGTGAAGCCAAATCAAAATCTTACGGATCAAACAGAGCAAATGACCAAAGCCGTAAGCAACCTTCCTCCAAACACTTGGCCTTATGACATGGGTGACGAGATTGATGAAGTGCCCGAACCAAATCTACAACTGGATGAGACACAAGATGTTGAAAAAGAGGAGACAAGTGGGGGTGAACTAACTATGAGTACTAACGCGGATGAGTCGATGTTATTAATGCCTAAGTGCCTTCTCCGCCAAAGTTCAAGGGTCCAGTTAGATTTGAAAAATCATGCCCACTTGGTAGTCATGTCGTCGGCGAAGTTCTTTATGACATAAGAGCGAGTGCAACAATGAAGTCGTGGTGGGAAGAGAAAGAGAAGATAGACGAAGATCCCATTGTGTTTGACACACTTCCATGCCCAATTATGATCACAAACACAATGTAGATAACAACTAGTCATTTTCCCTTCTTCATGGAGATTATACCGAGTCAGAGCATGTGACTTTGATGCTATGGCCATCGCTTGTGGGAACATCCCAAAGGATTATTTTCTACTGATGGATGGAGGATTCCTCAACTTTCGAAGAGGAATTGGATAGCGTTGACCAGAAAAAGTCTAGCTGAAGGACTGTAAATCAAGCGCTTATTGGGAGGCAACCCAAGTTTAATTTTTATTTATAGTTTTTATTAGGTTTTATATTATTAGTTAATAAATTTACATGTCTTAGGATCTAACAAGCTTGCTTCTATCATATTCATAGGTTAGTCAAGTCTAACTCAAGTGTGGTTCCTGATCTATTCCAATGTGTCTAGCCTATTCTTCAGATTTAGTAGACAAGGAGAAAAATACTTTATTTTCAGGGAAGTCCTCTCTTTTAATTTTTCATATCTTAGCCATTGAGGACAATGTCTAGTTTAAGTTTGGGGGCATTTTAGTGTCGTATTGCATATAGTTAGTTATTTACATTGTAGTTCGTATAGTTACATTTAGTTTTTGCATTCTTGGAAAAAATTGAAAATTTGAAAAATTAGTAGTTAGTTTACTATGTTTATATAGTACATCGTGCATGAGTCCAGCTGTTTGATATTTATAGTTTATGTTGGCTAATGATGAGATTGGAATTGGGTAGACAAGTATAGTACGGATTATTAGAGCGTTGATGTGATTTCTTGTTATGAATTGAGTCTTTTTCTGTTTGAAACTGGTATAATAAGGATAGTACAGTAAAAACAACTTGTTGATTGATTGAGTTTAAATTGATACATAATGAGACTCTAAAGGATAATGCGAGTTTAAATAAGAGAATGACAAGGATAGGCAGTGAATGCGAAGAATTAGGTAAGAACCTAAGTTTGGGGGAAAAGTAGGGTATATAAGCTTCTAAAAAAAGAAAAAAAAAAGATATCGAGTTGAATAAATCGAGAAGAAGCGTGAAATGCACTCCTCATAAACACAGGCGTGAGATGGAGCGTGAGATGGATCGTAAAACGCACTCACTATCTAAAAAAAAAGGAAAAGAAAAAAAATTAGAAAAAAAAAGAATAAATAAAATGGGAAATAAGAGCAAAAAGCCCTCGTAGATGAAAAATGAAGCATAAGTATCCCATGCTGACCCTCGATATTGATAATTATTTAATTTTAGTTGGATCTAGCTTATTTTTTGATTTCCTAAGTTTACACTGTATGATGCCTTCGAAGAGACTTATTATGTGTTAAATTTGATTTTTTATCAGTTAACATTGTTGTGGAGCACACACGCACTATATTGGTGATAACAGTCTAAGATTTGATGATTGATTGAGAAGTTAATGATTTGTTTTGATATTATGTATTATCATGTTTACATGATTTCTCTAAGGCCGGTTGAATAGACTTGTTTTTTTCATTACTGCTGGATTCGTAGGCATGTAGATTAGCTGCATTGCATAGCATTGTTGTTTTGTATTTTTGCTTGAGGACAAATAAATGTTTAAGTTTGGGGGTATTTGATAAGTAGGTTTTATACCTACTTATCCGGTATCTATTACTTGAATTAGTTGCTTAAACATATGTTTCTTAGTTACTTTTCATACATTTTATGTTATTTTGTAGGCTATGACATAACATTGGCATGAAGAAGCAAGGGAAAGCAATTTGGACATCTTTTGGACCAAAATACGCAAGCAAATTAAAGGAGGGGAGATTGAAGGACTTTTAACACCAAGTTAGATGCATGTTCTTGGCTTGGAACTTGGATCATACTGTAGAGCTTCTTCTTAGCTTTCCGGAACATATTTAATCATCCCAATCGGAGTTGGGATGCGAGAGTTATGGCCTTTTTATCAACAAAGATCAAAGCTAAGAGTTGTCATGTTTTCCATTTACATAGCATCTACTTCAAGCCCGATTTCCGCCTTTCTCAGGATGGAATCTGTCAATCCTCAAAGAATAAAAGTAGTAGATCTCGTCGATATCTTCTATTTGGTAGGTCGCAGGCACCGTAAATCCTAGCGGATCAAAGGTTATGCCTCTTTTACCAAAAGACGTCGTAGCAGAAAATAACGTAGTACGGATCGCGCTATAAATGAACTATGCATAGCGCGGGGCGCGCTAGTCCACCAAAAAGTTAGCTAACCGCAGTGGCAAGTGCGCCTAGAATGATTTAGGAGACATGAGCGCAAGCGTTTAGTCGGCGGAGGCAACTTATTTGGGTTATTTGATGTCAAATTTGAGCTAGAATAAGATTCTTAGTTGCCTAACTTGCTTGGGTGTCCATTATAACTATAAATACATGATGAGAGGCATAAAAGAGAGGAGATATGCTAGTTTTGGAGGATTTCCATTAGATTAGATTAGAGTAAATTAGATCAAAACCCTAGTTCTTATGGGATTGGGAGATTGAAGAAACTTGGAGACCACTGAAGATCAAGAGCAGGAGCTTGAGGAAGATGAAGATTTGCTGAAAACAGATTTATTCTTTACTCTACTCTTATTTTTATCTTTTAATGATTATTCAATTGTGGATTCATAGTTTTAATTCAATAATAATGAACTAATTCTTTGTTTGAGATTACAATGGATCTTATTGTGTAGTTTATTTTAATATGCTTCGCTATCAATTATTATGTTCTATTGTGAGGATTGTCTATTGTGATTTGGACTTAATTGTTTAATTGATTGGCCATCAATTACCGTAATAATCTATATGAACTCGAGAGATGAAGTATTGATTTAGATCTTATCATGATAGCATCTGTATGTGATTTCTGCATAGATGGAATTCATGATTCGTGTTTAGGATAGAGATATGCCTTTACGCCATATGTAATCTTATAGATAACTTGTGCTTTAAATCCTTTTTAATTATAATTCACATAGAGATATAGTGGATTAGTTAATTAGGGTGTCTTGCTTAATTCTATCATCTGTGGATTTAAGTGAGTATGGGTATTATGCATCAAGAGGCGGTTTTATCTGCTTTAGTGTTCTTGATTAACAATTCAGGATAGAGAATAATTGATGAGAAGTTTGTTAACTTAAATGAAGCAATAAGTGAAGTTTTGATCTTAAATGTCTGTAATCTTAATTTAACCAGTGATAATTAGAATTAGTTTAATTATATAATTTGAAATTCATTCTTTTAAATAAGATTGAGTTGGTTACGGGTTAGTACTTGGTAATTTTTATTAAACAATTCCTCGTGGGAACGATACTATACTTATCACTTTATTACTTGTTGACCACGCATACTTGCGTGTTGTGCGTAATTAGATTTTACCCAACAAGCGCGAATTTCAAGGATATTCTACTAATTTCACGGAGTATAGAAGCAATACTTTAACAAATGGAGGGTATAATCAGGAATATGAGACGAAATAATATTACTCAAATACTACAGAGTATGAAAGAAAATATTATTCCTTATGAATATTGAAAAACATAATATCCCTTACCTCAGAAGAAGACTGGATACTGGAATAATGAAGTAGCAGACTTCTCTTCTTCTTTCTCTCTATAGCTTCTCTCTCTATAATTGCTCTTGTGAGTCTTAGTGAATTGGTGAGAATGAAAGAAGAATGATTTTCTATTTATAGGAAAATATAGTTTCGCTAATTGCACGTTTTGGGGCTCGAAATATTACAGTACAATACCTTCATATTTTTCCTTCATTTTTAATTTTTTCCTGCAAGTATTATCAAACTTGCACCACCTCCCCTAATAGTACAGCATGTGAATCAATAGTACATTCATGTGAATCAGTAGTTCTATACATGTGAAAAAAATAATTACGGTATAGTACCTTCATCTATACCTCCATTTTTAATTTAGTCATGCAAGTATTATCAATCTTGCACCACATCCCCTAATAGTACATGCATGTGAATCAATAGTACACACATGTGAACACATAGTTATAAGCATGTGAATTAATAGCAATTCATTGCTCATTTATCCGATTAATTACCCGATTGGTCAATATAACCTCCAGAAATAAATTATTATCGAAATAAATGTCGATTTCCACTAACACTAATAATTCCAATATAATGGAAATATAAATTTCATCTTTAATCAACACGAACGTATTCATCATTAATATTATAACTCAAAATATTTAACAGCCAGATCATTCCTAGGAAAGAGGGGGCTTTTCGATAAGGATTTCTCCCTATTGGCGCGCAATTAGGTGACCAAACCTCTCATCGACAGAACTTTCTAGACATTGTCAATATTGCAAATAATAATATGAATAACTTTTTTCGTCTCAATTATTGATTTAATAATAATAAATATTATGCAGATGATACTGTGAAAATAATTTAATCAATAATATGAGAGATATTATGCAGCAATTACAGTAGCAATAATTGAGTATAACTAAGTGACTTCTCACGTAAGCATCAATAATCAATATCGTGTGCTAATATGCAACCACGTGTATTACTGTACTTTTACAACCGGGTAGTTCAACAGTTTAATGGTAAAACTTTCGCCGTTATTTTTATAAAAAGATATTTCTGTCATTTTCTAACTATGACAATATACTTTCGTTGTGGGGTTTACTAATGATTGTGTCGTCGTACAAATTTTCCCTGTTAAACGAATATTCCCCGACCAATCGAATATTTTAAAACAACTTGCTTACTTTGCAAAATTTGTAAATATTACCCATAACTATAACATT
Organism: Panax ginseng; assembly: GCA_020205605.1. NCBI lineage: Eukaryota > Viridiplantae > Streptophyta > Magnoliopsida > Apiales > Araliaceae > Panax > Panax ginseng. The sequence goes on along the minus strand of CM035127.1, from coordinate 37,895,180 downwards.
ATATTAAATCCACACCATAATATTCAAAAATATATTTCGAGAAAAATTAATCTTTATTCCTAAAACTTGGGGTCTTACAACCTCCCCTTCTTATGAAATTTCGTCCTCGAAATTAGGGTACGTACCTGGTATGTTGAACAGGTGAGGATACCTTGACTTCATTTCAGATTCTAACTCCAAGGTCATTTCCTCAACATCGTGGTTTCTCCACAAAACTTTGACTTGAGGTATAACCTTGGAGCATAGAATATGATCCTTCTTATCCGAGATTTTAATAGGTACCTCTTCATACGTAAAATTTTCCGCTATCTCGTCCGGTTCTAATTCAATAATGTGGTTCAGGTCTTTCACATATTTACGTAACATAGATACGTGAAAAACATTATGAACACGAGACATACTTGGCGGTAAGGCGAGTCTATAGGCCATAGTTCCTACTCGATCGAGGATTAAAAATGGGCCAATGAATCGAGGATTGAGCTTTCCTCTCTTTCCAAATCTTGTAACTCTTTTCCATGGACCAACACGTAATAACACATGATCTCCAATATTGAATTCCACGTCCTTTCGATGAAAATCAGCATAACTCATTTGTCGATCTTGTGAGGTTTTTATACGTTGTCGGATCGTGTGAATCTTTTCCGTAGTCATACGTACCAACTTCGATCCCAACAATGTTGCTTCACCCACCTCATCCCAGCATACTGGAGAACGACACTTTCTTCCATACAACGCCTAAAATGGAGCCATGCCAATACTTGTTTGATAACTGTTGTTATAGAAAAACTCCACCAATGGTAAGAACTTGTCCAAACTTCCTTTGAAGTCAAGGACACATAGTCTTAATAAATCTTCAAGAGTTTAAATAGTCCTCTCCGACTGCCCGTCCGTTTAAGGATAATATGCCGAACAAAATCGTAAATCTGTGCCCACAGCTTTTTGCAAACTAGCCCAAAATCGTGAAGTGAATCTTGGGTCTCAATCACAAACTATGGATACTGGCATACCATGCAATCTTAAAATCTCGTTTATGTACATACGAGCAAGACGTTCAAGTGTATAAGTTTCTCGTATCGGTAAGAAATGAGCAGACTTGGTCAATCTATCAACAATGACCCAAATCACATCTATGCCTTGAGAAACCTTGGGAAGACCAGTAACGAAATCCATGGTAATGTGCTCCCACTTCCATTCTGGAATTTCAACTGGTTGCAATGGACCTTTTGGCACTTGATGCTCTGCCTTGACTCTTTGACAAGTTAGACACCTTAAGATAAACCCTGCTATCTCTCTCTTTATATTATTCCACCAAAATGTATGTCGAAGATCACGATACATTTTGGTACTCCCATGATGGATTGCAAACGGTGTGTTGTGCGCCTCCATCATGATTTTATACTTCAAGTCAGAATCGTTAGGAACACAAAGTCTGGAGTTGACTCGAAGTATTCCTTCTTCATCGATTCTTGATTCTGGAATAACACCTTCTTGCACTTTCTTCCTCATATGCATCAGCTCCAGGTCTGCAGCTTGAGCAACTTTAACTTTATCGATTAAAGTCGGTTCTACTCGTATATTCACCATCATCACATGGGTCCCTGAAGTCTTTAACTCTATCTCCATCCTTTGTAAGTCATACAAAATGGGCCTTTGCGTTGACAATATCGCTTTTCGTACCGCATATGATCTTCTACTCGATAAATCCACTACTACGTTCGTTTTTCCAGGATTGGTATTGAATGGTATGATCGTAATCTTTCAATAGTTCAAGCCATCGTCGGTGCCGCATGTTGAGTTCCTTTTGAGTGAAGAAATATTTGAGGCTTTTATGATCCGTATAGATCTCCACCATCTCTCCATACAGGTAATGCCTCCAAATCTTAAGCGCAAAACCGATAGCTGCCAACTCTAGATTATGAGTAGGATAATTCCTCTCATATTCTTTGAGTTGTCGAGAGGCATAGGCTATGACTTTCCCATGTTGCATGAGAACACAACCTAAACCTTTTCCTGAAGCATCGTTGTATATGACAAATCCCTCCGAACCAGATATTATTGTCAGAACAAGTGCTGAAATAAGTCTCCTCTTGAGTTCTTGAAAACTCTTCTCACATTGCTCGCTCCAACCGAATTTGGTAACTTTCCGAGTCAACTGAGTTAATAGAGTAGCAATTCGAGAAAACCCTTCTACAAATCTCCAGTAATAACCAACTAAGCCGAGAAAGCTACGTACTTCGGTCACTGACTTAGGTTGCTCCCAACTTTGAATTGCTTCAATCTTTGCCGGGTCAACAGATATTCCGTGATTTGATATCACGTGCCCAAGGAATGCTACTTCCTCAAGCCAAAACCCGCATTTACTCAACTAGGCATATAACTTGTTTTCACGAAGCTTTTGGAGTATCAGCCTCAAGTGTTGCTTATGATTTTCACGGCTTTTGGAGTAAATGAGAATGACATCAATAAAGACGACCACAAAGTGATCCAAATATTCCTTAAATACTCGGTTCATCATATCCATGAAGGTAGCAGGAGCATTAGTCAATCCAAAAGACATGACTAGGAATTCGTAATGCCCGTACTGAGTTTTGAAAGCAGTCTTTGGAATGTCATCAGTTTTAATCTTCAACTGATGACGTCTTTCTTTCATTGTTTAATCTCCTCTTCTTGAAATTTCCACTTCTATTATCTTGGCCGTGATTTCCACCGAAGTGATTACCATTTCTGGCATGTTGATTCCCTCCACGTTTATTGTCCTTTGCTTCGATGGATCGCTACCTTCGGTATTATCATTTTGTCAATTTGCTCTCTCTTGGTTGGGTTGACTCGTTATCGCGCTCCAATAACTAAGCCATATTTACAACATCTGAATACAAACACAGTTTGTGAGAAATTAGGTAGTGACATATGTCAGGTTTCAAACCTCTTAGAAACATCCGCGTCAATCTCTCCTCATTATCAACCAAGTGGGATGCAAACCGGGATAACTCGGCAAACTTAGCTTCGTACTGTGACACGGTCATAATGTTCTACTCCTGCTTGATAAACTCTACCTCCTTCATGTGGTGAATACTTTCGAGAAAGTACTTGTCGTTGAACAGTTCTTGGAACTTCTCCCAAGACATCTTCAGTGCGGCAGGTTGAGTACGCTTTATAGATTCCCACCAGTAATCTGCATCTCTTCGCAACATGAAGGTGGCAAAGGGAACCTTTTGCTCCTCGGAGCATCCCAAGACATCAAATATCTTGGTGATCTGCTTTATCCACGTCTCTGCCTTAAGTGGCTTTGGCTCTCAATAAACTTGGTGGTCCCGGCTCCTTAAAGCATTTAGCGGTGGCCGTCCGAGAGTTTCGATGTTTCCACTGCATTTTGAGCAGAGTCGTTCTACTTTGATGTTGCATGAATTGCATTAATCCTCTGAACATCCCATTGTTCATCATTTGGTCAGCGTTGTTGTTTTCCTGAGGATTATTACTACCTTGATGCACATTATCTTGGGTATTGATCGTTGGTGACTCAACGGTCTCATGTGCTTCATTGCTTATCTCAATAGTTTCGGATGCCATTTTCAAATACTGCCACAAAACAAGGGTTAATTGACATGTCACATATTATCCCTATACTCTGACCGACCAATTAAATACCAAATAAACTTAGGTAGGTCATACTAGCGAAGGAATTTCTCGTCTCTCCCCTCCTAGTTCTAGTCTCACATCTCAGCCAGGGATCATATCCATAAGCTCTGATACCAACTGTGATGCCCCCAAAAATAGGTATACATCACCCATTCTATGTCGCCAAATACATGGTATAGAATACAAATACAAACTTAAATATAAAATATGAGCTATGAGTTTTAATACAAATATTGTGTTCTAAACAGTATTCAAACTCAAAATAAGTCCTTAATAATATCACACTATTTCACAGAATAGTGAGGACTACTAATGCACCATCTCGAACCATCACTCTGTTCCCCGAATAGTCCCTGCTATGTTCTCATTTCCTGCAGAGAACAATGAAAGCAAAGGGTGAGCTCAACTAGCCCAGTAAGAAATATTATGACTAAGATAATGCAAAATAAATTATCGTTAGCCTTCAACAATGTTAAACTGATAAAATACAATAAATATCAAGTTTAACTACATCGGAACAAGCAATCTATTAGAAGAGTCAAGTAGAGCATGATATCTACTATCTTTTATGATGTAAGAGTTTATCATCAATTTTATCGCTGAGACTCAGCTCAATAAATAGTATCACAACCACGAATTATCCATGCACTACGGGCCAAGGATATTCATGTTTTCACTAATGGTCATGATCATACCGAATAATCCATGGTCATAATCATACCAGCAACTGTCCATCAATGCATTACGGGCCACTGAGGATTTTTACCACATCATTTATAACATTACGGGTCATTATTATACTGAATGATTCCTGGTCATAATCATACCGATCAACAGTCCATCTATGCACGTAAGCCAACGATGACTTTCATCACAATATAAGCATGAGGATGATGACAATGATATAAGAATTCAATTAAATGAAAGTAAAGGATAAATTTTAAAGATTTATAATTTAATTTATCCATAATTCAATAGTGTCCAAATTGTCAACATGATACTTCTTTGCGGAGTAAAATTCAAGAATAATATTGTATCAAAAATGATTTGGACAGCAAAGAAATCAATTTTTGTCATGAATAATTCTCTGGGTGAATAGTACCTGGGTGAATAATACCCCGTGAATACTACTTCGGGAATAGTACCCCGTGAATAGTACTTTGTAAATAGTACTTGTGAATAGTACCCATGAATAGTACTTTGTGAATAGTACCCTGTGAATAGTACTTTCTGAATAGTACAGTAAAATGAATACTACTCATGGACAGTACTTCGGCATGAAAAGCTTAAAATTTAACAAGAATGTGCAGAAAATATCCTTGCGAAACGATATTAAATGAAGCGCAAATTTCAAGGATATTCTACTAATTTCACGGAGTATAGAACCAATACTTTATCAAAATGAGCGTACAATCAGGAATACGAGACGAAATAATATTACTCACATACTATAGAGTATGGAAAAAAATATTATTCCTTATGAATACTGAAAAACATAATATCACTTACCTCAGAAGAAGACTGGATACTGGAATAATGAAGTATCATACTTCTCTTTTTCTTTCTCCCTATAGCTTCTCTCTCTATAATTGCTCTTGTGAGTCTTAGTGAATTGGTGAGAATGAAAGAAGAATGAGCTTCTATTTATAGAAAAATATAATTTTGATAATTGCACATTTTGGGGCTCAAAATATTACAGTACAATACCTTCATCTTTTCCTTCATTTAATTTAGTCCTTCAAGTATTATCAAACTTGCACCACCTCCCCTAATAGTACATCATGTGAATCAATAGTTCTATACATGTGAAAAAAATAATTACGGTATAGTGCCTTCATCTATACCTCCATTTTTAATTTAATCATGCAAGTATTATCAATCTTGCACCACCTCCCCTAATAGTACATGCATGTGAATCAATAGTACATACATGTGAACAAATAGTTATAAGCATGTGAATTAATAGCAATTAATTGCTCATTTATCCGATTGGTCAATATAACCTCCAGAAATCAATTATTATCGAAATAAATGTCGATTTCCACTAACACTAATAATCCCAACACAATGAAAATATCAATTTCATCTTTAATCAACTCAAACTTATTCATCATTAATATTATAACTCACAATATTTAACAACCAGATCATTCCCAGGAAAGAGGGGGCCTTCCGATAAGGATTTCTCCCTATTAACGCGCAATTAGGTGACCAAACCTCTCCTCGACAGAACTTTCTAGACATCGTCAATATTGCAAATAATAATATGAATAACTTTTGTCGTCCCAATTATTGATTTAATAATAATAAATATTATGCAGATGATACTGTGATAATAATTGAATCAATAATATGAGAGATATTATGCAGTAATTACTGTAGAAATAATTGAGTATAACTGAGTGACTTCTCACGTAAGCATTAATAATCAATACTGTGTGCTACTATGCAACCATGCATATTACTGAACTTTTACTATCGGGTAGTTCAACAATTTAACGGTAAAACTTTCGCCGTTATTTTTATAAAAAGATATTTCTGTCATTTTCTAATTACGTCAATACTTCCGTTGTGGGTTCCACTAATGATTGTGTCATCGTACAAATATTTCCTGTTAAACGAATATTTTCGGACCAATCGAATAATTTAAAACCACTTGCTTACTTTGCAAAATTTGTAAATATTACCCACAACTATAACATTATATTAAATCCACACCATAATATTAAAAAATATATTTCGAGAAAAATTAATCTTTATTCATAAAACTCGGGGGCTTACACCTTATATCATTAGTCCCAATTAAATGTCACACTTCATGTATTCTTAGGCCATATGTATTATATATTTCTATCGCCCACATTTTCCATATTATACATAGTAATACTATTGATATTTTAATTGGGCTAAATATCATTCAGTTGGGTACTTTCAACCCATTATCACATTTTAATATCATAATAATAAATTAATATTAATCATTTATTTTCTTTTCAATAATTATTATGCACTCCGCTAATTAATAGAATATAATATTCCATAATATCACTTAATTAACCAATAATTAATCTGGGTTAATTAATTAAACCTTATTCAAATCCATTCATGGATAACTTAATCATCATTTAAGATTTTTATTATCCTTATGAATCCTTAATACCCATTTCTTAGATTTTAAATTCCAAAAATCGATCCTATTAAACCTGCACAGTAATTTGCTACCGGTCATAGTTTAGAAATGGTAGCAACTACGCCATACCAAATTCAGAGGCAGACAAGTTCTGTATTAGCAGAAATGAAATCTACACTTCTAAATACTTTACACATCCTTCTTAAGTGTTAACTCGTCTAACATCAATCCTCTCTTTGATTTCACATCATCGGTTACTATTTTTCTTAACAATTTAAGGATCACACTTCGAGTTTTAAAACTCTATTTCCCTTATTAGTTTAACCAACTATAACATCTCCTTAACAGTTTCTTACCACCAATAATACAAAACTCGAATATAACACATACATACATTCCTTTAATCTTCACTTCTCGTCGTATATCAAATTACTCAATAATTCTCTAACCACTTTAAAGGTATATCGATTTCTTTCTCTCGTCAACAATGTACACGCATACAAGTCTAAACCTAGCACGCGTCGAGTCTTTAAAAGTATTTAATATAGTACACTGAATGGTTTCCCACAAACAACCAACAAATTAGTTTTTGTCTCGTCTACACTGTTTTCACAGTGAGTTAGATCAATCACTAATTCGTATATACCTCCACTCTCTGAAGGAATTATTTAGCCCAGATCCTATACATCCACCATTAAAGAGTACAGTTGCACTGCCTTAGACTTGATACTTACTCGTACAAATACTCAAGAAATCGGTGATTATCAAAGATATTTAATGTCAACAACTTACTATTATAAAATAATTTCACATAAATTTTATTAGACAATAATTAGAATATATTATATTTTATTATGCATAGTATTTGCATAGTATTTTCATAGTAAAATCTTTTATAAAGTTATTCGTTTTATTAGATTATAAATAGAATATATTATATTTTATTTAAAAGATTTTGCTTTAAATATGGACCGTCGATTAAAAGTAAATCAATCGGGGACTGTTCATGAGATAGTTACTTATGGGTCCATTTTCTATAAATAGAAGCTCATTCCTTTATTATTTTCTTACGAATTCATTGAAACTCTAGAGAGAAAGAAGAAAGTATTCTGCTACTTCACTACTTATATATCCAGTACTCTTTTTCTTAAGGTAGGGAATATTATTTGTTGTACTCGTAAGGAGTGCTATTCTTTTGTATTCATCAAGAGAACTTATGTTATTCCATTCTTTATTATTACTGTTGGAATAACATGTATACGCCTGAACTACCCTATACTTGGTGACATTCTTCTATTATTCAGTATTTTTTATTACATTTGGAATATCCACATGCTGCATGCTTTTTCGCGGATCCGATTCCATCTTTATTATTACATTGGAATATCCTATCTCATGCCTTTTTTATTTGGACTTGGTTCCGTCTTTATTATTATTACATTGGAATATCTTTGTTCATGCGTTTCTGACGGACTGATTATCCGCCCTTATTAGTATTACATTGGAATAACTTTGTCATCATGCGAAGTACCGCATGCATGGTGATTTACATTGTTATTCCATTCTTTATTATTATGTTGGAACATCACAGCCGGTGCAATTTCACCGACCTAGTTCCGTTATTTAGTATTCTATTGGAATAACCTGTCTATGTGAAGTACAACATGCATGGTGATTTCTTTTGTTATTTCATTCTTTATTATACTTAGTTGGTTAAAGTTTTAACTTCTATACTCCATGAATTTAGTGGAATATCCTTGATAATTGCGCTTCATCCAGTATCTTTTCATGGAAATATTCTTCTGAGCATTCTTGAATTTTACTCTACAAAGCAGTATCATGTTGACAATTTGGACGTTATTGGTTCTTGGACAAATTAATTCTTGAACTTGTTTTATTGAATTCTTATATCATTGTCATCATCCTCATATTTATATTTTTTTGAAAGTCATCTGCGGCTTGTAGTGCATAGATGGACTTGGTATGATTATGACGAGGATTATGATTGTAATCATGGACCGTAATGTTACAAATGATGTGGTAAAAGTCTTCATTGGCCCGTAGTGCATTGATGGACAGTTTTTGGCTTTATCATGACCATTAATGAATACACAAATATTCTTGGCCCGTAGTGCATGGATAATTGTGGTCGTGATACTAAAGAATATCTTTGGCCATATTACGGGGGTGATTCGATGATGTGGATTATTTATTAAGCTGAGTCCCAGCGATAAAAGTGATGAAAAACCTTTTAAATCATAAAAGATAGTAGATTTTATTCTCTACTTGACACTTTTATTGGATTGCTTGTTCCGCTGCAGTTAAACTTGATGTTTATTATATTGTATCAGTTTAACATTATTTAAGGCTAATGATAATTTATTCTGCATTATCTTAGTCATAATATTTCTTACTGGGAGCTCACCCTTTCTTTCACTGTTCTCTTCAGGAAATGAGAATATAGCTGGAACGATTCGGGGAATGGAGTGATGGTCTTAGATGGTGCATTAGTAGTCCTCACTATTCTGTGAAATAGTGTGATAATAATTATAATGAGGACTCCTTTTGAGTTTGTATACTCTCTAGTAGACAATATTTGTATTCAAACTCACAGTTTATGTTTTGTCGTATTGTACACGACAGTTGTATTATTAAGTTGTATTTGAATTCTGTACCATGTATCTGGCGACTCAAGATGGGTGATGTATACCTAATTTTGGGGGCGTCATAGTTGGTATCAAAGCTTAGGGATATGATCCTTGGCTAAGATGTGAGACTAGAACTAGGAAGGGAGAGACGGGGAATTCCTTCGCTAGTATAACCTACTTAAATTTATTTTGCATTTAAATTGGTTGGTCAGAGTTTAGAGATAATATGTTACATGTCAACTAACCCTTGTTTTGTGGTAGTATCTGAAAATGACATCCAAGAATGTTGAGAATAGCAATGGAGCACAAGAGACCGTTGAGTCTCCACATATCAATAATCAGGATAATGTGCATCAGGAAGGCGATAATCCTTATGCAAACAATAACGGACCAAATGATGAATGATGGATTGTTAGGAGGCTTTATGCAATTCATGCAACATCAAAGTGAGAGGCGGCTCTGTCCAAAATATAGGTGGAAACATTGGAAACTCTCGGATGACGGCCACCGCTAAAGCAGTTCAAGAGGCTGGGACCACCGGAGTTTATTGGAGAACCAAAACCACTTAAGGCGAAAGCATGGATAAAGAAGATCACCAAGATATTTGATGTCTTGGGATGCTCCGAGGAGTAAAAGGTTCCTTTCGCCACCTTCATGTTGCGCGAAGAAGGCGATTCTTGGTGGGAATCTAAAAGCGTATCTGACTCTAACGCACTTTTCAAGATGTCTTGGGAGAAGTTCCAAGAGATATTCTATAATAACCGTGAATTTTAAGTCACCATGAATGTATGTACATTTTTTTTTACTTTGTGTTATATATGGATACATACATTTATGGATTTCATTAAAATGAAAGCCTTGTGACCTAATTATACATTAGGTAAGGATATTAAATAACCTAAGGGTTATGGTAACACGAAAAAGTTAGTATTTTATATGTATACTAACTTAAGTGGGTAAACTTAGTATTTCAAGTGACTAATAATTTTAAACCTAATTCTTGTAAATCTAATTAGGTTATGAGATAAAATCATATGTATAAGTAATTAAACTTCATATGATTGGAGATGAAAGCCCTAAATTATCAAATTGGGTAACATTATTAAAATTGTTGGACTATGTTTTTATCTAGCCCAAATCAATTAAAAGAAAAGCCCAATAAAAATAAAATGTAATCAATACTTAGCCCACTTGATTGGGGTATTCTAGACATTTGATTAATCAAAATTGGGCATTTAAAATAAAAGCTAAATGGTGGATATTATGAGGATCCTAAGTGGAATAATTAATCTAGCTTGTCCATTAGTAGACATGAATAAACATAAGGACAATGTTGTAAGGCTCCCATTGGTTGCCACTCCATTATGCACATTTAATCATGTTTAGCCTAAGGTAAGTAATAATACAAAGTTTTTACCTAATGGGCAACAAAATAATTGTGGGAGAATTATTAATGAATTGGCCATTTCATTTTGTAAACACAATTCATTCTTCCAACATCTCATTCTTACAACATTTCATTTTCTCTCCATCTTCTTCATCTTCTTCTTCTATCTCTTGCTCCCAAGCTAGCCAACTTCAAAGAGAGAAAAGAGATAGAGAATTTCGTCCATAGAAAGAAAAAAATATAGGAGTGCTAGTTGTTTATGCCCCCTAAGTTTATTAGTTACTTTGGAAAATCAAGGAAGGTAGCCACTAAGTCAAGCTATAATGTACCTTCATCTTCTTCTCTTACCTTGTTTTGATAGCTTGAGTTTTGATGGGGTTATGTACAACTACTCAAGATACACTAGTTATACATACCATCATGCATGGAACTAAGTATCTTGAGTGTTGGATCTAAGGCTTAGAGGAAGAAAATGAGCATATGTTCTCCAAGGGTGAAAACTCTTGTTTTTCTTCCACTAAATCTTGTGTAACTCAAGTTCTACAACTTGGAATTATGATCCGTCGAAGGGGGTGCTAGATACATGAGTTATCTAGTAAACCCAAGTAGTGAATCACAAATCTAGTAAGTTTTGAAACCTTTAAGATTATTTTTCCCAAAAGCAGTCCACTTTATATGCTAAAGCTTTGAAACTCTAAATCAGCTCTTGACTTGTTTTTCATGAGGCTGTTTCGGTCAGTTCCATGTCTTGTAAAAATCTGGAAAAATATTACAGAGGTACCTTATGAAGTTATCTACGGCGTAGGAAAAAGAACGGACACGTTTAAGAGTTATATATTGTGCGTAATGACTATTTAGTAAAGGACTCCATAAATATTATCCTACGAATATCTCTTTGTGTATACACTGGAAAATTCCAAAATATTTACTGATAGCTTCATATATGTTAAGAGAGCATACCCTGAATATTTCAGATTTGTCTGAGTAAAACTTAATTTATAAAAAATAGAGAGCAAGATCCGAGTGTTTTGGACACTCTAAAAATAGTAAATCATTTTCTAAAATTCTAGAAAATTAGAGGATCATTGTTGGTTCATATTCTGTTAAAATCCAGAAGCTGAAAATTTTTGGAATCAGTTTGCTATTTTTCCTAAAATGATTAGGTTATGAATAAAAGGAAATAAATAGTTAAATGATGCCTTTAATGAGAAAATTATGATTTTTATGCTTGAATCCTCATAATATATTATATCATGACTATCTTAGGGCATTTTGGTAATTTATAATAATAAATATTACTTATGACCTTTTATGGATATTAAATAAGAGGTTATTAAAGGATGAACAATTAGAATAAATTGTTTATTAATTTAATAAATCATTGGAATATTATTATAATACTAATAATATTATAATATGATGTTGTTATGTAAATAAAAATATTAGATTAGAGTATTATTATTAAATAATAATATTAGAGATTAAATAAAATATTATTAAATGATTAATAATATTAGTAAGTGAATAAAATATTATTAAATGATTAATAATATTAGTAAAGGGATAAAATATTATTAAATGATTAATAATACTAGTAAAGGGATAAAATATTATTAAATGATTAATAATATTAGTAAGTGAATAAAATGTTGGTAAATGATTTAAAAAGTATTATGAGTGAATAATAATACTAGAAGGTGAATTAATATTATCTAAGTTAATAATATTATGTGAATTAAAGGTAGTCGTTAATTAATAATAACACTATCTAGGCATGATAATGTTTATAAGAACTTATTGTAATGTATGATATCTATGTGATTACATAATCGATGTTATGCATTGACTAATTGAAAGACTAATTATAGGTCTCTCAAAGGAAGATAATTTAACTACATAGTGGATAGAAATTTATTTCGTGGCTGTAACCTCTGATCGAGGCAAGTTTCTAACTCAACTTGAGTTATTATTTTCAAAGCATATTAGTGAATAATTATTGATGATTATTCACGTCTTTATTGATTATTGAAATTGCACTTTGTGCAATTGAATTACATTCTCTTGCCATTGAAGCTGTGAATTAAATTAAAGTTCTTCATTTATGAGCTGTTTATGGGATAGATCTATGCTAATTGTATCGGCTAGATCAAGCATGTCTAAATTTGTTAAATCAAATGGATTTTAAATAAGCATTCTTATTAATTGATATGGTAAGAACTCTTGGTGAGAAATGAACAAATTTGATTAAGGCATGATATCAATGTCGGATTATTAAGTGTTTATACATAAATCACGGGGTATGAAAGGTGATCCTTGAATATCAAAACTTATTAAAGGTCCGATTTAAATCATTGAGCACCTTGGCAAATGTTCATGGTTATTCAAAACCACTCGAGTTCATGTTATTCAATTATCGAATATTCAATTGTTGATTATTAATTCATGTTCCTTCACAATCTTATATTATTGTTGAACATTGAAGGCAATATTTCTTTCTACGTCATGATATATCTCCTTTGTCTTTAGAAACTTGTGAAGCAAATTAGTTGCTTACTCTTGCTATATCATGACCTCTATTTTCGATTAAGCCCAGAAGGATCTAATCACGAAGGACAAGGGCAAGGGCAAGATCGAGGAGTAATTTTAGAATGAATGTTAAATTAGTTATTATCTAATGGAATTTCTTGAGTAAACTGTTTGTATTATAAATGGTGTATTTAAAGTTAAGGTTAGAGAGACCTTGGAACCATGTTTTGAGACTTTTGTATAATGAACAATGTATGTTTATTATTTCAAAATAGTTATAGAATGCTTATGATGATGATAGGATTGTGAGCCTTTGAATACGAGGTTAGAGAACACGGATTTGGGGGCGTCATGAGGTTGGTATCAAAGCTGTAGGTTATAAACATTAGGAATGTGAAACCTAGGTTATAACCTTAGTAGAAAACTCTTATAGAGTATGTTAGGAGATGGATTATGGAAATTCATCAAGTTTGTGTTGTACTTAATAAAATATTATTTCATTTCATCAAGGAATATATTTTATTATAGTCTTGACGTTGACTTTATGGTGTTGGTAGGATGTCGTGGCGCTTGAGGTAGTTACTCAGTTGAGCGGGAACCCATTGAGCATGAGGCCACCCAAGATGTCCTCATGGTCCTCCGTTAGGGACTTGTTGAGGAGAATCGGTCGATTAGAAAGCGAGTGGAAGAATTAGAAATGAAAACCACACCCTCCAATTTCTTTGAAGAACAATACAAGGATGAGGCTCATCAAGCCGGATGGAGAAAGTCGAGCAGAAGGAAAAATTTGATGAGTCCGGTTACAAGTTGGGATCTTGATGGTACGACTAGAGAATGAAAAGGCAAAGTTTGGAGAGTGAGCATGAAGCATCACGGAGATGCGAAATTTGAGTTTGGCGTAGAAATTGCCGATAAGATGCTTGGTGGAAGAGGCACTCCATGAGTCGGATGATGGTGGTGGGCCAATTAAAGATCGAGCTGCGGTAGTAAAAGGTCGGAGTAGAAACTTTAGGGGTGGCCCTTGATGCGTGATATGAGGGCCCGGTAGCGGAGAGGGCTAGGAGGGTCCACTACGAGATAGGAGAGTCTAGTCGATCAGATTCGACGTGAAATCTGCGATAGTTGCTTCCCTAGGAGCTGTGTGCGAGGTGACTGGCGAGAGGCCACCCGTGGTGATGATGTGATGGCCCGATTGTAGATAGATGCATTAGTACTTTTCTTGTTGTGTAATAAGGTTTTATGTTGATGTAAACCTCGGCGGGTGTGAGGTAGTAAATGGTTATGTACTTTCCCTAATTGTGTTTGTAGGGAGGTATCATTATGAGTTAATCCCATCTTTTGTGTTAAAATGGGATAGTAGCATTTATAAAATATACTGTATTGTATTAATCGTGTAAGTCATTTGAAGATTGGTGTATGAATATAAATGCATTATTATTATGATATGTGTTAGAAAATTTTAAATAGTAAATTTTCTATTTAATGTTATGTGAATTGATGGTGATTTGGAAAATGTTCTTTAAAAACAAACTTAACCCACTAAGTAGGGAGAAAGACTTCCAAATCTCGGTAACTTAAAACTCTCACATAATGATCATCGATTGTTTAAATAAATAGCGTATTACATACTAAGTAATCATATGATAATAAATCAAAGTAGCGATGTTAGAATTTTTGTTTCACTAGATAATGGCCTTGGCAGCGTGGACTCGGGAACCAAGATATTGAAGAGTCGAGTTAATAATGCGGTGGGATCTCAACAAAACCCAATGCAAGATTTTATTAACATGATGGTTGAAGCCATGAGGAATCAAGCTCAACTGCGAAATCGGTGAGCACCCAAATAGTAAACTTTAAGGACTTCAAGGCGGTAGGACCACGAGTTAGGAGGAACAATGAGACCGATAGAAGCCCAAATGTGGGTAAAGGAGATTGAGAAGGCCTTCGTTATTGCTAGAGAAAGTAGGAAGAGCGAAGACCATTTTGCTACCTACTTAATGAAGGGGAGGCTAGCTATTGGTGGGATGCCAACCGAACAAAGCGAAGCGGAATCGTGACTTGGGAAGCATTCAAGAAGTTGTTCTTGAGAACTACTTCCACGAGAGCGTTCAAGCAAGAATGGAGATCAAGTTCTTGGAACTAAAAGCAGGAGAATATGTCGATGTCGAGTATCTTTGCGAAATTTAATGAATTGGCGGATTCGCTCCACATCGGTGGACACGAGAGGTGAGGAAAGCGAGAAGGTTTGAAAATGGACTAAAATGGTGGATTTATAGTAAGGTAGCGGTTTTACAAATCCCATCATTCTCAACTCTGTTGGAAAAAGCTCTTATAGCGGAAGGAGGAAGCGAAAGCGGTCTCAAGATACAATCGGGAGAAGAATAAGAAGAAATCGGAAGGTGGGAATCAAAATGTCGGTGATGGCGGTAGCAACAATAAGAAGCGGAAATGGGGCGATGTGGGGTAGTAATCGGAGATGCGTGAGAGCGTGCAAAAAAAAGAAGTCGGTGTGTGGGAAGCTGTGGAAAGGGTCACTCGAAGTCTTTGGAAAGGAAAAATGATATATTATACATGTGGACAAGAAGGGCATACCTCACCCAATTGTACTAAGGTGAAGAAAGGAGGTTGCTTTAATTGTGGTGAAGTGGGACATCGGATCAAGGATTGCAAGAAGAAGAAAAGCATGGATGGCGGAAATGGCGGCGAGGGGCAATAACACAAAGACAACCCGGTGGAGGACCATTGACCAAACAAGCCAACAACCACGGACATTCAATATGGCGGTGCAAGATCTTTGTGGCATCCGGGGAGGTGGTGTCGGTATAATTCGATCAATGATATAAATGCCTATGTGTTATTTGATTAGGGAGGAGCTTCATGTTCTTTTTGTATTTGATGAATTTGCTCAAAGATTAAGTTTACCTCATGAACTATTAGAACACCCAATGAATGTAGAAGTAGTAAACAAAGAAATTATCCTTGTAGACTACATCTATAGGGCTGTTGTGCTAATGTAAGAGGTTTTAAGCTTAACGTGGATTTGATATCGATTCGTCTTGGAGAGTTTGATGTAATCCTTGGGATGGATTGGTTATCAAGTCATGGCGGTCATTATTTGTAAGAAAAAGTCGTACACCTAAAGACTCAAGAATAAGTCAAAGGTGGTATTTTATGGCGATAAATCGCCAAGACAATCTTGTTGTCAGCGATGATGCAATCAAACAAGAAGTTTCTTAGGAAGGGTTGTATAGGTTATTTGGCTCACGTTGTGGATACCCGCGAGAATCGAGGGTGGCTGGGTCAAATACCTATTGTAAGAGAATTCGTTGGCGTTTTCCCGGATGAAATTCGGGATTGCCACGGATTGCCATAGAGGACATTTGGCACGGGGACATCAAGGTATCCAAAAGCACCGTGTCGTATGGCTCTGTAGAGATGAAAGGCCGATGGTTCAACTACAAGAGTTGTTAGATAAGGGATACATTCGACCAAAGCGTATCACCATGGGGAGCACCGGTCTTATTAAGTAAAGAAGAAGGATGGGTCATTAAGACTTTGTATCGACTCTGAGAGAGTTAAACAAGGTCACCATTAAGAATAAATACCCATTGCCTAGGATCGGCGATTTGTTTGATCGGTTGAAGGGGCAAAATACTTTTCAAAAATTGACTTGAGGACTAGTTATCACCAAGTTGAAGGTGAGACATGAGGATGTTCAAAGGCGGCATTGAACTTCGGTATTGACACTTTGAATTTACGGTAATGTCTTTTGGGTTAACTAATGCACCGGTGACATTCATGGATTTGATGAATAGAGTGTTTAAGCGATATTTGGATAAGTTTGTTGTCGTGTTCATCGACGACATTACGGTATATTAGAGGGAGAGAGGAAGATCACTTTGAACATCTAAAGAAAGTGTTGGAGGCGTTAAGGAGGGAGAAGTTGTATGCAAAGTTCTCCAAGTGTGAATTTTAGTTGCGGAGAGGGTGCAATTTTTTGGGTCACGTTATCGACAAAGATGGTGTTTGGTAGATCGGCCAAAAGTAGAAGCGGTTATCAGCTGGGAACGACCAAAGACAAACATAAATTAGGAGTTTCTTGGGATTAGCGAGGATCTATCGAAGATTCATCCAAGATTTTTCAAAGGTAGCATCGCCATTGACCAACCTTACTAGAAAAGCAGTGAAGTTCGTTTGGACGGAAAAATGTGAACAGAGTTTCATGGAATTGAAGAAGAGGCTCAGTCAAGCACCTATTTTGGCTTTACCGGACAACACGGGAGGATTTGTAGTGTATAGTGATGCGTCACACAAGGGTCTTGGCTGTGTACTGATGCAGCATGGCAAGGTCATTGCGTACGCATCACGTCGACTAAAGGACTATGAGAAGGGTTATCAGACTCATGACTGGAGTTAGCGATGAGTAGTTTTACCTTGAAAATTTGGAGGCACTATTTGTATGGAGAGAAGTGTGAGATATATATACGGATCATAAGAGTCTAAAGTATATCTTCACCCGAAGGAGCTAAATATGAGGCGTATAGATGGCTAGAATTGATCAAGGATTATGATTGTGAGATTACGTACCATCGAGGCAAAAGCAAATGTAGTGGTGATGCCTGAGCGAGAAAAAGCGGAGAGAAGTTATTGAAGTTAACCATTCAAGAGGAATTGGTGAAAGATTTGAGCGACTTGACTTAGAGGTTAAGTGCCTACTTGAGGTCAATGAGAAATTATTTATTGTGGCGTGAGCCCTACTTTATTAGATAAGGTTAAAGAGGCTCAAGAGAAGGGCGAAGATTGCGGCAAGATCATCGAAGCGGTTGGTGAAGGGATGAATTGAAATACAAGATTGATGGTACCGGATTGCTAAGATTTGAAGGGCGAATTTGGAGTGCCGAATTAATACAGAACTAAGAGAAGAGATTCGAAAGAAGCACATGTCTGAGGTACTCGATACACCTAGGAAGCACAAAATGTATCAAGACTTACGTCGACACTTTTGGTGGCCAAACATGAAGAGATGTTGTTGAGAATGTGTCGGTAAATGTCTAACTTGTCGGAGAGTCAAGCGAGAACATCAACGGCCAAAGTGGACTATTCTGACCTTTAGAGATTCTAGAGTGGAAATGGGAGCACATCACGATGGATTTTGTGGTGGGACTTCGACAACGCATAAAGGGACACGATGCCATATGGGTGATCGTAGATCGTCTTCTGAAGTCGGCTCACTTTTGCCGATCAAGATCGGTATAGTGCGGACCCGGCTAGCCAAACTATACATCAAAGAAATTATATCGAGACATGGCGTGCCGGTATCTATTGTGCCGGATAGGGATCCGCGTTTCACATCAAACTTTGGAAGAGTCTTGAGAAAGAATGGGGGCCTTGACTACGGATGAGCACACAGCGTATCATCCATGAGCCGATGGGCAAAGTGAGAGAAACGATTCAAACACTTGAAGACATGCTCGGAGCTTGTGTGATGGACTTCAAGGGTAGTTGGGAGGATCATCTTCCATTGGTAGAGTTCGCATACAACAATAGCTACCACGCCTTGACATCGGAATGCCCGCGTCTGAAACGTATTGGAGGAAATGTAGAATGCCCGTATCTTTGGGATGAAGTGGGTGAGCGTCAAGCTTATTGGGACGAGAAGCTGATGCGTGGGGAGTAGTAGAGACCATTAAGGTGATTAGAGCCGTGATAGCGGCTCAAGATCGCGGAGAAGAAGTATCTTGAGACTTACATCCATGAAGCGAGATTTTGAGGTGGGAAGCCATGCATTTTTGAAAGTATCTCCTTGGAAAGGAAAGATAAGGTTTGGAAAGAAAGGTGGTGAGTCGAGATTTATTGGACCTTTTGAGATCTTGAAGAAGATAGGCGAAGTGGCGTCTGAGGTAGCTCTACCTCTGGCTGGAACATATTCATAATGTGTTTCGTATGTGTCGATTCTACGACCATATAAGCGATTACAAGCATGTGATATCGTGCTGAGCCAATTGGTCGAAAAAGATTTATAAATGCGAGGAAATTCGATCGAAGTTTTAGATAGAAAGGAGCGAAATTGCGAAATAAGGTTATACATTACTGTAAAAGTTCTTTGGAGGAACCACAATCTTTGAAGAAGCTACGTGTGAACTTGAAGAAAGGATAAGAAAATTACCCACACCTTTTTGAGTAACCTTATATGTAATTAGGGGACGGAATTCTTATAAGGGGGAGGATGTAATAACCATGAATTTTAAGTCACCATGAATGTATGTACATTTTTTTTACTTTGTGTTATATATGGATACATACATTTATGGATTTCATTAAAATGAAAGCTCTGTGTGACCTAATTATACATTAGGTAAGGATATTAAATAACCTAAGGGTTATGGTAACACGAAAAAGTTAGTATTTTATATGTATACTAACTTAAGTGGGTAAACTTAGTATTTCAAGTGACTAATAATTTTAAACCTAATTCTTGTAAATCTAATTAGGTTATGAGATAAAATCATATGTATAAGTAATTAAACTTCATATGATTGGAGATGAAAAGCCCTAAATTATCAAATTGGGTAACATTATTAAAATTGTTGGACTATGTTTTTATCTAGCCCAAATCAATTAAAAGAAAAGCCCAAGGAAAATAAAATGTAATCCAATACTTAGCCCACTTGATTGGGGGTATTCTAGACATTTGATTAATCAAAATTGGGCATTTAAAATAAAAGCTAAATGGTGGATATTATGAGGATCCTAAGTGGAATAATTAATCTAGCTTGTCCATTAGTAGACATGAATAAACATAAGGACAATGTTGTAAGGCTCCCATTGGTTGCCACTCCATTATGCACATTTAATCATATTTAGCCTAAGGTAAGTAATAAAAATACAAAGTTTTTACCTAATGGGCAACAAAATAATTGTGGGAGAATTATTAATGAATTGGCCATTTCATTTTGTAAACACAATTCATTCTTCCAACATCTCATTCTTACAACATTTCATTTTCTCTCCATCTTCTTCATCTTCTTCTTCTATCTCTTGCTCCCAAGCTAGCCAACTTCAAAAAGAGAAAAGAGATAGAGAATTTCATCCATAGAAAGAAAAAAAATATAGGAGTGCTAGTTGTTTATGCCCCTAAGTTTATTAGTTACTTTGGAAAATCAAGGAAGGTAGCCACTAAGTCAAGGTATAATGTACCTTCATCTTCTTCTCTTACCTTGTTTTGATAGCTTGAGTTTTGATGGGGTTATGTACAACTACTCAAGATACACTAGTTATACATACCATCATGCATGGAACTAAGTATCTTGAGTGTTGGATCTAAGGCTTAGAGGAAGAAAATGAGCATATGTTCTCCAAGGGTGAAAACTCTTGTTTTTCTTCCACTAAATCTTGTGTAACTCAAGTTCTACAACTTGGAATTATGATCCGTCGAAGGGGTGCTAGATACATGAGTTATCTAGTAAACACAAGTGGTAGATCACAAATCTAGTAAGTTTTGAAACCTTTAAGATTATTTTTCCAAAAGCAGTCCACTTTATATGCTAAAGCTTTGAAACTCTAAATCAGACTCTTGACTTGTTTTTCATGAGGCTGTTTCGGTCAGTTCCATGTCTTGTAAAAATCTGGAAAAATATTACAGAGGTACCTTATGAAGTTATCTGGCGTAGGAAAAAGAACGGACACGTTTGAGTTATATATTGTGCGTAATGACTATTTCCGTAAAGGACTCCATAAATATTATCCTACGAATATCTCACTGTGTATACACTGGAAAATTCCAAAATTTTTACAGTAGCTTCATATATGTTAAGAGAGCATACCCTGAAAATTTCAGAATGTTCTGACTAAATCTCAATTTATGAAAAATAGAGCAAGATCCGAGTGTTTTGGACACTCTAAAAATAGTAAATCATTTTCTAAAATTCTAGAAAAATTAGAGGATCATTGTTGGTTCATATTCTGTTAAAATCCAGAAGCTGAGAATTTTTGGAATCAGTTTGCTATTTTTCCTAAAAATGATTAGGTTATGAATAAAAGGAAATAAATAGTTAAATGATGCCTTTAATGAGAAAAATATGATTTTATGCTTGAATGCTCATAATATATTATATCATGACTATCTTAGGGCATTTTGATAATTTATAATAATAAATATTACTTATGACCTTTTATGGATATTAAATAAGAGGTTATTAAAGGATGAACAATTAGAATAAATTATTTATTAATTTTAATAAATCATTGGAATATTATTATAATACTAATAATATTATAATATGATGTTGTTATGTAAATAAAAATATTAGATTAGAGTATTATTATTAAATAATAATATTCGAGATTAAATAAAATATTATTAAATGATTAATAATATTAGTAAGTGAATAAAATATTATTAAATGATTAATAATATTAGTAAAGGGATAAAATATTATTAAATGATTAATAATATTAGTAAGTGAATAAAATGTTGGTAAATGATTTAAAGTATTATTAGTGAACCAATAATACTAGAAGGTGAATTAATATTATCTAAGTTAATAATATTATGTGAATTAAAGGTAGTCGTTAATTAATAATAACACTTTATCTAGGCATGATAATGTTTATAAGAACTTATTGTAATGTATGATATCTATGTGATTACATAATCGATGTTATGCATTGACTAATTGAAAGACTAATTATAGGTCTCTCAAAGGAAGATAATTTAACTACATAGTGGATAGAAATTTATTTCGTAGTTTGTAAACCTCGATGATCGAGGCAAGTTTTCTAACTCAACTTGAGTTATTATTTTCAAAGCATATTAGTGAATAATTATTGATGATTATTCACGTCTTTATTGATTATTGAAATTAGCACTTTGTGCGATTGAATTCAGATTCTACTTGCCATTGAAGCTGTGAATTAAATTAAAGTTCTTCATTTATGAAGCTGTTTATGGGATAGATCTATGCTAATTGTATCACTAGATCAAGCATGTCTAAATTTGTTAAATCAAATGGATTTTAAATAAGCTGTTCTTATTAATTGATATGGTAAGAACTCTTGGTGAGAAATGAACAAATTTGATTAAGGCATGATATCGATGTCGGATTATTAAGTGTTTATGCATAAATCACGGGGTATGAAAAGGTGATCCTTGAATACCAAAACTTATTAAAAGGTCGATTTAAATCCTTTGAGCACCTTGGCAAATGTTCATGGTTATTCAAAACCACTCGGTTCATGTTATTCAATTATCGAATATTCAATTGTTGATTATTAATTCATGTTCCTTCACAATCTTATATTATTGTTGAACATTGAAGGCAATATTTCTTTCTAACGTCATGATATATCTCCTTTGTCTTTATAAACTTGTGAAGCAAATTAGTTGCTTACTCTTGCTATATCATGACCTCTATTTTCGATTAAGCAGAAGGATCTAATGCGAAGGACAAGGGCAAGGGCAAGATCCGGGAGTAATTTTAGAATGAATGTTAAATTAGTTATTATCTAATGGAATGAGTAAAGCTGTTTGTATTATAAATGGTGTATTTAAAGTTAAGGTTAGAGAGACCTTGGGACCATGTTTTGAGACTTTTGTATAATGAACAATGTATGTTTATTATTTAAAGCGATTATAGAATGCTTATGATGATGATAGGAGAGAGCTTTGAATCCGAGGTTGGAGAACCGGATTTGTCACATATTCAATTTTGAGTATTTCATATGAAAGAAGTGGAGTTTATCAAATTGGAGCAAAACAATAACATATACGAGGCTAAATTTTGCGGAGATATCCGGTTTGCATCCCATTTATTCGATAATGAGGAACGAATGAAATATGTTTTTAAGAGGTTTGAAATGAATACGTCAATATCTTATTTCTCATAAACTATGTTTGTACTGATGTTGTAAATAGGATCGCTCGATTATTGGAGCGCGAAGCGAGTCAACGCAACCAAGAGAAAGAAGTCGACAATGAGATGAAAATACCAGTGGTATCAGTCATCAAAACGGTGACAACAAACGTGGAGGGAATCAACATGCCAGAATTGGTAACCACTTCGGTGGTAATCATGGCCAAGACAGTAAAAATGGACATTTCAAGAGAAGGAGATTCAATAATGATGGAAGGACGTCGACCAAAGACCCGTTGTTAAGGAAGGAGAACGACCACCTATCATATGCTTCAAATGCGGAGGGGAGGGACACATCAGTCCAAACTGCGCGATGTCGTCCAAAGCATGTTATAATTATGGAAGAGAAGGTCACTTAGCCCGATTTTGTCGTTTACCGAAGACAAGTTCAGCCATGATGGAGGCACCAAAGGTCAGTCGAGAAAAGTCAAAGCCAGAGTGCAAGGAGAGAGGCGTTTGTTGTGACCTCCACGAAAGCAAGGAACGACGAGGTCATCACGGGTAAGCTTATCATAAACTCTAGCTTAGGTCTATACCTTATTTGATACCAGTTCTACCCATTCTTTTATTTCTCCTACTTGCGCTGTAAGACCCCAACTTATTATAAATAAAAATCGAATTTCCTCTATTTATTATTGTGAATAATAAGGTGTTAAATTGATATAATATTTTGGTTATGGGTGAAATGTGTAAATTTTTCAAAATAAGCAAGTAGTTATAAAATAATCATTGTTGTCGGGGAATATTCGTTTGGTCGTGGAATATTCTTGTTGTCGAGAAATATTTAAATGCGACAGATGCGATCATGTGTGGGCCCCATAATGGAATAAGCATTGGATGAACAAAACGACAAGTTTGAGTTTTTATAAATAATTGGCGTAGTTGTTACTGAATTAACACTTTGTTGGAATACCCGGTGGTTAAAATACGTGAATCGCGTGGTTGCACGAAAGCACTTTGACGGTATTGCGCATGATTGATGAATTATTGATCCTTACGTAAGAAGGCACTACTTAATAATTATTACGATGAAGTTATTGTTCAATATTTTATCTTATTGATTCAATAATTGTTGCGTTGATATTTTATATTATTGTTGTTTCAATAATTATCAACGCACAAGATTTCCCATTATCGGATCAATAATTCATATTATTTGAATAATATTATTAGATAGCATTATTGGCAATGTCTAGAAAGTTACATCAAGGAGAGGTTTGGTCACCTAATTGCGTGCGATGGGAGAAATTCTTATTGGAAAGCCCCCTCTTTCCTGGGAACTGCCTGGTTGTTATTATTGTGATTCCATAATATTATTTGTGAATAATTAATTATTGATTTATATGATAATGAAATATTTATTTGATGTGGATATAAATGATGGATTTATTTATGTGGTTATAAATGAAGGAATTAATGTTGAGGTATTTTATCAGTATTTTGTCGGATTGGAGGTATTAAAAGATCAAATCAGTGTTCTTACAGCTTTATTGGTGAGTTATAATTTTTAATCTGACCGTTGGATCGTTGTGATTTTTGGATATGTTATACATATATAAGTTGAGTATATGTTCATAAATTTTGAACCGTTAAAAATGAACGAATGATTTGTTATGAATTTTAAGAGGTGACTGATTCGGAAATTAGGTTTATAAATGATTTTGGTGGAAAATTCTAGAAATGGATGGGCCCCACTTTTGGTTGTTAGGGAAGATGGCTAATTTTTGGTGGGTGGTATAGTAGCAGATAAAGCCATCAGGTAGCAGGTCAAGTCTGCTTCGGCGTGCTAACATTTTCGTATAAATAGAGGGCTAAGTTAGAATTGAAAATCACACCAGAATTCATAAGTTTTCTCTCTTTTTCTCTCTAGATTATCGAGTGTATTTTGTGAGTATTTAGATACATGGTAAGTTGCTATTCATCAGTGCAAGTTTCCTTCAGCGTCATATCTGATATCCAGTCAGAAGTGCTGCTCTTTTGAGGTAGGGGATATTAAGGGATGTTATATTCTTCATAATGATGTTATTCTTTCAATATCATTATACTGAAATATTGGTATGGATTTTATTGTGAAATTTCTACCTTTTTGAGTCGGGGTTACTATTCACGTATACGGCACTATTCACGTATGCGTCACTATTTATATATATTACAATATTTACGTATACGATACTATGTATAAATATGGAGTACTATTCACGAGTTACTATTCATGAGTTACTATTCACGAGTTACTATTCACGGGTACTATTCACGATAAAAATTGGTTTCTTTTTCTGACCAAATTATCGTTGATTTATGATTGTTTCTCTTGAAAATA
Source organism: Panax ginseng (assembly GCA_020205605.1). Lineage (NCBI taxonomy): Eukaryota > Viridiplantae > Streptophyta > Magnoliopsida > Apiales > Araliaceae > Panax > Panax ginseng. The sequence goes on along the minus strand of CM035127.1, from coordinate 37,869,622 downwards.
AATGCAGTTGTTGATCATATTGTTTTTATTATCATATATAACATTTTTATAACCCTGATGTTGAATTTCTCTTTCACTTGAGTGTAAAGATGGGAAGATTATTGGTATGATCGTGACTATGGGTTCTCTTTGGCCAGTAGTGAAAAGATGAATTGTTAACTGGTATGATCATGACCATTGAATTTATAATTGAATATCTTTAGCTTAAGTGTAAAGATGAATTGATTAACATGGTTATAATTATTGTTTATATAAATTCTGAAATGATTATATATTTCTTTGAGATATGAATATATTTGGTCTGAAGTGCAAATATGAACTGTTGATGAATATATTTGGTGTAACGACCGCAAAATAGGTCCATTCCATCCAACTCATTCTAAGTCACCAAATACACGGTATAGAAAATAACTACAACTTTATTACAACAATTGTCGTGCAAAATACAACAACACATATGCTGTGAGTTTGGATACAAATATATATCAATTGTGACTCATGTCCCAATCGTGGATAGCCCCTCATAATGACACCTTACATAAAGGTATAGTCGAAAACTGTTTTAAAAATTAAAATCTTTGGGAAGTGCTCAAGGAAACCTTCGTACATGGGAGGCCATGCGTGCAGGTTATGGTAGATATCATATGGCCACAAAATTATCCTTGGTTGAATCTAATAGACCCCAAAGAAAAGCGAGAAGATTACTATCATATTCTTCCCAATGATGAGTCTTCTCTTGACATATCATTATCTCCACCGTCTCTAATTGAGGGTTATATTTCAAATAGACTCCAAGATCATATAAATAGTCTTTGGTAGATATACTCGAAGCAAGTGGATGAGCACAACCCTGTCTTATGATGACACGAGGTTGTATGTCATTAGACATCTTGTATGATAGTGGCAAAACACCCTTCCAAGTTAAATTCACCTCACCCTCAACATCTATAGACCACCGTTCTATTCCCTTGTTATTCCCCCGCTCGACCCAGCTACACTTTTATTACCTGAAAGGAATTATGAAGCAAAAGGGTGAGCACAACTAGCTAAGTAAAGAATATTATGACTAAAGATAAATAAATTATCAATAGCCTTCAACAGTAATAAATCAGAGATTTAGAACATATGGTAGATGATAAAACTTTTCAACCATAGTTGCAGCGGAACGAGCAATCCATTAGAAGAGTCAAATAGACTATAATGTCTATTATCTTCTCCATGTTAAAAGTCCACCAACAATGTTTTATCCCTGTGACACCAATCAACAATTCCTGTCCACAATCACATGTATAACTCATAATCTTAATTGTAGTTCTAAATTCCTTTTCTCATCCAGGACAAAGATAATTTTCATCACCTGAAACATCAAAGATTATGGTTATACCAAATCACAGTTTATGTTCATAATCCTACTAATAAATTCATCTTTGCACTACGGCCAAAGATATTCATCAACAAGTCATCTTTGCACTACAGGCCAAAGATATTCATCAACAAGTCATCTTTGCACTACAGGCCAAAGATATTCATCAACGGGTCATCTTTACACTACGGACCAAAGATATTCATCAATAATTGATCTTTGCATTACAGGCCAAAGATATTCAAAGAAATACATAATCATTTCAGAATTTATATAAACCATAATTATAACCATATATGTTGATTAATTCACCTTTGCACTTAAGCTAAAGATATTCAATTATAAATTCAATGGTCATTATCATACCAGTCAACAATTCAACTTTTCACTACTGGCCAAAGAGAACCTATAGTCACGATTATACCAATAATCTATCCATCTTTACACTCAAGTCAAAGAGAAATATCATCATTAGGGTTATAAGAATGTTAAATATGATAATAAAAATAATATAATCAACATATAGATTTAATCTTAAGAGTAAGATTCATAAATCAATGATCTCATAACACCTTAATCAAAATGTTATAAATCACTTAATAATCTCATAATCTAATATTATTAATACTACCACAATATTTTAATCATTTCTTAAACCTATAAATAATTTATTTTAATTGTTTACACTTTACTAATAAATGCATTTAATCATCTTAAAATGCCAAACTCATAAGATCTCATCACCAATAACCAAAACCCTCATCAAAAATCTGCATATACCTCATATATGATTCTCAAGCCATAAAATCATATTTTCTAATTTTCTTACTTCATAAAACATATTTAATTCATTTACTCATAACTAGAATATTTTCATGAAAAATATCAAATCCATTCCAAAATATTTCTTTTCTGGGATTTAGCATAATATAGTTCCATATTGAACATATATTTTTCTCAGAATTTTTAAAATTCATTTACTATTTTTCACATGGCCAAAACCACCGAATATTCATACATTTATCATAAATTTTACTTTTATCCAAAAATTTCGAAATTCACAGGGTATACTGATATTATATAAATATACTTCCAATAAAAATTTCATCAATTTTGGAGTTAACCACAAGGAGTTATAAGCGATTACTTTTAAAATAGTCTTTTCTCATAAAATCCATAACTCCTAATCTATACATTCAAAAATCGCCATTTTTTGACACAATCAACAAAACTCATCAAAATATCATTTCAAATTTTTCCAGAAATTTTGAAGGTCCGGAAAAAAATACAAAACTGAAAACATAATCACCCTTAAAAATCTCTTATTATCCCTTACCTCAAAAGATTTATACTTCAAGCTGAAACACCGGATATAGGCTATGACTTGAACTTGCACCGTATAGCAATACTCAAAGTATACTCAAAATACTCACAAGAATATGCTCGATAATATAGAGAGAGAAAACTTCAGTTTTTTGGTGTGATTTTAAATTCTAACCTAACCACCTATTTATAGGAAATTGCTTAGAACACCAAAGTAGAAAATTTAATAAATTAATATTATTTATACAAATATTATACGCATCATTTGAAATCTGAATTTCAGCTCTCAACACATTTATATCACATGTTAAATGAGTCCCAACAATGTAAAAAACGTTTTTGTAATTAAAAATATTTTAAACTTCCAAAAATCAATTATTTCGGAACTTCAATAATTCATAATAAATAGGTCTTTTGTCAGAAAATTTGAATTGCGCGAATTTTTATAGGAATTTCAATTCTCTACAACTTTGCAGAAGAAAGTTTTTCCAAATTCCAAACAGAAATTGACCGAAATCCACAAACGGACGATTTTACAAGCTATAATCAAATTTCGGTCAATAATTATGTCCACCAACACACAAAATATGTGTTAAACATTTAATGCCACAAAAATATTCTTCCTCCTCATATACTTATATATCCCACATTCATTATAAAAATATCACCGTTAATATATTATTAAAATAATTTATTTAAATGAATTATTTTATCAGAAAAAGATAAAATATTAATTTTCAACAATTGCCACATTAAAAATTTTCTCCATCTATATCCACATAAAATCAATATTTTTCTCATCATATAAATCAATAATTAATTATTTACAAATAATATAACAGAATCACAAGATCGGGCAACTGGTAGTTCCAAGTGAAGAGGGCTTCCAATAAGAATTTCTCCTTCTCTGCCGCAATTAGGTGACCAAACCTCTCCTTAGATGTAACTTTCTAGACATTGCAAATAATGTTATCTAATAATATTATTAGAGATAATATGAATTATTGCTCGATAATGGAAAAATGTGTAGTGACAATTATTAAAATAACGATAATATAAAATATCATTATGACAATTATTGAATCAATAAAATACTGAACATTAATTACTGTAACAATTATTGAGTAATGCCTTCTGAAAAAAAATTATCATGCTTTATGAATAGTACTCATGAATAGTAACTCGTGAATAGTAACTCGTAAATAGTAACTCATGAATAGTAACTATAGAAAAATTGAATACTTTTATTTCATAAAATTCGGGGTCTTACATTTGGCCTGTAGTGCAAATATGAACTGTTGAGGAATATTTTTAGCCTGTAGTGCAAAGATGAATTATTGATGAATATCTTTGGCTCGTAATGCAAAGATGACTTGTTGTTGAATATCTTTGGCCTATAGTGCAAAGATGATTTGTTGATGAATATCTTTGGCTGATAATGCAAAGATGACCTGTTGTTGAATATCTTTGGCCTGTAATGGAAAGATGACTTGTTGATGAATATCTTTGGCCCGTAGTGCAAAGATAAATTTATTAGTATGATTATAAACATGAACTGTGATTTGGTATAACCATGATCTTTGATGTTTCAGGTGATGAAAATTATCTTTGTCCTGGATGAGAAATGGAATTTAGAACTACAATTACGATTATGAGTTATACATGTGATTGTGGACAGGAATTGTTGATTGATGTTACAGGGATAAAATATTGTTGGTGGACTTTTAATGTGGAAAGATAATAGACTTTATGGTCTATTTGACTCTTCTAATGGATTTCTCATTCCGCTTCAACTATGGTTGAAAAGTTTTATCATCTACCATATGTTCTAAATCTCTGATTTATTACTGATGAAGGCTATTGATAATTTAATTATCTTTAGTCATGATATTCTTTACTGAGCTAGTTGTGCTCACCCTTTTGCTTCACAATTCCTTTTAGTTAATAAAAGTGTAGCTGGGTCGAGCGAGGGTAACGGGGAAATAGAACGGTGGTCTCTAGCTATGGAGGTTCTCCCTAAGCAGTATAGAAAAGTGTTGTATACATCATTTAGTAGTTATATTTGGTGAATCAAATCGGGTGAGGCGAACCCAACGTTGGAAAGGTGTTTTGCCACTAACATACAAGATGTCTAATGACATACAACCTCGTGTCATCATTAGACAAGGTTGTGCTCATCCACTTGCTGAGTATATCTACGAGCACTACCTATATAATCTTGGTGTTTGGTTGAAGTATAACTCTCGATTAGAGACAGTGGAGATAATGATATGTCAAGAGAAGACTCACCATTAGAAAGAATATGATAGTAATCTTCTCATTTTTCTTTGGGGTCTATTAGGTCAACCAAGGATAATTCTGTGGACATATGATATCAATCATAAACCTGGAAGCATGGCCTCCCATGTACGAACGTTTCCTTGAGCACTTCCCAAAGATTCTAATTTCTAAAACAGTTTTTGACTATACCTTTATTTGGTATCACTGTGAGGTGATGTCCACTGATGGGACATTTGTCACATTACGGTTGGGACACGAGTCACAGTTGGTATATATTTGTTGTATTTTGTATGACAATTGTTGTGGTTATAAATGAAGGAATTAATGTTGAGGTATTTTATCAGTATTTTGTCGGATTGGAGGTATTAAAAGATCAAATCGGTGTTCTTACATCTTTATTGTGTGAGTTATAATATTTAATCCGACCGTTGGATCGTTGTAATTTTTGGATATGTTATACATATATAAGTTGAGTATATGTCCACAAATTTTGAACCGTTAAAAATGAACGTATGATTTGTTATGAATATTAAGAGGTGAATGGTTCAGAAATTGTTGGAAGTATCCGAATTTAGCATTTTGGTGGAAAATTCTAGAATTGAGTGGACCCCACTTGTGGTTGGTGAAGAAATGTACTAAATTTTATTTCAAATGTGGTGGGTGGGAATAGTAGCAGGTAAAGCCATCAAGTTGCAGGTCAAGTCTGCTAAAATTTTCCTATAAATAGAGGGCTAAGTTAGAATTGAAAATCACACCAGAAATAAGTTTTCTCTCTTTCTCTCTCTAGATCATTGAGTGTATTTTGTGAGTATTTAGATACTTGGTGAGTTGATATTCATCAGTGCAAGTTTCCTTCAGCGTCATATCCGATATCCAGTCAGAAGTGCTGCTCTTTTGAGGTAAGGGATAGTACGGGATTTTAAGGGATTGTAAGGGATATTTTTTCGTAATGATGTTATTCGTTCAATATCATTATACCGAAATTTTGGTATGGATTTTATTGTGGAAGTTCTACCTTTTTGTGTCGGGATTACTATTCACGTATACGACACTATTCACGTATACGACACAATTCACGTATACGACATTATTCATGTATATGACATTTTTTACGTATACGATACTACGTACGAATACAGAGTACTATTCATGAGTTACTATTCTCGAGTTACTATTCATGAGTTACTATTCACGAGTTACTATTCACGGGTACTATTCATGACAAAATTGGTTTCTTTTTCTGACCAAATTATAGTTGATTTATGAATATTACTCTTGAAATTAAATCTAGATATTTTGATTATATTGATTTTATTATTATATATAACATTTTTATAACCCTAATGATGATATTTCTCTTTCACTGGAGTGTAAAGATGAGTAGATTATTGGTATGATCATGACTAGGGTTCTCTTTGGCCAGTAGTGAAAAGTTGAATTGTGACTGGTATGATCATGACCATTGAATTTATAATTGAATATCTTTAGCTTAAGTGCAAAGGTGAATTGATCAATATGGTTATAATTATTGTTTATATAAATTTTGAAATGATTATATATTTCTTTGAGATATTAATATATTTGGCCTGTAATGCAAATATGAACTGTTGATGAATATATTTGGCTTGTAGTGCAAATATGAATTGTTGATGAATATCTTTGGCCAGTAGTGCAAAGATGAACAGTTAATGAATATCTTTGGCCCGTAGTGAAAAGATGACCTGTTGTTGAATATCTTTGCCGATTAGTGCGAAGATGAATGTGGATGAATATCTTTGCCCGTAGTAAAAAGATGAATTTATTAGTATGATTATGAGCAGAGGCTGTGATTTGGTATAACCATGATCTTTGATGTTTTGGTGATGAAAATTATCTTTGTCCCTGGATGAGAAGAGGAATTTAGAACTACAATTATGATTATGAGTTATACATGTGATTGTGATGTGAATTGTTGATTGATGTTACAGGGGATGAAACATTGTTGGTGGATTTTTAACATGGAGAAGATAATAGAATTGTATTGTCTATTTAACTCTTCTAATGGATTGCTTTTCCATTTAACTATGGTTGAAATTTTTATCATCTACCATATGTTCTAAATCTCTGATTTGTTATTGATGAAGGCTATTGATAATTTAATTATCTTTAGTCATGATATTCTTTACTGAGCTAGTTGTGATCACCCTTTTGCTTCAAAATTCCTTTCGTGTAATAAAAAGTGTATTGGGTCGTTGTGGGTAACAAGGGAATAGAACGGTGGTCTCTAGCTGTGGAGTTCTCCCTAAACAGTATAGACAAGTGTGTTGTATACATCTTTTAGTAGTTATATTTGGTGAATCATATAGGGAGAGGTGAACCCAACGTTGGAAGGGTGTTTTGCAACTATCATACAAGATGTCTAATGACATACAACCTCGTGTCATCATAAGATAGGGTTGTGCTCATCCACTTGTTGAGTATATTTACGAGCACTACCTATATAATCTTGGTGTTTGTTTGAAGTATAATTCTCAATTTGAGACAGTGGAGATAATGATAAGTCAAGAGAAGACTCACCATTGGGAAGAATATGATAGTAATCTTCTCATTTTTCTTTGGGGTCTATTAGGTCAACCAAGGATAATTCTGTGGCCATATGATATCTATCATAACCTAGAAGCATGGCCTCCCATGTACGAAGGTTTCCTTGAGCACTTCCCAAAGATTCTAATTTCTACAGTTTTTGACTATACATTTATGTAAGGTGTCATTGTGACGTGCTATCCAAGGTTGGGATGAGAGTCATAGTTGGTATATATATTTGTATCCAAACTCACAGTATATGTGTTGTTGTATTTTGCACGACAATTATTGTAATAAAGTTGTAGTTATTTTTTGTACCATGTATTTGGCGACTCAGAATGGGTTGGATGGAATGGACCTATTTTGGGGTTGTAACAGTTGGTATCAGAGCTATAAGTAAAGAGCCCGAGCCTCTCGCTGGTGACTTCCTGTTGATGGGGGATGCACCGAAGCCAGACTCTCCGTAGGGGACGCCGTTCGGTGGTGGCAAACTGATAGGTACCAATGTGAGGTGCTGTCCACTGATGGGACATTTGTCACATTTGGTATCAGAGCTTAGGGATATGATCTCTGGCGGAGATCGGGGAATAGAACTAGGAGGGGAGAGATGAGTAAATCCTTCGTTAGTGTGTCCTACCTAAGCTTATTTGTTGGTCAGTCATAATATCGTGATATTATGTGATATGTTAATTTGTTCAATTAACCCTTGTTTTGAAGCTGTATTCTAGAATGATATCTGCAATACAGGAGATGAGCAATGGAGAAATCATGATGACAAGGAATATGGAATCTAAAATAAAAGCAAGGTATTCTCAACTCTTTGAAATACCAGGTACGTAAATTTTGGGGACGAAATTTCATAAGGAGGGGAGATTGTAAGACCCCGAATTTTATGAAATAAAAGTATTCAATTTTCCTATTTAGTAAATGGTTAAATTGATAAAAAGTTAAAGTTAAGGGTGATATATGAATTTTTTTTCAAAATAAACAAGTGGTTATAAAATATTCATTGTTGTCGGGGAATATTCGTTTGGTCGTGGAATATTCTTTTCCGTAGGGAATATTAAATGACGACCAGTAGCATCTTTTGTGGGCCCCATAACTAAAAAGCGATTGGACGAAGAAAATGACAAATTTGAGTTTTTATAAATAACGGCGTAGTTGTTACCGTTAACACTGTTGGAATACCTGGTGGTAAAAATACAAGAATGTCTGGCGTAGTTAAGACAAAGAGCACAATTGTATTGCATAAGATTTTTTCAATTATTGATTCTTACGTGAGAAGGCACTACTCAATAATTGTTACAGTAATTACTGTTCAATATTTTATTTTATTGATTCAATAATTGCTGCGTTGATATTTTATATTATTGGTGTTTCAATAATTGTCACTACACAGTATCTCCATTATCAGATCAATAATTCATATTATTTGAATAATATTATTAGATATCATTATTGACAATGTCTAGAAAGTTCTGTCAAGGAGAGGTTTGGTCACCTAATTGCGCGCTAGTAAGGAGAAATCCTTATCGAAAAGCCCCCTTTTTCCTGGGAACTGCCTGGTTGTCATAACTGTGATTCTGTAATATTATTTATGAATAATTAATTATTGATTTATATGATAAGGAAATATTTATTTGATGTGGATATAAATGATGGATTTATTTATGTGGTTATAAATGAAGGAATTAATGTTGAGGTATTTTATTAGTATTTTATCGGATTGGAGGTATTAAAAGATCAAATCGGTGTTCTTGCATCTTTATTGTGTGAGTTATAATATTTAATCCGACCGTTGGATCGTTGTAATTTTTGGATATGTTATACATATATAAGTTGAGTATATGTCCACAAATTTTGAACCGTTAAAAATGAACGTATGATTTGTTATGAATATTAAGAGGTGAATGGTTCAGAAATTGTTGGAAGTATCCGAATTTAACATTTTGGTAGAAAATTCTAGAATTGAGTGGGCCCCACTTGTGGTTGGTGAAGAAATGTGCTAAATTTTATTTCATATGTGGTGGGTGGGAATAGTAGCAGGTAAAGCCATCAAGTTGCATGTCAAGTCTGCTAAAATTTTCCTATAAATAGAGGGCTAAGTTAGAATTAAAAATCACACCAGAAACAAGTTTTCTCTCTTTCTCTCTCTAGATCATTGAGTGTATTTTGTGAGTATTTAGATACTTGGTGAGTTGATATTCATCAGTGCAAGTTTCCTTCAGCGTCATATCCGATATCCAGTCAGAAGTGTTGCTCTTTTGAGGTAAGGGATAGTACGGGATTTTAAGGGATTGTAAGGGATATTTTTTTCGTAATGATGTTATTCGTTCAATATCATTATACCAAAATATTGGTATGGATTTTACTGTGGAAGTTCTACCTTTTTGTGTCGGGATTACTATTCACGTATACGACACTATTCACGTATACGGCACAATTCACGTATACGACATTATTCATGTATATGACATTTTTTACGTATACGATACTATGTACGAATACAGAGGACTATTCATGAGTTACTATTCACGAGTTACTATTCATGAGTTACTATTCATGAGTTACTATTCACGGGTACTATTCATGACAAAATTGGTTTCTTTTTCTAACCAAATTATAGTTGATTTATGAATATTACTCTTCAAATTAAATCTAGATGTTTTGATTATATTGATTTTATTATTATATATAACATTTTTATAACCGTAATGATGATATTTCTCTTTCATTGGAGTGTAAAGATGAGTAGATTAATGGTATGATCATGACTAGGGTTCTCTTTGGCCAGTAGTGAAAAGTTGAATTGTGACTGGTATGATCATGACCATTGAATTTATAATTGAATATCTTTAGCTTAAGTGCAAAGGTGAATTGATCAATATGATATAATTATTGTTTATATAAATTCTGAAATGATTATATATTTCTTTGAGATATTAATATATTTGGCCTGTAATGCAAATATGAACTGTTGATGAATATATTTAGCTTGTAGTGCAAATATGAATTGTTGATGAATATCTTTGGCCAGTAGTACAAAGATGAACATTTAATGAATATCTTTGGCCCGTAATATTGTTCACTCGGGTATTTGAGACACTTTTCGTGTCGGAGTACTATTCAAGGGTTACTATTCACGAGGTACTATTCACCCAGTAAATCAATATGGACCATCCGTTTAAAAGTAAATTAATCTGGATTGTTCATGAATTAGTTACTATTCAGTCCATTCTCCTATAAATAGAAGCTCATTCCTTCATTATTTCTTACGAATTCACTAAAACTCTAGAGAGAGAAACTATAGAGAGAAAGAAGAAAAGTATTCTACTACTTCACTACTCCAGTATTCAGTCTTTCTAAGGTAAGGGATATTATTTGTTATACTCATAAGGGGTATTATTTCTTTCGTATTCATGAAGAGAACTTCTGTTATTCCATTCTTTATTATTATGTTGGAATAACCTGTATATGGGAAGTATCGCATACATGGTGGAATTCTTCTGTTATTCCATTCTTATTATTCTGTGGGAATAACCTGTTTTTGCGAAGTACCGCATACATGGTGAAATTCTTCTACTATTCCGTTCTTTATTATTCGTCGAGAATATCCGCTGTACGTGCATTTACGCAGGACCGGTTCCATTATTTATTATTCGTCGTAATATATCACGTCTGGCATGCGTTACGCCTTGGGACGGGTTCCATTATTAATTATTCTCGTCGAGAATATCCTCCCATGCGTGCATTTATACCGACCGGTTCCATTATTTATTATTCTATCGGGAATAACCTATCTATGCAGTCTATCGCACGCATGGTGAATCCTTATGTTATTCCATTCTTTATTATTCTGTTGGAATAACCTGTCTATGTGGATTACCACATGCATGGTGAATGATCCTTTGTATTCATTTCTTATTAAATTGTGGAAATGATCTATATACGTGGATTACCGCATAGCGGGTGAAAATCCATTTGCAGTTTCATATATTCTATTATACTCAGTTAGTTAAAGTTTTGGCTTCTATACTCATTGAAATTAGTAGAATATCCTGGATATTTGCGCTCTCCACAAAGCAGTATCATGTTGACAATTTGGACGTTATTGAGTTCAGGATAAATTAACTTATTAATCTTTAAAATTTATTCTTGAACTTGTTTTATTGATTTATTATGTCATTGTCATAATCCTCATGCTTATATTATAATGAAAGTCATCTTTGGCTTACGTGCATAGAAGGACTTAGTATGATTATGACCAAGGATCATTCGGTATAATCATGACCTGTAATGTTATAAATGATGTGGTAAAAGTCCTCAGTGGCCTATAATGCATTGATGGACAGTTTTGGTATGATTATGACTAGGGATTATTCGGTATAGTCATGACCGTTGATGATTTAATGAATATCCGTGGCCCGTAACACATGGATGATTAGATGAAGTGGTTTATTTATTAAGCTGACTCTCAATGATAAAAATTGATGAACACATTTTTAAATCATAGAAGATTGTAGATATCATGCTCTACTTGACTCTTCTAATGGATTACTTATTCCGCTGTAGTTAAACTTGATGTATATTGTATTTTATCAGTTTAACATTGTTGAAGACTATTGATAATTTATTCTGCATTATCTTAGTCATATTATTTCATTGGGCTAGTTGAGCTCACCCTTTCTTTTCAATTCTCTTCTGTGAAATAAGAATATAGCTGGGATGAGTCAGGGAAAGGAGTGACGGTCCAGATGATAGCATTAGTAGTCCTCACTATTCTGTTAAATAGTGTGACAATAAATGTAATGAGGACTCCTTTGAGTATGGATATTGTCTAGATGACAATATTCCTATTAAATCTCTCAGTTTATGTACTGTCGTATATTACACGACGGTTGTATAATTAAGTTTGTATTTATATTCTGTACCTTATATCTGGCGACCCAAGATGGGTGACGTATATCTGTTTTGGGGGCGTCACAAGTATGAATAACTCAGATTCCAAATTATGCTGAGGGGTCACACAAGATCGTGAACTAGTGCTTCAATACAATCGTTCACACTGTAAACCAACGTGTTTATCAATCACAAAGACTAAAAACACCCTCCACACATATACTAGGTGGCCAACCAATTGTACCACTACGTTGGGCCGCAACGTAGTGTTTTGTAACGACTACATGCGTTACGCTCGGAACCATTGTCCCCGAAAACATGTCCCTTTATAGGGTTGTTCACCTCAACTTTTCAACATCTGAATCCGCACTGGTTTGGCATAAATACTCAAGAATGCTTGAATTCCATAATTATTTTTCAATAGCCGTCTAGCCGAATCAAATAGCTTAGACTTTTATCAACAATTCAGACATCAATCAAAATAATTTAGCCAACTTAATTGACCTTCTTTATAATTGAAAAGAAAACTAAAAATTCTTTTATGACGTCATGATACCGTACCAGATTAGTAGTACGTTGATGATTCCGCCATTTTGTGACTTTATCATATTACATCACACTATAGTGGGTTGACGATCTTTCGGTCACAACCAACACTAGGTTCTACTGCATTGATGACTCCATCGTTTACCATTTTCTATACTATATCAAATGATGTACATGGTAAGAAATACATTTTGAAAATTTTCAAATCATTTTTTTTTGTTTTTTGTCTTAGCCGAAACAATTAGCATAAATATAAGAATAACGGTATTATTTTTAAACATCATTATTTCAATCACATGATCCAATGTTTTTCAAGAAAACAGAAGTATAAACATTAGCGCGAAGTCAAGAAATTTTGAAAATCTAGTAGAGCTAGAACATTTAGAAAATCCATGTTTCTCTATCAACTTCAATCTTTACTCCATTGCTTCACTCTATCAATCTTTAACACCATCAATGCTTACCATACCAAAATTTCTAAATTCATAACATATATATACCCGATATAGTTCATCAAACTTACCACACTTTGGAAGTTCAGGAACTTGCCACAATCATATGAGTTTAAGAACTTATCCTAGTCAGACCATAGGCGTCCATTCGTTGAGGGGTTCAAAAATATTTCATATAATTATGAGTCACTAATGTAACGACCGAGAAATTCAGATCTTATTGTAAAATGATTTTTTTAAATTAAATAATAATAAAATTCTATTCTATGGGTTATCAAGATGGTTGTCATTGTATAACCTATTAATGTTAGAATGTCATAGTATTTGAACTACATGGATGAATTAAAGTGTTTGAATTTCCAAGACAAAAATAAACATTTTTTGAGAAATTTTCCGAAAAACACTATTCATCGGTATTTGCTCGGGTTATATTTTTTGAGTTTCCGAGAAATACGTAATGATGGAATAACAAGGTAATATGGATTATGCAATAAAAATCTAGTTATGGAAAATGTAATATTTCACTTGAGGACTTAATTTATAAATGTTAAGGAAGGCGAAGTAGTAATGAATAAGTAATAATGGTATGATACTTGGGTATTGTACAAAGTAATGAAAACGAGTATTATACGAGTTTGTATGAAGGATGAAATATCGTATATAAATTCTATATGAATTAGGATACGAAAATAATACATAAACTATATGTATTAAGTAATGCTAATGGACTTGCAAAGGTTGATTGAATTAATACAAGTCCAAGTGAATTAAATAGTGAGGCCCAATTTTTGATTAATAAACAAGTTAAGGTTTATTAATGCAAAAGCCCAAAGATTTAGTTGGTCCAAGCCCAAGCTAGAGTCCAAGGAATTAATTGACCCATGGGGCAAACCATGTTAATATGGTTTAACTTGGTAATCAAATTAAATGTGTAATGATCAAGTTAATGTGGTGACCAAGACTTTGAAGTAATGGCCAAGCATAGGATAAGTGTTGTGATTAACAAGTAATGAATAGTAAGGAGGTGGCTTAAAGGAGGTGGGGAGATTTAATGACTAAACTACCCTAGCTTTGCAAATTCTATAAATATAGGGGGCTTACAAGCCATTTAACACTTGTTCAAATAATCCAACATATTGCAAAGTGCTTAAGTGTTAGAGAGAATAAGCTACAAATAAGTCATTTCATTTGTAAGAAGAAGAAGAAAGCTACCTTACCAAGAATTCAAAAGTAAGACTTCTTCCCTAAATTATCTTCTATCTCTACCATGATAGGTTGATAAAAAAAGATGGATTAAGAAACATGAATGATAAGAAGCAAGAAGAATGTGTAAGTCATGAACTTAAGCCAGAAAAGTTGGGAATAAGTCATTTGAACTTATAAAAGTTATAAACTAATGGTTCAGCTACAGGAACTATTGGACAGAAAGTACATTCAACCAAGTGTTTCTCCGCGGGGGGCACCGGTGTTGTTTGTCAAGAAGAAAGATGGATCGTTAAGGCTTTGTATCGACTATCGGGAGTTGAACAAGTTAACGATAAAGAATAAATACCCATTGCCCAGGATCGATGATCTATTTGATTAATTGAAAGGGGCAAAGTATTTTTCTAAAATAGATTTACGGACGGGGTATCATCAGTTGAAGGTTAGGAAGGAAGATGTACCAAAGACTGCATTCAGGACTCGTTATGGTCATTACGAGTTTCTAGTGATGTCATTTGGGTTGACGAATGCACATGCTGCATTTATGGATATGATGAACAGAGTGTTCAAACTATATTTGGACAAGTTCATCGTGGTATTTATCGATGATATTCTAGTCTATTCTAAGACGCCAGAAGATCATACTGAACACTTAAGATTAGTGTTAGAGACACTAAGGAAGGAGAAGTTATATGCGAAATTCACCAAATGTGAATTTTGGCTGGAAAAGGTGTAGTTTTTAGGTCATGTCATTGACCAAGAGGGGATTTTAGTGGATCCAGCCAAAGTGGAAGCAGTAATGAATTGGGAACAACCGAAAATGCCGACTGAGGTGCGGAGTTTCCTAGGGTTAGCAGGGTACTATCAAAGATTTATCCAAGATTTTTCGAAGATAGCTACCTCGTTGACTAATTTAACAAGGAAGATGGTGAAATACGTATGGACGGATAAATATGAAGACAGTTTTCAAGAACTGAAGAAAAGATTAAGTGAAGCGCTTGTTTTGTCATTGCCAGATGACACAGAAATTTTTATAGTGTATAGTGATGCTTCGCATAGAGGACTTGGTTGTGTTCTTATGCAGCATTGCAAAGTCATTGCGTATGCATCTCGGAAGTTGAAGGATTATGAGAAAGTTTATCCTACTTATGATCTGGAACTGGCCGCGGTAGTGTTTGCCCTAAAGATATATTATCCTTATGGGGAAAAATGTGAGATATATACGGACCATAAAAGTCTAAAGTATATCTTCACTCAGAAGGAGTTGAATATGAGACAAAGAAGATGGCTAGAGTTGATAAAGGATTATGATTGTGAAATCCTGTATCACCCTAGAAAGGCCAACGTAGTTGCCAACGCCTTAAGTAGGAAGGGTCGGGAAAAGTTGTCTATGTTAACGGCTCAAAAGGAATTAATAACAGATATGGCTAGGATGGAAATAGAAGTAAAGATGCCGAGTGATTCGGGGCAGTTACTCTTTGCGACGGAGATTCAATCTACCATCGTAGACAGAGTCAAGGAGGTACAACTCAAGACTGACGAGTGTAACCAAATAAAGAAGCGGTTATCCGAGAAGGAAGATGCTAAGTATAGTCTTGATAATGAGGGATTATTAAGATTTGAAGGAAGAATTTGGGTTTTGAATGAGACGGAATTAAAGGAGCAAGTGTTACAAGAAGCTCATAGTTCGAGGTACTCGATACATCCTGGTAGTACAAAGATGTATCAAGACCTTCGACAGAGTTTTTGGTGGCCAAACATGAAGAGAGAAATAGCAGAGTATTTGAGTAGGTGCTTGACTTGTCAAAAAGTTATGTCCGAACATCAACGACCCAGTGGCTTATTACAGTCATTGGAGATTCCAGAATAGAAGTGGGAGATTCCAGAATAGAAGAAGAAAGCTACCTTACCAAGAATTCAAAAGTAAGACTTTTTCTCTAAATTATCTTCAATCTCTACCATGATAGGTTGATAAAAAAAGATGGATTAAGAAACATGAATGATAAGAAGCAAGAAGAATGTGTAAGTCATGAACTTAAGCCACAAAAGTTGGCAATAAGTCATTTGAACTTATTATAAGTTAACCTTGAATGTTAGTATAAAAATTATGAACTTGTAATGAGTTTATTAAGAGAAGTGAATTAAGAACTAATATGATCATATGTATCATGTATACATAAGTAAAGTTATATGTGAAGAACATGTAAAGTATGATGATTAAGAAACTTTAATTGTCATAAGTCATGAATAATAAAATCTTGAGTAGTTTATAATTTGACAAGTTATAAGCTCATGAAGAAATAAGTCTAAAATCCAACAATAAATATAGGTTGTTGTAATAAGTATGTTAAGATGTTCACATGATGAATGGAGTTCATTTGTAATGTTGAACAAATCATAAGAATGAAGATTTGTCAGAAATTGTACGATTGGACGATAATCATCGAATTCGTAAAATTCTTGGAATAGAAGTCAAATTTTGTGTTTGAACTCAGAACCATTGTTTTCCAATGGAGACAAGTCATGGTATTTAAGAGTTTTGGACTCGAAAATGACCGAATTCTGACTCAGAACGAAGAAACGAGCGTGGAACGTTCACGAACATTTATCGTTTTCGTTAAAAATGAACCAATAGGTGAATTTTTAGCAAACGAAGTCAAATAGATAAAATTCTTGCAGGAACATGTAGATTACGTAATTTGTGAACCGTAGGCTTTTGACCGAGCCAATTCAGACTTATAACGAAGAAGTTATACATCCGGGAAGTTCACAAAATTCAAAAACTGAAATTGTTTTCTGGTGCACAGAGTTGGCGCCGCGGAGCCAACCCTAGGCTAAATGAGTCGCGCCATGAAGACATAACAAATGTCCGAGCACACCGCTGAAGAGTTCTGCATGTACGAACCATAGTACAATTTGTGGCTCCATGACACCATATACAAAGACAAAATTTTTCGGAGAATGAAAGCATGGCAATACGACCCATTAAGTAAAGACTTGCGCCGCAGTTCCAGTCTCAGAACAAGGATGGTAATGAATGTTTCTAAGTACAAAGAAAGGAAAGCTAATTGATTTAAAAGTAAACACAACTTAAGGAATGTAATGTAACATTGGTTAAACTTTGTTAAACCTTAAGGATGTTGTATAATGGTCGAGATGACCTAGTTGAATATAAATACAAGGATAATGATGAACCGGAACAGATAATAACTGAATCTAATACACAATTAGATTGAGATGAATGTATGAAATAGTCATATACATACTTGATTATATGTGACCTAATGTAAGGCCTTATGTGATCATGTATTGTAGAGACTTGAAAGACTTGAACATAAAGTTAATATACCGTAGCAGACGCTAAAGGCAAGTATTCTAAATCTTGTCTCAGTTCAATCTGAACGAGTTTTGAAGTTCATGTATTCTTTCGCATGAATTGAAGTATGTTGAAGTTAAAGCCAATTCCTTTGGCTAGACTTGATGTATTGATAATCTAATCATTTATTATCAAATGTTGCTATCTTTTGTCAAGTACTTGATATGGTTTTCAAAATAAGATTGAAATGTTAAACAAATGTTTTTGTTTCAGAAAAGCAGCAGTGCACGTGAGGTTGCCAAATGCTTAAGCGTGCATACGTTTAATGGATGTAGTGTTGATCAACATAGAGTACAATAGGCTGGTCACCTAGAATTGCTCGTAAGTAATATCAGGCTTACAGACTTACTTTCGAGTTATCCTTTTCCAATAAAAAATGAATACTCGAGGTCTTTGACCGGAGTGAATGTTTTAATAAATATTGTTATTATTGTAAAACATTTTGAAAGAAAGGATGAAGTGCTATTTTGAATTATCAATAGTACTTCATAACTATTGTTCAGTTATTGAAGATATACGATTCGTATGTGTCAAACATGTGGTTATTAAATTGTTATACTTGTTGAGCTAGTTATGCTCACTCTTGCTTGAACCATATGAATGCAGCTAAGACTGAACGTCCCGAAGGATAGAAAAAGGATAAGGGAAAAGCTAAGGCAGATTTCTAAGATGTCTTGTAATAGTATAGGTCTATTATTGTAATGTAACTGATATTATGACAAATAACCTTTGTAATAGGAATAGAACCTGGGAAATGTAAATATTACTTTAAATATATAGAAGTTATGTTCGTTCTTTGAGACTTTTCAATTGAATGAATGTATGAATGTTGTACAGTATAGCACCATCTGTCGAGTTGGAAGATACCCAGATTTGGGGGCGCTACAACTAACTTACCATAAGTATGAGTTTTAAGAACTGGCAACTTAACCTTATATTCTCTAACTATAACATATCTATCTGTTATACACATGAGGAAATAATCACATTCTCAACATGTATATAGCAAATAGCGCGACACAGACATTTTAATGATTATCAGTGCCAGAACTAAGTGGTTTTTACACCAAGTACAATTCCCCGCCCATAACAAGGAATCATACAACTCAGCTGCTGACATGGGTCCTCAATTGAAATCCCACCTAACTCTATCTCACACTTAACTTGCTCTTTGCTCGATACGAATTCTTTGTATCTCATCATATACAACTCCTCATGAGTTCACATCGTACCGTTTCATAGTATATTCTCTTATAGCATCAAACTATACACACTTAGTCGTTATAGACTATTTATCACTTCATAGCTCATTCTGATCATGCCCTGATCAACAATTTACCTTAGGGTTCTTTCCCTATTATCAACAAAACTCCATTCGAGTTCATTCTTATTATCTTTGTCATATTCATCTTATAGACATCATCTTAACATCTTTATTACCAAAGTTGTGAAACTCCTGAATTCTCATTCTCTAGATACTTCAAGATTCTTATTTGAATATTCGTTTAAATATTTCAATCATTATCTTTCTCTCTCTCTCAGGTTATAGCCTAAGGTACACTTACCTAAAGTTTATAACCTACATCTTTGATACAAACCTGTGACGCCCCCAAATTTGGGTCCCTTCGAACCTCAGATCTGGTCCGCCACTCGTCAAACCATTTATATTTTTTATTCGTAACTTAATGAACATAACTTTGCTTATTACAATTTAGAATATAAATTCTTTCCATTTCCAGGATCTGTGTAATGACCCCAAACTGTTATAAGTTTTAAATCTTTGTCATTTACCATTCCTGTTTGACATCATAATCGATGTTATATAAATATGCGGAATAATTTAAATTTTTTCGATCTCCTTTGAAAATAAATCTTTTATTGGTATCTTAACTTGAATCAATTACAAATCTCTGAATCAAATTATTCTATGATTCACTTTATTCAATTTCTGTATAAATCTTTACATCTCGATTCGAATTTCTCTATGTACCGCCTAGTACAACTTTACAAGATAACATGTATTACACATCGTAAACTACTATCAAGTATATCTACTAGAACCTAAACATGGTAACATGTATTTCTTTTCATATTCTTAAATCTAAACTTATTATGGTAAGTATTGCTTCTATAAATTTTGAAATTAGTAGAATATCATTGAGTTTTATGCTTCATCTAGTATCGTTTCGTTGGAATATTGGTCTGAACTTTCTTATTAAATTTCAATATTTCCACTCGGGGTACTATTCACGGGGTACTATTTACTTGGGTATTATTCACACGGGGAACTATTCACGAGGTAATATTCACTCGGGGGTACTATTCAAGAGATACTATTCACTCAGGTACTATTCACGGGGTAATATACACTTGGGTACTATTCACTCAGGGTACTATTCACTCGGGTATTATTCACTCGGGGGTACTATTCACGGGGTACTATTCACTCAAGGTACTATTTATTTGGGATACTTTGTATGACGGGGTACTATTCACGGGGTACTATTCACGACAAAAGTGATTTCTTTTCTGTCCAAATTATCTTTGATATATGAATCTTATTAATAAATTTGAATCCACGAAATGATCATCATGTTGACCATTTGGACATTCTTGAACTCTAAATAAATTGAATTATAAATCTCTAATATTTATCCTTGATCTCACTTGATTAATTCCTTATATCATTGTCATCATCCTCATGCTTATGTTGTGGTAAAATTCATCTTTGGCCCGTAGTGCATAGATGGACTGTTGATTGGTATGATTATGACCATGAATTTTGTATTGGTATAATCATGACCTGTAATGTTACAGACAAATAATGTGGTGAAAGTCCTCTTTGGCCCGTAGTGCATAGATGGACAGTTGTTTGGCATGATCACTGGTGATACTAACGAATATCCTTAACCCGTAGTGTTGGGTTTTTGGCACATCAAAGCAATTCACAGCGGAAAATAAATTGAACAAAACAAAATCCGAAACCCAAACAGGATCTATGCGAAACAGAAATTAATTCAGTGTGTAAGAGATTATACCGATTATGAAGCTAGAATTGATGCGATCGAATCTCCAACGCAATACAACCGAACAACGTCTCTATGGTATCCACACGAACGCTCGTGAATCGTCGCACGATTATGCAATTGAAGGGAGCTGCGGTACTAGCCACCAAAGGAATGAATTTTCGAAATTTCTCTCTAGTCCCTCTCTAAGAGCGGCTATGGTTTTTAGGTTATAATTCGTTACCTAAAATGGCAGCTATATATCATATATATAGTAGTTAATAGGAATTAATCAAAACCCTAATCTAATTAAAATAAAATCCGAATTTATATATATATATATATAAATTTAATTAAGTCTTACTTAATTAATATACCTATATATAAATTATCCTATTAATTTAAATTCGTAATTTAAATTATATCAATCATATAGACATATTTAAATCTTTACAATTTAAATTAATTCCCTTTTAATTACGTTCTTTGTTTGTGACCTATAGGTTATTATTACGTTGGCAATAATTTTAAAATCATATTATAAAATTATAAGCGTTGAAAGTGGCATCTAGTAATGCATCACTGCTACCCAAGTAATAATAAGATCGATGATTCGATGTAACCTTTTCGTGACCAATGTTTCAATGTAATTTAATCCTTTTAACCTTGATATCTTAGATTAAACTCGAGTCATGGAATGTGTCATACTCTTCATAATTTAAACTGAGTTTTCTTGATCAACTATTTGACTATATGAAACAAATCACTATTTGAGCATGGCCATGCATTTCATAGTCCTACTCAATCAAGAGGTCTATGGATATCACCCCTAATATATAGGAGGGTTAAATTCCATCTATATCACTCATATTCCTCACACGATTCATAATGTACCCAATAATCACCTTTATAGTCCACCCTATTAAAGGTGACATTTGATGATATCAAAGTACATAAATTCCCGTGTAATAATATAGTGATTTTAGGTCGGATGATCATTACATCATTGTCACTATGAGAATTGCTAATGACACTTCTCATAATGCTCCACATAGAATTCTCATGGTGGGTCTGTCTAGTACATCATTCTCTAACACGTACATATGCATTGACTTAATATCTCATATATTTATGACCAATGAGATTTGGTCATCAGTCAATGTGACAACCCAAAAATTTAGAAGATCTCGAATGATTAAATTAAAGGTTAAAGTTTAAAACCTAGAGTGAAAATAGATGATATATTTATAATTTTTAAGAAAAATCTATGGAAATGGTACGTTGAAATGATTCAACGATAAGGTTACGAGAAAGAATAAGATCTAAACCGATTAAGAATGATTCGGTATTGTGATTCCGGGGACGGAATCCTTATAAGGGGAAAAGAATGTGATAACCCAATTTTTTGGGTAATATTAAAATAAGAATTAAATAAATAAAATTCTTATTAGATAATATGTTATATGATATTATATTACATAAGTGGGTATGAAATATGCAATTTGAGTATGTTATGTTACATTTTATATAATTTATATATCAAAGATGGGTTATGTAAATTATATGATTCCAAGAGAGTAAAATAAATTAAGGAGATTTATGTAGTAACTTATTTGATTAAATTAAGTTACTAAGATTGGGTAATTAAATAACTTAACAAAAGCAAGCTAAAGATAAGAGAGGGAGAATTGTGTGAGTTACGAAAACATTAGGGTTGAAAACCTAATATTTGAAACTTAAGAAAATATCTTAAGGAATATGCTAAGAAATAAAGAATATTCCGAGAATATACTAAAAATATGATAGGGGTGATTTGCAAGCTTTTAAAGACGAGTGGGAAGACTAAAGAAGACTTAAGTTGGGTGAAACATTTTAAGGGTGAGTTAAATAGTAACTTATTTAATAGAATTGAGTTACTAAAGATCAAGTAATTAAATTACTTATTAAAAGCAAAAGAGAGGAAATAAGACTAATTAATTAAATCAACCAAAATTGGAATTTCTTAGTATCAAAGTACTGTTACAAGATTAAACACCAAGCCACTTTTCTTCCTTATGTTGCCATGGGAGAGAGAGTGTGTGGGGGAAACAAGAAAAATTCTTGGAGGCTAAGTCAAATTACTAACAAAATTGGAATAACCTAGTCTTCTTTCCTATTTCATAATCAGCCAAGCCCCTCTTCTTCTCTCACTATAGCTGAACTTTTTGCTTCTCGTACCAAAAATCCATGTAGCCGAGCCCTGATCCTTCCCAAATTCAATTCTAACAGTGCTAAGATATAATTTCGGAATTGAAGCGTCGAGGGAGTTTAAAATCTAAAAGCAAGTTGACAAAGAGGTATACATTGAATTGTGTATGTTTTCTTTAATGTATAAGGAATTGATATACGAATATGTGAGTTAGTGAGTAATTGATAAATTACACAAGTATTAGCTAAAGAAAAGGATTTACTTGATTATTATAGCTAATTAAAGCTTTGGGATAACTGTTATATATGATGGGGAGTTGTAATATTACATGGTTGGTATTAGAATCAAAGAGATTAAGAAATTTGAAATAGTTAGTAAGTTAACTATTTAGAAAATGATTGAATATCCTTGAATTGATTATGTAAATGAATTCTAATGATTGTAATTAGAAATATGGAGCTAGTGTGTTGTGTGGTGTTATAAGGAGGTTAAAATTATTTGATAACACAAATAAAGAGTTATGAGAATGGTAATTTAAAATAATGCACGCATAACATGTTTGACATAAAAGTCCTATATGGACTGCTTTTACTTAAAAACCAAGAATTTGGGAAAAGCCAAAGTTAAGATTTCATGTATGAACATCTTATATGATTAGTTAAAAGGTTTGAAGGAATCAAACTAGAGCTAAAAGCGATTTTAAGCCAAAACAAAAAATCAAAAGATAGTGTGTTAGGCCACTTTTGGGCTAATTGTTTTGGCTAGTTAGACTTGCTGGAAAATTATTATTTATTTGGGGTCTTGTAGTATGCAATTCCAGCTATCCATAGCCTCTAGAACGGACTAATTCTGACTTTGGAGGGGGGAGTTATGGCATTCCAAAGTGGGTGTGTCGAATCTGTCCAAAATTTGGAAATCAGATTTGAACCTGTCCCTTGCACGAATTTTCTGGAATGATGGGTGCAGAATTTTAAAAAAGGTTATTGAATAGGAGTTGTAGAACTGGAAGTTAGCTTCGTGTGGGCTCAAGAATCGCTTAAAAATGTTTTGAAATGAAAAAGTTATGACTGTTTTAGCGAGAGAGGGTAAAGCTGGGAAAAAAGAGAGTTAAAAACTGTTGTGATTGGGCATTTTTAAGGCCTGTTTTGGATTGCCTAAGATGTCCAAAATGGATTGGTTATAATTTCTAAATATATGATCTTATGGTATCTACAATATATCCAAAATTGGGGGCAAACTAACTTACGAATTAAAAACTACAAAATCGTAAAGTTGCCTCGTCGCGAAGAGAATTTCTTTGCCCATGCTTGACGTGACGTCAATGATTTGGCAACCAATAGTTACCATAACGATTTTTGGCACGCCATTTTGACTCTATATTGTAGTGTGAAGATCTAACCATAAAATTTGGTTTATAACTTTCTAAATAAACAAGTATATAAGATTTACATTACATTTACAATTCAATGTAAATGAACGCGTATATAGAAACTATAATCAGTTAGCAATCTATAAGCTAGCAAATGTGAGCATCCAATGTTGGGACTCTTAGGCAAATTTGAAGATTTTAATGCCACAAAAGAGGTTGTTTAGTCATGATGATGAAAAATAATAATATTTCACGCGTTAATATACAAAAATAAAACTATAAAGCATTATAGGAGCTATATGTTACCCAAATAAGTTATAATTTCTTCCAAGTCATGAAATAAGTTATAAATTTTCTTTATACATTTGAGTTATGTACAAAGAACATAGATTGCCATATACTAAACTTCGAATGGATTATAACTTAGAATCTTAATGTATTCATATACTACAATAATACCAAATTCTACTAAAAGAGAAGAATGGTTATTATAAGTAAGATGATGAAGTATTTGAAGCTATAATTTATCCATATATTACATAATCAAGAACAATATATGGAATATATCTAGTATTCACTTTGAAAACTTAAGTGAGATATAAGAGAGATGGAATACCCATGTATTAAGATACAAGAGGGTTATAAACTGAAAGTGTGAGGTATTCACGAACTAAAATCATGTCAAGGTTTATTAAAGCGATAAAAAGTTATATGTAAATACAAGTTTACATATATATGTGAAATCTATTCGGGTGATGGAATGCAAAAAAAAAAAGAGGTTATTAGTTAAAATGGAATACACTAAACTATGTAAAGCTAACTATATTGAACCTAAAAATGTTAAAATAAAGGGTTTTCGGAGTTTGAAACAAAGATTTTGAACACGAAATTATATAATGACATATGTATGAATTTAAAATACATGCGAAGTGAGAATGTAAATTAGTAGCGAGAATAATGCGAAGCTAAATTACTAACGAAGTAAAGCATTCGCATACATGTCGATAGTGTGGTTTAGCTCATGAACTCGCAAAGGCATAAAAATTATGTAAATTAAAGAAATGATGAAATGAACTATGTTTACGCAATAAAAGTCATTCATAAACCATAAAGTCCTACGTTTGCAAATAAAGATGAAAGATGTTTTTAAAATGGTATATAATTGGTCTATGCTTCGAGATGTAAAGTATTTTATATACTAAAACCATGAGAGAACCTTTTTGTACATAAAAAGGGCTATAACAGACAAAAGTTTCTAAAGAAACGTGGAATGGTTTTAAGATAAGAACAAAAAGATTATACTTAATGTAAAATAAAAATTAGTTACATTATGTATGTGAATTTAATATGTGAAACTAAAGTGTGTATGAATATATACTAAATTTGTGTAAGATCATTACTGAGCAGATAAGTTATAACATTAAACAGCACTCAAGGCAAGTTTCTCAGTTTATTTATGTGGACTTATAATTGCTATAGATAACTGTTAGCATGATTTATGTTTATAAGTATGTAATACCTATGAACTGCATTATTTGCTTTGTGAATGATGAATGTCAAATTATGACTAGTTATTGAATTGAGTCGGGGAACTAAATATATATGTGCAATGAATGACATGTACATGACATGTGTAGTATGATATGATATGTATGTTGCTACCAGCATGACATAACTGTGATAATGCATTTTCTTGAACACCAAGAATATAAATGCATGAATTGAATGTGAAACCTATGTGCTACGTGATGCATGATAGACTATTAGACTTGCTGGGCCGTCGTGCTCAATCTTGCTTAATTTGCAAGTTCAAGCTATGATGCGATCTATCGTGATTAGGAGCGCATGACAAGAAGACTAGTGATATAATTGAGATTGTGTTGAGTCATTTGATGATATTTTCATGTGTAAATCACAGATGTGTAAATTTTTAAGTTATTCGATAGATGAAGATTATTTGTTCTAAAGATGAGATATGCTTGAAAGAATGAATTGTATATATATATATATATATATATATATATATATATATTCCTCTCTACTCAGGCTAAATAAGTCATATAATAAATATGATTCTAGTATGAAGAAGAATTGTAAAGGTTGCGATTCAGGGAATGAATGAATGGAATGAAAAGAAAAAAAAATTATTCCGCATTTTAGCTATTTTAACATTAAATAATGTTTTAAATCTAGAACTGGATAATATTAACGCACAAGATCGAGAAGTAAAATAGTCCCGATTTTGGGGGCATTACAGTTGGTATCAAAGTTGTAGGTTATAAACCTTAGGTAGGTATACTTTAGGCTATAACCACAGAGATAAGGATGAGGAATAAAATCAAATAGAGTTTAATTTGTTACTCAAATAGATTTTAATTTGTTAAGAGATAAATTTGGGAAAAATCATTATTAAGTAAATAAGATTCAAAGAAGAATCTTGAAAACTTATAAAGATCTAGAGTTACCTAACTCTGATGTCAAAGACAAAGAGTAATAATGAATAGATAGAGTCTATGAGACTAAAACATAAAAGGAAAGGAGATCGTAAAACAAAACGATCATAAGATAGAACAGAATCATAATATAACACGATTATAAGATAAGATGACGACGTGATCAGATTGAATAACAGAAAATCTATGAAATGATTGGAATGATATAACCTGATGCTATAAAGAGAATGTACTATGAAATGGTACTATGCAAACTCAGAAAAGAGTTGTAGATGATGAAATATGGATTAAATAAAATTCGTATTGAGTAAGGGGAAGCTAGAATTGGGTGGGATTTCAATTGAGAACTCATGTCAGCAGCTAAGTTGTATGATTCTTTGTATGGGCGGGGAATTGTACTTGGTGTAACAACCACTTATCTTCTGGTAGTGATAATCATTGAAATGTTTGTGTCGCGCTATTTGCTATATACCTGTTGAGAAGGTGATTCTTTTCTCATGTGTATAATGGATAGGTAGAGAATATAAGATTAGGTTAGATGATATTAAGATTAGGTACGGTTCTTAAAATTATTGAATATGGTAAGTTTGTGACTCATAATCATATGGTATGTTTTGAACCCCTCAGCGAATAGACACCTATGGTCTAACTAGGATAAGTTTCTAAACTCATATGATTATGGAAAGTTCCTGAATTTCCAAAGTATGGTAAGTTTGATGAACTGGGGTATAACTAAGTGTGAATGAAGTATTGAGGATGATAGGAATAGATAGAATTATTAAGCAATGGATCATTATAGAAAGTGAAGATGATGGTCGAAGCATAGATATTCCAAATCTTCTAGCTATGCTAGACTTTGAAATTTTTGACATCAAGCTAAATTCGCACTGATGTGCCTTTAAAAATACAAATGATTTTTTTTGTTATCAGCATCATACGGTGACAAGGGTGTGTATGTGGACTGTGAGCCACTAACATCTCGTTAACTATTACGACATGATAACACTAAAACTGATTTTCAATGGTTTTGAACCGTTTTAAGAAGAGTCTATGCTAATTGCTTCGGCTAGACAAAAATGATTGAAATATATCAAAATGTATTTTATATATCATCCCTGCATCATGGAACCTGGTGCAGAGATGATAAAAACGATGGAGTCATCAATGAAGTATTACTTAGTGTTGGATGTGATCTAAGGATCATCAACCCACTATGGTATGATGTAGTATGATAAAATCACCAAATGACGGAATCCTCAAACGGACTGTAAATAAAGTGCAGTATCATGACGTCATAAATTGATTTTTCAGAATTTTAAACCAGTTAAAGATAAATTATTGCCAATTGAATTTGGCCAGACATGTTTCAATTGATATTCGAATTATTGGTATGAGTCTAAGCTATTTGATTCAGCTAGACAAATATTTATGAAATTCAAAGTATTTTTTTGCGAGCTTATACCGAACCAAATTATTTTGGTGCAGAATCTTATGATAAGTCTCAGGTGAACAACCCTGAAAAAAGGGATATGTTGATTGGATAAAATAATCCAATCTAGTAGCGTAAATATTCGCTAGACATGATTGATGCGTCGTATACGACGTAAGCGTACGATAGGGTGATCACCTAAAGTACTAGCAGCGGTAATTTACCTTCTTCGTGATTGTAAACATACCTAGTATTTTACTGTTTTACGGTGTGAATACCATTAAAACTATGTGTTCATGGTCTATATGACCCCTCAACATAATACGAAAAGTTTTTCACTTCTTAAAAAGGGGTAGAAATGGTTGAATGAGATGATAGAAGATAAATCCTCAGAGGAAGAAAATGTAAAGGTTAAATTGAAACCTACTTTCGGTGAATAGAAAAGGCAAAGATTAGTATACTGTAATTTTGGGGACGAAATTCTTAGAAGAAGGGGTGAATGTGACAACCCAAAAATTTAGAAGATCTCGAATGATTAAATTAAAGGTTAAAGTTTAAAACCTAGAGTGAAAATAGATGATTTATTTAAATTTTTTAAGAAAAATCTAAGGAAATGGTACGTTAAAATGATTCAACGATAAGGTTACGAGAAAGAATAAGATCTAAACTGATTAAGAATGATTCGGTATTGTGATTCCGGGGACGGAATCCTTATAAGGGGAAAAGAATGTGATAACCCAAATTTTTGGGTAATATTAGAATAAGAATTAAATAAATAAAATTCTTATTAGATAATATGTTGTATGATATTATATTACATAAGTGGGTATGAAATATGCAATTTGAGTATGTTATGTTACATTTTATATAATTTATATATCAAAGATGGGTTATGTAAATTATATGATTCCAAGAGAGTAAAATAAATTAAGGAGATTTATGTAGTAACTTATTTGATTAAATTAAGTTACTAAGATTGGGTAATTAAATAACTTAACAAAAGTAAGCTAAAGATAAGAGAGTGAGAATTGTGCGAGTTACGAAAACATTAGGGTCGAAAACCTAATATTTGAAACTTAAGAAAATATCTGAAGGAATATGCTAAGAAATAAAGAATATTCCGAGAATATACTAAGAATATGATAAGGGTGATTTGCAAGCTTTTAAAGACGAGTGGGAAGACTAGAGAAGACTTAAGTTGGGTGAAACATTTTAAGGGTGTGTTAAATAGTAACTTATTTAATAGAATTGAGTTACTAAAGATCAAGTAATTAAATTACTTATTAAAAGCAAAAGAGAGGAAATAAGACTAATTAATTAAATCAACCAAAATTGGAATTTCTTAGTATCAAAGTACTATTACAAGATTAAAGGCCAAGCCACTTTTCTTCCTTATGTTGCCGTGGGAGAGAGAGTGTGTGGGGGAAACAAGAAAAATTCTTGGAGGCTAAGTCAAATTACTAACAAAATTGGAAGAACCTAGTCTTCTTTCCTATTTCATAATCAGCCAAGCCCCTCTTCGTCTTTCACTATAGCCGAACTTTTTGCTTCTCATGCCAAAATCCATGTAGCCGAGCCCTGATCCTTCCCAAATTCAATTCTAACGGTGCTAAGATATAATTTC
Source organism: Panax ginseng (assembly GCA_020205605.1). NCBI lineage: Eukaryota > Viridiplantae > Streptophyta > Magnoliopsida > Apiales > Araliaceae > Panax > Panax ginseng. The sequence goes on along the minus strand of CM035127.1, from coordinate 37,839,550 downwards.
GGAATTGAAGCTTCGAGGGAGTTTAAAATCTAAAAGCAAGTTGACAAAGAGGTATACATTGAATTGTGTATGTTTTCTTTAAAGTATATGGAATTGATATATAAATATGTGAGTTAGTGTGTAATTGATAAATTACACAAGTATATTAGCTAAACAAAAGGATTTGCTTGATTATTATAGCTAATTAAAGCTTTGGGGTAACTGTTATATATGACGGGGAGTTGTAATATTCAATTGTTGGTACTAGAATCAAAGAGATTAAGAAATTTGAAATAGTTAGTAAGTTAACTATTTAGAAAATGATTGAATATCCTTGAATTGATTATGTAAATGAATTCTAATGATTGTAATTAGAAATATGGAGCTAGTGTGTTGTGTGGTGTTATAAAGAGGTTAAAATGGATTGATAACACAAATAAAGTGTTATGAGAATAATGCATGCAACATGTTTGACAAAAGTCCTATATGGACTGTTTTACTTAAAAACCAAGAATTTGGGAAAAGCAAAAGTTAAGATTTCATGAATGAACATCTTTTACAGTTAGTTAAAAGGTTTGAAGGAATCAAACTAGAACAAAAAGCGATTTTAAGCAAAAATGAAAAATCGAAAGATAGTGTGTTGGGCCACTTTTGGGCTAACTGTTTTGGCTAGTTAGACTTGCTGGAAAATTATTATTTATTTGGGGTCTTGTAGTATGCAATTCCAGCTATCCATAGCCTCTGGAATGGACTAATTCTGACTTCGGAGGAGGGAGTTATGGCATTCCAAAGTGGGTGTGTCGAATCTGTCCAAAATTTGGAAATCGATTTGAACTGTCCCTCTTGAATTTTTCCGGAATGATGGGTGCAGAATTTGGAAAAGATTATTGAATAGAAGTTGTAGCCCCAGAAGTTAGCTTCGTATGTGCTCAAGAATCGCTTAAAAATATTTTGAAACGAAGAAGTTATGACTGTTTTAGCGAGAGAGGGTAAAGCTGAGAAAAAAAAGGTTCAAAACTGTTATGATTGAGCATTTTTAAGGCCTGTTTTGGACTGCCTAAGATGTCCAAAATGGATTGCTTATAATTTCTAAATATATGATCTTATGGTATCTACAATATATCCAAAATTGGGGGCAAACTAACTTATGAATTAAAAACTACAAAATCGCAAAGTGGCCTCGTAAATGAAGAGGGAAAACGCTTGCCCAAAGACGTCAGCAAACAAAGATTGGCAACCAATAGTTACCATAACGATTTTTGGCACGTTATTTTGACTTTATATTTTAGTTTGAAGATCTAACCATAAAATTTGGTTTAAAACTTTCTAAATAAACAAGTATATAAGATTTACATTAAATTTACAATTCAATGTAAATGAACGCGTATATAGAAACTATAATGAGTTAGCAATCTATAAGCTAGAAAATGTGAGAATCCAATGTTGGGACTCTTAGGCAAATTTGAAGCTTTTAATGCCTCAAAAGAGGTTGTTTAGTCATGATGATGAAAAATAATAATATTTCACGCGTTAATATACGAAAATAAAATTATAAAGCATTATGGGAGCTATACGTTACCCAAATAAGTTATAATTAATTACAAGTCATGAAATAAGTTATAAATTTTCTTTATACATTTGAGTTATGTACAAAGAACATAGATTGCCATATACTAAACTTCGAATGGATTATAACTTAGAATCTTAATGTATTCATATACTACAATAATACCAAATTCTACTAAAAGAGAAGAATGGTTATTATAAGTAAGATGATGAAGTATTTGAAGCTATAATTTATCCATATATTATATAATCAAGAACAATATATGGAATATATCTTGTATTCACTTTGAAAACTTAAGTGAGATATAAGATAGATGGAATACCCATGTATTAAGATACAAGATGGTTATAAAGTGAAAGTCTGAGGTATTCATGAACTAAAATCATGTCAAGGTTTATTAAAGCGATAAAAAGTTATATGTAAATACAAGTTTACATATATATGTGAAATCTATTCGGGTGATGGAATGCAAAAAAAAAGATGTTATTAGTTAAAATGGAATACACTAAACTATGTAAAGCTAACTATATTGAACCTAAAAATGTTAAAATAAAGGGTTTTCGGAGTTTGAAACAAAGATTTTGAACACGGAATTATATAATGACATATGTATGAATTTAAAATACATGCGAGTGAGAATGTAAATTAGTCGCGAGAATAATGCGAAGCTAAATTACTAACGAAGTAAAGCATTTGCATACATGTCGATAGTGTGGTTTAGCTCATGAACTATCGCAAAGGCATAAAAATTATGTAAATTAAAGAAATGATGAAATGAGCTATGTTTACGCAATAAAAGTCATTCATAAACAATAAAGTCCTAAGTTTGCAAATAAAGATGAAATATATTTTTAAAATGGTATATAATTGGTCTATGCTTCGAGATGTAAAATATTTATATTCTAAAACCATGAGAGAACCTTTTTGTACATAAAAAGGGTTATAACAAACAAAAGTTTCTAAAGAAACGTGGAATGATTTTAAGATAAGAAACGTGGAATGATTTTGTGCTTGATCTAGTATTGTTTCACTGGAATATTAGTCTGAACTTTCTTATTAAATTTCAATATTTCCACTTGGGGTACTATTCACAGCGTACTATTCACTCGAGTATTATTCACGGAGTACTATTCATTCACGGTACTATTCACGGGGCAATATACACTCGGGTACTATTCACTCGAGGTACTATCTATGGGATACTATTCACGGGATACTATTCACTCATGGTATTATTCACGGGATACTATTCACTCGGGTACTATTCACTTGGGGGTACTATTCATGGGGCACTATTCACTCGGGGTACTATTTATTCAGGGTATTTTGCATGACGGGATACTATTCATTTGGTACTATTCATTCGGGTACTTTTAACGGGGTACTATTCACGACAAAAGTGATTTCTTTTCTGTCCAAATTATCTTTGATATATGAATCTTATTCTTAAATTTTAATCCATGAAATGATCATCAGGTTGACCATTTGGACATTCTTGATCTCTGCATAAATTAAATTATAAATCTCTAATATTTATCCTTGATCTCACTTGATTAATTCTTTATATCATTGCCATCATCCTCATGTTTATGTTCTAGTAAAAGTCATCTTTGGCCCATAGTGCATAGATGGACTATTGATTGGTATAATTATGACTAGGAATTTTGTATTGGTATAATCATGACCTATAATGTTACAGACAAATGATGTGGTGAAAGTCCTCTTTGGCCCGTAGTGCATAGATGGACAGTTGTTTGGCATGATCATGACCACTGGTGATACTAACGAATATCCTTGGCCCGTAGTGCATGGATAATTTGATGATGTGAAATGTTTATTGATGACCACTGGTGATACTAACAAATATCCATGGCCCGTAGTGTATGGATATTTCGATGATGTGAAATGTTTATTGATGACCACTAGTGATACAAACGAATATCCTTGGCCCGGAGTACATAGATAATTTGTTGGTGATACATACAAATATCATTGGCTCGTAGTGCATGGATAATTTGTTGATGTGAAATGTTTATTGATTGGTATTACAAAGATAAAATATTGATGATGGAATTTTAAATCATAGAAGATAGCAGACATCATTCTCTACTTGACTCTTCTAATGGATTGCTATTTTCGCTGCAATTGTTGATCTAAAACTTGTTATCTATTGTATTCTATTAGATTTTTCCCTGTTGAGGACTAAGGATAATTTGTTCTACATTATCTTAGTTATAATATTCTTTACTGGGCTAGTTGAGCTCACCCTTTTTCCTTTTGGTTCCATTGTTCTTATCAGGAGGCGAGAATATAGCTGGGACTAATCGGGGAGTGGAGTAATGACCCAAGATAGTTTTTATAGCAGTCCTCACTATTTTGTAAAATAGTGCAACAATATTTGTAATGGGAACTTTATTTGAGTTTGGATATTATTTACGAGACAATATTTATTTTGAAACTCAGCTATTGTGTTGTTGTATTTTGCACGACAGTTGTATAAATGAAGTTTTTATTTGAATTATATACCATGTATTTGGCGACTCAGAATGGGTTGTGTAAAGTTATTCTGGGGGCGTCACAATTTGGAAGAGACTAACAGCTTAGAGAATGAATCTAACATCTAACACATAAGAAAGCCAGTGTTTCTCATCAGCTTTCAAGGAGCAAAAAAGAGCTCAAGAATTGAAGGCGAAATTAATGAGCAAGGTTACGTGACACAATTTTTGTTTTCTTTTCTCTTCCATTTATTTTTGTAGTCTAAGATGTTACTTGGTTTATTGATGATGTTTTATTCTTATGGTATGACTTAGCTTTTTATTGAGATTGCAGTTGAACCCAATGTTTAGTTTAAATTAATTTATTCTCATTCTTGGTAATTGTTGATTATGTTTGAATCGTTTATCATGTTTTGTGCTTCATGAATGATTGTCTAGCTAGCAATTATTGTGATAACATATATGAAATTGGACGATGAATTATAGGTTTAGATCTAAATATGATAACTTGTGATTAGTAATTCTTCCTTGGAGTGAATGCTAATTTGTAGACGAGATAGGAATATACATGTAGACTGCAAGCAACGTGTGAAAAATAATGCTTAATGAATTTATTATTATTGTTTCTCATAGGAATATAGTAAAATTAATAATAATGAATATGTTATAAAATTATTTGGAAAATGATTATATAAACTATTAGTGATTTTCTGTTGGCAATTCTAAATATTCAATTTAATAATATTTAGACGAGACATTGGGGGAAATTGTAATCTTAACTGTTACATCTGATTTTTATCCTTGCTAGTAATTTAGTTTAAATAATTACTTTGAAACCCTAAAATTCATTGGTTTAAATAAGATTGAATACTTGAGTGATTATGTATACTTGCATGAAAATTTTCAATACCAATTTTGGAAAAAAGGTTTTTGGCATCGTTACCGGGGAATATTTCTAGAGAATATGGTCGTGGATGAAAATAATCTATTAAAGGATTATGCAATATCATCAGTAGCAGAAATCCAATCTATCATTCGAAGACCTGCAATTTAAACAAGTAGTTTTGAGATACAACCAGACATGATTCAAATGATTAAGAACTTAGTGCAGTTTGGGGGTTGCCCTAATGACAATTCGAACGATCATTTGATAATCTTTTTGGAGATTTACGAAACTTTTAAGTATGACAGAGTTACTAAAGAGGTAAGGCAAAGAATTGGTTACACTCCGTGGTAAAGGCAAAGAATTGGTTACATTCACTACCAGTGAGATCCATCATAACATGGAATGATTTGGCACATGAGTTCTTAACGAAATTCATTCCACCAGCTAAAACTACAAAGTTGAGGAATGAAATTACATTATTTTTTCAACTAGATTCAGAGTCTCTATATGAAGCATGAGAAAGATTTAAAGAGCTACTCCGAAAGTGTCTATATCATGGTATTCAAAAGTGGTTGCAAATTCAAACATTTTACAACGGTTTGTGTGGTATAACACAAATCAATATTGATGCAGCTGCGGGATGAGCTATAACGGGGAAGAACTGTGAGGAAGCCTATGGGTTATTGGAAAAAATAGCGGCTAACAATTACCAGTGGACTTCAGCAAGAATGAATCAACTAAGAACAAATGGAGGGTGTCAACTTGATTTAATCTTGGCACTAGTGGAACAGGTGGCTGCATTAGCAAAGAAGATGGAGTCATTTGGAGGAAAACCCATTCAGAATGTGGCGGTAGTATATGATATTTGTTTAGGAAATCATTCAAGTGAATAGTGTGTCATTAGTGCAGATTCGGTATAGTACGTCGGAGGCTATTTCCAGAATTAATTTCCACCTCAGCGAGAGATGAAGTTAAACAGGAAGGAATTGTTTTCCAAGTACATATCACAAAACGAGGCTAGGATGAACAATGTTGAAGAGATGTTGAGAAAAATCAAAAATCGAATAGAGCAAAGTGTGCAAGCTGTTGATAGTAAACCTCAAAGCACTTTACCTAATAATACAGATTCAAGAGTGATGAGGAGGAGAAGTTCAAGGCATTGACGCTACGAAGTGGGAAAGAGTTACAGGAAGCAGTTGAAAGGACTTCAAAGAAAATATATGAAGAAGATAGTCTAGTGGAAGAGTAAAAAGAAAAGAAAGATGTGGATCCAGTTGAATGAGTTAATGGAGACAATCAGGTGTTTATGGTACCTCCCGTACGATTTCCACAACATTTTTTTGGCTAGATCTAATTGTAGAGGCATTGGATGAAGTAGTTGTTGGTAGTTGTCTCATGGATCCACTAGAAACTGCACTTGTTAATCCTTCTGATGAGGATTTTCCTACTTCACGCAAGTATTTTCAATAGCTAGATTCTCCTCCAACGTTTGCTAGAATTAAGAAGCAATATGAGGTCTTGGATCATATGCCCTATGTTCCTTATTTACCAAAGCTCAAGGATCTTGAAAGCTTTACAATCATGTGATAAATTGGTAGTCAATTTTTCGTCGCTAGTGCTCTAAGTGACATAAGAGCCAACATAAATTTGAAGCCATTGTGGGATGAAAGGAGTGGACATATAATTCGCCAGCTAGGTTTGAAGAATCCTACAAACGTTATATTGCATTTGGTGGATGTGTTCCTCAATTTTCGAAGAGAAATTGGATAGAAAATTGAAGAAATCAGGCTGACAACTCTTGTGACGAATGAGATTTTGTAATTTAATTTGAATATTTATTGAACTAAATAAATATTTTTCGATGATTTAATTATTGGATTAAATAATTAATTTATGAAATTGTGGTAGAATAATTTAATTATATGTGTTATATTGATTAAATTAATGTGGGGATTTTTTATTATTCAAACTATGTATTTAAGTGAGCTTATTGAATTAAATGGATTATTTAATAAGTATAAATGTTATTTTAATTAATTTAATAATTAATTAGAGAATTAATAATTTGACATAATTAATAAATGAGAAATTTAATTATGTGACTATATGAATTAATGAGAAATTATTATATTTTATTTAAATTAAATTAAATAAGTTATTTGATTTATTGTGTAATTGGGTGTGACATGATTAAAACTATATTATAAGAGGTTAATTAAATTAAATAGGAATGAGACTTTTAAGGCTAGCCAAACGAGGCCCTATTGGGAGTTGGGCAATTAACCCATGAATTGGATTAACTGACCACAACAGCGTCAGTTCTTATAATTATATACGTCTTCTTTTATTTTTCTAAGTTTGGAAAAAAAAGTTCACATAGAGAGAAATTGAGGATCAGTGAAATTAGAGAAGAAGAAATGTGGAAAAGTAGAATTTATTATCATCCTTGTGAAATCCAAGCGGAGTAATCAAGGGTAAACCCTTAAACTCAAGTTTAAATTATGTTATTAAAGTTTTCATGAAAAATGACTTTCAAGTCTCTGTAATTGAAAAAGTAATGACTTATGTGTTTATATATGATAGTATATAATCATAATAGGTTTTATTACCATATATGTATGTTTTCATAACATCAATTGCATACAAATATGTTGTAAATAGATTTGTGAAGTTACTGAGTATAAGTTTCATATGTATGGCCCTTATGGGAATTAGTATGCTACGAATTATTGTTTAACTTGAAATTTAACGGTAGATTATGTTATCATATGTTAAAACGAAGAAATTAAACTTTGAACGGACAGATTTGGTGTTATAACGAACCCGTAATGTCAATCTTCATGTTTTATTTTCAAAACTTTCAAAAACAATAACAACAGTAAAATTATATAATTTGATACAAGTAATTATGTGTTTTAACTTGTTAAAATGACTCTATAAAGGTTGGGTAATAATCATGTACAAATTCTAGTATATGGGTATGTTTAATTTAATGTATTTAATGATCATGTAATGATAATTTTGCCTGGCTCTGCATTTTTTGCGAACTCCAATTTTCTGGAACTGGTGTTCCGTGTCAGCAGGTAATACGACTCTGTGCCTAAGACCATGCTAGCTGACTCCAATACGCCTCAAATACGCCATTATCTCAGGCTACAAAGACCTTTGCTGCTACATTGCAAAGACCAAGTATAGCTTACATGGTGGCGTCGCAGCGCCACTATGCAGTTTGTCCAAGAATGAGCATTTTTATGGTTTTATTTCAGGGACTGTAATTGTAACCTAATCTAATAAACATAAAATGTGTTAGACATATAATGTGACATTAGCATAGATTCTTAACATGTCAATAAACTAATTACGTGTTTAAATGAATTGTCGAACGCGTAGTTAGCTTGTCGTTCGGGTAGTGTAATATTATGTGAAAACAAGTGTGGTAATTTGACTAAGTATAATCATAATTAGAGTTAGACAAAAAGAATGAACTTGTGATGACTAGTTACGTTATAATTAACCGGTATTGTAAATTTAAATGGTATGCAGGATTAAATCAAGGAACATGTATAGTTAACGTGTAACCTACGCACGAGACAAGTTTCCTAACCCTACTTGTTATCGTTATGCAAGTTTATAAACATTACCTCTTTACATTGAGCAAATTCTAAACTTATATTCTGTATCGAGCAAGTTCTTGTTATTTATTGATCAAGTTTAATATGTTGTATTAAAGATTATTACTCTTTTCAAAGTATGATTTCTGTTATACAATACTTATTCCGTAGTATACCTCTTGAGTTTATTATTCAATTTGAATATCAGTTATTGTTGAACCTTGTAAGACTAGCGAACCCTTTTTGATTCGACTAGTCCATAGTTGATGAATGTTCTAAATTTCAGAACGCTTGTTGAATTTATCCAAACTAAACTTCCTTTGGTGCGGACTCTAATGTCAAACTGAGTTGAACAACCCTGTATAGGGGATTACTTATGCATTTGCGTTAAGATATTATGCACAATATGGTACTAAGGGTTGATCCCCCAAAGTACGAGTAGATGAGTCCATAGTCTTATGACTGTTAAAGGTTTCAAGTTTAACCCTTGATAACCTAGGACATAGTTGAAGGTCTTATGACCCTCAGAAGTTCTTTTAATTCTTGTTATTCATTCTTGATTCAAAAGTTGAGTTTTTTATTCCATAAGTCTTTGATTCACTCGCATGTTATTATATTATTGTTACATTATTATACTTGTGGGCAATCATGCTCACTCTTGCGTAATAATAACATAGCAGTTAAGAACGAAAGGTTCGACGAGCCTTCAACTAGCAAAGGCAAGAGCAAGATTAACAAGTTATGAAGACTTGTTACTTATGTGTTTATGTATTTACATTTCAGAATTGTGTCAATGTTGTGTAAGACTATTATTTGTTTATATTTCTGCAGTTGAGATTTAAGGTTAGTATAACCTGGGATTGATGTACTTATTTTAGATGATGTAACTCCTTAAGGAGAGGATTTATTTCTATCTAATTATGCTTTCATTTATTATGGGTAGATAGACATATAATGTTTGTATAGTGAACACCAAATCATGTGGGAATTGAAGTACCCAGATTTGGGGGTGTCACAGGTTGGTACTAGAGTTGTAGGTTATGAACCTTAGATGGGGGAACAACCTTAGGTAAATAGCAGTGATGCTATCGTAGTTTGTTAAAACTTTTGATTAAATAAATATATCAAGTTGTTTGAGAAAATGTGTTAAGTGATTATGTTAAATTGATTGGGTTAAGTGGATAAAGATCTAATAAGCATATATTTTAATAGAAATATGCCACCGAGAAGAAGACCAAACCATCAACCAGCTCAAGAAGAATCGACTAACAGCAACAACTACAAAGCCAATGCTAACCCCGTTCAGCAATTGGTGAACTTATTAGCTGGAGCGATTAATAATCAACCTCAAGCTCCACCAAATACGACGTTCAAGGACTTCAAGACGGTAGGACCGCCAGAGTTTAAAGGCTCCATGAACCCAATTGATGCTCAAACTTGGGTTATGGAGATGGAGAAAGTTTTTGATGTCGCCAGAGTTACAGAGGACCAGAAAATCTCTTACGTAACGTTCATGTTAAAGTCAGAGGCCAGTTATTGGTGGCAATCAAATAAGGTCTGTGGAGGAGAGGGTATCATCACTTGGGAGAGATTTAAAGAGATGTTCTTCGAGATGTACTTTCCGACAAGCTCACAGAACCAAATGGAGGTACAATTTCTTGAGTTGAAGCAAGGAAATGTGTTTGTGCAAGACTATGCAGCAAGATTCAATGAGTTGGCTAGGTTTGCCACATATCAAGTGCACACGGATGAGAGGAAAGTAAGAAGGTTTGAACAAGGACTAAAGCCCTGGTTGTATAGTAAAGTGTCGATGTTTCAGTTGTTGACGTTTGTTGTAGTACTTGAGAAGGCCATACTCGCTGAAGGTGGGAGCGATGCGATGACTAAATATAATCAGGATCAGAAGAAGAAGAAGAGTGAAAATGAGGGAATTAATAAAGCTAGTGGAAGTAACACGGGAGGAAGTAACAATCAGAAGAGAAGGTGGTCTGACAACTAGTCAACTGTAAATCAGCAAGGAGGTCAGAAGAAGAGGATTAAAGCATGCCCGACCTGCGGTAAAGCTCATTTGGGAGTATGTATGAAGGGAAAACAGGTGTGCTATAATTATGGTCAGGAAGGCCACATAACACCTAACTGTCTTAACCCAAAGAAGGGCACCTATTTCACTTGCGGCTCAAAAGACCATCTGGCAAGGGACTGTCCCAAGAAAGGATCTGGAGTGGTAGGATCAAGAGGAAATAGGGGAAACAATGGTGGAAGTGCTATCATGGGACCAACCGCAACCAACCGACCAACCGCCAGAACCTTCAACATGACAGTGCAGGATGCTGTGTTGTCTCGTGATGTGGTGTCAGGTATCATTCTGATCAATAAAGTTAATGCTTATGTATTATTTGATTCGGGTGCTACTTGTTCATTTATATCCGATGACTTTGGTAAGAACTTAGAATTGCCTAAGGATGAGTTAGAACACCCCATGAACATAGAAATTGTGAATTGAGAAACAATCCCTATTAAGTACGTACATAAGAACTGTAGGGTGGATATGAAGGGTACTATTATGAATATAGATCTTATCCCTATCAGACTTTGGGAATTTGACGTTGTCTTGGGAATGGATTGGTTATTCAATTACGGGGCTGTAATTGATTCCCAGAAGAAATATATTAACCTTATGACTTCGTCAAATGTTGTGTTTTATGGTAGAAAGTCGCCTAGACAAGCGAGTTGTCTGACGATGATGTAGGCCAGGAAATTGTTAAGACAAGGCTTTATAGGATATCTATCTTACATAGTCGACAGTCGTAAAGAGAATCCAAAAATAGAGGAGATACCAGTAGTGAGGGACTTCGCAGAATTATTTTCGAACAATCTGCTAGGACTTCTGCCAAATAGAGAGGTTGAGTTTGTGATCGATTTGGCGCCAGGAAAGGCTCCAATATCGAAGGCACCGTATCGAATGGCATTGGTAGAGATGAAAGAATTAATGGTACAACTACAAGAATTACTGGACAAGAAGTACATTCAACTGAGTGTATCACCATGGGGAGCACCGGTGCTGTTTATCAAGAAGAAGGACGGGACGATATGGCTCTGCATCGACTATAGAGAACTGAATATGGTCACGATTAAGAATAGATATCCATTACCGAGGATCAACGACTTGTTTAATCAATTGAAGGGAGCAAGATACTTTTCTAAGATAGACTTGAGGAGTGGTTGTCATCAATTGAAGGTGAGGCCAGTGGAAGTGCCGAAGACAGCCTTCAGAACACGATATGGTCACTACGAATTTTTGGTAATGCCATTTGGTCTAACGAATGCTCCTGCAACATTTATGGGCTTAATGAATGGAGTGTTCAAGCTATTTTTGGACATATTCGTAGTGGTATTTATAGATGACATTTTGTTATATTCGAAGACCAAGGAAGAACATGTAGAGCATTTGAAGGTAATGTTAGAGGCATTGAGAAGGGAGAAGTTGTATGCCATGTTTTCGAAATACGAATTTTGGATTGAGCGGGTATAATTTCTTGGGCATTTGATTGATAAAGACGGAATTTTGGTAGATCCATCCAAAGTCGAAGCTGTGATAAACTGGGATCAGCCGAGAACGCCGTCGGAAGTACAAAGTTTTCTTTGATTGGCAGGATATTACAGAAGATTCATTTAGGACTTTTCCAAGATCGCAACTCTGTTAACAAATTTGACTTGAAAAGCTGTGAAATTCGTTTGGACAGAAAAGTGTGAGGAAAGCTTTCAAGAACTGAAGAAGAGGTTGAGTACAACACATGTGTTATCTCTTCCGGATGATACAGGCAATTTTGTTGTTTTTAGTGATGCATCGCATAAAGGACTAGGTTGTGTGCTTATGCAAAACGACATAGTTATTGCGTATGCATCACGACAATTGAAGGACTATGAGAAGGGGTATCCGACCCACGACTTGGAGTTAGCTGCGATGGTTTTTGCTTTGAAGATCTGGAGACACTATCTCTATGGGGAGAAGTGTGAAATATATACAGACCACAAGAGTCTGAAATATATTTTTACACAGAAGGACTTGAATATGCGCCAAAGAAGGTGGTTGGAGTTAATTAAGGACTATGATTGTGAGATTTTATACCATCTGGGTAAGGCAAATGTGGTTGCTGATGCCTTAAGTAGAAAGGGTCGGGAGAAATTGATGATGTTTACCGCTTAGAAGGAGATAATTTAAGTCATGGAGAAGTTGGAATTGGAAGTGAAGTATCCTATAAAAATTAATGAGAAGCTGTTCCAGATGCAATCTGGTACAACCCTAATGGATAAAGTTAAGGAGGCTTAACTTCAAGATGAAGAATGTAAAAAGGTGAAAAAGAAGATATCCAAAGGAACCGAACCGAGATTCAAGATGGACAATGAAGGAATACTGAGATTTGAAAGTAGAATTTGGGTACCCCCAGTACCAGAGATTAAGGAAGACATTTTGAGCGAGGATCGTAGCTTACGATATTTGATTCACCCTGGTAGTACGAAGATGTACCAAGATCTTCGACAATATTTTTGGTGGCCAAATCTAAAACGAGATGTTGCAGAGTGTGTTGCCAAATGTCTCACATGTCAGAAAGTGAAAGCAGAACATCAGAGGCCGAGTGGGTTGCTACAACCATTGGAGATCCTAAAATGGAAATAGGAACACATTACGATGGGTTTTGTGGTTAGCCTTCTGACAACTCAGAAAGGCTATGATGCAGTATGGGTTATCATTGACCGACTAACAAAATTCGCACACTTCCTTCCGATCAAAATCAAATTTAACTTAGACCAGTTGGAAAAATTATATATAAAAGAGATTGTTTCAAGACACGGAGTTCCAGTGTCAATTGTTTCCGATAGGGATCCGCTCTTTACATCCAACTTCTAGAAACGTTTACAGGAATGCATGGGTACGCAGTTGAGAATGAGTACGGCTTATCACCCTCAGACAGATGAGCAGAGTGAAAGAACGATTCAGGCATTAGAAAATATGTTAAGGGCTTGTATAATGGATTTTAAAGGAAATTGGGATGATCATCTACCGCTCGTAGAGTTTGGCTACAACAACAGTTACCACGCTAGTATTGGCATGCCACCTTATAAAGAGTTATACAGCAGAAAGTGCAGAACTCCGCTATACTGGGCTGAAGTTGGCGAGAGACAATTACTAGGTCCAGAACTGGTACAACAGACTGCAGAGATAGTAAAAGTTATCCGAAAAAGACTGATAGCAGCTCAAGATAGGCAGAAGAAATACGCTGATCCACACCATAAAATGTTAAGTTTGAATCAGGTAGTTATATGTTTTTGAAAGTATCTCCCTGGAAGGGAAAGATCAAGTTCGGAAAGAAAGGAAAATTAAGCCCAAGATTCATTGTACCCTTTGAGGTATTGCGAAGGATTGGAGAAGCTGCGTATGAGGTAGCCTTACCTCCAGCACTCGAAAATGTCCACAACGTCTTCCTTGTTTCAGTTTTACGACCATACAAACCAGATTATAAGCATGCGATTGAATATGAACCCCTACATTTTGAGAAAGATTTATCTTGTGACGCCCCCAAAATAGGTATACATCACCTATTCTAAGTCGTCCAATACATGGTACATAATACAAATACAACTTAATTATACAACTGTCGTGTAAAGTGCGACAAAACATAAGCTGTGAGTTTTAATACAAATATTGTCGTCTAGACAATATTCAAACTCAAATTCAATATTATTACATTTAGTTTCCACTATTTCACTGAATAGTGAGGACTACTAATACTATCATCTGGTCCGTCACTCCGTTCCTCGACTAGTCCCTACCACGTTCTCATTTCCTGAAGAGAACAATAAAAGTAAAAGGGTGAGCTCAACTAGCCCAAAGAGGGAAATATTATGACTAAGATAATGCGTAATATATTATCGTTAGCCTTCAACAAGTGTTAAACCGATACAATATAAGAACCATCAAGTTTAATCTGCAATGAACAAGCAATCCATTAAAAGAGTCAAGTAGAGAATAAAATCTACTATCTTTTATGATTTAAAAGGTTTTTCATCACTTTTTATCACTGGGACTCAAATTTTAATAAATAATCCACATCATCAAATAACCCCTACACTACTACCAAGGATATTCTTTAGTATCACGCACCACAATTATCCATGCACTACGGGCCAAGAATATTTGTGTATTCAATAATGGTCATGATCATGCCAACAATCTGTCCATCAATGCACTACGGGCCAATGAGGACTTTTTACCACATCATTTGTAACATTACTACCATGATTACACCGAAAAATCCCTGGTCATAATCATACCAAGTCCATCCATGCACTATAGGTCACATATGACTTTCAACAAAATATAAACATGAGGATGATGACAATGATATAAGAATTCAATAAAACAAGTTCAAGAATTATTTTATCCAAGAACTAATAACGTCGAAATTGTCAACATGATACTGCTTTGTAGAGTAAAATTCAAGAATGCTCAGAAGAATATTTCCATGAAAAGATATACTGGATGAAGCACAAATATCAAGGATATTCCACGATTTTCATGGAGTATAGAAGTCAAAACTTTAGCCGAGTGAGTATAATAAGGAATGGAATAACAAAGAAATCACCGTGCATGCGATAGATCGCAGACAGCAAAAGTTATTCCAATGTAATAATAAATAATCTAATCAGTCCCAACGTAAAACGCATGCATGTGATATTCCAATGTAATAATAAAAGACGAATTAAGTCCCACAGTAAAATGCATGCATGTGATATTCCAATGTAATAATAAAGACGGAATCGTGTCCCATGTAGAAACGCATGCATGTGATATTCCAATGTAATGATAAATAATGGAACAGTCCCAGTAGAACGCATGCAGATAGGATGTTCCAACAGAATGATAAAGAATGGAATAACAGAAGAATTTCACCAAATATAGGGTAACTCGCATATATAGGTTATTCCAATAGAATAATAAAGAATGGAATAATAGAAGTTCTCTTCATGGATAAAAAAGAAATAATACTCCCTACCTTTAGAAAAACTGGATACTAGAATAGTGAGGTAGCAGACTTCTCTTCCTTTTTCTATAATTTCTCTCTATAATAATCGCTCTAAAGCTTTTGTGAATTGGTGAGAAATGAAGGAAGAATGAGCTTCTATTTATAGAAAAATATAGTTTCGATAATTGCACGTTTTGGGGCTCGAAAAATTTCAGTACAATACCTCCAACTTTTACTTTATTTTGAATTTAGTCATGGAAGTATTATCAAACTTGCACCACCGCCCTAAACAGTAAATAATGTGATTCAATAGTAAATTATGTGAATCAATAGTTCTAGACATGTGAAAATACGAATTACAGTATAGTACCTCCATCTATACCTCCATTTTTAACTTAGTCATGCAAGTATTATCAATCTTACACCAACTCCCCTAATAGTAACAAGAATGTGAAACAATAGTATACACATGTAAACAAATAGTTATAATCATGTGAAATAATAGCAATCAATTGCTCATTTATCCAGTAAAATACCCGATTGGTCAATATAACCTCCAGACATCAATTATTATCGAAATAATTGTCGATTTTCACTAACACAAATAATTCAAACACAATGAAACCATTTTTATCAAAAATATAAATTTTGAATTTCAAAGTTTGACTTTTCCTGAAAAAAGTCAATCGCTGATTTTTTGACCAAATAGTGAATTAGGAAAATTTTGTGTTTATAGACTATTTTACTAATTTCATCGCTCCGGACTCAAATATCACGTCCCTGCCTCCAAATTCAACTCCGAACACAACTTCAATTTTAATAACATTCATCATTAATATTATAACTCACAATATTTATCAAACCGTGTCGCTCCTCAGAAAGAGGGGCTTTCCAATAAGGATTTCTCCCTATCATGCCAGCAATTAGATGACCAAACCTCTCCTCGATGTAACTTCTAGACATTGTAAATATTGCAATTTAATAATATGAATAACTTTGTCGCCTCAATTATTGATTTAATAAAATAACATTTTATGCAGATGATAATTGTGACAATAATTGAATCAATAATACGAGAGATATGATGCAAAGAATTATCGTAGTAATAATTGAGTATAACCGAGTGACTTCTTACGTAAGCATCAATAATCAATACCGTGTGCTACTATGCAACCACGCCAGACATACTTTTTTTACTACCGAGTAGTTCAATAGTTTTAATGGTAACACTTTCGCCGTTATTTTTATAAAAGATAATTACATCGCATTTTTAACTACGACAATAATACATTGCTGGGGTCCACCAATGATTCGCATTTAATAGCCGTCGCAAATAGAATATTCCCCAACCAATTGAATATTTTATAACAACTTGCATACTTTGAAAAATTTATAAATACTACCCACAACTATAACATTATATCAAATCCACACCATAATATTTAAAAAAATATTTCAATAAATTTAAATCTTTTTTCATAAAATCTGGGGTTTCACAATCTCCCTCCTTATGAAATTTCGCCTCAAAATTTACGACGCACTTGATATGCCAAAGAGGTGAGGATACCTTGACTTCATTTCAGATTCTAACTCTTGAGGTATAACCTTTGAGTGTTGAATACGATCCTTCTTATCCAAGATTTTAACACGTATCTCCTCATACGTTAAATCTTCTGCTATATCGTCTAGTTCTAATTTAATAATATGGTTCAAGTCGTCCACATATTTACGTAACATCGATATGTGAAAAACGTTATGAACACACGATATACTTGGCGGTAAAACGAGTATATAGGCCACAGTTCCTACTCGATCGAGGATTTCAAATGGGCCAATTAAATCGAGGGTTGAGATTTTCTCTTCGTCGATTCTTGCTTCTAGAATAACGCCTCTTGAACCTTCTTCATTCATCATCAAAAGGTGTGTAGCTTGAGCGGATTTAACTTTATCGATTAAAGTCAATTCTAATCGTATATTCGTTATCTTCACGTGGGTTCCTAGAGTCTTTAACTCTATCTTCATCATTTGTAAGTCGTACGAAATGGGTCTTTGTGTTAAAAACATCGCACTCGTAAACGCATACGATCTTCTACTCAACGCGTCAGCTACCACGTTCGCTTTCCCACTATGGTATTGAATGGTATGATCGTAATCTTCAACAGCTCAAGCTAACGTCTTTGGCGCATGTTACGTTCATTTTAGTTAAAGAAATATTTGAGGGTTTTAGAAATGGATTTTGTACTGGGGTTAATACAAAATTCAATTTCACGCTCTAGGGGTAGGCTAAGAAGTCTTCAAGAATACGTAAGGAAATTTATTAACAATATAAATATCATTCAAAACTGTGACTCTCATCCAAGACTTAGGTAACACGTCACATTGATACCTATTAACTTGCCATCGTCATTCACAAAGGTCCGCCATGTAAAGTCCGGCTTCGGTGCATTCCACACAAGGAAGTCAACAACGAAAAGGACCGGCTCTTTACTTATGGCTTGATATGACCATGATCGATTTTAGTGATTTGGTTGCTTGAATTCGCATAACGAAAAGTTGGTTAGGAATATGAAAGCTAACAACCTTATTTAAAAGCATGATGAGTAGTTAACCAATCGATTCCTAAAATCACATCAAAGGCAAGTATTTTCAAAGAGATACGATTCGACAAGTAATGTGAAAGTGTTGATTTAAACAAGATTTATAAATAAGTGGAGGTAATGAAGGTTTCTCCCAACCGAGTTTCAACAGATAAATCAAAATCTAAATTCTCCTGAGTTAAATTCAAACATTGAACACAACTAGGTGAAATAAAAGAGTGAGTAGAACATGTATCTAAACACACTCAGTATAGACTTCGCAAGAGTTTATGACTAACATACCCGTGATAATTTTATTCGTGTTCCTCGTCACGAAAAAAAATGTTCTCTCTTAAACTACCGGCTTTGACTTTTTTTCGGGACTGGCCTTTGGTGCCTCCATCCTAAATTTGAACTTGTCTTCTGGTGAACGACAAAATCAAGCTAAGTGACCTCTCTTCCACAATTATAACATGTTTTGACGGCATCATCGCTGATTTTGGACTGATGTGTCCCTTCCTCCGCATTTGAAGCATATGATAGGTGGTCGCTTCTCCTTCCTTAACAACGGTGCTTTGTGCCGACGTCTTTCCATCATTATTGAAATCTCTTCTTGAAATGTCCATTCTTATTATTTTGACCATGATTACAACCAAGTGGTTACCATTTTCGCATGTTGATTCCATCCATGTTTATTGTCACCGCTTTGATGATCAAGTATTATCACGTATTATCATTTTTTTGTTTACCGCTTCTCTTTGGTTCGTTGACTCGTTATCGTGCTCCACTAATCGAGCCATATTTACAACATCTGAATACAAACACAATTTATGAGAAATAAGATATTGGCGATCTCCGGCTTCAAACCTCTTAAAACATTTGGGTCATTCGGTCCTCATTATCGCACCAAATGGGATGCAACCGAGATAACTCCGCAAATTTAGCCTCAGATCATGATTACCTGGCCATATTATTTTGTTCCAACTTGATAAACTCCACCTCCTTCATGTGACGAATACTTTCGGAAAGGACTTGTCGTTGAACAACTCTTCGAACTTCTCCCAAGACATCTTGAAAAGGCCAGTCGGGTACGCTTTTATGATTCCCACCAAAAGATCTCGCCTCTTCACGCAACATAAAGGTGGCAAAGGGAACCTTTGCTCCTCGGAGCATCCCAAGACATCAAATATCTTGGTGATCTGCTTTAACCACATCTATGCCTTAAGTGGTTCTGGCTTTCCCAAAAACTCCGGTGGTCCCAGCTCCTTGAATTGCTTAGCGCTGACCAATCGTGGGTTGCCATTGTTTACTCCTGCATTATGAACAGGAGTGGCCTTCGCCTGATGTTACATGAATTCTAAAAGGCTCCTAAACGTACCGTCGTTCGTCAATTGATCAGTGTTGGTGTTTATAAGAGGATTATCGCCATCGTGTTGCACATTGTCCTGATTATTGATCTGTGGAAACTCAACAGTCTCCTGTGCTCCATTGTTATTCTCAACATTCTCGGATTTCATTTTCAAATACTGCCACAAAACAAGGGTTAATTAACATCACATATTATCCCTATACTCTGACCGACCAATTAAATATCAAATAAACTTAGGTAGGTCATACTAGCGAAAGGAATTCCCTGTCTCTCCCTCCTAGTTCTAATCTCACATCTTAGCCTGTGGATCATATCCCTAAGCTTTGATACCAACCGTGACGCCCAAAATAGGTATACATCACCCATTCTCGAGTCGCCAAATACATGGTATGTAATACAAATACAACTTAATTATACAACTGCCGTAAAGTACGACAAAACATAAGTCGTGAGTTTTAATACAAATATTGTCGCCTAAGACAATATTCAAACTCAAATTAAATATTATTACATTTATTTTTCACTATTTCAACCGAATAGTGAGGACTACTAATGCTATCATCTCGTCCGCTACCCGCTCCCGACTAGTCCCTCGCTACATTCTCATTTCAAGAGAGAGAATAAAAGTAAAAGGGTGAGCTCAACTAGCCCAAGAGGGAAATATTATGACTAAGATAATGCGTAATATATTATCGTTAGCCTTCAACAGTGTTAAACCGATACAATATAACAACCATCAAGTTTAATCATAGCAATGAACAAGCAATCCATTAAAAGAGTCAAGTAGAGAATAAAATCTACTATCTTTTATGATTTAAAAGGTTTTTCATCACTTTTATCATTGGGACTCAAATTTTAATAAATAATCCACATCATCGAATCACCCCCGCACACTACGGCCAAGGATATTCTTTAGTATCACGCACCACAATTATCCATGCACTACGGGCCAAGAATATTTGTGTATTCAATAATGGTCATGATCATGCCAACAATCGCCCATCAATGCACTACGGGCCAATGAGGACTTTTACCACATCATTTGTAACATTACTGGCCATGATTACACCAATAATCCTCGGTCATAATCATACCAAGTCCATCTATGCACTATAGGCCATGTAGATGACTTTCAACAAAATATAAACATGAGGATGATGACAATGATATAAGAATTCAATAAAACAAGTTCAAGAATTATTTTATCCAGAACTAATAACGCCCAAATTGTCAACATGATAACGCTTTGTAGAGTAAAATTCAAGAATGCTCGTAAGAATATTTCCATGAAAAGATATATGGATGAAGCGCAAATATCAAGGATATTCCACTATTTTCATGGAGTATAGAAGTCAAAACTTTAACCAACCGAGTATAATAAGGAATGGAATAACAAAGAAATCACCAGCATGCGATAGATCGCATGTGCAAAGTTATTCCAACAGTAATAATAAATAACGGAATCAAGTCCCAGAAACGCATGCATGCATGTGATATTCCAATGTAATAATAAAGATTTTGAATTAAGTCCCGCCAGAAACGCATGCATGATGTGATATTCCAATGTAATAATAAAGATTTTAATCAGTCCTGCGTAGAAACGAAATGCATGTGATATTCCAAAGTAATAATAAAGAATGGAACCAGTCCCACAGAGAACGCATGCATGTGATGTTCCAAATGTAATGATAAAGAATGGAACAATGTAAGAATTTCACCAAGTATAGGGTAGCTCGCATATATAGGTTATTCCAATGTAATAATAAAGAATGGAATAATGAAGTTCTCTTCATGGATAAAAAAGAAATAATACTCCCTACCTTTAGAAAAAACTCGGATACTAGAATAGTGAGGTAGCAGACTTCTTCTTCTTTTCTATAATTTCTCTCTATAATAATCGCCTAAAGCTTTTGTGAATTGGTGAGAAATGAAGGAAGAATGAGAGCTTATTTATAGAAAAATATAGTTTCGATAATTGCACGCTTTGGGGCTCAAAAATTACAAAGACAATACCTCCAACTTTTACTTTATTTTGAATTTAGTCATGGAAGTATTATCAAACTTGCACCACCTCCCCTAAATAAGTAAATAATGTGATTCAATAGTAAATTATGTGAATCAATAGTTCTAGACATGTGAAAATACGAATTACAAGAGATAGTACCTCCATCTATACCTCCATTTTAACTTAGTCATGCAAGTATTATCAATCTTGCACCAACTCCCCTAATAGTAACAAGAATGTGAAACAATAGTATACACATGTAAACAAATAGTTATAATCATGTGAAATAATAGCAATCAATTGCTCATTTATCCATAAATAATTCGATTCGTCAATATAACCTCCAGACATCAATTATTATCGAAATAATTGTCGATTTTCACTAACACAAATAATTCAAACACAATGAAACCATTTTTATCAAAAATATAAATTTTGAAATTTCAAAGTTTGATTTTTCCCAAAAAAAGTCAACTGTTGATTTTTGACCAAATAGTGAATTAGGAAAATTTTGTGTTTATAAACTATTTTACTAATTTCATCATTCCAGACTCAAATATCACGTCCGCGCCTCCAAATTCAACTCCAACACAACTTTAATTTTAATAACAATCATCATTAATATTATAACTCACAATATTTATCAACCGTGTCGCTCCTGTGAAAGAGGGGCTTTCCAATAAGGATTTCTCCTATCGCCGCAATTAGATGACCAAACCTCTCCTCGATGTAACTTCTAGACATTGTAAATATTGCAATTTAATAATATGAATAACTTTTTCATCTCAATTATTGATTTAATAAAATAACATTTTATGCAGATGATATTGTGACAATAATTGAATCAATAATATGAGAGATATGATGCAAAGAATTATCGTAGCAATAATTGAGTATAACCGAGTGACTTTCACGTAAAGATCAATAATCAATACCGTGTGCTACTATGCAACCACGCCAGACATTATATTTTTTACTAATGAGTAGTTCAATAGTTTTAATGGTAACACTTCCGCCGTTATTTTTATAAAAGATAATTTCATCGCTTTTTAACTACGACATAATACTTCCGCCAGGGGGTCCACCAATGATTATGCCATCGCATTTAATATTCCCCGACAAAAAGAATACCACCAATGAATATTTTATAACAACTTGCATACTTTGAAAAATTTATAAATACTACCCACAACTATAACATTATATCAAATCCACACCATAATATTTAAAAAATATTTTGATAAATTTAAATCTTTATTCATAAAACTGGCTTCACAATCTCCCTCCTTATGAAATTCGCCTCGAAATTTACGACGCACTTGATATGCCAAAGAGGTGAGGATACCTTGACTTCATTTCGTATTCTAACTCTCGAGGTATAACCTTTGAGTGTTGAATACGATCCTTCTTATCCAAGATTTTAACACGATCTCCTCACACGTTAAATCTTCTGCTATATCGTCTAGTTCTAATTTAATAATATGGTTCAAGTCGTCCACATATTTACGTAACATCGATATGTGAAAAACGTTATGAACACACGATATACTTGGCGGTAAAACGAGTATATAGGCCACAGTTCCTACTCGATCGAGGATTTCAAATGGGCCAATTAAATCGAGGGTTGAGATTTCCTCTCTTCGTCGATTCTTGCTTCTAGAATAACGCCCTCTTGAACCTTCTTCATTCATCAGCTTCGGGTGTGTAGCTTGAGCGGATTTAACTTTATCGATTAAAGTCAATTCTAATCGTATATTCGTTATCTTCACGTGGGTTCCTAGAGTCTTTAACTCTATCTTCATCATTTGTAAGTCGTATTTGAAATGGGTCTTTTGTGTTAACAACATCGCACTCAGAACGCGTATACGATCTTCTACTCAACGCGTCACTACCACGCTCGCTTTCCCACTATGGTATTGAATGGTATGATCGTAATCTTCAACAAATTTCAAGCTAACGCTTTCAAGCGCGTTGTTACGTTCATTTTAGTTAAAGAAATATTTGAGGGTTTTAGAAATGGATTTTGTACTGGGGTTAATACAAAATTCAATTTCACGCTCTAGGGGTAGGCTAAGAAGTCTTCAAGAATACGTAAGGAAATTTATTAACAATATAAATATCATTCAAAACTGTGACTCTCATCCAAGACTTAGGTAACACGTCACATTGATACCTATTAACTTGCCATCGTCATTCACAGCGTCACCTACAGAAAGTCTGGCTTCGGTGCATTCCACACAAGGAAGTCAACAACGAAAGGACCGGGGATCTTTACTTATGGCTTGATATGACCATGATTAACTTTAGTGATTTGGTTGCTTGAATTCGCATAACAGGCTGGTTAGGAATATGAAAGCTAACAACCTTACGAAAAGCATGATGAGTAGTTAACTAATCGATTCCTAAAATCACATCAAAGGCAAGTATTTTCAAAGAGATACGATTGACAGGTAATGTGAAAGTGTTGATTTAAACAAGATTTATAAATAGTGGAGGTAATGAAGGTTTCTCCCAACTGAGTTTCAACAGATAAATCAAAATCTAAATTCTCCGGAGTCAAATTCAAACATTGAACACAATTAGGTGAAATAAAAGAGTGAGTAGAACATGTATCTAACACGGTATAGACTTCACAAGAGTTTATGACTAACATACCCGTGATAATTTTATTCAGGTTCCTCGTCACGAAAAAAAATGTTCTCTCTTAAACTACCGGCTTTGACTTTTCTGGGACGGCCTTTGGTGCCTCCATCCTAGCTGAACTTGTCTTCGGTGAACGACAAAATCGGGCTAAGTGACCTTCTCTTCCACAATTATAACATGTTTTGGACTAACATCGCAGCTTTGGACTCATGTGTCCCTTCCCTCCGCATTTGAAGCATATGATAGGTGGTCGTTCTCCTTCCTTAACAACGGGTGCTGGTGCTGACGTCTTTCCATCATTATTGAATCTCCTCTTCTTCAAATGTCCATTCTTATTATTTTGAAATGATTACAACCGAAGTGGTTACCATTTCTGGCATGTTGATTCCATCCATGCTTATTGTCACCGCTTTGATGACTGTTATCACCAGATTTACATCATTTTGCTCTCTGTTTTTGGTTGCGTTGACTCGTTATCGTGCTCCACTAACTGAGCCATATTTACAACATCTGAATACAAACACAATTTATGAGAAATAAGATATTGGCGTATCTCTGGCTTCAAACCTCTTAAAAACATTTGGGTCATTCGGTCCTCATTATCGACCAAATGGGATGCATACCGGGATAACTCCGCAAATTTAGCCTCGTATTGCGACACGGTCATATTATTTTGTTCCAACTTGATAAACTCCACCTCCTTCATGTGACGAATACTTTCGGGAAAGGACTTGTCGTTGAACAACTCTTGGAACTTCTCCCAAGACATCTTGAAAAGGCCAGTCGGGTAACGCTTTTACAGATTCCCACCAGTGATCTGCCTCTTCACGCAACATAAAGGTGGCAAAGGGAACCTTTTGCTCCTCGGAGCATCCCAAGACATCAAATATCTTGGTGATCTGCTTTAACCACATCTATGCCTTAAGTGGTTCTGGCTTTCCCAAAAACTCCGGTGGTCCCAGCTCCTTGAATTGCTTAGCGCTGACCAATCGTGGGTTGCCATTGTTTACTCCTGCATTATGAACAGGAGTGGCCTTCGCCTGATGTTACATGAATTCTAAAAGGCTCCTAAACGTACCGTCGTTCGTCAATTGATCAGTGTTGGTGTTTATAAGAGGATTATCGCCATCGTGTTGCACATTGTCCTGATTATTGATCTGTGGAAACTCAATGGTCCTCGTGCTCCATTGTTATTCTCAACATTCTCGGATTTCATTTTCAAATACTGCCACAAAACAAGGGTTAATTAACATCACATATTATCCCTATACTCTGACCGACCAATTAAATATCAAATAAACTTAGGTAGGTCATACTAGCGAAAGGAATTCCCTGTCTCTCCCCTCCTAGTTCTAATCTCACATCTTAGCCAGGGATCATATCCCTAAGCTTTGATACCAACTGTGACGCCCCCAAAATAGGTATACATCACCTATTCTAAGTCGTCCAATACATGGTACATAATACAAATACAACTTAATTATACAACTGTCGTGTAAAGTACGACAAAACATAAGCTGTGAGTTTTAATACAAATATTGTCGTCTAAACAATATTCAAACTCAACTTAAATATTATTACATTTATTTTTCACTATTTCACTGAATAGTGAGGACTACTAATGCTATCATCTGGTCCGTCACTCCGTTCCCCGAATAGTCCCTGCTACGTTCTCATTTCTTGAAGAGAACAATAAAAGTAAAAGGGCGAGCTCAACTAGCCCAGTAGGAAATATTATGACTAAGATAATGCAGAATATATTATCGCTAGCCTTCAATAGTGTTAAACTGATACAATATAAGAACCATCAAGTTTAACTGTAGCAGAACAAGCAATCCATTAAAAGAGTCAAGTAGATAATAAAATCTACTATCTTTTATGATTTAAAAGGTTTTTCATCACTTTTATCGCTGGGACTCAGCTTAATAAATACTCCACATCATCGAATGACCCCTGCACTACGGCCAAGGATATTCTTTAGTATCACGCACCACAATTATCCATGCACTCACGGGCCAAGAATATTTGTGTATTCAATAATGGTCATGATCATGCCAACAACTGTCCATCAATGCACTACGGGCCAATGAGGACTTTTACCACATCATTTGTAACATTACGGTCATGATTACACCGAAAAATCCCTGGTCATAATCATACCAAGTCCATCCATGCACTATAGGTCACAGATGACTTTCAACAAAATATAAACATGAGGATGATGACAATGATATAAGAATTCAATAAAACAAGTTCAAGAATTATTTTATCTAGGAACTAATAACGTCGAAATTGTCAACATGATACTGCTTTGTAGAGTAAAATTCAAGAATGCTCAGAAGAATATTTCCATGAAAAGATATACTGGATGAAGCGCAAATATCAAGGATATTCCACGATTTTCATGGAGTATAGAAGTCAAAACTTTAGCCGAGTGAGTATAATAAGGAATGGAATAACAAAGAAATCACCAGGCATGCGATAGATCAAGACAAATGTGCATGAGTTATTCCAATGTAATAATAAATAACGGAATCAGTCCCGCCAGAAACGCATGCATACGATGGATATTCCAAATGTAATAATAAAGATTTTAATTAAGTCCATGTAAAATGCATGCATGTGATATTCCAAATGTAATAATAAAGACGGAAACCGTGTCCATGCATGTGAGAACGCATGCATGTGATGTTCCAATGAATGATAAAGATGGAACCAGTCCGCCATAAACGCATGCATGTGATGTTCCAATGTAATGATAAAGAATGGAATAATGTAAGAATTTCACCAAATATAGGGTAGCTCACAGATATAGGTTATTCTAATAGAATAATAAAGAATGGAATAACAGAAGTTCTCTTCATGGATAAAAAAGAAATAAAACTCACTACCTTTAGAAAAACTGGATACTGGAATAGTGAGGTAGTAGACTTCTCTTCTTCTTTCTATAATTTCTCTCTATAATAATCCTTCTAAAGCTTTTGTGAATTGGTGAGAAATGAAGGAAGAATGAGCTTCTATTTATAGAAAAATATAGTTTCGATAATTGCACGTTTTGGGGCTCAAAAAATTTCAGTACAATACCTCTAACTTTTCCTTTATTTTTAATTTAGTCATGGAAGTATTATCAAACTTGAACCACCTCCCTAAAGAGTAAATAATGTGATTCAATAGTAAATTATGTGAATCAATAGTTCTAGACATGTGAAAATACGAATTACAGTATAGTACCTCCATCTATACCTCTATTTTTAACTTAGTCATGCAAGTATTATAAATCTTGCACCAACTTCCCTAATAGTAACAAGACTGTGAAACAATTGTATACACATGTGAACAAATAGTTATAATCATGTGAAATAATAGCAATCAATTGCTCATTTATCCGGTTAAATACCCGATTGGTCAATATAACCTCCAGACATCAATTATTATCGAAATAATTGTCGATTTTGACTAACACAAATAATTCAAACACAATGAAACCATTTTTATCAAAATATAAATTTTGAAATTTCAAAGTTTGATTTTTTCCTCAAAAAAGTCAACTGTTGACTTTTTTGACCAAATAGTGAATTAGGAAAATTTTGTGTTTATAGACTATTTTTACTAATTTCATCGTTCCAGACTCAAATATCACGTCCGCGTCTCCAAATTCAACTCCGAACACAACTTTAATTTTAATAATAATCATCATTAATATTATAACTCACAATATTTATCAACCAGGTCGTTCCTAGGAAAGAGGGGGCTTTCCAATAAAGATTTCTTCCTATTGGCGCGCAATTAGATGACCAAACCTCTCTTTGACAGAACTTCTAGACATTGTAAATATTGCAATTTAATAATATGAATAACTTTTTCGTCTCAATTATTGATTTAATAAAATAACATTTTATGCAGATGATACTGTGACAATAATTGAATCAATAATATGAGAGACAATAATTGAGTATAATAATTGAGTATGACTTCTTACGTAAGCATCAATAATCAATACCATGTGCTATTATGCAACCACGCCAGACATCGTACTTTTACTACCGAAAGTAGTTCAACAGCTTTTAACGGTAACACTTTTCGCCGTTATTTTTATAAAAGATAATTTCATCATTTTCTAACTACGATAATACTTCCGCTGTGGGGTCCACTAATGATTGTGCCGTTGCATTTAATATTCCCCGACAAAAAGAATATTCCCCACCAATCGAATATTTTATAACAACTTGCATACTTTAAAAAATTTATAAATACTACCCACAACTATAACATTATATCAAATCCACACCATAATATTCAAAAAAATATTTCGATAAATTTAAATCTTTATTCATAAAATCTGGGGTTTCATATATCTTATGAAGAAATTCCTATTCAGATTGTCGATAGGAAAGAACAAGTACTCAGAAATAAAGTAATACCTCCTGTTAAGGTAATTTGGAGGAACCACGATGCTAAAGAAGCTACGTGGGAACTCGAAGAGAATATGATGAAAAATTATCCTCAGTTATTTAGTTAATTTGTGTGTAAGAAATTCTGGGGACAAAATCTTTGTAAGGGGGAGAGAATGTAACGGGACGAATTGATTGAGTTGTGATTCTAGGGACAGAATCCTTTTAAGGGGGGAAAGATGTGACGAACGAGATTTTGTAATTTAATTTGAATATTTATTGAAT
Source organism: Panax ginseng (assembly GCA_020205605.1). Lineage (NCBI taxonomy): Eukaryota > Viridiplantae > Streptophyta > Magnoliopsida > Apiales > Araliaceae > Panax > Panax ginseng. The sequence continues at coordinate 37,810,718 of CM035127.1, read as the reverse complement.
TAAATAAATATTTTTTGATGATTTAATTATTGGATTAAATAATTAATTGATGAAATTGTGGTATAATAATTTAATTATATGTGCTATATTGATTAAATTAATGTGGAGAATTTGTATTATTCAAAGTATGTATTTAAATGACCTTATTGAATTAAATGGATTATTTAATAAGTATAAATGTTATTTTAATTAATTTAATAATTAATTAAAGAATTAATAATTTGATATAATTAATAAATGAGAAATTTAATCATGCGACTATGTGAATTAATAAGAAATTATTATATTTTATTTAAATTAAATTAAATAAGATATTTGATTTATTGTGTAATTGGGTGTGACATGATTAAAACTATATTATAAGAGGTTAATTAAATTAAATGGGAATGAGCCTTTTTAGGCTAGCCAAACGAGGCCCTATTGGGAGTTGGGCAATTAACCCACAACAACGTCAGTTCTTATAATTATATACGTCTTCTTTTATTTTTATATGTCTAGAAAAACAAGTTCACATAGAGAGAAATTGAGGAACAGTGACATTAAAGAAGAAGGATTGTGGAAAAGTAGAATTTATTATCATCCTTATGAAATCCAAGCGGAGTAATCAAGGGTAAACCCTTAAACTCAAGTTTAAATTACGTTATTAAAGTTTTCATGAAAAATGGCTTTCAAGTCTCTGTAATTGAAAAGGTAATGACTTATGTGTTTATTTATGATAATATATAATCATAATATGTTTTATTACCATATATGTATGTTTTCATAACATCAATTGCATACAAATATGTTGTAAATAGATTTGTGAAGTTACTGAGTATAAGTTTCATATGTATGGCCCTTATGGGAATTAGTATGCTACGAATTATTGTTTAACTTGAAATTTAACGGTAGATTATGTTATCATATGTTAAAACGAAGAAATTAAACTTTGGACGGTCATTTGGTGTTATAACGAACCCGTAGTGTCAATCTTCATGTTTTATTTTCAAAACATTCAAAAACAACAAGAACAGTGAAATTATATAATTTGATTCAAGTAATTGTGTGTTTTAACTTGTTAAAATCACTCTATAAAGGTTGGGTAATAATCATGTATGAATTCTAGTATATGGGTATGTTTAATTTAATGTATTTAATGATCATGTAATGATAATTTTGCTTGGCTCTGCATTTTTTTGAACTCCGGTTCGAACTGGTTTTCTCTCACGCAAAGACCGGCCATAAAGCCTAAGACCACGCATACAGCTCCAAATCGTACCATGAACGCCATTATCCAAAGTTATAAATATTGGCAAAGACCGCAGCGCCAAGTGTAGCTTACATGGTGAAATAAGCATATGCCACTATCTTGCTTTGACCAAGAATGAGCATTTTTATGGTTTTATTTCAGGGATTGTAATTGTAACCTAATCTAATAAACATAAAATGTGTTAGACATATAATGTGACATTAGCATAGATTCTTAACATGTCAATAAAGTAATTACGTGTTTAAATGAATTGTCGAACGCGTAGTTAGCTTGTCATTCGGGTAGTGTAATATTATGTGAAAACAAGTGTGGTAATTTGACTAAGTATAGTCATAATTAGAGTTAGACAAAAAGAATGAACTTGTGATGACTAGTTACATTATAATTAACTGGTATTGTAAATTTAAATGGTATGTATGATTAAATCAAGGAACATGTATAGTTAACGTGTAACCTATGCACGAGGCAAGTTTCCTAACCCTACTTGTTAACGTTATGCAAGTTTATAAACATTACCTCTTTACATTGAGCAAATTCTAAAATTATATTCTGTATCGAGCAAGTTCTTGTTATTTATTGATCAAGTTTAATATGTTGTATTAAAGATTATTACTCTTTTCAAAGTATGATTTCTGTTATACAATACTTATTCCGTAGTATACCTCTTGAGTTTATTATTCAATTTGAATATCAGTTATTGTTGAACCTTGTAAGACTAGCGAACCCTTATTGATTCGACTAGTCCATAGTTGATGAACGTTCTAAATTTCAGAACCCTTGTTGAATTTATCCAAACTAAACTTCCTTTGGTGTGGACTCTAATATCAAACTGAGTTGAACAACCCTGTATAGGGGATTACTTATGCGTTTGCGTTAAGATATTGTGCACAATATGGTTCTAAGGATTGATCCCCCAAAGTACGAGTAGATGAGTCCATAGTCTTATGACTGTTAAAGGTTTCAAGTTTAATCCTTGATAACCTAGGACATAGTTTAAGGTCTTATGACCCTCAGAAGTTCTTTTAATTCTTGTTATTCATTCTTGATTCAAAAGTTGAGTTTTTTATTCCATAAGTCTTTGATTCACTCGTATGTTATTATATTATTGTTACATTATTATACTTGTGGGAAATCATGCTCACTCTTGCGTAATAATAACATAGCAGTTAAGAACGAAAGGTCCGACGAGCCTTCTACTAGAAAAGGCAAGAGCAAGATTAACAAGTGATGAAGACTTGTTACTTATGTGTTTATGTATTTACGTTTCAGAATTGTGTCAATGTTGTGTAAGACTATTATTTGTTTATATTTTTGCAGTTGAGATTTAAGGTTAGTATAACCTGGGATTGATGTACTTATTTTTGATGATGTAACTCCTTAAGGAGAGGATTTATTTCTATCTAATTATGCTTTCATTTATTATGGGTAGATAGACATATAATGTTTGTATAGTGAACACCAAATCATGTGGGAATTGAAGTACCCGGATTTGGGGGTGTCACGGGTTGGTATCAGAGCTGTAGGTTATGAACCTTAGGTGGGGGAACAACCTTAGGTAAATAGCAGTGATGCTATCGTAGTTTGTTAAAACTTTTGATTAAATAAATATATCAAGTTGTTTGAGAAAATGTGTTAAGTGATTATGTTAAATTGTTTAAGTTAAGTGGATAAAGATCTAATAAGCATATATTTTAATAGAAATATGCCACCGAGAAGAAGACCAAACCATCAACCAGCTCAAGAAGAATCGACGAACAACAACAACTACAAAGCCAATGCTAACCCCGTTCAGCAATTGGTGAACTTATTAGCTGGAGCGATTAATAATCAACCTCAAGCTCCACCAAATACAACGTTCAAGGACTTCAAGACGGTAGGACCGCCAGAGTTTAAAGGCTCCATGAACCCAATTGATGCTCAAACTTGGGTTATGGAGATGGAGAAAGTTTTTGATGTCGCCAGAGTTACAGAGGACCAGAAAACCGCTTACGTAACGTTCATGTTAAAGTCAGAGGCCAGTTATTGGTGGCAATCAAATAAGGTCTGTGGAGGAGAGGGTATCATCACTTGGGAGAGATTTAAAGAGATGTTCTTCGAGATGTACTTTTCGACAAGCTCACAGAACCAAATGGAGGTACAATTTCTGGAGTTGAAGCAAGGAAATGTGTCTGTGCTAGACTATGCAGCAAGATTCAATGAGTTGGCTAGGTTCGCCACATATCAAGTGCACACGGATGAGAGGAAAGTAAGAAGGTTTGAACAAGGACTAAAGCCCTGGTTGTATAGTAAAGTGTCGATGTTTCAGTTGTTGACGTTTGTTGTAGTACTTGAGAAGGCCATACTCGCTGAAGGTGGGAGCGATGCGGTGACTAAATATAATCAGGATCAGAAGAAGAAGAAGAGTGAAAATGAGGGAATTAATAAAGCTAGTGGAAGTAACACGGGAGGAAGTAACAATCAAAAGAGAAGGTGGTCTGACAACTAGTCAACTGTAAATCAGCAAGGAGGTCAGAAGAAGAGGATTAAAGCATGCCCGACCTGCGGTAAAGCTCATTTGGGAGTATGTATGAAGGGAAAACAAGTGTGCTATAATTGTGGTCAGGAAGGCCACATAACACCTAACTGTCTTAACCCAAAGAAGGGCACCTATTTCATTTGCGGCTCAAAAGACCATCTGGCAAGGGACTGTCCCAAGAAAGGATCTGGAGTGGTAGGATCAAGAGGAAATAGGGGAAACAATGGTGGAAGTGCTATCACGGGACCAATTGTATACCTCTTGAGTTTATTATTCAATTTGAATATCAGTTATTGTTGAACCTTGTAAGACTAGCGAACCCTTATTGATTAGACTAGTCCATAGTTGATTAACGTTCTAAATTTCAGAACCCTTGTTGAATTTATCCAAACTAAACTTCCTTTGGTGCGAACTCTAATGGAAAACTAAGTTGAACAACCCTGTATAGGGGATTACTTATGCGTTAGCGTTAAGATATTGTGCACAGTATAGTACTAAGGGCTGATCCCCCTAAGTACGAGTAGAAGAGTCCATAGTCTTATGACTGTTAAAGGTTTCAAGTTTAACCCTTGATAACCTAGGACATAGTTCAAGGTCTTATGACCCTCAGAAGTTCTTTTGATTCTTGTTATTCATTCTTGATTCAAAAGTTGAGTTTCTTATTCCATAAGTCTTTGATTCACTCGTATGTTATTATATTGTTGTTACATTATTATACTTGTTGGCAATCGTGCTCACTCTTACATAATAATAATATTGCAGTTAAGAACGAAAGGTCTGACGAGCCTTCTACTAGCAAAGGCAAGGGCAAGATTAACAAGTGATGAAGATATGTTACTTATGTGTTTATGTATTTATGTTTCAGACTTGTGTCAATGTTGTGTAAGACTATTATTTGTTTATGTTTCCGCAGTTGAGATTTAAGGTTAGTATAACTTGGGATTGATGTATTTATTTCAGATGGTGTAACTCCTTAAGGAGAGGATTTATTTCTATCTAATTATGCTTCCATTTATTATGGGTAGATAGACATATAATGTTTTTATAGTGAACACCAAATCATGTGGGAATTGAAGTACCCAGATTTGGGGTGTCACAACTTTAAACCAAGCGCTTATTCGGAGGCAACCCAAGTTTAATTTTTAGTTTATTATAGTTTAGTTCATTAGTTTATTTAGTTGCATTTTAATTAGTTGTTTCAATTTTTTTTCAGGTACCGAGTATGAAATAAAATGGATTACGTTTCCGATTTAGTGGACGAAGAGGAGACTAACGTGGCAAATCAGCGGGTTTCTAAGAGAAGTCCTCTGCTTTTACTTGTTATGTTTTTTACATTGGGGACAATGTCTAGAAAAGAATAATGACAAGAAAACAAGAATAACCTTTCAGGAGGGTAAAAGAATAATGACAAGAAATGACAAGAAAAACTAGAATAAATATTGTAGACACTCGAAATTTCACTTTCCTTGTTCTAACCTTCCAGGAGGGTAAAAGCATAATTTAACTTTGGAGACAACCCCGAGGGAGGGAAAAAACATCATTTCACCCCGGAGACAACCCCGTTGAGAAATCAAAATGCAACGACGCTCAGACACGACGTGGTTCGAACGAGATTAACAAAGCTGAGGAAAAGGCCACAAGAAGCCACCACAACAATCCTTGAACTGCGAGCCATAGAAGACGAGCCGATTGGCAACCATTCAAGAACAAGAAGATACCATTCAGCTTATTACATCATTTTTCCAAACCTCTTGTCCTCTTGTCGTAGCCTTCAGCAGAAACCTTCTAGGATTTTTGGGTATAGAGCTCAACTTTCATTGGATCGCGATCGAAGAAATGAACTTCGAGACAACGGGGCCCACTAAGCATAGTCGCATGTATAACTGTGGCTAGCCGGATTGTGCTTAAACCAAGATCAGTAGCTCATTTGAAAATAAGAAGAAGAAGAAGAGAAAGAGAGAGAGTTTTAGAGATAGGGAGGTTTGAATTTTTCCCCTTTTCATTATATTTTCATTGTTTGATCTTCTATATCATACATATTGAGTGTCTAGAGTGATATAAGTTGATCTCGAGCCAATAAAAGTTTGTTCACGTGTGCCCCCAAGGTGAAAAACACTCATTTTGGTCACTCTCTTTGTACATATAGTTATAAATACTAGATTTATGTAGATATAGCAATTTCTACCATTTAAACTTGTTGTTTTACATATTATATTGTGTAATAGTTGGTAGATTTGGAGTTTTTACCGATTATATTTTGCATATATTGTTAGAAACTAAGTTATTTGACTAAATCTACCTAGATCTAGCCAGATCTAGCACTTTAATCGGTTATGGAGCTTGAAGCCCTAACCTATAACCTAGATCAGCTTAGATCTATGATAGATCCGGTTATTTTACTACTTTTGGTAAGTCACGGTCACTCCATCGAGCCCTAGACCTGTATCTAGAGGTGAGAGAGGTCCCAATGGCTTGATATGGGGATTTCAACTTATGAAATCACCTAACATCAAGTTTAGGATGTGGTATATACATATTTCAGCATAATAATGTGAGCCTAGGAATCCTGGGATTGAGATTTATTGAATAGATCTTAACTAGACTTCCATAATGGACTTTTTGTTTAAATGTAATGTTTAAATACTGCAAAATCACTATACATGTAATAATGGATCTTAAAACGAGTTCGAGGGGTTTGTCCCGAGAATTCGGATGTTAGATCCCGTGATAATGAAAACCCTATAATTGCAGGAGTCCGAGTCTATCGAGATGGCTTTTATGCCCGGTGACAACTTGACCCTTTTTAGAGCATTATTGCATACAGTATCACCCAAAAATGATTTTCAAATAAAATCACAAAGAGCTTTCGCAAATAATAAAGCAATTTGGGTAGATCGCCTAATAAACATAAAGATAATAAAAGGAAGTATCAAAGGTCCTCGATTACTATTTAGGCGAAGAATTTGAAAATTATGTTTTTTTTTCAAAATATCATTCAAAATGTATATTTTGTCTAAAAATGGACTTTTTGCTAAATCAAATCCCTCGTATATAGGTGAAAAAGAGGAACAACATTACTTTCAAATAACATAAATAAAGCCTAGAAAAGACTTTAAAAGAAAAGCGTTGAGCACAATAAAACACATACACACACATACACTTTATGCATAGGAAATCAATAAGATGCTATAATCGTGTTTTCACAAAAGTTGGGGGATGCCTAACACCTTCCCCTCGCTTAAGCTAGCCCTCAAATTCTAATAATCTCAGTTTCAGACCAATGCTATGGAGTCACATATTGGGCCATATTGCGAACACTTTCAAATCCGGATGAGTTGGTACATCCATTGCAAACCATACCAACTGGCGACTCTGTCTTATTCGGCCCAATCATCAAACAATCAAATTTTGTAAATAATTTGACTAATGTCGGTCTTTTCCCAAATCTCACCCTTTAGATGAATTGACATAGCAACATAGAAGGGTAGAAACAATAGGAAAAGCGAAAAAATCAAAAAAAGAAAGAAATTAGTGCATACAGATGGCTTAAGCCGCATTAAATCTTTTTGATTTTCATCCTGCATTTGCATATCGTGTGGATGATCTCCGTGTGTGATGAATGTTTCAATTTTCAAGCACTTCATATTAATGCCTCGCACCACATATTAGTGCATCGCACAAATGTCATCATATTACATCCGGTGAAGACGATGAATGTATGAATGTATGTTGTGCGGTCCCTCTACCATGAGGCAAACCCATCGGTTGTTTATTATTGGACTCTATAGAGTGTTTTCTTGTAAGGCTCAAGAAAGGCACCACTCAGATCCGCTCCAATTAAAAGATAAATGTCTTCATCAAGTAAATTGCGAAGATCTGGGAACTAATTTCAAAAAGCCCGTGAAAGTTATCCTAAGATAGGTTAACCTATGATACACCAAATGCGCAACATGCCTCTTCATGCCCTGTTGATTCCTGAATATATAAATGGCATCCATCTTAAACTATCATTTATATATTCTTCTTATCATGTCATCAAGTCGACTAACCCCTTGTCTTGTAGGAAAAAAAATTAAAAAACCCCTTAAACTTATGCATAACATATCATACATCCATGTCATATGGCAATCTTAAGACTAAACTAGATACCAGTTTTGTACAGATTGGTCCTAGAACTCGATTCCTAGCCAAAAAGGAACGATCACCTCCAACCAAAATGGCAGAAGGCAGTTCATCAGAACCTATTCCCGTACTTAGAAAGGAGTTTGAGGAATTTAAGAAGCAGACTGCTGAGATGACTGTCTTGTTAAGAGAACAATGTAAAGTCACTAAAGAGCCTAAACTAAAAACTTAGACTGAATCTACTACACAAGGAGATATGCGAGGATTGAGAAAGGAAAGTGATACCGAGATGTCTACTCCCGTATCCCCACTCATCATCGAATCAACCCAAGAAGTCCTCGATAAGACTCGGATAAGGGAAATTATAGACCTCCAAGAAGATAAAGAAACCGGAGATATCAGAAAGAAGGTTAGACAAATGGAGGATGCCATCGTATCCATTAAAGGGATAGGATCTCACGAGAGTGTGAATTACTTTGATTTATGTATCTTCCCAAAGGCTAGTTACTCGAATAAATTTCAAGTCCCGAATTTCAAAAGGTGCAATGAATTGGGTAACCCCTACACGCACTTAAAGGTCTACATAGGTGAGCTTGGATCGTATGCCAAGGATGAGAATCTCCAAATGTAGTTGTTCCAGAAGAGCCTTACCGGTGAAGCCCGAACTTGGTATGACTGGATTGATAATTCCAAGGTCCGTGGTTGGGAGGATTTAGCCCATTCATTCCTTAACCAATATATCTTTCAATCCCAAATTGCTCCTGATCACTACCAAGTGACCAAAGTTAAGAAACTGAGCAATGAGTCGTTCAGGAAATACACGTAGAGGTGGAGGCCCATGACCGCCCAAGTTAGCCCACTAATGGACCAAGGTGAGATGGTGATGACTTTTATTGACATCCAAGAAGCCCCATATTACGAGAGAGTCCTGATGGTGATAGGCAAACAATTTTTTTAAATGATAAAACACGGGGAAATGACAGAAATGGGTTTGAAATCCAGAAAGATCAAAGGCCTCACCGCCTTGAAGGTAGTGATGGAACATATATAATCAGGAAATTACTCGAGCGCTCCCAAAAGGGTACATAAAAGGAAGGACGAAGATGTCTCTTTAATATTGCAAGGGCAATTAGCAAGCAAGAGCATTAGTCCACCTATACAGAAGCGAAGTAATTACCCTACACTTACGTGCACCCGAAATCCTACGGCACCGAAGGTCGGGGAAAATAGACAAATAAGGATATTCACTCTATTAGAGGATTCATTGGACAACATATTAGCACTGTTGATTTCACATAAGAAGAATACTGAGCTTGCTCCACCTACTGATCCCAAAGGAAGATAATATGATCCCAGTAAGAGATGTGCTTATCATTCTGAATCATCGGGGCATGACACTCAGAATTGTTGGTCTATAAATCACAAGATGCAGAATGTGATTGATAGCGGGGAGATTATGGTAAAAGCTCCAGGGTAGCCCAACGTTAATAACAACCCCTTACCTTAGCATGATGCAGAGGGAGTTAACATGATCAGTGTAGGAAGTCGGGAAAACCACAAGTATCTTAGAACAACTTATCGATCAAGTCCTATGAGGGTCAGTTAACACTGCATCTCCAAAAATTGTCCCATTTCCAAAGAGAAATCAGATTTGTCTCCAGGAGCATAACATGTCAGGAATAAACATATGAATGATATTCCTATTTACATATGATCTGATTATGATATATATATGAATGAATATGAAAGTATGCTTGCATTAAGAAAAGATGTAAAGTCATTTGATAGATAATAGAAACATGTGTACAAGGACTTAGAATGAATTGATCAAGTATGTTAGGTTGATCCTACATAAGCAAAACAACTTTGTAAAGTCCTTAAAAAGGAATGATGTACAAGGACTATAAATATAGAAAGATCAAGCATGTTTGGTTGATCTTATGATGTAATAGATAGGCTTGTCTGATCGTCGAGTACTGCACCAGAGATCGTAGTTTGTCAGGAGAGTAAAGGATAACTCGAGAGCTATCAAGGCAGAATCGTAGTCTGCAAGATAGTAGATCTCAGAGTTCATAGACTGCCAGGAGAAACGATGAAGGATTGTGGTATATCGAGAAGAGCTTCCTCGGGATCGTAGTGTGCTAAGGAAGTCATGTTCAGAATCGTAGAGACAGCCTGCCTACGAGCCGACAGAATATCTGCCGAAGCCAAGTCAGAAACGTAGACTACACTCGGAGTCGTAGAGTCTACTGATGCCGAAGCTAAGTCAAGGAACGTAGACTACACTTGAGATCGTAGAGTCTACTGATGCCGAAGCCATGTCAAGGATCGTAGACTACACTCTGAGTTCGTAGAGTCTATTGATTACATGCAGAGATCGTAGTCGAGCAAAATCAGATGAAGACAACAAGCACAAGGCAAAAACTGTAGAGTGTCAAGATCTTATCTCAGGATCGTGATTGTCGCATAGATAGTCAGAGTGAATCGTGAGAGTGCGTAAACACGACCTCAATGAAGTGCTCACAATGCATAGGCAGAATCTTAGAGCAAGTATGAATCTCAACTAATGAGCACTCCCAGAATATCCAAAGGAACAAAGCCTATCGTTGGCACTGCAAAGATACATCCTACCTGAAGGGAACCAGAGAGCACTCAACGAATGACATGCAAGCTAACAGAAGATCTAAGCACCAACCCAATCTGCATCAAGATTGAGTTGTAAAGCCATTCGAGATGAAGTCTTCCACAAGATGATCATAAGAAGACTTCAGTAACTAACTAAGAAAAGTCAGCAAGTGCAGTAGATATCAAGTGAACAGAAGACAACGATCTTGGAAGCAACCGAGATTGTAGTGTTTTCCAAATAAAGAAAGAACTGATGGAAAGTGAACCGAGATACTGGTTAGTCTCTGAAGAACAAGTCTAAAGTGATTAAGCGTAGAGGTCACCCATTGATGATAAGTGAACGGAGATCACAAGGAGAAAGCGAAATGGACGCGCCCAAAAATCAAGTGTCTTCTTGCTATTCGGAGGGACAGAGCAAGGAGTTAGGCCATCGGTCTCTCGAGAACAAATAAGAAAAAAGCGAAGTGTTGAAGCCATCGCACAATAAAAGGAAGAGGTGTACTACATTGGAGATCCAATCAACACTCTTCAAGATCGTAGTGTTAACTCTACCAGTCAATGAGTAACACTCAACAAGACACTACGATCAGGTCCTCGAAGACATGCATCAGAATCGTAGAGCTCGAACACCTAAAGATTGAAGCGTTGGCAATGGTTAAAACTGAAGGATGGTATTCGGACAAAAGCTTATTGAGAGCATCGATGCAAAAGGACAACCTCTGATCGAGAAATCAGAAGGAGATAATAAAGTCTTCAACCTGCCCAAGACATTAAAGTGACATCTCTGTTGGGTAGGTGAAGCGAGAGATCGCAATGTCAGATAAAGTATGACATGTCACATCAGTAGTCTACCTCTATCAACTCGATATCTGTGAAGATATTTGAATAGCCTTCAACGGCTACTTTCTAACGGAAGGATTGGGAAGGAGTATAAATCAAGAAGAACTTCAAAGATCGAGGGTTACTGGAGTTGCCGAGTTTGGAGAGAAGGTGGACTGTTCCAACCATGTGAAATAGTGAGTCTGAAGGCTCACTCTACGATCCACCAAGAACACTCATATACATGCAAAGGAAGAAGTAGAAGTGAGAGTTCTACTATGTAGAAGTGAGAGTTCTATTACAAGAAGAGTGTTCTGAACTGCCGAGAGAAAGAAGAGCATCATGTCATCTTGGTGTCCATCATGGGAAGACTCTAAATACAATAGAGAAGAGCTCGCAGTCATCTTAGCAAGTCCATTATGAGAAGACATCAAGTATCAAGAAGGCAGATCACAAACGTCAACATGATGACAAGCATGAGAAAGTTTCTAAGTACCTAGCAGAAGAGCTTACAGTCATCTTTGAAACCTATTATATGCAGCCATCATGTATCAAGAGGAAAGATCTTCAAGGCAGTCATCAAGGGATCATCCGAAGTGGTTGAGTAACTGAAGAAGCTGAGCATCATGCAACACTCAACTGCACTTCAAGGATGATCACACAAAGCTGCTAACTATAGAAGATGTTCAGAGCATGAAGACACCTTAGCATCTCCGCACCAACTCCAACAAACCAACAAATAAACAACAAAAGCCAGGGCCTGAGGGGTCCTTGTCTGTAGGGACTAAATCAAGCCAGGGCCTGAGGGGTCCTTGTCTGGAGGGACTAAATGAAGTTCCAAGCCTGTTGGGCTTGAAGAGTTCCTAGGGAACTAGAGGAGTCCCAAGGCTGTTGGCCTTGAAGAGTTCTTAGTGAACTGAAGTCCCAAGGCTGCTGGCCTTGAAGGAATCTTAGTGATTCAGGGTGCTTCCCTTCCTTAGTGGAAATCCAGCTAGTTAAAAGCAGAAGAGTGGATTAGGAGCTTGAGTCTCTGAACCAGTTAAAACCCCTTGTGTCTTTTACATTATGTCATTCACATTATGTACTATAACTGCTATACTATGTATGTTTTAAATGCTTACAACTAAACTTACTCTACGAACAATGTATGTATGATTATGAATATATCAATGAAGGGGATCTTTTACTTATTTCGTTGTGCTTGGAAAGATTCTTATGTTTGTCATATGCTAATTTAATATCTATACAAAATAACAGAGAAAAGTATTTGAAATAAAAAGGATCTATTCAACCCCCCCCCCCCCTTCTAGATCTATTGTGGGAACTAACATAACAGATGGATAGAAAAGATGGCTAGGGAAGCTAGATTTCACTCTCGTCGAGAATTCGCAGCCAAACAGAAGTTTACCCCCTGGGGCTATCTAGGGAAGAAATCATGCAAATGTTGATCAACGAGGGAAAGATCACAGAGTTCTCACCACCCCCGGATCCTCGATCAAAATGTTTCAACCCCAGTAAAACCTGCCTCTATCACTCAAATGCTCCTAGACATGCCACTGGGGAATGTTGGGCCCTACGCCACTTAATTCAGAACTTGATCAAATCTGGTGAGTTGGAGATGATAAATGAGGCTGAGATCTTCCCTAATGAATAAATAATATACCCCCGAAGGATGGGAATTACAAAAGAAATGGTGGCAGTTAGCACTTGTGTAGAAGGAATTTCAGCAATGCCCATAACTATCAAAGAATTATCCGAAGTGGGAGGAATAATTCCCATGGAAATAGATTCTCCAATGTCGTTGATATTTACTACTCGAGCACAGATCCCTATTGTTAGTCTGAAAAATGTTTCGTGGAATTATGGAATTGATGCAAGACCAGTAACCGATTGTACTGCTATCTTACCAAAAAATAATCCCCTATACCTCCCAGGGAGGATAATGAAGCCAACAACCAAGATAGTGGGAAAAGTGCCAATAGGAAAGGTTGTGAATTTCCTGAACAAGGTGGGACACAAAGAAACGAGTGCGGTGAAGCAGCTGAAAGAGGCACCACCCCAAATCTCCATCCTAGACCTAGTGTTAGCCTTTGAGAACCACCGCCAAATTTTAATCCAAGTGTTGGAGAAGGCTCACCTGCCCAAGACAATTGACGTCAAGAAATTCCAGTATCGGATTAGCCACGTACTAGATAGCAATGGCATATCCTTTACAGATGACGATATATCAACAAAAGGAACTGGGCATCGTAAACCGTTGCATATTGCGGTTATATCATCTGGGTATGTGAAAGAAGAAGTGTTTATCGATGGGGGATCATCATTGAATATTTGCCCTCATGATACCTTAGAAAGGTTGAATATCAACCCGAATAGGATTCAGGATAGCCAAGTGGTAATCTGAGATTTCGACGGGTCAAGGAAGGATATAGTGTGGGAAATTGAACTTCCCATGGAGATTTGTCCATTCACTTTCAACATATCCTTCCAAGTGTTGAACATCACTACTGGGTATAACTTTTTTGCTAGGACGACCATGGATTCATATGGATGGAATCGTTCCCTCCATTCTTCATCAACAATTAAAGTACATTATCAACGATAACTTGGTCACCGTCAGTGCCGAACCCGAATATTCGATCCACGTTCAGGGAGACATGCCCATGATCATCTTGAATGAGGGCATTAAGCCAACACGCTTTCAAGCCTTTGAGGTGAGTAATTCACAATACTACTCTATGGGATCACATATATTGAAACCTCGAATATCCCCATAAGTAATGACGATCGATCAGGAGATGCTTTCTCGAGGATATTAAATAGGCCAAGGGCTAAGGCAGAATGGTTAGGGGATCAAGAATCCTATTCATATACCAACACAGTTAGGCAGGGTTGGACTGGGCTACCTCGGTGGTTCCAAACACCGTAATCCCCACAAGCATATGCATATCCACATGATGACTCCCTTCAGGTTAAACCTCACTAAAGTAGGATTTATGGAACCATTGAGGAAAGTCCCTGCTAATATCTTAAATCTCCCGATACCCAAGGTCAATCAGAGCAGAAATGAGGAAGAACCCCTCAATGAAGCAACTAGAGAAACTAAAAATAAGAAGTTTATAGAGGAGATCTAGTTGCGATTTCTGCACAATTTTGGCCTTGCCGAAGGTACCTCTAAGGATTCATATGGAAAGGGTTCACTCAACAATCAACCTGACGTCCCGGTCATTAACTAGAAAAGTGTTAGCATCCCAAAAGAGGATCTCGAGTCTAGTTTAGAGCCAGTTATGGTTATCCGCAGAGATATCAATGATCATTCCTTAGATCATCCGAAAAGGGTAAAAATAAAAAGTGATTTGTTAGTAGGGAGACTAACCTTTACATTTCAGTCTATTTTATTATATTTGAACCTTGTTATTGGCTTTTGTCATATTACCTGATGAACCTTTTGTAATTGACAACTGTTATATATATTAAGCAATCAAGTTTTCTTCTCAGATTCCTAAATTTGAGTATTTCTAGCCCCATCCTTGAATTGTCAAATTTGAGTAATGACTACGATTATGATATAGAATTGGACTTTGAATTGATGGAAATCGAGCAAGAGGAAACAAACGATGAGGAGTTTCCCAAGAAAATTAAAGGATAGGTCGAAGACAAACCCAAACCCAACCTTAACCTTGAGCAAACCACCACAAACATCAGAACCTTTGACCACCCTAGAGAGCTACTGATCATAACTAGCCTTCCCTCTAGCCAAGAAAAATAATTGATCAACCTGCAAAACCAGTTTGATGATGTTTTTGCCTGGTCTCATGAAGATATGATCAGTTAATCCACAGACATAGTCGTCCATCGGTTACCAGTTGAAGAAGGGTACAAACCAGAATGGAACTTGAAGGTCAAGGAAGAAATCATCAAACAGTTCAAAGCGGGTATCATTATGGTATCAACCTACCCGGAATGGTTATCCAATGTGGTCCCAATGCCGAAGCCTGGTGGGAAGGTGCGAGTCTGCGTAGATTATCGAGATCTCAATAGAGCTAGCCTTAAAGATGAATTCCCAGTGTCGTTCATCCATGTTTTAATAGACAATACGGCACTGTATGAGATGTACTTTTTTACTGATTGTTTTGCCAGATACCATCAGGTTATGGTTGTTGATAAAGACAGGGAAAAGACTACCTTCATCACCCCCTAGGGCACTTTCTGTTATAGAAGATTGGCTTTCGGCCTCACCAACGCCGGTGACACCTATTAGAGGGCTATGATGGTGTTTTTTCATGACATGATGCATAAAGAGAGAGAAGTATATGTGGATGATATCATCGTTAAGTCCAAAGAGGAAGATGACCATTGTACCCATCTCTAGAAGCTATTCGATCACCTCCGCAAATATAACTTGAAGTTGAACCCAGCAAAGTGTGCCTTTGGCGTAAAATTCGGTAAACTTCTGGGATTCCTTGTAAGCAATTGAGGTATCGAATTGGACCCAGCTAAGATAAGAGCCATCACTGAGATGCCCGAGCCAATAACCGAGAAGGAAATTTGAGGTTTCCTAGGATGAATAAATTTTATCAACCAGTTCATATCCCAATTGACAGCCACCTGTGAACCAATTTTCAAGTTATTGAGAAAGAAATCCTCTGGGAAATGGAATGCAGATTGTCAGAAGGCTTTTACATCATCCAGAAGAGGTTGATACCAATACTGGTACCCAAGAGGGAGGGAGTCCCGTTGTTCATATACATATCAGTTAATTCCAACGCCATGGGCTGTCTACTGGGGCAGAAGGATGATATGGACAAGTAAAGGGCCATTTATTACCTCAGCAAACAATTCAGCAGTGGAGAGAAAAAGTGCACACTGATAGAAAGGACCTGATGTGCATTGGCTTAGGTTGTCATGAGGCTGCAACATTACTTGCACAGCCATACAACTTATCTTATATCCCACATGGATCATTTAAGGTATATTTTTAGCAAACCGATGTTGAACTATCTATTATCCAATTGATAGTTAATCCTTCAACAGTTCAACATTTTCTATGTGACCCAAAAGTGCATCAAAAGGCAGGGAATCGTGGAGCATCTATCGGTAGCACCGACAAGAGGTTATGAACCCCTCAAAACATACTTTCCTGAAGATGAAGTCATGGAAGTTCAGGTATCCAGAAAAGAGGATGTGAGTCAGTACTGGAAATTATACTTCGATGGTATAACAACGCCAAAGGGGCTGGAGCATGAGCAATCCTCGTATCTATTAGGGGGGAGCAGTACCCCGTGATGGCCAAGTTGTAATTTAGTAATTCCAACAACACGGCAGAATACGAAGGATGCTTCCTGTGATTAAAATTGGCTTAATCTATGGGTGTTGAAAGGTTGGCAGTGTGACACCCCCAAATTCGGGTACTTCAATTCCCACGTGATTTGGTGTTCACTATATAAATATCATAAGTCTATCTACCCATAATAAATGAAACTATAAAATAGATAGAAATAAATCCTCTCCTTAAGGAGTTACAACATCTAAAATTAAGTACATCAACCCCAGGTCATACTAACCTTAAATCTCAAATGCGGAAACATACACAAATATTAAATCTTACACAATTTAAACATAAGTCTGAAACATAACATAACAAATAAACAACAAGTCTTCATCACATGTTAATCTTGCCCTTACCTTTGCTAGTAGAAGGCTCGTCGGACCTTTCGTTCTTAACTGCAATGTTATTATTATGCAAGAATGAGCACGATTGCCCACAAATATAATAATGTAACAACAATATAATAACATGCGAGTGAATCAAAGACTTCTGAAATAAGAACTTGACTTTTGAATCAAGAATGAATAACAAGAATCAGAAGAACTTCTGAGGGTCATAAGACCTTGAACTATGTCCTAGGTTATCAAGTGTTATACCTAAAACCTTTTATAGTCATAAGACTATGGACTCTTCTACTCGTACTTAGGGGGATCAGTCCTTGGTACCATACTGTGCACAACATCTTAACGATAATGCATAAGTACTCCTCTATAACAGGGTTGTTCGTCTCAGTTTGACATTAGAGTCCGCACCAAAAAAAGTTTTGTTTTGATAAATTCTGTGATGCCCCCAAAAATACGTATACATCACCCATTCTGAGTCGCCAAATACCTAGTACAGAATACAAATACAAACTTAAATATACAACATGAGCTACGAGTTTTAATATAAATATTGCCTTCTAGACAGTATTCAAACTCAAAATAAGTCCTCAATACTATCACACTATTTCACATAATAGTGAGGACTACTAATGCACCATCTCGAACCATCATTCAGTTCCCCGACTAGTCCCGGCTATGTTCTCATTTCCTGAAGAGAACAATGAAAGCAAAGGGTGAGCCCAACTAGCCCAGTAAGAAATATTATGACTAAGATAATGCAAAATAAATTATCGTTAGCCTTCAACAGTGTTAAACTGATTAAATATAATAAACATCAAGTTTAACTGTAGCGGAACAAGAAATCCATTAGAAGAGTTAAGTAGAGCATGATATCTACTATCTTCTATGATTTAAGAGTTTATCATCAATTTTATCGCTGAGACTCAGCTCAATAAATAGTATCACAACCACGAATTATCCATGCACTACGAGCCAAGGATATTCGTGTTTTCAGCAATGGTCATGATCATACCGAATAATCCCTAGTCATAATCATACCAACAACTGTCCATCAATGCATTACGTGCCACTGAGGACTTTTACCACATCATTTATAACATTACGGGTCATGATTATACGTAATGATTCATCGTCATAATCATACCAATCAACAGTCCATCTTTGCACGTAAGCCAAAGATAACTTTCATCACAATATAAGTATGAGGATGATGACAATGATATAAGAATTCAATTAAATGAAAGCAAATGATAAATTTTAAAGATTTATAATTTAATTTATCCATAATTCAATAGTGTCCAAATTGTCAACATGATACTGCTTTGTGGTGTAAAATTCAAGAATAATATTGTATCAAAAATGATTTGGACAGCAAAGAAATTAATTTTTGGCATGAATAATTCTCCGGGTGAATAGTACCCGAGTGAATAGTATCCCATGAATAGTACTTTATAAATAGTACATGCAAATAGTACTTTGTGAATAGTACCCCGTGAATGGTACTTTATGAATAGTACCGTAAAAAT
This sequence comes from Panax ginseng, assembly GCA_020205605.1. NCBI lineage: Eukaryota > Viridiplantae > Streptophyta > Magnoliopsida > Apiales > Araliaceae > Panax > Panax ginseng. The sequence goes on along the minus strand of CM035127.1, from coordinate 37,792,189 downwards.
GAATACTACTCATGGATAGTACTCCGGCATGAAAATCTTAAAATTTAACAATAATGTGCAGAAAATATCCTTGTGAAACGATACTAGATGAAGCGCAAATTTCATGGATATTCTACTAATTTCACGGAGTATAGAAGCAATACTTTAACAAAATGAGGGTATAATCAGGAATACAAGACGAAATAATATTACTCATATACTACAGAGTATTGAAGAAAATATTATTCCTTATGAATACTAAAAAACATAATATCACTTACCCCAGAAGAAGACTGGATATTGGAATAATGAAGTAGCAGACTTCTCTTCTTCGTTATATCTATAGCTTCTCTCTCTATAATTGCTCTTGTGAGTCTTAGTGAATTGGTGAGAATGAAAGAAGAATGAGTTTCTATTTATAGAAAAATATAGTTTCGATAATTACACGTTTTGGGGCTCGAAATATTACAATACAATACCTTCATATTTTTCTTCATTTTTAATTTAGTCCTGCAAGTATTATCAAACTTGGACCACCTCCCCTAATAGTACATCATGTGAATCAATAGTACATTCATGTGAATCAATTGTTCTATACATGTGAAAAAAAAATAATTACGGTATAGTACCTTCATCTATACCTCCAATTTTAATTTAGTCATGCAAGTATTATCAATCATGTGAATCAATAGTTCTATACATGTGAAAAAAATAATTACAGTATAGTACCTTCATCTATACCTCCATTTTTAATTTAGTCATGCAAGTATTATCAATCTTGCATCACCTCCCCTAATAGTATATGCATGTGAATCAATAGTACACACATATGAACAAATAGTTATAATCATGTGAATTAATAGCAATTAATTACTCATTTATCCGATTAATTACCCGATTGGTCAATATAACCTCCAGAAATCAATTATTATCGAAATAAATGTCCATTTCCACTAACACTAATAATCCCAACACAATGAAAATATCAATTTCATCTTTAATCAACTCGAACTTATTCATCATTAATATTATAACTCACAATATTTAACAATCAGCTCATTCCCAGAAAAGAGGGGGCTTTCCAATAAGGATATCTCCCTATTGGTGCGCAATTAGGTGACCAAACCTCTCATCGACAGAACTTTCTAGACATCGTCAATATTGAAAATAATAATATAAATAACTTTTTTTGTCCCAATTATTGATTTAATAATAATAAATATTATGCAGATGATACTGTGACAAATAATTAAATCAATAATATGAGAGATATTATGTAGCAATTACTGTAGCAATAATTGAATATAACTGAGTGACTTCTCACGTAAGCATCAATAATCAATACCGTGTGCTATTATGCAAACACGCGTATTACTGTACTTTTACAACCGGGTAGTTCAACGGTAAAACTTTCGCCGTTATTTTTATAAAAAGATATTTCTGTCGTTTTCTAACTACGACAATACTTCCGTTGTGGGGTCCACTAATGATTGTGTCGTCGTACAAATATTCCACGTTAAACGAATATTCCCCGACCAATCGAATATTTTAAACACACTTGCTTACTTTGTAAAATTTGTAAATATTACCCACAACTATAACATTATATCAAATCCACACCATAATATTCAAAAATATTTTTTGAGAAAAATTAATCGTTATTCCTAAAACTTGGGATCTTATAACCTCCCCTTATTATGAAATTTCGTCCTCGAAATTAGGGTGCATACCTGGTATGTCGAAGAGGTGAGGATACCTTGACTTCATTTCAGATTCTAACTCCCAGGTCATTTCCTCAACATCGTGGTTTCTCCACAAAACTTTGACTTGAGGTATAACCTTGGAGCGTAGAATATGATCCTTTTTATCCAATATTTTAACAGGTACCTCTTCATACGTTAAATCTTCTGCTATCTTGTCTGGTTCTAATTCAATAATGTGGTTCGGGTCTTTCACATATTTACGTAACATAGATACGTGAAAAACGTTATGAACACGAGACATACTTAGCGGTAAGGCGAGTCTATAGGCCACAGTTTCTACTCGATCAAGGATTAAAAATGGGCCAATGAATCGAGGATTGAGCTTTCCTCTCATACCAAATCTCGTAACTCCTTTCCATGGAGCAACACGTAACAACACATGATCTTCAATATTGAATTCCACGTCCTTTCGATGAAAATTAGCATAACTTTTTTTTCGATCTTGTGAGGTTTTATACCTTATCGGATCGTGTGAATCTTTTCCGTAGTAATACGTACTAACTCCTGTCCCAAAAATGATGCTTCACCCACCTCATCCCAGCATACTAGAGAACGACACTTTCTTCAATACAACGCCTCAAATGGAGCCATGCTAATACTTGTTTGATAACTATTGTTGTAGGAAAACTCCACCAATGGTAAGAACTTGTCCCAACTTTCTTTGAAGTTAAGGACACAGAGTCTTAATAAATCTTAAAGAGTTTGAATAGTCCTCTCCGACTTCCCATCCGTTTGAAGATGATATGCCGAACTAAATCGTAAATATGTGCCCATAGCTTTTTGCAAACTAACCCAAAATTGTGAAGTGAATCTTGGGTCTTGATCAGAAACTATGGATACTGGCATACCATGCAATCTTACAATCTCGTTTATGTACATAAGAGCAAGATGTTAAAGTGTATAAGTTTCTCGTATCGGTAAGAAATTAGCAGACTTAGTCAATCTATCAACAATGACCCAAATCGCATCTATGCCTTGAGAAACCTTGGGAAGACCAGTAACGAAATCCATGGTAATGTGCTCCCACTTCCATTCTGGAATTTCAAGTGGTTGCAATGGACCTTTTGGCACTTGATGCTCCGCCTTGACTCTTTGACAAGTTAGACACCTTGAGATAAACCCCACTATCTCTCTCTTCATATTGTTTCACTAAAATGTATGTTGAAGATCACGATACATTTTGGTACTCCCATGATGGATTATAAACGGTGTGTTGTGCACCTCCATCATGATTTTATACTTCAAGTCAGAATCGTTAGGAACATAAAGTCTGGAGTTGACTCAAAGTATTCCTTCTTCATCGATTCTTGCTTCCGGAATAACACCTTCTTGCGCTTTCTTCCTCATACGCATCGCCTCCTGTGTCTGCGATTTGAGCAAACTTTAACTTTATCGATTAAAGTCGATTCTACTCGTATATTCGCCATCATCACATGGGTCCCTGGAGTCTTTAACTCTATCTCCATCCTTTGTAAGTCATAGAAAATGGGCCTTTGCGTTAATAATATCGCACTCGTACCCGCATATAATCTTCTACTCAATGCGTCAGCTACTACATTCGCTTTTCCAGGATGGTATTGAATGGTATGATCGTAATCTTTCAACAGATCAATCCATCATCGTTGCCATATGTTGAGTTTCTTTTGAGTGAAGAAATATTTGAGGCTTTTACGATCCATATAGATCTCCACCTTCTCTCCATACAGGTAATGCCTCCAAATCTTAAGCGCAAAAACGATAGCTGCCAACTCTAGATCATGAGTAGGATAATTCCTCTCATATTCTTTGAGTTGTCGAGAGGCATAGGCTATGACTTTCCCATGTTTCATGAGAACACAACCTAAACCTTTGCCTGAAGCATCGATGTATATGACAAATCCCTCCGAACCAGATGGTATTGTCAGAACAGGTACTGAAATGAGTCTCCTCTTGAGTTCTTGAAAACACTTCTCACATTGCTCTCTCCAACCAAATTTTGTATCTTTCCGAGTCAACTGAGTTAATGGAGTAGAGACTCGAGAAAACCCTTCTACGAATCTCCGGTAATAACCAGTTAAGCCGAGAAAGCTACGTACTTCGGTCACTGACTTAGGTTGCTCCCAACTTTGAATTGCTTCAATCTTTGTCGGGTCAAAAGATATTCCGTGATTTGATATCACGTGCCCAAGGAATGCTACTTCCTCAAGCCAAAACTCGCATTTCTTTAACTTGACATATAACTTATTTTTATAAAGCTTTTGGAGTATCAGCCTCAAGTGTTGCTCATGATCTTCACGGCTTTTGGAGTAAATGAGAATGTCATCAATAAATACTCGGTTCATCATATCCATGAAGGCAGCAGGAGCATTAGTCAATCCAAAAGACATGACTAGAAATTCCTAATGCCCGTACCGAATTCTAAAAGTAGTCTTTAGAATGTCATCAGTTTTAATCTTCAACTAATGATATCCAGAACGAAGATCGATATTTGAAAAGAATTTGGCGCCTTGCAACTAGTCAATCAGGTCATCAATGCGGGGCAATGGGTACCTATTTTTGATGGTAACATTATTCAACTCCCGATAATCAATACAAAGTCACATACTTCCATCTTTCTTCTTCACGAATAGAACAGGAGCACCCCAAGGAGACGTACTAGGTCGAATGAAACCGATGTCTAACAATTCCTGCAATTGGGTTTTTAATTCCTGAAGTTCAATAGGACCATTCGATATGGGGCTTTAGAAATGGCTTTTGTACCAGGTTCAAGGTCGATACAAAATTCAATTTCACGCTCTGGGTTAGGCCAAGAAGTTCTTCAGGGAATACGTTAGGAAATTTATTAACAATAGAAATATCATTCAAATCTGACGTATTTTTATTTAAATCCGTGACATGGGCTAAGAAAGCTTGACATCCGTTTTTTAATAAATGAATAACTTTATGGCTTGATACGACAGTGATTGACTTTAGTGGTTTGGTTGCTTGAATTCGCATAATAGGTTGGTTAGGAATATAAAAGCTAACAACCTTACAAAAATAATAAATTTTAGCATGATGAGTAGTTAACCAATCAATCCCTAAAATCACATCAAATGTAAGTATTTTCAAAGAGATAAGATCGACAGGTAACGTACGGTCACCGATTTGAATCAAAGAAGACTTATAAACAGTGGATGTAATGAAGGTTTCTCCCAATTGAGTTTCTACAGATAAGTCAAAGTCTAATTTCTCCGGAGTTCAATTTAAACATTGAGCGCAAGTAGGAGAAATAAAAGAATGGGTAGAACCGGTATCAAATAAGGTATAGACTTCGCTACAGTTTATGATTAGCTTACCCGTGATGACTTCGTTCGGGTTCGTCGCTTTTTGGGAGGTTATGACAAACGCTCTCCCTTGAACTACCGGCTTTGACTTCTCTGGGACAGCCTTTGGTGCCTCCATCCCAGCTGGACTGTGCTTTACTGCATAACAAAATCGGGCTAGGTGACCTTCTCTTCCGTAATTATAACACGTTTTGGATTGCTGCGTACAGTTCGGACTGATATATCCCTCCCCTCCGCATTTGTAACATACGATTGACTGTCGTTCCCCTTCCTTAACAACAGGTGCTGGTGATGACGTCTTTCTATCATTTTTGAATCTTCTCTTCTTGAAATTTCCACTTCTATTATCTTGGCCATGATTTCCACCGAAGTTATTACCATTTCTGGTATGTTGATTCCCTCCACGTTTGGTGTCACTGCTTCGATGACTGCTACCACTGGTATTATCATTTTGTCAGCTACTCTCTCTTGGTTGGGTTGACTTGTTATCGCGCTCCAATAACTGAGCCCTATTTACAACATCTAAATAGAAACACAGTTTGTGAGAAATTAGGTAGTGACATATCTCGGGTTTCAAACCTCTTAGAAACATCCGCGTCATTCTCTCCTCATTATCAACTAAGTGGGACGCAAACCAGGACAACTTGGCAAACTTAGCTTCATACTGTGACACGGTCATATTGTTCTGCTCTAGCTTGATAAACTCTACCTCCTTCATGTGACAAATACTTTCGGGAAAGTACTTTTCGTTGAATAGTTCTTGGAACTTCTCCCAAGACATCTTTAGTGCGGCAGGTTTAGTACGCTTTACAGATTCCCACCAGTAATCTGCCTCTCTTCACAACATGAAGGTTACAAAGGGAACCTTTTGCTCCTCGGAGCATCCCAAGATATCAAATATCTTGGTGATCTGCTTTATCCACATCTCTGCCTTAAGTGGTTTTAGCTCTCCAAAAAACTTCGGTGGTCCCAGCTCCTTGAACTGTTTAGCGATAACTGTCCGAGAGTTGCCAGTGTTTCCATCTACATTTGGAACAGGAGTCGTTCTCGCCTGATATTGCATGAATTGCATAAAGCCTCTGAACATCCCATCGTTCATCATTTGGTCAGCGTGGTTGTTTTCCTGAGGATTATTACCATCTTGATGCACATTATCATGGGTATTGATCATTGGTGACTCAACGGTCTCATGTGCTTCATTGTTTATCTCAACATTTTCGGATGCCATTTTTAAATACTGCCACAAAACAAGGGTTAATTGACATATCACATATTATCCCAATACTCTGACCGACCAATTAAATACCAAATAAACTTAGGTAGGTCATACTAGCGAAGGAATTTCCCGTCTCTCCCCTCCTAGTTCTAGTCTCACATCCCAGCCAGGGATCATATCTCTAAGCTTTGATACCAACTGTGACGCCCCCAAAAATAGGTATACATCACCCATTCTGAGTCGCCAAATATATGGTACAGATTACAAATACAAACTTAAATATACAACATGAGATGTGAGTTTTAATACAAATATTGTCTTCTAGACAGTATTCAAACTCAAATAAAGTCCTCAATACTATCACACTATTTCACAGAATAGTGAGGACTACTAATGCACCATCTCGAACAATCACTCCGTTCTCCGACTAGTCCCGGCTATGTTCTCATTTCCAGAAGAGAACAATGAAAGCAAAGGGTGAGCTCAACTAGCCCAGTAAGAAATATTATGACTAAGATAATGCAGAATAAATTATCGTTAGCCTTCAACGGTGTTAAACTGATAAAATACAATAAACATCAAATTTAACTGCAGCGGAACAAGAAATCCATTAAAAGAGTCAAGTAGAGCATGATATCTACTATCTTCTATGATTTAAGAGTTTATCATCAATTTTATAGCTGAGACTCAACTTAATAAATATTATCACAACCACGAATTATCCATGCACTACGGGCCAAGGATATTCATGTTTTCACCAATGGTCATGATCATACCGAATAATCCCCGGTCATAATCATACCAACAACTGTCCATCAATGCATTATGGGCCACTGAGGACTTTTACCACATCATTTATAACATTACGGGTCATAATTATACCGAATGATTCCTTGTCATAATCATACCAATCAACAGTACATCTATACATGTAAGGCAATGATAAATTTCATCACAATATAAGTATGAGGATGATGACAATGATATAAGAATTCAATTAAATAAAAGCAAAGGATAAGTTTTAAAGATTTATAATTTAATTTATCCATAATTCAATAATGTCCAAATTGTCAACATGATATTTCTTTGTGGAGTAAAATTCACGAATTATATTGTATCAAAAATGATTTGGACAACAAAGAAATCAATTTTTGTCATGAATAATTCTCTGGGTGAATAGTACCCGAGTGAATAGTACCCCGTGAATAGTACTTCAGGAATAGTACTCCGTGAATAGTACTTTGTGAATAGTACTTATGAATAGTACTTTGTGAATAGTACCCATGAATAGTACTTTAAGAATAGTACCCCGTGAATATACTTTGTGAATAGTACCGTAAAAATAAATACTACTCATGGACAGTACTCCGGCATGAAAAGCTTAAAATTTAATAAGAATATGCAGAAAATATCCTTGTGAAACGATACTAGATGAAGTGCAAATTTCAAGGATATTCTACTAATTTCACGAAGTATAGAAGCAATACTTTAACAAAATGAGGGTATAATCAGGAATACGAGACGAAATAATATTACTCACATACCACAGAGTATGGAAGAAAATATTATTCTTTATGAATACAGAAAAACATAATATCACTTACCTCAGAAGAAGACTGGATACTGGAATAATGAAGTAGCAGACTTCTCTTCTTCTTTCTCTCTATATATTCTCTCTCTATAATTGCTCTTGTGAGTCTTAGTGAATTGGTGAGAATGAAAGAAGAATGAGCTTCTATTTATAGGAAAATACAGTTTCGATAATTGCACGTTTTGGGGCTCAAAATATTACAGTTCAATATCTTCATATTCTTCTTCATTTTTAATTTAGTCCTGCAAGTATTATCAAACTTGAACAACCTCCCCTAATAGTACATCATGTGAATCAATAGTACATTCATGTGAATCAATAGTTCTATACATGTTAAAAAAATAATTACGGTATAGTACCTTCATCTATACCTCCAGTTTTAATTTAGTCATGCAAGTATTATCAATCTTGCACCACCTCCCCTAATAGTACATGCATGTGAATCAATAGTACACACATGTGAACAAATAGTTATAAGCATGTTAATTAATAGCAATTAATTGCTCATTTATCCGATTAATTACCCGATTGGTCAATATAACCTCCAGAAATCAATTATTATCGAAATAAATGTCAATTTCTATTAACACTAATAATCCTAAGACAATGGAAATATCAATTTCATCTTTAGTCAACTCAAACTTATACGTCATTAATATTATAACTCATAATATTTAACAACTACATCATTCCCAGGAAAGAGGGGGCTTTCCGATTAGGTGACCACACCTCTCCTCGACAGAACTTTCTAAACATCGTCAATATTGCAAATAATAATATGAATAACTTTTGTCGTCCCAATTATTCATTTAATAATAATAAATATTATGAATATGATATTTTGACAATAATTGAATCAATAATATGAGAGATATTATGCAGCAATTACTGTAGCAATAATTGAGTATAACTGAGTGACTTCTCACGTAAGCATCAATAATCAATACCGTGTGCTACTATGCAACCACGCCAGACATCGATTTTTTTACTAGGGTAGTTCAACAGTTTAACGGTAAAACTTTCGCCGTTATTTTTATAAAAAGTTATTTATGTCGTTTTCTAACTACGACAATACTTCCGTTGTGGGGTCCACTAATGATTATGTCATCGTACAAATATTTCCTATTAAACGAATATTCCCTGACCAATCGAATATTTTAAAAACACTTGCTTGCTTTGCAAAATTTGTAAATATTACCCACAACTATAACATTATATCAAATCCACACCATAATATTCAAAAATATATTTCGAGAAAAATTAATCTTTATTCATAAAACTTGGGGTCTTACAAATTCAACAAGGGTTCTGAAAATTAGAACGTTCATCAACTATGGACTAGTCGAATTAATGAGGGTTCGCTAATCTTACATGGTTCAACAATAAATGATATTCAATTGAATAAAAATTTTAAAAAGGTATACAATCAAAATAAGTATTGTATGACTTAATTCATGCTTTAAAAGAATTATATCATCTAATATGAAGTCTTGAACTTGAACAATTAAGAACAAGAACTTACTCGATATAAAATACAATTCTAAGACTTGATCAATGAGTAATTTAGAATTTAAGGAACTAGCTTAACAACAATAATTTAGAAATAGAATATTTTCTCAATGTAAAAGTAAGGTTTAGAAACTTGCCTCTTGCACAAGCTACGATTAATTCACGTTCTTTATTAAATTCTACATATCAATACATTCACAATACCACCATTAATCAAACGTTTGATATACCTATCGAATCCCAACATTGGTCTTTGAATATGTTATTGGACTTTTAAGTTTTATTAATTAATCACATAACATAAGTTAATTAACATATTATTATATGCTTGACATGTCTTCATGTTCATTAAATTAGGTTTTAAAAATTCATTTTCAAAACATGAACACTTAGAAAATTTTCTGAAGTTCTGCAGGTAGGCCACACTACATTTGTTCTCTCCTGTAGCTGGTGGCATGCACGCCGCACTTGCCATGGACGTGCTCCATTTGTTTTTTAAAGCGGCGCAGTGTGCTCAGCTCGTTTTTTTTGAGCTCATGCCGGCCATTTACGCAAAACCTGCATTCTATAGTTCGCGAAGAACACTCAGAACAGCCCAATAAATCCCAAATTAAGCTGTCACGATGAATATTAATGCTACCCATGAATTTTGGACTTCACAAAAACAACACATAAAGTCTTTAGCATGATTCTAATACTTTAATTCACGTAATTACACAATTTACAACATTTAATTTCACTGTTTTTCAAATTTTGTAAAGTTTTGAAGAAAACATGAATTTTAACATTACAAATTCGTTAATTCACCGAATCCATCCATTTAAATTCTGTTTTGTTCTTTTCAATATGCATAAGCATATACGAGTGTAAATTTTTGATACAACTTATGATTTAAAGCATTTAGTTTGTACGTAAGAGCCATATGACCATATATACAATTTTTATACTCTGTAACTTAAAAATATCCAATTATTACATATTTATATGGATTTAATGCTATAAAAGCATAAGTATATGGTAACAAACATATTGTGATAATATATTATTACCTATATACACATAATCAATACTCTTTTCAATTATAGAGACTTACAGTAACTTTTCATAGAAAGTATAAACAATGTAAATTTGAAGTTGGGTTGAAGAGATTACCCAACAGTGTAGATTAATAGGAGATGAAATCCTTCTCAGATACTTCTTCAATCACACAACTAAATGTTTCTCTCTAAACTCTCTCTAAAATTCTCCAAGTTAAGACTAACAATGAAATACGTAAAAGAAAAACTAATGAAGGCGCACATATAACCGGTGACGTTGAGGTCAGTTAATCCATACGTGGTTAACTGCTCTCAACTCTCTTAAGGCCCTGTTTGGTTGGCCAATAAGAGGTTCTTTCCCATTTAATTTAATTAACCTCTTATAATATAGTTTAATAATGTCACACCCAAATAAACAATAAATCAAATATCTTATTTAATTTAAATATGATAATTTCTCATTAATTCATATAGTCACATAATTAATTTTCCCCTATATTACTTATGTCAAATTATTAAATCTCTAATTAATTATTAAATTAATTAAAATAACATTTATGCTTATTAAATAATTCATTTAATTCAATAAGAACTTAAATACATACTTTGAATAATAAAATTTCCCACATTAATTTAGTCAATATAACACATATAATTAAATTAATCTACCACAAATTCATCAATTAGTTATTTAATCCAATAATTAAATCAACAAAAAAATATTTATTTAATTCAATAAATATTCATATTAAATTACAAAATCTCGTTCGTCACATCTTTCCCCCCTTAAAAAGGATTCTGTCCCCAGAATCACGACTCAATCAATTCGCCCGTTACATTTTCTCCCCCATACAAAGATTTTGTTCCCAGAATCGCTAACACATAAGTTAATAAATAAATGAGGATAATTCTTCATCATATGTTCTTCGAGTTCCCACGTTGCTTCTTCAGCGTTGTGGTTCCACCAGATTACCTTAACAGATGGTATTATTTTATTTCTGAGAACTTGTTCTTTCATGTCGACAATCTAAACAGGAATTTCTTCGAAAGATAAATCTTTCTCAAAATGTAGGGGTTCATATTTAATCACATGCTTGTAATCGGGTTTGTAGGGTCGTAAAACTGAAACATGGAAAATGTTATGGACATTCTCGAGCGCCGGAGGTAAGGCTACCTCATACGCAACCTCTCCTATCCTTCGCAGTACCTCAAAGGGTCCAATGAATCTTGGGCTTAATTTTCTTTTATTTCTGAACCTGATCTTTTCTTTCAAGGGAGAGACTTTCAAAAACATATAACTACCCGATTCAAACTCAACATTTTGATGGTGTGGATCAGCATATTTCTTCTGCCTATTTTAAGCTGCTACCAGTCTTGTTCGGATCACTTTGACTATCTCTGCTGTCTATTGTACCAGTTCTAGACCTAGTAATTGTCTCTCGCCAACTTCATCCCAATATAGCGGAGTTCTGCACTTTCTGCCGTATAACGCTTCATAAGGCGGCATGCCAATACTAGTGTGGTAACTGTTGTTGTAGCCGAACTCTACGAGAGATAGATGATCATCCCAATTTCCTTTAAAGTCCATTATACAAGCTCTTAACATATCTTGTAATGTCTGAATCGTTCTTTCACTCTACCCGTCTGTCTGAGGGGATAAGTCGTACTCATTCTCAATTACGTACCCATGCATTCCTGTAGTTATTTCTAGAAGTTTGATGTAAAGCGTGGATCCCTATTAGAAATAATTGACACCGAAACTCCGTGTCTTGAAACAATCTCTTTTATATATAATTTTGCCAACTGGTCTAAGTTAAATTTGATTTTGATTGGAAGGAAGTGTGCGGATTTCGTCAATCGGTCAACGATAACCCATACTGCGGCATAGCCTTTCTGAGTTGTTGGAAGGCCAACCACGAAATCCATAGTAATATGTTCCCACTTCCATTCTGGGATCTCTAACGGTTGTAGCAATCCACTCGGCCTCTGATGTTCTGCTTTTATTTTTTGACATGTCAGACATTTGGCAACACACTCTACAATATCTCGTTTCAAATTTGGCCACCAAAAATGTTGTCGAAGATCTTGGTACATCTTGGTACTACCAGGGAGAATCGAATATCGTGAGCTATGAGCCTCACTCAAAATGTCTTCCTTAATCTATAGCACTGACAGTACCTAAATTCTGCTTTCAAATCTCAGTATTCCTTCATTGTCCATCTTAAATCTCGGTTTGGTTCCTTCGGATATCTTCTTGTTCACCTTTTCACATTCTTCGTCCTGAAGTTGAGCCTCCATAAAGCCATTCATTTATTGAAAAATGGATGTCAAGCTTTCTTAGCCCATGTCACGAATTTAAATAAAAATACGTCAGATTTGAATGATATTTCTATTGTTAATAAATTTCCTGACGTATTCCCCGAAGAACTTCTTGGCCTACCCCCAGAGCGTGAAATCAAATTTTGTATTGACCTTGAACCTGGTACAAAATCCATTTCCAAAACCCCATATCGAATGTCTCCTATTAAACTTCAGGAGTTAAAAACCCACTGCAGGAATTGTTAAACATCGGTTTCATTCATTCTAGTACATCTCCTTGGGGTGCTCATGTTTTATTCGTAAAGAAGAAAGATGGGAGTATGCGACTTTACATTGACTATCGTGAGTTGAATCATGTCACCATAAAAAATAGGTACCCGTTACCTCGCATTGATGACCTATTTGACTAAGACGCCCCCAAATTTATGTACTTAAAACCCGAACTCGGTGCTTCACAATACCATTTTTACGAGCGGAATAATACTAATAATAATAACAATAATATAGATACCAAACTTAATTTACATAAATCAGAGTCTAAATCCCAAGTACACGACTGTTAAACATTCATTACATCATAGATAATAAATATCATTGTCTTAATAAACTTTAACTATTACATAGAATATTATAAAACTCATTCGACAAATTTTCATTTCCCATGTTCTTTATCGAACCTTGAGTTGATCATATTTTAATGAAAACATTTAAATTTAAAGCAAGAATGAACCTTTGATTGCCCAACTTGTAACATTCCAGATTTTTTAAATGTAAATTATAAATATTTATTGATTTATATAAATATTTATTGGATGTGTTTATTATTGAATAAATAATTGTTCAATTTGATTGAGTTGATTTAGTTAATTATCTATTTGTTAAATAATTAATGTGATTAGTTAATTATTTATTTGTTAAATAATTAATGTGTTATGTGATTAAGTAATTTATTTAATAAACTGTTATTAAATAAAGTGAGAAAAATAACTATATTATAAGAGTTATTAAAATAAATTAAAGTAATTTTAATTTAGTTTTTTTGCCAAACAAGGCTTATATATATTAAGTCTTTAAATTTTAAAGGGTTTTTGCCAAACAAAGCCCTATGGCTTTTGGATTTTGAAATTCAATTTATTAATAAAATAAATAAAACAAATATATAAATAAAATATAATTATAAGTTATACGTTATATGTTTTTGTAACTGATGTTTTAATAAGCGTATTATGGCCATGGCAGTTTATTTTATTTTATCAGTTGGGTTTGGGTGTACGTCTTAATTCTAAACCTAAGTCTAAGAAAAGTTGTCTGCTAAAGGAAAGAGTTCTCAGAGAGTTGAGATAGAAAAATTCAGAGAAAAATGTTTTTAAAAGAAATTGAGAGAGAATCGGAGAGGAAGAAGTAGCAAGAGAAGATTATCAGTGATTTACAAGAATTTCTTAATAACAAAAAGGTATGTCTATGACCTTAATACTAAATACGCATATAATTTATATGTCTCTGTGTTTTCTTTTTCACTGAGTAGAAGGTTTTTTTTACAAAATTCTTGTAAAACTATGTTTTTGTAATCGTTATACTGGCATATATAGATATGTGAATGTATGTGTAATATGCATATAAGATTTCATGTTAATTACGTGTTAAAGGAAAAGGAAGTGGAAAAGTGGAATTTCAATGATCATATATGTATGAACATGGTTTAAATATATTTATGAGAATATATATAATTTTATGTTAATTGTAAAAAATTAAACTGGAAATTTGTTAAGAATGGCAGAGAAAGTAGTTGGAATGAATCAAATTCATGTATAATAGGAATTACAGTGTTAAACCTTGTCAAACATCGACAATGGAGTTTTGGGTTTTAAAATTTTTGTTTCAAAGATAAACAGTGTTCCTAAAATCGTTGTTTAGTGGTTAGTAACTAGTATATGAATGATTGTTAGCGTTTATGTGTAAATTACGTGAAGATATACATGTTAATTGGGGTTAATTGCTGTTAAAAATAAAGGCAGTAGCTTTGCTCTATTCTTCATTTGTATTCTGTGAGTTTCGGCGCCTCAGCGTCAAAATCCACGCCCCAGCTCAAAGTCTCGCGCCTTAGCGCCAAAATCAGCGCCCTAGCCAGACTTCGCACCGCAGCGCCAAAGTCAACGCCGGAGCGCCGGACCTTGCTCCACAGCGCCAAGTCCCTATATAACTCTCACAATGGGTAGAAGTGCCACATCAAAGACGCAATATTTGACCACGATTTAAATCTGTAGCCATGTGCCTACCACTTAGCAGAATGTTCTGAAATGACTTCTGTCTTGCACCAAAGTCTGAAATTTTTTGTTGTAATGCTATATAACCAAATAATTCTGTTATTATAGTATTATAATGTTTTGAACGAACATGGTGTTAATACCTAACGAATTTATTATCGTTTAGGAATATAATTTGATTACATGGTTAGACATTTAAACCATACGTGATGTAGTGTTGATTATGACTGATCATGTCATGTTAACATATGTATATAGGGTATTGTGATTTGGATATCAACTGTTTAATCTACACGCAAGGCAAGTCTTTCGGTTCCTATTTTCTACGTGGACTTGATGAACTGTTTTAAATTGCATGATATGTTATGCATGTTGAAATCATGAAATGTTAAAGTCAATATATGACTACATTGTTTTGGCTAACTAATGATGATTGAGTAAGGAACTCAATCTTTATATTTGCTATGTAAATTAAAAGTATGTATGCCATGTTACGTTAGTGAGATGTATATTGAGCATGTTATTATGTGTTATGTGATGCATGAAAACTGTTAGACTTTGCTGGGCTGTCGAGCTCACTCTTGCAAATAACCACTTTTGAAGGTCAAGATTTTAAGGTAAAGATATGTGCTAAGTGAGTTATAGAGATCTATATTCACGAAGATTACTTATGTTTTATCAGAAATGTATTTCATATTTTGAACGTAACATGTTGTTGAATTATAAGTTGAGTTATCCAATGTATATGGATATTTAGTTATGATGTAAGACTTTGTATAGTTATTTTGTTGTAACGATTCATGATATAAGATTGAATCAAAGAGATGTAATGTAAAGGTTGCGATTCAGGGCAAGAAAGAAGCATAAGTATATGGTAACAAATATATTATGATAATATATTATCAACTATATACACATAATCAATAATCTTTTCAATTACAGAGACTTACAGTAACTTTTCATAGAAAGTATAAACAACGTAAATGTGAAGTTGGGTTGAAGAGATTACCCAGCAATGTAGATTAATAGGAGATGAAATCCTTCTCAGATACTTCTTCAATCACATAACTCAATGTTTCTCTCTAAACTCTCTCTGAAATTCTCCAAGTTAAGACTAACAATGAAATACGTAAAATAAAAACTGATGAAGGTGCACATATAACCGGTGACGTTGAGGTCAGTTAATCCATACGTGGTTAACTGCTCTCAACTCCTCTTAAGGCCCTGTTTGGTTAGCCAATAAGAGGTTCTTTCCCGTTTAATTTAATTAACCTCTTATAATATAGTTTAATAATGTCACACTTAAATAAATAATAAATCAAATATCTTATTTAATTTAAATATGATAATTTCTCATTAATTCATATAGTCACATAATTAATTTTCTCCTTTATTGCTTATGTCAAATTATTAAATCTCTAATTAATTACTAAATTAATTAAAATAACATTTATGCTTATTAAATAATTCATTTAATTCAATAAGCTCACTTAAATACATACTTTGAATAATAAAATTCCCCACATTAATTTAGTCAATATTACACATATAATTAAATTAATATAGCACAAATTCATCAATAAATTATTTAATCCAATAATTAAATCATTAAAAAAATATTTATTTAATTCAATAAATATTCAAATTAAATTACAAAATCTCGTTCGTCACAGCAGTGTTCTGGGATTCAGAGATAGTCATCAAGCAATCCATAGGGGCTTATAGTACTAAAGAATTACATCTATTATCATACCACCACTACATTGTCAAGATGGCGGGAGACTTTGAAGACATTTCCTTTATGCATGTCCCTCAAAATAGAAATGACTTCGCCGCTGCATTGGCTACATTAGCCTCATTGATCAATATGTCGTCAAGAAAGGGCCCGCCTATTATCACCTTCACGACGTAAGATGCACCGACTTATGGGAACAGTGTTTGGGAAATATCCAATGAATTACCTCCTAGAGGACTACCTTGGTACCAAGATATTAAAGAATATTTACGAGATGGATCCATCCCCGGGGGAATGACCCAAGTTGGAGAGAAGTGAATACGGAGGATGGAAATGAAGTTCTACATATGCAAAGATGCTCTCTACAAAAGAGTTCCGCGCGTAGGCCTCCTGAGGTGCCTTGACAAGAATCAAGCTCAAAGACTCGTGGATGAAGTACACGGTGGAGTATGTGGATCACATATGAGTGGACCCCTTCTTGCTAATAAGATATTAAGAACGGGACACTATTGGCTATTCCTCAAAGCTGATTGTAATGATCACGTCAAGCGCTGCTAACAATGTCAAGTCCATGCCAACATTATTCATGCACTATCTGACATCACCTGGCCATTTGCCATGTGGGGAATGGACGTGATCGGACCTGTTGAGCCTAAAGCCAGTAACGGTTATATATTCATATTTGCCATGATTGAATATTTACCAAGTGGGTGGAAGCAACTTCTTTCCCCAAAGTTACCAAGGAGGTCATTATTAGCTTTAGCTAAAAATCTGAATAACGAGATGATGAGGGAACTATGCAGCAAGTTAAAAATCAAGCACCTTAACTCTTTTATTTATTGCCTGAAGATGAATGGCGCGGTGGAAGCTGCCAATAAGAACATCAAGAAGATAAGGATGAAGATGTCAGCGAATCACCGAGGATGGCTGAAATTATTTCCCTTGATTGCTTACCGAATGTTGACTCGAACCTTAACTGAGGCATCACCCTACTCATTATTCTATGGTATGGAGGTGGTACTCCCCGTAGAGGTTGAACTGGAATTGCTAAGAGTGATTCTAGACTCCCAGATAGAAAAGGGTTAATGGATTCAAGATTGATACGATCAACTATCCCTGATAGACGAGTAGAGGACTGCCGCTATATTTCACGATAAGCTATACCAACAACGAATGTTTGTTGGGTAAAATTAATACGCGCAAAAACACGCAAGTGTACGTGGTCAACAAGTAATATAGTAGTAAATAGAGTATCGTTCCCACGAGGACAAATTATCAAAAAATTTAACTTCACAATTATCAATTTTCTATTAATCCTAATTTTATTAAACTATTCAATTCAATGGTTTTAAAACTATATAAAAAAACTAAATTAATAAATAAGTAAACTATCACAAAATAGTCACTAATATCAAAATCCAGAATTTCAAACAATTAATGGAGAATTAGACTTATGATTTCACCCTGAGCTTCACTCTGATTTTCAAACCTTTATTCCAACTCAATTTAATATCCCAGTTTATTAATCAAGAACACGAACGTAGTAATAGCCACCTCTCGATGCACTAATACTGTATTAACATCAATCCACAATTAAGATAGAAATTCGTTAAACACCTAAATTAACCAACTCACTATATCTCTATGTGAACTGCAATTAAAGAAGGTTTAAGTTTAAGCTCTCTATACGATTACATGTGATGTCAAGCGTATCTCTACCTTAACAATAATCAAAAATCTGCTATTGACAAAATTCATGACACATGTTATATTAACTAGGTCTAGATTCGAATCTCCTCTCTCGATTCCTTTCAAATCCACAAAGAACTGTTGATCAGGCAATTCATAAATTCACGCTCAAATTAACATAGATAAACTTAAAATATATTTCCAAGTAATCTCTCGCTCTCTATCTGTTTTGGCCGAAGTCCCCTTTTATTAGAGTCCATGCGCATCATCAAAGTCCCACAAACCAAGTCTCAGCAGAGTTCAAATAGCAGCAGGACACTTGCAGAATCCGGCACCCCTTTCCTACGGGTACAAGTTTAATAAGGCCATTTGGCTGGCATGTCCACTGCTAACGAAATATTGTGACTTCATGCATTTTTCCAACTTTGCTCCAAAAGTCTGCCTTTCTTCACCACTTGCCTCCATGACCACCCTACACATAAAATAACATGAAACAAGTGAAAACGAACACAAAATAAGAAGATAACTACGAAATTAAACTTGAAATGAACATCGATTCGTGTATATTAAATGCACTTATCAAAATCCCCCAAACTTAAACCGTGCTAGTCCTCTAGCACAAAACAAACTAAATGCTATGCAATGCAATGAAATGCAATAACAATCTAAATGCCTAAAAATCCAACAACATCGCATAAACTAACTTATCCCATCGGCCTCAGAGAAAACAAGCAACTTTACAATACGAATTATCAAAACCAATCCACACTTACGTATTAATTCTCAAATCTTGAATAATTATCACTGGTATAGCGTGTTTGTGTGATCAACATCTAAGATAACTGATACGGACCCAAATTCAATACACAAACAACTTCTTAGAAGGAATCATACAGTGCAAACTTAAAAATCTCAAAGATAGGCACGACTCAACTAAAATTAAACACAACCAAATTCAAGGATACATTCAGGATACCTATACTTTCTTTTCTTCTTTTTTTTTCATGCGGGGGCTTTTTGATCTTTTCCCGTGATTATTTCCCTTTTCTTTTTCTTTTGATAGGTGGTTGGTGAGCGCGTTTTACGCTCCATCTCACGCTTGTGTTTATGGGGAGTGTTTCTCCTCAACCCACCACAAGACTCAACATGTTTCATTTGTTTTATTTTTTTTAAAGCTTATATACCCCACATATATTCCCCCAAACATAGGTTTTTGCCTAATTTAAGCCTTCACTGCCTATCCTTGTCATTTTCTGGTTCACCTTAGCATTATCTTTTAGAAACTTTTTAGTATCAATTTGAACTGACCAGTCAACAAAGATGTTATTAGTGCTACCCTTTTTATAATAGTTTCTAACAAGTCCAAGAATCAATTCATAACAGAAATTATATCACAGTTGTAAAACCCCAACTTTTTGAATAAAGATGAATTTTCTATAAATATTATTTTTGAATATTATGGAGTAAATTTGATATAATGTTATAGTTGTGGGTAATATTTATAAATATTGCAAAGTACGCAAGTTGTTATATAATATTCGATTGGCCGGGGAATATTCGTTTTAACAGGGAAAATTCTTACAACGACACAATCATTGGTGGACCCCACAACAGAATTATTGTCGGATTGAGAAAACGACAAAAATACTTTATGAAAATAATGGCAAAAGTTTTACCATTAATACTGTTGAACTACTCAGTAGTAAAAGTACAGTAATACGCGTGGTTGCATAGTAGCACACGATATTGATGCTTATGTGATAAGTCACTCAGTTTTGTTTTATTGGTATTATTAATGTAATAATACGTAAAATCTTTTAATATAAAATGTAATACTTTTATAAAGTTATTCTATAAATAGAATATATTATATTCTATTATGCATAGTGTTGCATGTTGTCTCATGCATAGTGTTTTGCATAGTAAAATTTTTTATATAAAATGTAATACTTTTATAAAGTTATACATTTTATTAGACAATAATTAGAATATATTATATTTTATTATGCATAGTGTTTGCATAGTAAAATCTTTTATAAAGTTATTTGTTTTATTAGATTATAAATAGAATATATTATATTTTATTTAAAAGATTTTGCTTTAAATATGGACCGTCAGATAAAAGTAAATCAATCTGGACCGTTCATTAATTAGTTACTATGCAGTCCATTTTTCTATAAATAGAAGCTCATTCCTTCATTATTTTCTTACGAATTCACTGAAACTTTAGAGAGATAAACTATAGAGAGAAAGAAGAAAAGTATTCTACTCTTCTTCTTAAGGTAGAGAATATTATTTGTTGTACTCGTAAAGGGTGTTATTCTTTTGTTTTCATGAAGAGAACTTATGTTATTCCATTCTTTATTATTCTGTTGGAATAACCTGTATACGCGGGCTACCCTATACTTGGTGACATTCTTCTATTATTATGTCTTTATTATTCTATTGGAATATCATGTCTGTGAGTTTTACGCCGGACCTAATTCTGTCTTTATTATTCTATTGGAATATCCTGTCTGTGCGTTTTACGCCGGACCTGGTTTCTTCTTTATTATTATTCTGTTGAAATATCCTGTATGTATGTTTTACGCCGGTCCTGATTCCGTCCTTATTAGTATTCTGTTGGAATAACCTGTCTATGCGAAGTACCGCATTCATGGTGATTTTTGTTGTTATTCCATTCTTTATTATTTTGTTGGAACATCCTGTCGGTGCGAAAATTTCGCCTGACCTGGTTCCGTTATTTAGTATTCTGTTGAAATAACCTGTCTATGCGAAGTACCACATGCATGGTGATTTATTTTGTTATTCCATTCTTTATTATACTCAGTTGGTTAAAGTTTTAACTTTTATACTCCATGAAATTAGTGGAATATCCTTGATATTTGCGCTTCATCCAGTATCTTTTCATGGAAATATTCTTCTGAGCATTCTTAAATTTTACTCTACAAAGCAAAGATCATGTTGATAATTTGGACATTATTAGTTCTCGATAAATTAATTCTTGAACTTGTTTTATTGAATTCTTATATCATTGTCATCATCCTCATGTTTATATTTTTTGAAAGTCATCGTATTCAGAAGTGCATAGATGAACTTGGTATGATTATGACCGAGGATTATTGGTGTAATCATGACCGTAATGTTACAAATGATATGGTAAAAGTCCTCATTGGCCCGTAGTGCATTGATGGATAGTTGTTGGCATGATCATGACCATTAATGAATACACAAATATTCTTGGCCCAGTAGTGCATGGATAATTGTACGTGATACTAAAGAATATCCTTGGTCAGTAGTCAGGGGTGATTCGATGATGTGGATTATTTATTGTCGAGTCGCAATGATAAAAGTGATGAAAAACCTTTTAAATCATAAAAGATAGTAGATTTTATTCTCTACTTGACTCTTTTAATGAATTGCTTGTTCCACTGCAGTTAAACTTGATGTTTGTTATATTGTATCAGTTTAACACTATTTAAGGCTAATGATAATTTATTCTACATTATATTAGTCATAATATTTCTTACTGGGCTAGTTGAGCTCACCCTTTCTTTCACTGTTCTCTTCAGGAAATGAGAATATAGCAAGGACAAGTCGGGGAATGGAGTGATGGTCCTAGATGGTGCATTAGTAGTCCTCACTATTCTGTGAAATAGTGTGATAATAATTGTAATGAGAACTCTTTTTGAGTTTGTATACACAATATTTGTATTCAAACTCACAGTTTATGTTTAGACGTATTGTACACGACAGTTGTATTATTAAGTTGTATTTGAATTCTGTAACATGTATCTGACGACTCAAGATGAGTGATGTATACCTAATTTTGGGGGCGTCACAGTTGGTATCAAAGCTTAGGGATATGATCCCTGGCTAAGATGTGAGACTAGAACTAGGAGGGGAGAGACGGGGAATTCCTTCGTTAGTATTACATACCTAAGTTTATTTGGTATTTAATTGGTCGCTCAAAGTATAGGGATAATATGTTATATGTTAATTAACCTTTGTGTTGTGGCAGTATCTGAAAATGACATCCGAGAATGTTGAGAATAGCAATGGAGCACAAGAGACCGTTGAGTCTCCACATATCAAAAATCAGGATAATGTGCATCAGGAAGGCGACAATCCTCATGCAAACAACAACACGGACCAAATGATGAATGATGAATTGTTCAGAGGCTTTATGCAATTCATGCAACATCAGGCGAGAGCGGCTCCTATCCAAAATGTAGGTGGAAACACTGGAAACTCTCGGACGGTCACCGCTAAACAGTTCAAGGAGCTGAAACCACCGGAGTTTATTGGAGAGCCAAAACCACTTAAGGCGGAAGCATGGATAAAATAGATCACCAAGATATTTGATGTCTTGGGGTGCTTCGAGGAGCAAAAGGTGTCATTTGCCACCTTTATGTTACGAGTAGAGGCAGATTATTGGTGGGAATTGGTAAAACGTACTCAACTTGCCGCACTAAAGATGTCTTGGGAGAAGTTCCAAGAACTATTCAATGACAAGTACTTTCTCGAAAGTATTCGTCATATGAAAGAGGTAGAGTTTATCAAGCTGGAGCAGAATAATATGACTGTGTCATAGTACGAAGGCAAGTTTGCCGAGTTGTCTCAGTTTGCATCCCACTTAGTTGATAATGAAGAGAGAATGACGCGGATATTTTTAAGAGGTTTGAAGCTGGAGATACGTCAACATCTTATTTCTCATAAACTGTGTTTGTATTCAGATGTTGTAAATAGGGCTCAGTTAGTGGAGCACGATAATGAGTCAACGCAACCAAGAGAAAGCAGCCGGCAAAATGATAATACCAGTGAGAGCAGTTATCGAAGCGGTAACAACAAGCGTGGAGGTAATCAACAGGCCAGAAATGGTAACCACTTCGGTGGTAATCAGGGTCAAAGCAATAAGAATGGACATTTCAAGAAGAGGAGATTCATCAATGATGGAAAGACGTCAAAGACCAAAGACTGGGCCGTTAAGGAAGGAGAACGACCACCCATCATATGCTTCAAATGCGGAGGGGAGGGACACATCAGTCCAAATTGCGCGATGCCGTCCAAAGCATGTTATAATTATGGAAGAGAAGGTCACTTAGCTCGATATTATCATTCACCGAAGACAAGTTCAGCTAGGATGGAGGCACCAAAGGTCATTCCCAAAAAGTCAAAGCTTAGAGTACAAGGAAGAAGCGCTTTGTTGTGACCTCCAAGAAAGCAAGGAACTCGAATGAGGTCATCACAGGTAAGCTTATCATAAACTCTAGCGAAGTCTATACCTTATTTGATACCGGTTCTACCCATTCTTTTATTTCTCCTACTTGCGCTCAACGATTAAATTTGACTCCGGAGAAATTAGACTTTGACTTATCTGTAGAAACTCCGTTGGGAGAAACCTTCATTACATCCATTGTTTATAAGTCTTGTTTGGTTAAAATCGGTACCCTCACATTATATGTCGATCTTATGTCATTAGAAATACTTGCATTTGACGTAATTCTAGGGATTGACTGGTTAACTACTCATCATGCAAAAATTGATTGTTTTCGTAAGGTTGTTAGCTTTCATATTCCTAACCAATCTGCTATGCGAATTCAAGCCACCAAACCATTAAAATCAATCACTGTCATCTCAAGCCATAAAGCTATTCGTTTATTGAAAAACGGATGTCAAGCTTTCTTAGCTCATGTCACGGATCTAAACAAAAATACGTCAGTTTTGAATGATATTTCTATTGTTAATGAATTTCCGACGTATTCTCGAAGAACTTCTGGCCTACCCCCAGAGCGTGAAATTGAATTTTGTATCGACCTTGAACCTGGTACAAAACCTATTTCCAAAGCCCCATATCGAATTGCTCCTATTGAACTTCAGGAGTAAAAGACCCAACTATAGGAATTGTTAGACATCGGTTTCATTCGTTCTAGTACTTCTCCTTGGGGTGCTCCTATTTTATTCGTGAAAAAGAAAGATGGGAGTATGCGACTTTGTATTGATTATCGGGAGTTGAATCATGTCACCATCAAAAATAGGTACCCATTGCCACGTATTGATGACCTGTTTGACCAGTTTCATGGAGCCAAATTCTTTTCAAAGATTGATCTTCGTTCCGGATATCACCAATTGAAGATTAGAACCGATGAAATTCTAAAGACGGCTTTCAGAACTCGATACGGGCATTATGAATTCCTAGTCATGTCCTTTGGATTGACTAATGCTCCTGCTGCCTTCATGGATATGATGAACCAAGTATTCAAGGAATATTTGGATCACTTTGTGGTCGTCTTTATTGATGACATCCTCATATATTCCAAAACCCGTGAAGATCATGAGCAACACTTGAGGCTAATACTCCAAAAGCTTCGTGAATATAAGCTTTATGCCAAGTTGAAGAAATGCGAGTTCTGGCTTGAGGAAGTAGTATTCCTTGGGCACGTGGTATCAAGTCATGGAATATCTATTGACCCAGCAAAGATTGAAGCTATTCAAAGCTGGGAGCAACCTAAATCAGTGATCAAAGTACGTAACTTTCTCGGCTTAGCTGGTTATTATCGGAGATTCGTAGAACGAACCTCCGATAATAACCAGTGAAAAATGAGGGAAAAAAGAGTTTACACGTTACCTGTACTGCGTAGAACGAACGTACTGTGGTGGAATACTCGAAATCAAGCCCGAATTGAGTAAATCTGATAATAAGGGTTGGATTTTTTAGACATAATGAAAGAAAACTCAAATCGAATGAATGAAAATGAGCCTGCCCGAGAGTATAAGCCCAGCCGCGGCTAGCCTCAAGCATACATGCGCCAGTCGCAAGAATATCTGCGGCTGCCCAAGGTGGGCCCCAAAGCTTCGCGTTCGATAAAATGAAGTCTGAGACGTATTCCTTAGGGTGTTCACTTAGAAAGGTACCTTTGTGGGTCATTTTTAGGGTTGAAAAACCCTCAAAAAGGGGGCAAAAACCAAGGAAGACCAAAAACTTCGTCGTGGAACGACGGGAAACAAATTTTTTTAATCAAAATCACTTTTATAGATAACAAATCTTAGAATCCGTTGGCGATAACTCAATGAAGACGTCGGCTTGACCCCGATGTAAAGTCCATTGGCGATAACCCAATGAAGACATCGTCTTGACCCCGATGTAGAATCTGTTGGTGATAACCCAATGAAGACGTCAGCTTGACCTTGATATAAAATCAATTGTCAACAACCCAATGAAGACGTCGGCCTGAACCCGATGAAGAATCCATTGGCAACAACCCAATGAAGACCTAGGTAGTACCCGATAGTAGAAATATGATTTGCAATGTGATTTAATAATGATTCAATATGTAATTTTTTGAAGTGCGATGTTCTATGATGCATAATTTGCGAACATCAGCTCAACCCGATAGGAGAATCCACTGACATTGACCCCAGTGAAGGCCTCGACTCAGCCACAATGGTAGAATCCGTTGGCATTAATCCCAACGAAGGCGTCAGTAGTACCCGATGACATCAATATAAATCATCATCCTCCCCAACAAATGGTAAAACCCTTTTTAAATATATACTCATCATTTGCAAACTTTATACATGGAATTGCATCAATAGATATACCTTGTCATGCATCGAGTGTCTAGTAATATTTTTTGTGTTCATTCCATTGCATTGCATAAACATGACAAAGAGGGGCATCTGTAGACACTCAAAATTTTTCTTTCCTTGGACTAACTTTTCAGGAGGGTAAAAGCATAATTTCACTTTGGAGACAACCCTGAGGGAGGGAAAACGCATTATTTCACCCCAGAGAGAACCCCGTGGAGAAATCAAAGTGCAACAACGCCTATACACGTCGTGGTTCGAACGAGGATCACAAAGCTGAGGAAAAGGCCACAAGAAACCTCCACAACAATCCTTGAACTGTAAGCCATCGAAGACGAGCCGATTGTTAATCATTTGGGAACGGGATGATACCATTCAACTTATCGCATCATCTTTTTGAACTACGAATTAGTAAGACTTGACCTCATGTTGCAGCTTTCAGCAGAAACCTTTTAGGATTTTTGGGTATGGAGCTCAACTTTCACTGGACCGCGACCGAAGGAACAAACTTTGAGATGGCGGGGCCCACTAGGCTCACCCACAGGTACAACTGTGGATGGCCGCAAGTATACCTGCGACTGGCCGGATGGTGCTTAAACCAAGATCAGTAGCTCATTTGAAAAAAAAGAAGAAGAAGAAGAAGAGAGAGAGTTTTAGAGAGAGGGAGGCTCAAATTTTTCCCCTTTTCATTATATTTTCGTTGTTTAATCTTCTATATCATACATATTGACTGTCTAGAGTGATATAAGTTGATCTTGAGCCAATAAAAGCTTGTTCAAGCATCTCCCAAGGTGAAAAACGCTCATTTTGGTCACTTTCTTTGTAAATATTGTTATAAATACTAGATTTATGTAGATATAGCAATTTCTACCATTTAAACTTGTTTATATATGTATATATATATATATTGTGTAATAGTTGGTATATTTAGAGTTTTTATCGATTATATTGTGCATATATTGTTAGAAACTAAGTTATTTGACTAGATCTACCTAAATTTAGCCAGATCTAGCACTTTAATCTATTATAGAGCTTAAAGCCCTAACCTATAAGCTAGATCAGCTTTGATCTACGGTAAATATGGTTATTTTATTACTTTTGGTCAGTCCCGATCACTTCGTAGAGCCCTAGATCTATATCTAGAGGTGAGGAGATGCTAATGGCTTGATATGGGGATTTTAACTGATAAAATCACCTAACATAGAGTCTAAGATGTTATATATACATATTTAAGCATAATAATCTGAGCCTAGGAATCTTTGGGTTGATATCTCTTGAATATATCTTAACTAGATTCCCATAATGGTCTTTTTATTTAAATGTAATGTTTAAATACTGCAAAATCACTATACATGTAACATTGGATCTTAAAATGAGTTCGAGGGGTTCGTCCCAAGAATTCGGATTTAAGATCCCGTGATAATGAAAACCTTATAATTGCAAGAGTTCGAGTCTATCGAGATGACTTTTGTGCCCGATGATAGCTCGACCCTCTTTGGTACTTTATTACATACATTATCAACCAAAAATGATTTTCAAATAAAATCACAAAGTGCTTTCACAAATAATAAAGCAATTTTGGTATATCACCTAATAAACATAAAGATAATAAAAGGAAGTATCAAAGGTCCTTGATTACTGTCCGGGCGAAGAATTTGAAAATTATATTTTTTTTAAATATAATTCGAAATGTATATTTTGTCTAAAAATGAACTTTTCGCTAAATCAAATCATTTGTACATAGGTGCAAAAGAGGAACAAAACTACTTTCAAATAACATAAATAAAGCCTAGAAAAGACTTTAAAATAAAAGAACTAAACAAAATAAAACACACACACACACACAAACACTTTATGCTTAGAAAATTAATAAGAAACGGTAACCATATTTTCACGGAAGATGGGGGGTGCCTAACATCTTCCCCTCGCTTAAGTTATCCCCCAGATTCTAAGAATCTCAATTTCAAACCAATGCTACGGAGTCACATATTGGCCCATATTGCGAAAAGTTTAAAATTCGGATGAGTTGGTACATCTATTGCAAACCATACCAACTGGCGACTCAATCTCATTTGGCCCAATCATCAAAAAATCAATTTTTGTAAAATAAGTCGACTAATGTCGATATTTTCCCAAATCTCACCCTTTAGATGAATTAAGTGACATAGCAACATAGGAAGGGTAGAAACAATAGGAAAATAGGAAAAAATAAAAAAAAAAGAAAGAAATATCTCCTGGCGTCGACAAATATTATGAAAATAAGAACACTGAAAACGAGAATAAATAGTATGATCATAAAATAACTCAACATATATCAAATATCCTCCATAGTTCATGATAAAGATGATCCTACCATCAAAATAGCTAACAAAAAAGTTATCAATGGAAGCATGCAAAACATGTTTTAATAAACTTATAAAAACACTAGATGTATAAGTTAATATAACTGAAATAACTAACCACATATACAAATCACATGTTAATACAACTTTCCATCTGTCACAATCTCTCATACTAATTTGATTAGGCATTGTCATCACATGGTCATCATCAAATTTAGATAAAACATAAGTATTGTGAAATTAATCTAGCATATTATCTGAGTAAATAAAAGACTATCGACGTCCTCTCCTTCTTAGGTAATATGATATCTTGAATGGAACATAAACTCATGCTTTTTTCATGATACCCTTCTCCATCAACTCTCCAACCTGCTTTTGTAACTTCGTCGACTCCTCGTAAATTTTATAGGTTGATCGGTACAGAATGATAGCACTGGGTACAATATCAATTTGAAATACAAAAACAACAGAACTACACAAAACATATTAAACTGGTTAGTATTCAAAAGCGCCTCCTTGTATAAAAGTACAATCATCGGCTGTTTAAAATACAATCATCTTTCCAACTCACTCTCTTTTTCATAGTCACTTATTTTTCCCTCTTTGTTTTGCTCAATTTTTCTCTCAACTATTTTAGTCACTCGTTTATTTTCAACCTCACTTTTTTCAATCTCTCATTTGTTTTCACTCTCATTCTTTTTTATCTTTTTTTTCATCATCACTTTTCTCACTCAGTATCTTTTGATCACTCTCTTTCTTTTGCTCATGCTCTTGATGTTGATCATTCTCTTGCTTTTGATCGCTATTTTTCTATAAGTACATTGGCTCCTCTTAGACGTGCTCGAGTGTCACAAACATCTCGCCATGGTCTTGCTCAGGTGTCACCAACGTCTCTTTGCGAACTGCATGTTCTTCTTCCACTTCAAGCTCTTTCAGTTGAACTCGCTCACTATGTGCCTTATGGGTGATATTTAGTTGTAACCAACAATCCTCTATTCTTTTATGACATGCCTCCATGATGTCCTCATTTACCTTCTCAGAAAAGACTTGCTCTCTAGATGCCATAGAAACGTCTTGTGGTTGTTCATGCCTATGAACCTTTTTATCGTCATATAATATTGATCGCCTTGGAGGTTTCTCTATAAGTCTTGGAGATGAATACTCCTTCCTACAATTTAAGTGGACTAGAACAAACCGCTTCCTCATCATGGTTTTTAAATCCTCCTATGTCTCGATCGAACGCTCTCCATATCTTCTCTTCGTAAGAACAAATTGATCCCACCATGTAGCTGCATAATCAAAAAAATCTAGAACATCAAGTTTTACCTTCCTATGCTCAAAATAATCATCATAGTCAAACTTCTGCTCCTTCCTTTTTTACCATCTCAAATTTGCTTCAAGATCATTCTTGCATTAGAAAGAATTCCTTCGATAATCAGAAGTACCCTCAAAATCGTAACCATACATGTTTATTACAAAACAAAGGTTAGTAGATAAAATTTTTATCACACACTCCCTTACGTGTTTCGCTAAAATAATGAATCACTCAATTACGCTCGTTTATACACTCGATTGGCTTTTACCCTCGATTGGTCTCACCACTCCTACCTTTTTCAATTCTAAATTATCTCTTATAGGTTCTTTTTGAATTCACCAAACAATAATAAAGTTTACTAATTAATTCAAAAATAACTTTTCAAGAACAAATATTATAGGTATGACTATGGTTACCATAAATTCTGAACCTATTTTATAACGGGTGAATTTCTTATAAGCTTTGGATTTGCTATTTGTAGTTCTGCTTCAGAATTGAACAACCCTCATGAAATTGATTTTTGATTCATGATGGGAAATAGTTTTTCTATTGAATTCTTGGTTGGAATATGATGATTGGATGAAGTATGACCAAATTTTTTTGGGAAAGCTTGTTAGGTTAGTAGAAATTTTAGGGTTTCATTTGATCAGAATTCATGATTGAAGGGTGTGCTACAAGTTTAGTTAGCACAATAAAAATTGAAAATTTTCTATATTCTATATTCTTTTTTTTAATCCAATAAGAAAACTAAAAGATAGATAATTCGCTAGAAAACTTAGCTTTGATGCCAAATGATGGACTCCACGACACGCTTATGTGAGGTGGTCGTCACCCAGATCGTTTCTAGCAAAGTTATTCGGTGGAACACGCTCGACACTTCAACCCAACATATATATTGAGATGAGAACCTAGGTACAATCTATAATGCAATGCAGTTGCGTTGAATGGACACCAACGACACCTTGACCCAATGTTTATATTTAAATAAGAACCCTGGTATAATTGATGATTGATGTGGTAGAAGATGCCACACATAACTATGTATTATTGTATGATAAGTCAAAATTGAATCTCAAAGAAAAACTAAGAACTAACTTAAGAATTCTCAAAGAACCAAAAGAAGAGAATAATCTCACAAGTATTTTGAAAAATTTTGAATTGTGTATAAATTACATCATCCATGTCCCTTATTTATACTAGTAAAAAAAACCCTAATCCTATAAGAAAAATAACAAATCAAATCCTAAAGGAATAAAAAAATAAGTTGGAATGGAAAACCTAAAAAGCATCCAACTTACATTAGCATCAAAAAACTACTAAAGAAGATCAAAATCCTGTGCAAATCTGCTCCAGAAACTTCCAAAATTGCAAATGAGTGCGAAAATCAGAATTTGGGGCATCAACGGATTTGAAATGGGCGTTCTTGTGTATTTATGCCATGCAATGGGAGAACACTTTAGCATCTGCCAATTGTAATGACCTAGAATTTTTTATAATGAATTATTCATAGAAATGAGTAATTATTTGAAAATGTTGTTTACATTTATGTGTGCATGTGAACTTATGTGATACGAAGATATGGAAATAAAAAGTTCCATAAATAAGAATTAAGAATGAATTAAATATGAGATTATTAAATTATGAGTGAAAGTAGTATGCACACAAGCTTATCATATTTGATATGATGAAGCATATACTTTGTAATGATCTTATCATTTACTAATAATAAAAGTTAATTTATAAAAATGCTTTTAATTTATCTACATGGTGTTGTTATATTATATGTGATAAACCCATAGTTTTAAGCAATGCTTTTAGAATAATGATGATGATCATACTAATGAGATCTAAATTCTTAGATAGCTTAAAACTAAAATAGTTCTCAATTGATGGATTACTAAAAAGGGGATTAGTGAATCCGGATAGATTGGTACATACGTTTCATGCACTTAGGAAGAGGATGATTGATCTCATAATCATTTGTGCAGAGACACTAACCTAATGGAGTTTAACTTGTCTATCAATAGGAATTCCTCTAGTGATAGTAGTATAAGTGATCCTTAGACTTGAGATCATCATAGTATCTTGTGTATGATGAGTTATACTTTGACATGTATCTTAAGACTCTTAGGGTATATCAAAGGGTATGCGTGGGTATAATAATTTATACATGGAGATAATGAATGATCAATAAAAAATTTACCGCTTTTAGTAAAAGGAGAGAATATCCTATGTGATTCGATAAATTACAACTCATTAATCCTTGGCCAAAGTAGAATGAAATTAGAAAAAAATTTCTAATTTGCATTATTTAAAGTTTTGCATTTGGGAATCGAAATACATATAATTAAATACAATAAGAATTGATAGTAATTCCATGTATTATATTTAATTAGGACATTGTATGGTGGAATAATTGAATTGTAAGGTAACTATTTAATCAAATGTTCTTTTATGATTAATGTTAAAATCTATATTATCTAGAAAGTCATTGATCGCTAAGGAGACTTTGTAGGAGCCCAACTTTTTATAAATAAAATTGAATTTCCTCTATTCATTATTTTGAAATAGTAAGGGGTTGATTGGATTAATGTGGTTAGTTATGGGTAAAATGCGCAAATATTTTAAATAAGCAAATGGTTATAAAATATTCATTGTTATCGGGGAAATTCGTTTGGTCGTGGAATATTCTTGCTGTCGGGAAATATCTGTACGACAGCGCAGCTATTTGTGAGCCCCATAACGGAAAAATGTCGGATGAAGAAAACGACACGAATGAGTTTTTTTTAATAATAACGACGTAACGGTTACCGTTAAAACTGTTGGAATACCCGGTGGGTAATGTGACACCCCCAAATCTCGGTACTTCATTACCTCAAGATTTGGTGTTCACGTAATCAAAACATTCATTTATAACTTCCCAATCATAAATAAAATTGAATAATAAAACCCATATATATAGAATTACATAAAATAATATCTCCCAGGTTATCTAACCTTTACAAACAATCATTCATGCGGAAAATTTAAATAAACTTCATTACAATCTTTAAACCAAAGTCTGATAATAAAACTATCAAAACTATTACAAGTCTTGAAACTTGTTCATCTTTCCCTTTCCTTTACTGGTGCTAGGTACGTCACCCTTTCCATCTTTAGCTGTAAGGATTTTACAGGCAAGAGTGAGCAAACAAAGCTCACTTGAAATAACAATGAATAACTTTTACATTCTCTGCCCATTTAGGGGCTCAATAGAACTGAACAATAGGTTCTATTAACATCTTAAACATTCCTTGCCCATTCAGGGGCTCAATAGAACTAAATAATAAGTCCTATTAACATCTTAACATTCCTTGCCCATTCAGGGGCTCAATAGAACTAAATAATAAGTCCTATTAACATCTTAACATTCCTTGCCCATTTAGGGGCTCAATAGAACTGAATAATAGGTTCTATTAACATTTTAAACATTCATTGAGGGTCTAATGACCACGAACCTTGTCCACAGTTATAAGTAATCTTTCAACTTAAACTTTTATGGTCATACGACCATAATGACTTTAAGGTACTTAGGGGGATCAACCCTTCGTACATGTATTGTATACAAACATTTCAGCGCAAAGTACAAAACTAAGCGTAACCCCAATAAATAGGGTTGTTCATCTCAGTATTTTGAGTACAAGTCCGCCCCAAAGATAGTTTGGTTTGGATACACTTCAAGGTAATTTGGAATTCAACGGACATCAACTAAGGATTAGTTGAATAAAAGATAATAACACTATGTTATTGAATAATCCTGACTGAATAAACATTTCGTTCTAAGTTCATGCTATTGGAATAATTCTAATAGCATGACAATTGAATAATCTATCATACCTTGCTTTGAACAATATTAAGCTAAGGTTATATCTTAAAATTCATTATCAAGCATGCACAACAAATAATAACTTGAACAATAAATTGATTCAATAGAATAACGATACTTGCATGCTAATATAACAAGTTTAGAGTTAAGAAAAACTTGCATAATCATAATAACTATCTCAACGAAAGTGTGGAGATGGGAAGCTTGTATCATCATGAATAACTGGATACAATTAAGTTGCTTAATGGAAATACTTTACTCAATAAAGTATAACATATGAAATTTGCATAACGAAGCTTTAGGATTAGAAAACTTGTATGTTTAACTCAACGAGAGTATGGAGTTAGAGAACTTTCCTTGCGCGTAGATTAAACCGTTATAATCCAAATCACAATATCCTATATACATGTGTTAACATGATATGATTAGTCATAATCAACACTACATCATGTATGGTTTCAATGTCTAACCATGTAATCAAATCATATTCCTAAACGATAATAAATTTGTTAGGTATTAACACCATGTTCGTTCAACATATTACAATACTATAATAACAGAATTTATTTGGTCTTATAGTATTATTATCAAAATTTCAGACTTCTGTGCAAGACAAAAGTCATTTCAGAACATTCTGCTAAATGGCGCCGCGGCACCACAGATTTTGTATGTGGTGTGGGTCGCACATTACCGTAGGTGGCACTCGGCCGGCGAGAAATATCTGAGGGACTCAAGGTCACATGGCGACGTCCAAGATTTTCACTACGACTTTTACTATGTTAAGTCTCGTTGAAGCGCTGATTTTTGGCGCTAATACTAAACTTGACGTTGAGCGTGAATTTTGACGTGGGCAATCAAACTCACAGAACCAAAAATGGAAGAACAGAGCCAAAGCTACTGTCTTAAATTTGTAACAACAATTCGCCCTAACTCACATGTATAACTTATATAAATTACACATACACGTTAATAATCATAACTATACCAATTAGCAACAATTGAACATCAAATTTAAAAGACTTAAATCACTAAAATAATATTTGGTTAAAATTCAAAACTCCATTGTTGACAAATAAAATACAGTGAACTGAATTTCCACTGTTATCAACCAAATTTGATTCTTTTGAAATACAATCATACCAACATATACATCAATTAACATGTATAGTTCAATTTCACAATTTTAACAATTAATATATACTATTTTTGATATCTCTACAAATTATATACTATGACGCCCCCAAAATTAGGTATACATCACCCATCTTGGGTCGCCAGATACATGGTACAGAATTCAAATACAACTTACTAATACAACTGTCGTGTACAATGCGACAAAACATAAACTGTGAGTTTGAATACAATTATTGTCTACTAGAGATTATACAAACTCAAAAGGAGTCCTCATTACAATTATTATCACACTATTTCACAAAATAGTGAGGACTACTAATGCTATCCTCTGGACCATCACTCCGTTCCCCGACTCGTCCCAGCTATATTCTCATTTCTTGAAGAGAAAAGTGAAAGAAAGGATGAGCTCAACTAGCCTAGTAAGAAATAATATGACTAAGATAACTCAGAATAAATTATCATTAGCCTTCAACAATGTTAAACTGATAAAATAAAATAGACATCAAATTTAACTGCAGCGGAACAAGTAATCCATTAAAAGAGTCAAGTAGAGAATAGAATCTACTATCTTTTATGATTTAAAAAGTTTTTCATCACTTTTATCGCTGAGACTCAACTCAATAAATAATCCACATCATTAAATCATCCCTGCACTACAGGCCAAGGATATTCTTTAGTATCACGTCCACGAATTATCCATGCACTACAGGACAAAGATAATCGTGTTTTCATCAACGGTCCTGATCATGCCATAAAACAATCATCTTTGCTCCCTTGGCCGAAGAGAATCCATAGCCATAATCATACCAAAAACTGTCCATCAATGCACTACGGGCCAATGAGGACTTTTAATTTTCACATCATTTGTAACATTACGGTCATGATTACACCGCATAATCCTCGGTCATAATCATACCAAGTCCATCTATGCACTACATGTGCCATGGATGACTTTCAACATAATATAAACATGAGGATGATGACAATGATATAAGAATTCAATTAAACAAGTTCAAGAATTAATTTGTCTAGGAACCAATATTGTCCAAATTGTCAACATGATACTGCTTTGTAGAGTAAAATTCAAGAATGCTCAGAAGAATATTTCCATGAAAAAAGATCTTTGGATGAAGCGCAAATATCAAGGATATTCCACTAATTTCATGGAGTATAGAAGTCAAAATTTTAATCAACCGAGTATAATACCGAATGGAATAACAAAAGATATCACCATGCATGCGGTACTTTGCATGAGGCGGTTATTTCAATGAATAATAATAACGAAACTGTGTCGGTGAAATTCACACCAAGCGATGGATGTTCCAAATGAATAATAAATGCGGAATAATAAATGATGGAACCAGTCCCACAGATAATATGTAAAGGATATTTCGACGAGGATAATAAAGACGGAATAATAAAAAATGGAACCAGTGTAGATAAGCTGACAGACGGGATATTAAACGAATAATAAAAAGCGAGAATAATAGAAGAATGTCACCAAGTATAGGGTAGCTGCGTATACAGGTTATTCCAACAGAACAATAAAGAAATGGAATAACAGAAGTTCTCTTCTTGAATACAAAAGAAATAATAACCCTTACGGGTACAACAAATAATATTCCCTACCTTTGAAAGAAGAGTACTCCGACTAGTATGTCGAGGATATACTCGAAGAAAACTTGCACTATGCTCAAAGCTTTCTTAAACTCTAAAGAAATACGCTCAAGATTATAGAAGAAGAACTCACTCTATAGTTTCTCTCTCTAGAGTTTCAGTGAATTCGTAAGAAATAATGAAGGAATGAGCTTCTATTTATAGAAAAATGGACTGTATAGTAACTAACTCATGAATGGTCTAGATTGATTTAGTTTAATCTGACGGTCCATATTTAAAGCAAAATCTTTTAAATAAAATAAAATATATTCTATTTATAATCTAATAAAACGAATAACTTTATAAAAGATTTTACTATGCAAACACTATGTAGGCACTATGCAAACACTATGCATAATAAAATATAATATATTCCAATTATTATATAATAAAACAAATAACTTTATAAAAGTATTCTATTTTATATAAAATGATATTACTATGCAAAACACTATGAATAATAGAATTTAATATATTCTATTTATAGAATAACTTTATAAAAGTATTCTTTTATATAAAAAGCTTTTATTTTATTACATTAATCATACCAATAAAAAAAACTTATCACCTTTATTATAATTTCAACCAACGGTTTGAAAAATTAACACATCTCTTCATGGAATAATATTGTACTTAAAAATGATTTGGATGAAAAGAAATATATTTTTTAAATTGAATAGTATCTCGTGAATAGTAATTTGGGAATAGTACCCTATAAATAGTACCCCGACACAAAAAGTGTCCCAAATACCCGAGTGAACAATACTAGAGTGAATAGTAATCGGGTGAATAGTAACCCGTGAATTGTAATTCGTGAATAGTACTCCGACACGAAAAATACCCCAAATACCCGAGTGAATAATATTTGGGTGAATAGTAATTTAGGTGAATAGTAACTCATGAATAGTAACTCGTAAATAGTACTCCGACACAAAAATACCCCAAATACCCGAGTGAACAATACTGAGTGACTTATCACATAAGCATTACCGTGTGCTACTATGCAACCACGCGTATTATTGTACTTTTACTACTGAGTAGTTCAACAGTTTTAACGGTAACACTTCCGCCGTTATACTCATAAAAATATTTTTGTCATTTTCTCAATCCGACAATAATTTAGTTGTGGGGTCCACTTAATGATTGTCTGCCGTGCATGCGGATATTCTCCCGACAAAAAGAATATTCCCCGACCAATCGAATATAATATGACAACTTGTATACTTTGCAAAATTTATAAATACTACCCACAACTATAACATTATCTCAACTCCACACCATAATATTAAAAAATTATTTCGAGAAAATTAAATATTTATTCATAAAATCTGGGGTCTCACAATCTCCCCTCCTTATGGAATTTCGCCCTCGAAATTTACGTATGTACCTAGTATGCCAAACAGGTGAGGATACCTTGACTTCACTTCAAATTCTAACTCTTGAGCTATAACCTTTGAGTGTTGAATACGATTCCTTTTATCCAAGATGTTAACACGTATCTCCTCATACGTTAAATCTTCTGCTATCTCGTCCGGTTCTAAATTAATAATGTGGTTCGGGTCGTCCACATATTTACGTAACATCGATACGTTAAAAAATGTTATGAACACGCGACATACTTGGCGGTAAAACAGTATATATAAGCCATAGTTCCTACTCGCTTTCGAGGATTTTAAATGGGCCAATTAAATTGAGGGTTGAGATTTCTTCCTTCATCGATTCTTGCTTCTAGAATAACGCCTCTTGAACCTTCTTAATTATTCACATTCATCACTCCGGTGTGTAGCTTGAGCGGCTTTAACTTTATCGATTAAAGTCGATTCTACTCAGTATATTCGTTATCTTCACGGGGTTCGTATATTCGCATTTTGTAAACGCGATATGATCTTCTACTCAACACGTCGCCTACCACGTTCGCTTTCCCACGATGGTATTGAATGGTACGATCATAATCTTTAACAGCTCGGGTCAACGTCTTTGGCGCATGTTACGTTCATTTTAGTTGTAGAAATATTTGAGGGTTTAAGAAATGGGTTTTGTACTGGGATCAATACAAAATTTGATTTCATGCTTTAGGGGTAGGCTAAGAAGTCTTCAAGAATACGTCAGGAAATTTATTAACAATAGAAATATCATTCGAAACTTTGACTCTCATCCAAGACTTGGATAATACGTCACATTGATACCTATCAACTTGCCATAGTCATTCACGACATCGCCTACATAAAGTCTAGCTTCGATGCATTCCACATAAGAAAGTCAACAACGAAAGGACCGAGGCTCTTTACTTATGGCTTTATATGACAATGATTGACTTTAGTGGTTTGTTGCTTGAATTTGCATAATAGGTTGGTTAGGAATATGAAAGATAACAACCTTATGAAAAGCATTATGGGTAGTTAACCAATCGATTCCTAAAATCGCATCAAAGGCAAGTATTTTCAAAAAGATAAGATTGACAGGTAACGTGAAAATGTCGATTTAAATCAACAAGATTTATAAACAATGGAGGTAACGAAGGTTTCTACTAATGAAATTTTAACCAATAAGTCAAAGTCTAACTTCTCTGGGGTCAAATTTAAACGTTGAGCGCAATCAAGAGAGATAAAAGAATGGGTAGAATCGGTATCTAATAAGGTATAGACTTCGCAAGAATTTATAATTAACTAACCCGTGCTAACTCCGTTCGGGTTACTAGCTTTTTGAGGAGTCACGAAAAACGCTCTTTTTGAAATCACCGACTTTGTTTTGTCCGCATCCGCCTTTGGTGCCACTGTTCCAGCTGGACTTGACTTTGGTGCACGACAAAATCGAGCTAAATGACCTTCTCTTCTTGAAATTTCCACTTCTATTATCTTGGCCCTGATTACCACCGAAGTGGTTACCATTCTTGGCATGATAATTTCCCCCACGATGGTTATCATTGTTCCGATGGCCGTTGCCACCGGTAAGATTATTATCGTGTTGTTGGTCGTTAGTTTTTGGTTGTGCTAACTCATTATCGCGCTCCAATAACTGAGCCCTATTCATAACATCTAAATATAAACAAAGTTTATGAGAAATGAGGTATTGACGTATATCGGGTTTCGAACCTCTTAGAAACATTCGCTTCATTCGCTCCTCATTATCGACCAAATGGGATGCAAACCGGGATAACTCATAAACTTAGCCTCGTGGTTGCGATACATTCATATTATTATTTTGCTCTATTGCTATTCTCAACATTCTCGGATGTCATTTTCAAATGCTGCCACAAAACAATGGTTAATTAACATATCACACATTATCCCTATACTCTGACCGACCAATTAAATACCAAATAAACTTAGGTAGGTCATACTAGCGAAGGAATTCTCCGTCTCTCCCCTCCTAGTTCTATTCTCACATCGTAGCTAGGGATCATATCCCTAAGCTTTGATACCAACTGTGACGCCCCCAAAATTAGGTATACATCACCCATCTTGGGTCGCCAGATACATGGTACAGAATTCAAATACAACTTACTAATACAACTGTCGTGTACAATACGACAAAACATAAACTGTGAGTTTGAATACAATTATTGTCTACTAGAGATTATACAAACTCAAAAGGAGTCCTCATTACAATTATTATCACACTATTTCACAAAAATAGTGAGGACTACTAATGCTATCCTCTGGACCATCACTCCGTTCCCCGACTCATCCCAGCTATATTCTCATTTCAAGAAGAGAACGGTGAAAGAAAGGGTGAGCTCAACTAGCCCAGTAAGAAATATTATGACTAAGATAATGCAGAATAAATTATCATTAGCCTCCAACAATGTTAAACTGATAAAATACAATAGACATCAAGTTTAACTGCAGCAGAACAAGCAATCCATTAAAAGAGTCAAGTAGAGAATAGAATCTACTATCTTTTATGATTTAAAAAGTTTTTCATCACTTTTATTGCTGAGACTCAGCTAAATAAATAATCCACATCATTAAATCATCCCTGCACTACAGGCCAAGGATATTCTTTAGTATCACATCCACGAATTATCCATGCACTACAGGTCAAAGATAATCGTGTTTTCATAAACGGTCCTGATCATGCCATAAAACAATTCATCTTTTCTCCCTTGGCCGAAGAGAATCCATAGCCATAATCATACCAAAAATTGTCCATCAATGCACTACGGGCCAATGAGGACTTTTAATTTTCTCATCATTTGTAACATTACAGTCATGATTACACCGCATAATCCCTGGTCATAATCATACCAAGTCCATCTATGCACTACAGGCCACAGATGACTTTCAACATAATATAAACATGAGGATGATGACAATGATATAAGAATTCCATTAAACAAGTTCAAGAATTAATTTGTCCAGGAACCAATAACGCCCAAATTGTCAACATGATCTTTGCTTTGTAGAGTAAAATTCAAGAATGCTCGGAAGAATATTTTCACGAAAAGAATCTTAGATGAAGAAGCAAATATCAAGGATATTCCACTAATTTCATGGAGTATAGAAGTCAAAATTTTAATTAACTGAGTATAATACCGAATGGAATAACAAAAGATATCACCATGCATGCGGTACTTCACATAGACGGTTATTTCAATAAAATAATAATAACGGAACCGGTCGTCGTGAAATTCACAAGCAAGGATGTTCCAAAAGAATAATAAATGCGGAATAATAAATGATGGAACCAGTCCAACAGATAGCATGCATTTCGGGATATTTAAAGACGTAATAATAAAGACGGAATAATAAAAAATGGAACCCGGTCCGGCGTATATAGCATGCATACAATTATATTCCAAACAAAATAATAAAAGAGAATAATAGAAGAATGTCACCAAGTATAGGGTAGCTCACAGATATCTGAGTTATTCCAACGAACAATAAAGAAATGGAATAAAAGTTCTCTTCTTGAATACAAAAGAAATAATAACCCTTACAGGTACAACAAATAATATTCCCTACCTTTGAAAGAAGAAAAAGATCTACCGATTACTAGTATGTCGAGGATATACTCGAAGAAAACTTGCACTACGCTCAAAGCTTTCTTAAACTCTAAAGAAATACGCTCAAGATTATAGAAGAAGAACTCTCACTATAGTTTTCTCTCTAGAGTTTCAATTGAATTAAATGCGAAATAATGAAGGAATGAGCTTCTATTTATAGAAAAATAGAGCGCATAGTAACTAACTCATGAGCGGTCCAGATTGATTTACTTTAATCGATTTGGTTCATATTTAAAGCAAAATCTTTTAAATAAAATAAAATATATTCTATTTATAATCTAATAAAACGAATAACTTTATAAAAGATTTTACTATGCAAACACTATGTAGGCACTATGCAAACACTATGCATAATAAAATATAATATATTCCAATTATTATATAATAAAACAAATAAATTTATAAAAGTATTCTATTTTATATAAAATGATATTACTATGCAAAACACTATGAATAATAGAATATAATAT
This sequence comes from Panax ginseng, assembly GCA_020205605.1. Classification (NCBI taxonomy): domain Eukaryota; kingdom Viridiplantae; phylum Streptophyta; class Magnoliopsida; order Apiales; family Araliaceae; genus Panax; species Panax ginseng. The sequence goes on along the minus strand of CM035127.1, from coordinate 37,750,408 downwards.
ATTCTATTTATAGAATAACTTTATAAAATTATTCTGTTTTATATAAAAAGCTTTTCTGTTTTATTACATTAATCATACCAATAAAAAAAAACTTATCACCTTTATTATAATTTCAACCAACGGTTTGAAAAATTAACACATCTCTTCATGGAATAATATTGTACTTAAAAATGATTTGGACCGAAAAGAAATATATTTTTCGGGTGAATAGTATCCCGTGAATAGTAATTTGGGAATAGTACCCTATGAATAGTACCCCGACACAAAAAGTGTCCCAAATACCCGAGTGAACAATACTAGAGTGAATAGTAATCGGGTGAATAGTAACCCGTGAATTGTAACTCGTGAATAGTACTCCGACACGAAAAATACCCCAAATACCCGAGTGAATAATATTTGGATGAATAGTAATTTAGGTGAATAGTAACTCATGAATAGTAACTCGTGAATAGTACTCTGACACAAAAATATCCCAAATACCCGAGTGAACAATACTGAGTGACTTATCACATAAGCATTATAATGCAGTGCTACTATGCAACCACGCCAGATTATTGTGTACTTTTTACTCTTGAGTAGTTCAATAGTTTTAACGGTAACACTTCCGCCGTTATACTCATAAAAATATTTTTGTCGTTTTCTCAATCCGACAATAATTCCGTTGTGGGGTCCACCAATGATTGTACCGTCGTACGGATATTCTCCGAAAAAAAGAATATTCCCCGACCAATCGAATATAATATGACAACTTGTATACTTTGCAAAATTTATAAATACTACCCACAACTATAACATTATCTCAACTCCACACCATAATATTAAAAAATTATTTCGAGAAAATTAAATATTTATTCATAAAATCTGGGGTCTCACAATCTCCCTCCTTATGGAATTTTCCCTCGAAATTTACGATGTACCTAGTATGCCAAACGGTGAGGATACCTTGACTTCACTTCAAATTCTAACTCTTGAGCTATAACCTTTGAGTGTTGAATACGATTCCTTTTATCCAAGATGTTAACACGTATCTCCTCATACGTTAAATCTTCTGCTATCTCGTTCGGTTCTAAATTAATAATGTGGTTCGGGTCGTCCACATATTTACGTAACATCGATACGTTAAAAATGTTATGAACACGCGACATACTTGGCGGTAAAATGAGTATATAAGCCATAGTTCCTACTCGCTCGAGGATTTTAAATGGGCCAATTAAATTGAGGGTTGAGATTTCTTCCCTTCGTCGATTCTTGCTTCTAGAATAACGCCCTCTTGAACCTTCTTAATTCTTCACATTCATCAGCTCCAGGTGTGTAGCTTGAGCGGCTTTAACTTTATCGATTAAAGTCGATTCTACTCGTATATTCGTTATCTTCACGGGGGTTCGTATATTCGTACTTGTAAACGCATATGATCTTCTACTCAACACGTCAGCTACCACGTTCGCATTCCCACGATGGTATTGAATGGTACGATCATAATCTTTAACAGCTAGGGTCAACGTCTTTGGCGCATGTTACGTTCATTTTAGTTGTAGAAATATTTGAGGGTTTAAGAAATGGGTTTTGTATTGGGATCAATACAAAATTTGATTTCATGCTTTAGGGGTAGGCTAAGAAGTCTTCAAGAATACGTCAGGAAATTTATTAACAATAGAAATATCATTCGAAACTTTGACTCTCATCCAAGACTTGGATAATACGTCACATTGATACCTATCAACTTGCCATCGTCATTCACGACATCGCCTACATAAAGTCTGGCTTCGATGCATTCCACATAAGAAAGTCAACAACGAAAGGACCGGGGCTCTTTACTTATGGCTTTATATGACAATGATTGACTTTAGTGGTTTGGTTGCTTGAATTTGCATAATAGGTTGGTTAGGAATATGAAAGCTAACAACCTTATGAAAAGCATTATGGGTAGTTAACCAATCGATTCCTAAAATCGCATCAAAGGCAAGTATTTTGAAAAAGATAAGATTGACAGGTAACGTGAAAATGTCGATTTAAATCAACAAGATTTATAAACAGTGGAGGTAACGAAGGTTTCTACTAATGAAATTTTAACCAATAAGTCAAAGTCTAACTTCTCTGGGGTCAAATTTAAACGTTGAGCGCAATCAAGAGAGATAAAAGAATGGGTAGAATCGGTATCTAATAAGGTATAGACTTCGCAAGAATTTATAATTAACTAACTGCGTGCTAACTCCGTTCGGGTTACTAGCTTTTTGAGGAGTCGAAAAACGCTCTTTTTGAAATCACCGACTTTGTTTTGTCGCATCCGCCTTTGGTGCCAATTGCTCCAATTTGGACTTGACTTTGGTGCACGACAAAATCGAGCTAAATGACCTTCTCTTCTTGAAATTTCCACTTCTATTATCTTGGCCCTGATTACCAATCAAGTGGTTACCATTCTTGGCATGATAATTTCCCCACGATGGTTATCATTGTTCGATGGCCGTTGCCACCATTAAGATTATTATCGTGTTGTTGGTCGTTAGTTTTTTGGTTGTGCTAACTCATTATCGCGCTCCAATAACTGAGCCCTATTCATAACATCTAAATATAAACAAAGTTTATGAGAAATGAGGTATTGACGTATATCGGGTTTCGAACCTCTTAGAAACATTCGCTTCATTCGCTCCTCATTATCGACCAAATGGGATGCAACCCGGGATAACTCCGCAAACTTAGCCTCGTGCTGCGATACATTCATATTATTTTGCTCCATTGCTATTCTCAACATTCTCGGATGTCATTTTCAAATGCTGCCACAAAACAATGGTTAATTAACATATCACACATTATCCCTATACTCTGACCGACCAATTAAATACCAAATAAACTTAGGTAGGTCATACTAAATAAAGGAATTCTCCGTCTCTCCCCTCCTAGTTCTATTCTCACATCGTAGCTAGGGATCATATCCCTAAGCTTTGATACCAAATCGTATGACGCCCCAAAATTAGGTATACATCACCCATCTTGGGTCGGGATACATGGTATGTAATTCAAATACAACTTACTAATACAACTGTCGTGTACAATACGACAAAACATAAACTGTGAGTTTGAATACAATTATTGTCTACTAGAGATTATACAAACTCAAAAGGAGTCCTCATTACAATTATTATCACACTATTTCACAAAAATAGTGAGGACTACTAATGCTATCCTCTGGACCATCACTCCGTTCCCCGACTCATTTCATGAAGAGAACAGTGAAAGAAAGGGTGAGCTCAACTAGCCCAGTAAGAAATATTATGACTAAGATAATGCAGAATAAATTATCATTAGCCTCCAACAATGTTAAACTGATAAAATACAATAGACATCAAGTTTAATCTGCGGTGAACAAGCAATCCATTAAAAGAGTCAAGTAGAGAATAGAATCTACTATCTTTTATGATTTAAAAAGTTTTTCATCACTTTTATTGCTGAGACTCAGCTAAATAAATAATCCACATCATTAAATCATCCCTGAACTACAGGCCAAGGATATTCTTTAGTATCACATCCACGAATTATCCATGCACTACAGGTCAAAGATAATCGTGTTTTCATCAACGGTCCTGATCATGCCATAAAACAATTCATCTTTCTCCCTTGGCCGAAGAGAATCCATAGCCATAATCATACCAAAAATTGTCCATCAATGCATTACGGGCCAATGAGGACTTTTAATTTTCTCATCATTTGTAACATTACAGTCATGATTACACCGCATAATCCCTGGTCATAATCATACCAAGTCCATCTATGCACTACAGGGCACAGATGACTTTCAACATAATATAAACATGAGGATGATGACAATGATATAAGAATTCCATTAAACAAGTTCAAGAATTAATTTGTCCAGGAACCAATAACGTCCAAATTGTCAACATGATACTGCTTTGTAGAGTAAAATTCAAGAATGCTCAGAAGAATATTTTCACGAAAAGATACTAGATGAAGCGCAAATATCAAGGATATTCCATTAATTTCATGGAGTATAGAAGTCAAAATTTTAATTAACTGAGTATAATACCGAATGGAATAACAAAAGATATCACCATGCATGCGGTACTTCGCATAGACGGTTATTTCAACAAAATAATAATAACGGAACCGGTCGGTGAAATTCTGCAAGCGGGATGTTCCAATAGAATAATAATAAATGCGAATAATAAATGATGGAACCAGTCCGGCGTATAAGACAGACACCAGGATATTCCGAGAATAATAATAAAGAATAATAATAAAAATGGAACCGAGTAGCGTGATATAGCACAGACGAGGATATTCACAAAATAATAAAAGACGAATAATAGAAGAATGTCACCAAGTATAGGGTAGCCCAGCGTATCTGAGTTATTCCAACAGAACAATAAAGAAATGGAATAATGAAGTTCTCTTCTTGAATACAAAAGAAATAATAACCTTACTTACGGTACAACAAATAATATTCCCTACCTTTGAAAGAACGATTACTGAAAGAGTACTAGTATGTCGAGGATATACTCGAAGAAAACTTGCACTACGCTCAAAGCTTTCTTAAACTCTAAAGAAATACGCTCAAGATTATAGAAGAAGAACTCTCACTATAGTTTTCTCTCTCAGAGTTTCAAATTGAATTCGTAAGAAATAATGAAGGAATGAGCTTCTATTTATAGAAAAATAGATCGCATAGTAACTAACTCATGAAGCGGTCAGATTGATTTACTTTAATCGACGGTCCATATTTAAAGTAAAATCTTTTAAATAAAATAAAATATATTCTATTTATAATCTAATAAAGCGAATAACTTTATAAAAGATTTTACTATGAAAACACTATGTAGGCACTATGCAAACACTATGTATAATAAAATATAATATATTCTAATTATTGTATAATAAAAAAATTAACTTTATAAAAGTATTATATTTTATATAAAAAGATATTACTATCAAAACACTATGCATAATAGAATATAATATATTCTATTTATAGAATAACTTTATAAAAGTATTCTGTTTTATATAAAAAGCTTTTCTATTTTATTACATTAATAATACCAATAAAACAAAATTTATCACCTTTATTATAATTTCAACCAACGGTTTGAAAAATTAGCACATCTCTTCATGGAATAATATTGTACTTAAAAATGATTTGGACAGAAAAGAAATATATTTTTCGGGTGAATAGTACCCCGTGAATAGTAATTTAGGAATAGTATCCTGTGAATAGTACCTCGACACAAAAACTGTCCCAAATACCCGAGTGAATAATACTAGAGTGAATAGTAATCGGGTGAATAGTAACCCGTGAATAGTAACTCGTGAATAGTACTCTGACACGAAAAATACCCCAAATACCCGAGTGAATAATATTCGGGTGAATAGTAATTTAGGTGAATAGTAACTCGTGAATAGTACTCCAACACAAAAATACCCCAAATACCCGAGTGAACATTACTGAGTGACTTATCACATAAGCATTACCGTGTGCTACTATGCAACCAGCGTAGACATTGTATTTTTTACTCTTGAGTAGTTCAACAGTTTTAACGGTAACACTTTCGCCGTTATACTCATAAAAATATTTTTGTCATTTTCTCAATCCGATAATAATTCCGTTGTGGGGTCCACAAATGATTGTACCGTCGTACGGATATTCTCCGATAAAAAGAATATTCCCCGACCAATCGAATATAATATGACAACTTGCATACTTTGCAAAATTTATAAATACTACCCACAACTATAACATTATCTCAACTCCACACCATAATATTAAAAAATTATTTCGAGAAAATTAAATATTTATTCATAAAATCTGGGGTCTCACACATACGTACATCTATATACCCACTGTAAAACCAATTTCTTCCTTTAAACTGTTATTAGCATACAGTCATATATATATATATAGACATGTTAGTGATAACAATTACAACTATACGTACATATGCTTCTCTAACCAATTTATACCAACATAGTTTTACAGAGAGTTTTGTAAAAATCTATTACACAGTAAAGTTGAATAACAGAGACAAAAGGCATCATAAAACCATAAATATATATATATATGTACATATATTAAGGTTAGAGAAACCCACCTTTTTGTTTGTGAGGTGAACCCAACGTTGGAAGGGTGTTTTGCCACTATCATACAAGATGTCTAATGACATACAACCTCGTGTCATCATAAGACAGGGTTGTGCTCATCCACTTGCTGAGTATATTTAGGTGCACTACCTATATAATCTTGGTGTTTGTTTGAAGTATAATTCTCATTTAGAGACAGTGGAGATAATGGTATGTCAAGAGAAGACTCACCATTGGGAAGAATATGATAGTAATCTTCTCATTTTTCTTTGGGGTCTATTGGGTCAACCAAGGATAATTACGTGGCCATATGATATCTATCATAACCTAGGCGTGTGGCCTCCCATGTACGAAGGTTTCTTGAGCACTTCCCAAAGATTCTAATTTCGAAAACAGCTTTTTGACTATACCTTTTATGTAAGGTGTCATTGTGACGTCTTATCCAAGGTTGGGATGAGAGTCACAGTTGGTATATATTTGTATCCAAACTCACAAAGATATGTCTGTTGTATTTTGCACGACAATTGTTATAATAAAGTTTTAATTGTTTTCTGTACCATGTATTTTGTGACTCAGAATAGGTTGGATGGAATGGACCTATTTTGGGGTTATCACATATTAAGGTTAGAGAAACCCACCTTTTTGTTTGCTTACGAATCTTTGTTAACAGACTTGCTTTGAAAATCAAGTTTTTCTCTCAAACTCTCTCAATACTCTGAACTTCTTTATTTTTCTCAAAACTCTCTCTAGCCTTTCTTTCTTTTCTTAGTAATAATCTAGACTACTAACAACGTAACTCAACTAATAACCAATACGCGTAACATAAAATTGACATGGCCATAATAAGCCTAATCAATACTAACATCGGTTATAAAATATATAACGTACCACTTATAAATATATATATATATATATATATATATATGTGTTATTTATTTAGTTTATCTTATAAACAATTTAAATTTCAAAAATCCAAAAGCCATAGGGCTTTGTTTGGCAAACCATTTATAAAATAAAGGATTAATATACTTACACCTTGTTTGGCAAAACTAAATTAAAATGACTTTAATTTATTTTAATAACTTTTTATAACATAGCTATTTGTCATACTTTATTTAATAATAATTTATTAAATAATTCACTTAATCACATAAGTCAATCCACATAACACATTAATTATTTAACAAATAAATAATTAACTAAAACAACTCAATCAAATTGAACAATTATTTATTCAATAATAAACACATCCAATAAATATTTATAACTTACACTTAAAAATCTGGAATGTTACATCATTCCCCTCTTATAAGGATTCTGTCCTCAGAATCACAACTCAAACAATGCATTTGTTACATTCTTCCCTACTTACAAAGATTCTGTCCCCAGAATCGAAGACACAGTTTAAACAAATAACTCAGGGTTCTCTTTCATCATTTTTTCTTCGAGTTCCCACATTGCTTCTTCAGCATTGTGGTTTCTCCATATCACCTTCATAGAAGGAATCACTTTATTCCTGAGCACTTGTTCTTTTCTGTCTACTATCTGGATAGGAACCTCTTCATAAGACAAATCTTTCTCGAATCGCAGCGGTTCGTATTTCGATCAACGTGATTGTAATCGGGTTTATATGGTCGTGAATATCAGAAATATGAAAAACATTATGAATGTTTTCCAACTCTGGAGGTAGAGCTACCTCGTAAGCTACCTCTCCAACTTTTCACAGCACTTCAAAGGGTCCAATAAACTTCGGACTTAGTTTTCCCTTTTTACCGAAACGAATTTTCCCCTTCCAAGGATAAACTTTTAGGAATACGTAACTTCCTACGTCAAATGTACGATCTTGCCTGTGTTGATCAGCATACTTCTTCTGTCGGTCTTGAGCAGCTACCAATCTTGTCCTGATGAGTTTGATAACCTTAGCAGTTTGTTGCACTAGTTTTGGTCCTAGCAGTTGACGTTCACCAACTTCATCCCAGCACAGTGGAGTTCTGTACTTTCTGCCGTATAACGCTTCGTAAGGCGGCATGTCGATGCTTGCGTGATAACTATTATTGTAGGCGAATTCCCCCAACGGTAATTGTTCTTCCCAACTTCCTTTGAAATCCATTACGCATGCTCTCAGCATATCTTCCAATGTCTGGATCGTTCGTTCGCTTTGGCCATCTGTTTGTGGATGATAAGTCATACTCATTTGCAATTGAGTTCCCATGCATTCTTGTAGTCTCTTCCTGAAATTTGAAGTGAATCGCAGGTCTCTATCGGACACAATTGACACTGGCACTCCATGTCTCGAAACGATCTCTTTGATGTACAATCTTGCCAACTGATCAAGATTGAACCTAATCTCTATTGGTAAAAAGTGCGCTAATTTCGTCAGTCTGTCCACTATCACCCAAATTGCATCGCATCCTCTCTGAGTAGTTGGAAGACCCACCACAAAATCCATCGTGATGTGTTCCCACTTCCATTCCGATATTTCCAACGGTTGAAGTAATCCGTTGGGTCTTTGATGTTCGGCTTTTACTCTTTGACATGTCAAACATTTCGCCAGGCATTCTGCAACGTCCCTTTTCATATTCAGCCACCAAAAATGTCAGCACAGATCTTGATACATCTTCGTACTTCCTGGATGAATCGAATATCTTGATCTATGAGCTTCGATCAAGATTTCATCTTTCAGCTCTGGTGTTGCTGGAACCCAGATTCTTCCCTCATATCGTAGTAATCCTTCGGTATCGACCTTGTATTTCGTATCGCTACCATCAACCATATTCTCTTTTATCTTCCCACATTCTTCATCTCTTATAATCGAGCGTTCTTCACCTTGTCCAAAGAAAGTTGGACACGCTTATAATCTGAAATAGTCGTTCGTTTGGATTCCTATGGAAATTTGATTTCCAGCCCAACTTTGTCATTCTTTGAAATGAGCTCCTCACGAGTTGTTATCAACATCAATTTCTCCCGACCTTTCCTCGCTAAAGCATCTGCAACCACATTCGCTTTGTTCGGATGATAAAAGATCTCACAACCATAATCTTTTATCAATTCCATCCACCTTCTCCCGACGCATGTTCGAGATCTTTTCGAGTGAAAATATACTTGAGACTTTTGTGGTGCGTGTAGATCTCACATTTCTCTCCATACGATAGTGTCTCCATATCTTGAGAGAAAATACTACTGCAGCCAATTCCAAATCATGAGTCGGATAACCTTTCTCATAATCCTTCAGTTGTCTTGATGCATAGGCAATAACTTTGCCATTTTGCATAAGAACACAACCCAATCCTTTGTGTGAGGCATCACTATACACCACAAAATTTCCTGTACTATCTGGTAGTCTTAACACAGGTGCCACACTTAGCTTCTTCTTTAAACCTCGGAAACACTCTTCACATTTCTCCGTCCAAACGAATTTCACAGCTTTCTGTGTCAAATTTGTTAACAGAGTGGCTATCTTGGAAAAATCTTGTATAAATCTTCTATAATAACCGGCCAGTCCCAAGAAACTCCTCACCTCCGAAGGTGTCCTTGGTTGTTCCCAATTGATTACAGCTTCTACTTTTGATGGATCCACTGAAATCCCATCTTTGTCAATCACATGACCCAAAAATTGTACATGATCGAGCCAAAATTCGCACTTAGAGAATTTCGCATACAACTTTTCCTTTCTTAGTGTCTCCAATGTCAAACGTAAATATTCCACGTATTCTTCTTGGGTTTTGGAATACACTAGAATGTCGTCAATAAACACCACTACGAACTTGTCTAAGAATGGTTTAAATACCCTGTTCATCAAATCCATGAACGCGGTAGGGGCATTTGTTAAACCAAAAGACATCACCAAAAACTCGTAATGTTCGTACCGAGTTCTAAATGTCGTTCTAGGTATATCATCCTTTCTTACCTTCAATTGGTGATATCCACTTCTCAAATCTATTTTCGAGAAGTATTTAGCACCCTTAAACTGATCAAGACAACGGATACCTATTATTAATAGTGACCTTGTTTAACTCCCTATAATCAATGGAAAGACGCATTGATCCGTCCTTCTTCTTCACGAATAATATCGGCGCTCCCCACGGTGATACGCTTGGTTGAATATACTTCTTGTCCAACAGTTTTTGTAGTTGCACCATCAGTTCCTTCATTTCTACCGGAGCCATTCTATACGGGGCCTTCGATATCGGTGCAGTTCCTGGTGCTAAGTCGATTACCAACTCAATCTCTCTGTCAGGCGGAAGTCCTGGAAAATCTTCCGAAAATACATCTACGAATTCTCTAACCATTGGTATCTCCTCCAGTTTCCCACCCTTCTTCTGAGTATCGACTATGTAAGCCAAATAACCCACACAACCTTTAAATAACAACTTCTTGGCCTGCATAATCATCAAACATTTCATTTGTCTAGGTGATTTACTACCATGGAAAACTACATTTGACGGAGTCATAAGGTTTACACACTTCTTGTGACAATCAATTACTGCTCCATATTTGAACAGCCAATCTATTCCCAAAATTACATCAAATTCCTTAGTCTAATCTAATTAAATCTACCATCATTATATTCCCTTTTATGTTCACCCTACAGCTCTTGTATATGAACCTAACAGGAATCACTTCCCTATTCGCAATTTCTATGTTCAGAGGAAAATCCAGTTCTTCTCTAGGCAATTCTAAACTCTTAGCAAATTCATCAGATATAAACGAGCAAGTAGCACCCGAATCAAATAATACATAAGCATTAATATCGTTTATTGGGATAATACCTGACACCACATCTTTTGATTGCACAGCATCTTACACAGTCATGTTGAAAGTTCTGGCTGTGGGTTTGTTTGACGTTGTAGGTCCAGCAATGGCCCAAGTACCTCCACTAATGCCTCCCTTACTCCTTACTGTTTCTCCGACCTTTTTCTGAGGGCATTCACGAGCAAAATTATCCTTGGATCCACATGTGAAACAGACATTTTTCTTGGGTTTGGTGCAATTTGAGGCAATGTGACCCCTCCTGGCCACAGTTGAAACATGCATGTTTCCCCATCAAGCACACACCCTTATGAAACCTCCCGCATGTAGCACATGCTTCAAACTTCCTAAACTGTTGGTTACCCTGCTGGTTTCCAGTGCCCCCATTTTCGTTCCATTTCCTCTTCAAGTTGTTGTTGTTGTTGTTGTTGTTGTTGTTGCCACTTCCATTGCCTCCGCTACCATTCTTCACTTCCACCTCATTCTTCTTCTTCTTCTTCTCTTGATTGAATTTTGTCCCTGCCTCTCCTCCCCCTTCAGCGAGCACTGCCTTCTCCATCACTGCTGCAAACTTCTTCAACTGGAACAAGGAAACCCTACTGTACAGCCAGGGCTTTAGTCCCTGTTCAAATCTTTTCGCCTTATGCTCATCTGTGTTGACCTGATATGGCGTAAACCTCGCCAACTCGTTAAATTTCACGGCATACTCAGACACCGTCATCGCTCCCTGCTTCAGTTCCAAAAACTAAACCTCTAACTGACTCTTCGAACTCTCTAGGAAGTAGGTCTCGAAGAATAACTCCTTAAACCTATCCCAAGTCATCACTCCTGGTCCTTCCCGGATTTTATTGGCTTACCACCAATAACTAGCTTCTGCTTTCAACATAGATGTTGCAAAGGCAGTCTTCTGTTCATCCACTACCCTAGCGACTTCAAATACTTTCTCTATTTCCATAATCTAGGTCTGTGCCTCGACCGGATTCGTGGGACCACGTAATCTGTGTGGTCCAACTGCCTTGAAATCCTTAAACGTTGTTCTTTGGTTCTGAGGTTGATGCTGCAACGCTCCTGTTAGTAATGTCACTAGTTATTGGACGGAATTATCTTCAACATCATTATTGTTAGTTCTCGTATTGGTTCTCTGACGGGGTGGTTCACGTCTGGGAGGCATTTCCTGTTAAAAAAAACATCTATTAGACTATTACCCAACTTCTTTAAGTATTAACTTGCCTCCATAAAAGAAATAACCGCATAACACTTTTGAATAAAATAATATCTTTTATTTATTCATCACCTCTTCGAAAACATAAAAACAATAGCATCACTGCTATTTACATTTCTTTCCTGAACTACAAAAGTTACAGGATAACATCATCATTCTCATATCCCATGGTTACTTACCACTAGGGATTTACACATTATTTAACACTTCTTACTTGCAAAATAGATACATTTCCTACGATGATCTATTAAGATACTCAGTAGCCTTTTGACGCTCTTCTTCCATAACACGGAACATGGTTCTACGATCTAACACATATGATGGCAGAGAGTCTCGAATCGAATTGGATAACCCATGACCCGATCTTGAGCTCAATTGATCACCAGATTGAATACTTTATCCATCTCTTCTATCTTCATCCTCTTTGCTTGTCGTCCCTTATCGCTTCTTCCGATTCGTTGATAAGCTTCCTCAGATGCATCTTCGCTCTCGCCTCTTGGTAGCTACCTCCTTCAAACTTGTTCTTGGTTCCACGACCATCTCGATCATTGTTCCTTCTCTCCTTGATGCAGATCGGCTTCTTCAAAGCAGATAGTTAGACGTTCATCTCGATCAGGGATGTCGTCGTCCTTCTATGTCATTGCAGTTTGTTGTTCAGCTACTATCTCCTACAACTCCTCAACTATGTCCTGAAGTTCCACGTTACGGTCGTAGACTTCATCATACATACGAGCAGCCATCGAGGTTAGTGGAGTCTCTTCCTCCTCGTCCTCGTTATCCTCATCCTCCTGTGGCAACTCCACGGGATCCTCCTCATCCGTCTCAACATCATCATCCTCATCTTCAACCACTGTGACCAACGGGGCTGACTCCCGTGGCAGTAGTTGTTCCCAAACAACCTGAATGTCATGAGGCTCCTCCTCTATAGGCATTTGAGGTCCCTCCTCCCTAGCCTGACTGGATTCTCTAACATTAGTCATCCTGACAACAAAATTTTAAAGTTTTAGTTATTAATCATTCTACTCGACACTCGTGAACACATAAGTTATAAACACATAAGCACATAAGTGTTTTATTACTTCTTCCTTAAAACTCGATAAGAGTTATCTCCACTATCTTTTCAAAGGTTACTTCCTAAGGCTTTTCCCCCACCTAAGGTTCATAACCTAAAGCTTTGATACCAACTTCATGATACCCCCAAATCTCGGTACTTCATTACCTCAAGATTTGGTGTTCACGTAATCAAAACATTCATTTATAACTACCCAATCATAAATAAAATTGAATAATAAACACGCTTATCACAGAATTACATAAAATAATATCTCCCAAAGTTATCTAACCTTTACAAACAATCATTCATGTGGAAAATTTAAATAAACTTCATTACAATCTTTAAACCAAAGTCGATAATAAAACTATCAAAACTATTACAAGTCACAAAGATGCTTGTTCATCTTTCCTTTCTCTTTCTTTGGTGCTAGGTACGTCACCCTTTCCATCTTTAGCTGTAAGGATTTTACAGGCAAGAGTGAACAAACAAAGCTCACTTGAAATAACAATGAATAACTTTTACATTCTCTGCCCATTCAGGGGCTCAATAGAACTGAACAATAGGTTCTATTAACATCTTAAACATTCCTTGCCCATTTAGGGGCTCAATAGAACTAAATAATAAGTCCTATTAACATCTTAACATTCCTTGCCCATTCAAGGGATCAATAGAACTAAATAATAAGTCCTATTACCATCTTAACATTCCTTGCCTATTCAGGGGCTCAATAGAACTGAACAATAGGTTCTATTAACATTTTAAACATTCACTGAGGGTCTAATGACCACGAACCTTGTCCACAGTTATAAGTAATCTTTCAACTTAAACTTTTATGGTCATACGACTATAATGACTTTAAGGTACTTATGGGGATCAACCCTTCGTACATGTATTGTATACAAACATTTCAGCGCAAAGTACAAAACTAAGTGTAACCCCTATAAATATGGTTGTTCATCTCAGTATTTTGAGTACAAGTCTGCCCCAAAGATAGTTTGGTTTGGATACACTTCAAGGCAATTTGGAATTCAACGGACATCAACTAAGGATTAGTTTAATAAAAGATAATAACACTATATTATTGAATAATCCTGACTGAATAAACATTTCGTTCTGAGTTCATGCTTTAGGAATAATTCTAATAGCATGAAAATTGAAGAATCTATCATACCTTGCTTTGAACAATATTAAGCTAAGGTTATATCTTAAAATTCATTATCAAGCATGCACACAAATAATAACTTGAACAATAAACTGATTCAACAGAATAACGATACTTGCATGCTAATATAACAAGTTTAGAGTTAGGAAAAACTTGCATAATCATAATAACTATCTCAACAAAAGTGTGGAGATGGGAAGCTTGTATCATCATGAATAACTGGATACAATTAAGTTGCTTAATGGAAATACTTTACTCAATAAAGTATAGCATATGAAATTTGCATAACGAAGCTTTAGGATTAGAAAACTTGTATAAACACAACTAACTCAACGAGAGTATGGAGTTAGAGAATTTTCCTTGCGCGTAGATTAAACCGTTATAATCCAAATCACAATATCCTATATACATGTGTTAACATGACATGATTAGTCATAATCAACACTACATCACGTATGGTTTCAATGTCTAACCATGTAATCAAATCATATTCCTAAACGATAATAAATTCGTTAGGTATTAACACCATGTTCGTTCAACACATTACAATACTATAATAACAGAATTTATTTGGTCTTATAGTATTATTATCAAATTTTCATACTTCTGTGCAAGACAGAAGTCATTTTAGAACATTCTGCTAAATGGCGCGCAATGCACCACGATTTATCAGGTCGTCGTATTACTTACGAGGTGGCGCTTCCGGCAAGAAATATCTGAGGACTCGGAGTTGCGGTGCGAAGTCCGGCTCCTTGACTTGACTTTGTGTCATGCCGAAGTCTGTCTCTGGGCTCGATTTTTTGGCGCTAAGGCGTGAAACTTGTATTTGAGCGTGAATTTTTTACGTCAATACCAAACTCATGAGAACCAAAACAGAATAACAGAGCCAAAGCTATTGTCTTAAATTTATAATAACAATTCGCCCTAACTCACATGTATAACTTATATAAATTACACATACACGTTAATAATCATATCTATACCAATTACCAACAATTGAACAACAAATTTAAAAGACTAAAATCACTAAAATAATATTTGGTTAAAACTCAAAACTCCATTGTTGACAAATAGAATACAGTGAACTGAAATTCCACTGTTATCAACCAAATTTGATTCATTTGAAATACAATCATACCAACATATACATCAATTAACATGTATAGTTCAATTTTCACAATTAATATATACTATTTTTGATATCTCTACAAATTATATACGTACATCTATATACCTCATCAGAAACCAATTTCTTCCCTTTTGTAATTAATTATATACGGTCATATATATATAGACATGCTAGTGATAACAATTACAACTATATCGCATACATGCTTTCTCAACCAATTTATACCAATATAGTTTTTACAGAGAGTTTTGTAAAAATCTTTTACACAGTAAAGTTGAAGAACAGAGACAAAAGGCGTCATGAAACCATAAATATATATATGTACATATATTATGTAAGACCCCGAATTTTATGAAATAAAAGTATTCAATTTTTCTTATAATAACTATTTAGGGAATGGTTAAATTAATAAAAGGTTAAAGTTAAGGGTGATATATGAATTTTTTCAAAATACACAAGTGGTTATAAAATATTCATTGTTGTCTGGGAATATTCATTTGGTCGTGGAATATTCTTTCCGCTTGGGAATATTAAATTTACAGTAGCAACCATTTGTGGGCCCCATAACGGATAACTGCCGGATGAAGAAAACGACAAAATTGAGTTTTTCTAAATAACGACGTAGTTGTTATTGTTAACACTGTTAGAATACCCGGTGGTTAAAATACAATGAATACGCGCGTTATTGCACAAGAAAGCATTACTACAGTATTCGCAAGTATTTTGAATTATTGATTCTTACGTAAGAAGGCACTACTCAATAATTGTTACATTAATTATCGTTCAATATTTTATTTTATTGATTCAATAATTGTTGCGTTGATATTTTATATTATTGTTGTTTCAATAATTATCACTGCACAGTATTTCTCATTATCAGATCAATAATTCATATTATTTGAATAATATTATTAGATAGCATTATTGGCAATGTCTAGAAAGTTCTGTCAAGTAGAGGTTTGGTCACCTAATTGCGCACCAGTAAGGAGAAATTCTTATTGGAAAGCCCCCTCTTTCTTGGGAACGGCCTGGTTGTCATAATTGTGATTCTGTAATATTATTTGTGAATAATTAATTATTGATTATACGATAAGGAAATATTTATTTTATGTGGATATAAATTATGGATATATTTATTTTTATGTGGATAAAAATGAAAGAATTAATGCTGAGGTGTTTTATCAGAATTTTGTCGGTGTAGAGGTATTAAAAATCACCCGTTTGTGGATTCCGGGTATTTTTTGATTGAAATTTGGAAAAACTTTCTTCTACAAAGTTGTAGAGAATTAAATTTCCTATGAAAACAAGTGGGTTTCAAATTTTTCTGATAAAAGGGTTATTTATTATGAATTACTGCAGTTTCAGAAAATAAAATATTTTTTATTAATTTATGGGTGGGACCCACTTTGGTTGGTGTAGAAAAAAATGTGCTGAAATTATTTGTTCAAAGGTGGAGTGCTGAGCTTGGTCATGGTGTGCGTGACAATTGTTATAAGAATAATATTATTTTATTAATTTAGTCTCCTTTGGCGTTCTAGCATTTTCCTATAAATAGGTGCTTAAGTTAGAATTGAAAATAACATCAGAAACAAGTTTTCTTTCTCTCTATATTATCAAGCATATTTTTTAGAGTATTTAGATACTTTGAGAGTTGCTATTTAGTAGAAGTTTCCTTCGGCTTTCTATCCGATATTTCGATCAAATAATTGATTATTTTGAGGTAAGGGATTTTAAGGGTTATTATGTTTTTTCATTCGTACTTTTTCGACCTTTAGAAAATTTCGGAAAATTTGAAATGATATTTTGATGAGTTTTATTGATTGTGTCCAAAAATGGTGATTTTTGAATGTATAGATTAAGAGTTATGAATTTTACGAGAAAAGACTATTTTAAAAGTAACCGCTTATAACTCCTTGTGGTTAACTCCAAAATTGAAAAAAAATTTATTGGAAGTATATCTATATAATATCAGTGTACTCTGTAAATTTCGGAATTTTTGAATAAAAGTACAATTTATGGTAAATGTCTAAATATTCGGCGGTTTTGGCCATATGAAAAATAGTAAATGAATTTTAAAAATTCAGAGAAAAATATATGTTCAATATGGGACTATATTCTGCTAAATCCCATAAAAGAAATATTTTTGGAACTGATTTGGTATTTTTCATGAAAATGGACTAGTTATGAGTAAATGAATTAAATATGTTATGTGAAGTAAGAAAATTGAAAAATATGATTTTATGGCTTGAGAATCATACATGAGTTATATGCAGATTTTTGATGAGGGTTTTGGTTATTGGTGATGAAATCTTATGAGTTTGGCATTTTAGAATGATTAAATGCATTATTTAGTAAAGTGTAAACAATTAAAATAAATTGTTTATATGTTTAAGAAATGTTATTTCAATATCATTATACCGAAATATTGGTATAGATTTTATTGTGGAATTTCTACCTTTTTGTGTCTAGTTTACTATTCATGGGTTACTATTCACGAGTTACTATTCATGAGTTACTATTCACGAAGTTACTATTCACGAGTTATTATTCATGACAAAATTGGTTTCTTTTTCTGACCAAATTATAGTTGATTTATGAATATTACTCTTGAGATTAAAACTGTATGTTGATCATATTATTTTTATTATCATTTATAACATTTTTATAACCCTAATGATGATATTTCTCTTTGACTTGAGTGTAAAGATGGGTAGATTTTTGGTATGTTCATGACTATGGGTTCTCTTTGGCCGAAGAATACAAAGTTGAATTGTCGAATTTGGTATGATCGTGACCATTGAATTTATAATTGAATATCTTTAGCTTAAGTGCAAAGGTGAAATGATCAACATGGTTATAATTATTGTTTATATAAATTTCGAAATGATTATATATTTCTTTGAGATAATAATATATTTGGCTCAGTAGTGCAAATATGAACTGTTGATGAATATATTTGGCTCAAGTGCAAATATGAATCTGTTGAGGAATATCTTTGGCCTCAGTGAAAAAGATGAATTGTTGATGAATATCTTTGGCTCGTAGTGCAAAGATGACATGTTGTTGAATATCTTTGGCCGAAGAGAGCAAAAGATGAACAGTGTTGAGATGAACATGACCAACCTGGTGATACAAATGAATATCTTTGGCCGTAGTGCGAAGATGAAGTTATTAATATGATTATGAACAGGAAATGTGATTTGGTGTAACCATGATCTTTGATGTTTCAGGTAAAGATAGGAGATGAAAATTATCTTCGTCCTAGATGAGAAGAGGAATTTAGAACTACAATTATGATTACGAGTTATTCATATGATTGTGGACTAGAATTGTTAATTTTTGTTACAAGGATAAAATATTGTTGGTGGATTTTTAACATGGGGAAGATAATAGACTTCATAGTCTATTTGACTCTTCTAATGGATTGCTCGTTCTGCTACAACTATGGTTGAAATTTTTATCATCTACCATATGTTCTATATCTCTGATTTATTATTGTTGAAGGCTATTGATAATTTAATTATCTTTAGTCATGATATTCCTTACTGGGCTAGTTGTGTTCACCCTTCTATTTCACAATTCCTTTCAGGTAATAAGAGTGTAGCTGGGTCGAGCGGGGGTATCAGGGGAATAGAACGGTGGTCATCATTTAGTAGTTATATTTGATGAATCAACTAGGGTAAGGCGAACCCAACGTTGTAAGGGTGATTTGCCACTATCATACAAGATGTCTAATGACATACAACCTCGTGTCATCATAAGACAGGGTTGTGCTCATAAACTTGCTGAGTATATTTACGAGCACTACCTATATAATCTTGGTATTTGTTTGAATTATAATTCTCATTTAGAGACAGTGGAGATAATGATATGTCAAGAGAAGACTCGCCATTGAGAAGAATATGATAGTAATCTTCTCGTTTTTCTTTGGGGTCTATTGGGTCAACCAAGGATAATTCTGTGGCCATATGATATCTATCATAACCTAAACGCATGGCCTCCCATGTACGAAGGTTTCCTTGAGCACTTCCCAAAGATTCTAATTTCTGAAATAGTTTTTGACTATACCTTTATGTAAGGTGTCATTGTGACGTGCTATCCAAGGTTTGGATGAGAGTCACACTTGGTATATATTTGTATCCAAACTCACAGCATATGTGTTGTTGTATTTTGCACGACAATTGTTGTAATAAAGTTCTAATTGTTTTTACGTATCATGTATTTGGCGACTCGTAATAGGTTGGATGGAATGGACCTGTTTTGGGGTTGTCACAGTTGGTATCAGAGCTTAGGGATATGATCTCTAGAGGAGATCGGGGAATATAACTAGGAGGGGAGAGATGAGTAAATCCTTCGCTAGTGTGTCCTACCTAAGCTTATTTGTTGGTCAGTCATAATATCGGGATATTATGTGATATGTTAATTTGTTTAATTAACCCTTATTTTATGGCAGTATTTGAGAATGGCTACTAAGAATGTTAACAATGGAGTGAATGAGACCGTGGGGATACCTCTAATCACCAACCAGGATAATGTGATATCAGACGAAGAAGGAATTAGATAAATCCATGTGGTGAGTGAAGAATTGATAGTTGCACCCGAGATGGTCGCAGAGGTAACAGCTGAGAGTGAGGAAGAAGAAGAAGAAGAGGAAGAAGAGGAAGAAGAGGTACCTGAGGATAATTTATTAGAGGTATTATATGATCAAAATGTAGAATTTCAAAATCGTATTCATGAGTTAGAAGAGCAAGCTGAAGAACGACAGGCGGTCGTGGAGCAAAAGGATGCAACATTTCAAGCTTGTGTTACCCGATATGTGATGCTTGAACAAAAACATTCTTTGGCAGAGTATAAGATGATAAAGATGGAATCTGAGCTGAAAGAATAAAAAACTGAACGAGTGAGAATAAGTGATGCATGGGCAAAAGCCGCACGACACGTGGATATTGTGGAAAGAGATGTCTGATCTAAGAAGGCTAAAATAGATGATATGAATTTCTCTTTTTGGAAAGAAATTGGGAGAACCCAACATCGAGTTTTGAATTACCCTGTACATAGCGGTCAACCGGAATTCGATATGGATCGAAGATTGATGATTCAGATCATGAATCAGGAGTAAGATGAGGCAGTTGAAGGAGGAATATGTCCTATAGAAAAGTATATTCCAACGGTAGTGATGACGCCAAATGCTGTCCCAGACAAGTCAAAGCCGAGTAGTTCAAGGGATAGCGGTTGTCATGACTTCCTAACAAGTGAAGAACCCAAATGAAGTTATCACGGGAGATGAGCAATGGAGAAATCATGATGACCCGGGAGATAAAATCTGAAAGCAAGGTATTCTCAACTTTTTGAAATACCAGGTACGTAAATTTCGGGGACGAAATTTCATAAGGAGGGGAGATTGTAAGAACCTGAATTTTATGAATTAAAAGTATTAAATTTTTCTTATAATAACTATTCAGGAAATGGTTAAATTGATAAAAGGTTAAAGTTAAGGGTGATATATGATTTTTTTCAAAATACACAAGTGGTTATAAAATATTCATTGTTATCGGGGAATATTCATTTGGTCGTGGAATATTCTTTATGTCGGGGAATATTCGTACGACGGCGCAGCCATTTGTGGGCCCCATAACGGATAATTGTCGGATGAAGAAAATGACAAAATTGAGTTTTTATAAATAATCTAGCAGTAGTTATTACAGAATTAACAATCGTTGGAATACCGGTGGTTAAAATACAAAGATACTACGCGTTATCGCACGAAGAAGATTACCAGATTGCACAATATTTTTGAATTATTGATTCTTACGTAAGAAGGCACTACTCAATAATTGTTACATTAATTACTGTTCAATATTTTATTTTATTGATTCAATAATTGCTGCGTTGATATTTTATATTATTGTTGTTTCAATAATTATCGTTGCACAGTATTTCCCATTATCAGATCAATAATTCATATTATTTGAATAATATTATTAGATAGCATTATTGGCAATGTCTAGAAAGTTCTGTCAAGGAGAGGTTTGGTCACCTAATTGCGCGCCAGTAAGGTGAAATTCTTATTGGAAAGACCCCTCTTTCCTGGGAACGGCCTGGTTGTCATAATTGTGATTCTGTAATATTATTTGTGAATAATTAATTATTGATTTATACGATAAGGAAATATTTATTCTATGTGAATATAAATGATGGATATATTTATTTTTATGTGGAGAAAAATTAAGGAATTAATGCTGAGGTGTTTTATCAGTATTTTGTCGGTGTAGAGGTATTAAAAATCACCCGTTTATGAATTTCGGGTATTTTCTGATTGGAATTTGGAAAACCTTTCTTCTAAAAAATTGTAGAGAATTAAATTTCCTATGAAAACACGCGTGTTTTGAATTTTTCTGATAAAAGGGCTATTTATTATGAATTACTGAAGTTTCAGAAAATAAAATAATTTTTATTAATTTATGGGTGGGACCCACTTTGGTTGGTGTAGAAAAAAAATGTGCTGAAATTATTTGTTCAAAGGTGGAGTGATGAGCTTGGTCATGGTGTGCGTGACAATTGTTATAAGAATAATATTATTTTATTAATTTAGTCTCCTTTCATGTTTTAAAGATTTTCCTATAAATAGGTGCTTATGTTAGAATTGAAAATCACACCAGAAATAAGTTTTCTTTCTCTCTATATTAGCAAGCATATTTTTTAGAGTATTTAGATACTTTGAGAGTTGCTATTTAGTACAAGTTTCCTTCGGCTTTCTATCCAGATATTCCATCAAGCACCAGTTATTTTGAGGTAAAAGAGATTTTAAGGGTTATTATGTTTTTCATCAGATTTCTTTTCGACCTTCAGAAAATTTCGAAATATTTGAAATGATATTTTGATGAGTTTTATTGATTGTGTCCAAAAATAGTGATTTTGGATGTATAGATTGAGAGTTATGAATTTTACGAGAAAATACTATTTTAAAAGTAACCGCTTATAACTCCTTGTGGTTTACTCCAAAATTGATGAAATTTTTATTGGAAGTATATCTATATAATATCAATTGTACTGTGAATTTCAGAATTTTGGATAAAAGTACAATTTATGATAAATGTCTAAATATTCGGAGGTTTTGGCTATATGAAAAATAGTAAATGAATTTTAAAAATTTCGAGAAAAATATATGTTCAATATGGGACTATATTCGCTAAAACCCGTAAAAGAAATATTTTGGAACCTGATTTGGTATTTTCATGAAAATGGACTAGTTATGAGTAAATTGAATTAAATATGTTATGTGAAGTAAGAAAATTGAAAAATATGATTTTATGGCTTGAGAATCATACATGAGTTATATGCAGATTTTTGATGAAGGTTTTGGTTATTGGTGATGAAATCTTATGAGTTTGGCATTTTAGAATGATTAAATGCATTATTTAGTAAAGTGTAAACAATTAAAATAAATTGTTTATAAGTTTAAGAAATGTTATTTCAATATCATTATACCGAAATATTGGTATAGATTTTATTATGGAATTTCTACCTTTTTGTGTCAGGTTTACTATTCATGAGTTACTATTCACGAGTTACTATTTATGAGTTACTATTCACGAAGTTACTATTCATGGGTTACTATTCACGAGTTATTATTCATGACAAAATTAGTTTCTTTTTCTGACCAAATTATAGTTGATTTATGAATATTACTCTTGAGATTAAAACTGTATGTTGATCATATTATTTTTATTATCATATATAACATTTTTATAAGCCTAATGATGATATTTCTCTTTGACTTGAGTGTAAAGATGGGTAGATTTTTGGTATGATCATGACTATGGGTTCTCTTTGGCTAGTAATGCAAAGTTGAATTGTTGACTGGTATGATCGTGACCATTGAATTTATAATTGAATATCTTTAGCTTAAGTGCAAAGGTGAAATGATCAACATGGTTATAATTATTGTTTATATAAATTCTAAAATGATTATATATTTCTTTGAGATAATAATATATTTGGCATGTAGTGCAAATATGAGTTGTTTATGAATATATTTGGTCTGTAGTGCAAATATGAACTGTTGAGGAATATCTTTGGCCTGTAGTGCAAAGATGAATTATTGATGAATATCTTTGGCCCGTAGTGCAAAGATGACATGTTGTTGAATATCTTTGGCCAGTAGTGCAAAGATGAACAGGTGTTGAGATGAACATGACCAACTGGTGATACAAATGAATATCTTTGGCCGTAGTGCAAAGATGACGTTATTAGTATGATTATGAACAGGAAATGTGATTTGGTGTAACCATGATATCGATCTTTGATGTTTCAGGTAAAGATAGGTGATGAAAATTATCTTCGTCCTGGATGAGAAGAGGAATTTAGAACTACAATTATGATTATGAGTTATTCATATGATTGTGGACTAGAATTGTTGATTGATGTTACAGGGATAAAACATTGTCGGTGGATTTTTAAAATGGAGAAGATAATTGACTTCATAGTCTATTTGACTCTTCTAATGGATTGCTCGTTCTGCTGCAACTATGGTTGAAATTTTTATTATCTATCATATGTTCTAAATCTATAATTTATTATTGATGAAGGCTATTGATAATTTAATTATCTTTAGTCATGATATTCCTTACTGGGCTAGTTGTGCTCACCCTTCTGTTTCACAATTCCTTTCAGGTAATAAGAGTGTAGCTGGGTCGAGCGGGGGTAACATGGGAATAGAACGGTGGTCATCATTTAGTAGTTATATTTGGTGAATCAACTAGGGTGAGGCGAACCCAACATTGGAAGGGTGTTTTGCCACTATCATACAAGATGTCTAATGACATACAACCTTGTGTCATCATAAGATAGGGTTGTGCTCATCCACTTGCTGAGTATATTTAGGAGCACTACCTATATAATATTGGTGTTTGTTTGAAGTATAATTCTCATTTAGAGACAGTGGAGATAATGATATATCAAGAGAAGACTCACCATTGGGAAGAATATGATAGTAATCTTCTCGTTTTTCTTTGGGGTCTATTGGGTCAACCAAGGATAATTTGTGGCCATATGATATCTATCATAACCTGGGACGCATGGCCTCCCATGTACGAAGGTTTCCTTGAGCACTTCCCAAAGATTCTAATTTCTAAAACAGTTTTTGACTATACCTTTATGTAAGGTGTCATTGTGACGTGCTATCCAAGATTGGGATGAGAGTCACAGTTGGTATATATTTGTATCCAAACTCACAGCATATGTGTTGTTATATTTTGCACGACAATTGTTGTAATAAAGTTTTAATTATTTTTTGTACCATGTATTTGGCGACTCAGAATAGGTTGGATGGAATGGACCTATTTTGGGGTTGTCACATATTAAGGTTAGAGAAACCCACCTTTTTGTTTGCTTACGAATCTTTGTTAACAGACTTGCTTTGAAAATCAGGTTTTTCTCTCAAACTCTCTCAATACTCTGAACTTCTTTATTTTTCTCAAAACTCTCTCTAGCCTTTCTTTCTTTTCTCAGTAATAATCTAGACTACTAACAACGTAACTCAACTAATAACCAATACGCGGAACATAAAACTGACATGGCCATAATAAGCCTAATCAATACTAACATCGGTTATAAAATATATAACGTACCACTTATAAATATATATATATATATATATATATATATATTATATTTATTTAGTTTATCTTATAAACAATTTAAATTTCAAAAAACCAAAAGCCATAGGGCTTTGTTTGGCAAACCATTTATAAAATAAAGGATTAATATACTTACACCTTGTTTGGCAAAACTAAATTAAAATGACTTTAATTTATTTTAATAACTTTTTATAACATAGTTATTTGTCATACTTTATTTAATAACAATTTATTAAATAATTCACTTAATCACATAAGTCAATCCACATAACACATTAATTATTTAACAAATAAATAATTAACTAAAACAACTCAATCAAATTGAACAATTATTTATTCAATAATAAACACATCCAATAAATATTTATAACTTACACTTAAAAATCTGGAATGTTACAGGTAAAGTACAGTAATACGCGTGGTTGCACAGTAGCACACGGTATTGCACAGTATTTTTGGATTATTGATTCTTACGTAAGAAGGCACTACTCAAAAATTATTACAGTAATTATTGTTCAATATTTTATTTTATTGATTCAATAATTGTCACTGCACAGTATTTCCCATTATTAGATTAATAATTCATATTATTTGAATAATATTATTAGATAGCATTATTGGTAATGTCTAAGGAAGTTTTATCTAGAAAAAGGGGTTGGTCACCTAATTGCCCGCCAATAAGTAGAAATCCTTATCGGAAATATCCCTCTTTCCAGGGAACGACCTGGTTGTCATTATTGTGATTCTGTAATATTATTTGTGAATAATTAATTATTAATTTATATGATAAGGAAATATTTATTTTATGTGGATATAAATGAAGGAATTAATGCTGAGGTATTTTATCAGTATTTTGTCGGAATAGAGGTGTTGAAAATCATCCGTATGTGGTGTAACAACCCGATATTTTCTATATAATTAAATAGGAAATTTTGCGTATAATTTTTTTTTTATTTTAAGGATGAGGATTTGTACAAGATAATTTGTGTATGTAATTATGTAATAAATAAAAATATATTTATTACATGAATGTTTACAAATAATTTTATTTTAGAATTATTGACTATTATAAAGTTTATTCTTTTCATAATTACTTTTATAGCGAAAATGTTTTTATTAATATGTGAAACGACTATTAGAATTATTATAATAAATATTTTATTATATGAATTTATTTTTGATTAATTAAGTTAATTATTTTAACTTGATAATGGCGTATATGAATATTAAATCGGATATCAAATCCAAACCCTAATTCTGGATTTGGAATAAGGAAAGAGGATAATAAAATAATATTAATTATATTTCAGTGTTATAAATATGTATGCTAGGTATGTAAGGTTAAGCTGGGAGCAGTTTTAGTATAAACCTGAAAAACCCTAATTTTACTAACAAACACTAATTTCAAAGTCAAATGAGACTTTCAAATCTGTTAAGTCAATATGTTATGTGATTCATGATAATTATAATTATTAATAATCAAGAGAAAACCCTAATTGTAAATTAAAACCCTAATTTCTTAAATTAGAAACCTTAAATAATAATTAGCTAATTGCTAAATGGAAACCCTAATTTAAAACTCAGGTTGAGTTCGACACTGTTATATAAATGTGTTATATGGTGCATGCATGTTATGTATTATATAATTTTATATTGATTAGGTAAACCCTAATTAATATTTAGAAATGTTAATTTTTAGAAACCCTTATTAATATTTAGAAAATCCTAAATTATTGTTAAACCCTAATTTGAAACTCAAAT
Organism: Panax ginseng; assembly: GCA_020205605.1. NCBI lineage: Eukaryota > Viridiplantae > Streptophyta > Magnoliopsida > Apiales > Araliaceae > Panax > Panax ginseng. Next base: position 37,723,609 of record CM035127.1, on the reverse strand, counting down.
TAGAGTTCAAGATGTATTGGTAATGATGTTAATGTGATTTATGATTGGTGTGATAGATATTAACCCTAATTAGGGAGAACCCTAATTTTCAAAACCCTAATTAGCTAGAAACTCTAATTTGTAAATTAGTAACCCTAATTTGCTAATTGGTGCCCTAATTACTAAATTAGCGAGGTTAATTATAATTAGTAAATTCTTAATTTAATTTTCAAGTTTAGATAATTAGAAATCTAATCTAATTAAGAAACCCTAATTTACAAATTTTAGAAACTAAAATTTATTTAAATTTTTTTACAAACCCTAAAATGTAATTCTAGAATGCAATTGTTGGAAAACCTTAGGGTTAAACCCTAAGGGTCAAACCCTAAGGGTTTGCCAAAAGACCAAAGTGTCATTAAATTTGTGAACCAAAAGACTATTATGCCCTTATTGTATAATTGATGATAACTTGTCAAATTAGCTAATGCTTTAGCTGGTGACCTAAACCAACCACCCCATGTGCTCTCTAATGCCAGCAATCAGTCCTTTTATCAGCCAATTCATTGCACCCAAATGATATAAATAGAATTGGAGAGAGAAAAGTGAGCATTTGCATAATTTTTTCTTACAAACACTCAACTAAACTCTCTCCACCCAAAACCTACGAAACTTACTTGCTAGATCAGTCCCCAATCAAGCCCCACGAATACCATTATCAAATCAGGAGGTCCGAATCAAAATCAAAGCTTAGAAAAGGTATAAACCCTAGAATTTGAAAATCCTTTGATCTGATGTTAGATTTTGTTGTTTGTTGTTTAATGTTGTGTAATTAGATGTTATTTAGTGATCTGGGTTGTTATATCCCAGATCCATAACATCAAAGTGCTCGAAATTTAAGTTTTTCAAAATCTGGGAATTTAATTTTTTGTGGTCTGACAACGAATGTCAGACCCTGTAAATCTTAGCATGTTATGTATTGTTGTTGTTTGAAGGTTGTTACTTGTAGTATGTTGTATGTTCTATGTTCTGAAACTAAAATAAAGGTTTGATGAGGTCTGGATTTCATTTTATAAACGGTCAAAACTCGTTGACCGGGCATGACCGGATGAATTCTGGGTAACCCAGAAAGCGTTTTCCAGCGTCTGACAAGAACTTTGTAAGTCCGGATCTGTTAAGTTTTAAGTTCTTTAATCTTTTTGTTTGGTACATGTTGTAACTGGTAATATGGACTATAGATTCATGTCTTAAGATCCCATAAACAATCAACATATCAATAGTGGAAAGCGGTCAAAGTAGGCCACTTGTACTGTTTTTGTATTTCTGGAATTTTCAGAAAAGTCTATGAGCAAGTTCTCTGACAGTCTTTGACCGACTCATAAATTATGATTTTGTTGTTGTTAATCTAATATGTTACTTTGTAAACATTCTATCATACATGGACTATAACTTTGAAGCATTAAACCACCTAGACCAAGTCCAGAACATAGATTAAAGTGAGCTTGAATGTGTAAACTCGAAACTGTCTGGGCCCAGAAAATCCAGATGAATGTCTGACAGCATGTTTACAATCCCAGATCTCTTTGTGTTTTCGTAGTAGGGCCTAGATGTTGATTGCTAGTTGTAGTGTTGTGTAATGACTACATGGTCATGGTTAAGGATATCCCAGAACATGTTTGGATTAAGATTTAGAGTCAAAGTTGACCCCTTGTTAAGGCCGGCTGTCAGTGTTCTTGAGCTCAAGAACACCAACAACGACAGAAAGCGTCACTAAAGGCTACAGCGATGGTTTCTTTTAATTTAATTTCCTAAATTCTAGAAAAATTCTTTAAAAATAAGAATAAATTCCTAAAAAATATAAAATCAGTTTAAAAATTATTTAAAATTCGAAAATTAGTTTTTAATTATTTTGAATATATTACATAAATATTTAATATTTTTGGAATATTAAAAGTATTTAATTTATTTAATTATAATATTAAATAAATTATTTAAAAAATGATTTTAATACATGAAAAATCATTTAAAATTATATTATGGTATAAGAAAATAATTTAAGTTATTTTTGATAACTTTTAATATTTTGTGATAAATTTCATTAATTAATTAATATTAATGTTAATTAAGTTATTTATTTAATATATTAAATAAATTATGAAAAATAGAATTAATGATTTAAAAATTATAGAAAAATGATTTAAAGGTTATAAAAGTATTTTAAGTTATAAATATAACTTTTGATATTTTGTCATGAAAAATATTAATATTTTAATATTAAATGATATTAAATTTATTTAATAATTATATTAAATAAATTAGTTTTAAAATGATTTTAATATTAGAAAAATCATTTTAAATGAAAATAAATAGTTTAAAATATTTTTAAGTTATAAAATATAACTTTTAATAGTTAAAGGTAAATTTCATTAATTAATTATTATTAATGATATTAAAGTTATTTAATAATTATATTAAATAAATTAGTTTAAAATGATTTTAATATTATAAAAATCATTTAAAATAAAAATAAAGTGTTTAAAGATATTTTAAGTTATAAATTATAACTTTTGATATTTAAAGGAAAATTTTATTAATAATTTAATATTAAATGATATTAGATTTATTTATTTAATAATTATATTATAAATAAATAGTTTAAAAATGGTTTTATTTAAAATCATTTAAAAAGGATATAAATAAATTAAAAATATTTGAAGTTATGATTAAGGACTTTTAATATTTTGATAAAGAATACATTAATATTTTAATATTAATGATAATTATTTAAAATGATTTTAATTCTTTTAAAAATCATTTAAGTGTAATATTAATATTTTAAAAGTATTTTGAGTTATTATAAATAACTTTAATATTTTGACAATGGTTTCATTAATAGTTTAATATTAATTAAATATTAATGATAATGGAATTGTTTAATATTTAAATCATTTAATAATAATTTCGGTGTTTGGAAATTCATGATAAATTATAATAAATGTTTAAAAATTATTATAAGTTATTTAAGAAAAATATGACTATTACTTAAATAGTCTAAATAGATATTGAACTTCGATAAAGAGTCTTAGACTCGATAATTACCCGATAAAGTCGTCGGTACACCGACATGTTTCAGAAATTGATCTGGACTAAAATATTTTGATTGTATATGTGTTTATTTATGATTCAATGGTTGTGGAATATATGTGACATTGTGATTAGGTTATGTGTCGATCGCAATAAGCGGTAAGCTATGTGTTATAGTATGTTTTTTCTAATCGATCAAATGATCTTATTACCGATAGGTGTTATATAAAGATAGAACTAAGTTACTGAATCGTAGAAGCAAGATCGTGCAAGTATCTTACCTTTGCATTTCCTTTTATGCAATGGACATGAGTAAGAAGTTTTAGAATTATATTATTATTATGCTATATTATTAACCCTATTGTGATATATTCTATATCCGATCATTGTTTATCAACATGTTAGTATATGATAATTCAGATATATATTCTGTTCGTTAATTTGTATATATGGTTATACTAGTGTCCCCACTTGGATAATCATTGTATTTAATCACATGTTGACATATATATCTAAGCCGTCTAAGCTATTTGATTAGCTAGACACAAATTTCGAAATATCGTTGAATAAGTTAAAAACCTTTTTGTATCCAATCAAATTATTTTGGTTCGGATTCCAGACTAAGTATGAACATCCCAATCACGGGAAATTTTTTATGCGCTAAGGCGGACAAAGGATATGAATGATAATATCGTTCTAGCAATGTAGTATTGATTAATACATGGCTCATTGGGATGATCACCCTCGCGCCCGTAAGTTATGACAGTTTGCAGATGAAGTTCTGCTAAACCTTATCGAAAACTAAAAACAATGTTCATAGTATGTCAACTAAACCTCATATATAGTCAATATGTAGTTTCAAAATTTGGAGATAGAATTGTTATGTTATTATTATCGGTTCAGTTTACTTCACAACTATAAATTTGTTATAGAAGTGATGTACAAAGAAAATATTTATTTCTTTCAGCTACTTATATTTCTAATTGTTATTACTTGCTGGGCACCCAAATGCTCACCCTTGCTTAAATTTAAATGTTTTCATTTAGGCATGAACAACTCGAGAGTTCGCATAAGAACAAGTAAAAGGAAAGCAAAGCGTAACATGTTTAATGGTATCTTTTGTAATAGTTAGACAATATATAGATAATGATATGTATTATATATCATGTCAAGAATTATAGTAAAGGTCATAGAATTGGGATTAGACTCGATAAATGTAAGTTAAGTTTGATATTTATATTATTGTTATTATTATTAGTATTATTCCGCTCATAGAAATGGTATCGTGAAGAACCGAGTTCGGGTTTCAAGTACCCAAGTTTGGGGTCTTTACAAGTTGGTATCAGAGCTTAGGGTTAAAAACCTTTGGTGGGTTAGACCTTAGGCTATAACCTTGGAACAGAGGAAAACGTTGAAAATACAATTAACTCATATAGAGTTTAAAAAGGAGATGAATTGAACTAGTTCATCTGCAAACAAAATAAAAGGTAACTTATATAAAACTATTATTTGTTGTGTGTATATATTAGTTGATAATCAGGATAAATTAGGTGTGTAGATGTCAGATAAAAAATAATTAGAATACCCTTAGATTGTAAAGAAGGAGCCGATCTCCATAACCGAGCAAATATCAAAGCCAATAGTTGAAATAGAGGCTCACATTGAAAGCTACCTCAAAGAGGTGGTTATTTTGAAAAGTGTAGTACCGGACCCTGAAACGATAGTATGACTGATAGGTAAAGTATAGTTAAATAATATGTGGTCAATGTCGAGTTCTTAAACTCATATGTTTGTGGTGAGTTCTTAAACTCATAATGTATGGTAAGTTGGACGAACTAGGTGTAGTTAGGTGTGAATCGATTATTGAGGATAATGGGAATAGACAGATTACTAAGCAATTGATCCTTAGTGGAGGTGTAAGAAATAAGTAGTACTAGTATTACTTGAATAGGTGGTATGATTCTATGTTAAGTATATGATAGGTATGTTTGTATAAGGTAATATTTTTAACTTTTATATAAGTTGTGGCAGCGATTCCCGACTTTTGAGTCACAAAGGGATAGCGGATGATTAAAGCAATATGTGCTATGGTATGTCAAGTGATATGAGTATGAAGTTATATGGGATTAATAAAATAAGTTGGTATAAAGATAGTAGTTAATTATATGAGTACTGGTTAATGCAGAAAACCAAAATTTCAAAATCTAATATTTTGAGTACATGATTATTGAATAGAAAGTTTTGTTTTATACGTATACGATAAGGCTTAGAATAAAGAATAAATTTTGATAAAGCCGCCAAGGAGACAAAAAATGAAATACACGGACAGAAGAACCTGTCAACAAAGCTGGAAGACAACCAGACCCGATACAGAATTTTGTGAATATGGACGATCAAGCTATGCAGAACAAAATACCAATCGCGGGAAGATCAACCAGATAATCGAAAGACAAACGTCAAAGATTTCAAGACGTTCGTACTGCCAGGATTTAGAGGATCAACCGAATTGTGTGTAGCGTTAGTGATAGCTAGGTAACGAAGGGCAAAAGATAGTTTTGTCACCTATACGGTAAAAAGGAAAGGAGATAAAAGGAAAGTCTGTGTTTTAAGTGTGAATCAATGGAGTATAAGATGGAAGACTGTCCAAGAAGGAGAAAGGAGGCAAGTAATGCCAATACGGGAAAATGCAGCAGGACATTGGCGACAACGGGACCAACATCAACAAATCAAACCAACGTAAATCAACGCAAGTGTCTTCAACACGACTGTTTCAAGAAATCAGAGCGGTGGGGATGCAACTCCAGGTATTACTCAAATCAATTTTATTTTCTTATATATTATTTTCTTATATATAGTAAAATTATTTTATAAATTATTTTGAAGGAGGAAAATTGATTTCTAATAGAACTCAATTTTTCATATAAGCAGATAGATAAGCTTTATGTTGAATAGTTAAATATCAGTTCGATCAATTTTGATCGAGATCTACTTGTAATGATTATGTATGCTATGTACCCTGGTATGTATAAGTTTTAAAACGGTGATTCCAGGGACGGAATCTTTATAAGGGAGGGTGAATGTAACAACCCGATATTTTCTATATAATTAAATAGGAAATTTTGCATATAATTTTTTTTTATTTTAAGGATGAGGATTTGTACAAGATAATGCGTGTATGTAATTATGTAATAAATAAAATATATTTATTATTACATGAATGGTTACAAATAATTTTATTTTAGAATTATTGACTATTATAAAGTTTATTCTTTTAATAATTACTTTTATAGCAGAAATGTTTTTATTAATATGTGAAACGACTATTAGAATTATTATAATAAATATTTTATTATATAAATTTATTTCAGATTAATTAAGTTAAATATTTTAACTTGATAATGGCGTATATGAATATTAAATCGGATATGGAATCCAAACCCTAATTCTGGATTTGGAATAAGGAAAGAGGATAATAAAATAATATTAATTATATTTCAATGTTATAAATATGTATGCTAGGTGTGTAAGGTTAAGCTGGGGAGCAGTTTTAGTATAAACATGTAAAACCCTAATTTTACTGACAAACACTAATTTCAAAGTCAAATAAGACTTTAAAATTTGTTAAGTCAATATGTTATGTGATTCATGATAATTATAATTATTAATAATCAAGAGAAAACCCTAATTGTAAATTAAAACCCTAATTTCTTAAATTAGAAACCTTAAATAATAATTAGCTAATTGCTCAATGGAAACCCTAATTTAAAACTCAGGTTGAGTTCGACACTGTTATATAACTGTGTTATATGGTGCATGCATGTTATGTATTATATAATTTTATATTGATTAGGTAAACCCTAATTAATATTTAAAAATATTAATTTTTAGAAACCCTTATTAATATTTAGAAAATCCTAAGTTATTGTTAAACCATAATTTGAAACTCAAATTAGAGTTCAAGATTTATTGGTAATGATGTTAATGTGATTTATGATTGGTGTGATAGATATGAACCCTAATTAGGGAGAACCCTAATTTTCAAAATCCTAATTAGCTAGAAACTATAATTTGTAAATTAATAACCCTAATTTGCTAATTGGTGCCTTAATTACTAAATTAGCGAGGTTAATTATAATTAGTAAATTCTTAATTTAATTTTCAAGTTTAGATAATTAGAAATCTAATCTAATTAAGAAACCCTAATTTACAAATTTTAGAAACTAAAATTTATTTAAATTTTTTTACAAGCCCTAAAATGTAATTCTAGAATGCAATTGTTGGAAAACCTTAGGGTTAAACCCTAAGGGTCAAACCCTAAGGGTTTGCCAAAAGACCAAAGTGTCATTAAATTTGTGAACCAAAAGACTATTATGCCCTTATTATATAATTGGGAATAACTTGTCAAATTAGCTAATGCTTTTGTTGGTGACCTAAACCAACCACCCCATGTGCTCTCTAATGCCTGCAATCAGCCCTTATATCAGCCAATTCATTGCACCCAAATGATATAAATAGAATTGGAGAGAGAAAAGTGAGCATTTGCATAATTTTTTCTTACAAACACTCAACTAAACTCTCTCCACCTAAAACCGACGAAACTTACTTGCTAGATCAGTCCCCAATCAAGCCCCACGAATACCATTAACAAATCAAGAGGTCAGAATCAAAATCAAAGCTTAGAAAAGGTATAAACCCTAGAATTTGAAAATCCTTTGATCTGATGTTAGATTTTGTTGTTTGTTGTTTAATGTTGTGTAATTAGATGTTATTTAGTGATCTGGGTTGTTATATCCCAGATCCATAACATCAAAGTGCTCGAAATTTAAGTTTTTTAAAATTTGGGAATTTATTTTTTGCTATTCCGACAACCTAATGTCGAATTTCGTAAATCTTAGCATTTTATGTATTGTTGTTGTTTGAAGGTTGTTACTTGTAGTATGTAGTATTTTCTTTATTCTGAAACTCAAATAAAGGTTTGATGAGGTCTGGATTTCATTTTATAAAAGGTCAAAACCCGTTGACCGGGCATGACCGGATGAACTCTGGGTAACCTAGAAAGCGTTTTTCAGCGTCTAACAAGAACTTTGTAAGTCCAGATCTGTCAGGTTTTAAGTTCTTTAATCTTTTTGTTTGGTACGTGTTGTAACTGGTAATATAAACTATAGATTCATGTCTTAAGATCCCATAAACAATCAACATATCAATCGTGGAAAGCGGTCAAAGTAGGCCACTTGTATTGTTTTTGTATTTCTGGAATTTCCAGAAAAGTCTATGAGCAAGCTCTCTGACAGCCTTTGACCTGCTCATAAATTATGATTTTGTTGTTGTTAATCTAATATGTTACTTTGTAAATATTCTATCATACATGGACTATAACTCTGAAGCATTAAACCACCTGGACCAAGACCAGAATATAGATTAAAGTGAGCTTGAATGTGTAAACTTGAAACTGTCTGGGCTTAGAAAACCCAGATGAATGTCTGACAACATGTTTACAATCCCAGATCTCTTTGTGTTTTCGTAGTAGGGCCTAGATGTTTATTGTTAGTTGTAGTGTTGTGTAATGACTACACGGTCATGGTTAAGGATATCCCAGAACATGTTTGGATTAAGATTTAAAGTTGGTCAAAGTTGACCCCTTTGTTAAGGCCGGCTGTCAGTGTTCTTGAGCTCAAGAACACCAACAGCGACAGAAAGCGTCGCTAAAGGCTACAACAACGGTTTCTTTTAATTTAATTCCCTAAATTCTGAAAAAAATGCTTTTAAAATAAGAATAAATTCCTAAAAATTATAAAATCCGTTTTAAAAATTATTTTAAAATCCGAAAATTAGTTTTTAATTATTTTGAATATATTTCATAAATATTTAATATTTTGGAATATTAAAAGTATTTAATTTATTTAATTGTAATATTAAATAAATTATTTAAAAATGATTTTAATACATGAAATAATCATTTAAAATTATATTATGGTATAAGAAAATAATTTAAGTTATTTTTGACAACTTTTAATATTTTATGATAATTAATTTATTTATTTAATATATTAAATAAATTATGAAAAATAGAATTAATGATTTAAAAATTATAGAAAAAAGATTTAAAGGTTATAAAAGTATTTTAAGTTAGAAATATAACTTTTGATATTTTGTCATGAAAAATATTAATATTTTAATATTAAATGATATTAAATTTATTTAATAATTATATTAAATAAATTAGTTTAAATATGATTTTAATATTAGAAAAATCATTTTAAATGAAAATAAATAGTTTAAAAATATTTTAAGTTATAAAATATAACTTTTAATATTTAAAGGTAAATTTTATTAATTAATTATTATTAATGATGTTAAAGTTATTTAATAATTATATTAAATAAATTAGTTTAAAAATGATTTTAATATTATAAAAATCATTTAAAATAAAAATAAAGTGTTTAAAGATATTTTAAGTTATAAATTATAACTTTTGATATTTAAAGGAAAATTTTATTAATAATTTAATATTAATGATATTAGATTTATTTAATAATTATATTAAATAAATAGTTTTAAAATGGTTTTATTTAAAATCATTTAAAAAGGATATAAATGAATTAAAAATATTTGAAGTTATGATTAAGGACTTTTAATATTTTGATAAATAATACATTAATACTTTAATATTAATGATAATTATTTTAAAATGATTTTAATTCTTTTAAAAATCATTTAAGTGTAATATTAATACTTTAAAAGTATTTTGAGTTATTATAAATAACTTTAATATTTTGGCAATGGTTTCAGTAATAGTTTAATATTAATTAAATATTAATGATAATAGAATTGTTTAATATTTAAATCATTTAATAATGATTCCGGTGTTTGAAAATTCATGATAAATTATAATAAATGTTTAAAAATTATTATAAGTTTTAATTAAGAATAATATGACTGTTACTTAAATAGTCTAAATAGATATTGAACTTCGATAAAGAGTCTTAGACTCGATAATTACCCGATAAAGCCGTTTGTACACCGACATATTTCAGAAATTGATCTGGACTTAGATATTTTGATTGTATATGTGTTTATTTGTGATTCAATGGTTGTGGAATATATGTGACATTGTGATTAGGTTATGTGCTGACTGCAATAAGCAGTGCTATGTGTTATAGTATGTTGTTCTAATCGATCAAATGATCTTATTACTGATAGGTGTTATATAAAGATAGAACTAAGTTGCGAAGTGTAAGCAGCGCATCAGGCAAGTATCTTACCTTTGCATTTTCTTTATGCAATGGACATGAGTAAGAAGTTTTAGAATTATATTATTATTATGCTATATTATTAACCCTATTGTGATATATTCTATATCCGATCATTGTTTATCAACATGTTAGTATATGATAATTCAGATATATATTCTGTTCGATAATTTATATATATGGTTATACTAGTGTCCCCACTTGGATAATCATTGTATTTAATCACATCTTGATATATATATATATATATATATATATATATATATATTTAAGTCATCTAAGTTATTTGATCAGCTAGACACAAATTTCGAAATATCGTTGAATAAGTTAAAAACCTTTTTGTATCCAATCAAATTGTTTTGGTTCGAATTCCAGACTAAGTATGAACATCCTAATCACGGAAAAATTCTTATGCGCTAAGGCGGACAAAGGATATGAACGATAATATCGTTCTAGCAATGTAGTATTGATCAATACAGGGCTCATTGGGATGATCACCCTCGCGCCCGTAAGTTATGACGGTTTGCAGATGAAGTTCTGCTAAACCTTATCGAAAACTAAAAATGTTCATAGTATGTCAACTAAACCTCATATATAGTCAATATGTAGTTTCAAAATTTGGAGATAGAATTGTTATGTTATTATTATCGGTTCAGTTTACTTCACAACTATAAATTTGTTATAGAAGTGATGTACAAAGAAAACATTTATTTCTTTCAGCTACTTATATTTCTAATTGTTATTACTTGCTGGGCACCCAAATGCTCACCCTTGTTTAAATTTAAATGTTTTCAAACTAGGCATGAACAACTCGTGAGGTTCGCATAAGAACAAGTAAAAAGGAAAGCAAATGCAGAACATGTTTAATGGTATCTTTGTAATAGTTAGACAAATATATGACAATGATATGTATTATATATCATGTAAAGAATTATAGTAAAGGTTACATAATTGGGATTAGACTCTGATAAATGTAAGTTAAGTTTGATATTTATATTATTGTTATTATTATTAGTATTATTCTGCTCATAGAAATGGTATCGTGAAGAACCGAGTTCGGGTTTTAAGTACCCGAGTTTGGGGTCTTTACAAGTTGGTATCAGAGCTTAGGGTTAAAAACCTTTGGTGGCTTAGACCTTAGGCTATAACCTTGGAACAGAGGGAAACGTTGAAAATACAATTAACTCATATAGAGTTTAAAAAGGAGATGAATTGAACTAGTTCATCTTGAAACAAAATAAAAGATAACTTATATAAAACTATTATTTGATGTGTGTATATATTAGTTGATAATCAGGATAACTTAGGTGTGTAGATGTCAGATAAAAAATAATTAGAATACCCTTAGATTGCAAAGAAGGAGCCGATCTCCATAACCGAGCAAATATCAAAGCCAATAGTTGAAATAGAGGCTCACATTGAAAGCTACCTCAAAGAGGTGGTTATTTTGAAAAGTGTAGTACTGGACCCTGAAACGATAGTATGACTGATAGGTAAAGTATAGTTAAATAATATGTTGTCAATGTCGAGTTCTTAAACTCATATGTTTGTGGTGAGTTCTTAAACTCATAATGTATGGTAAGTTGGACGAACTAGGTGTAGTTAGGTGTGAATCGATTATTGAGGATAATGGGAATAGAGAGATTACTAAGCAATTGATCCTTAGTAGAGGCGTAAGAAATAAGTAGTACTAGTATTACTTGAATAGGTGGTATGATTCTATGTTAAGTATATGATAGGTATGTTTGTATAAGGTAATATTTTTAACTTTTATATAAGTTGTGGCAGCGATTCGAGACTTTTGAGTCACAAAGGGATAGCGGATGATTAAAGCAATATGTGCTATGGTATGTCAAGTGATATGAGTATGAAGTTATATGGGATTAATAAAATAAGTTGGTATAAAGATAGTAGTTAATTATATGAGTACTGGTTAATGCAGAAAACCAAAATTTCAAAATCTAATATTTTGAGTACATGATTATTGAATAGAAAGCTTTGTTTTATACGTATACGATAAGGCTTAGAATAAAGATTAAATTATGTTAAAGCCGCCAAGGAGATTTAAAACGAAATACTGGATTGAAGAACACACAACAAAGTCGGAAGACAACCAGACCCAATACAGAATTTTGTGAATATGGACGATCAAGCTATGCAGAACAAAATACCAATCGCGGGAAGATCAACCAGATAATCGAACGACAAACGTCAAAGATTTCAAGACGTTCGTACTGCCAGGATTTAGAGGATCAACTGGCCTGTAGCAACGTTAGTGATAGCTAGGGTAACGAAGGGACAAAAGATAGTTTTGTCAACTAAACCTCATATATAATCAATATGTAGTTTCAAAATTTGGAGATAGAATTGTTATGTTATTATTATCGGTTCAGTTTACTTCACAACTATAAATTCGTTGTAGAAGTGATGTACAAAGAAAATATTTATTTCTTTCAAATTTACTTATATTTCTAATTGTTATTACTTGTTGGGCACCCAAATGCTCACCCTTGCTTAAATTTAAATGTTTTCAAATTTAGGCATGAAAAAACTCAAGGTTCGCATAAGAACAAGTGAAAAGGAAAGCAAAGCAGTAACATGTTTAATGGTATCTTTTGTAATAGTTAGACAATATATAGACAATGATATGTATTATATATCATGTAAAGAATTATAGTAAAGGTTGCGTAATTGGAATTAGACTATGATAAATGTAAGTTAAGTTTGATATTTATATTATTGTTATTATTATTCGTATTATTCCGCTCATAGAAATGGTATCGTGAAGAACCGAGTTTGGGTTTCAAGTACCCGAGTTTGGGGTCTTTACATGTGGATTTCGGTCACTTTCCGTTTAGAATTTGAAAAAATTTTCTTCTACAAAGTTGTAGAGAATTAAATTTTATATGGAATGGACATAAGGTTCATATTTTTCTGATAAAAGGGATATTTATTATGAATTATTGAAGTTTTTGAATATTGTTTGAATTTAAAATATTTTGCTGGAGATTTTCTAGAATGGGTGGGCCCCACTTTTGTCCTTTGTTGGTGTAAAATGTGCTGAGAATTATTTCAAAAGTGGTGTGCTCATTTTTCAAAGATGGGTGCGTAGAAGCCACCGTAGGATTTTGTCGATCTCGGTAAAAGCTAAGCATTTCTATAAATAGGTGCTTAGTTAGAATTGAAAATCACACCGTAATCAAGTTTCGATTCTCTATAATATCGAGCATATTTTTGTGACTATTTAGATACTTTGAGAGTTCATAAGCAGTGCAAGTTTTCTTCAGCATTATATCCGATATTTCAGTCAGAAGTACTATTCTTTTGAGGTAAAGGATGTTATTTCTTTTAATATCATTATACCAAAATATTGGTATGAATTTTATTATGAAATTTTTATCTTTTTATGTCGAGGTTACTATTCACGTATACGACACTATTTATGGGTACTATTCACGAAGTATGATTTTTCTTATGGAATTTCTACTGTTTTGTGTCAGGGTTACTATTCACGTATACGACACTATTCACGAATACGACACTATTCATAAAAAAAAAATTAAATTTTCTTTTCTTTGTCCAAGTTGTCTATTATGGTAACTATCTTTGATTGTAACCATGTTTTGATCTTCATTCTTAAATTTTGCTCCACAATTGATTATTATTGAGTATTTTTGAACTTGGATAAACTAAAGTACAAATCCCTAATCTTTGTCCTTTTATCTCACTGGATTCATTTTCTTAAAAATATTTTCATCATCCTCAGTCCTAAATGGTGATATAACTGAATATCTTTGGCATGTAGTGCAAAGATGAATGATTACTTGATGAATATCTTTGGCCCATAGTGCAAAGATGGACAGGTGTTGAGATCAACATGACCAACTAATGATACAAATGAATATCTTTGGCTCGTAGTGCAAACATGAATATTTGATGCAGGATGCATATTGATTGATGTTACACGGATAAAATATTGATGATGGACTTTTAAATCATTGAAGACGGTAGACTTCATTCTATACTTAACTCTTCTAATGAATTGTTATTTCCGCTGCGAATATTGATCTAAAACTTGTTGTCCATTATATTTTATCTGACTTATTGAAGGCTAACGATAATTTGTTCTACATTATCTTAGTCATAATATTCTTTAATGGGCTAGTTGAGCTCACCCTTTCCCTTTTTGTTCCATTTTTCTTCTCAGGAGGTGAGAATATAGCGGGAACTAGTCGGGGTGTAGAGTGATGTTTCAGGGCAGTTGTTTTAGCAGTCCTCACTATTTTGTAAAATAGTGTATCAATAATTGTATTGAGGACTTATTTGAGTTTGGATATTATCTAGAAGACAATAGTTGTATTTAAACTCACAGCATATATGTTGTCGTATTTTGCATGACAATTGTAATAATGAAGTTGTAGTTGTTTACTGTACCATGTATTTGGCGAGTCAGAATGGGTTGTGTGGACCTATTTTGGGGGCATCATAGTTGGTATCAGAGCTTAGGGATATGGTCTCTGGCGAAGATCGGGGAATAGAAATAGGAGGGGAGAGACGAGTAAATCCTTCGCTAGTGTGTCCTACCTAAGCTTATTTGTTTGGTCGGTTAGAATATATGGATAATATGTGGCATGTTAATTTTTTTTAATTAACCCTTGTTTTGTGACAATATTTAAAAATGACATCTGAAAGTCAAGATATGAACTCATATAGAGTTTAAGTGATGAATCGAGGAGATTCATTTAAAGAATAAATATTGGAGTTTAATATTTTGTTATAACAAAGATTTTATTGGGGAGTACTAATTAAGCTATTAAACTTGATTGTAGGATGTCAGGTGAAGAAGAAATTATAGATATCTACGTGGTGAGTGAAGAATTAATAGTTGCACCCGAGCTAGTCGTAAAAGTAGCAGCTGAAAGTGAGGAAGAAGAGGAACCTGAGGAGGATTTATTAGGAGAACTTTATGATCGAAATATAGAACTGCAAATTCATAGTAATGAGTTAAAAGAACAGGCCGAAGAACGGCAGGCGGTCGTGGAGCAAAAAGATGCAACAATTCAAGCTTGTGTTACCCGATATGTGATGCTTGAACAGAAGCACTCTTTGGCAGAGTATAAGATAATAAAGCTGGAATCTGAGAATTCAAATGTCAAGGATCAACTGAAAGAAGAAACAACTGAATGAGTTAGAATGAAGGATGCATGGGTAAAAGCCGCACGACGCGTTGATATTGTGGATAGAGAAGTCTGATCCAAGAAGGCTAAAATAGATGATATAAATTTCTCTTTTTGGACAGCAATTAGGAGATCCCAACATCGAGTTTTGAATTACCCTAAACATTTCGGTCAACCCCAATTCGATATGGATCGAAGATTAATGATTCAGATCATGGAACAGGAGTAAGATGAAGCAGTTGAGGGTGGAATATACCCTGTAGTGAAAGTAAACTCTAGTGGTAATGATGACACCAAAGGCTATCCCAGACAAGTCAAAATCGGTGGTTCAAGTGAAAGCGCTTTTCGTAACTTTCCAAAAAGCGAGGAACCGAACGAAGCTATCATGGGTAAGCTAATCATAAACTCTTGCGAAGTTTATACCTTATTAGATACCGATTCTACCCATTCTTTTATTTCTCCTACTTGTGCTCAATGTTTGAACTTGACCCCTGAGAAATTAGACTTTGCCTTATCTGTTGCAACTCCATTAGGAGAAACTTTCATTACATCCACGGTTTATAAATCTTATTTGATTCAAGTTGGGACCATCACATTACCTGTCGATCTTATTTCTTTGAAAATACTTGCATTTGATGTGATTTTAGGGATTGATTGGTTAACTACTCATCATGTCAAAATTGATTCTTTTCGTAACGTTATTAGTTTTCATATTCCTAACCAACCTGTTATGCGAATTCAAGCAACCAAACCACTAAAGTCAATCACTATCATATCAAGCCATAAAGCCATTCGTTTATTCAAAAATGGATGTTAAGCTTTCTTAGCCCATGTTATGGACTTGAACAAAAATACGTTAGATTTAAATAAAATTTCTGTTGTTAATGAATTTCCTGACGTATTCCCTGAATAACTTCCTGGCCTACCACCAGAGCGTGATATCGAATTTTGTATTGACCTTAAACCCGGTACAAAACCCATTTCTAAAACCCCATATCGAATGGCTCTTATTGATCTTCAGGAGTTAAAAACCCAACTACAAGAATTGTTAGATATTGGTTTCATTCGTCCTAGTACATCTCATTGGGGTGCTCCTATTTTATTCGTAAAGAAAAAAGATGGGAGTATGCGACTTTGCATTGACTATCGGGAGTTGAACCATGTCACCATCAAAAACAGGTACCCACTACCTCGCATTAATGACCTGCTTGACCAGTTGCAAGGTGCTAAATTCTTCTCAAAAATCGATCTTCGTTCCGGATATCATCAGTTAAAGATTAAAACTGATGACATTCCAAAGACTGCTTTCCATACTCGGTAAGGACATTATGAATTCCTACTCATGTCTTTTGGATTGACTAATGCTCCTTGCGGCCTTCATGGATCATTTTGTGGTTGTCTTTATTGATGACATCCTCATCTATTTCAAAAGCCATGAAGATCATGAGCACCATTTGAAGCTTGTACTTAAAAAGCTTCGTGATAACAAGCTATATGTGTAAGAACCCAACTTTAATGAATAAAGAATATTTTTTTCTAAATATCATTTTGAATATTATGGTGTAGATTTGATATAATGTTATAGTTGTGGGTAATATTTATAAATTTTGCAAAGTAAACAAGTTGTTATAAAATATTCATTTTGTCGGGGAATATTCGTACGATGACACAATCATTGGTGGACCCCCACAATAGAATTATTGTCGGAGTTAGAAAACGACAGAAATATATTTTTATAAAAATAACAGCGAAAGTTTTACCTTTAACTGTTGAAATACCCAGTGGTAAAAGTACAGTAGTACGCGTGGTTGCATAGTAGCACACTGTATTGATTATTGATGCTTATGTAAGAAGCCACTTAGTTATATTCAATTATTGCTATAGTAATTGCTTCATATTATCACATATTATTGATTCAATTATTATCACAGTATCATCTGCATAATATTTATATTATTAAATCAATAATTGAGACGACAAAGTTATTCATATTATTATTTACAATATTGACGATATCTAGAAAGTTCTGTCGAAGAGAGGTTTGGTCACCTAATTGCGCGCCAATAGGGAGAAATCCTTATCGGAAAGCCCCCTCTTTCCTGGGAATGACCTAGTTGTTAAATATTGTGAGTTATAATATTAATGATGAATAATTGTTGGAAGATTAAAAATGTGTATATTAAAGATAAAATGATTTGTGGTATTATTTATTCAATCTTTGATATAAATAAGAAGTCTGTTAAGAGACGTTTGTTGTAAGTTTGGTTTATTCTATGGGGCCTATATGTCATCATCTAAGAGTCACTTTCGCCAATAGTACTTGCCTTTACTAGACGTCAAACCAATTATCGTTTCACATTATAGGCGTCGAACCAATTGTCGTTTCACATTACAGCGTCGAACCACTTGTCGTTTCATATTACAGGCGTCATGTGACGCCCCCAAAATTAGGTATACATCACCCATCTTGAGTCGCCAGATACATGGTATAGAATTCAAATACAACTTAATAATACAACTGTCGTGTACAATACGAAAAAACATAAACTGTGAGTTTTAATACACTTCCCTTATGTTCTTAGCATCTAAGTTCATTAGATTACACTTCTCTTATCAACCTACCATGATAGAGATAGAAGAGACAAGATCAATTACCTTTGAAGATTACTTCTTCTTCTTGGAAAATCTAACAAAGGAAGCTTTGACTTAAAAGTGCTTATTCTCTCTAACACTTAAGTTACTTTGTAAGAGAAAGTTGAAAGGAATTTGATCAAGCAATAAATGAATTATGAGCTCTCTATTTATAGGCTTGACAAAGTGAGGGTACCTTAGTCATTTGGACATTCCACCTCCTTTAGTCACCTCCTTATTATTCATTGCTTATCAACCAAGTCTACTTGCTAGCCACTTCTATTACTTGGCCATCACCACACTTGGTCACCACACAAAATGTTTGCCCATCAAGTCAAGTCTACCCACATCTCACTTGGATTGCCCCATGGATCATAGCCAATTCATTGGGCTTACTTAATTAATCTAGCTAATTTCTTATTGGGCTTATACTACAATAGTTTGGACTCATGACATATCAAACACTTAGGCTTGAGTATCACTTACTAATTGGACTTCTACCATTAAGCTAATAATCCCACAAGTCCATTACCTTTAATTAAACAACTTAACATAAATACCTCACGTATAATTCTCGTATGCTAGCTCGTATACTAATTCGTAATATACGTTATTTCATTCTCCATACACAATAGTATAATACGTCGTATTATACTCACGTTCATTACCTCGTATAATGCATACACATCATACGATTACAACTTTCTTTCCTTAACGCTTAATAAACCTAACGTTCCCAAATTAAGTCCGCATGCGAAATATTGTGTTTTCCATACTTAGATTATTATTACATAATCTATCTCGTCTTGATATTATAACGTTACGTATTTCTTGGAAGTTCAAAAATAACTCCCGAGTGTTAAACGGTGAATAGTGTTTTTCGTAAACTTCCTCGAAAATATTTTATTTTCGTCTAGAAAATTCAAACACTTTAATTCATTCACGTGGTTCAAATACTACGATGTTTCGACGTTTCTAGGTTATAGAACGTCATACATCTTATTAACACATATAATGACAAATAAGATTATTTTATTCATTATTTAATTCTTTCAAATATTTTACAAAGGATCCGAATTTCTCGATCGTTATAATTTTTCTTATGGAATTTCTACCTTTTTGTGTCGGGTTACTATTCACGTATACGGCACTATTCACGTATACACCACTATTCACGAATACACCACTATTCATAGAAAAAAATTAAAATTTTTTTCCTTTGTCCAAGTTGTCTATTATGGTTACTATCTTTGATTGTATCCATGTTTTGATCTTCATTCTTGAATTTTGCTCCACAATTGATTATTATGGAGTATTTTTAAACTTGGATAAACTAAAGTACGAATCCCTAATCTTTGTCCTTTTATCTCACTGGATTCATTTTTTTAAAAATATTTTCATCATCCTCAGTCCTAAATGGTGATATAACTGAATATCTTTGGCCTGTAGTGCAAAGATGAATAATTACTTGATTAATATCATTGGCCCGTAGTGCAAAGATGGACAGGTGTTGAGATGAACATGACCAATTGGTGATACAAATGAATATCTTTGGCCCGTAGTGCAAAGATGAATATTTGATTCAGGATTTATATTGATTGATGTTACAGGGATAAAATATTGATGATGGACTTTTAAATCATAGAAGATAGTAGACTTCATTCTCTACTTAACTCTTCTAATGAATTGGTATTTCCGCTGTGAATATTGATCTAAAACTTGTTGTCCATTATATTTTATTTGATTTATTGAAGGCTAACGATAATATTTTCTACATTATCTTAGTCATAATATTTTTTACTGGGCTAGTTGAGCTCACCGTTTTCCTTTTTGTTCCATTTTTCTTCTTAGGATGCGAGAATATAACGGGAACTAGTCGGGGTGTGGAGTGATATTTCAGGACAGTTATTTTAGCAGTCCTCACTATTTTGTAAAATAGTGTATCAATAATTGTAATGAGAACTTATTTGAGTTTGGATATTGTCTAGAAGACAATATTTGTATTTAAACTAATAGCATATGTGTTGTCGTATTTTGCACGATAATTGTAATATTGAAGTTGTAGTTGTTTTCTGTACCATGTATTTGGCGACTCAGAATGGGTTGTGTAGACCTATTTTGGGGGCGTCACAGACTTACCCTTATTGTAGAATAAATGTTATTTATTTAAATAAATTAAATAGTTTAATTTATTTATTTAAATAATATTAGAATTGTTCTAATTGATTTATTCACATAGGTTTAATATGGAGAACCAAAAGGTCACATCATAAAAGAAACTATTTATTTAAGAAGTAAATGACAAAATTGTAATAATAAGTTAAGTGTATTTAATTTAATATATGGTGATAGAATAAATTAAATATCTTAATATTTATTATTTAATATTTTGGAAATATTAAATATGAATTAATAAGAGGATTCTTATTATTATTACTAGTACTATTATTAGTTTAATTCCTAAACGAGTTTGATAATTAATTAATAAAAATACTCTCATTATTCCTAATTGGATTCAGAGCCTAATTAATTAAAAAAATTTAATTAATTAAAATAAAATCCTATTCCTAAATGGTTTAGGAGGGTTTCTTATATTTATAAATAAGAGAAGTCTTATTATGGGTTAGGGTTACACACTTAATTCCAAGAGTTGGGAGAGTACGTATAATTCTATAGAGATAGAATTTAGGATTTTGTCAAACATTCATCTTCTTGAATACTTGTTCTTCCTTGGTGGATCACTTCTAGAGGTCAATCACTTGGGTTGCTAACGTTGATCTAACGAAGGAATCCAACTCGGTAAATTCAAGAAGAACGTGAAAAGAATTGGAGGAGAATTTCTAATGATTGTGAATTTTGTAAATAATTAAAAATATTTATTGAATAAAGTAAATATTTTAGTTGGAATATTTATTAAATAAAATAATCATTTGATGAAAATTATTATGGAATAATTAATTTGAGTGTGATAATATTGATTAAATTATGTGAGATGATTTTATAATTGATGCATATTTTATTACGCTAATGTGATGAAAATATTCTAATTTAATTAAGTAATTAAATTAGAGGATTAATGATTTCTTAAATAAAATTATAATTATATTGGCTAAGTAATTTAATTAAATTAAGTGTGACATGTGTATCATATAATAAGGGAATTATTAAAATAAATAAAAGGGGTGGTTATTGGGTTAGCCAAACAAGGCCTTAAGACCTTTTGTATTTGATAATTGCTGAGAACATTTGTTGTTGATAACTGATAACTTAAGTTTACGTAAACCCATTCATCAGCTTAGTTACGCTCAATTGCAAAGTTTGAGAATAGAGAAAATTGAGAGAAACAGAGAAAGAGAGATTCAGTGTGAAAATTGAGAAGATGGAGTTCTGAGTATTCAAAAGAGGAAAAAGATTAACCAAGCTTTCTTTATCATCTAGCTAATATAAGAAGGAATCAAAAGGTATAAACTAACTCTATGTTCTTAGTTTTTATTTCTCAAAGTTTTTTCACTGTAAATGGTTTTGATGATTGATTTGTTAAAAATTAGATATATTTGCTCTTGGGTATAATTAAATTGTTATGTATCATCTATAATTGGATTTTAAGTAACCAAATTCGTTTATATGTGTTAAAGAAGAGGAATTTGAGTTTTGGTTGTAATATGCAAATTATAGTCTGTTTAGAGGCTAAAATTGGTTGTTAATCCATGCTTGAAATCTTAAAGATGGTTGTTTGTGGTAGAACTCTGAGATGAGAAAACAATGCAATCTAAACAGATCAAAATGGTTGAAAATCAAAGTTGTGGTGAATGATTTCACTAAGTATGTCAAAATATGAAAAACTAGTATGAACATGAGATTTGAACCTTTAATTTGGTTTGTTAAAAGTTGTTGGGGTGTTAGAATGGTTCTGTTTATGCTTTATGTTGTGTTTGCTAAATGTATAACATCTGGGTTTGGTTAATTTGGAGTTTGGGTGGAGAAACTAGGAGTTTTTGTAAAGAGCATAGTCGTTGTTCGCTTTTCGGAAAACCGATTCTCGAGGCGAAAAGGCAAGCGCTACTTTTGGGCGATGACCAATCAAAGGGTCGATTAGACCCAATAATAAATTGTTAACAATATAGCTTGGGGAATGTTAACCTAACTTATTTTAATGATTGTAGAGAAACCTAAAACATGTTATAAGACATAATAATAGGTTGTACTCACTAAGATGATGTTATAAGTTATGAACTAATAAGTTACAAAATTTTCTAACTCGAGGTTTGTGGGAATTGGAGATGTCGTTTAAATGATAAGTCTTGTGTTATATGTTAATAGAGAGTTTAGATTCATGACATGTGAATGATTAGGATAATCAAATCTTAAGTTAACATTATAGACTTGACTAAAATGAGAAGTAAACCAATGAAGTTAGTGTTAATATAACTAATTGGTATTGTGATCCTAATGGTATATGTAGGATATTTGAATAGCGTGAATACTAAGTTTGTAACGAACGCACGAGGAAAGTTCCCTAAACTTTTCTACTTTATAATTCAATGAGATTTCTTATGTTGTTCGAATGTCTATGTTTCTCAATAAGCTTTCTAATTCTTTCAAAAACATTACTTTGATAAATGATGTTTATTCGATTGCGAATCATTGTATTCTATCATTGTTTAAGTACTACCGCGTGAGATGATATTGTTATTGAACTCTTGAATGACTACCAAATCCTTATTGATTCAACTTATACTTAGTTGATGAACGTTCTAAAAATCTAAATTTCCTTTAAAGCTATTTCAAACCAAACTTCCTTTGGTGCGGATTCTAATGTTAAAGACTGAGATGAACAACCCTATAATGGGGGATTATGTAATCGGAAACTATATTTCCTATAAGACCCCAGATTTTATGAATAAAAATTTAATTTTTTCGAAATATTATTTTGAATAATAAGGTGTGGATTTGATATAATGTTATAGTTGTGGGAAATATTTATAAATTTTACAAAGTATGCAAGTTGTCATAAAATATTCGTTTGGTCGAGGAATATTCGTACGACGACACAATCATTGGTGGACCTCGCTAAGGAATTTACTGTCGGAGTTAGAAAACGACATAAATATCTTTTTATAAAATAACAGCGAAAGTTTTACCGTTAACTGTTGAAATACACGGTGATAAAAGTACAGTAATACGTGTTGTTGCATAGTAGCACACGGTATTGATTAATGATGCTTACGTGAGAAGTCACTCAGTTTTATTCAATTATTGCCATAATAATTGCTGCATAGTATCTCACGTTATTGATTCAATTATTGCACAATATTTTATATTATTAATGCAATAATTGAGATGATAAAGTTATTCATATTATTATTTTCATTATTGACAATGTCTATAAAGTTCTGTCAAGGAAAGGGGTTTGGTCACCTAATTGCGCGCCAATAGGGAGAAATCATTATCGAAAAGCCCCCTCTTTCCTGGGAATGATCTGGTTGTTAATATTGTGAATTAAAATATTAATGATGTATGTTATTAAAAATATATTTTGAGAAGCCAAGTGAATTGAGATAAATAGAGAGAATTTTTATAAAGTATTTGTAATAAATTTGGCTTATTGCATGGACCCCCACTTACCTATTTTTCAAAATAATCGGTAGAAAGTTTATATATATATATATATATATATATATATATATATATTATAATAATTTTTGTTTTTTATGAAAAATAAAATATATTATATTTTATTATGCATAGTGTTTGCATAGTGTCTGCATAAAATTAGAAAAATTCGACGAATTCACCGAATTTGTCCGTGAAACTTTTCTTCTGTTCACCCATGAGAAATTTCAAATAGTATCCAGCCATTCCCCTATAAATAGGATGCTCAGTTTAAAAAAGAAAATCACACCAGAATCAGAGAATTCTTCTTCTATAATATTGAGCGTATTTCTTTAAAGTTTAAGGAAGCTTTGAGTGTAGAAAATAGTGAAAGTTTTCTTCAAGAATATATCCGCTATACCAGTTGGAATTGCTCTTCTTTTTGAGGTAAGGGGTATTATTTATTTCATATTCGCTTACGATATTATTTTTCGTATTCGTAAGGAATTTTATTTTCGTTCAATATTCGTAAGGAATATTATTTTCGTTCAATATTCGTAAGGAATATTATCTTCGTTCAATATTCGTAAGAAATATTATTTTCATTCAACAGTCGTAAGTGATATTATTTGTGTTCAATATTCGTAAGAAATAAAATTTTCTTCCATACTCTGTAGTATATAAGTAATATTATTTCGTTTCAAATTCCGAATTCTACACTCATTTCGTTAAGTATTTCTTTTATACTCCTTGAAATTAGTAGAATATCCTTGAAATTTGCGTTTCATCTAGTATCGTTTCACAATGATATTTTTTTGAACATTCTTGTTAAATTTTAAAACTTTTCATGTTGGGGTACTATTCATTTATACGGCACTATTCATACGTACGACACTATTCATACGTACGAGTAGTATTCATGAAGTACTATTCATGGGATACTATTCACTCAGGTACTATTCACCCGGGGTACTATTCATGACAAAAATTGATTTCTTTTCTGTCCAAATTATTTTTGATACGTGAATATTATTCTTGAATTTTACTCCACAAAGCAGTTTCATGTTGACAATTTGGACATTTTTAAACTCTAGAAAAATTTAAAGTCTTTAATATTTATCCTTGATTTCATTTAATTGAATTTTTATATCATTGTCATCATCCTCATGCTTATATTGTGATAAAAGTCATCCTTGGCCCGTACTGCATAGATGGACTGTTGATTGGTATGATTAAGACAAGGGATTATTCCGTATAATCATGACATGTAATGTTACAAATGATGTGGTAAAAGTCCTCATTGTCCCGTAGTGCATTGATGGACAGTTGTTGGTATGATCATGACCATGTGTTCTCTTCAGCCAAGGGTGCAAAGATGAATTGTTGTTTGACATGATCATGACCATTGTTGATAACACGAATATCCTTGGTCCGTAGTGCATGGATAATTCATGGATGTGATAGTAATGAATATCATTGGCCCGTAGTGCATAGATAATTCAGCGATGTGGATTATTTATTAAGCTGAGTATCAGCTATAAAATCGATGATAAACTTTTAAATCATAGAAGATAGTAGATATCATGTTCTACTTGACTTTTCTAATAGATTGATATTTCAGCTGCAGTTGTTGATCTAAAACTTGTTGTCTATTGTATTTTATCAGTTGTTATACTATTGAAGGCTAACGATAATTTATCATGAATTATCTTAGTCATAATATTTTTTACTGGGCTAGTTGAGCTCACCCTTTTCTTTCATTGTTCTCTTCAGGAAATGAGAATATAGCTAGGACTAGTCAGAGAATGGAGTGATAGTCCGAGATGGTTGTTATAGTAGTCAACACTATTCTATGAAATAGTGTGATAATAATTGTAATGGGGACTTATTTTTGAGTTTGGATATTGTCTTGAAGGAAATATTTGTATTAAAACTCACAACTTATGTTTTGTCGTATTCTGCACGATAAATAATAATTGTGTAAATTAAGTTTGTATTTGAATTTTGTACTATGTATTTGGCGACTCGAAATGGGTGATGTATACCTATTTTTGGGTGTCACAGTTTGTATCAAAGCTTAGGGATATGATCCTTGGCTGAGATTTGAGGCTAGAATTAGGAGGGGAGAGACGGGTAAATCCTTCTCTAGTATGACCTACCTAAGTTTATTTGTTATTTAATTTGTCGGTCAGAATATAGGGATAATATGTGACATGTCAATTAACCCTTGTTTTGTGGTAGTATTTGAAAATGACATCTGAAAATGTTGAGATAAGCAATGGAGCACATGAGACAGTTGAGTCACCGATGATCAATAACCAAGATAATGTGCATTAGGAAGGCAATAATCCTCATGTGAACAATGTAAAACCCGAGAAAATCGGATCTTTATGTGAATTTAATTTTTATTTGATTATTTGAATTAAATGAATTTAATTGATTATTTATGTGAGTAAGCTATTTGAAGGTCGTTCTATGACCTAAAATGTGCGGATGTGGTTAGTATTCTGGCTATGTGTTAGGATTAATTGTTTTGAATTTCCAAGATGAAAATAAATATTTTTCGAGAAATTTCCGTAAAAACACTATTCATCCGTTTCTGCTCGGAGATTAAGTTTGAATATCTGAGAAACTCGTAATGATAGGATTCTAAGACGTAATGGAAAATGAAGTTTTCGCCTGCGAACTTAAAACCTAAGAGCTAGGAAAAGTGAGTTCCGAGAATTTAATGACTACGTATAATTATTAGGATTATTATACGTGAGGAATATGAGTATGATACTAGATATTATACGAGTATATTACGAATATTATTATGACGTATAATATGAATATCGTACGAACTAAATACGAAGAGAATACATGAATTGTACGCATAGAATACGATTAGTCTTAATGGACTTTGAGTTTATGGATTTTGTAGAATCCAATTGGACTTGGATTATAGCAAGCCCAATGCTTTGTGAAATCAAGCCCAAGTTAGGCCCAATATAAATTAATGTTAAGGCCCAAACCAAGAAAATAAATCTCGAATCTAACCGATGGGTCACCGGATGGGTAAAACCCATGGGGCAACCCATGGGGGAGACCTATGGAGCATGTGGGACGGCCACTTGGCAACCAAGTAAAGTGGTTACTTGGTGGCCACACAATGAATAGTAAGGAGGTGGGGCATAAAGACCATTTTACCCTCCATTTGGTTTTTCTATAAAAGGAAAGCTAGAGTTGGTCATTAAATGTTTTACAAACATTAACCAACATATTTTGAGAGCGAAAAAAGTGTGATAACAAGTAATCAAGTGAGTTCTAAGCAAAACATTCAAGCTTTATCAAGAACACGGAGAACGTAAAAGTAATATTTTGTAAACATTAGTCTTCGATCTTTTTCGATTTCTTTTTCGTAGAGAAGTATGAATTGGTGGAACATGTCTCTTCCGGAGTTATAAGGATTGCTAATACTGGATTAAATCATTATAAGTCATGTATGATTAGTAATCGTAAGCGGTTAAGTAAGTTTTAAAATCAAAGAAAATTGTAAAGCGTTTATTTGGTTGTTGATGGACAAATTGAAAACCATTATAGGGTATGTGCATCTTGTTTGGTTAGGATGTAAATGATGAATCAATGGAGTAGTTCCATTTGATTTGGCGTAGAAAACTCGAGTAACGAAGTTATGGCGTAATTTACGAAATTAGTCGTTAAATGTTGAAAACAGAAAAATCTCGGATTAGTAGTCGAAAGTTGCCATGTAATGTGAAAACCATGGTTTTCAATGGCATAACGTAAGATATGGTATTTGAGAGTTATGGACTCAAGAATCGTCGAATTCTGACTTAGAATGAAGAAACGAGCTATGAATGCTCACAAACGTTAAACGAACGCTCAATAATGAGCTAATCAGTGAATTCTGTGTTAAAAGATTCAAAAATGAACTATTTTCTAATGAAATCATAGTGTATGTGATTAGTGTGCTAATGGCTTTTGAACGAACCAATTCAGACGTAAAACGAATTAGTTATGAACCCGTGAATTTCACAGAATAAGAAAGTTGTCAAAACTATTTGAGGCTCACCCAAAGCAATCATCGCGCCAAATACGGCTACCGAGTCGAGAGCATGGACATCGCAGAAGTCGCTACAGCAAATCATCACTCAGCATAGGAGTCTCACGCCGCAATGCCGAGACATGAGGTTAGTTATCTTTAGTTAGAAATGCTACAGCGGCCAATGATAGGTATGGAGGCTCAAGGACACGAACGATGAGCCAGGGGAAAAGTTAGACTTAGTCAGATTTTGAACCCAAATGTTGCAAGACCATTATGGGGAAAATGTATATACTTAATGTACATGTTAAGACCATTCCTATGACACATCTATAGTGATGACCTTAGGAATTGAACGTGGTTTATTAGTAATGAAATGATGAATGTTAATAAACCGTAAGGGTGGATAAACACTTGAACGCATTTTATTCATGAAATAAAGTCGGTTAAGTTATAGAAGAGAAAGAAGTTGGTAGAAACAATGTGATTAGATTGTTTGGTAGCTAATTACAGTGTGCTATGTGAATATATCATGTAGATACTGTAAAGACTGAGAACTGTTGAATATTTATTAGAAGACGCTTGAAGGCAAGTTTTCTTAACGCTTGTCTAACCTCAGTGTTAGCCAAGTTCTATGTGATTCATGCTATGAGATGCATGAATTATTTTGACGAAAGGGTCGATGCCAGATTTAACTCGGCTAGACTAATCCTGAAGAGTTGATTGATTTATTTACAAGTCTTGTCTTTTAATATAGAATTGATAATGTTATCCTACGCCAATTATTTGGTATTGATTCAAGGTAAGCCTGAGTATAAATAAACAAATGTATTTTACATCGATTATTCGATGGGCACGCGAGGTTGCCAAAACTTAAACGTAAATACGTTTAACGGATGAGTGTTGATGAACATAGAGTACTATAGGCTGATCACCTAGATGTGCTCGTAAGATATATCGGACTTACGGTCTTAGTGCCGGGTTGTCCTTTTTCATGAATGAAAACAAAAGAGAATGTTCATGGTCTTTGACCTACTCAGAATTCCTAAGTTCCTATAAATACTTTGGAATTGTTTTATGAGAAAGAAAAGTGCTATACAATGTTTCATAGTACTTCATAGCTATTTGTTCAGTTATTGAAGAATAATCATATGATTCTCGACGTGGTATTTATATTATACATTGCTAGACTTGCTGAGCTAGTTATGCTTACTTCTTGCTTGAATTATATGATTGCAGCTAAGGCCGAACGAACTGAGGGTTCTAAGAAAGATAAAGGCAAGGCTAAAATGCATAATTAGTTATCCTCTAATAGACTAGTATGTTTGTATGTATTACACTTATGAACAATAAAGAATGTATTCGGTTACAGAACCTTGGAAAGGATTTATTATTATTGTAATAAGAATGTAGTTAATACACTAATTGTGTTGTTGTTTCAATGCAATGAATGTATACTTAGTAGTATCGTGTAGCACCATCTGTCGGGTTGGAAGATACCCGGATTTGGGGGTGTCACAGGTGGTATCAAAGCACTAGGTTATAAAACTTAAGGGGGGAAGAACCTTAGGCTAATAACCTCATAAGTAGATGAGAAGTAGAAGTGAATGAACTCTAGTAGAATGAGTTAATTAAGTATTGGGGAAATTCAGTACCGAAAGATTTAAAAGATGGAAATTAACCCTAAATAAATTTAATTTAATTTGTGCTTATATTATTGTGTATTATGTACTAATCAACATGTTATGTGTTATTGTAGATGTCCATCGATAACTACATGTATATGGATATACATGTAGTGAGTGAAGAGTTAGTGAAAAGGATAGAGCGTGTACAAGTGCCAGTAGCGGCAGTATCAGTGATTAACATAGAAGAGTCCGAGCCTGAGGAGGATATATTAGAGGAGGACTATTCAGAGGGAGATATGGGATTGGTGTCATATTTAGATATGATGATCGATGTGGAGGAAGATATGGAGGTAACATCGATTAATACGGTGGTACCTGTACTAGAGCCAACACCTCCGGATGCAATTAGGGCATTATATCTAGCGGTGCTTGACGCAATGTGCAACTGCGCACTATTGTGCAGAATCAGAGGGAGGAGATCAATGATGTCCATGAGGCTAAGGAATCTGCAGAAGCAGATTTCAAGATTGAGCATGATGAGAAGGTGTTCATGAAGGATAAGGCCATGGAGTATAAGAATGAGGCCGTAGATCTTTATAGAGAACTGGGGATGAGGGACCAGAAAATAGCACGGATGTCTTACATCTACAACAGTTCTCATGAGGATTTCAAGCTAAAGATTTCTTGTTATTCCATTGAGTCAGGACAAACTCGATATACTATAAGTCAGGATATTGTGTTGATTCTGGAGAATGAGAAACACGAGAATGCTGTTATGTAGTATTAGGAGTTTAGAATGGAAAATACTTTTGTGTAGTGATGTAAAGCCCTCTTTTGTATAGTTAAAGGGCAGTCTTTTTGTAAATCCCAACTTTTGTGAAGTTCAATTACAGGATAGAAATGTAATAGCTTTTGGCTATGGAAAGAAAATTGTAAATAGTTTCAAACTATGAAGAAGCATATGAATATAATAAAGTTTTTATTAAATGTGCTTTGTTGTGTATGAGTTGTTGTTTGGCGAATAATAACTAAGTAAGAAAATAAGTAATAATGAAACTTTATTTATTTAATCAGCAAAATGCCGCCAAAAAGGAGACAATGTAATTAGGAGGCTGAGTCCTATAACGATAACCAGGGGGTCAAAATAACCCTATGCAGGAGTTCGTTAATTTATTAACGGCTGCATTTAACCAAACTGGGGGTAGAGCACACGTAGTACCTAGGGTAGCCAGAACGACTACCTTTAAAGAATTCAAAAGTGTAGGTTCACCTTAGTTCAAGGGAACCACGGACCCAATAGAGGTCCAGACATGGGTGAAGGAAATATAGAAGGAGTTTGTTATCACAAACGTGAGTGAAGCGTAAAAAGACTTCTTTTCATGACTTACACATGATGAAAGGGAAGCCAACTTTTGGTGGGAGGCTCACTGTGTGGTGGGACTAGAACTTATGTTGTTACGTGGGAATAGTTCAAGAAGGTTTTCTTCGAGAACTACTTTCTTACTAGCATGCAGGGAAGGATGGAGACTAAGTTCCTAGAACTTAAGCAAGGGGACATGACGGTTCCCTAGTATGCGACCAAGGTTTGCTCCACACCAAGTGGCTACTGAGGAGAGGAAGGCTCGTAGGATTGAGCAGGGATTAAAACCCTGGCCCTATAGTAAGATTTATGTGTTCCAGAGTGCTTCCTATGGAACCATTCTGGAGAAGGAAATCATTGCAAAAGGTGGTAGTGAGGCGTTGACCCAATACCATAAAGAGAGGAAGAATAAGTGAAAAAAAAGAGGGAGGATCAAAGGTAGAGGGAGCTAGTGGAAGTGGAAGTATGCCAAAGAGAAAGAGTTTTATCTTTGGGAATACTGGAGTGAAACAAAGGGATCCTAAGCATAGGATCGAGGCATACAAGACATGCGAAAAGACTCATCTAAGAGTCTGTCTGAAGGGGAAGTCAGTTTGTTACAACTGTGGGCAGGAGGGGCATATATCACCCAATTTTCCTAATCCTAAGAAGAACTAGGGATGTTTTTTTTGCGGATCGATGGACCACATGGCAAGAAAATGCCCAAATACGGGAAATGAGGGTAGCAAGGGTGCTAGTGGTGGTAAGTTAGCCATTACTGGACCAACACCATCGGGTAGACCTACTGCCCGTACTTTTAATATGACTGTCCAAGATGCGGTTGCATCGACGGATGTAGTAGCATGTATCACTCCAGTCAATGAAATAAATGCTTATGTGTTGTTTGATTTAGGTGATACTTGTTCTTTTATAGCATGCGGATTTGCTAAGCGATTAGGTTTATTCCTGAAAAGATTAGAAATACCTTTAGACGTTAAGGTAGCGAACGAAGAGATAATTTCCGTTAAACACATCCATATGAATTATTTCGTAGATATTAGAGGTAATAGATTATCGATAGATCTTTTACCGATAAAGTTGAGAGAATTTGATGTAATTCTCGGTATTGATTGGTTAATTAACCATAGAGCGATAATAGATTATCATAGAAAGAGTGTAAACCTATGGTTTTCTAAGAAACCCAAGGTGGTGTTTTACGGTAATAAATCATCGGGACGTTCTTGTTGTCTAACCATGACACAAGCTAGGAAAATGTTGAGGAAGGGGTGTATAGGTTACATGTGTAATGTTGCGGATACCCAGAGAGTGGGAGCATCATTGGAGCAGATACCTATAGTGCAAGAGTTAGCATATGTATTTCCGGAAGAGTTATCAGTTATTCCGCCAGATAGGGAAGTCGAATTTGTGATTGACTTGGTACCGGGTATGGCACCAGTTTCTAAGGCACCTTATAGAATGGCGCCGGTAGAAATGAAGGAGTTAATGGTTCAATTACAGGAACTATTAGACATGAAGTACATTCAACCGAGTGTGTCTCCGTGGGGAGCACCGGTGATGTTTTTAAAGAAGAAGGATGGGTCGTTACGACTTTGTATCGACTATCAAGAGTTGAACAAGTTAACGATTAAGAATAATTACCCATTGCCCAGGATCGATGATCTTTTTGATCAATTGTAAGGGGCAAAATAGTTTTCTAAGATAGATTTGCATACGGGATACCATCAATTGAAGGTAAGGAAGGAGGACGTACCTAAGATGGCGTTCAGAACTCGTTATGGTCATTACGAGTTTCTGGTTAAGTCGTTTGGGTTGACTAATGTGTCAGCCGCATTTATGGATATGATGAACATGGTGTTTAAACAATATTTGGACAAGTTCATCGTAGTGTTCATTGATGATATTCTAGTCTATTCTAAAACGCTAGAAGATCATGCTGAACATTTAAGAATTGTGTTGGAGACACTACATAGAGAGAAGTTGTATGCGAAATTCACTAAGTGTGAATTTTGGCTTGAGAGAGTGCAGTTTCTAGGACATGTTATTGATAAAGATGGCATTTCTGTGGATCCAGCGAAGGTGGAAGCAGTTAATAATTGGGATCAACCGAAAATGCCAACCGAGGTTCGGCATTTTCTGGGGTTAGAGGGATACTATAGGAGGTTCATTCAGGACTTTTCTAAAATAGCTACTCCATTGACGAAATTGACTAGGAAGTCAGTAAAGTATGTATGAACTGAGAAGTGTGAGAATAGTTTCCAGGAACTAAAAAGAAGGTTAAGTGAGGCACCTGTATTATCTTTACCAGATGATACGGGGAATTTTGTAGTGTATAGCGATGCTTCGTATAGAGGACCAGATTGCGTGCTCATGCAGCATTGCACGGTCATTGCATATGCATCACACCAGTTAAAGGATTATGAGAAGGTCTATCCTACTCATGACCTAGAATTGGCAGTGGTAGTTTTTGCCTTGAAAATATAGAGACATTATTTATAAGGGGAGAAGTGTGAGATATACACGGATCATAAAAGTCAGAAATATATCTTTACACCAAAGGAGTTGAATATGAGACAGAGAAGGTGTTTAGAGTTGATAAAAGATTACGACTGTGATATCTTATATCATCTGGGGAAGGAAAACGTAGTAGCCGACGCACTAAGTAGGAAGGGTAGGGAAAAGCTATCAATGTTAACGACTCAAAATGAGTTAGGAACGGAGATGGAAAGAATGGAGTTAGAATTGAAGTTACCAAGTGAAGCGGTAGAAATGTTATTTACAATGGAGACTCGACCAACGATAGTGGAACAGGTTAAGGAAGTACAATTGGGTAATGAGGAGTGCGAACGAATGAAAAAGATAATGAAGGATGAAGTGAAGACTAAGTATAACCTTGATAAAGAAGGATTACTTCGTTTTGAAGGAAGAATTTAGGTTCCAAATAATTCTGAGTTAAAAGAAGAGATTATGAGTGAGGCACATAGTTTGAGGTACTCAATACATCCCGGTAGTACTAAGATGTATCAAGACCTTCGTAAGAACGCTTGGTGGCCAAATATGAAGAGGGAGATAGCAGAATATGTTAGTAAGTGCTTAACTTGTCAAAATGTTAAGGCTGAACACCAACGACCGGGTGGATTTTTACAATCACTAGAGATTCCGGAGTGGAAATGGGAGTATATCACGATGGACTTTGTGGTGGGACTTCCAATGACGAGGAAGGGTTATGGCGCTATTTGGGTAATAGTGGATCGGTTGACGAAATCGGCTCACTTTTTACTAATAGGAGTTAGGTATAACCTAGAGCAATTAGCTAAGCTTTATGTTAAAGAAATTATTTTGAGACATGGAGTACCTGTTTCGATTGTGTCAGATCGTGATCCACGATTCACGTAGAACTTTTGGAGGAGTTTACAAGAGCAACTAGGAACACAATTGTGGTTGAGTACGGCGTATCATCCACAGACGGATGGATAGAGTGAACGAACAATTCAAACGCTAGAAGATATGTTAAGATCTTGCATTATGGATTTCAAGGGGAGTTGGGACAAACATCTGCCTTTGGTAGAGTTCGCTTACAACAATAATTTTCACGCTAGTATAGGCATTGCGCCTTACGAAGCGTTATATGGGAGGAAGTGTAGAACTCCACTTTGCTGGGATGAAGTAGGTGAACGTCAAATGTTGGGACCAGAGTTGGTACAACAAACGGCAGACATGGTTAAGCTAATACGAACACTATTAGTAGTGGCTCAAGATATACAAAAGAAGTATGCAGATCCTCATCGTGAAAAGATGGAGTTTGAAGTATGCATATCCTCTTCGTGAGTCTCAGCGATAAATTGATGATAAACTTTTAAATCATAGAAGATAGTAGATATCATGTTCTACTTGACTTTTCTAATGGATTGTTATTTCCGCTGCAGTTGTTGATCTAAAACTTGTTGTCTAGTTGAACTCACCCTTTTCTTTCATTGTTCTCTTCAGGGAATGAGAATATAGCTGGGACTAGTCTGGGAATAGAGTGATGGTCCGAGATGGTTGCTAAAGTAGTCATCACTATTCTATGAAATAGTGTGATAATAATTATAATGTGGACTTATTGGCGACTCAGAATGAGTGATGTATAACTATTTTGGGGGCATCACAGTTTGTATCAAAGCTTAGGGATATGATCCCTGGCTGAGATTTAAGGCTACAACTAGAAGGGGAGAGACGGGTAAATCCTTCGCTAGTATGACCTACCTAAGTTTACTTGTTATTTAATTGGTCGGTCAGAATATAGGGATAATATGTGGCATGTCAATTAACCCTTGTTTTGTGGCAGTATTTGAAAATGACATCTGAAAATGTTGAGATAAGAAATGGAGCACATGAGACCGTTGAGTCACCGATGATCAATAACCAGGATAATGTGCATCAAGAAGGCAATAATCCTCTTGTGAACAATGTAACGCCCGAGAAAATCGTATCTTTATGTGAGTTAAATTTTTATTTGATTATTTGAATTAAATGAGTTTAATTGATTATTTATGTTAGTAAGTTATGTGAAGGTCGTTTTATGACCTAGAATGTGCGGATGTGGTTAGTATTCTGGCTATGTGCTAGGATTAATTCTTTTGAATTTCCAAGACAAAAATAAATATTTTCCGAGAAATTTCCGTAAAACACTATTCATCCATTTCTGCTCGGAGATTAAGTTTGAATTTCTGAGAAACGCGTAATGATAGGATTCTAAGACGTAATGGAATATTCAATAATATTTCAGTTATGGCGAATGAAGTTTTCGTCTGCGAACTTAAAACCTAAGGGTTAAGAAAAGTGAGTTCCGAGAATTTAATGACTACGCATAATGATTATGGTTATTATACGTGAGGAATACGAGTATGATACTAGATATTATACGAGTATAGTACTAAGATTATTACGATGTATAATACGAATATCGTACGAACTAAATACGAAGAGAATACGTGAATTGTACGCGTATAATATAATTAGTCTTCATGGACTTTGAGTTTATGGATTTTGTAGAATCCAATTGGACTTGGATTATAGCAAGCCCAATGCTTTGTTAAATCAATACCAAGTTTGGCCCAATATGAATTAATGTTAAGGCCCAAACCAAGAAAATAAATCTCGAATCGAACCGATGGATCACCAGATGGGTAAACTCATGGGGCAACCCATGGGGGGACCCATGGAGCATGTGGGTCGGTCACTTGGCCACCAAGTAAAGTGGTTACTTAGTGGCTACACAATGAATAGTAAGGAGATGGGGCACAAAGACCATTTTACCCTTCATTTGGTTTTTCTATAAAAGGAAAGCTAGAGTTGGTCATTTGATGTTTTACAAACATTGACCAACATATGTTGAGAGAGAGAAAAGTGTGATAACAAGTAATCAAGTGAGTTCTAATCAAAACATTCAAGCTTTATTAAGAACGCGAAGAACATAAAGGTAATATTTCGTAAACGTTAGTCTTCGATCTTTTTTGATTTCTTTTTCGTAGAGAAGTATGAATTGGTGGAGCATGTCTCTTCTGGAGTCATAAGGGTGGCTAATAGTGGATTAAGTCATTATAATTCATGTATGATTAGTAATCGTAAGCGGTTAAGTAAGTTTTAAAATCAAAGAAAATCGTAAAACATTTATTTGCTTGTTGATGAACAAATTGAAAACCATCATAGGGTATGTGCATCTTGTTTGGTTAGGATGTAGATGATGAATCAATGGAGTAGTTACATTTGATTTGGGGTACAAAACACGAGTAACGAAGTTATGGAGAAATTTACGAAATTAGTTGTTAGACGTTGAAAACGTTAAAATCTCGGATTAGTAGTTGAAAGTTGCCGTGTATCGTGAAAACCTTGTTTTTTAATGGCATAATGTAAGATAGGGTATTTGCGAGTCGTGGACTCAAGAATCGTCAAATTCTGACTTAGAACGAAGAAACGAGCTATGATCGCTCACGAACGTTAAACGAACGCTCAATAATGAGCTAATCGGTGAATTTTGTGTTAAAATATTCAAAAATTAAATATTTTCTAATGAAATCATAGTGTATGTGATTTGTGAGCTAATGGCTTTTGAACGAGCCAATTCGGACGTAAAACGAATAAGTTATGAGCCCGTGAATTTCACAGAATAAGAAAATTGTCAAAAATATCTGAGGCTTAGGGTCGGTGCCGCAGCGCCACCCCAAGCTTAATCACTCCAGCAGCCGCTCTGGGTCGAGAGCATGGACACTGTAGAGTCACGCTGCAACCCCACTCTTACATAGGAGTCTCGCACCACAGCGCCGAGACATGAGGTTAGCTACTGTTAGTTGGCTCCGCAGCGCCAATGATAGGCATGAGGCTGGCGCTACATCGCCGAGCCAAGGGAAAAGTTAGACTTAGTCAGTTTTTGAACCCAAATGTTGCAAGATCATTATGGGGCAAGTGTATATACTTAATGTACGTGCTAAGACCATTCCTATGACACATCTATAGTGATGACCTTAGGAATTTAACATGGGTTATTAGTAATGAAACGATGAATGTTAATAAGCTGTAAGGGCGAATAAATACTTGAGAGAGTTTAATTCATGAAATAAAATTGGTTAAGTTATAGAAGAGAAAGAAGTTGGCAGAAACAATGTGATTAAATTGTTTGGTAGCTAATTACAGTGTGCTATGTGAATATATCATGTAGATACTGTAAAGAGTGAGAACTGTTGAATATTTATTAGAAGACGCTTGAAGGCAAGTTTTCTTAACGCTTTTCTAACCTTCGTGTTATCCAAGTTCTATGTGATTCATGTTATGAGATGCATGAATTTTTTTGACGAAAGGGTCGATGCCAGATTTAACTCGGCTAGACTAATCCTGAAGAGTTGATTGATTTATTTACAAGTCTTTCAATATAGAATTAATAACGCTATCCTACGCCAATTGTTTGGTAAAGATTCGTGATAAGACTTGGTATGAATAATTAAATTTATTTTACATCGATTATTCGATGGGCACGCGAGGTTGCCAAAACTTAAACCTAAATACGTTTAACGGATGAGTGTTGATCAACATAGAGTACTATAGGTTGATCACCTAGATGTTCTCGTAAGATATATCGGAGTTACGGTCTTAATGCCGGGTTGTCCTTTTTCATGAATGAAAACAAAAGAGAATGTTCATGGTCTTTGACCTACTCAGAATTTCTAAGTTCCTATAAGTACTTCCGAATTGTTTTATGAGAAAGAAAAGTGATATACAATGTTTCATAGTACTTTATAGCTATTTGTTCATTTATTGAATAATAATTATATGATTCTCGACATGGTATTTATATTATACATTTCTAGACTTGTTGAGCTAGTTATGCTCACTTTTTACTTGATT
This sequence comes from Panax ginseng, assembly GCA_020205605.1. NCBI lineage: Eukaryota > Viridiplantae > Streptophyta > Magnoliopsida > Apiales > Araliaceae > Panax > Panax ginseng. The sequence goes on along the minus strand of CM035127.1, from coordinate 37,685,492 downwards.
TATATGATTGCAGCTAAGGCCAAAGAAACTGAGGATTCTAAGAAAGATAAAGGCAAGGCTAAGATGGATAATTAGTTATCCTGTAATAGACTAGTATGTTTGTATGTATTACACTTATAAACAATAAAGAATGTATTCGGATACAGAACCTGGGAAAGGATTTATTATTATTGTAATAAGAATGTAGTTAATACACTCATTGTGTTGTTGTTTCAATGGAATGAAAGTATAGTTAGTAGTATCGTGTAGCACCATCTGTCGGTTTGGAAGATACCTCGATTTGGGGGCGTCACAAACAACAACACCGACCAAATGACGAACGAAGGTATGTTTAGGAACTTTTTAGAATTTATGCAACACCAAACGAGAGAGACTTCTGTTCATAATGCAGGTGGAGTCAATGGCAACTCTCGGCTGGTCACTGCTAAATAGTTCAAGGAGCTGGGATCGCCGGAGTTTTTGGAAAAGCCAGAGCCACTTAAGGCAGAGGCATGGATTAAGCAGATCACCAAGATATTTCATTATTTGGGATGCTCAGAGGAGAAAAAGGTTCCCTTCGCCACCTTTATGTTGCGTGAAGAGGCAGATTATTGGTGGGAATCTATAAAATGTACTCATCTTTCTTCACTCAAGATGTCTTGGGAGAAGTTCTAAGAATTGTTCAACGACAAGTACAGTCCCGAAAGTATTCGTCACATGAAGGAGGTAGAATTCATCAAGCTGGAGCAAAACAATATGACCGTATCGCAGTACGAGGCTAAGTTTGTCGAGTTATCCTGATTTGCATTCCATTTGGTAGATAATGAAGAGCGTATGACATGAATGTTTTTGCGAGGTTTGAAACCCAAAATACGTCAATACCTCATTTCTCACAAACTTTGTTTATATTCAGATGTTGTGAATAGGGCTCGGTTAGCGGAGCGCGATAATGAGTCAGCTCAACCAAAAGGTAATGACCAACAACACGATAATAATCGTACTAGTGGCAACAACCATCGGAACAACAATAATCATCGTGGAGGAAATTATCATGCCAGAAATAGTAACCACTTCGGTGGTAATCATGGCCAAGATAATAGGAAAGGTGAACTAAGTGAGAACAACTTTAAGAAGAGAAGATTCAATAATGACAACGTAAAGACGTCGACAGCAGCACCAGTACCAGTTTTCAAGGAAGACGAACGACCACCGGTCGTATGTTACAAATGCGGACAGGAGGGACACATCCTCCCAAATTGTACGCAACAACCCAAAGCATGTTTCAATCACGGAAGAGAAGGTCACCTAGCTCAATTTTTTCATGTAATGAAGTCAAGTCCAGCTGGGATGGTGACGCCAAAAGATGCCCCAGACAAGTAAAAATCGGTAGTTTAAGGGAGAACATTTTCGTGGCGAGGAACCCAAACAAAGTTATCATGGGTAAGTTAATCATAAACTCTTAGGAAGTCTATACCTTATTCGATATCGGTTCTACCCACTCTTTTATTTCTCCTACTTGCGCTCAACGTTTGAACTTGACCCCTAAGAAATTAGACTTTGACTTATCTGTTGAAACTCCGTTGGGAGAAACCTTCGTTACATCCACCATTTATAAATCATTTTTTATTCAAATCGGCATCCTCACGTTACCTATCGATATTATCTCTTTGAAAATACTTACCTTTGATGTGATTTTAGGAATCGACTGGTTAACTATTCATCATGCTAAAATTGATTGTTTTCGTAAGGTTGTTAGTTTTCATATTCCTAACCAACTTGTTATGCGAATTCAAGTAACCAAACCACTAAAGTCAATCATTGTCATATCAAGCCATAAGTAAAGAGACCCGAGCCTTTCACTGGTGACATCCTTGTGTGGGATGCACCGAAGCCAGACTTTTCGTAGGGGACACTGTGAATAACGGTGGCAAGTTGATAGGTATCAATGTGAGGTGCTATCCAAGTCTTGGATGAGAGTCACAGTTTTGGATGATATTTCTGTTGTTAAAAAATTTCCTGACGTAATCTCCGAAGAACTTCTTGGCCTACCCCAGAGCGTAAAATCGAATTTTGTATTGACCTTGAACCCGATATAAAACCCTCAAATATTTATTCACCCAAAATGAATGTAACATGCGCCAAAGACGTTGGCTCGAGCTGTTGAAGATTATGACTATACCATTCAATACCATCTTGGAAAAGTGAACGTGGTAGCTGACGCATTGAGTAGAAGATCGTATGCGTTTACGAGTGCGATATTGTTAACACAAACACCCATTTCATATAATTTACAAATGATGGAGATAATTTTAAAGACTCTAGGGACCCATGTGATGATAACAAATATACGAGTAGAACCGACTATAATCGATAAAGTTAAAGTTGCTCAAGCTACAGACCCGGAACTGATGAATATAAAGAAGAAGGTACAAGAAGGCATTATTCTAGAAGCAATAATCGATGAAAAGAGGAAATCTCAACCCTCGATTTAATTGGTCCATTTGAAATTCTCAATCGAATAGGAACTATGGCCTATAGACTCGTTTTACCTCTATGTATGTTGCGTGTTCATAACATTTTACATATATCGATGTTACGTAAATATGTGGATGACCTGAACCACATTATTGAATTAGAACTAACGAGATAGCAGAAGATTTAACGTATGAGGAGATACCTATTAAAATCTTGGATAAGAAGAAACATATTCTACGCTCAAAAGTTATACCTCAGGAGTTAGAATCCAAAATGAAAATGAGGTATCCTCACCTCTTCGACATACCAGGTATGTACGCCAATTTTGAGGACGAAATTTCATAAGAAGGGGAGGTTGTAAGACCCCAACTTTTATGAATAAAGATTTAATTTTCTCAAAATATTATTTTGAATAATAAGGTGTGGATTTGAATAGTTGTGGGTAATATTTATAAATTTTGCAAAGTATGCACGTTGTCATAATATATTCGTTTGGTCGGGGAATATTCGTTTTATCAGGGAATATTCGTACGAGGACACAATCATTGGTGGATCCCGCTACGGAATTACTGTCGGAGTTAGAAAACGACAGAAATATCTTTTTATAAAATAACGACGAACGTTTTACCGTTAACTGTTAAAATACCTGGTGATAAAAGCACAGTAATATGCGTGGTTGCATAGTAACACACGGTATTGATTATTGATGCTTACGTGAGAAGTCACTCAATTTTATTCAATTATTGCCAGAGTAATTCCTGCATAGTATCTCACGTTATTGATTTAATTATTACACAATATTTTATATTATTAAATCAATAATTTAGATGACAAGGTTATTCATATTATTATTTGTATTATTGACAATGTCTAGAAAGTTCTGTCGAGGAAAGGGGTTTGGTCACCTAATTGCGCGCCAATAGAGAGAAATTCTTATCGAAAAGCCCCCTCTTTCCTGGGAATGATCTGGTTGTTAATATTGTGAGTTATAATATTAATGATGTATGTTATTAAAAATATGTTTTGAGAAGCCAAGTGAATTGAGATAAATAGAGGGGATTTTTATGAAGTATTTGTTATAAGTTTGGCTTATTGCATGGACCCCTACTTTCCCATTTTTCAAAATAATCGGTAGAGAATTATAAAGTATATATATATATATATATAAACTTTATACATATATATAACTTATGTGAGACCCCAGATTTTACGAATAAAGATTTAATTTTTTTGAAATATTTGTTTTTAATATTATGATGTGGATTTGAGATAATGTTATAGTTATGGGTAGTATTTATAAATTTTGCAAAGTATGCAAGTTGTCATATTATATTTGATTGGTCGGGGAATATTTTATTAGGGAATATTCGTGCAACGGCACAATCATTGGTAGACCCCACAACGGAATTATTGTCGGATTGAGAAAACGGCAAAAATACTTTATGAAAATAACGGCGGAGGTTTTACCGTTAATACTGTTAAACTACTCGGTAGTAAAAGTACAAATGTCTGGCGTGGTTGCATAGTAACATACGGTATTGATTATTGATGCTTACGTGATAAGTCACTCAGGTTTTGTTAGTATTATTATTGTAATAATCTGAGAAAATCTTTTATATAAAAAATGTAATACTTTTATAAAGTTATTCTATAAATATAATATATTATATTCTATTATGCATAGTGTTGCATAGTGTCTGCATAGTTTTTTGCATAGTAAAATCTTTTTATATAAAACAAAATAATTTTATAAAGTTATCTGTTTTATTAGACAATAATTAGAATATATTATATTTTATTATGCATAGTATTTGCATAGTGCCTGCATAGTGTTTGCATAGTAAAATCTTTTATAAAGTTATTCATTTTATTAGATTATAAATAGAATATATTATATTTTATTTAAAAGATTTTGCTTTAAATATGGATCATCAGATTAAAGTAAATCAATCTAGATTGTTCATGAGTTAGTTACTATGCAGTCCATTTTTCTATAAATTGAAGCTCATTCCTTCATTATTTTTCTTACGAATTCACTGAAACTCTAGAGAAAGAAACTATAGAGAGAAAGAAGAAAAGTGTTCTGCTACTTCACTACTTCTATATCCAGTACTCTTCTTTCTAAGGTAGGGAATATTATTTGTTGTACTCGTAAGGGGTACTCTTTCTTTCTTATTTATGAAGAGAACTTCTGTTATTCCATTCTTTATTATTCTGTTTGAATAACCTGTATACGTGGTCTACCCTATACTTGGTGAAATTCTTCTGTTATTCCATTCTTTATTATTATGTTGGAATAACCTGTTTATGCAAAGTACTGCATACATGGTGAAATTCTTCTAATATTACATTCTTTATTATTCTTTTGGAATATCCCGTCTACATGCATTTTACACGGACCGGGTTCCGTTATTTATTATTCGTTGGAATATCACGTCTGCATGCGTTTTGTACGGACTTGGTTCCGTTATTTATTATTCGTTGGAATATCTGTCGGCGTTAATTTAATTTGACCGACTGGTTTCGTTATTATTATTCTATTGGAATAACCTATTTATCTAAGTACCGCATGCATGGTGATTTCTTTTGTTATTCCATTCCTTATTATACTCGGGTTGGTTAAAGTTTTGACTTCTATACTCCATGAAATTAGTGGAATATCCTTGATATTTGCGCTTCATCCGAAGATCATTTCATGGAAATATTCTTCGAGCATTCTTGAATTTTACTCTACAAAGCAAAGATCATGTTGACAATTTGGACGTTATCGGTTCCTAGATAAATTAATTTTTGAACTTGTTTTATTGAATTCTTATATCATTGTCATCATCCTCATATTTATATTTTTTGAAAGTCATCTCGTGGGCTTGTAGTGCATAGATGGACTTGGTATGATTATGAACAGGGATTATTGATTGTAATCATGACCGTAATTTTACAAATGATGTGGTAAAAGTCCTCATTGTTTCAGTAGTGCATTGATGGACGATTGTTGGCATGATCATGACCATTGATGAATACACGAATGTCCTTGGCCCGTAGTGCATGGATAATTTGTGGTCGTGATACTAAAGAATATCCTTAAGTCAGTAGTGCAGGGTGATTCGATGATGTGAATTATTTATTGTCGAGTCCCAACAATAAAAGTGATGAAAAACCTTTTAAATCATAAAAGATATTAGATTTTATTCTATACTTGACTCTTTTAATGGATTGCTTGTTCCGTACCGCAGATTAAACTTGATGTTTGTTATATTGTATCGGTTTAACATCTTTGTTTAAGGCTAATGATAATTTATTTCGCATTATCTTAGTCATAATATTTCTTCTTGGGCTAGTTGAGCTCACCCTTTCTTTCACCGTTTCTCTTCAGAAATGAGAATATAAATGGGACGAGTCTGGGAACCGAGTGATGGTCCTAGATGGTGCATTAGTAGTCCTCACTATTCTGTGAAATAGTGTGATAATAATTATAATAAGGACTCCTTTTGAGTTTGTATACTCTCTAGTAGACAATATTTGTATTCAAACTCACAGTTTATGTTTTGTCATATTGTACATGACAGTTGTATTATTAAGTTGTATTTGAATTCAGTACCATGTATCTGGCGACTCAAGATGGGTGATGTATACCTAATTTTGGGGCGTCACAACTTACGTGTGAGTGAGGTTGTTATATATATATATATATATATATATATATATATATATATATATATATATATATATTATAATAAGCTTTGTTTTTTATGAAAAAATAATATATTATATTTTATTATGCATAGTGTTTCAGATAGTAAAATCGAAAATTAATTTAATTCGCCGTATTTCTTCAGAGTTTAAGGAAGCTTTGAGTGTAGAAAATAGTGAAAGTTTTCTTCAAGAATATATCCACTATACCAGTTGGAATTGCTCTTCTTTTTGAGGTAAGAGGTATTATTTATTTCATATTCGCTTACAATATTATTTTTCGTATTTGTAAGGACATTTATTTTGATCAATATTCGTAAGGAATATTATTTTCGTTCAATATTCGTAAGGAATATTATCTTCATTCAATATTCGTAAGGAATATTATTTTCGTTCAACAGTCGTAAGGGATATTATTTTTGTTCAATATTCGTAAGAAATAATATTTTCTTCCATACTCTGTAGTATATAAGTAATATTATTTCGTTTCAGATTCCAAATTCTACACTCATTTCGTTAAGTATTGCTTCTATACTCCTTGAAATTAGTAGAATATCCTTGAAATTTGCGCTTCATCTAGTATCGTTTCACATGGATATTTTTCTGAACATTCTTGTTAAATTTTAAAACTTTTCGTGTCGGGATACTATTCATTTATACGGTACTATTTATACGTACGGGTAGTATTCACGAAGTACTATTCACTAGGTACTATTTCCTCAGGTACTATTCATCCGGGGTACTATTCATAACAAAAATTGATTTCTTTTTTGTCCAAATTATTTTTGATACGTGAATATTATTCTTGAATTTTACTCCACAAAGCAGTATCATGTTGACAATTTGGACATTTTTAAACTCTAGATAAATTTAAAGTCTTTAATATTTATCCTTGATTTCATTTAATTGAATTCTTATATCATTGTCATCATCCTCATGCTTATATTGTGATAAAAGTCATCTTTGGCCCGTAGTGCATAGATGGACTATTGATTGGTATGATTATGACAATGGATTATTCGGTATAATCATGACCTGTAATGTTACAAATGATGTGGTAAAAGTCCTCATTGGCCCGTGGTGCATTGATGGACAGTTGTGGGTATGATCATGATCATGTGTTTTTTTCGGTCAAGGGTGCAAAGATGAATGGTTGTTTGACATAATCATGACCATTGTTGATAACACAAATATCCTTGGCCCGTAGTGCATGTATAATTCATGGATATGATACTAATGAATATCCTTGGCCCATAGTGCATGGATAATTCAGTGATGTGGATTATTTATTAAGCTGAGTCTCAGCGATAAAATTGATGATAAACTTTTAAATCATAGAAGATAGTAGATATCATGTTATACCTGACTTTTCTAATGGATTGTTATTTTCACTGCAGTTGTTGATCTAAAACTTGTTGTCTGTTCTATTCTATCAGTTGTTATACTGTTGAAGGCTAACGATAATTTATTCTGCATTATCTTAGTCATAATATTTTTTACTGGGCTTGGACTAGTCAGGGAATGGAGTGACGGTCCGAGATGGTTGTTATAGTAGTCATCACTATTCTATGAAATAGTGTGATAATAATTGTAATGAGGACTTATTTTGAATTTGGATATTGTTTATAAGATAATATTTGTATTAAAACTCACAACTTATGTTTTGGCGTATTCTGCGCGACAATTAATAATTGTGTAAATTAAGTTTGTATTTGAATTTTGTACCATCTATTTGGTGACTCAGAATGGGTGATGTATACCTATTTTAGGGGCGTCACAATTTTGAGCTACAAAATAGAGATGATATGTTTGTGTACAATACATAGTACAAATGGCTGATCACCTGGAGTAGGAGATGGATGGTCCATAGTCTTTAAGACTGATAAAGGTTACAGTAGAAGATTTTGATAACCTGGGACATAGTTCGTGGTCTTCTGACCCTCTGTATATCTATTTGATCTTGATATCTAAGTTTATTGAAAGTTAAATATTCCATTGATCTTATAGTTCTTGGCTTAAAGTTAGTTGTTTCTAGTAATGAATATATTATTCAGTTGAAGCTCGTTCCCTTGTTCATTCATATACTGTTGTTATACATTGTTCTACTTGTGAGCAAGTTTTTTTGCTCACTCTTGCATAAAATATTTAAGCTAAATTCAAAAATCCCGAGGAACCGTCTACAAGCAAATGAAAGGGCAAGATGCATCAGTAGATAATGATGTTTACCTTATCTTTTTATTCCTGAAGCTTGTGTAATAGATTTATTAAGTTTTATTTATTCCGCTGTTATGATGTAATAATTAAAGGTTAGTTGACCCGAGATTTCATTTTGAATATGTAACCCTTTAATGGGATTATGAATTTTTACTTTTGAAATTTAATATTTATTATGGGTAGTTAGATGTGATTGCGTTGGATCGTAAGTACCAAATATGTGGGATTGAAGTACCCGAATTTGGGGATGTCACAGAACTCGTACCTAAGGAAGCTCATTTCTACAAGGGTATGAATCTGATTCTCCATCTCTTTTCATTGTTTGATAATTAAGCACAAAGTATGATTATGGTGATGATTTGTATGAAAATTTTAAATTCCTATTTTATCACGCTTCCGCTACTTTTATGTAATTTGATTGCATGATTGCGCTATATACAAATCTAACAGTAGTATCAGAGCCTATCTTTGTGCTAATTATCTATCTCGATGATTCCATGTATGTATGTATCATATGCGATTGGATCGAATTTTCTTGGCAAAGAAAAAAAAAATTGTTCTACTACGCGGCATGGACGCGTCGCTTTCAGTTCATTCTAGAGCGTGGTCACGTCCCGCTCTGATAAAACAATTATGTACTTACTACGAGGACGACTCGCTTCTAGTTCATTCTTAAAGGCATAGCGCCACTCTCCGTAATCTGAAATTTATTTATTTCTTCAATTTGAAATAAATGATTTATTTAATTGAAAAAAGTTTAAAATAAAGATATTTATTTTATCTGGAATATGATTTCATATTGCTAAAAATTAAAAAAGTTTAATTTTGATTTGGTTTTTGATTAAAATAAAAGAGTTTATTTTATTTCAAAACTAAATTTTAGCAAACTTTTGCCCATCAAATGATATCAATGCATATATGAAATGTATTTATTATTCATGAGATGAATATTATTTATTGATGCATATGGTGATATATATGATAATAAATTGGATTAATTGTGGAATATTGACCAATATGATTAACTTTTATTTTAGTTGGATGCATAAATGATTGGGTTTTATTAAATGGGGTTTGTGAACCTCGTCTTCTCTAGTTTTTTTGATGTAATTTATATCTCCCTCATATGTACTTCTCCTTGACTGTTGATCAATGTTTCTATTTAATATAAATAGTTTATGTAATAGGATTAGTTAAAATTACTTGAAGAACCGGAGACCAAGAAGCAAGGAGCGCTTGAAGACCCGTTTGTAATGGAGCTAGGGTTTAAATGTAATAGTTATGTTTAAATCAGTTCTTGCACCCTAGGTTTGACTTTTTGGTTCACTTGGTGACTCTAGTGAACCAAATTAGAATAAAAGTCCATAATCAATCTAGATAGAATATAGTATTCTATATGTGCATATATATATATATATATATATATGTTTAAAAGTTAAACCTTTTTTTTAAAAGCTACTAATTTTTTTAAATATTTTATGAAACTGGAATTTTTACATAATACAGTGTTTTGGGTGTGATTTGGATACATATAACAAAACATGTCTATACAGACTGTATAGACTGTACATACATGTTTTGTTATATGTATCCAAATCACACCCACAACACTGTATTATGTAAAAATTCCAGTTCTAGAAAATATTTAAAAAATTTAGTTGTTTTAAAAAAAAGAAAAAAAAATGGGGTCCGGCTTTTGGTCAGGTCCGGGAGTCCGGACCTGATCCATTTTTTAGTGTGTGTGTATGTGTGCGCGCGCATGGGTGCTAAACAAGATGAGACAAATAATAACAAACCCCTCAAAGAAATTATATTAAGTTGTAACGTTAAAAGATATTTGGAATATCAAACGTCGCCTTTTACTTGGTAAAGCGATAGAGTATTGAATATTTAATATGAATTTGTTGTGCACACACAAGGAAAGTATTAACATTTAAGATGTTGCTTTATTACATCTGATGTTTATAAGAAATGGAACATTACCGCTTTGTTGTGCAAACACAAGGACTGTAGTTTTCTCTTCGCTTATATGGAAATGATGGGTCTGACTTAACTTAGATTATTTTTGTTTGGATGTGCACACACTTTACCATTATGATCTAAGAGGAAAAATAAAAGGGAGTTACATGGTGATGTAATTGACAAGAGTTATCTACCTATTTATTTTATATATAGTTTGTTGTGCACACACAAGGCTATATATATTTGAAATTAAATCCTTATTCTCATTAGCAGATCTTTAATTAGATTTTTCTGAACTATATAAAAGAGGGTAATATAGTTTGAAAAAAATAGTGGGAGATACCAATTTAAGATAAGACCTAATTTATTTTGGTAATTAATTAAATGAATGTATGCTAAAATGTTATTTTTTTCACATGCATAATTTAAAAATGTTAAACTCACTAATATCACTGCGTAACATACTTGATGCTAACAAACTGACCTGGCCGAATTTCACAGGCTGGTTAAGAAATTTGAGAATTGTTTTCACTGCTGAAAAGATTTCTTTTGTCCTAAATTCTTTCGTCCCTATAACTGTTGCAGACTCGGCCTCTAAGGAAGAGATTACTCCTTTTAAAAAGTGGCAAGATGATGCAACCGTGACTCAATGCATCATACTCGCATCCATGAGTAACGAGTTTCAATAAGAAACTATGGATGCTTCTACTATATTGCTTCACCTCAAAGAGTTGTATATGGAGCAAAATAGGACTGCTAGATATTAGATATATAAGGAGCTCTTTCGATCTCGTATGACTGATGGCACTACTGTTGAGACTAATGTCCTAAAGATGATTAATTTGATTGAACAACTTAGACAGCTAGGGTTCATTATGGATGGGGAGTTAAGTCATGATTTGATCTCACAGTCACTCCTAGACACCTTACAATTTGTTGTGAATTTTCACATGAATAAGTTGAATGTCAGCTTACCTGAATTACTTAACATGTTGAAAAATGTTGAAGGTCACTTCCTATCCAAGAAGGACCAAGTCTTATTGGTAGATGATTCTTCCAAGAAAAGGAAGAGGCCCAAGGTTTCTTCTGAAAAGAAGAAAAATAAGAAGGCTAAGGGCAAGGCAAAAGTGAAGGATAAAAAGAAATCTGATCCAGCTAGTAAAGGAATATGCTTCCATTCCAAAAGCAGAAGAGGCTTGGAGAAGCTTTGACTTCCGATTAAGGTTTGTTCATGATTGAAATTAATTTTTTTGAAAGTTAAAGTTCTACTTAGGTATTGGATATCGACTGTGGTTCTCACATATGTAACACTATGCACGGACTAAGCAGAAGTAGAAAGCTGAACAAAGAAGAGGTAATCCTACAAGTGGAAAATGGAGCAAAGGTTGCTGCATTAGCTATAGGGACTTATTGTTTAGCACTGCCTACGGGCAAGTCCATTAGCTTAAATAATTGGTATTTTATTCCAACAATTATAAGAAACATTATTTCAATTTTAGTATTGGATATGGATGGTTTTGATATTATAATAAAGAACAATAATTGTTCCATCTATAATAAAATTGTTTTATATGGTATTGGTAAATTATTGAATGGACTTTACATACTTGACCTGCATAAAAATATATTTCAAATTGAACAAACTAAGAAAAGGAAAAGAAATGATGTTAATTATACTTTTATATAGAACTGTAGACTCGGTCATATTAATGAAACAAGATTATCCAATTTACATAAAGATGGGCTATTAGAGCTATCTGATTATGAATCATATCCAACATGTGAATCTTGTCTCATGGGTAAGATGACTAAATCTCCTTTTAGTGGAAAAGGAAAAAGAATTACAGAGTTGTTAGCGTTGGTGCTCACAGACGTATGTGGACCTATGACAATGAATACACGATGAGGGTATTATTATTGTATTACTTTCACTTATGATCATTCAAGATTTTGATATGTATATTTGATTAAATACAAATTTGAATCGTTTGAAAAGTTCAAAGAATTAAGAAGTAAAGTAGAGAAACAAACTAACAAAAGTTATAAGATTTTTTGATTGGATCGAGGTGGTGAATACTTAAATAGTGAGTTTCTCAATTTTCTCAAATAAAATAATATAATCTCACAATGGACTACACCAAGGACGCCACAGTTGAATGGTGTATTTGAAAGGAGAAATCGAACTTTTTTAGACATGGTTCGTTCCATGATGAGTTTTACCGACCTTCCAGTATCATTTTAGGGTTATGACCTAGAATGTTAGGTTTGTATATAGCGTGATTACGTAATCAAATCACATAAACATAGCGGAAGCGCGATAAAAAGAAATTTAAAATTTTCATACAAACCATCACCACGATCATTCTTTGTGCTTAATTATCAATATTAACAAAGAAGAAGGAGAATCAGATTCATACCCTTGTACAACAAAGCTTTCTCAGGTACGAGTTCAACTCCTAGTCTTTCGTAGTCTCCTTGAACAGGCAGAATTGTATTCCTTCCTTTGATCAACGTTAGCCACCCAAGTGTTTGGCCTCTAGAGGTGATCCACTAAGGAAGAACAAAAATCAAAAAGAAAGGTATTTGGCAAAACCCTAGTTTTTCCTATCTCTATAGAAAAGGTGTACTCTCCCAACTCTTGGAATAAAAGTACGCAACTTGTGTCACCCGCTCCTATAAAAAGACTTCTCTTATTTATAGATATAGGGAACCCTCCTAAACTATTTAGAAATAAGGTTTTTATTTAATTAATTAGGCTTCCTAATCATATTAGGTTATTAATTAAACTCTTTTAATTAATTAGTTTCCTAATCTTATTAGGAATATATGATGTAAGACCCCAACTTATTATAAATAAAATCGAATTTCTTCTATTTATTATTGTGAATAATAAGGTGATAATTTGACATAATACTGTGGTTATGGGTGAAATGTGCAAATTTTGCAAAATAAGCAAGTGGTTATAAAATATTCATTTTTTCGGGGAATATTCGTTTGGTCATGGAATATTCTTTTCTGTCAGGGAATATTCGTACGACGGCGTAGCCATTTGTGGGCCCCATAACGGATAACCGTCGGATGAAGAAAACGACAAAGTTTGAGTTTTATAAATAACGACGTAATTGTTACCGTTAACACTGTTGGAATACCTGGTGGTTAAAATACAGTAATACGCGTGGTTGCACAGTAGCACATGGTATTGCACAGTATTGTTAAATTATTGATTCTTACGTAAGAATGCACTACTCAATAATTGTTACAATAATTACTGTTCAATATTTTATTTTATTGGTTGAATAATTGCTGCGTTGATATTTTAAATTATTCTTGTTCAATAATTAACTACACCAAAAATGGCCTCTAGTGAAGGACAAATCCTTCACTAGAGGCCCTATATCTCTCACAAGTGATTTATTGCGAAGAAATATTTCCTTCACACGAGTGCTCGCATTAGACCTCCTCGCAATTGGGTATCCTTCGCTAAGTAGTAACTAAATGTTTTTTTATGAAAGATATATTGTGAATAACTTATTTCTTCACAAATTGTATTTAGTAATGGAATATTGTTATTTAGTGAAAGATTAGTTTCCTTCACAAATAATATTTTAAGAAGGACTATTTAAAATTAGTGAATAACTTTATTCCCTCACAAATAATATATTGTGAAGAACAAATTTATTTAACGAGAGAATATTTTCCTCACTAATTATAAATTGAGAATCTTTCTTCAAATTAGTGAGAGAAAAATTCCTTCACAAATTATAAATTTGTAAATAAAAAATTAATTACTAAATAATCAAAATTCATTAAAAATTATAATTGATTTTTAAATCATTGATTTCATATTTATTATTATTATTAATCTCTATAAGAAATATTAAATATATTTTTCAAGTAAATATAAATATTGCCATACTTTTTTCAAACTAATTGATAAGCTAATGCATAAAGAGCTAATAAAATTAAAACTTCACATATAAATATACTCGAGTCACAATAACTACAAAATTTGTTATTTTATCTTGGTCTCCCAAGGACCATAGTACCTACAAAATTTATTAACTAACATAAGAAAATTGAAAGAATAACAATGAACTAGAAGGAATAAAGTGTGACATGTTGGATCCACTTCATCATCATTTTCTTCAAGAAAATCAAGGTTAGGCATATAAACTTCATGCTGCAAGAGAAACACCAAAAATCAATTTCTATAAGACGAGGAATAAGAAAAGATGAAATTGACGAACTTCAATTAAAAAAAGAGTTATGCATGAAATAGTAGGACAAAGGAGAGAGGTTGATCCACACCACAAAAACATATACTATATTTGTATGAATTTCTAGAGCACATAACAATATATAATCTATCTTAGTTTACTGAATAATTCAATGAAAATAAATGCATGATAAGACGAATTCAAAACCTTTTCTATACTGAGTTTGTGAAACAAAATCTAACCTGTAACAGAAAGATTGGCTAAGCCTACAAAGAAGACATGAAAAGTGGACAAAGGTTAGTACAAGTAAAATGTCATGAGTGAGCCAAATACTTTACAAATGGAGTAAAAAAATGAGGAAGAATGTCACAATTATCGATGATGGATAGATCACATATTGAGAAAAAATAAATACCCCAAAGAGTTTTCATCCAAACCTAAAAAAAAGGTTATATGCAGATCCACAACAATCAACAAAGAAAGAGCGGTTGCTTGAAAAATCATAATTTACATCATAAACCCAATCACTAAATTTATTTATTTTTAGTTTTTTATCTAATAAGTCAAATTCCCAAATTAAAAATAAATGAGCATCTAGTCAAAACCAAAAGAGAAATAAAAAGCATGAAAAACACAATGAAATGGGTATCCTTTAATTCTACTCTAAACAACACAAATAAAAGACAAAACGTAAAAAAAGAAGCACACAAAAAAGTGAAATGGAGAACTTTGAGAGGAATCAGAATCACACCTTTGCTCTGCCTCAATATCAACGCCAACGAATGACAATGCAGATAAAGAAGAATAGATCACTGAACCGAATACCCTCACCAGCTTAGGCAGCATTTCCAGTGAAACACCTCGATACCTACATGTGAAAAAAATCCTATTAATGTTAGCTAAACTATTTAAAACTGAAAAAATAAGCAAGGACCCATGAATCAACTCACCTAAGCTTTTATCATTTGGGGCCATTTTCTATTTCTGATTCTAGAGATTTACGCCAATAAGGAACTACTGCTCTAATCAATTAGTAGTTATGTTCCAGATTTATGGTGACCAACAAACACCCATGAAAGGGAATCAAAAGGAATTTGAGAAAAGATATTCAAAACTCATATATCATCCCCATGACTTCAAAGCATTGATAGAAGAAGACACTGTTATGTTGCCCTAGACAAAGAAAACTTGGAAGACATTGTTATGTCACGGTGTATGATATCTGACTTGTGGAGATAAAATAACGCGCTAGCAGTTTCAATGGCAATGTTCATCCAGACAGGCCATGTGAGTGGTTCTGTTTCGGTTTTGTTCCCGTGGAGATGATCAACAACCATGCCATTGGAAATGTATTCGTAAACTAGAAGGAGTTCGTGGCTACAATGAGAAGTACAACCATATAGTAAGACAAGATTGTGGTGGCGTAAGCGAGTGAAGATATCGATGTCATTCATGAGTCGCCCACTCGCCAGATAGTTGTTGTTCAGATAGTAAACTTGACTCGCTTCACTGCAAATTCTCGCCCATCTCATAGTTTTCCTAGTTGAGAAACAACAAACATTTTCCTTTAGAAAGAGTCTGCTAACAAATACTATCGACTAGTATGTAAAATGAATTTGTTGAAATTAGTTGTATTCCATATAACTGCTGAAACTATACAGAAGAAGAATCAAGAGAAACTTTTAAACTTTTAGAGGTGAAAATGAAATAGATTACGGAAATTCAAAGAAAAAAAGAAAGAGAAAACACAAGAAGGAGAAAAGGATTATTAACCTTCATTGATTATGTGTGTTTAGAATCAGCTCATTATATGCTTAGCATTTATTAAAATATGTTAATAATCTTGTGAATAAACAGATAAGGATTTTAACCTTCTTACCATAATAGACAGTTCCAAAACCTTTGTCCCCGAGATTTTATTAAGGATCAAAATTATGAGTTGCCTCTTCAAGATCCTTGTAGGAGAAGACAGGTACCCCATTATAAGAACTACCATCTTCAATGTCTGAGGAAGTTTTCCTTGGGAGGAAATATGCAGAAAGATTACTCCATTTCTTGCGCCTCCAAATAATAATGATGATCAAGCAAATTATAAGGACAACTTCAGGTATGACTGCAGAAGGGGAAATATGTAGTTTTCAAGTTATAGTCTATATATTGTGGTATTTTGCATACATATATGGTTCATAGATGTAGTACTTGTTCCTAGAATATGTCTCAGACTTGTTTTCCTTGCAATTTAATACCAAGCAAAACATCGTAAGTCAGTTCAGACATGATTTAACAGAAGTCATAATTTAATATGATCAAGACTGCTAAAACTTATATTTATTTTTTAAGAACACAAACTCCAATCTCACATAAATTAAAGTTATCAATGTTTTGAATGCCACATAATTTTAGACAAATTTGAGACCCCTTAGCACTAGCCTTAAATATGTCAACTTCTTTCTATTGTATAAAAGTTTTCATACATAGAAACTTGAGTAGTTTCTATGAGTAGTTTTTTTATGTATAATGATGATATTGACATATGTGCTAGTCTTAAAATGAATTTTACTGGAAATTTCGTAAGGTAGATGGAGATAACAATTCCAAAATGATAAAAAGTCTCAGAGTAATGCAAAGCAGGCCACCCGATTCTATTACCGTTAATTAATCATATATAGCCTGAATCACAAATTACAAAGGAGGAAGGATAAGAAAATTAAATTGAATAACACCTCAAGTAATTTCCTATACCTTTCTTTCGCCAGTATGAATAAAAAGTCATGCACATTTGACATAATTTTGGGAAGTGACCGTAATGTCGAGAAATTTGGAGTTGAAAGAGTTTGTGTAAAAATCTAAGCAAAGCACCGCTCTAACTCTTGAATCCAATCGACGAGACTCACCAATATTTTTTCAAATGTTGCAATAGTTAATTCTTTCGCAAAAATAGAGAGGGTTTCTGGGAAGCCCACTATAGAAATCAAAAAGCGCACGATGCCATCTACTATTGATTGACTACTTATAATTGAAGACAATGTTGTTCCTGAAGCCTGAGATAATGATGTGGCATTCAAAGCAGCACCTGCATTAGGATGAAGAAACCTCAACTGTAACATCATGAAGGAACGTACAACAACCTCTGTGTTGCGTAACATTTCTTTCACAACAATCATTAGCTCCTGAAGAACAACTTTTTGTCGTTCCATTGATGTACTCATTCCAACAAGACATGTCTATATCATATATTTTTATAACCTGATATGTAGCTCTATATGTCAATGTATATAGGTTAGAAACGTGACATTATTCTTCTCTACTAACTTAATTTACATTCATGGCATTGGCATGGGCATCATAAGTCCAATATTAAATATTATTTATTTAATGTGCATCAGCAAAACGTAGTAGGGGGCAGGCCGGGAAGACAATGTAGTAGGGGGCAAAACGTACTAATATGGCAGATGGGTGATGCAGTATATACTATGTATTTGCCATGACTTATCCAGGGGAGATGCTTTCAACAACAACAGGGGAAAAAAGACCCCTTCTCAATGTGATAATTTTCTCAAAATTAAAATTGTAACGTAATTGAAAGCAGAAACAGAGATAGGGAGGAGAGAGAAATTTTGTTGATATACAATTGATATATATAAACATCTGTATAGAGGGAGAAGGTGAGGGAGAAATGCCTAGTGTTGCTGTAAAATTATACAGCATTTTTTTCAAATTCCTATTGAAACACCGATTACAGACCTGAATTCAAACTGAAATTGATAGCACCAATACCTTCGGCATTTCCACTCGACCCGATGAATCCATCGTCGTCGTTAATCCATCTTTCGTCGATGGCGTCGCAACCAAGGACATCCACATCGATCCTTTCACCTCTCTTACCATATGAATTTTCCTCCCTAACACTTGTTTAGGTGTGTCGCGCTCGATTCCAAGTGGCGAAGCGAACTCCAACTCCAAAGCTAGTGCTAGGGCTAGGGCTGTAAACCGATCCAATCCGAATCATCATAACCAAAATTAACACAAATTTGACTTGCGATGGCAAGGTATTGGAGGCTAGGGTTCTTCCTATTTGAGGAAGAGAAGAAATAAGATGAAGATAGAAATTCTAAACACAAACATTACCTGCTGATTTGGGGTTACGACTGACGATTGATGAAGAGAGGAGAATATTTTGAGGGGCGGTAGATTAGAGCATATTGGCCGGTTTGGGTAGTCAATTATAAGTTGGTTTTGCTACTATTCTTCTGTTCATTTAAAAAATAAATACCTCAATTTTGCGGAAAAAAAATAAAAAATGTGAAGGATTTTTCTTTCGCTAATCACTATATTGTCACTAAATATTTTTTCTTCACTATTCCTTCGCTAAACAACTCTTCATGTGAAGGAATAAATTCCTTCACAAAATTTCCTTTGCTACATCCCTATTTTGGTGTAGCGATAGCGACCAATTTTATTCCTCACAAAAAACTTCTGAATAATGATATATAGTGAGTAATAATTTCTTCACTAAATAGATTTTTTCCTCACAAATTTTCATCATAAATTAGCTCCAAAAATCTTTCTATCGCCCTAATTTTGCGAGGGAAAAAATAAAAATTGTGAAGGATGTTTCTTTCGCTAATAACTATATTGTCACTATATTTTTTTCCTTCACTGTTCATTCGCTAAACAACTCATCATGTGAAGGAATAAATTCCTTCACAAAATTTCCTTCGCTAGAGGCCATTTTTGGTGTAGTATATTGTCACTGTATAGTATCTCCATTATCAGATCAATAATTCATATTATTTGAAATAATATTATTAGATAGCATTATTGACAATGTCTAGAAAGTTCTATCAAGGAGAGGTTTGGTCACCTAATTGCATGCCAGTAAGGAGAAATCCTTATCGGAAAGTCCTCTCTTTCTTGGGAACGGCCTGGTTGTCATAACTGTGATTCTGTAATATTATTTGTGAATAATTAATTATTGATTTATATGATAAAGAAATATTTATTTTATGCGGTTATAAATGATGGATATATTTATTTTATGTGGTTATACATGAAGGAATTATTGATGAGGTGTTTTATCAGTATTATGTCGGAATGGAGGTATTAAAAATTGTCCTTATGTGGATTTCAGATATTTTCTGATTTGAATTTGGAAAAACTTTCTTCTACAAAGTTATAGAGAATTTGATTCCGTGTGGAATGGATATAAAATTCGTATTTTTCTGATAAACGGGGTATTTTCTATGAATTACTGAAGTTTCGGATAATAAAATGATTTTTATTAAAATTGGGTGGGACCCACTTTTGATTTTTAAAACATGTGGGTTGCTGAGATTTTTTTCAAGAATGGTTGGCTAGCTTGCGTTCAAAGGTGTGCGTGGAATGAAGAAAAAAATTATTATTTTATTAATTTAGTCTCCTTTGGCGTTCTAGCCTTTTTCTATAAATAGGCGCTTAAGTTAGAATTGGAAATCACACCAGAAATAAGTTTTCTTTCTCTCTATATTGTCGAGCGTATTTTTGTGACTATTTAGATACTTTGAGAGTTGTTATTCAATGCAAGTTTTCTTCGACTTTACATATGATATTCATATCAGAAATATTGTTATTTTGAGGTAAAGGATATTATTTTCTTCGTAAATGATATTATTTCTTTCAATATCATTATGCCGAAATATTGGTCTGAACTTTTTGTCAAATTTATAACTTTTTGTGTCGGGGTTACTATTCACGTATATGGCACTATTCACGTATACGGCACTATTCACCAAAAAATGAAATTTTCTTCTTTTTGTCCAAGATGTCTATTATGGTTACTATCTTTGATTGTATCCATGTTTTGATCTTTATTTTTGAATTCTGCTTCAAAATTGGTTATTATGGAGTATTATTGAACTTGGATAAAACTGTAATACGAATCCATAATATTTGTTTTTTTATCTCATTGGATTCGTTTTCTTTAAGATGTTTTTCATCATCCTCAGTCCTAAATGATGATATAACTGAATATCATCGGCCTGTAGTGCAAAGATGAATGATTACCTAATAAATATCTTTGGCCTGTAGTGCAAAGATGAATGATTACCTAATGAATATCTTTGGCCTGTAGTGAAAAGATGAATGATTACCTAATGAATATCTTTGGGCCGTAGTGCAAAGATGAACAGGTGTTGAGATGAACATGACCAACTGGTGATACAAGTGAATATCTTTGGCATGTAGTGCAAAGATGAATATTTGTTTCAAGAGATATATTGATTGTTGTTACAGGGATAAAATATTGATGATGGACTTTTAAATCTTAGAAGATAGTAGAACTCATTCTCTACTTGACTCTTCTAATGGATTGTTGTTTCCGCTGTAGTTGTTGATCTAAAACTTGTTGTCTATTATATTTTATCAGATTATTCCCTGTTGAAGACTAATGATAATTTGTTGTATATTATCTTAGTCATAATATTCTTTACTGGGCTAGTTGAGCTCACCATTTTCCTTTTTGTTCCATTGTTCTTCTTAGGAGGAGAGAATTTAGCAGGAACTAGCCGGAGTATGGAGTGATGATTCAAGATAGTTGTTTTAGTAGTCCTCACTATTTTGTAATGAGGACTCCTTTTGAGTTTGTATACTCTCTATTAGACAATAGTTGTATTCAAACTCACAGTATATGTGTTGTCGTATTTTGCATGACAATTGTATTACTGAAGTTGTATTTGTTTCTATACCATGTATTTGGTGACTCAGAATGGGTTATGTATACCTATTTTGGGGGCGTCGCAGTTGGTATCAAAGCTTAGAGATATGATCCCTGTCTAAGATGTGAGACAAGAACTAGGAGGGGAGAGACGGGGAATTCCTTCGCTAGTATGAGCTGACTAAGTTTATTTGGTATTTATTTGGCTCATCGAGTATAGGGATAATATGTGACATGTCAACTAACCCTTTTTTTTGTGGAAGTATTTGAGAATGGCAGCTGCAAATATTAACAATGAAGTGAATCAGACCGTGGAGACACATTTAATCACCACCCAGGGGAACGTGAAACAGGAAGGCAATATTCCTCCTATAAACAACACTACCGAACAAACGATGAATGATGGGATGTTTAGAAGCTTTTTGCAATTCATGCAAAATCAGACGAGGGAGACTCGTGCACAAAATACAGGTGGAAATGATAGCAATGTGCGGCTTGTCACAGCCAAGCAGTTCAAAGAGTTGGGACCACTAGAATTTATTGGAAAGTCGGATCCGATCAAGGCGGAAATGTGGGTCAAACAAATTACCAAGATATTCGATGTCTTGGGATGCGCAGAGGAATAAAAGGTTCCATTCACCACCTTTATGTTTCGCGGAGAGGCATATTACTGGTGGGAATCTGTGAAGCGTACCCAGCCTGCCGCACTTAACATGTCTTAGGAAACATTTCAGAAACTATTTAATGACAAGTACTTTCCTGAAAGTATTCGTCATATGAAGGAGGTAGAGTTTATCAAACTGGAACAAAACAACATGACGATGTCCCAGTAAGAGGCGAAGTTTGCAGAGTTATCCAGGTTTGCACCTCATTTGGTCGAGAATGAGGAACGAATGACGAGGATGTTTCTTAGAGGTCTAAAACCCGATATTCGACAATATCTTATCTCTCATAAATTTTCTTTATATTCAAATGTTGTAAACAGTGCTCAATTATTAGAGCGAGCTAATGAGAATGTTCAAGGCGGTAGTCATCGGAGCAATGAAAACCAGCAGTGAGAAAAACATTCGGACAAAAGCGGTAACCACTTTGGTGGTAATCGTGGCCGTGATAATAGAAGGAGCGAGTCGGGAGGAGATTTTAAGAAGAGAAGGTACAACAATAACAATGTAAAGACGTCAGCACAAACATCAACTATTTTTAGGGGAGGAGAATGAGCATCGGTTGTTTATTACAAATGTGGGAAAGAGGAACACATCAGCCCAAACTGCCCACAACAATCCAAGGTGTGTTATAACTGTGGAAAGGAAGGTCATATAGCTAGAGATTGTCTAGTTGCGAAACCAAGTTCAACGGGGATGGTGACTCCAAAGGCTGTCCCGGACAAGTCAAAGTCAGTGGTTCCAGGAAGGGCGTTTGTCGTGACTGCCCAAAACGTGAGGAACCCAAACGAGGTGATCACAGGTAAGCTAATCATAAACTCTTGCGAAGTTTATACCTTATTAACTATCGGTTCTGCCTTTTTTTTATCTCTCCTGCTTGTGCTCAACGTTTAAACTTGACTCCGGAGAAGTTAGACCTTGACTTATCTGTTGAGACTCCGTTAGGAGAAACTTTCGTTACATCTACTGTTTATAAATCTTGCTTGATTCAAGTTGGTACCATCACATTACCTGCTGATCTTATTTCGTTGAAAATTCTTGCATTTGATGTGAATTTAGGGATTGATTGGTTAACCACTCATCATGCTAAAATTGATTGTTTTCGTAAGGTTGTCAGTTTTCAAAGTCCTAACCAACCTGTTATGCGAATTCAAACAACCAAACCACTAAAATCAATCACTGTCATATCAAGCCATAAAGCTATTCGTTTATTAAAAAATGGATGTCAAGCTTTCTTAGCCCATGTCACGGACTTGAACAAAAACATGTTAGATTTGAATAATATTTCTGTCGTTAGTGAATTTCCTGACGTATTTCCTGAAGAACTTCCCGGTCTACCCCCAGAACGTGAAGTTAAATTCTTTATTGACCTTGAACCTGGTACAAAGCCCATTTCTAAAACCCCATATCGAATGGCTCCTATTGAACTTCAGGAGTTAAAGGTCCAACTGCAGGAGTTGTTGGACATCGGTTTCATTCGTCCTAGTACATCTCCTTGGGGTGCTCCTGTGTTATTTGTAAAGAAGAAAGATGAGAGTATGCGACTTTGTATTGACTACCGAGAATTGAACCATGTCACTATCAAGAATAGGTATCCGTTACCTCGCATTGATGACTTGTTCGACCAGTTGCAAAGAGCACAATTCTTTTACAAAGATCGATCTTCGTTCTGGATATCATCAGCTGAAGATTAAAACTGAGAATATTCCAAAGACTGCCTTCAGAACTCGGTATGGGCATTATGAATTCTTAGTCATGTCTTTTGGATTGACTAATGCTCCTGTTGCTTTCATGGAAATGATGAACCGTGTATTCAAAGAATATTTGGATCAGTTCATTGTTGTCTTTATTGATGACATCCTCATCTATTCCAAAAGCCGTGAAGATCATGAGCGCCATTTGAAGCAGGTACTGCAAAGGCTTCGTGATAACAAGCTATATGTCAAGCTAAAGAAATGCGAGTTCTGGCTTGAGAAAGTAGCATTCCTTGGGCACATGGTGTCAAAACATGGAGTATTTGTCGACCCGACGAAGATTGAAGCCATACAAAGTTGCAAGCAACCGAAGTCGGTGACCAAAGTACGTAGCTTTCTGGGCTTAGCTGGTTACTATCGGAGATTCGTGGAAGGATTTTCTCGAATCGCTACTCCGTTAACTCAGCTGACTCGTAAAGATATAAAATTCGGTTGGAGCAAAGATTGTGAGAAGAGTTTTCAAGAACTCAATAGAAGCCTCATTTTGGCACCTGTTCTGACAATACCATCTGGTTCTGATGGATTTGTTATCTACAGCGATGCTTCAGGCAAAGGGTTAGGATGTGTTCTCATGAAACATGGGAAAGTCATAGCCTAGGCCTCGCGACAACTTAAAGAATATGAGAGGAATTATCCTACTTATGATTTGGAGTTGGCAGCAGTCATTTTCGCATTAAAGATCTGGAGACACTACATGTATGGGGAGAAAGTGGAGATCTATACAGATCATAAAAGCCTAAAATATTTCTTCACCCAAAAAGAGCTTAACATGCGGCACCGACGTTGGCTCGAGCTGTTGAAAGATTACGATCACACCATCCAATATCATCCTGGAAAAACAAACGTGGTAGTTGACGCATTGAGTAGAAGATCATATGCGGGTATGAGTGCAATGTTGTTAACATAAAGGTCCATTTTGTATGACTTGCAAAGGATGGAGATAGAGGTAAAGGCTCCAAGTACCCACATGATGATATCAAACATACGAGTATAACCAACTTTAATCGATAAAGTTAAAGTTGCTCAAGCTACGGACATGGAGCTAATGCATACGAAGAAGAAAGTGCAAGAAGGTGCTATTTAAGAAGCAAGAATTGATGAAGAAGGAATAGTTCGAGTCAATTCCAGACTTTGTGTTCCTAACGATTCAGACTTGAAGCATAGAATCGTGATGGAACACACAACGCACCGTTTGCAATCCATCCTGGGAGTACCAAAATGTATCATGATCTTCGACATACATTTTGGTGGAGCAATATGAAAAGAGAGATCACGGAGTTTATCTCGAGGTGTTTAACTTGTCAACGTGTAAAGGCGGAGCATCAAGTGCCAAAGGGTCCATTGCAACCACTTGAGATTCTGAAATGGAAGTGGGAACACAATACTATAGATTTCGTTACGGGTCTTCCCAAGGTTTCTCAAGGCATAGATGTGATTTGGGTTATTGTTGAT
The DNA here is from genome assembly GCA_020205605.1 of Panax ginseng. NCBI lineage: Eukaryota > Viridiplantae > Streptophyta > Magnoliopsida > Apiales > Araliaceae > Panax > Panax ginseng. The sequence continues at coordinate 37,660,396 of CM035127.1, read as the reverse complement.
AGATTAACCAAGTCTGCCCATTTCTTGTCTATACGGGAGACTTATTCCCTTGAACATCTTGCTAGTATGTACGTTAATGAGATTGTAAGATTGCATGGCATGCCATTAGCCATAGTTTCGGATCGTGACCCAAGATTTACTTCACGATTTTGGGTTAGCTTGCAGAAAGCTATGGGCATGATTTATTTATTGACGCCGCATACCATCCTCAAACGGACGGGCAATCAGAGAGGACTATTCAAACTCTTGAAGATCTATTAAGACTTTGTGTCCTAGATTTCAAGGGGAGTTGGGATAAGTACCTACCATTGGTGGAATTCTCCTACAACAACAGTTATCAGGAAAGTATAGGTGTGGTTCCATTTGAAGCATTGTATGGACGAAAGTGTCGCTCTCCAGTATGTTGGGACGAGGTTGATGAAGCAACGTTGTTGGGAATAGAATTGGTATGCATAACTACAGAGAAGATCCAAACGATTCGACAACATATACAAACGACACAGGATCGAGAAAAGAGTTATGCGGATCTTCATCGAAAAGACGTGAAATTTAATATTGGGGATCATGTATTATTACGTGTTGCACCATGGAAGGGAGTTAGAAGATTTGGGAAGAAAGGAAAGCTCAATCCACGATTTGTTGGTCCATTTGAGATTCTTGAACGAATAGGAAATATGGCCTATAGACTCGCATTACCTCCAAGTATGTCTCGTGTTTATAATGTTTTTCACATATCTATGCTTCGTAAATATGTTAAAGAACCGAACCATATTATTGAGTTAGAATCAGACGAGATAGCCGAAGATTTAACGTATGAGGATGTACCTGTTAAGATCTTGGATAAGAAAGAGCATGTCCTACGCACCAAGGTTATACCACAAGTTAAGGTGTTGTGGAGAAACCATGCTATTGAAGAAATGACCTGGGAGTTAGAATCAGAAATAAAAGTGAGGTATCCTCACCTTTTCAAAACACCAGGTACGTACGTCAATTTTGAGGACAAAATTTCATAAGGAGGGGAGGTTGTAAGACCCCCAACTTATTATAAATAAAATCAAATTTCCTCTATTTATTATTGTGAATAATAAGGTGATAATTTGATATAATACTTTGGTTATGGGTGAAATGTGCAAATTTTGGAAAATAAGCAAGTGGTTATAAAATATTCATTTTGTCGGGGAATATTCGTTTGGTCGTGGAATATTCTTTCTGTCGGAGAATATTCGTACGACGGTGCAGCCATTTATGGGCCCCATAACGGATAATTGTCGGATGAATAAAATGATAAAGTTTGAGTTTTATAAATAACGACATAATTGTTACCGTTAACACTGTTGGAATACCTGGTGGTTAAAATACAGTAATACGCGTGGTTGCACAGTAGCACACGGTATTGCACAGTATTGTTTAATAATGATTCTTACGTAAGAAGGCACTACTCAATAATTGTTACAGTAATTACTGTTCAATATTTTGTTTTATTGGTTCAATAATTGCTGCGTTGATATTTTAAATTATTGTTGTTCAATAATTGTCACTGCACAGTATCTCCATTATCAGATCAATAATTCATATTATTTAAAATAATATTATTAGATAGCATTATTGGCAATATCTAGAAAGTTCTATCAAGGAGAGGTTTGGTCACCTAATTGTGCGCCAATAAGGAAAAATCCTTATCGGAAAGCCCCCTCTTTCCTGAGAACGACCTGGTTGTCATAATAGTGATTCTGTAATATTATTTGTGAATAATTAATTATTGATTTATATGATAAGGAAATATTTATTTTATGCGGTTATAAATGATGGATATATTTATTTTATGTGGTTATAAATGAAGGAATTATTGATGAGGTGTTTTATCAGTATTTTGTCAGAATGGAGGTATTAAAAATCGTCCGTATGTGGATTTTGGATATTTCCTGATTTGAATTTGGAAAAACTTTATTCTACAAGGTTGTAGAGAATTCGATTTCGTATGGAATGGACATAAAATTTGTATTTTTTTGATAAACGGGCTATTTTCTATGAATTACTGAAGTTTTGGAAAATAAAATAATTTTTATTAAAATTGGGTGGGACCCACTTTTGATTTTTAAAACATGTGGGTTGCTGAGATTTTTTTCAAGAATGGTTATCTAGCTTGTGTTCAAAGGTGTGCGTGGAATGAAGAAAAAGAAATATATTGTTTTTTTAATTTAGTCTCCTTTCATGTTTCTAAGCATTTTCCTATAAATAAAGCGCTTAGGTTAGAATTGAAAATCACACCGTAAACAAGTTTTCTTTCTCTCTATATTGTCGAGCGTATTTTTGTGAGTATTTAGATACTTTGAGAGTTGCTATTCTGTAAGACCCCAACTTTTATAAATAAAGATGAATTTTTTATAAATATCATTTTTGAATATTATGGAATGAATTTGATATAATGTTATAGTTGTGGGTAATATTTATAAATTTTGCAAAGTACGCAAGTTGTTATATAATATTCGATTGGTCGGGGAATATTCGTTTTAACAGGGAATATTCATACAACGGCACAATCATTGGTGGACCCCACAACGGAATTATTGTCGGATTAAGAAAACGACAAAAATACTTTATCAAAATTACGACGAAAGTTTTATCGTTAACTGTTAAAACACCCGGTGTTAAAAGTAAAGTAATACGTGTAGTTGCACAGTATCACACGGTATTAATTATTGATGCTTACGTAAGAAGTCACTCAGTTTTGTTCAATTATTGCTACAGTAATTGCTGGATAATATCTCACGTTATTTGATTCAATTATTGTCAAAATTTTATATATTATTAAATCAATAATTGAGACGATAAAGTTATTAATATTATTATTTGCAATATTAACGATGTCTAGAAGTTCATCAAGGAGAGGTTTGGTCACCTAATCATGGCGTCAATAGAGGAGAAATCCTTATTGAAATCCCCTCTTTCCGGGAATGACCTGGTCGATTAATATTCTGAATTATAATAATGATGATAAATATTGTTAAAAATATTGAGGATATTTTTTATGAAGTATTTGTTGTAAGTTTGGCTTGTTATTTAAACTCCCACTTACGCATTTTTCAAAACTGTCGGTAGAAAGTTATCTCAGTTTTTTTTATATATATATATATATATATATATATATGTGTGTGTGTGTGTGTGTGTGTGTGTGTGTGTGGGTGTGTGTGTATTAGTCAAATTGGGTGGGGGAGGAAATTTGGTATTCACGTGGAGGGAGTACAATTATTATTATTTTATTTATATAAATATATATGATAGTGGATTTTGGTGGAGGAAAGCATTTTTATTATATATATATATATATATATATATATGATAGTGGATTTTGGTGGAGACATGATGGAGTACTATAGGTATTAATTATATATATGTATATGCAATGTTTGAAAATCAAGCAGGAGGGTACAATTATTATTATTATTATTATTATTATTATTATTATTATTATTATTATTATTATTATTATTATTATTATTATTATTATTATTATTATATATATATATATATATATACATGTGTTAATTTGAAAGGAATTCACTGAATTGCTGTGTAGTATCACTGTCAGGTAATGACCCGTGAGTTTATAAATATATAATATATAATATAAATAGAATATATTATATTTTATTTAAAAGATTTTGTTTTATTAGAATATTTTATTAAATCAATATGGACCGTTCGTTTAAAAGTAAATAAATCTGGACCGTTCATGAATTAGTTACTATGCCGTCCATTCTTCTATAAATAGAAGCTCATTCCTTCATTATTTCTTACTTAATTCTTTGAAACTCTAGAGAGAGAAATTATAGAGAAACTATAGAAAAGTATTATGCTACTTCCCTACTCTTATATTCGGTTTCTTTTACGGTGAGGATATTATTTCTTTTGTATTCATGAAAAGAACTTCATTATTCCATTATTTATTATTCTCGCTGAAATAACTCAGATACGCTGCTACCCTATACTTGGTGAAATTCTTCTATTATTTCATTCTTTATTATTCGTTTGAATATCTCATGCATGCGCTTTTACGCTGCATTCGGTTCTAGTCTTTATTATTACATTGGAATATATCACATGCATGCGTTTTACTTGGGACCTTGTTCCAGTCTTTATTATTCTGTTGGAATATCCTGTCTGTATGTTTTACGCCAGACCTGGTTCTATTCTTTATTATTCTATTGGAATATCCTGTCTGTACATTTTACGCCAGACCTGGTTCCGTTATTTATTATTCTGTTGGAATAACCTGCCTGTGCGATCTATCGCATGCCTGATGATTTCTTTTGTTATTCCATCCTTTATTATACTTAGTTGGTTAAAACTTTGACTTCTATACTCCATGAAATTAGTGGAATATTCTTGATATTTGCTCTTCATCAAGTATCTTTTCATGGAAATATTCTTCTGAGCATTCTTGAATTTTACTCTACAAATAAGTATCATGTTGACAATTTGGACGTTATTAGTTCCTGGATAAATTAATTCTTGAACTTGTTTTATTGAATTCTTATATCATTATCATCATCCTCATGTTTATATTTTGTTGAAAGTCATATGTGGCCTGTAGTGCATAGATGGACTTGGTATGATTATGACCAGGGATTATTCAGTGTAATCATGACCGTAATGTTACAAATGATGTGGTAAAAGTCCTCATTGACCCGTAGTGCATTGATAGACAGTTGTTGGCATGATCATGGCTATTAATGAATACACGAATGTCCTTAGCCCGTAGTGTATGGATAATTTGTGTTCGTGATACTAAGGAATATCCTTGGCCGTAGTGCAAGGGTGATTCGATGATGTGGGTTATTTATTAAGCTGAGTCCCAGCGATAAAAGTGATGAAAAACCTTTTTTAAATCATAAAAGATAGTAGATTTTATTCTCTACTTGACTCTTCTAATGGATTGCTTGTTCCGCTGTAGTTAAACTTGATATTTATTATATTTTATCAGTTTAACAATGTTGAAGGATAACGATAAATTATTCTGCATTATCTTAGTCATAATATTTCTTACTGGGCTAGTTGAGCTCACCCTTTTGCTTTCATTGTTCTCTTCAGGAAATGAGAACGTAGCAGGGACTAGTCGGGGAACAGAGTTATGTTCCTAGATGGTGCATTAGTAGTCCTCATTATTCTATGAAATAGTGTTATAATAAATATAATGAGGACCCCATTGAGTTTTTATATTGTCTAGATGACAATATTTGTATTAAAACTCACAGCATATATGTAGTCGTATTTTACACGACTGTTGTATAATTAAGTTTGTATTTGAATTATGTACCATGTATTTGGCGACTCAAGATGGGTGATGTATATCGATTTTGGGGTCGTCACAGTTGGTATCAGAGCTTAGGGATATGATCCTTGGCTAAGATGTGAGAATAGAACTAGGAGGGGAGAGACGGGGAATTCCTTCGCTAGTATGACCTACCTAAGTTTGTGGTATTTAATTGGTCGGTCAGAATATAGGGATAATATGTTACATATCAATTAACCTTTTGTTTTGTGGCAGTATCTGAAAATGACATTCGAGAATGTTGAGAATAGCAATGGAGCACAGGCGACCGTTGATTCACCGCATATCAATAATCAGGATAATGTGCATCAGGAAGGCGACAATCCTCATGCAAACAACAACACTGACCAAATGATGAATGATGGAATGTTCAGAGGCTTTATACAATTCATGCAACAGCAGGCGAGAGCGGCTCCTGTCCAATATGTAGGTGGAAACTCTCGGACAGTCACCGCTAAACAGTTTAAGGAGCTGGGACCACCGGAGTTTATTGGAGAGCCAAAACCACTTAAGGCGGAAGAATGGATAAAGAAAATCACCAAAATATTTGATGTCTTGGGATGCTCCGAGGAGCAAAAGGTTCCCTTTGCCGCCTTTATGTTACGAGGAGAGCCAGATTACTGGTGGGAATAGGTAAAACGTACTCAACCTACCGCACTGAAGATGTCTTGGGAGAAGTTCTAGGAACTATTCAACGATAAGTACTTTCCCAAAAGTATTCGTCACATAAAAGAGGTAGAGTTCATCAAGTTCGAGCAGAATAATATGACCGTGTCGCAGTATGAAGCTAAGTTTGCCGAGTTGTCCCGGTTTGCGTCCCACTTGGTGGATAATGAAGAGAGAATGACGTGGATGTTTTTACGAGGTTTGAAGTCGGAGATACGTCAACATCTTATTTCTCATAAACTGTGTTTGTATTCAGATGTTGTAAATAGGGCTCAGTTAGTGGAGCGTGATAACGCGTCAACGCAACCAAAAGATAGCTGCTGGTAAAATGATAATACCAGTGAGAACAGTCATCGAAGCGGTGACAACAAGCGTGGAGGGAATCAACAGGCCAGAAATGGTAACCACTTTGGTGGTAATCAGGGCCAAAATAATAAGAATGGACATTTCAAGAAGAGGAGATTCAATAATGCTGGAAAGACGTCAGCACCAGCACCCGTTGTTAAGGAAGGAGAACGAACACCTATCATATGCTTCAAATGCAGAGGGGAGGGACACATCAGTCCAAACCGCGTAATGCCGTCCAAAGCATGTTATAATTGTGGAAGAGAAGGTCACTTATCCCGATTTTGTCGTTCACCGAAGACAAGTTCAACTAGGATGGAGGCACCAAAGGCCGTCCAAGAAAAGTCAAAGCCGGTAGTGCAAGGGAGAGCATTTGTTGTGACCTCCCAGAAAGAAAGGAACTCGAATGAGGTCATCACGGGTAAGTTTATCATAAACTCTAGCGAAGTCTATACTTTATTTGATACCGGTTCTACCCATTTTTTTATTTCTCCTACTTGTGCTCAACGATTAAATTTGACTCTAGAAAAATTAGACTTTGATTTATCTGTGGAAACTCCGTTGGGAGAAACCTTCATTACATCAACTGTTTATAAGTCTTGTTTGGTTGAAATTGGTACCCTCACATTACCTGTCGATCTTATTTCATTGAAAATACTTGCATTTGACATGATTCTAGGGATTGATTGGTTAACAACTCATCATGCAAAAATTGATTATTTTCGTAAGGTTGTTAGCTTTCATATTCCTAACCAACCTATTATGCGAATTCAAGCAACTAAACCATTAAAATCAATCAATGTCATTTTAAGCCATAAAGCTATTCGTTTATTGAAAAACGGATGTCAAGCTTTCTTAGCTCATGTCACGGATTTAAACTAAAACATGTCAGTTTTGAAGGATATTTCTATTGTTAATAAATTTCCTAACGTATTCCCTGAAGAACTTCCTGGCCTACCCCCAGAGAATGAAATTGAATTTTGTATCGACCTTGAACCCGGTACAAAACTCATTTCCAAAGCCCCATATCGAATGGCTCCTATTGAACTTCAGGAGTTAAATACCCAACTGCAGGAATTATTAGACATTGGCTTTATTCATCCTAGTACTTCTCCTTGGGGTGCTCCTGTTCTATTCGTGAAAAAGAAAGATGGGAGTATGCGACTTTGTATTGATTATCGGGAGTTGAATCATGTCACCATCAAAAATAGGTACCCATTGCCACATATTGACGACCTGTTTGACCAGTTGCAAAGAGCCCAATTCTTTTCAAAGATTGATCTTTGTTCCGGATATCATCAATTGAAGATTAGAACAGATGACATTCCAAAGACGGCTTTCAAAACTCGGTACGGGCATTATGAATTCCTAGTCATGTCCTTTGGATTGACTAATGCACCTGCTGCCTTCATGGATATGATGAACCGAGTATTGAAGGAATATTTGAATCACTTTGTGGTTGTCTTTATTGATGACATCCTTATTTATTCCAAAAGCCATGAAGATCATGAGCAACACTTGAGGCTGACACTCCAAAAGCTTCGTGAATACAAGCTTTATGCCAAGTTAAAGAAATGCGAGTTCTAGCTTGAGGAAGTAGCATTCCTTAGGCACGTAGTATCAAGTCATGGAATATCTGTTGACTCGGCAAAGATTGAAGCTATTCAAAGCTGGGAGCAACCTAAATCAGTGACCGAAGTATGTAGCTTTCTCGATTTAGCTGGTTATTATCAGAGATTCGTGGAAGGATTTTCTCGAATCGATACTCCATTAACTCAGCTGACTCGGAAAGATACAAAGTTCGGTTGGAGCAAAGAATGTGAGAAGAGTTTTCAAGAACTCAAGAGGAAACTCATTTTAGCACCTGTTCTGACAATACCATATGACTCGGAGGGATTTGTCATCTACAGTAATGCTTCGGGCAAAGGGTTGGGATGTGTTCTCATGCAACATGGGAAATTCATAGCCTATGCCTCAAGACAACTCAAAGAATATGAGAGGAATTATCCTACTCGTGATCTAGAGTTGGCAGCTGTTGTCTTCACACTAAAGATTTGGAGGCATTACTTGTATGGGGAGAAAGTGGAGATCTTTACGGATCAGTTAAACTTGATATTTATTATATTTTATCAGTTTAACACTGTTGAAGGCTAACGATAAATTATTCTGCATTATCTTAGTCATAATATTTCTTACTGGGCTAGTTGAGCTCACCCTTTTGCTTTCATTGTTTTCTTCAGGAAATGAGAATATAGTAGGGACTAGTCGGGCAACAGAGTGATGGTCCTAGATGGTGCATTAGTAGTACTCACTATTCTATGAACTAGTGTTATAATAAATGTAATGAGGACCCCATTGAGTTTGTATATTGTCTAGATGACAATATTTATATTAAAACTCACATCATATGTTTAGTCGTATTTTACACGACTGTTGTATAATTAAGTTTGTATTTGACTTCTGTACTATGTATTTGGCTACTCAAGATGGGTGATGTATACTGATTTTGGGGGTGTCACAGTTCAGTGCAAGTTTCCTTCGGATTTACATCCGATATTCCTATCAGAAATATTGTTATTTTGAGGTAAGGGATGTTATTTTCTTCGTAAATGATATTATTTCTTTCAATATCATTATGCCGAAATATTGGTCCGAACTTTTATCAAATTTGGAACTTTTGTGTCGGAGTTACTATTCACGATATCACAAGACTATTCACGATATCGACACTATTCACGAATTTACACTATTCATCGAAAAATTAAATTTTCTTCTTTTTGGCCAAGATGTCTATTATGGTTACTATCTTTGATTGTATTCATGTTTTGATCTTTATTTTTGAATTCTGCTTCAAAATTGGTTATTATGGAGTATTATTGAACTTGGATAAAACTGTAATACGAATCCATAATATTTCTTCTTTTATCTCACTAGATTCATTTTCTTTAAGATATTTTTCATCATCCTCAGTCCTAAATGATGATATAACTGAATATCTTTGGCCTGTAGTACAAATATGAATGATTACCTAATGAATATCTTTGGCCTGTAGTGCAAAGATGAATGATTACCTAATGAATATCTTTGGCCTGTAGTGAAAAGATGAATGATTACCTAATGAATATCTTTGGGCCGTAGTGCAAAGATGAACAGGTGTTGAGATGAACATGACCAACTGGTGATACAAGTGAATATCTTTGGCATGTAGTGAAAAGATGAATATTTGTTTCAAGAGATATATTGATTGTTGTTACAGGGATAAAATATTGATGATGGACTTTTAAATCTTAGAAGATAGTAGAACTCATTCTCTACTTGACTCTTCTAATGGATTGTTGTTTCCGCTGTAGTTGTTGATCTAAAACTTGTTGTCTATTATATTTTATCAGATTATTCCCTGTTGAAGACTAATGATAATTTGTTGTATATTATCTTAGTCATAATATTCTTTCTTGGGCTAGTTGAGCTCACCATTTTCCTTTTTGTTCCATTGTTCTTTTCAGGAGGAGAGAATTTAGCAGGAACTAGCCGGGGTATGGAGTGATGATTCAAGATAGTTGTTTTAGTAGTCCTCACTATTTTGTAAAATAGTGTATCAATAATTGTAATGAGGACTCCTTTTGAGTTTGTATACTCTCTATTAGACAATAGTTGTATTCAAACTCACAGTATATGTGTTGTCGTATTTTGCACGACAATTGTATTACTGAAGTTGTATTTGTTTCTATACCATGTATTTGGCGACTCAGAATGGGTGATGTATACCTATTTTGGGGGCGTCACATATGAGAGTACTTATATTAATTAATTCTCAAACCCCTTTAGGAATTAACTTAATAATAATAGTAGTAATAGTAATAAGACTCCTCTTATTAATTTATATTTAATATTTCAAAAATATTAAATAATAAATATTAAACTATTTAATTTATTCTATCACCATAGCCATTTACTTCTTAAATATTCTTCCTTTTATGGTGTGACCCTTTATGTTCTCCATATTAAACCGGTTCTAAATAAATCGATTAGAACAAATCTAATCTTATTTAAATAAATAAATTAAACTATTTATTTATTTAAATAAATAAAACTATTTATTTATTTAAATAAATAAATAACACTATTTATTTATTTAAATAAATAATATTTATTTTACAATAAGGATAAGCTTCCTTAGCGATTAACGACTTTCTAAATAATATAGATTTCAACATTAATCATAAAAGAATATTTAAGTAAACAGTTACCGTACAATTCAATCATTCAACCATACAATGTCCCAGTTAAATATATGTATTTCGATTTACAAATGCACAACTTCAAATAATGCAAATTAGAAACTCCTTTCTAATTTCATTCCACCTTGACCAACGATTCCTAGATTGTCATTTATCGAATAACATATGAAATTTCTCTTCTTTTACTAGAAGTGGTAGATTATTTATTGATCATTCATTATCTCTATATATAACATATTACACCCAAGCATACCCTTTGATATACCCTAAGGGTCTTAAGGGGCATGTCAAAGTATAACTTATCCTACACAAGATAATATGATGATCTCAAGTCTAATGATCACTTGTACTACTATCACTTCAGGAATTCCTATTGACATTCAAGTAAAACTCCATTAGGTATTCCTTAGCGAGCTACATTCAGTGAACTTATTCTCCAATAAGTACCTAAATACTTTCTTTAGTGTATCCACATAAATGATCATGAGATTAATCATCCTCATCCAATGAGCAAGCAACGTATGTACCAATCTATCCAGATTCACTAATCCCCTTTTTTGTAATCCATCGATTGGGAACATTTTAGTTTTTAAGCTATATAAGAATTTAGATCTCATTAACATGATCTCATCATAATTCAAAAAGCATTGCTTAAAACTATGAGTTTATCACATATTATTAAAACAACACCATGTAGATAATTAAATGTCTTTAGTAAATAAATACTTTTATTAATAAATGAATAAGATTGTTTACAAAGTATATGCTTTATCATCAAACATGATTGGCTTGTATGCATATTACTTTCAAACTCCTAATTGCACTAAAGTCAATCGCCATGGTATCTTATACCCATATTCTCTAATGACGATTGAATTGTTGTTGTGTTAAAACTTTAGAAAATAGATCTGCAATGTTGTCTTGAGAGTCCACACAATCTAGGGTGACATCTCCTCTTTCAATGATTTCTCTAATCAAATAAAACTGCCGCAATACGTGTTTGGATATCTGATTAGACATGGGTTCCTTAGCCTTCACAACAGCTCCGGTGTTGTCACAGTATAAAGGTATTACTCCTTTAATGCTATGAAGCATGCCAAGTTCAGTTATGAACCTCTTCATCCAAACAACCTCCTTTGTAGCTAAACTTACTGCTATGTACTCTGCCTTTGTCACTGAATTAGCAACTGATTGCTATTTAGAACTCTTCCAACTCACTGCGCCACCTGTAGACACTCGAAGTTTTCTGTACTACTGTCACTAACATTGCAGGAGGACAGATTCGTCTTTTAAGAGGGAACCTTGAAAGACAATCTATATCCATATCGGATACTACCGGAAGTTCAGCATTAACCCCGGAACACACACTGAGAGTAACCAATCCAACCTCGGATATAACCCCGAGGCGTGCAGATCCAATACCGAAACACACACTAGAGAAGACCGATTAATCTCAGAGATAACCCCAAGGTATCCAGTCTCAGTCCCAACCATGGGAATAGCCACCAACCTTGGTGATAACCCCAAGGAATGCAATTTCGGTGAAAACCCCGGAAATCCTTGTTTCAAATGCAACCAGCTTCAATCTCGGCGCTCACAATGAGATACACTGTACAAACCCAGCGATAACACCGGGAGGACAGGCCCACCTGAAAGATGATAATGAGGACCTTCAACAATTGCAGCAGACCAATCTCAGTGAAGCTTTGAGCAACGTCTGATTTATCAGCCCAAACTGGCGATAACACCGGTGAGGGGCAACATCGTCATCTCGCCAACACGATGCCATGCCACGTCGTTTCAACATCTCTACACAACGATGTCCCACAAGACTAACCAATCCCGAGTGACTATTGTTAGGGGTAACGGATAAAAGTTGGAGCTTGAAGACCGGAGGGCATCGTCCCATCTTCAATGACTTCGTACAGACTCTAATCCCATGCCATTGTACAACTCTCGACAACGGCAGTCCGAAATAGGTCCTATATACCTCAATCAGATGCCTGGATTGCACTTCTGAAAGTTCAACAGAACATTACAGTGTTCGAGTGCATGTACTACGAGACGACCTGACCCGAGAAACCCGAGCCCACCCGGGTTGCCACTGGTACACCTGCGGCTCAGCTACAGGTACACCTGCGGCTCCACCCTCTATAAATAGAGGGCTTGGGGTGGCCATTTTACAAGAAAAAATGGCGAGGAAGCCCTGCCCAATTTGCTCTGCACTCACCCCATGTAGTTTACCCACTCTAAAGATATAGAAGTCTTCTTTGGCAGTCAACTGTAAGCCTTCTCACACACTTTAGAGTCTTTTTCTTCATCTCTGCACACACCCTTCTTCACGTTGAGAGTCATGTCATGCATTGCTTGGACTTTGGTTCGCGATTTTGTTTTGACTTGTATATATATATATATATATATATATATATATATATATATATATATATATATATATATATATATATATATATATATATATATTGACTAACATGATTGAGTTATGCCTCGATTGAGCCTAGACTTGATGCAGTGCGTTTATTTACTTTTATATATATATATTTATATATATGAATCGTGTGTCGAACTTTGTTCAATAAGCCTAGACTTACTATGGCCCCGTGTGTTTATCGCTTTAATATATATATATATATATATATATATATATATATTAACTATGTGTCGGACTCTGTTCGATGAGCCTAGATTATACATCCAGAGCGTTTACTCGCTTATATATATACATATATATATATATATGAACTATTGTCGAACTCTGTTCGATGAGCCTGGATTTTACATCCGGAGTGTTTACTCGTTTTATATATATATATATACTTATATATATGAAATGTTGTTGAACTCATTCGATGAGCTCGGATTTCACATCCAAATGCGTTATATATATATATATATATATATATATATATATATATATATATATATTCGCCCCGCTCGAGTTTCCTTCATGGCGATTGATCGCTTTTATGACTTTTATTTACATTTTCGTCCCACTGGAGTTTCCTTCGTGGCGGTTGGCCAAATTCTGACTTTATTTACATTTCATCCCACTTTGGAGTTTCTTCCTAGCGGTTGATCTGATATTCTGACTTTGTTTACATTTAAATCTCGCTGAGTTTCCTCCGTGGCGGTTGATAAGCTTTTCTGACTTTATTTACATTTCTAATCCCCATGGAGGTGCTTCGTGGTTGGTGATCCTGTCGTATATATATATTTACTGACTTTTATATATATACATGCTTTATCGCTTTCATACAAATTGTGGTATCATGTGCGCCTAGGAATCATGCGATCACAGATTCAGCCTATTGGATCTAGATTCAGTTCCCGTGATGGACATTTTCAGCTGTAAGTAGCTTGTAAATTATTCTACGATGTCTGAATTTCCTCAGATGGTTCTCATACCCATGAGGAAGTCGGCATTATTTTGTACATTATTTTCATACAGATGCCTGGCATCTGTAAAATAAAAAATCAATCAAGTCGAACACTTAATAAAATGGGAGTGTAAAAGGTCTCAATTACTATTAAGCATCAGGGTTTGAAATACCTCTTTTATAAAACATCACTGCCATATCTTGTTTAAAATTGAATATTTACATAAATTCAAACTCTGTGTATATAGGTGTGAACGAGGCCTTGCACTACTTCCAAATAACAGCACATTGACCCACACACACACATTCAGATAATAGTTTCTTGAAAAGAGGCGGTCACCATGGTAACACGGATGTCGGGGGTGTCTAACACCTTCCTCCGCATAACCAAGTCCCCGTATTCTAATGAATCTTGGTTTCACCGATTCATTTAGCATGTCACATCATCGGGTCAATGTGCAAACCTTTCTCGGTTGTGTTGGTACCACCATTTAAAAACTAATGGCGACTCTTACCAAATTCCATCGTCAACATTATACATGTCGGACCTTTTTCACTTGTTTTTTCAAACAAATCTCACCTAAAATGAGAACAGAAAAACAAGTAACGAGGAAAGGACATCTAAAATCCCGACGTCGACGGTGGCGACTCTATTGGGGACTCCAGTTAGAGGACTTAAGCCGCTTATTACAATCTTTTTTCAAAATCGTTATCCGCTTGTGTGTGGATGTTGCATTTACATTTTGATGAATGTGTATGCGAATGCATTTCCTTATTGCACTTAGTGCTTCGCACCATAATCGCCAGGATATTAGTGCTTCGCACCATATCTCGCCAGGATATTAGTGCTTCGCACATGTCATCATTTTTCATACGGTGAGACGCGATGTATATGAATGTATGTTGTGTGGTCCCTCCACCAGGAGGCTATCCCGTCGGTGTTTGATTACTGGACTCGTGAGAAGACTAATTCTCCGAGGCTCAGGAAAGGCACCACCAAAATTCGCTCCAGTTGAAAGACCGGATTAATTTCCCGTTGAGTATATTGCGATGATTTGGGAACCTTCATGCCAAAAAGCCGTGAGAATAACCTAAGATAGGTCAGCCTCTGATAAACCCAAAATGGAGGAAAGTCTCTTCATGCTCTCATTTCAATTACTTGTCAACACAATTACTTGTAATTTCATTCCATATCTATCTCCATGGAATGAGAAATATGAAGAAATGTGTACACATACATATTTTAATTAACATGCTACAAACAACTGACATCCGTTTTGTAGGATAAAATTCCTAAAATGGACACATCACATAACATGTTATTATACACATTCCCTAAAGACTAAACTATGCAAGTCTTTCGCAGGGAACCAATCGGACCTACTAGCCGGTCAAAGTCCAAAAAGGCAACAGGCCTATAGTCAATCATGTCGTCATCCGACCAGACTGAACTTAATCCAGTTTCTCGCAAAGAATTTGACGAATTTAGCAAACAAATTACAGATTTGGCTGTTTTACTCAAAGAACTACACCAGTCTACTCAGGGTCAAAAAATACCCGTACATGTTGAATCCTCCACACAAGGGGGAACCCAGGTCATTACAATACCTGAACTGTAGTTTGATATGACCAACAAAATTCATGATGCTGCCCATCCCACTGGAGATCCAGACACTGGTGACATCAAATAGAAAGTCCCTCAAATGGAAGAGACCCTTCGTGCTATCAAAGGAATTAGAACACACGGGAGTGTTTCATATGCTGATCTTTGCATTTTCCCTGGTGTTCATTATCCAGAAAAGTTTAAAACTCCTGACTTTGAAAAATATGACTGGTTAGGAGATCCTTACACACATTTAAAGCTATTTATTGGAGAACTTGGATCTTATGTAAAGGACGAAAAGCTCAGAATGAAATTGTTCTAGAAAAGTCTAACTGGAGCAGCCCGTTCGTGGTACACAAGATTACACAACTCTAAGATCCATAGCTGGGAAGAGCTAGCACATGCATTTCTCACTCAATACAGTTTTTAATCTCAGATGGCTCCTGATCGGTATCAAATTACCAAGATCAAGAAATAGTCTAACGAGTCTTTCAGAGAGTATGCTCAAAGGTGGAGACTGGTCGCCCCAAGTTAGTCCTTCCATGATGACGTAATCGTAAATGGTCATGACTTTCATAGATATACAAGAAGCTCCGTTCTATGAGAGAGTTTTAGCCGGCATCGGCAAACCATTTTCTGAAATGGTCAAACATGGGGCGATGACTGAGATGGGATTGAAGTCCGGAAAGATTCAAGACCTAGCTGCCCTTAAAGCTGTTGCTGATCACATTCAGTCCGGAGATTATGGAAACAACCCCCGTAGGGTCCATAAAAAGAAGGAGGAAGATGTTTTCCTGATACTACAGGGTCAAAAAGGCAATCAAAACATTCCTATTCAAAGGAGAAACTACAATCCCTTTCAAGCCCAGTCTACGAACCCTCCAATACCAAAAGGTGGAGAAGTCAAATGCCCTCGAGTGTTTACACCCTTAGGGGATACCCTTGAGAACATTCTCACTCTTCTGACAACACAGAAAAAAAATTACACATCTTCTTCCACCAGCCAGCCCTAATGGACGGGGTTTTAATGCTGCTCGAATATGTGCTTATCATGCCGGGGCACCTGGACATGATACTCAGGATTGTTGGGCCTTGAAACACAAGATCCATGACCTGGTAGACAATGGGGAGATCGTGGTCACCAAACCAGATCAGCCTCACGTTCAAGACAACCCTCTTCCTCAGCACAAAGAAGAAGAGGTCAACATGATCAATTGGAGTAATGGACAGAATTCCAATTTCAACTTTGAATCCTCCCAGACCCTTAAAGGCGGTGATGAAAAATGGGATTATGCCAAGTTCCAGTTCACAATGGAACGAAAGATGAAAGATCTATGCAAGCAAATTGAACAATTGGCAGAACTGGTAACTTATCAGCATCAAGTGACTCATCAATTAATTAGTAAGGAGCATGCCAGTCTCCTACCTCTTGTCATGAATGTTCCCTCGTCACTTTCAGAAAATGAAATGCTGGAAGGCAAAGTGACAAAGAGAGTAAATGCCAAAGCCCGTCGGGATTTTGCCAACAAAAGGGAATTCACTTATTTGGGCCAACCTATGGAGGAAATCATTCAGATGTTAATCAATGAAGGAAGGATCAGTTCCCTTCTACCTCCAATCAACCTCCATTCAGGACGGTACAACTCTGATGGAGTACGTCAGTATCACTCCCAGTCTCGCGGTCATAGCACAGAGGAATGCTGGGCACTTCGCCACCTTATTCAAAATCTAATTGACAGTGGTGTCCTGCGCTTAGCGGATGATGATACTGTGTTACGTGCAAGTGAGAATACATGTCCTACTAAGTGGAAGAGTGTGGTAGCAGTCATATCCACTGAAGCTGATTGGATTAATCAATCACTCACAATGCCAACAATTCAACTCAGAGGAATCAACAATCCTTTGAAAGTGGCCACTCCCAAGCCAATCAACTTACCGTGCAGAGCACAATATCCTATTGTTAGCTTGCGCAAAGTTCCATGGAATTAAGGAGAAGGTGAAGGATCCACCTCACATACAATCGCCATAAAGGTTTAAAGAAAGAAAATCCATTGTATCTTCCCCAATGGGTGATGAAGTCCACCATCAAATCAAAGGGGAGAATACCCATGGAGAAGATTGAAGAATTCATCTTCACTATGGGTCATAACGAAGCTAAGGTGGTTTTAAGCTTAAAAGAAGCTCCACAACAAATATCAATTTTGGACTTGGTCCTAACTTCTGAGGATCACTGGAAGGTCTTGTTGAAGGTTTTAGAAGAAGCCTATCTACCGACATCAGTTGTTACGGAAAAATTCGAACATTGGTTGATCACATTTTCAACAATAATGTGATATCCTTCACTGATGACGACATACCACCTGAAGGGACCGGTCATTGCAAACCGTTGCACATTGCGATCTTGTCCTCTGGATACATGCTAGTTTGAGTATTGATAGATGGAGGTTCATCTCTAAATATCTGTCCATACGCTACTTTGGTGAAGATGAATATCAATCTCAACCAAATTCAGAGTAGCCATACTATCATCAAAGCTTTTGATGGAGCCCGTCAGAATTCGGTCGGAGTAATTGAGCTGCCAATCGAAATTGGTCCTCATACATTCTGTGTATCTTTCCATGTGCTCAAGATAGATTCGGGATACAACCTGCTCTTGGGACGACCATGGATTCATATGGATGGGGTAGTCCCCTCCACTCTTCATCAACAGTTGAAATACATTATCAACAATAGCCTTGTCACGGTCAACGCTGAACTAGAGATTCCTCAGCACGGAGACATGCCATTCATCAATGCCAATGCAGATGTTGAACCAGTCAGTTTTCATGCTTTAGAAATAAGCAATACCCAATACCATGCTATTGGAATGCCATTACCCGAACCCAAGATTTCTGTCGAGGTAATGTCGGCTACTCAAGAAATGATGTCATTGGGTCATCAGACGGGACAAGGGCTGGGTAAAAATTGCCAGGGTATCAAGTACCAAATTCGATCAACCAAGCAAACTGGAACAGCTGGGCTAGGCTATTCTGCCAGTTCTAGTCACAACAATCCTCATAAGCATCAATAGATTCCTTCAGTTTCAACCATGCGGCGTTTATCTTCGCCTTCAAACTCTGAGTCCGCACAACCTCCTGTAAAGGTACCAGCCAATGTAATGGCTATGTTATATCCCAAGCTGGTGCCGGTAAAGGAGAAAGAAGTTTTTGTTCCAAATCCCGCAGTTGAAGATGAGGAACGAAGAATCAAGCAAGACGTCATCCGAATGATGTCAGGCATACGCATCATCGTTCATGATGAACATACCAACAGATGTGACCAGACGATGATTGTCCAGACGTAATGGCCATCATTCGGACAGGAGGGATGACAACAATCCTCCATCGTCTGCGGTCCACCCGGACTTTACCTTGCCAATTGGAACAAAGATTCGTTGCATTGGTCGACAAGGGTAAAACGGGTAGAAACTCTTTCTGCCCTATAGATATAATAACTGCTTACTTTTTCATGATAAAGATTAGTCTGTTTATTTTGCCAAGATATGCTAACACTGTGTATGATCAACACATTTCATATATACTAAGTGAAAGCATATTTTGTTTCAGGACTCTGAATTTAGATGTGCCTATACTTGCTGATACGGTGCCTCTTCTCCACAAGGATTGTACCTTTGATGTAGAGATGAATTCAGCTTTGATGGAAATACAGGATGACATTGAGGTGCCTCCAGAAATTCAAGAATGGGTCAAAGACAAACCTAAACCCAACCTTGATCAAACCACTTCTTTCAATCTCAGAACCTTAGAAAGCCCTAAGCTAATCCACTTCTTTCTATGAAATGGAATGATGAGTGTCAAAATGCCTTCCTCACAATCAAGAAACAGCTAGTCAAAGCTCCCGTATTGGTACCACCTAGGGATGATGTTCCCCTGTTCATGTACCTGTCCATAAGTGACAATGCCATGGGTTTCATGCTGGGACAGAAAGACGATGGAGGCCAAGAACGAGCTATCTATTACCTCAACAAAATATTCAGCAGCAGTGAACACAAGTACACTCTGATCGAAAAGACGTGTTGTGCTTTAGCATGGGCTTCCATAAGGTTACATCATTACCTCCATGGTCACACAACCCATCTCATATCCCGCGTGGATCCTCTCAAATACGTGTTCAACAAACCCCTGCTAAATTGCCGACTGTCCAGATGGCAGTTGATCCTACAACAATTTGACATCGTATATGTGACTCAAAAGTACATCAAAGGTCAAGGAATTGCGGATCAACTGGCCGTCGCACCTTCAGGGGATTTCAAACCTTTGGAAACATATTTCCTCGATAAAGGAGTAATGACAGTTTAGCAGCACCATCAGTACGATACGCGCCAATCATGGAAGATGTATTTTGATGGAGCAGTTAATATGGAAGGTTCTGGAGCTGGAGCAGTTCTAGTATCTGGTACGGGGGAGCAGTATCCCATCGCCGCCAAATTGCAGTTTGTCATTACCAATAACACAAATTGAGTATGAAGGTCATCTCATATGGGCTAAAACTTGCCCGCTCATTGGGCATCAAAGCAAGTTAACCTGTCTTTGGAGATTCAGAGTTGGTAATCAGACAATCCACAAAAATCTATCAAACTAAGGAACTACATTTGCTGCCCTACCATCGACAGGTTTTGAAGATAGCTTTGGAGTTCAAAGAAATCTCCTTTATAAACGTTCCTCGTAATAGGAATGACTTTGCAGATGCATTAGCAACTTTGGCCTCCTTGATTCGCATATCAGATAAGGAACACTTGCCAAGCATCATAATTTCCATACACAAGGCCCCAGCCTATGGGAATTACGTTGGAGAATTATCGGATGAGCTACCTCCCATCCAACATCTTTGGTATCAGCATATCAAGGAATATCTACGAGATGGATCTACACCCGCTAAGGCGAGCCCGACTGAGAAAAGGTGGATCCATCGAATTGCTATGAAATTGTACCTGGATGGAGATGCGCTCTACAAAAGAGGTGCAGGATTAGGTCTCCTCAGATGTTTAGACAAAGATCAAGCCCAAAGGCTTATGGATGAAATCCATGGTGGAGTTTGTGGCCCCCTCCTTGTCAAGAAAGTCCTCAGGACGGGACATTACTGGCTATCTCTCAAAGCTGATTGCAATGACCACGTCAAGAGATGCTATCAGTGCCAGATTCATGGGAATGCTATACACGCCCCTCCGAGGGAACTCCATAACATGAGTTCACCGCAATGTGGGGAATGGACGTTATCAGGCCCATTGAGCCTAAAGCCAGTAATGGCCATCGATTTATCTTCACCATGATCGACTACTTCACCAAGTGGGTAGAGGCAGCCTCCTTCCCCAGGGTTACTAAAGAAGTCAACATTGCTTTCATCAGAAACAATGTCGTTTGTCGATATGGACAACCAGAGGTGATTGTGTCCGACAATGCTAAGAACCTCAACAACAGAATGATGGAGGAATTGTGCAGTAAGTTCTACATCAAACATCTTAACTCTGCCATCTATCGTCTGAAGATGAATGGTGCTGTTGAAGCGGCTAACAAAAACATCAAGAAGATTATATAAAAGATGTCCGCCAACCACAAAGATTGGCCTGACCTATTGCCTCTTACTCTGTTAGCCTATAGAACCTCAATGCTCACTTCCACTGGGGCAACGCCCTTACGATTAACCCATGGGATGGAAGCAAAGGTTCCATAGAAGTTGAAATGGAATCCCTCGTGGTGCGAGATAGACGCCACGGTGGATGAAGACCAATGGGTACAAGACAGGTATCACCAATTGTCTCTAATAGACGAAAGGCAAACCGCGGCTATCTTCCATGGTCAGTTATATATACAAAGGATTGCCAGATCCTACAACAACAAAGTCCGGCTATGGCAGTTTAAATAACATGACTTTGTTCTGAAGAAGATCCTTGACAACCAAGATCAATCTAAGGAAAAATTCACCCCTAACAGGGAAGGCCCGTTTATTATCAAGGAGGTTTTGACAGGAGACGCTCTCAGATTGCAAGAAATGGACGGCGATGAATTTCCACAACTCATCAACTCGGACACCGTGAAACGGTACTATGTCTGAAGTAACTCGCAAACACCCTGGTGTGGAACCATCAGGTCACAAGTCATTCCGGTTTTTTTTAACCCTTTACCACATACAACTCTTCTACACTTTGCCCCTCAGGGAAACATACTTTTCAAGCCAGCAACCTTGCTTTTCTCTGCGTTCCTACAACTTAGGTCATCCCACCGTGGATCAAACCTCCTGCGTTCATAGTTTGGCTACCCATACATGGGATCAAACTTCTCCTACCTGCAGTTTATCCTCAAACTAGGATTAAACTTTTTCCTCCCCGCACTCGACTGCACATGGGATTACGCATCTCTACCGGGGCGAACCACGTCGACCGATCTCCTCTTCAATAAGAGACGAGGCAACTATTTCATATGGCTCGGTCGCAATAAAACAAAAACAACAAAAACATTTCTACCCTCTTCTCCTTACAAAAATAAAAACAACAAAAATAGTCCTACACCATTTCTGCCATATACAGCGTTGAACCTCTTACACTAGGTTCGAACTACACAGACCTGATCTCCTCTTCAATAGGAGTACGTAGGCAGCCATTCATGTTTTGATCTCACCCCTACCAAAACACAAACCCTTGTCAGTTGGTACTGGGATCATATTTCAATCCACTACATTTCACTCGACTTCAGACCAAAGGAATGGAATTACCTGAACTCCTCCCAAATAGGAGATTCGGTGACCATCTAAGCTACTGTCATACCTTGAAGAGCAACACCAATCCATAAGAGATGGAATTAACTAGGTTTCTCCTAAATAGAAGTACTGGCGACCATCTGTGGTGCGGTCAATCTTAGAGAGGAAAGCCACACTCCTCTCCACATTTTCATACAGAAACCAGTCCCAAGACACCAAAGATGGTAGGGATACATACAGATCGATGATCCATTCTCGAATCGGCCCAGACAACTCAATGTCCATCCACCTGGAGGAATTGTAATACATCAAGATCACAAGCCTCAAGCAAAGAAAATATCAAGCAAGTATACAGCATATCTAAAAGGGAAGTGATCAAAAATATATTTCCCTGCCATATATATAATGTTGTTTGATATACACAATGTAAATTGTACATGACAAAGAGGATAAGCTAGTCATGCAGGTAAATACAAGTCCATCTACAAGTCAGGTTATATACGAGCTAACAAGCCCAACATGGCGTCCCTCTCAGAAGAAGGAGGTGAAGTCGTGGTCTCTCAGACGAGAATATCCACACGACCCAACAGATCTGCAGCCCATCCGTATGGTGGCCATATGATCATCAATATACGCGCCATCTCTCGCGATCACGCCCGGTGGTAAGGACCTCAACGCGCAAAACTATCGATTGACGGCTACATCCCGGCAAGATATAGCACTATCCCGCTCAACTATCACTACATCTCTCCGATCGATATGGCCTCATCCCGCCAAGAATCAAATGACATCTCTCGCGAGATAATGCCTCGCTCTCTCTCTAATCAGAGTTGCGTCCCTCCCATCAAGGGCGGTCAACATCATAGATCGAGCCCGATCTCTCTCAAAGGTCATCGATGAACACTGTTCTCAAGCATCAGGCCGAAAGGTGAATCACAACAAGATCTCAAATCGGGAGAATTCGGGAGAAATGTCGGCAACCCAAAGAATGGACTCCTCCTCAAGGTGGGAATCGATGTCCTCCATGGGCTCTACATCATCTGACTCGCTATCCAGTACTACATATACTGCTACAGCCGATAAAATCTATGTATCCATCCATGCGGAATACTCTACAGAACAACCCGGATGATTGACAAAAAAAGTAGCTATCTCTCGCTGATCCCAACAAGCATACACACGGGATCAGTCCTCTGCTAAGAGATATCGAGAAGCTAAACACTGACCTATCGCCCCCTCGAAAGGATGAAAGTCCTGGAACTGGTCAAACTATGACATCACGGCCATTGGGTGATAAGTAGTCACGCCCCTCAAACCAGCCAGAGGGAGGTAGTCCATGCCCGGAGCATGAGTAATGAAGCTGTATAGTGAGCTAAGCCCCGAACACGGCAATATGCTGAATGGATCTCTGATATCTGCCAAAAATGTGGACCAAGATAGAGCATCTATACACTCCGATGGCTGAAAGGAGTATGACATGGCTACATCATGGGTGAACCAATACCCATGCCGTCTAAGAGTGCCAATCGGTCTCAAGTGTGACATAAACCACACATACAGCATGACCGAACTACTAGTGAACACTCCGGTCGGATAAGTGCAGTAGTAGGATGCTGACCGCAGGGTCTCTACTATAATCATAGGTACAATGGTACGACCCTCCCTAAGAGCTCTCACTGACATGATGACTCCGATGTCTATCTCATCCATGTACCGTGGCATATAGACATACGACAAAGACGCACAACAAGAAGAGTACATCACCCCCGCCAAACGTCAGTGATCCTCAAGTACGGTGAAATCCCCGGAATGTCGTGAATATCTATCCTCCGAGCCAAATCATCATACGAAAAAATGCCGATATCACGTGGCTGACGTCACCATCATCTGTACCACTCTACCGCAATCCAATTGAGAGTCATGAATCGCCTACTCATGTCTCCCAAAGCCGAGTGTGCACGCAAGGTCTGTCTCAAAGGCAAGATTTAAGAATCGTGCATACCTCCAAAGTAGAGTCAACTCATGGGCCCCGAATCAAGACTCGCCTATCCAGAGCCAATGCTCTAGCATCCCGTCCACAAACCCTGTGGGAACATGAAACATCAATAAGGTCATGGTATGCTGCAGCAAATGATCTACAGTTACCCTGTCTGGTGGTGACATGATATCATACCACGATCGCATACCCAATGTCACCAATGATGGTGGGGTATGATCTATACGGCTAACTGTCGAAGAAGACATTTGTGCGGGCCATCTCATAAGACCATCCAGGGGTCAATGCCGAATATCTCTGGACATACATACATATGCATAGCATGATACATGCATAGCAGATAATAGATGGCAGTATGATATAGGGAATGGAAAAATTGTGCATACATTCCTAAGTATATCATCATCTAATACATCATCTCTGTACAGCTACAAATACATGGAAATGGGGCACATACGCCCTACTACTAACAGAGGCCTATCAAAAGATATAGCGAGAATGGGGTACAACCACCCAATATCTAACAAAGTCCTATCAAAAGATATAACAAGAATACACATCAGAAGAAGACAATGGTCTCGATATCCACATCATCAATCCTGTCCACCTGATGTAACTCCTCCTGAGTCACTAGATCTCTATCAACAGGGATATCAGGCCTATATAGAGGAGGATCTGCACCAGCAAAATCGAATGGGTCATCTGAGGGGCCAGCACCTGAGCTGGAAGGATCAAATAAAGCCGCCTCTGCCGGATCTCTGCCCAAATGCCGGATAAATATGTGTGCCTGGTCCAACTGCCAAGTCAAACTATCAATCTGTGTCATATGAGTCGGATCTCTGACACAAGCTATCCAATCCGTCATCATCACGGATCCTGGAACTATATCCAACATAAACTGTGTGGCGCGGGACTGGGCTCCGATAGTATGAGGGAACCACCAACGCTGGAATGTCTCCTGAGTACACGGACCCTCTGATAATGCAAAATCGTTCCCTCTGATAATGTCTCCTTGTGTGACGGGTGATTCTGATACAGGCCAATGACGCCTGGCAGGAGGCAAGTTCGGCATACGAATCTCCCATGTGGTGCTCCTAATAGCACGCTCTCCTAAATAGAGCTCCCAGCCTCCATCTATGAAGAGAGGAACTCTCCTGGTGGAAATCACGTACTCGACTCTAGTCGGGTATCCATCCTCAAAGTCGATGGTCAAGTGTTCCCCTGAATAGGGAATCCATTTGATGGTGTCAGCTGTCAGCAACTCCAGCTGCATACGGCAGTAAGTGAAGCCCTCAGCTACAAGGACCTCCGGCAAAATGGAATGATGCCAGCGTCGTCCTCGTGGATAGGTATCTAAACCTAACACACTCACATGACGTAAGTATGGGAGCCTCTCATAGGCTCAAAACTGTCAACACAATGGCAAAATATCTGCTATCAGTAAACACTCTTAACCTATAAATGGGAAATGACAAGAGAAATACTCACCAGCAGAAATGGGTAAAATCCTAGCCAAGCTTCGGTCAAACCCTGTGAGCACATACGCATGCCCCGAAGGAAATAGGCAAAGGTGTAGGATCCCCAATCATACTCTCCAATACGGTCCACATCACGCGTGGCGCTGATCAAAGCGAAAGAAACCGTAGAAGAGTTATCCGCTATGAAGAAACCTCTAATTGTGAGACCCCAGATTTTATGAATAAAGACTTTATTTTCTCGAAATATTTTTTTTAATATTATGGTGTGGATTTGATATAATGTTATAGCTGTGGGTAGTATTTATAAATTTTGCAAAGTATGCAAGTTGTTATATTATATTCGATTGGTCGGGGAATATTTGTTTTATCAGGAAATATTCGTGCAACGGCACAATCATTGGTGGACCCCGTAACGGAATTATTGTCGAAATGAGAAAACGACAAAAATATTTTATTGAAAATAATGGCGGAAGTTTTACCATTAATATTGTTGAACTACCTTAGTAGTAAAAGTACGATGAATACGTGTGGTTGCATAAGTAGCACACGGTATTGATTATTGATGCTTATGTGATAAGTCACTCAGTTTTGTTTTATTGGTATTATTAATGTAATATAACAGAATACTTTTATAAAGTTATTTTATAAATAAAATATATTATATTCTATTATGCATAGTGTTGCATAGTGTTTGCATATGGTTTTGCATAGTAAAATCTTTTTATATAAAACAGAATACTTTTATAAATTTATTCTATAAATAGAATATATTATATTTTATTATGCATAGTGTTACATAGTGTCTGCATAGTGTTTTGCATAGTAAAATATTTTTATATAAAACAGATTACTTTTATAAAGTTATTCGTTTTATTAGATTATAAATAGAATATATTAAATTTTATTTAAAAGATTTTGCTTTAAATATGGACCGTCAGATTAAAGTAAATCAATCTGGACCATTCATGAATTAGTTACTATGCAGTCCATTCTTCTATAAATAGAAGCTCATTCCTTCATTATTTTTTACGAATTCACTGAAAACTCTAGAGAGAGAATTCTTCTTCTATAATCTTGAGCGTATTTCTTTAGAGTTTTAAGAAAGCTTTGAGCGTAGTGCAAGTTTTCTTCGAGTATATCCTTGCCCTACCAATCGGAATACCCTTCTTTCAAAGGTAAGGAATATTATTTGTTGTACTCGTAAGGAGTATTCTTTCTTTCTTATTCATGAAGAGAACTTCTGTTATTCCATTCTTTATTATTCTGTTGGAATAACCTGTCTTCTTCTGTTATTCCATTCTTTATTATTATGTTGGAATAACCTGAATATGCAAAGTACTGCATACATGGTGAAATTCTTCTGTTATTCCATTCTTTATTATTCTGTTGGAATAACCTGTATACGCGGGATACCCTATACTTGGTGAAATTCTTCTGTTATTCCATTCGTTATTATTCTGTTGGAATATCCTGTCTGTGTGTTTTATGCCGGACCTGGTTCCGTTATTTATTATTCTGTTGGATATCATGTCTGTGCGTTTTACGCCGGACCTGGTTCCGCCATTTAATATTCTGTTGGAATATTCTGTCGGTGCAAATTTCGCCTGACCTGGTTCCGTTATTATTATTATGTTGGAATAACCTGTCTATGCGAAGTACCGCATGCATGGTGATTTCTTTTGTTATTCCATTCTTTATTATACTCAGTTGGTTAAAGTTTTGACTTCTATACTCCATGAAATTAGTGGAATATCCTTGATATTTGTGCTTCATCCAAAGATCTTTTCATGAAAATATTCTTCCCGAGCATTCTTGAATTTTACTCTACAAAGCAAAGATCATGTCGACAATTTGGACGTTATCGCCCTAGATAAATTAATTCTTGAATTTGTTTTATTGAATTCTTATATCATTCTTATCATCTTCATGTTTATTTTTTGAAAGTCATCTCGTGGCTCAGAGTGTATAGATGGACTTGGTATGATTATGACCAGGATTATTCAAAGATAATCATAACCGTAATTGTAATATCCCGCATTCGGTTCCCAAATCACCGCGTAATCCAAGTGTACTATTTCTATAACTATCATGGAATATATAAACATAAATTGTTTATACATTAAACATTACACACTATCCCCAAGGTCGAGAACCTTCACATAATACCTAAATCAATATCCTATCGTATATACAAAGCTATTATCATACATTATCATATAACTTTAGCCGCATATATAATCCAAACCCCGACTTATCTTGGACTTTTTGTAACCGATGTATTCGTCATAACTGCAATGTTTATCATGATATAGCAAGGGTGAGCAACAATTTTGCCCAAAGAAGTATAAGTTCAATTAAGGATATATCATGATCGAAAAGAATTGAACAATAAGTTGGCTAACTTTCTACAATATATACATCATGAAAGAGCATGAATAAATTTTCATAGTTGAACGAATAATGAATATGAATAAATCAACTGGACCAAATGGTAATGAAGGTGATCAGCCTTTCATACCTGATGAATACATGAAATGTGCACAAAGTGAGAATCAATAATTCATAGTCATGCTATAATCAGTAATGATTAACCCCAAGCATATTTCAAAAATATCAATTCGAGATCGAGTTAGAGAACTTGCCCGTACCATTGATTACCATTACGAAACCTATATCGCTTTTTCTGAAGACCTAATATAGATAATACCGATCTCTAAATATTAGAATATCATCACAGTATAGTACTGTTAAATACAGTTATAATATAACCTAACAAATTACCACATAATCCTATCACCATAAAATACCTAAATTTTAAAGATCAAGTCAAACTATTTCAAACTGAGTTGAATTGGTATAATTTCGACATCCCAAAAAGTCTAATGATAATTCATGAGTCTAATTTCCATAAGACTTTGCCTAAATGCTTTACATTTACCTTAGATAATTTCATTTTCAAATAAAATATTTTTCAATGACTTATAATAATTTTCGGATAATTATTATCATTTATCATGATTTTTCAATCATTAATATCATATTAATATGAATTAAATACTACTTAATTCCATTATCATTAATATTAATTTATTAATGAAATTCATTACAAAATATTAAAAATCATAAAACTAACTTAAAATATTTCCTTACACTTTAATATAATTTCAAATGATTTTTAAAGTATTAAAATCATTTTTATGTAATTTATTTAATATAATAATTAAATAAATTAACTATCATTAATATTTAAAAATATTAAAATATCAGTGAAATATATTCCAAATTATTAAAACCCATTTTTAGGATTTAAAATAATATTTACAAATTTATTTTGAATTTCTAATATTTATTTTCTATTTATTCTATAATTTTCGTTTAAAGTTGGGGTCCTCCACATAAACACTTGTGAGACAAGGATCTACAAGCCCGATTTGGGCCCACTTGGTATTATTAGAACTGTGACTTCGAAGCCACGTTTCAGTGCTCAAGAAACGGTCCATTTGGCACAAGATAGTACCCTAAAAATAGGCCACTACCGACCGACCATTACATGCCTTGTAAACATTTTCGCTTTTGGAGTCTTTTATGAACGCAGCTAGGTTATTTGAGATCCACAACTCCGATTGAGGCCAATCAAACTCGTTGGATCCGTATCTTCTTGAACTACGCTTTTAGTTATCAAATACCAAATTCCAACTGCTCTAGGTCCTCAAATCAGCCCAAAGTGACACCTTGGTCCGCAAGGTTTTCTTCAACAGCTTGGTTCATTTTCCAGATTTGGGGTCCTTAACTAAACGCTTTGTAAAACGTAAATCTACAAATCGGATTTAAGTCCAATAGGTATCGTTGGATTCGTAATTTCCCAAACTACAGTTTCCATATATTAAATATCTATTTTGGTTCTGTTTTGGTCCCGAAAAAATGGACAGAAGTGACTGATCAGTAGCTTGTGTTCAACAGTTAAGGTAGTTTGGGATTTATTTCATAACTTGCTCATTTCTTAACATATTTGAGTGATTCCAAAGGAGTTTTGCCCTTAACTCATGTATCTAGCATGCTAACATGTTTTAAACCATTAATCACATGAACCCAAAGAATCTAACATAAAAATATATATATAAAGATACAAAGGAAAGCTTTTTCTTAAACCTTTTGGTACAAAACTTGATTTCCTCACTTTGGATCTAACTTTTGATTTCAAAATACTTTGATACATATAAAATACCAATACTCATGTAAATCATGAGTTTTTAATGATCCAAAACAAAAGTTGCATGGTTCATAAAGATCTAACAAAAGAGCACAAAAGTGAAAACTTTCATTTTCTTACCTTTTTCTTCTTGCAAGCCTTCTTGATCCTTCAAAGTAGCTTATGATTTTAAGTTGTATGAAGATCCAAGACCCTCCTAGACTCCCCTATAACTACCTAAAATATGCAGCCTCCTTTTTCTCTCTCTAATGTTCTTAGTTTAGATTTAGGTTTAAAATTAACATAACTTAGTGTATATACAATATACATATAACACATATAATTATAGAATATGTAACTCCCAATATAATTACATATACTTATTATCAATTTAATATATAAGTTACAAAAATAGAATTTTTAATGCCCTAAGGCTTGTTTGGCAAAACCATATTAAAATAATGACTTAATCATTCCTTAAGCCTTTTGGCAAAACAAGATTAAAATAAGAATTTCAAAAGCGCTAAGGTTTTGTTTGGTAAAATCAAATTAAAACTCTTTTAATAAATATAGTTTATTGTCCCACATTGTTTACTTGGATTTTCATATCAAATCTTAATTAAATAAACTAATTACCACATACTAAATAAATTTTCCACTTAACTAAATATCACAAAATTATAATATCATTATAATTTTATTTAACAATTAATATATCACTTTAATTATTAAATTTATTTACATCAATATAGCAACTCATGTAATCTTTAACAACTCTCTAATTGTTAAATTAAATTAGAGTATTATTTAATTCACAAAATATATACTAACAACAATCACATAAATAAAATATTTATTTAATTTAATAAATATTTTAAATTACAAATAAAATTTTGGATTGTTACAAGAATGTTATAAATGATGTGAAAAAAGTCCTCATTGGCTGTAGAAAGTGCATTGATGGACAATTTTTGGTATGATTATGGCTATGGATTCTCTTTCGTCAGAAAGTGCAAAGGTGAATTGTTTTATGGCATGATCAGATGATTGATGAAAACATGATTATCTTTAGCCGTAGTGCATAGATAATTTGTGGTCGTGATACTAAAGAATATCCTCGGCTCAGAAAAGTGTGGATGATTTGATGATGTGGATTATTTATTGTCGAGTCTCGCCGATAAAAGTCATGAAAAACCTTTTAAATCATAGAAGATAATAGATTTTATTCTCTACTTGACTCTTCTAATGGATTTCTTGTTCCGCTGCAGTTAAACTTGATGTTTGTTATATTGTATCAGTTTAACACTGTTTAAGGCTAATGATAATTTATTCTGCATTATCTTAGTCATAATATTTCTTACTGGGCTAGTTGAGCTCACCTTTTCTTTCATTGTTTTCTTCAGGAAATGAGAACGTAGCTGGGACTAGTCGGGGAACAAAGTGATGGTTCTAGATGGTGCATTAGTAGTCCTCACTATTCTGTGAAATAGTGTAATAATAAATGTAATGAGAACTCCATTGAGTGTGATTATTGTCTAGATGACAATATTTGTATTAAAACTCACAGCTCATGTTGTATATTTAAGTTTGTATTTGAATTCTGTACCATGTATTTGGCGACTCAAGATGGGTGATGTATACCTATTTTGGGGGCGTCACACTAATGATCATCAGGAATAATCGCCGCAAAATGTGATCCCTGATTCTAACATCATCAAGCATGGGCTCACTTAAAAGCCCGCTCATAGCATCTACGCTCAAAGAAGCTAAACGGACAGTCCTGCCTTTGAGCGCCTCCGCCGGAACTCTTAACAAGGATCTGACGGTAGTAGGGGTAATATTCTCCATGCAAGGCACTGGCTCCCCTCAAAACTCCATACCTGTGATAAATTGCCAATCCATCTGGTATTGTCATCATCACCCGCAATCCAACAGATGGAGTGGTGAGTCTGATGAAACCATCGCCAGATAATGCCCCGAGGTAACCCTGTGGACAACGACGGGGAAGGATGGAGAAGAATGCCCCAAATCACCAGTCATGCACTACTGACTCTATAGTCGAGGATGAAGCTACCGTACATGGAGTGAATGCTAAACCAGTTCCCTCGAGGCTGTGTAAAACCAGGAACCTGCATGAAATGCTGATCAACATTAAAACCCTTTGCTCCTCATCAATAGGAAAGAAGGAAGATCAATATCTAACATCATACCTCGTTAGCATGCAAGTACATCGATGGATGTCTGCTCAAATCACACAGAAGTTCTGGGTTCACCACCTAAATACAAGGTAGCTCCCTACGAGGAACATGTACAGCAGGAGCAGGATCCTCAATCGAAATATTTGCATCCACGTCCTCAACGTCTGGCATGTTTGCATGGACTAGACGAATCACGGTCCCCACCAATCGACGAGGCTATCTGACGAAACGGGGACGAGGCACTTCAGAAGCCCTCCGCCGTATACCAGAAGTGGTCCTACGGGAACTGCTCGGCTGATCCGGATCCATAATATCTGGACAACAAGTCTCCAAATCACCTCAGAAAGGGTGTTGTATTTCCTTACCTAGAGCTTTCTAAAATGCATTTTATGACTATATGCATGCATGAATTTACTTTAACATACAATAGAGTTAAAAAGCATGACTACCCAATGCCTATTTGGAAAAATTTTGTCATAGTCCCCTTTGAAAATAGGACTGTCCACATGCATATAGGCATGTCTAGGTGGCCATTCAGTAGCACACCTGCCCCAAAGTCATATACATAATATATGCATTAAAAATCAAAATCATACATGCATAAGGTTAACCTCAATATCATGAGTACTTTGCCTTTCTACCTTTGCTCATTGGACCTCAAATAGGACAAAAAATAGCAGAAAAAGGTGCTAATTTGACTGTCTCAAAAGTCAAATTTTTTCACATCATTATGTTCAGCATGGTTTAATACTAACATTTACTGTGTTGAATATTTTTCAGCAAGTCATTTGTGCATACATAATCACTACTATGTGTTTAGATGCAGTTCATGAGATAACTCAAAATCCAAATGGATAAAACTCGGAAAAAATACATGCATACATTACCGTGGATAGTGTAGAACGCATGGTGATGTAATTTGCGAAAATAGCTTTGAACTCAGCAGATCTCAAGGAGGCTCACGGATTTCTCTTTGCGCGACAAGTTGAAAATGACTTGTGAGACCAACCTGTTGGATTTTATCATCCACGATTGGCCGCAGGCTCATCTATGACTGCAGTAGGTACACCTGCGGCACCCCTATGTGGGTCCCACCCCTCCGGCTCAGTCCAGTTTGAGTTGCAAAGCAGTTCTTGCAGACTAGAAAGGTCAAATTGGGAATAAAAATGCCACGTGATTAAGCAAAACCGCATAAAATCCTGGTCTTCTCAGATGAAACTTTGAGTCTATACATCGCTCATTGGTAGTCACCCAAATATGAGGTATACCCTGCCAATGATCTCATTTATCACAAATCACATCCGGTAATACCTTGTACATGTCCGATGCCGCTAACTCCGGGTCATTACCCTAAATGAATCCCCGACGGGGGTTACAACGTAAGTCCCCGGCGGGGGTTACAACGCATGCTCATCCATTGACACACAAATCAGCGAAGGTCAAGCAGCCTGGACATCATGATAATCGTTGGAAGCAAACCCAACAGAGCATCGGAAACCATCTGATGACCAGCCGCTGCTAAACACATCAGCGATGATCTCAACGTGAATCCCCGACGGGGGTTACAACATAGATCCCCTATGGGGGTTGCAACGTGGAGCCTCGGCAGGGGATTACAACGTACATTCAAATCGTTGACACACATATCAATGAAGGTCAAGCAGCCTTGACGTTATCTCAGCCGATAGAGATTAAACCTATCAGAGCTCTAGAGCTATTCGAGGATTTCAGGCTCGATTTCTCATATTCCCCAAAGGATCCCCGGCGGGGGTCACAACGCAATGTTTCGTTGATCTACATGACAGCGGAGATCAAACAACGTTGACAATATACCCATAGAATGCTTCGTTGGTTCACACGTCAGCGAAGGTCAAGCAACCTTGACAATATATCCCACAGGATTTTTCAGTCGTTGATTCACTTGTCGGTGAAGTACACGTCAGCGAAGGTCAGGCATCCCAAACAGCTTTTCTATTGGCAGTAAATCCAGTAGAATCTTGACATATTCTGGAAATACCAACCAGGAAAAGGTCAACGTCATCAAAGAGGATAGATGATGGAATATGTTATACACATCCTCAAACAGATCGAGCTTTATCCCGACAGATCTCTTACACATAAGAGGTACATCTTCAGGATCAAGTCGTTACCAAGAACATAGGAATTTGGTGATAACTCCAACATCAACATCCTAGCATATTCGGATTACACATCAAATCTGGTCATCATTGCCAAATCCCCAGTTGAAGCAACAGGGAGCCAACAATCGTCCCCAACATGTTGGGCTACATACATTTGCATCATGTTTGTCATGTTGTATTTCAAGTGTCTAGGATTCTTTATCCTACCCATGCATCGCCATGCATGAGTATGATAAAGAGGGGCATCTTTAGACACTCGAAATTTTCTCTCAGACATCGCTACTAACATTGCAGGAGGACAAATTCATCTTTAAGAGGAACCCCGAAGATAATCCATATCCATACGGATACTACCGAAAAAATCAAAGATCAACCCTTTAACACACACTCGGGAGTAACCAATCCAACCTCGGATATAACCCTGAGGCATGCAGATCCAATACCGAAACACACACCGGAGAAGACCGATTAATCTCGGAGATAACCCCGAGGTATCCAGTCTCAGTCCCAACCATGGGAATAGCCACCAACCTTGGTGATAACCCCAAGGAATGCAGTTTCGGCGATAACCCCAGAAATGCTTATTTCAAATGCAACCAGCTTCAATCTCGGCGCTCACAACGAGATACACTGTACCAACCCAACGATAACACTGGGAGGACAGGCCCACCTCAAAGATGACAATGAGGACCTTCAACAAATGCAGCAGTCCATTCTCAGTGAAGCTCTGAGCAACATCTGCTTTATCATCCCAAACCGGCGATAACACCGGTGAGGGGCAACATCGTCATCTTTCCAACACGATGCCATGCCATGTCGTTTCAACATCTCTACACAACGATGTCCCACAAGACTAACCAATCCTGAGTGACTATTGTGCGGGGTAACAGATAAAAGTTAGAGCTTGAAGCCTGGAAGGCATTGTCCCATCTTCAATGACTTCGTACAAACTCTAATCCCATGCCATCAGTACAACTCTCGATAACAAACATGATCCGAAATAGGTCCTCAGATACCTCAATCAGATGCCGGATTGCACTTACGAAAGTTCGAGCGGACATTACAAAGATTGTTCGAGTAGACGTCTTCACGAGAGATTCGACGGGCAGAAACCCGCTACCACCCGGGTTGCCTTCTGGTACACTGCGGCTCTACCAGCAGTACACTACTCAGCCCACCTCTATAAATAGAGGGCTTGGGGTGGCCATTTTGCAAGAGAAAACGGCGAGGAAGCCCTGCCCAATTTGCTCTGCACTCACCCCATGCAGTGTACTTTCTCATTTTAAACACCTGTGAGCTCACATATAGCCTCTT
Organism: Panax ginseng; assembly: GCA_020205605.1. NCBI lineage: Eukaryota > Viridiplantae > Streptophyta > Magnoliopsida > Apiales > Araliaceae > Panax > Panax ginseng. The sequence continues at coordinate 37,624,748 of CM035127.1, read as the reverse complement.
TTGTACCTACAAAAGCCAGTGTTTACCCACTCTAAAGATATAGAAGTCTTCTTTGGCAGTCAACTGTAAGCCTTCTCACACACTGTAGAGTCTTTCTTCATCTCGCACGCACCTTCTTCACGTTGAGAGTCGTGGTCATTGATTGGCTGCATTTGTCCGCATTTTGGTCCATGGTTTTGTTTCAACTTTTGTATATATATATATATATATATATATATATATATATATATATATATATATATATATATATATATTATATATTTATATATATTGACTAACATTATCGAAGTTATGCCTCAATTGAGCCTAGACTTTGATTCAGTGCGTTTATTTGCTTATATATATATATATATATATATATATATATATATATATATATATATATATATATGAACTATGTGTCGAACTTTGTTCGATGAGCCTAGACTTCGGTCTTGTGCGTTTACTACTTTAATATATATATTTATATATATTAACTGTGTGTCGGACTCTGTTTGATGAGCCTGGATTTTACATCCGGAGCGTTTACTCGCTTTTATATATATATTTATATACTTATATATATGAATCATTGTCGAACTCGTTCGATGAGCCTCGATTTTATATATTGAGCGCGCTTACTCTTTTATATATATATATACTTATATATATGAATCATTGTCGAACTCACATTCGATGAGCCCGATTTCACATCCTGTGCTTACTTCGCTTATATATATATATATATATACTTATATATATAAATCTGTTGTCGAACTCGTTTCGATGAGCCCGGATTTTACATCCTGCATTTATTGCTTTTATATATATATATATATATATATATATATATATATATATATATATATATATATATATATATATATATATTCGCCTCCGCTCGAGTTTCCTTCGTGGGCGATTGATCGCTTTTACAACTTTATTTATATTTCGCCCCACAGAGTTTCCTTCGTGGGCGCGATTCATATATACTGACTTTATTTACATTTCGTTGCACTTGAGTTTCCTTCCGTGGCGGTTGGACCGATATATGACTTTATTTACGTTTACGTCACTTTGGAGTTTTCTCCGTGGCGGTTGATAGCTTTTATGACTTTATTTACATTTCGATCCCGCATGGAGGTGCTTCGTGGTTGGTGATCCCGTCTCGTATATATATATTTATGCCTTTTATATATATACCGCCATCGCTTTCATACAAATTGTGGTATCATGTGCGACTAGGAATCATGTGATCACAGATTCAGCCTATTGGATCTAGATTCGATTCCCGTGATGGACATTTTCAGCTGTAAGCAGCTTGTAAATTATTCTGCGATGTCTGAATTTCCTCAGATGGTTCTCATACCCATGAGGAAGTCGACATTATTTTGTACATTATTTTCATACAGATGCCTCGCATCTGTAAAATAAAAAATCAATCAAGTCGAACACTTAATAAAATGGGAGTATAAAAGGTCTCAATTACTATTGAGCATCACGGTTTGAAAAACCTCTTTTATAAAACATCACTGCCATATCTTGGTTAAAATTGAATTTTTACATAAATTCAAACCCTGTGTATATAGGTACGAACGAGGCCTCGTACTACTTCCAAATAACAGCAAATTGACCCACACACACACAAATTCAGATAATAGTTTCTTGAAAAGAGGCGGTCACCGTGGTAACACAGATGTCGGGGGGTGCCTAATATCTTCCCTCCATATAACCAAGTCCCCGGACCCTAATGAATCTCGGTTTCACCGACCATTTTAGCAGTGTCACATCACTGGGTCAATGTGCAAACCTTTTCTCGGTTGTGTTGGTACAATCATTTAAAAAACCAATTGGCGACTCTTAACAGTCCATCGTCGACATTATACATGTCGGACCTTTTTCACTTGTTTTTAAACAAATCTCACCTAAAATGAGAACACCAAAGAACAAGTAACGGAAAGGGACATCTAAAAATCCCGACGTCGACACCACCGTTCAAGGTAAACACATACCTCGGAATGGATTTACTGTTATCTTGGTCCGTTTGAAAGCTTGAGTCTGTGTAGCCCTCTACTTTCAATTCAGACTCACAGTAGACAAGAAATACATCCTTAGTTCTTTTTATTAAGTACTTTAGGATGTTTTTCACTACCTTCCAGTGCTCTTCTCTTGGATTCGACTGATATTTACTTGTTTCACTAAGTGCATGAGCTACATCCGGTGTATTTCATAATATATCGTACACGATAGATCCTATTGTTGAAGTATAAGGAATCTTACTCATACGGTCTCTCTCCTCAGGTGTCTTTGGGGCTTGTTTCTTGGAGAGATGTATTCCATGTCTCATCGACATGAAACCTCTCTTGGAATCTTCCATACTAAACTTCTTTAGCATCGAGTCAATGTACGTTCCTTGGGACAAGCCTAGCATCCTTTTAGATCTATCTCTATAGATCTTTATCCCCAAAATATAGGATGCCTCACCCAAGTCCTTCATGGAGAAGTGTTTAGATAACCAGATTTTGATCGACTATAGCTTAGGAATATCAGTCCCTATCAGTAATATATCATCAATATATAATACAAGGAATGAAACAGTGCTCCCACTAACCTTCTTATACACACATGGTTCATCCTCATTTTTCATAAAATCAAACTCTTTGATTATCTCATCAAAACGGATGTTCCACTGTGACGACCCCAAATCCAGGTACTTGAAACCCGAACTCGGTTCTCCACGATACCATTTCTTTAAGCTGAATAATACTAAAATAATAATACATTCGAACTTAATTTACATACATCAAAGTTTACTTCCCCAGGTACGTGACCTTCAAATACATTCCTTATAATACTTGAATAGATACCAATATAACTATAACCATTAACTCATAATACACACTTATTCAATCAGCTTTCCTTTTTCCTTTGTTCGTGCCTGAGCCTTCAGGTTGCTCATACATAACTGAAAACATTTAATTTAAGCAAGGATGAGCATTTAAGTGCCCAAATAAGTAATAGCAATTATATATAAATTTCTAAAGAATATAAGTATTCTCTTTACATAACACTTCTACAACGAATTGAAAGTTGTGAAGTAATCAGTCTTGATAAAAAATTCACATAACAACTCTCTTTCAAATTCTTTAAATTTGGCTCGGGCATGTACCTTGAATAGGGTTTAAGAAACATACTATGAACATTCTTTTTCATTTTCGAAAAGGTTTAGCTGAATTCTATCCTCAAACCCGTCATAACTTACGAGGCACGGAGGGTGATCATTTCATTGTACTCTGTATTGATCAATACCGCATAACTTGAACGAAATTGTCGCTTTCACTCTATCCGCCTTGCGTAAAAATCTTCCCATATAGGGATGTTCATACATGCTCGGTTCCAAACCCAAGGTTTTTAATCTTGCTCAACAATAATATGTAATTCAACATATATGTATACGGGTAATTGACAAAGGTATATCAACATGTGAATAAATGCTATGATTATCCAAGTGGGGACACTTGTATAACCATTTAGAAATCAACTTAATGTAATATATATCCGAGCTAACATGTTGATAATCAAAGCGCATATAACTGTCATGCAGGTGAATAGAATAATTCTCAAACTTTTACTCATGTCCATTGATAAAGAAAATGCAAAGGTAGGATATCTTTTGACGATTCACGATTACAAATCTCAACTTAGGTTTTATCTCTTTATCACAACCTATCAATAATCGGATCATTCGCTCGATTAGAACAATATATCTTAACACATAGATCGTTTATTACAACAAAGACATAGTCTAATCACATAATCACAAAGTGATCATACTTTTAGTTCCTATTCTATACTTGAAATATTTTTATACATTTTTCAAATATCTCATACATGCTCTTACAAAGTAGCATTTTCTTTTTTCTATTATAGGTCCGACATTTGTTTGTCAGCATCGACATGCTAAGTTATCGGGGTAAATACCGAGTCCAAGACTCTTATTCTATACCTCAACATCTCAGAATATCGGACATCTTATTTTTAATCATTTCGCAATTTTAAATTGAAAAATTTAAAATAATTCAAATCATCACTAAAGGGCCTATAGTGATATAACATTACTATAGGTGTTCTTCTTCAAATTTAGAACTTCATAATCGGTTCTCAAGTCACTAGTTTGGTAAATTTATAACTTTCAATTATCTAATCATAATTAAATGATTTAAACATTAAACAATTCCATTATCATTAATAGTTTAATTAATACTAAACTATTAATGAAACCATTGCTTAAAATATAAAAGTTATTTATAATAACTCAAACTATTTTTTAAAACATTTATATTATTGATTAAATGATTTTTAAAACAATAAAAATCATTTTTAAATAATTACCATTAATATTTAAATATTAATGTACTATTTATCCAAATATTAAAAGTCATTAATTATAACTTAAAATATTTTTAAATCCTTAATATCCTCTTTAAATGGTTTTTAAATAAGTAAAACCATTTTTAAACTATTTATTTAATAATAATTATTAAATAAACTAAATATCATTAATATTATCTTAATATCATTAATATTTAATTATTAATGAAATTATCATTTAAATATTAAAAGTTATATTTTATAACTTAAAATATTTTTAAATACCTTATTTTCATTTAAAATGATTTTCATAATATTAAAATCATTTTAAACTAAATTATTTAATATAATCATTAAATAACTTTAATATCATTAATAATAATTAATTAATGAAATTCATCACAAAATATTAAAAGTCATCACAAATAACTCATTTACATAATCAATTCCAAGCCAAAATAAACATAAGAATCTAACTAGTTTATTAACAACACTAACTAAACTTCAAAAATTCAAACTTTAACTAACAATTAAAAATAATAACATTACAAAATTAAATAAGAAACATACCCTAAATACTTAATTCCACAGATGAATAACGCACTTCCACGCCAAAATTTAACTAAGGAGATCTTTATAAAAAGTTCTCCCACAACAAAGCCTTTCTCAAAAATTGGAGGCCTTATTGTTGGTGAATGAAACAAAGGCCAAGCCCTTCTATTTATAGGTTTAGAAAATGGTGAAGTTCTCAACTTAGTCGATGTGGGACTTGGTTTATACTAATTTTCAATAGCTCACTTTGCGATTTTCTAACGCATTGCTCATAACTCCGATTAATCTGATTTTTGGATATGTTATACATGGTATGTAAGACTATTTTTTTAAAAATACGAATTACCCAATTCGGGTTCACTAGGTAGCCCAAACAAGTGCGCCGGAAGTGGACGTTCATAACAGCTTTTCAATCTCGTTTCAGCTTTACCTCTTTTCGCTAAAAACAGTCATAACTCTTTCATTTTAAAACATTTTGAAGCGATTCTTGAGCCCCAATGAAGCTAACTTCGGGGCTACAACTTTTATTCTTTGACCATTTCCAAATTCAACACATCAGCCCGTAAATTCCGTTCAAATGGATCTGACCGCACTTGTTGGGAAGTTTTGACACTACTACTTTGAAATGTCATAACTCTCTCCTCCGATATCGGATTTAGTCTGCTTTTGAGTCAATGGAAAGATTATTAGGTGTACTATAAAATATCAAAAGCCCAGACCTTTTAAAGCACAAATAGTGGACGAGAATGCCCCCATTACAGATCGCCAAAAACAAGTTTATCATGATCCACAACCATGTTTGACCATCTATAACTTCTAATCTATACATGATATGGACTTGATTCTTTTGCAGATTAAAGACCATATATCGGGCTACACATAACAACTTTTGAAGAACAAAACTCATGATCGAGCAAAGAGTTATGGCCTCGACATTTGGTGAAAAATAATGTAATTTGGTTTTTCCAACTTGCTTAAATCTTCAAATTCGTGCACTTTGATGTTATGGGTCTTTGATTTATCAACTCATATAATCAATTAACATTCTATTACACAACTTTAAACAATCAATTGCATCAAATAACATCGAATCAAAGGATTTCTATGTTTAGTGTTCTTATACCCTTTTGCCAAAATTCTTGATTCGCTTACGATTTGTTATGGGTGATGGTTGGGCTTTGTTTAAGAGTGTATGGGCAATCTTGTATAAGGCAATTAAATGTAATATTTAATCACTAGATTTAATTATTATAATTTACCAATTAACTTCTATCCTTTGGTAAATTAAAACACTTATACAAGAATATCATCGAAATTAAACCATGTAATTAAAATTAGGGTTTCTAATTGACCATTAGTGGTTCTTTAATTATACATGTATATATTACTAACACGTCGTTACGGTTTCTAATTTCAACCGGTTAGGTTATAATAATTAGGGTTTGTCCTAATTATCGATGTATAACAAAGATAATTAGGGTTTCTTCTAATTACCGATATTCTTATTCACAAGTAACTTCATATACACGATACTACTCAAAAATACCTCATAATCGAGTTTAATAATTAGGGTTTCACAAAGACGGTAATATGTTATGACCTAATTGAATAGTCATTGCTTTCAATATTATCTCTGTCACTTTTATACCCAAAGACATAATTATGGTAATTGTAAAATCATTATATAAATAATATAATATTATTATTCTCATCTCTTGATAACAATCCCAATCCGAGGTTTGGATCTACGTATCCGACTTATTCTTCGTTACACAAAGATCAATAATCAAGTTAAAATAATTAACTTAAATATTACGAACAATTCATATAATAAAATATTTATTATATAAATCTAATTATCACTTCATATATTATTTCCAATCATGTTTTCATGGAAAATAATTAATAAAAACATTTAAACTTACTGAAATTTATTACCATATAATTTGTGGTAATTAATAATTCCAAAATTATTTCTAATTTTTCAAGTAATAAATGTATTCGCATTTATCGTTCACTTTACTTGACACTTAGTCTAAATCATTAAATAAATAAAAAAAATTTATCGCAAAATTTCTTATTTATTTTATATAGAAATTCTCAAGGTTATTACATTCACCTCCCTTATAAGGATTCCGTCCCCTAATCACCGCTTTAAAAACTCATATGCGTAGAAGAATGCATAGCATATAATCATTAGACGTAGATCTCGATCATACTTGATCGAACCAGATCTTTAATTATTCTTCATAACACTTGTCTATCCGATTAAGCGAAATATAAGATATATAAGTTATTCAAATAGCACCGGAGAGTTCATTTCCACCTTGGCCACCGTATCCTGGACCGTCATGTTGTAAACCCTGAGTTGCTTTCGTTGGAGTTCTTGGTTGAGTTTGGTCTCGAAATTGCTAACGCCCCACTTCGCTTCTCCCCGTAGTTACGTTCCCGCCTCCATTCCTCTCGTGGGCCAGTTCCTTTACCTTATGCTAAAATCGATCCACATATAAAACATCCACTTCGATCATCCTTGAGTTGAGGCGGTTGGGAGAGATATGACCCTCTTGCCCGCACTTGTAGCATATAAACTTGCCCTTCGAGACACTCCCGAGTGATTCTTCCCATAATTCTTGACCGCACTACCTGCTTCTTTATACCAACCTACTTTACTTGCATTTTCTCAGAAAAATTCCTCATTCTTTTCTCACCCCTATTCCCACTACTACTTTCTATCTTTATTGTTCCTTCTGACTTGCTTTTATTCTTCTTCTCCTTATGGTAGAGGCTCATGGCCTCACTTCCCCTGCTCAAAGAATGATAGCCTTCTCCATGAGTCTTTGCAAAAGTATTGATTTGCAAAGATCTTGACACCTTATTAATCAGAGCCGTGGTTTTAAGCCCCACTCAAATCTCCTTGCCTTCCTAGCCTCTGTATCCACTTGATGTGGAGCAAACCTAGCTAACTCATTAAATTTTGCGGCATACTCGCATAGCATCGTATTCTCTGTTTTAACTCCAGGAATTTCAACTCCATTCTAGACTGCATACTAACAGAGAGATAGTTTTCAAAAAATAAATTCTTAAACATATCCCAAGTAATTTCTTCTTCTCCTGCCCGAGTTTTATTTGCCTCCCACCAAAAGTTAGCCTCCCCTTTCAACATATAAGTGGCAAAAGCAGTCTTTTGCCCCTCATCTATTCTAGCAATTACGAACGCCTTTTCTATCTCGTTAACCCATGTCTGGGCTTCTATAGGGTCAGCTGATCCTCTGAATTCTGGTGGTCCTACGGCTTTAAAGTCTTTGAAATTTGCCAAGCGATTGTCTGGCTGGTTGGTCCTCATAGCTGGTATTCCCTGATGCATAGCCTGAGCTACCATGTTTGCAAAGTTTTGCATCGATTAGCACTGTCGTTCTCAAAGATTAGTAGATTCTTCTACCCTTTGGTTTCGAGTTTGGCGTCTTGGTGGCATTATACGGTTAAATAAAACCATAAATTATACTCTTACATTTTAAACCTTATTGCATAAGATTAATGTATTAATCTCGTTTCATTTCTCAAACTTAGATTCATATTCATTTTATCGAATATTTACACAAAGACATCCTGCTTTAATCAACAAACTATCCTTTGTGACTACGAAAGTCTGGATTTAAAATCTTAACCAACATAAAAGTTAAAATAGTTCATTACTTATCACACACATTACATAAACACAACATAACCCATACTACTTATTTACCAAACCTTTTCTCGGACATTCATTCTTTCGGTGTCCTTCCATTCCACAATTAAAACATCCACCTTGCTTATAGTTGGGGCAACGAGGAGAGGTGTGTCCTTCACGGATGTGTCGCTTGAGGCTCCATCGGTCAATTTGGATTTTGAGCTTATCCTGCTTCTTCCATTGTTTCCATTAACGCTTTGACGCATCAACTTTTCTATCTCCCACAACCTTTCCAATGAAGAAACCTTGTTCTCCAAATCTGCACCTCCGTTGATGCTTGAGCGGCTTCAACTTTAGTGTCGAATCATTATCGTCAAATCCAACATTTACGGATCGATGCTACGTTTTTCCATGATAGCCACCTCGTCCGATTTGGGTTCACGATGAGCTTCTATTTCATCTGTTGGCCTCGATATTAGCTGGGGTGTGAATATGATCCTTCTTATTCCACATATCTTTCTCACCAGACATCTACATACATAAGTTACCCCGATTAACATATAGTATATATACACGACAATCAAGAGTTCTATATCGTTGTCTCTTATTTTGATTGATGATAAATTTATTCAATTCTCATCAACGCCTTTATCTCTGTAGAAAGGCGCTCCATCCCTCTGCATTGAATCGCATGAAGGTGATGACTAAAGCACTGGCCAAAGGTATATATCTGGTGTCTTTGGCTTCTATTTCAACCTTTAACCTGTCTTATCTGAATATCTCCTCTGCGCCCAACCTCCTCATAACTCTCATTGCTTAACGCTTATATGTGCTTACAACATTCACACATATAATCACATGCTACCCAATACACCTCTCACAAGAGTAAAAGTTTTCAAATTGTCTTTGGGGTCATATAGACCATGAACACATAGTTTTAACGGTATTCATACCTTAAAACATTACTCGGTATGTTTACAATCACAAAGAAGGTAAACTACCATTAATAGTACTTTAGGTGATTAGCCTATTGTACTTTCTACGCCGCGTGCATAACGTATTAATCATGCCTAGCGAATATTTACGCTATTAGATTGGATTATTTTATCCAAACAACATCGTTCACCTCGGTCTTATCATAGGATTCGCACCAAAACAATTTAGTTCGGGAAATTTCTTTCAATGAACACTTAGAGTTTTCATAAACATTAGTCTAAATTTGATTCAAATAAGATAGACTCATATCAATAATTCAATTCAATCGAATTATTTAGATGTAGCCAAAACCCATTGGCAAATTAAACTTTTGAAAACATTTTAGAGAATAACGTAATGATGCCGTCTTTGTATTAACAATCCGTTGAGGATGCTGTCATTGTATGATTTTTGTCATAACACATCATACAATAGTGAAAGCAGCGACTTGGTCAAATTCACACTAAGTATTCCCTGTATTTACAACTCCATCACATTTTTATCATCTACGCACTGGGTTACATGGTACATGAGTGATAATTAAAAACAATTTTGATATTTCAAATCATTTTGCGTCTAGCCGAAATAAGTAGCATAGATCAGTACTTTAAACCATTTCAAAAATGATTACGAGTCTACATTTTTGTTTTCAAAAGCACATAGTGCGATTTAGCTTGATGTCAAAAAATTTTAAAGTTTAGCATAGCTAGGAGTTTAGGAAAACCTAACACCTTCACTAAAAATCATTTACTTAACAATCTATCTGCTTCTCGTAATCCATAACACTCCATTCACACAAAACTATACCCAGTTCATCAAACCACACTTATGAGTTCATAAATTGCCACAATCATATGAGTTTAAGAACTTATCCTAGTCGGACCTTTGGCGTCCATTTCTTTGAGGGGTTCATAAACATTTCATATAATTATGAGTCAAGAATGTCTCATAGGTATGAGTTTTAAGAACTCGAACTTAATCTTATATTCTCTATCTATGACCTATCTACATTATACACCGAGAATGGAGTCATCGTCTTAATGTGCATATAACAAATAGCGATTACGACATTTCAATGATTATCGGTGCTTAAACTAAGTGGTTTTTACACCAAGTACAATTCAAACTCCCATACGAAGAATTATACAATTCAACATTGAGCTACATGAGTCCTCAATTGAATCCCCATCTAACACTAACCCCATTCTCCATAATGAATTTATTCGTATTTATAATTCTCTTACGGATCTGCATACCAATTGATAGTACAATTCATACACGGTAATCTTGTTGTAAACTTTCCAATCATCAGTTGATTCCTTTCATTCATTATAGCCTTATCGAGATCACGGGGGTGATCTCATCGTATATATTACGATTTAGTTCTATATCTTGATCGTTTTATTTTACGATCTCGCATAATCGCACTTTCGGTCTTTTTAGACTCAATCTATTCCCCACTCTTTGTTTAACTTTATAATCGAGTTAGGGAACTCGTGTCTTTACACTCGCCGAGATTCATCTTTGAATCTTATCGACCAACTAACTCTAGATGAGTTAATACTTATCCTAATCATTGCGGTTATTAGTCTCAGGTATTTCTACCTAAGCTTCATAACAACAGCTTGGATACCAACCTGTGACGACCCCAAATCCAGGTACTTGAAACCCGAACTCGGTTCTCCACGATACCATTTCTTTAAGCTGAATAATACTAAAATAATAATACATTGAACTTAATTTACATACATCAAAGTTTACTTCCCAGTGCGTGACCTTCAAATACATTCCTTATAATACTTGAATAGATACCAATATAACTATAACCATTAACTCATAATACACACTTATTCAATCGACTTTCCTTTTCCTTTTGTTAGGTACGAGCCTTCAAAGGTTGCTCATACATAATCGAAAACATTTAATTTAAGCAAGGATGAACATTTAAGTGCCCAAAGAAGTAATAGCAATTATATATAATTTGAAAGAATATAAGTATTCTCTTTACATAACACTTCTACAACGAATTGAAAGTTGTGAAGTAATCTGTCTTGATAAAAATTCACATAACAACTCTCTTTCAAATTCTTTAAATTTGGCTCTGGTATGTACCCTTTGAATAGGGTTTAAGAAACATACTATGAACATTCTTTTCATTTTCGAAAAGGTTTAGCGGAATTCTATCCTCAAACCGTCATAACTTACGGGCACGGAGGGTGATCAGCCCCGTTGTACCCTGTATTGATCAATACTGCATAACTTGAACGAAATTCGTCGCTCACTCTATCCGCCTTGCGTAAAAATCTTCCCATATAGGGATGTTCATACATGCCTGGTTCCAAACCCGAAGGTTTTTAATCTTGCTCAACAATAATATGTAATTCAACATATATGTATACGGGTAATTGACAAAGGTATATCAACATGTGAATAAATGCCATGATTATCCAAGTGGGGACACTTGTATAACCATTTAGAAATCAACTTAATGTAATATATATCCGAGCTAACATGTTGATAATCAAAGCGCACATAATCATGCTGGGAATAGAATAATTACGAAACTTTTTACTCATGTCCATTGCATAAAGAAAATGCAAAGGTAGGATACTTACCGATTAACCGATTACAAATCTCAACTTAGGTTTTATCTCTTTATCACAACCTATCAATAATCGGATCATTCGTTCGATTAGAACAATATATCTTAACACATAATCTTTATTATTACACAAAGACATAGTCTAATCACATAATCACGGTGATCATACTTTTAGTTCTATTCTATACTTGAAATATTTTTATACATTTTTCAAATATCTCATCCATGCTCTTACAAAGTAGCATTTTCTTTCTATTATAGGTTCGACATTTGTTTCGGCATCTTACGCTACGTTATTTGCAAATAAATCGAAGTCTAAGACTCTTATTCTATACCTCAACATCCGTAAATATCGGACATCTTATTTTTAATCATTTCATAATTTTTAAATTGAAAAATTTAAAATAATTCAAATCTGTCACTAAAGGGCCTATAGTGATATAAGCACATTACTATAGGTGTTCTTCTTCAAATTTAGAACTTCATAATGGGTTCTCAAGTCATTAGTTTGGCCTATTATAACTTTCAATTATCGGAATCATAATTAAATGATTTAAACATTAAACAATTCCATTATCATTAATAGTTTAATTAATACTAAACTATTAATGAAACCATTGCAAAATATAAAAGTTATTTATAATAACTCAAACTATTTTTTAAAACATTTATATTACTAAAGTTAAATGATTTTTAAAACAATAAAATCATTTTAAATAATTACCATTAATATTTAAATATTAATGTACTATTTATCCAAATATTAAAAGTCATTAATTATAACTTAAAATATTTTTAAATCCTTAATATCCTCTTTAAATGGTTTTTAAATACGTAAAACCATTTTTAAACTATTTATTTAATAATAATTATTAAATAAACTAAATATCATTAATATTATCTTAATATCATTAATATTTAATTATTAATGAAATTATCATTTAAATATTAAAAGTTATATTTTATAACTTAAAATATTTTTAAATACCTTATTTTCATTTAAAATGATTTTCATAATATTAAAATCATTTTTAAACTAAATTATTTAATATAATCATTAAATAACTTTAATATCATTAATAATAATTAATTAATGAAATTCATCACAAAATATTAAAAGTCATCACAAATAACTCATTTACATAATCAATTCCAAGCCAAAATAAACATAGTAACTAACTAGTTTATTAACAACACTAACTAAACTTCAAAAATTCAAACTTTAACTAACAATTAAAAATAATAACATTACAAAAATTAAATAAGAACATACCCTAAATACGAATTCCACAGAATTGAATCGCACTTCCACGCTAAAAATTTAACTAAGGAGATCTTTATAAAAGTTCTCCCCACAACAAAGCCTTTCTCTCAAAATTGGAGGCCTTATTGTTGGTGAATGAAACAAAGGCCAAGCCCTTCTATTTATAGGTTTAGAAAATGGTGAAGTTCTCAACTTAGTCGATGTGGGACTTGGTTTATACTAATTTTTCAATAGCTCACTTTGCGATTTTCTAACGCATTGCTCATAACTCCGATTAATCTGATTTTTGGATATGTTATACATGGTATGTAAGACTATTTTTAAAAAATACTGAATTACCCAATTTGGGTTCACTAGGTAGCCCAAACAAGTCGTCGTAAGTGGACGTTCATAATAAGCTTTTCAATCTCGTTTCAGCTTTACCTCTTTCGCTAAAAACAGTCATAACTCTTTCATTTTAAAACATTTTTGAGCGATTCTTGAGCCCACGCGAAGCTAACTTCTGGGGCTACAACTTTTATTCTTTGACCATTTCCAAATTCCGAACACATCAGCCCAGAAATTCCGTTCAAATGGACTGCACCGCACTTGTTGGGAAGTTTTGACACTACTACTTTGAAATGTCATAACTCTCTCCTCCGATATCGGATTTAGTCTGTTTCGGAGTCAATGGAAAGATTATTCGGTGTACTATAAAATATCAAAAGCCCAGACCTTTTAAAGCACAAATAGTGGACGAGAATGCCCCCATTACAGACTGCCAAAAAACAGTTTATCATGATCGGTCAACCATGTTTGACCATCTATAACTTCTAATCTATACATGATATGGACTTGATTCTTTTTGCAGATTAAAGACCACATATCAGGCTACACATAACAACTTTTGAAGAACAAAACTCATGATCGAGCAAAGAGTTATGGCCTCTGACATTTGGTGAAAAAATAACAGAATTCGGTTTTTCCAACTTGCTTAAATCTTCAAATTCGTGCACTTTGATGTTATGGGTCTTTGATTTATCAACTCATATAATCAATTAACATTCTATTACACAACTTTAAACAATCAATTGCATCAAATAACATCGAATCAAAGGATTTTTATGTTTAGTGTTCTTATACCCTTTTTGCCAAAAATTCTTGATTCTTGCTTCTGATTTGTTATGGGTGATGGTTGGGCTTTGTTTAAGAGTGTATGGGCAATCTTGTATAAGGCAATTAAATGTAATATTTAATCACTAGATTTAATTATTATAATTTACCAATTAACTTCTATCATTTGGTAAATTAAAACACTTATACAAGAATATCGAAATTAAACCCTTGTAATTAAAATTAGGGTTTCTAATTGACCATTAGTGGTTCTTTAATTATACTGTATGTTACTAACACGGTAGTTACGGTTTCTAATTTCAACCTAGGTTAGGGTTATAATAATTAGGGTTTGTCCTAATTATCGATGTACAACAAATAATTAGGGTTTCTTCTAATTACCGATATTCTTATTCACAGTAACTTCATATACACAGTCACTACTCAGAAATACCTCATAACTGAGTTTAATAATTAGGGTTTCACAGCACGGTAATATGTTATGACCTAATTGACCGTCATTGCTCAATATTATCTATCCGCACATACCCAGTACATAATTATGGTATTGTAAAATCATTATATAAATAATATAATATTATTATTCTCATCTCTTGATCACAATCCCAATCCAGGTTTGGATCTCAGTATACGACTTATTCTTCGTATTAAAGATCAATAATCAAGTTAAAATAATTAACTTAAATATTACGAACAATTCATATAATAAAATATTTATTATATAAATCTAATTATCACTTCATATATTATTTCAAATCATGTTTTCATGGAAAATAATTAATAAAAACATTTTACTTATGAGAAATTTATTACCATATAATTTGTGGTAATTAATAATTCCAAAATTATTTCTAATTTTTCAAGTAATAAATGTATTCGCATTTATCGTTCACTTTACTTGACACTTAGTCTCGTCATTAAATAAATAAAAAAATTTATACGCAAAATTTCTTATTTATTTTATATAGAAATTCTCGGGTTATTACATCCACCTTTGAGAAGCTTGCTTCAATCCATAAATAGATCGTTATAGCTTACAAACTTGATTTGTTCCAACCGTTGAAACAAAACCCTCTAGCTGTGTCATATACACACCCTCCTCAAGTTTCCTCCTTAAGATTCCCATTGAGGAAGGCCGTTTTCATGTCCATCTGCCAGATTTCGTAGTCATAATAAGTTGCAATCGCAAGCAAAATTTGAATGGACTTGAGCATTGCTACTGGTGAGAAGGTATCATCATACTCAACACTTTGTCTTTGTTTGAAAACTTTTGAAACCAGTCAGGCCTTATAGGTCTCTACCTTGCCGTCTACTCCATTATTTCTCTTAAAGACCCATTTACACCCAATAGACTTAATTCCTTCAGGTGATGAAACCAAAGTTCATACTTGGTTCTCATACATGGAGTTCATCTCGAATTTCATGGCTTCTAGCCATTTCTCTGAGTCTTTACTACTCTTTGCATGTTCGTAATTCAATAGATCATCATCATTCATGATGTGTACCTCATCATCATCATCTATGACGAATCCATACCTCTCAAGTATCTTGTAATAACCTAAAATTTCTAAGTCACATTGTAAATATATATATCAATGATATTGAAAACTTTGTGGAATATAGTGAATGAATATGTGATGACTTATGTGGAATAGGTGTATGATTAAATAAATATATATATATATATATATATATATATATATATATATATATATATTGTATGTATGGATATGTGTATTTATTAATTATATAAATAGAATTCCAAAGGAAAGCTACATAACCTAATTATACCTTAGGTGTGGTAATTAAATAACCTAAGGGTTATGGTATTGAGAAATGTTAGTATTTAAAATTTATACAAACCTAAGAGATTAATTTGATTATCTCAATTTATTATTTATTTTAAACCTAATTAAAGCAAGTCTAATTGGGTTATAAAATTAAATGGACTTGAGTAAGTATTTAATTCCAAAAGAGTGGGGATAGAAAAAATCCTAAATAAATAATTATGGTAAGATAGGTTAAAAGTATTGGACTATGTTTCTTCCATGGTCCAAACAATTAATTAGGAAGCCCAAAAGAATTAAATTGAAAGCCCAATCTTTAGCCCAATTGTTAGGGACATTTGATAAATCAAATTTGACATTATAAATAAAGCAAAAATGGGGCAAAAAGGGAGGGTAATGCCCGGCCACTTAAGGCCACTTTTGGCCTTGTGATGTAATAATTAACTTACCATTTTTGCTAACTAATCTCTTTACTTACACAAAGCACTTATGTGTCAAACTCTCATTGGTCCAAAATCTCTAATTTAGATTAGATGAAATCTAAGAAGATAAGAAATTGTAGAGATAAGAAATATTAAGATAAAAATTATAGATATAGGTTGTATATCTATATTTTCTGTTACTAAACAATTAACACTTTCATTTCATTTCTCCTTCATTTCACTTCTAAGCATAACAAAAGAAAAGAAAAGAGGGAGGGAGAGAGAGAAGGGGTTGGGGGTTAGAGAGGAGAAAAGAGGGAGAGAGCTTCATCTCTTATGCATCCTAAGTTCATAAACTACTTTGGTAAAGCAAGGAGAATAGCTAGAAGATCAAGGTGAGGTTTTAAACTACTTTCTTCCTTTCTATTTTAGTTTATTTTATTTTGATGAAATAGAGGGGTTATATTCTAAGACTCAAAAACTTTTAGATCTACATGTTTCATGTAAGGATCTAACCATTTGAAGTGTTAGAATGAAGATACAAAGGAAGAAAATGAACTTATGTTCCTTAAGGGTGAAAAAACCCTAGCTTTTCTTGAGTTGAATCATGTATAACTTAAGATCTACACCTCTTATTTGTGATCCGTCAAAGGACGGTACTAGATATGTAAGTTAATTAGTAAACCCAAGTGGTAACACTAAAAAATAAATTTTTTTCAAGCCTTGAGGGCTGTTAGAGCAAAAATAGTCCATTTTGAACAAAAGTTAAGAGGACAGTTTCTGGCTAACCCCTTGAAAGGGCATTTTTGTCCACTTCCTCTACTCTGAAAATTTCGAAAAAATTTGGAAAGATACTTTGATGAGCTATCTGCATTTAGGAAAAATAATACACAGTTTTGGATGCGTAGAATGTGAGTTATGAGTTTTACAAGAAAGGACTCCTTTAAAAAGGAACATGAATAACTTTTTGTGTGTAACTCCAAATATCATAAAATTTTATTTTAAGGTAGAGGATCATGATGGGAGTATACCCTGAAAGTTTCATAATGTTTGGACAAAAAATTGATTTATGAACAATGTTGCAAGATCCGGCTGTTTTAGACCCTTTAAAAATAGTAAATCAAGTTGAAAATTTCTGGAAACATTTGGGGATCCTCTGGAGATCATATTCAGTCAGATTCCAGAAAAGAAATCTTTTTTGAACTGTTTTGTTATTTTTCATGTAAATGGTTGTATTATGAATAAATGGGAATAATTAGTTGTGTGATGTCATAAATGGTAAAAATATGATGTTAGTGCTTCGAAACCCTAAATATGTTTTATTCTAATTATTGGAGGGTATTTTGGTAATTTTTAATGAAAAATAATATTCATGACCTTTTATGATTATTAAATAAAGGTATTATTAAAGGGTAAACCATTAAAATAAATTTTTTATTGGTTTAATAAATGATTAAAATATTATTATGATATTAATAATATTAGAATAAGATATTTTAAATAATCAATAATATTTAGTTTAAGATTGGATTTAAAATATTATTAAATGATTAATAATATTATATTAAAGTATTAATAAATGATTAAGATATTATTAAATGACTAATAATATTGGATTAAAATATTATTAATGTAATTAATAATATTAGATTAAATTATTATTAAAAGATTGATAATATTAGATTAAAGTATTACTAGATGATTAAAATATTATTAAATCATTAATAATATTCAAAATTAAATAAAATGTTATTAAAAGGTTAATAATATTAGTAAAGTAATAAAATATTATTAAATAATTAATAATATTAGTTAAGGATTAAGATATTATTAAATGATTAATAATATTAGTAAAAGAAGTAAGTGTTAAGAATATTAGAAATTGATTAAAATATTATTAAGAGGTTAATAATATTAGTAAGCGAATAAAGTATTATTAGTTGATTAATAATACTAAGAAGTAAATACACTATTATTAAGGGTAATAATATTAGATGAGTTTAAGATAATGTTTACGTGAAAGTAATATTATCAAGGCATAATAATATTATTAAGGAATTAATGTAATGACTAAATGTTCGATAATGTAATATACGGTGATGACATTATATGATTTACTAATCGAAAGTTCAATTATAGGTCATTCAAAAGAAGATAGATTAAACTGCTTAACCAGATAGATTTAATTTCGTAGCAGTAGACTGTAAATAAGGCAAGTTTCCTAACTCAAATCGAGTTATTATTTTCAAAGCATATTAGTGAATAATTATTGGTGATTATTCCACATCCTTAATGATTATTGTTAATCTCACTTTGTGCAATTGAATTCCTGTTCCATTATTATTGAACTGTGAATTAATTAAAGTTCTTTTATTTATGAATTGTTTATGAGATAGATCTATGCTAGTTGTATCAGCTAGATCAAGCATGTTTAAAGTTGTTAAATCAAATACTTTTTAAAAGCTGCTCTTAATCAATTGATTTGGTAAGAACTATTGACTGAGAAAAAAGGACTTCAAGACCCCCCACCGGGGCGGGCATAACAAAGCTAAAAAACCCCGTCGGGGCGGGGGTACGCGGATCAGAAGGAGAGTTGTGCTTTGATTCTAACTCTACAAAGGCTTGGACTGGAGAACTTTGGCATGGATTGGGACTATGTTGGGACGTTTTCTATCAGCTATTACATGACTATTGAAATAGAACACAGACATCAATCAAGACAACAATCAATAAAACTTTGAGCCCTAATTTCACTGAAGAATTGGAGGAGCAAAGCAAGGAATCAAGATTCATGAAAATTACAGATTTGAGTGAGGATAAGGGTGGTGTATTACTATTCTTAGTCTTTCAATTCAGTATTTGTAATTGGGATGATAAATTTCTTTATCTTTTCAGTTTTTAATTTATTTATGATGAACTAAATTCTCAATTAGGCTTGTAATGGATCTTTAATGTTGAACGATGTCTGTCATGCTTTAATTTCAATTTAATAATAATATCAATTCAGTTCATCTATTGTGATTTATACTTTAATTTATGAATTGCTTAATCACCCATTCTGTGTGGATTTGTATGGACTCAAGAGATGATGTATGAATCTAGAACTAATTGCAATAGCATGTGTTCATAATTTCTGCAATTAGATGGAATTCTTGATGAATGTTTAGGATAAAGATATACCTAACATCGCATGTAATCATTAAAGAACTTTGAATTTAAACCTTATTTGATTTTAATTCACATAGAGATACAGTGAATTAGTTATTTAGGGTGTTTGTCTTAATTCTATCAAATTTTGGATTTAAGTTAATACGGGGTTTGTAACACCCCAGTCTGTAAGACCCCGGATTTTATGAAATAAAAGTATTCAATTTTTCTTATAATAACTATTCAATAAATGGTTAAATTGATAAAAGGTTAAAGTTAAGGGTGAAATATGAATTTTTTCAAAATACACAAGTGGTTATTAAATATTCATTGTTGTCGGGGAATATTCGTTTGGTCATGGAATATTCTTTCTGTCGAGGAATATTCATACGAGGGCGCAACCATTTTTGTGGGCCCCATAACGGATAACTGTCGGATGAAGAAAACGACAAAATTGAGTTTTTATAAATAACGGCGTAGTTGTTACCGTTAACACTGTTGGAATGCTCGGTGGTTAAATTACGATGAATACGCGTTATTGCACGAAAGAAGACATGGTATTACGCAGTATTTTTGAATTATTGATTCTTACGTAAGAAGGCTTTACTCAATAATTGTTCTGATAATTCTTTATTCAATATTTTATTTTATTGATTCAATAATTCTTTGCGTTGATATTTTATATTATTGTTGTTTCAATAATTATCATCGCATGTGAGATTCCCATTATCGGATCAATAATTCATATTATTTGAATAATATTATTAGATAGCATTATTGGCAATGTCTAGAAAGTTACATCGAGGAGAGGTTTGGTCACGTAATTGTGGCGAGAAAAGAAGAAATTCTTATTGGAAAGCCCCTCTTTCACAGGAACGACCTGGTTGTCATAATTGTGATTCTGTAATATTATTTGTGAATAATTAATTATTGATTTATACGATAAGGAAATATTTATTTTATGTGGATATAAATGATGGATATATTTATTTTTTATGTGGATAAAAATGAAGGAATTAATGCTGAGGTGTTTTATCAGTATTTTGTTGGTGTAGAGGTATTAAAAATCATCCGTTTATGGATTTCGGGTATTTTTCTGATTGGAATTTGGAAAACCTTTCTTCTACAAAGTTGTAGAGAATTAAATTTCCTATGAAAAAATGCAAGTTTCGAATTTTTCTGATAAAAGGGCTATTTATTATGAATTACTGAAGTTTCGGAAAATAAAATGATTTTTATTAATTTATGGGTGGGACCCACTTTGGTTGGTGTAGAAAAAAATGTGCTGAAATTATTTGTTCAAAGCTGGAGTGCTGAGCTTGGTCATGGTGTGCGTAACAATTGTTATAAGAATAATATTATTTTATTAATTTAGTCTCCTTTGGCGTTCTAGCATTTTCCTATAAATAGGTGCTTATGTTAGAATTGAAAATCACATCAGAAACAAGTTTTCTTTTTCTCTATATTATCAAGCATATTTTTTAGAGTATTTAGATACTTTGAGAGTTGCTATTTAGTAGAAGTTTCCTTCGGCTTTCTATCCGATATTCCGATTAGAAGTACCGTTATTTTGAGGTAAAGGATTTGGGTTATTATGTTTTTCAGTTCGTACTTCTTTCGACCTTCAGAAAATTCTGGAAAAATTTGAAATGATATTTTGATGAGTTTTATTGATTGTGTCCAAAAATGGTGATTTGTGGATGTATAGATTAAGAGTTATGAATTTTACGAGAAAAGACTATTTTAAAAGTAACCGCTTATAACTCCTTGTGGTTAACTCCAAAATTGATGAAATTTTTATTGGAAGTATATCTATATAATATCAGTGTACTCTGTAAATTTTGGAATTTTTGGATAAAAGTACAATTTATGATAAATGTCTAAATCTTCTGCGGTTTTGGCCATATGAAAAATAGTAAATGAATTTTAAAAATTCGAGAAAAATATATGTTTAATATGGGACTATATTCGCTAAATCCCGGAAAAAGAAATATTTTTGGAACTGATTTGGTATTTTTCATGAAAATGGACTAGTTATTAGTAAATGAATTAAATATGTTATGTGAAGTAAGAAAATTGAAAAATATGATTTTATGGCTTGAGAATCATACATGAGTTATATGCAGATTTTTTATGAGGGTTTTGGTTATTGGTGATGAAATCTTATGAGTTTGGCATTTTAGAATGATTAAATGCATTATTTAGTAAAGTGTAAACAATTAAAATAAATTGTTTATAAGTTTAAGAAATGTTATTTCAATATCATTATATCTTAGAAATATTGGTATGGATTTTATTGTGGAATTTCTACCTTTTTGTGTCGGGTTTACTATTCATGAGTTACTATTCATGAAGTTACTATTCATGGGTTACTATTCACGAGTTATTATTCATGACAAAATTGGTTTCTTTTTCTGACCAAATTATAGTTGATTTATGAATATTACTCTTGAGATTAAAACTGTATGTTGATTATATTATTTTTATTATCATATATAACATTTTTATAACCCTAATGATGATATTTTTCTTTGACTTGAGTGTAAAGATGGGTAGATTTTTGGTAAGATCATGACTATGGGTTCTCTTTGGCCAGTAATGCAAAGTTGAATTGTTGACTTGTATGATCGTGACCATTGAATTTATAATTGAATATCTTTAGCTTAAGTGCAAAGGTGAAATGATCAACATGGTTATAATTATTGTTTATATAAATTCTGAAATGATTATATATTTCTTTGAGATAATAATATATTTGGCCTGTAGTGCAAATATGAACTGTTGATGAATATATTTGGCCTATATTAAAAATATGAACTGTTGAGGAATATCTTTGGCCTGTAGTGCAAAGATGAATTGTTGATGAATATCTATGGCCCGTAGTGCAAAGATGACATGTTGTTGAATATCTTTGGCCAGTAGTGAAAAGATGAACAGGTGTTGAGATGAACATGACCAACTGGTGATACAAATAAATATCTTTGGCCGTAGTACAAAGATGATGTTATTAGTATGATTATGAACAGGAAATGTGATTTGGTGTAACCATGATCTTTGATGTTTCAGGTAAAGATAGGTGATGAAAATTATCTTCGTCTTGGATGAGAAGAGAAATTTAGAACTACAATTATGATTATGAATTATTCATATGATTGTGGACGTAATTGTTGATTGATGTTACGAGGGGATAAAAATTGTTGGTGGATTTTTAACATAGAGAAGATAATAGACTTCATAGTCTATTTGACTCTTCTAATGGATTGCTCGTTCCGCTGTAACTATGGTTGAAATTTTTATCATCTACCATATGTTCTAAATCTCTGATTTATTATTGATGAAGTCTATTGATAATTTAATTATCTTTAGTCATGATATTCCTTACTGGTCTAGTTGTGCTCACCCTTCTGTTTCACAATTCCTTTTAGGTAATAAGAGTGTATTTTGGGTCGAGTGGGGTAATGTGAGAATAGAAGCGGTGGTCATCATTTAGTAGTTATATTTGGTGAATCAACTAGGGTGAGGCTTAACCCAACGTTGGAAGGGTGTTTTGCCACTATCATACAAGATGTCTAATGACATACAACCTCGTGTCATCATAAAAGATTGAGGTTGTCTTTCATCCACTTCTCGAGTATATTTACTGAGCACTACCTATATACTCTTGGTGTTTGTTTGAAGTATAATTCTCATTTAGAGAGCAGTGGAGATAATGATATGTCAAGAGAAGACTCACCATTGGGAAGAATATGATAGTAATCTTCTCGTTTTTCTTTGGGGTCTATTGGTTCAACCAAGGATAATTTTGTGGCCATATGATATCTATCATAACCTAGACGCATGGCCTCCCATGTACGAAGGTTTTCTTGAGCACTTCCCAAAGATTCTAATTTCTAAAATAGTTTTTGACTATACCTTTATGTGTGTCATTGTGACGTGTTATCCAAGGTTGGGATGAGAGTCACAGTTGGTATATATTTGTATCCAAACTCACAGCATATGTGTTGTTGTATTTTGCACGACAATTGTTGTAATAAAGTTTTAATTGTTTTCTGTATCATGTATTTGGCAACTCAGAATAGGTTGGATGGAATGGACCTGTTTTGAGGTTGTCACATATTAAGGTTAGAGAAACCCACCTTTTTGTTTGCTTACGAATCTTTGTTAACAGACTTGCTTTGAAAATCAGGTTTTTCTCTCAAACTCTCTCAATACTCTGAACTTCTTTCTTTTTCTCAAAACTCTCTCTAGCCTTTCTTTCTTTTCTCAGTAATAATGTAGACTACTAACAACGTAACTCAACTGATAACCAATACGCGTAACATAAAACTGACATGGCCATAATAAGCCTAATCAATACTAACATCGGTTATAAAATATATAACGTACCACTTATAATATATATATATATATATATATATATATATATATATATTATTTATTTAGTTTATCTTATAAACAATTTAAATTTCAAAAATCCAAAAGCCATAGGGCTTTGTTTGGCAAACCATTTATAAAATAAAGGATTAATATACTTACACCTTGTTTGGTAAAACTAAATTAAAATGACTTTAATTTATTTTAATAACTTTTTATAACATAGCTATTTATCATACTTTATTTAATAACAATTGATTAAATAATTCACTTAATCACATAAGTCAATCCACACAACACATTAATTATTTAACAAATAAATAATTAACTAAAACAACTCAATCAAATTGAACAATTATTTATTCAATAATAAACACATCCAATAAATATTTATAACTTACACTTAAAAATACGGAATGTTACGAGGTGAAAAGTACGATGTCTGGCGTGGTTGCACGGTAGCTACGGTATTGCACAGTATTTTTGGATTATTGATTCTTACGTGAAAGGCCTTTACTCGATAATTGTTACAAGTAATTATTGTTTCAATATTTTATTTTATTGATTCAATAATTGTCACACGCATATTTCTCATTATTAGATTAATAATTCATATTATTTGAATAATATTATTAGATAGCATTATTGGTAATGTCTAAGGAAGTTTTATCTAGAAAAGGGGTTTGGTCACCTAATTGCGCGCCAATAAGGAGAAATCCTTATCGGAAATATCCCTCTTTCCAGGGAACGACCTGGTTGTCATTATTCTGATTCTGTAATATTATTTGTGAATAATTAATTATTAATTTATATGATAAGGAAATATTTATTTTATGTGGATATAAATGAAGGAATTAATGCTGAGGTATTTTATCAGTATTTTGTCAGAATAGAGGTGTTGAAAATCATCCGTATGTGGTGTAACAACCCGATATTTTCTATATAATTAAGTTAATTATATGAATTTATATGAATTTATTTCAGATTAATTAAGTTAATTATTTTAACTTGATAATGGCGTATATGAATATTAAATCGGATATGGAATCCAAACCCTAATTCTGGATTTGGAATAAGGAAAGAGGATAATAAAATAATATTAATTATATTTCAGTGTTATAAATATGTATGCTAGGTGTGTAAGGTTAAGCTGGGGAGCAGTTTTAGTATAAACCTGAAAAACCCTAATTTTACTGACAAACACTAATTTCAAAGTCAAATGAGACTTTAAAATCTGTTAAGTCAATATATTATGTGATTCATGATAATTATAATTATTAATAATAAAGAGAAAACCCTAATTATAAATTAAAACCCTAATTTCTTAAATTAGAAACCTTAAATAATAATTAGTTAATTGCTAAATGGAAACCCTAATTTAAAACTCAGGTTGAGTTCGACACTGTTATATAACTGTGTTATATGGTGCATGCATGTTATGTATTATATAATTTTATATTGATTAGGTAAACCCTAATTAATATTTAGAAATATTATTTTTTAGAAACCCTTATTAATATTTAGAAAATCCTAAGTTATTGTTAAACGCTAATTTGAAACTCAAATTAGAGTTCAAGATTTATTGGTAATGATGTTAATGTGATTTATGATTGGTGTGATAGATATTAACCCTAATTAGGGAGAACCCTAATTTTTAAAACCTTAATTAGCTAGAAACTCTAATTTGTAAATTAGTAATCCTAATTTGCTAATTGGTGCCCTAATTGCTAAATTAGCAAGGTTAATTATAATTAGTAAATTCCTAATTTAATTTTCAAGTTTAGATAATTAGAAATCTAATATAATTAAGAAACCCTAATTTACAAATTTTAGAAACTAAAATTTATTTAAATTTTTTTTTTACAAACCCTAAAATGTACTTCTAGAATGCAATTGTTGGAAAACCTTAGGGTTAAACCCTAAGGGTCAAACCCTAAGGGTTTGCCAAAAGACCAAAGTGTCATTAAATTTGTCAACCAAAAGACTATTATGCCTTATTGTATAATTGAGGATAACTTGTCAAATTAGCTAATGCTTTAGTTGGTGACCTAAACCAACCACCCCATGTGTTCAGTAATGCCAGCAATCAGCCCTTTTATCAGCCAATTCATTGCACCCAAATGATATAAATAGAATTGGAGAGAGAAAAGTGAGCATTTGCACAATTTTTTCTTACAAACACTCAACTAAACTCTCTCCACCCAAAACCTACGAAACTTACTTGCTAGATCAGTCCCCAATCAAGCCCCACGAATACCATTAACAAATCAGGAGGTCTGAATCAAAATCAAAGCTTAGAAAAGGTATAAACCCTAGAATTTGAAAATCCTTTGATCTGATGTTAGATTTTGTTGTTTGTTGTTTAATGTTGTGTAATAAGATGTTATTTAGTGATCTGGGTTGTTATATCCCAGATCCATAACATCAAAGTGCTCGAAATTTAAGTTTTTCAAAATTTGGGAATTTAATTTTTTGTGGTCTGACAACGAATGTTAGACCCTGTAAATCTTAGCATGTTATGTATTGTTGTTGTTTGAAGGTTGTTACTTGTAGTATGTAGTATGTTCTTTGTTCTGAAACTCAAATAAAGGTTAGATGAGGTCTGGATTTCATTTTATAAACAATTCAAAACTTAGTTGATTGGGCATAATAGGATGAATTATGGGTAACCCAGAAAGCGTTTTCCAGCGTCTGATAAGAACTTTGTAAGTCCGGATCTGTCAGGTTTTAAGTTCTTTAATCTTTTTGTTTGGTACATGTTGTAACTGGTAATATGGACTATATATTCATGTCTTAAGATCCCATAAACAATCAACATATCAATCGTGCAAAGCGGTCAAAGTAGGCCACTTGTACTATTTTTGTATTTCTGGAATTTCCAGAAAAGTCTATGAGCAAGCTCTTTGACAGTCTTTGACCGGCTCATAAATTATGATTTTGTTGTTGTTAATCTAATATGTTACTTTGTAAATATTCTATCATACATGGACTATAACTTTGAGGCATTAAACCACCTGGACCAAGACCAGAACATAGATTAAAGTGAGCTTGAATGTGTAAACTCGAAACTGTCTGGGCCCAGAAAACCCAGATGAATGTCTGACAGCATGTTTACAATCCCAGATCTCTTTGTGTTTTCGTAGTAGGGCCTAGATGTTGATTGCTAGTTGTAGTGTTGTGTAATGACTACACGGTCATGGTTAAGGATATCCCAGAACATCTTTGGATTAAGATTTAAAGTCAAAGTTGACCCCTTGTTAAAGTAAATTCATCGATGTTCTTGAGCTCAAGAACACCAACGACAGAAAGCGTCGCTAAAGGCTACAGCGACGGTTTCTTTTAATTTAATTTCCTAAATTCTGAAAAAATGCTTTAAAAATAAGAATAAATTCCTAAAAATTATAAAATCAGTTTTAAAAATTATTTTAAAATTCAAAAATTAGTTTTTAATTATTTTGAATATATTTCATAAATATTTAATATTTTTGGAATATTAAAAGTATTTAATTTATTTAATTATAATATTAACTAAATTATTTAAAAATAATTTTAATACATGAAAAATCATTTAAAATTATATTATGGTATAAGAAAATAATTTAAGTTATTTATATATTAAATAAATTATGAAAATAGAATTAATGATTTAAAAATTATAGAAAAATGATTTAAAGGTTATAAAAGTATTTTAAGTTATAAATATAACTTTTGATATTTTGTCATAAAAATATTAATATTTTAATATTAAATAATATTAAATTTATTTAATAATTATATTTAATAAATTAGTTTAAAAATGATTTTAATATTCGAAAAATCATTTTAAATGAAAATAAATAGTTTAAAATATTTGAAGTTATAAAATATAACTTTTAATATTTAAAGGTAAATTTTATTAATTAATTATTATTAATGATATTAAAGTTATTTAATAATTATATTAAATAAATTCGTTTAAAAATGATTTTAATATTATAAAAATTATTTAAAATGAAAATAAAGTGTTTAAAGATATTTTCGAGTTATAAAATATAACTTTTGATATTTAAAGGAAAATTTCATTAATAATTTAATATTAAGCGATATTAGATTTATTTAATAATTATATTAAATAAATAGTTTAAAAATGGTTTTATTTAAAAATAATTTAAAAATGATATAAATGAATTAAAAATATTTTAAGTTATGATTAAGGAGTTTTAATATTTTGATAAATAATACATTAATACTTTAATATGAATGATAATTATTTAAAAATGATTTTAATTCTTTTAAAAATCATTTTAGTGTAATATTAATACTTTAAAAGTATTTTGAGTTATTATAAATAACTTTAACATTTTAGCAATGGTTTCATTAATAGTTTAATATTAATTAAATATTAATGATGATAATGGAATTGTTTAATATTTAAATCATTTAATAATGATTAGGTGTTTGGAAATTCATGATAAATTATAATAAATGTTTAAAAATTATTATAAGTTATTTAAGAATAATATATTTATTACTTAAATAGTCTAAATAGATATTGAACTTCGATAAAGAGTCGTAGACTCGATAATTACCGATAAAGTCATTTACACTGCAAGCATGTTTTTAAATTGATTTGGACTTAGATATTTTGATTGTATATGTGTTTATTTGTGATTCAATGGTTGTGGAATATATGTGACAATATAATTAGGTTATGTCTTTATTTGTGATAGCGGTCTTTATGTGTTATAGTATGTTATTTTAATCGATCAAATGATCTTATATAATGATAGGTGTTATATAATGATAGAACTAAGTTTACGAACCGTAGCGGTACATTGTCGATCGGCAAGTATCTTACCTTTACATTTCCTTTATGCAATGGACATGAGTAAGAAGTTTCATAATTATATTATTATTATGCTATATTATTAACCCTATTGTGATATATTCTATATTCGATCATTGTTTATCAACATGTTAGTATATGATAATTCAAATATATATTACATTAGTTAATTTCTATATATGGTTATACCAAAGTGTCCTACTTGGATAATCATTGTATTTAATCACATGTTGATATATATATATATATATATATATATATATATATATATATATATATATATATATATATATATATATCGGCTCCATTTCTTAGGCTCACTTTAGGAAAGCTCACCTGCATTTTTTTATAAAAAAACATAAGCTGTACAACACCTTTGTTTTGTTATATGTACCCAAATCACACCCAAAACACTTTTTTAAAAAACTTTCAATTCCAAAAAATTATTATTCATTTTTATTAGTTGTTTACAAAAAGCGGGGTGAGCTCGGGGTGAGCTCAATAAGGGTGAGCTTAAGATCCTTTTCAGATATATATATATATATATATATATATATATATATATATATATATATATATATATAATAAAATCTAAGCTATTTGATCAGCTAGACACAAATTTTGAAATATCGTTGAATAAGTTAAAAATATTTTTGTATCCAATCAAATTGTTTTGGTTCGGATTCCAGACTAAGTATGAACATCCCAATCACGGGAAAATTTTTATGCGCTAAGGCAAACAAAGGATATGAACAATAATATCGTTCTAGCAATGTAGTATTGATCAATACAGGTCTCATTGGGATGATCACCCTCGCGCCCGTAAGTTATGACGGTTTGCAGATGAAGTTCTGCTAAACCTTATCGAAAACTAAAAACAATGTTCATAGTATGTCAACTAAACCTCATATATAGTCAATATGTAGTTTCAAAATTTGGAGATAGAATTGTTATGTTATTATTATCGGTTCAGTTTACTTCACAACTATAAATTCATTGTAGAAGTGATGTACAAAGAAAACATTTATTTCTTTCAGCTACTTATATTTCTAATTGTTATTACTTGCTGGGCACCCAAATGCTCACCCTTGCTTAAATTTAAATGTTTTCAGCTAGGCATGAACAACTCGTAGGTTCAGACAAGAACAAGTGAAAAGGAAAGCAAACAAAACATGTTTAATGGTATCTTTTGTAATAGTTAGACAATATATAGACAATGATATGTATTATATATCATGTAAAGAATTATAGTAAAGGTTACGTAATTGGGATTAGACTCTGATAAATGTAAGTTAAGTTTGATATTTATATTATTATTATTATTATTAGTATTATTCCGCTCATAGAAATGGTATCATGAAGAACCGAGTTCGGGTTTCAAGTACCCGAGTTTGGGGTCTTTATAAGTTGGTATCAGAGCTTAGGGTTAAAAACCTTTGGTGGGTTAGACCTTAGGCTATAACCTTGGAACAGAGGGAAATGTTGAAAATACAATTAACTCATATAGAGTTTAAAAAGGAGATGAATTGAACTAGTTCATCTTCAAACAAAATAAAAGATAACTTATATAAAACTATTATTTGTTGTATGTATATATTAGTTGATAATCAGGATAACTTAGGTGTGTAGATGTCAGATAGAAAATAATTAGAATACCCTTAGATTGTAAAAAAAGCGGTACCGATCTCCATAACATAG
Source organism: Panax ginseng (assembly GCA_020205605.1). Classification (NCBI taxonomy): domain Eukaryota; kingdom Viridiplantae; phylum Streptophyta; class Magnoliopsida; order Apiales; family Araliaceae; genus Panax; species Panax ginseng. Next base: position 37,593,972 of record CM035127.1, on the reverse strand, counting down.
AGCCAATATCAAAGCCCAATATGAAATAGAGGCTCACATTGAAAGCTACCACTCAAAGAGGTGGTTATTTTGAAAAGTGTAATCTTTGGACCTGAAGCGATAGTATGGTGATAGGTAAAGTATAGTTAAATAATATATGGTCAATGTCAGTTCTTAAACTCATATGTTTGTGGTGAGTTCTTAAACTCATAATGTATGGTAAGTTGGACGAACTAGGTGTAGTTAGGTGTGAATCGATTATTGAGGATAATGGGAATAGACAGATTACTAAGCAATTGATCCTTAGTGGAGGCGTAAGAAATAAGTAGTACTAGTATTACTTGAATAGGTGGTATGATTCTATGTTAAGTATATGATAGGTATGTTTGTATAAGGTAATATTTTTAACTTTTATATAAGTTGTGGCAGCGATTCCCGACTTTTGAGTCACAAAGGGATAGCGGATGATTAAAGCAATATGTGCTATGGTATGTCAAGTGATATGAGTATGAAGTTATATGGGATTAATTAAATAAGTTGGTATAAAGATAGTAATTAATTATATAAATCTTTGGTTGTCGAGAAAACCAAATTTTCAAAATCTAATATTTTGAACATGATTATTGAATAGAAAGTTTTATGTTATACATATACGATAAGGCTTAGAATAAAGAATAAATTGTGATAATGCCGCCAAGGAGACGAAAACGAAATACACGGACAGAAGAACACATCAACAAAGTGGAAGATAACTAGACGATCTGAAATTTTACGAATATGGACGATCAAGCTACAGAGAGCGAAATACCGGTCGCGGGAAGATCAACCAGATAATCGAACGACAAACGTCAAAGATTTCAAGACATTCGTACTGCCAGGATTTAGAGGATCAACTGACCTGTAGCAACGTTAGTGATAGCTAGGGTAACGAAGGGGCAAAAGATAGTTTTGTCACCTATACGGTAAAAAGGAAAGGAGATAAAGGGAAAGTCTGTGTTTTAAGTGTGAATCAATGGAGTATAAGGTGGAAGACTATCCAAGAAGGAGAAAGGAGGAAAGAAATGCGAATATAGGAAAATGCAGCAGGACATTGGCGACAACGAGACCAACATCAACAAATCAAACCAATGAAATCAACTGCAAGCGTCTTCAACATGACCGTTCAAGAAACTGTAGTAGCCGGGGATGCAACTCTAGGTATTACTCAAATCAATTTTATTTTCTTATATATTATTTTCTTATATATAGTAAAATTATTTTATAAATTATTTTGAAAGAGGAAAATTGATTTCTAATAGAACTCAATTTTCTGTATAAGCAGATAGATAAACTTTATGTTGAATAGTTAAAGATCAGTTCGATCAATTTTGATTGAGATCTACTTGCAATGATTATGTATGCTATGTACCTGGTATGTATAGGTTTTAAAAGCGGTGATTAGGGGACGAGAATCTTTATAAGGAGGTGAATGTATGACTAGATATTTTCTATATAATTAAATAGAAAATTTTGCGTATAATTTTTTTTATTTTAAGGATGAGGATTTGTACAAGATAATGTGTGTATGTAATTATGTAATAAATAAAAATATATTTATTACATGAATGGTTATAAATAATTTTATTTTAGAATTATTGACTATTATAATGTTTATTCTTTTAATAATTACTTTTATAGCGAAATATTTTTTAATATGTGAAAGCGACTATTAGAATTATTATAATAAATATTTTATTATATAAATTTATTTCAGATTAATTAAGTTAAATATTTTAACTTGATAATGGCGTATATGAATATTAAATCAGATATGGAATCCAAACCCTAATTCTAGATTTGGAACAAGGAAAGAGGATAATAAAATAATATTAATTATATTTCAGTGTTATAAATATGTATGCTAGGTGTGTAAGGTTAAGCTGGGGAGCAGTTTTAGTATAAACCTGCAAAACCCTAATTTTACTGACAAACACTAATTTCAAAGTCAAATGAGACTTTAAAATTTGTTAAGTCAATATGTTATGTGATTCATGATAATTATAATTATTAATAATCAAGAGAAAACCCTAATTTCTTAAATTAGAAACCTTAAATAATAATTAGCTAATTGCTAAATGGAAACCCTAATTTAAAACTCAGGTTGAGTTCGACACTGTTATATAACTATGTTATATGGTGCATGCATGTTATGTATTATATAATTTTATATTGATTAGGTAAACCCTAATTAATATTTAAAAATATTAATTTTTAGAAACCATTATTAATATTTAGAAAATCCTAAGTTATTGTTAAACCCAAATTTGAAACTCAAATTAGAGTTCAATATTTATTGGTAATGATGTTAATGTGATTCATGATTGGTGTGATAGATATTAACCCTAATTAGGGAGAACCTTAATTTTCAAAACCCTAATTAGCTAGAAACTCTAATTTAAAAATTAGTAACCCTAATTTGTTAATTGGTGCCCTAATTGCTAAATTAGCAAGGTTAATTATAATTAGTAAATTCTTAATTTAATTTTCAAGTTTAGATAATTAGAAATCTAATCTAATTAAGAAACCCTAATTTACAAATTTTAGAAACTAAAATTTATTTAAATTTTTTTTTACAAACCCTAAAATGTAATTCTAGAATGCAATTATTGGAAAATCTTAGAGTTTAACCCTAAGGGTTAAACCCTAAGGGTTTGCCAAAAGACCAAAGTGTCATTAAATTTGTGAACCAAAGACTATTATGCCCTTATTATATAATTGGGAATAACTTGTCAAATTAGCTAATGCTTTAGTTGGTGACCTAAACCAACCACCCCATGTGCTCTCTAATGCCAGCAATCAGCCCTTTTATCAGCCCATTCATTCCACCCAAATGATATAAATAGAATTGGAGAGAGAAAAGTGAGCATTTGCACAATTTTTTCTTACAAACACTCAACTAAACTCTCTCCACCCAAAACCTACGAAACTTACTTAGTAGATCAGTCCCCAATCAAGCCCCACGAATACCATTAACAAATCAGGAGGTCCGAGTCAAAATCAAAGCTTAGAAAAGGTATAAACCCTAGAATTTGAAAATCCTTTGATCTAATGTTAGATTTTGTTGTTTGTTGTTTAATGTTGTGTAATAAGATGTTATTTAGTGATCTGGGTTGTTATATCCCAGATCCATAACATCAAAGTGCTCAAAATTTAAGTTTTTCAAAATCTGGGAATTTAATTTTTTGTGGTCTGACAACGAATGTCAGACCCTGTAAATATTAGCATGTTATGTATTGTTGTTGTTTGAAGGTTGTTACTTGTAGTATGTAGTATGTTCTTTGTTCTGAAACTCAAATAAAGGTTTGATGAGGTCTGGATTTCATTTTATAAAAGGTCAAAACTCGTTGACCGGGCATGACCGGATGAATTCTGGGCAACCCAGAAAGCGTTTTCCAGCGTCTGACAAGAACTTTGTAAGTCCGGATCTGTCAGGTTTTAAGTTCTTTAATCTTTTTGTTTGGTACGTGTTGTAACTGGTAATATAGACTATAGATTCATGTCTTAAGATTCCATAAACAACCAACATATCAATCGTGGAAAGCGGTCAAAGTAGGCCACTTGTACTGTTTTTGTATTTCTGGAATTTCCAGAAAAGTCTATGAGCAAGCTCTCTGACAGCCTTTGAGCGGCTCATAAATTATGATTTTGTTGTTGTTAATCTAATATGTTACTTTGTAAATATTCTACCATACATGGACTATAACTTTGAAGCATTAAACCACCTGGACCAAGACCAGAACATAGATTAAAGTGAGCTTGAATGTGTAAACTCGAAATTGTCTGGGCTTAGAAAACCCAGATGAATGTCTGACAGCATGTTTACAATCCCAGACCTCTTTGTGTTTTCGTAGTAGGGCCTAGATGTTGATTGCTAGTTGTAATGTTGTGTAATGACTACATGGTCATGGTTAAAGATATCCCAGAACATGTTTGGATTAAAATTTAAAGTTGGTCAAAGTTGACCCCTTGTTAAGGCCGGCTGTTAGTGTTCTTGAGCTCAAGAACACCAACAGCGACAGAAAGCGTCGCTAAAGGCTATAGCGACGGTTTCTTTTAATTTAATTTCCTAAATTCTGAAAAAATGCTTTAAAAATAAGAATAACTTGCTAAAAATTATAAAATCAGTTTTAAAAATTATTTTAAAATTCGAAAATTAGTTTTTAATTATTTTGAATATATTTCATAAATATTCAATATTTTTGGAATATTAAGAGTATTTAATTTATTTAATTATAATATTAAATAAATTATTTAAAAATGATTTTAATACATGAAAAAATCATTTAAAATTATATTATGGTATAAGAAAATAATTTAAGTTATTTTGATAACTTTTAATAATTTGTGATAAATTTCATTAATTAATTAATATTAAAGATAATTAATTTATTTATTTAATATATTAAATAAATTATGAAAAATATAATTAATAATTTAAAAATTATAGAAAAATGATTTAAAGGTTATAAAAAGTATTTTATGTTATAAATATAACTTTTGATATTTTGTCATGAAAAATATTAATATTTTAATATTAAATGATATTAAATTTATTTAATAATTATATTAAATAAATTAGTTTAAAAATGATTTTAATATTAGAAAAATCATTTTAAATGAAAATAAATAGTTTAAAAATATTTTAAGTTATTAAATATAACTTTTAATATTTAAAGGTAAATTTCATTAATTAATTATTATTAATGATATTAAAGTTATTTAATAATTATATTAAATAAATTAGTTTAAAATTATTTTAATATTATAAAAATCATTTAAAATGAAAATAAAGTGTTTAAAGATATTTTAAGTTATAAATTATAACTTTTGATATTTAAAGAAAAATTTCATTAATAATTTAATATTAAATGATATTAGATTTATTTAATAATTATATTAAATAAATAGTTTTAAAATGCTTTTATTTAAAAATAATTTAAAAAGGATATAAATGAATTAAAAATATTTTAAGTTATGATTAAGGAGTTTTAATATTTTGATAAATAATACATTAATACTTTAATATTAATGATAATTATTAAAAATGATTTTAATTCTTTTAAAAATCATTTAAGTGTAATATTAATACTTTAAAAGTATTTTGAGTTATTATAAATAACTTTAACATTTTGGCAATGGTTTCATTAATAGTTTAATATTAATTAAATATTAATGATAATGGAATTGTTTAATATTTAAATCATTTAATAATGATTCCGGTGTTTGGAAATTCATGATAAATTATAATAAATGTTTAAAAATTATTATAAGTTATTTAAGAATAATATGACTGTTACTTAAATAGTCTAAATAGATATTGAACTTTGATAAAGAGTCTTAGACTCGATAATTACCCGATAAAGCCGTCGGTACACCGACATGTTTCAGAAATTGATCTGGACTTAGATATTTTAATTGTATATGTGTTTATTTGTGATTCAATGGTTGTGGAATATATGTGACAATGTGATTAGGTTATGTGTTGACTGCAATAAGCAGTGCTATGTGTTATAGTATGTTGTTCTAATCGATCAAATAATCTTATTACTGATAGGTGTTATATAAAGATAGAACTAAAATTCTGAATCGTAGCGGTAGATCAGGCGAAGTATCTTGCCATTGCATTTCCTTTATCTGATGGACATGAGTAAGTTTCGAAATTATATTATTATTATGCTATATTATTAACCCTATTGTGATATATTCTATATCCGATCATTGTTTATCAACATGTTAGTATATGATAATTCAGATATATATTCTGTTCGTTAATTTCTATATATGGTTATACCAGTGTCCCCACTTGGATAATCATTGTATTTAATCACATGTTAATATATATATATATATAAGCCGTCTAAGCTATTTGATCAGCTAGACACAAATTTCAAAATATTGTTGAATAAGTTAAAAACCTTTTTGTATCCAATCAAATTGTTTTGGTTCGGATTCCAGACTAAGTATGAACATCCCAATCACGGGAAAAATTTTATGCGCTAAGGCGGACAAAGGATATGAACGATAATATCGTTCTATCAATGTAGTATTGATCAATACAGGGCTCATTGGGATGATCACCCTCGCGCCCGTAAGTTATGACGGTTTGCAGATGAAGTTCTGCTAAACCTTATCGAAAACTAAAAACAATGTTCATAGTATGTCAACTAAACCTCGTATATAGTCAATATGTAGTTTTAAAATTTGGAGATAGAATTGTTATGTTATTATTATCGGTTTAGTTTACTTCACAGCTATAAATTCGTTGTAGAACTGATGTACAAAGAAAATATTTATTTCTTTCAGCTATTTATATTTCTAATTGTTATTACTTACTGGGCACCCAAATGCTCACCCTTGCTTAAATTTAAATGTTTTCAACTAGGCATGAACAACTCGAAGGTTCGGACAAGAACAAGTGAAAAGGAAAGTAAACAGAACATGTTTAATGGTATCTTTTGTAATAGTTAGACAATATATAGACAATGATATGTATTATATATCATGTAAAGAATTATAGTAAAGGTTGCGTAATTGGGATTAGACTCTGATAAATGTAAGTTAAGTTTGATATTTATATTATTGTTATTATTATTAGTATTATTTCGCTCATAGAAATGGTATCGTAAAGAACCGAGTTCGGGTTTCAAGTACTCGAGTTTGGGGTCTTTACATGTGGATTTCGGTCACTTTCCGTTTAGAATTTGAAAAAACTTTCTTCTACAAAGTTGTAGAGAATTAAATTTTATATGGAATGGACATAAGGTTCATATTTTTCTGATAAAAGGGATATCTATTATGAATTATTGAAGTTTCTGAATATTGTTTAAATTTAAAATATTTTGCTGAAGATTTTCTAGAATGGGTGGGCCCCACTCTTGTCCTTTGTTGGTGTAAAATGTGCTGAGAATTATTTCAAAAGTGGTGTGCTCATTTTTCAAAGATGGGTGCGTAGAAGCCACCGTAGGGATTTTGTCAATCCTGGTGTGCTAAGCATTTACTATAAATAGGGTGCTTAGTTAGAATTGAAAATCACACAAGAATCAGAAGTTTTGTTCTCTATAATATCGAGCATATTTTTGTGACTATTTAGATACTTTGAGAGTTCATAAGCAGTGCAAGTTTTCTTCAGCATTATATCCGATATTTCAGTCAGAAGTACTATTCTTTTGAGGTAAAGGATGTTATTTTCTTCGTAAATGATGTTATTTCTTTTAATATCATTATATAGAAATATTGGTATGAATTTTATTATGAAATTTTTACCTTTTCATGTCGAGGTTACTGTTCACGTATACGGCACTATTCATGGGTACTATTCACGAAGTATGATTTTTCTTATGGAATTTCTACCATTTTGTGTCGGGGTTACTATTCACGTATACGACACTATTCACGAATACGACACTATTCACAGAAAAAAATTAAATTTTCTTTTCTTTGTCCAAGTTGTCTATTATGGTAACTATCTTTGATTATAACCATGTTTTGATCTTCATTCTTAAATTTTGCTCCACAATTGATTATTATTGAGTATTTTTGAACTTGGATAAACTAACGTACAAATCCCTAATCTTTGTCCTTTTATCTCACTGAATTCAGTTTCTTAAAAATATTTTCATCATCCTCAGTCCTAAATGGTGATATAATTGAATATCTTTGGCATGTAGTGCAAAGATGAATGATTACTTGATGAATATCTTTAGCCCGTAGTGCAAAGATGGACAGGTGTTGAGATCAACATGACCAACTAATGATACAAATGAATATCTTTGGCTCGTAGTGCAAAGATGAATATTTGATTCAGGATGTATATTGATTGATGTTACACGGATAAAATATTGATGATGGACTTTTAAATCATAGAAGACAGTAGACTTCATTCTCTACTTAACTCTTCTAATGAATTGTTATTTCCGCTGCGAATATTGATATAAAACTTGTTGTCCATTATATTTTATCTGACTTATTGAAGGCTAACGATAATTTGTTCTACATTATCTTAGTCATAATATTTTTAATGGGCTAGTTGAGCTCACCCTTTCCCTTTTGTTCCATTTTTCTTCTCAGGAGGCGAGAATATAGCGGGAACTAGTCGGGGTGTGGAGTGATGTTTCAGGGCAGTTGTTTTAGCAGTCCTCACTATTTTGTAAAATAGTGTATCAATAATTGTATTGAGGACTTATTTGAGTTTGGATATTATCTAGAACACAATAGTTGTATTTAAACTCACAGCATATATGTTGTCGTATTTTGCATGACAATTGTAATAATGAAGTTGTAGTTGTTTTCTGTACCATGTATTTGGCGACTCAGAATGGGTTGTGTGGACCTATTTTGGGGGCATCACAGTTGGTATCAGAGCTTAGGGATATGGTCTCTAGCGAAGATCGGGGAATAGAAATAGGAGGGGAGAGACGAGTAAATCCTTCGTTAGTGTGTCCTACCTAAGCTTATTTGTTTGGTTGGTTAGAATATATGGATAATATGTGGCATTTTAATTTTTTTAATTAACCCTTATTTTGTAACAGTATTTGAAAATGACATCTGAAAGTCAAGATATGAACTCATATAGAGTTTAAGTAATGAATCGAGGAGATTCATTTAAAGAATAAATATTGGAGTTTAATATTTTGTTATAACAAAGATTTTATTGGGGAGTACTAATTAAGTTATTAAACTTGATTGTAGGATGTCAGGTGAAGAAGAAATTAGAGATATCCACGTGGTAAGTGAAGAATTAATAGTTGCACCCGAGCTAGTCGTAGAGGTAGCAGCTGAGAGTGAGGAAGAAGAGGAACCTGAGGAGGATTTATTTGGAGAACTTTATGATCGAAATATAGAACTGTAAATTCATAGTAATGAGTTAGAAGAGCAGGCCGAAGAACGGCAGGCGGTCGTGGAGCAAAAAGATACAACAATTCAAGCTTGTGTTACCCGATATGTGATGCTTGAACAGAAGCACTCTTTGGCAGAGTATAAGATAATAAAGCTAGAATCTGAGAATTCAAATGTCAAGGATCAGCTGAAAGAAGAAACAACTGAACGAGTGAGAATGAAGGATGCATGGGTAAAAGCCGCACGACGCGTTGATATTGTGGAAAGAGAAGTCTGATCCAAGAAGGCTATCCAAGAAGGCTAAAATAGATGATATAAATTTCTCTTTTTGAACAGCAATTAGGAGATCCCAACATCGAGTTTTGAATTACCCTAAACATTGTGGTTAACCCCAATTCGATATGGATCGAAGATTAATGATTCAGATCATGGAACAGGAGTACGATTTAGCAGTTGAGGGTGGAATATGCCCTGTAGTGAAAGTAAATTCTAGTGGTAATGATGACACCAAAGGCTGTCCCAGACAAGTCAAAATTGGTGGTTCAAGTGAAAGCGTTTTTCATAACTTTCCAAAAAGCGAGGAACCGAACGAAGCTATCATGGGTAAGCTAATCATAAACTCTTGCGAAGTTTATACCTTATTAGATACCGGTTCTACCCATTCTTTTATTTCTCCTGCTTGTGCTCAATGTTTGAACTTGACCCCTAAGAAATTAGACTTTGCCTTATCTGTTGCAACTCCATTAGGAGAAACTTTCGTTACATCCATGGTTTATAAATCTTGTTTGATTCAAGTTGGGACCATCACATTACCTGTCGATCTTATTTCTTTGAAAATACTTGCATTTGATGTGATTTTAGGGATTGATTGGTTAACTACTCATCATGCCAAAATTGATTGTTTTCGTAAGGTTATTAGTTTTCATATTCCTAACCAACCTGTTATGCAAATTCTAGCAACCAAACCACTAAAGTCAATCATTGTCATATCAAGCCATAAAGCCATTCGTTTATTCAAAAACGGATGTTAAGCTTTCTTAGCCCATGTCATGGACTTGAACAAAAATACGTTAGATTTGAATAAATTTCTGTTGTTAATGAATTTCCTGACGTATTTCCTGAATAACTTCCTGGCCTACCCCCAGAGCGTGATATCGAATTTTGTATTGACCTTAAACCCGGTACAAAACCCATTTCTAAAACCCCATATCGAATGGCTCCTATTGATCTTCAGGAGTTAAAAACCCAACTACAAGAGTTGTTAGATATTGGTTTCATTTGTCCTAGTTCATCTCATTGGGGTGCTCCTATTTTATTCATAAAGAAAAAAGATGGGAGTATGCGACTTTGCATTGACTATCGGGAGTTGAACCATGTCACCATCAAAAACAGGTACCCACTACCTCGCATTAATGACATGTTTGACCAGTTGCAAGGTGCTAAACTCTTCTCAAAAATCGATCTTCATTCCTGATATCATCAGTTAAAGATTAAAACTGATGACATTCCAAAGACTGCTTTCCATACTCGGTACGGACATTATGAATTCCTACTCATATCTTTTGGATTGACTAATGCTCCTGCGACCTTCATGGATATGATTAATCGAGTATTCAAGGAATATTTGGATCATTTTGTGGTTGTCTTTATTGATGACATCCTCATCTATTTCAAAAGCCGTGAAGATCATGAGCACCATTTGAAGCTGGTACTTAAAAAGCTTCGTGATAACAAGCTATATGTGTAAGACCCCAACTTTTATGAATAAAGAATAATTTTCTCTAAATATCATTTTGAATATTATGGTGTGGATTTGATATAGTGTTATAGTTGTGGGTAATATTTATAAATTTTGCAAAGTAAACAAGTTGTTATAAAATATTCATTTTGTCGGGGAATATTCGTACGATGGCACAATCATTGGTGGACCCCAACAACAGAATTATTGTCGGAGTTAGAAAACGACAGAAATAGCTTTTTATAAAAATAACGGCGAAAGTTTTACCTTTAACTGTTGAAATACTCGGTGGTAAAAGTACAGTAATACGCGTGGTTGCATAGTAGCACACAGTATTGATTATTGATGCTTACGTAAGAAGCCACTTAGTTATATTAAATTATTGCTACAGTAATTGTTTCATATTATCTCATATTATTGATTCAATTATTATCACAGTATCATCTGCATAATATTTATATTATTAAATCAATAATTAAGATGACAAAGTTATTCATATTATTATTTGCAATATTGACGATATCTAGAAAGTTCTGTCGAGGAGAGGTTTGGTCAGCTAATTGCGCGCCAATAGGGAGAAATCCTTATCGGAAAGCCCCCTCTTTCCTGGGAATGACCTAGTTGTTAAATATTGTGAGTTATAATATTAATGATGAATAATTGTTGGAAGATTAAAAATGTGTATATTAAAGATAAAATGATTTGTGGTATTATTTATTCAATCTTTGATATAAATAAGAAGTCTGTTATGAGACGTTTGTTTTAAGTTTGGTTTATTCTATGGGGCCCATATGTCATCATCTAAGAGTCACTTTCAACAATAGTACTTGCATTTACCCGACGTCGAACCAATTATCGTTTCACTTTATAGGCGTCGAACCAATTGTCGTTTCACATTACAGGCGTCGAAACACTTGTCGTTTCATATTACAGGCGTCGTGTGACGCCCCCAAAATTAGGTATACATCACCCATCTTGAGTCGCCAGATACATGGTACAGAATTCAAATACAACTTAATAATACAACTGTCGTGTACAATACGACAAAACATAAACTGTGAGTTTGAATACAAATATTGTCTACTAGAGAGTATACAAACTCAAAATGAGTCCTCATTACAATTATTATCACACTATTTCACAGAATAGTGAGGACTACTAATGCACCATCTAGGACCATCACTCCATTCCCAGACTCATTCCGGCTATATTCTCTCATTTCACAAGAGAACAAAGTGAAAGAAAGGGTGAGCTTAACTAGCCCGAAGAAATATTATGACTAAGATAATGCATAATAAATTATCATTAGCCTTAAACAGTTTTAAACTGATACAATATAACAAACATCAAGTTTAACTGCAGCGGAACAAGCAATCCAATAAAAGAGTCAAGTAGAGAATAAAATCTACTATCTTTTATGATTTAAAAGATTTTTCATCACTTTTATCCTTGGGACTCATCTTAATAAATAATCCACATCACCGAATCACCCCTGCACTACGACCAAGGATATTCTTTAGTATCACGACCACAATTATCCATGCATTACAGGCCAAGAATATTTGTGTATTCATTAATGGTCATGATCATGCCAACAACTGTCCATCAATGAACTACGGGCCAATGAGGACTTTTACCACATCATTTGTAACATTACGGTCATGATTACACCGAATAATCCCTGGTCATAATTGTACCAAGTCCATCTATGCACTACAGGCCACAGATGACTTTCAAAAAATATAAATATGAGGATGATGACAATGATATAAGAATTCAATAAAACAAGTTCAAGAATTAATTTGCCCAAAAACCAATAATGTCCAAACTATCAACATGATACTGCCTTGTAGAGTAAAATTCAAGAATGATCAGAAGAATATTTCTATGAAAAGATACTGGATGAAGCGCAAATATCAAGGATATTCCACTAATTTCATGGAGTATAGAGGTTAAAACTTTAACCAACTGAGTATAATAAAGAATGGAATAACAAAAGAAATCACCATGCATGCGGTACTTCGTATAGACAGGTTATTCCAACAGGATACTAAATAACGGAACCGAGTCAAAGAAATTCGCACCAAGCGGGATGTTCCAATGAGAATAATAAAGAATGGAATAACAACGAAATTACCATGCATGCGGATTGCCGCATAGGCGAGTTATTCAACGAGAATACTAATAAGGGCGGAATTAGGTCCCGGCGTAAAAGCGCATGCAGACGAGGATATTCCAACGAAGAATAATAATAAGGGCGGAACCCGGTCGGTAACGTAACATGCATGTGACGCAGGATATTCCAACGAGAATAATATAAATGAGAATCGGTCCAAAGCGTAAAATGCACAGACGAGGATATTCCAGCGAGAATAGTAAAGGCGGAATAATAGAAGAATGTCACCAAGTATAGGGTAGCTCAGCGTATCTGAGTTATTCCAACGAGAATAATAAAGAATGGAATAACATAAGTTCTCTTCAAGAATACAAAAGAATAACACCCTTACGAGTACAACAAATAATATTACCTCTGGAAGAAGTGTCTTTGGATATATAAGTAGTGAAGTAGCGAGAATACTTTCTTCTTTCTCTCTATAGTTTATCTCTACAGAGTTTGGTGAATTCGTAAGAAAATAATTAAGGAATGAGCTTCTATTTATAGAAAAATGGGTACATAGTAACTTAACTCATGAACGGTCCAGATTGATTTACTTTAATCGACGATCCATATTTAAAGCAAAATCTTTTAAATAAAATATAATATATTCTATTTATAATCTAATAAAGCGGATAAGCTGTATAAAATATTTTACTATGCAAACACTATCTGAGACATTTATGCAACACTATGCATAATAGAATATAATATATTCTATTTATAGTCTAATAAAACAGATAACTTTATAAAAGTATTCTGTTTTATATAAAAAGATTTTACTATGCAAAACACTATGCAGACTCTGTGTAACACTATGCATAATAGAATATAATATATTCTATTTATAGAATATCTTTATAAAAGTATTCTGTTTTATATAAAAAGATTTTTTGTATTATTACATTAATAATACCAACAAAACTGAGTGAGTTATCACGTAAGCATCAATAATTAATATCATGTGCTACTTATGCGACCACGCGTATTCATTGTACTTTTAACATAGGGTGTTTCAACGAGTTAACGCAGTAAAACTTCCATAGTTATTTTCATAAAAAGTATTTTTGTCGTTTTCTTAATCAAACAATAATTCCGTTAATGGGGTCCACCAATGATTGTCTTAGTTATACGAATATTCCTGTTAAAGCGAATATTCACCAGACCAATCGAATATTATATAACAACTTGCGTACTTTGCAAAATTTATAAATATTACCCACAACTATAACATTATATCAATTTTACTCCATAATATTCAAAATAATATTTATAGAAAATTCATCTTTATTCAAAAAGTTGAGGTTTACAATCTCCCCTTCTTATGAATTTAGCCCTCGAAATTAGAGTGCGTACACAGTATATTGAAGAGGTAAGGATACCTTGATTTCATTTCAGATTCTAACTCCCAAGTCATTTCCTCAACATTGTGGTTTCTCTACAAAACTTTGACTTGATGTATAACCTTGGAGGGTAGAATATGTTCCTTCTTATCAAGATTTGAGCAGGAACCTCTTTCATACGTCAAATCTTCCGCTATTTCGTCGATTCTAACTCAATAATGTGGTTCGGGTCTTCCACATATTTACGTAACATGGATATGTGAAAAACGTTATGAACACGAGACATACTTGGCGGTAAAGCGAGTCTATAGGCCACAGTTCCTACTTGATCAAGGATTAAAAATGGACCGATGAATCGAGGATTGAGCTTTCCTCTCTTTCCAAATCTCGTAACTCCTTTCCATGGAGCAACACGTAACAACACATGATCTCCTATATCGAATTCCCGTCCTTTCGATGAAGATCGGCATAACTCTTTGTAGATCTTGTGAGGTTTTTATCGTTGTCGGATTGTTTGAATTTTGTCATAGTCATACGTACCAACTCCGGTCCCAACAACGTTGCTTCATCCACCTCATCCCAAAGATCTTTGGAGAATGACACTTTCTTCCATACTAGCGCTTGAATGGAGCCATGCCAATACTTGCTTGATAAGCTGTTGTTGTAGGAAAACTCCACCAATGGTAAGAACTTGTCCCAACTTCCTTGAAGTCAAGGACACGAGTCTTAATAGATCTTCAAGAGTTTGAATCGTCCTCTCCATTGCCGAGTCCATCGAGGATGATATGCTGAGAGCTAAATCGTAAATCCTTGCCCATAGCTTTTTGCAAACTAACCCAAAATCTTGAAGTGAATCTTGGGTCTCGATCGAAATTATGGATACTAGCATACCATGCAATCTTACAACCTCGTTTATATACATCTGAGCAAGGCGTTCAAGTGTATAAGTTTCTCGTATCGGTAAGAAATGAAGCGGACTTGGTCAATCTATCAACAATGACCCAAATCGCATCTATGCCTTGAGAAACTTTGGGAAGACCGATACTTGAAATCCATGGTAATGTGCTCCACTTCCATTACGGATTTTCAAGTGGTTGCAATAGACCTTTTGGTACTTGATGCTCTACTTGACTCGTTGACATGTTAGACACCTTGAGTTAAACAGCGTTATCTCTCTCTTCATATTGCTCCACCAATATGACGAATATCATGATACATTTTGGTACTCCCAGGATGGATTGCAAATGGTGTGTTATGCGCCTCCATCATGATTTTATATTTTAAATCATGGTTGTTAGGAACACAAAGTCTGGAGTTGACTCAAAGTATTCCTTCTTCATCGATTCTTGCTTCCGGCAGTATTCCTTCTTCATCGATTCTTTCTTCCTCATACGCATCAACTCCAGGTCTGTAGCTTGAGCAGCTTTAACTTTATCAATTAAAGTTGGTTCTACTTGTATATTCACCATCATCACATGGGTCCCTGGAGTCTTTAACTCTATCTCCATCCTTTGCAAGTCACACAAAATGGGCCTTTGCGTTGACAATATAGCATTCGCACTTGCATATGATCTTCTACTCAATGCGTCAGCTACCACGTTCGCTTTTCCAGGATGATATTGGATGGTATGATCATAATCTTTCAATAGTTCAAGCCAACGTTGTTGTCGCATGTTGAGTTCCTTTTGAGTGAAGAAATATTTGAGGCTTTTATGATCCGTAAAGATCTCCACTTTCTCCCCATACAAGTAATGCCTCCAAATCTTTAGTGCGAAGACAACAGCTGCCAACTCTAGATCATGAGTAGGATAATTCCTCTCATATTCTTTGAGTTGTCGTGAGGCATAGGCTATGACTTTCTCATGTTGCTTGAGAACACATCCTAACCCTTTGCCCAAAGCATCACTGTAGATGACAAATCCCTCCGAACCAAATGGTATTGTCAGAACAGGTGCTGAAATAAGTCTCCTCTTGAGTTCTTAAAAACTCTTCTCACATTCCTCGCTCCAACCGAACTTTGTATCTTTCCGAGTTAGCTGAGTTAGTGGAGTAGCAATTGAGAAAACCCTTCTACGAATCTCCGAGATAATAACCGGCTAAGCCGAGAAAGCTACGTACTTCGGTCACTGATTTAGGTTGCTCCCAGCTTTGAATAGCTTTAATCTTTGTTGGGTCAACAGATATTCCATGACTTGATACCACGTGCTTAAGGAATAATACTTCCTTAAGCCAGAACTCGTATTGCTTCACTTGGCATAAAGCTTATATTCACGAAGCTTTTGGAGTATCAGCCTCAAGTGTTGCTCATGATCTTCATGGGTTTTTGAATATATGAGGATGTCATCAATAAAGACGACCACAAAATGATCCAAATATTCCTTGAATACTCGGTTCATCATATCCATGAAGGCGGTGAGGAGCATTAGTCAATCAAAGGACATGACTAGGAATTCATAATGCCGTCATCGAGTTACGAAAGCCATCTTTGGAATGTCATCGGTTCTAATCTTTAATTGGTGATATCAGGAGCGAAGATCAATCTTTGAAAAGAATTTGGCTCCTTGCAACTGGTCAAACAGGTCATCAATACGTGGCAATGGGTACCTATTTTTGATGGTGACATGATTCAATTCCCGATAATCAATACAAAGTCGCATACTCCCATTTTTCTTTTTCACGAATAGAACAGGAGCACCCCAAAGAGAAGTACTAGGACGAATGAAATCGATGTCTAACAATTCCTGTAGTTGGGTCTTTAACTCCAGAAGTTCAATAGGAGCCATTTGATATGGGGCTTTGGAAATAGGTTTTGTACCAGGTTCAAGGTCGATGCAAAATTCAATTTCACGCTCTGGGGGTAGGCCAGGAAGTTCTTCAGGGAATACGTCAGGAAATTCATTCACAATAGAAATATCATTCAAATATGACGTATTTTTGTTTAGATCTGTGACATGAGCTAAGAAAGCTTGACATCCATTTTTCAATAAACGAATAGCTTTATGGCTTGAGATGACAGTGATTGATTTTAATGGTTTGGTGGTTGAATTCGCATAACAGATTGGTTAGGAATATGAAAGCTAACAATCTTACGAAAACAATCAATTTTTGCATGATGAGTAGTTAACCAATCAATCCCTAGAATTACGTCAAATGCAAGTATTTTTAATGAAATAAGATCGACAGGTAATGTGAGGGTACCGATTTGAACCAAATAAGACTTATAAATAGTGGATGTAATGAAGGTTTCTCCCAGCGAGTTTTCTGAGATAAGTCAAAGTCTAATTTCTCCGGAGTCAAATTTAATCATTGAGCGCAAGTGGGAGAAATAAAAGAATGGGTAGAACTGGTATCAAATAAGGTATAGACTTCGCTAGAGTTTATGATAAGCTTACCCGTGATGACCTCATTCGGGTTCCTTGCTTTCTGGGAGGTCACAACAAATGCTCTCCCTTGCACTACCGGCTTTGACTTTTCTGGGACGGCCTTTGGTGCCTCCATCATGGCTGAACTTGTCTTCGGTGAATGATAAAATTGGGCTAAGTGACCTTCTCTTCCACAATTATAACATGCTTTGGACGACATCATCGCTTGATTTGAATGATGTGTCCCTCCCCTCTGCATTTGAAGCATATGATAGGTGGTCGTTCTCCTTCCTTAACAACGGGTGCTGGTGCTAACGTCCTTCCATCATTGTTGAATCTCCTTTTCTTAAAATGTCCATTTTTACTGTCTTGGCCATGATTACCACCAAAGTGGTTACTATTTCTAGCATGTTGATTCCCTCCACGTTTGTTGTCACCATTTTGATGACTGATACCACTGGTATTTTCATCTTTGTAATTTGCTTTCTCTTGGTTGCGTTGACTCGTTACCGCGCTCCAAATACTGAGCCCTATTTACAACATCTGAGTACAAACACAATTTATGAGAAATAAGATATTGGCGTATCTCGGTTTCAAACCTCTTAAAACATTCGCGTCATTCGGCTCCTCATTATCGACCAAATGGGAAGCAAACAGGATAACTCATAAATTTAGCCTCGTATTGCGACACGGTCATATTGTTTTGTTCCAATTTGATAAACTCCACTTCTTTCATGTGACGAATACTCTCGGGAAAGTACTTGTCGTTGAATAGCTCTTGGAACTTCTCCTAAGACATCTTGAGTCGGCGTCGGTGATGCTTTTTCTGATTCCCCCCGATGTCGCCTCTTCACGCAACATGAAGGTGGCGAAGGGAACCTTTTGCTCCTCGGAGCATCCCAAGACATCAAATATCTTGGTGATCTGCTTTATCCATGCTTCCGCCTTAAGTGGTCTTGGCTCTCCAATAAACTCGGTGGTCCCGGCTCCTTGAAGCTTATTTAGCGGTGGACCGTCAAGAGAGTTTCGATGTTTCAACCTATATTTTAGACAGGAGCCGCTCTCGCCTGATGTTGCATGAATTGCTTAAAGCCACTGAACAATCCATCATTCATCATTTGGTCCGTGTTGTTGTTTGCATGAGGATTGTCGCCTTCCTGATGCACATTATCCTGATTATTGATATATGGAGACTCAACGGTCTATTATGCTCCATTGCTATTCTTAACATTCTCGGATGTCATTTTCAGATGCTGCCACAAAACAAGGGTTAGTTGACATGTAACATATTTTCTCTAAACTCTGACCAACCAATTTAAATACAAAATAAATTTAAGTAGGTCATACTAGCGAAGGAATTCCCCGTCTCTCCCTCCTAGTTCTAGTCTCACATCTTAGCTGAGGTTCATATCCTAAGCTTTGATACCAACCGTGGCGCCCCCAAAATTAGGTATACATCACCCATCCTGAGTCGCATGGATACATGGTATAGAATTCAAATACAACTTAATAATACAACCGTCGTGTACAATACGACAAAACATAAACTGTGAGT
The DNA here is from genome assembly GCA_020205605.1 of Panax ginseng. Taxonomy (NCBI): domain Eukaryota; kingdom Viridiplantae; phylum Streptophyta; class Magnoliopsida; order Apiales; family Araliaceae; genus Panax; species Panax ginseng. The sequence continues at coordinate 37,574,966 of CM035127.1, read as the reverse complement.
TTGAATACAAATATTGTCAACTAGAGAGTATACAAACTCAAAAGGAGTCCTCATTACAATTATTATCACACTATTTCACAGAATAATGAGGACTACTAATGCACCATCTAGGACCATTACTCCGTTCCCCGACTCGTTCCAGCTATATTCTCATTTTCTGAAGAGAACAGTGAAAGAAAGGGTGAGCTCAACTAGCCCAGTAAGAAATATTATGACTAGGATAATGCATAATATATTATCATTAGCCTTAAATAGTGTTAAACTGATACAATATAACAAACATCAAGTTAAACTGCAGCGAAACAAGCAATCCATTAAAAGAGTCAAGTAGAGAATAAAATCTAATATCTTTTATGATTTAAAAGGTTTTTCATCACTTTTATCGTTGGGACTCAGCTTAATAAATAATCTACATCATCGAATCACCCATGCACTACGGCCAAGGATATTCTTTAGTATCACGACCACAATTATCCATGCACTACCGGCCAAGAATATTTTTGTATTCATTAATGGTCATGATCATGCCAATAACTTTCCATCAATGCACAACGGGCCAATGAGGACTTTTACCACATCATTTGTAATATTACGGTCATGATTACACCGAATAATCCCTGGTCATAATCATACTAAGTCCATCTATGCACTACAGGCTACAGATGACTTTCTAAAAATATAAATATGAGGATGATGACAATGACATAAGAATTCAATAAAACAAGTTCAAGAATTAATTTGTCCAAGAACCAATAACGTCCAAATTGTCAACATGATACTGCCTTGTAGAGTAAAATTCAAGAATGCTCATAAGAATATTTCCATAAAAGATTTGGATGAAAGCGCAATTATCAAGGATATTCCACTAATTTCATGGAGTATGGAAGTCAAAACTTTAACCAACTGAGTATAATAAAGAATGGAATAACAAAAGAAATCACCATGCATGCGGTACTTTGCATAGACAGGTTATTCCAATAGGATACTAAATAACGGAACCAGGTCAGGCGAAATTCACACCGACAGGATGTTCCAACAAAATAATAAAGAATGGAATAACAACAGAAATCACCATGCATGCGGTGCTTTGACATGAGCAGAGTTATTCAAAAGAATACTAATAAGGGCGGAATCAAGTCCCAAGCATAAAGCATGCAGACATGGATATTCCAACAAAATAATAATAAAGAGGCGGAACCAGTCCGGTTGTAAAAGCATGATGAGGATTTTCCAAGCGAGAATAATAAAAAGGCGGAATCAGTTACAGAAAGCCGCATGAACAAGATATTCCAAAGAATAGTAAAAGGCGGAATAATAGAAGAATGTCACCAAGTATAGGGTAGCTCACAGCGATATCTGAGTTATTCAATGAATAATAAAGAATGGAATAACATAAGTTCTCTTCATGAATACAAAAGAATAACACCCCTTACGAGTACAACAAATAATATTCCCTACCTTAAGAAGAAGAGTACTAGATATATAAGTTGTGAAGTAGCAGAATACTTTCTTCTTTCTATCTATAGTTTATCTCTCAAGAGTTTCAGTGAAATCGTAAGAAAATAATGAAGGAATGAGCTTCTATTTATAGAAAAATGGACTGCATAGTAACTAACTCATGAACGGTCCAGATTAATTTACTTTAATCTGACGGACCATATTTAAAGCAAAATCTTTTAAATAAAATATAATATATTTTATTTATAATATAATAAAATGAATAACTTTATAAAAGATTTTACTATGCAAACACTATGCAGACACTATACAACACTATGCATAATAGAATATAATATATTCTATTTATAGTCTAATAAAACAGATAACTTAATAAAAGTATTCTATTTTATATAAAAAGATTTTACTATGCAAAACACTATGTAGACACTATGCAACACTATGCATAATAGAATATAATATATTCTATTTATAGAATAACTTTATAAAAGTATTCTATTTTATATATAAAAAGAATTTTTGTATTATTATATTAATAATACCAACAAAACTGAGTGACTTATCACGTAAGCATCAATAATTAATACCGTATGCTACTATGCAACCACGCGTATTACTGTACTTTTAACAACGAGTGTTTCAACAGTTAATGGTAAAACTTCCGCCGTTATTTTCATAAAGTATTTTTGTCGTTTTCTCAATCCAACAATAATTCCATTGTGGGGTCCACCAATGATTGTGTCGTTGTACGAATATTCCCTGTTAAAACGAATATTCCCCGACCAATCGAATATTATATAAAAACTTGTGTACTTTGCAAAATTTATAAATATTACCCACAACTATAACATTATATCAATTTCACTCCATAATATTCAAAAATAATATTTATAGAAAATTCATCTTTATTCAAAAAGTTGGGGTTTTACACGTCGAACCACTTGTTGTTTTACATTACAGGCGTCAAACCACTTTTCTTTTCACATCATCAGTCTTTAAGCCATTTGCCTCATCACATTGCAAGGGCTAAGCTAGAAATCTTCAATAAATAGAAGCTTAGTTCTTCTTTCATTCTCACCAATTTACTACGACTCACAAGAGAATTCTATAGAGAGAAAATCAGAGAGAAAGAAGAAGAGTATTCTATTACTACACTATTTCAGTATACAATCTCCTACTAAGGTAAGGGGTATTATTTCTTTCATATTCGTAAATGATTATTTTCTTCATACTCATAAGGGTTGTCATTCTATTCTTTATTAAATCTGTGGGAGTAACCTGTCTACGTGGATTACCGCATGCATGGTGAATAACCCTTCGTATTCATTCTTTATTAATCTGCGGGAGTAACTTGTCTATGCGGATTACCGCGTGCATGGTGAATAACCTTTTGTATCCATTCTTTATTAAATTATGGAAATGATCTGTCTACGCAGATTATCGCATGACGGGTGAAAATCCATTCGCAGTTTCGTATATTCTTTCATACTGTATAGGATATCATTTCTTTTGTACTCGTAAGGAATATTATTTTTGTTCAATATTCGTAAGAAATAATATTTTCTTCCATACTCTGTAGTATTTAAGTAATATTATTTCATTTCATATTCCTAATTCTACACTTATGTTGACAAGTATTGCTTCTATACTCCTTGAAATTAGTAGAATATCCTTGGAATTTGCGTTTCATCTAGTATCATTTCACAAGGATATTTTTCTGAATATTCTTGTTAAAGTTTAATCTTTTTATGCCGGGGTACTATTCACGAAGTACTATTCACGGGGTACTATTTATGACAAAAATTAATTTCTTTTCTATCCAAATTATTGTTGATACAATATTATTCTTGAATTTTACTCCACAAAGTAGTATCATGTTGACAATTTGGACATTACTAAATTCTGGATAAATTGAATTATAAATCTTTAAAATTTATCCTTACTCTCATTTAATTGAATCCTTATATCATTGTCATCATCCTCATGTTTATATTATGATGAAAGTCATCTTTGGCCGTAGTGCATAGATGGACCGTTGATTGGTATGATTATGACCAGGGATCATTCGGTATAATCATGACCCGAAATGTTACAAATGATGTGGTAAAAGTCCTCATTGGCCCATAGTGCATTGATAGACAGTTGTTGGTATGATCATGACCATTGGTGATAATAATCAATATCATTGGCCCGTAGTGCATGGATAATTCAGTGATGTGGATTATTTATTTAGTTGAGTCCCAGCAATAAAATTGATAATAAACTTTTTAAATCATAGAAGACAGTAGATATCATGCTCTACTTGACTCTTCTAATGGATTGCTTGTTCCGCTGCAATTAAACTTGATGTTTATTGTATTTTATCAGTTTAACACTGTTGAAGGCTAATGATAATTTATTCTGCATTATCTTAGTCATAATATTTCTTACTAGGCTAGTTGAGCTCACCCTTTTGATTTCATTGTTCTCTTCAAGAAATGAGAATATAGCTGGGACGAGTCAGGAAATGGAGTGACGGTCCAGATAGGTGGCTATAGTAGTCGTCACTATTATGTGAAATAGTGTGATAATAATTGTAATGAGGACTTTATTTGAGTTTGGATACTCTCTAAGAAACATTATCCGTGTTGAAACTCTCAGCTACGTTTTGTCGTACAGTATTAAAGAAGTTTGTAAGACCCCAACTTTTATAAATAAAGATGAATTTTCTATAAATATCATTTTTGAATATTATGGAGTAAATTTGATATAATGTTATAGTTGTGGGGAATATTAATAAATTTTGCAAAGTACGCAAGTTGTTATATAATATTCGATTGGTTGGGGAATATTCGTTTTAACAGGGAATATTCATACAACGGCACAATCATTGGTGGACCCCACAACGAAATTATTGTTGGATTAAGAAAACGACAAAAATACTTTATGAAAATAACGGCGGAAGTTTTACCGTTAAGCTTTGTTGAAATACCGGTGTTAAAATACTGATGTCTGGCGTGGTTGCATAGTAGCACACGGTATTGATTATTGATGCTTACATGAGAAGTCACTCAGTTTTGCTTATTATTTGGATTCCTATTTACCCATTTTTCAAAATTATCGGAAGGAAGTTATAAAGTATATATATATATATATGTGTTATATATATATATGACATGTGTGTGTGTGTTTTCGTGTGTGTGTTAGTGGGTTTTGGTAGGGTTTTATATTATCAAGTGGTGTGGGGTAATATTATGTATACATTATGGGAATTGTCAAAAAGGGGTGGGGAAATGGATTGAACAGGAAGGAGTACTATATTGTATTATATGTCCACATATATATAAAGTTTGATTAATTAGCAGACAAGTTGCAAAGTTATTCACGGGTGGGTGCATTTTTCCTTTTAAGCATGTGTGGGTTTGTATATATATATATATATATATATATATATATATATATATATATATATATATATATATATATATATATATATATTATATTTGTCTGATTTGTTCTGATTGGAGGGAGGCTTGAATTTTGCGTTTGTAAGTTATCAAAATTTCATCCGTGAATTTCACAGATGTTGCGTCCGTGTTTTTTTATTTAAAAATAGTACCCCTTCCATCCTCCTATAAATAGGATGCTTATTTAGAATCGGAAATCACACCAGAAATCCAGAGAATTCTCTTCTATAATCTTGAGTTTATTTCTTTAGAGTTTTAAGAAGCTTTAAGCGTAGTGCAAGTTTTCTTAAAAAATATCCTCACCCTACCAGTCGGAATACTTTTCTTTTACTGTAAGGGATATTATTTGTTGTACCAGTAAGGGTTATTATTTCTTTTGTATTCATGAAGAGAACTTCTGTTATTCCATTCTTTATTATTCTCTTTGGAATAACCAAAGATATCTGAGGACTACCCTATACTTGGTGACATTCTTCTATTATTACTCTTTATTATTCTTTTGGAATATCATGTCTGCATGCGTTTACGCTGGGACTGGTTAAAATCTTTATTATTATTACATTGGAATATCCTATACGCGCGTTTACTATAGAACCTAGTTCCGTCTTTATTATTATTCTGTTGGAACATCCTGTCGGTGCGAATTTCGCCTGACCTGGTTTCGTTATTTATTATTCTGTTGGAATAACCTGTCTATGCGAAGTACCGCATGCATGGTGATTTCTTTTGACTTCTATACTCTATGAAATTAGTGGAATATCCTTGATATTTGCGCTTCATCAAGTATCTTTTCATGGAAATATTCTTCTGAGCATTCTTGAATTTTACTCTACAAAGCAGTATCATGTTGACAATTTGGACGTTAATAGTTCCTGGATAAATCAATTCTTGAACTTTTTTTTATTGAATTCTTATATCATTGTCATCATCCTCATGTTTATATTATGTTGAAAGTCATTTGTGGCCTGTAGTGCATAGATGGACTTGGTATGATTATGACCAGGGATTATTCGGTGTAATCATGACTGTAATGTTACGAATGATGTGGAAAAAAGTCCTCATGGGCCTGTAGGGCATTGATGGACAGTTGTTGGCATGATCATGACCATTAATGAATAAGCAAATATTCTTGGCCCGTAGTGCATGGATAATTGTGGTCGTGATACTAAAGAATATACTTGGTCGTAGTGCAGGGGTGATTCGATGATGTGGATTATTTATTAAGCTGAGTCCCAGCGATAAAAGTGATGAAAAACCTTTTAAATCATAAAAGATAGTAGATTTTATTCTCTACTTGACTCTTTTAATGGATTGCGTGTTTCGCTATAGTTAAACTTGATGTTGTTATATTTTATCAGTTTAACACTGTTGAAGGCTTACGATAATTTATTCTGCATTATCTTAGTCATAATATTTCTTACTGGGCTAGTTGAGCTCACCCTTTCTTTCACTGTTCTCTTCAGGAAATGAGAACATAGCAGGGACTAGTCGGGGAACGGAGTGACGGTCCAGAGGAATAGCATTAGTAGTCCTCACTATTCTGTGAAATAGTGTGTTAATAATTGTAATGAGGACTCCTTTTGATTTTGTATAATCTCTAGTAGACAATAATTATATTCAAACTCACAGTTATGTTTTGTCGTATTGTACACGACAGTTGTATTAGTAAGTTGTATTTGAATTTTGTACCATGTATCTGACGACCCAAGATTGGTGATGTATACCTATTTTTGGGGGCGTCACAGTTGGTATCAAAGCTTAGGGATATGATCCCTGGCTAAGATGTGAGAATAGAACTAGGAGGGGAGAGACGGGGAATTCTTTCGCTAGTGTGACCTACCTAAGTTTTTTTTGTATTTACTTGGTCGGTCAGAATATAGGGATAATATGTTACATGTCAATTAACCTTTTGTTTTGTGGCCGTATCTAAAAATGACATTCGAGAATGTTGAGAATAGCAATGGAGCACAGGTGACCGTTGATTCACCACATATCAATAATCAGGATAATGTGCATCAGGAAGGCAACAATCCTCATGCAAACAACAACACTGACCAAAATGATGAATGATGGATTGTTCAGAGGCTTTATGCAATTCATGCAACAGCAGGCGAGAGCGGCTCCTGTCCAAAATGTAGGTGGAAACACTGGAAACTCTCGAACGATCACCGCTAAATAGTTCAAGGAGCTGGGACCACCGAAGTTTAAGCGAGAGCCAAAACCACTTATGGTGGAAGCATGGATAAAGCAGATCACCAAGATATTTGATGTCTTGGGATGCTCCGAGGAGCAAAAGGTTCCCTTTGCCGCCTTTATGTTGCGAGGAGAGGCAGATTACTAGTGGGAATCGGTAAAGTGTACTCAACCTGCCGCACTGAAGATGTCTTGGGAGAAGTTCCAAGAACTGTTCAACGACAAATACTTTCCCAAAAGTATTCGTCACATGAAGGAGGTGGAGTTTATTAAACTGGAGCAAAATAATATGACCGTGTCGCAGTATGAGGCTAAATTTGCTGAGTTGTCTCGGTTTGCGTCCCACTTGGTGGATAATGAAGAGCGAATGACGCAAATGTTTTTACAAGGTTTAAAACCTGAGATACGTCAACATCTTATTTCTCATAAACTGTGTTTGTATTAAGATGTTGTAAATAGGGCTCAGTTAGTAGAGCGCGATAATGAGTCAACACAATCAAAAGAGAGCAGCCGACAAAATGATAATACCAGTGAGAACAATCATCGAAGCGGTGACAACAAGCGTGGAGCTAATCAAAAGGCCAGAAATGGTAACCATTTCGGTGGTAATCAGGGCCAAAACAATAAGAATGGACATTTCAAGAAGAGGAGATTCAACAATGATGGAAAGACGTCAGCACCAGCACTCGTTGTTAAGGAAGGAGAACGACCACTTATCATATGCTTCAAATGCGGAGGGGAGGGACACATCAGTCCAAACTGCGCGATGCCGTCCAAAGCATGTTATAATTGTGGAAGAGAAGGTCACTTACCCCGATTTTGTCGTTCACCAAAGACAAGTTCAGCTAGGATGGAGGCACCAAAGGCCATCCCAGAAAAGTCAAAGCCGGTAGTGCAAGGGAGAGCGCTTGTTGTGACCTCCCAGAAAGCAAGGAACCCGAATGAGGTCATCACAGGTAAGCTTATCATAAACTCTAGCGAAGTCTATACTTTATTTGATACCGGTTCTACCCATTCTTTTATTTCTTCTATTTGCGCTCAACGATTAAATTTGACTCCGGAGGAATTAGATTTTAACTTATCTGTGCAAACTCCATTGGGAGAAACCTTCATTACATCCACTGTTTATAAGTCTTGTTTGGTTCAAATCGGTACCCTCATATTACCTCTCGATCTTATTTCATTGAAAATACTTGCATTTGACGTGATTCTAGGGATTGATTGGTTAACTACTTATCATGCAAAAATTGATTGTTTTCGTAAGGTTGTTAGCTTTCATATTCCTAATCAACCTATTATGCGAATTCAAGCGACCAAACCATTAAAATCAATGACGATCATCTCAAGCCATAAAGCTATTCGTTTATTGAAAAATGGATGTCAAGCCTTCTTAGCTCATGTCACAGATCTAAACAAAAATACGTCAACTTTGAATGATATTTCTGTTGTTAATAAATTTCCTGACGTATTCCCCGAAGAACTTCCTGGCCTACCCCCAGAGCGTGAAATTGAATTTTCTATTGACCTTGAACCCGGTACAAAACTCATTTCCAAAGCCCCATATCGAATGGCTCCTACTAAACTTCAGGAGTTAAAGACCCAACTGTAGGAATTGTTAGACATTGGATTTATTCGTCCTAGTACTTCTCCTTGGGGTGCTCGTGTTCTGCTCGTGAAGAAGAAAGATGGGAGTATGCAACTTTGTATTGATTATCGGGAGTTGAATCATGTCACCATCAAAAATAGGTACCCATTGCCACGTATTGATGACCTGTTTAACCAGTTGCAAGGAGCCAAATTCTTTTCAAAGATTGATCTTCGTTCTAGATATCACCAATTGAAGATTAGAACCGATGACATTCCAAAGACGGCTTTCAGAACTCGGTACGGGCATTATGAATTCCTAGTCATGTCCTTTGGATTGACTAATGCTCCTGCTGCCTTCATGGATATGATGAACCGAGTATTCAAGGAATATTTGGATCACTTTGTGGTCGTCTTTATTGATGACATCCTTATTTATTCCAAAGCCGTGAACATTATGAGCAACACTTGAGGCTGACACTCCAAAAGCTTTGTGAATATAAGCTTTATGCCAAGTTGAAAAAATGCGAGTTCTGGCTTGAGGAAGTAGCATTCCTTGGGCACGTGGTATCAAGTCATGGAATATCCGTTGACCCAAAGAAAGATTGAAGCTATTCAAAGTGGGAGCAACCTAAATCGATGACCAATCACGTAGCTTTCTTGGTTTAGTGGTTATTATCGGAGATTCGTGGAAGGATTTTCTCGACGCTACTCCATTATTTCGGTGACTCAAAAAGATACAAAGTTCGGTTGGAGCGAAGAATTTGAGAAGAGTTTTCAAGAACTCAAGAGGAGACTCATTTTAAAGACTGCTCGACAATACCATCCGCTCGGAGGATTTGTCATCTACAAATGATGCTTGAAGGCAAAGGATTGGGATGTGTTTTCATGCAACATGGAAAAGTCATAGCCTATGCCTCAAGACAACTCAAAGAATATGAGAGGAATTATCCTACTCATGATCTAGAGTTGGCAGCTGTTGTCTTCGCACTAAAGATTTGGAGGCATTACTTGTATGGTGAGAAGGTGGAGATCTTTACGGATCATAAAAGCCTCAAATATTTCTTCACTCAAAAGGAACTCAACCTGCAACAACGACGCTGGCTTGAACCGTTGAAAGATTATGATCATACCATCCAATACCATCCTGGAAAAGCGAACATGGTATCTGACGCACTGAGTAGAAGATCATATGCAAGTGCGAATGCGATATTATCAATGCAAAGGCCCATTTTGTGTGACTTGCAAAGGATGGAGATAGAGTTAAAGACTCCAGGGACCTATGTGATGATGGCGAATATACGAGTAGAACTGACTTTAATTGATAAAGTTAAAGTCGCTCAAGCCTCTGAGACCTAGATCGATGCGTCATTATGAGGAGGAAAGTGCAAGAAGGTGCTATCTTAGGAAGCAAGAATCGATGAAGAAGGAATACTTTGAGTCAACTCCGGACTTTGTGTTCCTAACGACTACGATTTAAAGTATAAAATCATGATGAGGCGCACAACACACCAGATTTGCAATCCATCTTGGGAGTACCAAAATGTATCATGATATTCGTCATACATTTTGGTGGGGCAATATGAAGAGAGAGATAACGCTGTTTATCTCAAGGTGTCTAACTTGTCAACGAGTTAAAGTGGAGCATCAAGTACGAAAAGGACCATTGCAACCACTTGAAATTCCAGAATGGAAGTGGGAGCACATTACCATGGATTTCGTTACCTGTCTTCCTAAGGTTTCTCAAGGTATAGATGCGATTTGGGTCATTGTTGATAGATTGACCAAGTCTGCTCATTTCTTACCGATACGAGAAACTTATACACTTGAACATCTTGCTCGTATGTACATAAACGAGATTGTAAGACTGCATGGTATGCCAGTATCCATAGTTTCTGATCGAGACCCGAGATTCACTTCACGATTTTGAGTTAGTTTGCAAAAAGCTATGGGCACAGACTTACGATTTAGCTCGGCATATCATCCTCAGACGGACGGACAATCAGAGAGGACTATTCAAACTCTTGAAGATCTATTAAGACTCTGTGTCCTTGATTTCAAGGGAAGTTGGGACAAGTTCTTACCATTGGTGGAGTTTTCCTACAACAACAGTTATAAAGCAAGTATTGGCATGGCTCCATTTGAAGCGTTGTATGGAAGAAAGTGTCGTTCTCCAGTAAGCTGGGATGAGGTGGGTGAAGAAACGTTGTTGGGACCGGAGTTGGTACGTATGACTACAAAAAAGATTCAAAAGATTCGACAACGTATAAAAACCTCACAAGATCGACAAAAGAGTTATGATGATCTTCATCGAAAGGACGTGGAATTTGATATAGGAGATCATGTGTTATTATGAGTTACTCCGTGGAAAAGAGTTATGAGATTTGGAAAGAGAGGAAAGCTCAATCCTCGATTCATCGGCCCATTTTTAATCCTCGATCGAGTAAGAACTGTGGCCTATAGACTCGCTTTACCGCCAAGTATGTCTCGTGTTCATAACGTTTTTCACATATCCATGTTACGTAAATATGTAAAAGACCCAAACCACATTATCGAGTTAGAACCAGATGAAATAGCGGAAGATTTGACGTATGAAGAGGTTCCTGTTCAAATCTTGGATAAGAAGGAACATATTCTACGCTCCAAGGTTATACCTCAAGTCAAAGTTTTGTGGAGAAACCACGATGTTGAGGAAATAGTGTGGGAGTTAGAATCTGAAATGAAATCAAGGTATCCTTACCTCTTCGACATACCAGGTACGTACCCTAATTTCGAAGGAAAAATTTCATAAGAAGGGGAGGTTGTAAGACCTCAACTTTTATAAATAAAGATGAATTTTCTATAAATATCATTTTTGAATATTATGGAGTAAATTTGATATAATGTTATAGTTGTGGGGAATATTAATATATTTTGCAAAGTACGCAAGTTGTTATATAATATTCGATTGGTCGGGGAATATTCGTTTTAACAGGAATATTAAATGACAACAAAGACAATCATTGGTGGACCCCACAACGGAATTATTGTCGGATTTAGAAAACGAAAAAAATACTTTATGAAAATAACGGCGGAAGTTTTACCGTTAACTATTGAAATACCCGGTGTTAAAAGTACAGTAATACGCGTGGTTGCATAGTAGCACACGGTATTGATTATTGATGCTTACGTGAGAAGTCACTCAGTTTTGCTTATTATTTGGATTCTATTTACCCATTTTTCAAAATTATCGGAAGGAAGTTATAAAGTATATATATATATATATATATGACATGTGTGTGTGTGTTTTCGTGTGTGTAAGAGTGTGTGTGTGTTAGTGGGTTTTGGTAGGGTTTTACATTATCAAGTGGTGTGGGGTTATATTATGTATACATTATAGGAATTTTCAAAAAGGGGTGGGGAAATGGATTGAACGGGAAGGAGTACTATATTGTATTATATGTCCACATATATATAAAGTTTGACTAATTGGCAGACAAGTTGAAAAGTTATTCACGGGTGGGAGTACTATATTGTATTATATTTGTCTGATTTGTTCTGATTGGAGGGAGGCTTGAATTTTTAAATTAGTAAGTTATCAAAATTTCATCAAGTGAATTTCACATTTATTCAAGGTGTCTGTTTTTTTTATTTAAAAACAAGATTCTTCCATCCTCCTATAAATAGGATGCTTATTTAGAATCAAAAATCACACCAGAAATCTAGAGAATTCTCTTCTATAATCTTGAGTGTATTTCTTTAGAGTTTTAAGAAGCTTTAAGCATAGTGCAAGTTTTCTTAAAAAATATCCTCACCCTACCAGTCGGAATACTTTTCTTTTACGGTAAGGGATATTATTTGTTGTACCCGTAGGGGTTATTATTTCTTTTGTATTCATGAAGAGAACTTCTGTTATTCCATTCTTTATTATTCTGCTGGAATAACCAATATACGAGGACTACCCTATACTTGGTGACATTCTTCTATTATTCTGTCTTTATTATTGTGTTGAAATATCACGCTCATGCGTTTTACGCTTGGGACACGGTTAAAATCTTTATTATTATTCATTTGGGATATCACGTCAGGCGCGTTACACTTTGGGACCTGGTTAAAATCTTTATTATTATTCTATTAGAACATCCCGCTTGCAAATTTACACCGATCCTGGTTCCGTTATTTATTATACATTGATTTTACCGACACGGAATAACTTGTATATGCGAAGTACCGCATGCATGTTGATTTCTTTTGTTATTCTATTCGTTATTATATTCAGTTGGTTAAAGTTTTGACTTCTATTCTCCACGAAATTAGTGGAATATCCTTGATATTTGCGCTTCATCTAGTATCTTTTCATGGAAATATTCTTCTAAGCATTCTTAAATTTTACTCTACAAAGCAGTATCATGTTGACAATTTGGACGTTCATAGTTCCTGGATAAATTAATTCTTGAACTTGTTTTATTGAATTCTTAGATCATTGTCATTATCCTCATGTTTATATTATGTAGAAAGTCATCTGTGGCCTGTAGTGCATAGATGAACTTGGTATGATTATGACCAAGGATTATTTGGTGTAATCATGACCGTAATATTACGAATGATGCAGAAAAAAGTCCTTATGGGCCTGTAGGGCATTGATAGACAGTTGTTGGCATGATCATGACCATTAATGAATACGCAAATATTCTTGGCATGTAGTGCATGGATAATTGTGGTCGTGATACTAAAGAATATCCTTGGCCGTAGTGCAGGGGTGATTCGATGATGTGGATTATTTAGTGTCGAGTCCCAATGATAAAAGTGATGAAAAACCTTTAAATCATAAAAGATAGTAGATTTTATTCTCTACTTGACTCTTTTAATGGATTGCGTGTTTATTGCAGCTTAAACTTGATGTTGTTATATTTTATCAGTTTAACACTGTTGAAGGCTAACGATAATTTATTCTGCATTATCTTAGTCATAATATTTCTTACTGGCCTAGTTGAGCTCACCCTTTCTTTCATTGTTCTCTTTAGGAAATGAGAACATAGCAGGGACTAGTCGGGGAACGGAGTGACGGTCCAGAGGAATAGCATTAGTAGTCCTCACTATTCTGTGAAATAGTGTGTTAATAATTGTAATGAGGACTCCTTTTGAGTTTGTATAATCTCTAGTAGAAAATAATTGTATTCAAACTCACAATTATGTTTTGTCGTATTGTACACGACTGTTGTATTAGTAAGTTGTATTTGAATTTTGTACCATGTATCTGACGACCCATGATAGGTGATGTATACCTATTTTTGGGGGCGTCACAAAGTTTGTATTTAAATTCTGTACCATGTATTTGGCGACTCAAGATGGGTGATGTATACCTATTTTGGGGGCATCACAATATGCCAAGCTAAAGAAATGCGAGTTCTGGCTTGAGGAAGTAGCATTCATTGGGCACGTGGTGTCAAAACATGGATTATCGGAGCAACCGAAGCCGGTGACCGAAGTACGTAGCTTTCTGGGCTTAGCTAGTTATTATCGGAGATTCGTAGAAGGATTTTCTCGAATCGCTACTCCGTTAATATAAAACCCCAACTTTTTGAATAATGATGAATTTTCTATAAATATTATTTTTGAATATTATGGAGTGAAATTGATATAATGTTATAGTTGTGAGTAATATTTATAAATTTTGCAAAGTACGCAAGTTGTTATATAATATTCGATTGGTCGGGGAATATTCGTACAACGGCATAATCATTGGTGGACCCCACAACGGAATTATTATCGGATTTAAAAAATGACAAAAATACTTTATGAAAATAACAGCGGAAGTTTTACCGTTAACTGTTGAAACACCTGGTGTTAAAAGTACAGTAATACGCGTGGTTGCATAGTAGCACACTATATTAATTATTGATGCTTATGTGATAAGTCACTCAGTTTTGTTGGTATTATTAATGTAATAATACAGAAAATCTTTTTATATAAAACAGAATACTTTTATAAAGTTATTCTATAAATAGAATATATTATATTCTATTATGCATAGTGCTACATAGTGTCTGCATAGTGTTTTACATAGTAAAATCTTTTTATATAAAATAGAATACTTTTATAAAGTTATCTGTTTTATTAGACTATAAATAGAATATATTATATTCTATTATGCATAGTATTGCATAGTGTCTGCAAAGTGTTTGCATAGTAAAATCTTTTATAAAGTTATTCGCTTTATTAGATTATAAATAGAATATATTATATTTTATTTAAAATATTTTTCTTTAAATATGGACCATCAGATTAAAGTAAATTAATCTGGACCGTTCATGAGTTAGTTACTATGCAGTCCATTTTTCTATAAATAGAAGCTCATTCCTTCATTATTTTCTTTTAATTCTTTGAAACTAGAGAGATAAACTATAGAGAGAAAGAAGAAAGTATTCGCTACTTCACTACTTATATATCCAAAGACTCTTCTTCTTAAGGTAGGGAATATTATTTGTTGTACTTCGTAAGGGGTGTTATTCTTTTGTATTCATGAAGAGAACTTATGTTATTCCATTCTTTATTATTACGTTGGAATAACTCAGATCGTGGGCTACCCTATACTTGGTGACATTCTTCTATTATTCCGTCTTTACTATTCTATTGGAATATCCCTCACATGCGTTTCTTTACGGACTGATTAAAATCCTTATTAGTATTCATTGGAATAACTTTGTCTATGCAAGTACCGCATGCATGGTGATTTGTTGTTATTCCATTCTTTATTATTCGTTGGAACATCCGCTTGCATGTAATTTCTTTGACCGGTTCCGTTATTTAGTATTCGTTGGAATAACCTTTGTCTATGCGCAAGTACCGCATGCATGGTGATTTCTTTTGTTATTCCATTCTTTATTATACTCGGTTGGTTAAAGTTTTGACTTCTATACTCCATGAAATTAGTGGAATATCCTTGATAATTTAAGGCTTCATCCAAAGATCTTTTCATGGAAATATTCTTATGAGGATTCTTGAATTTTACTCTACAAGCGCAAGATCATGTTGACAATTTGGACGTTATTGGTTCTTGGACAAATTAATTCTTGAACTTGTTTTATTGAATTCTTATATCATTGTCATCATCCTCATATTTATATTTTTGAAAGTCATCTCGTGGGCTCTGTAGTGCATAGATGGACTTGGTATGATTATGACTGGGATTATTCGGTGTAATCATGACCGTAATGTTATAAATGATGTGGTAAAAGTCCTCATTGGCCCGTAGTGCATTGATGGACAGTTGTTGGCATGATCATGACCATTAATGAATCCACAAATATTCTTGGCCCGTAGTGCATGGATAATTGTGGTAGTGATACTAAAGAATATCCTTGGCCAGTAAAAGGGGGTGATTCGATGATGTGGATTATTTATTGTCGAGTCCCAAAGTGATAAAAGTGATGAAAACTTTTAAATCATAAAAGATAGTAGATTTTATTCTCTACTTAACTCTTTTAATGGATCATGTGTTTCACGCAATTAAACTTGATGTTGTTATATTTTATCGGTTTAACATTGTTGAAGGCTAACGATAATTTATTCTCGCATTATCTTAGTCATAATATTTCTTATTGGGCTAGTTGAGCTCACCCTTTCTTTCACCGTTTCTTCTGTGAAATGAGAACATAAAGAGGACTAGTCGGGAACCGGAGTGACGGTCCGAGAGGAATAGCATTAGTAGTCCTCACTATTACGTGAAATAGTGTGTTAATAATTGCAATGAGGACTCCTTTTGAGTTTGTATAATCTCTAGTAGACAATAATTGTATTCAAACTCACAGTTATGTTTTGTCGTATTGTACACGACAGTTGTACTAGTAAGTTGTATTTGAATTTTGTACCATGTATCTGACGACCCAAGATGGGTGATGTATACCTATTTTTGGGGGCGTCATAAAGGTTGTATTTAAATTATGTACCATGTATTTGGCGACTCAAGATGGGTGATGTATACCTATTTTGGGGGCATCACAATATGCCAAGCTGAAGAAATGCGAGTTCTGGCTTGAGGAAGTAGCATTCATTGGGCACGTGGTGTCAAAACATGGATTATCTGTTCACCCGGCGAAGATTGAAGAAATACAATGTTTGGAGCAACCGTAGCCGGTGACCGAAGTACGTAGCTTTCTGGGCTTAGCTAGTTATTATCGGAGATTCGTAGAAGGATTTTCTCGAATCGCTACTCCGTTAATGTAAAACCCCAACTTTTTGAATAAAGATGAATTTTCTATAAATATTATTTTTGAATATTATAGAGTGAAATTGATATAATGTTATAGTTGTGGGTAATATTTATAAATTTTGCAAAGTACATAAGTTGTTATATAATATTCGATTGGTGGGGAATATTCGTTTTAACAGGAATATTCAGATAACAAGATTATCATTGGTGGACCCCACAACGGAATTATTGTCAGATTTAGAAAACGACAAAAATACTTTATGAAAATAATATCGGAAGTTTTACCGTTAACTGTTGAAACACCCGGTGTTAAAAGTACAGTAATACGCGTGGTTGCATAGTAGCACACTATATTAATTATTGATGCTTATGTGATAAGGCACTCAGTTTTGTTGGTATTATTAATGAAATAATACAGAAAATCTTTTTATATAAAACAGAATACTTTTATAAAGTTATTTTATAAATAGAATATATTATATTCTATTATGCATAGTGCTGTATAGTGTCTGCATAGTGTTTTGCATAGTAAAATTTTTTTATATAAAACAGAATACTTTTATAAAGTTATCAGTTTTATTAGACTATAAATAGAATATATTATATTCTATTATGCATAGTATTGCATAGTGTTTGCATAGTAAAATCTTTTATAAAGTTATTCGCTTTATTAGATTATAAATAGAATATATTATATTTTATTTAAAAGATTTTGCTTTAAATATGGACCGTCAGATTAAAGTAAATTAATCTGGACCGTTCATGAGTTAGTTACTATCATGATCCATTTTTCTATAAATAGAAGCTCATTCCTTCATTATTTTCTTATGAATTCACTTTGAAACTCTCAGAGAGATAAACTATAGAGAGAAAGAAAAAAAGTATTCGCTACTTCACTACTTATATATCCAGACTCTTCTTCTTAAGGTAGGGAATATTATTTGTTGTACTCGTAAGGGGTGTTATTCTTTTGTATTCATGAAGAGAACTTATGTTATTTCATTCTTTATTATTCTATTGGAATAACCTGTATACGCGTGCTACCCTATACTTGGTGACATTCTTCTATTATTACGTCTTTACTATTCTGTTGGAATATCCTGTCTCATGGCTTTTACGCCGGACCTTATTAAAATCCTTATTAGTATTCTCGTTGGAATAACTTTCGCTCATGCCAAAGTACCGCATGCATGGTGATTTCGTTGTTATTCCATTCTTTATTATTCATTTGGAACATCCCGCTTGCATGTAATTTCGCCTAACTTCGGTTCCGTTATTTAGTATTTCGTTAGAATAACCCGCCTACATGCTAAGCACCGCATGCATGGTGATTTCTTTTGTTATTCCATTATTTATTATACTCAGTTGGTTAAAGTTTTGACTTCTATACTCCATGAAATTCGTGGAATATCCTTGATAATTGCGCTTCATCCAGTATCTTTTCATGGAAATATTCTTATGAGCATTCTTGAATTTTACTCTACAAGGCAGTATCATGTTGACAATTTGGACGTTATTGGTTCTTGGACAAATTAATTCTTGAACTTGTTTTATTGAATTCTTATATCATTGTCATCATCCTCATATTTATATTTTTTGAAAGTCATCTGTGGCTCAGTAGTGCATAGATGGACTTGGTATAATTATGACCAAGTGATTATTCTTATGTAATCGTGACCGTAATGTTACAAATGATGTGGTAAAAGTCCTCATTGGCCCGTAGTGCATTGATGGACAGTTGTTGGCATGATCATGACCATTAATGAATACACAAATATTCTTGGCCCGTAGTGCATGGATAATTGTGGTCGTGATACTAAAGAATATCCTTGGCCGTAGTGCAGGGGTGATTCGATGATGTGGATTATTTATTAAGCTAAGTCCCAGCGATAAAAGTGATGAAAAACCTTTTAAATCATAAAAGATAGTAGATTTTATTCTCTACTTAACTCTTTTAATGGATTGCGTGTTTCGCTGCAGTTAAACTTGATGTTGTTATATTTTATCAGTTTAACACTGTTGAAGGTAAACGATAATTTATTCTGCATTATCTTAGTCATAATATTTCTTACTGGGCTAGTTGAGGTCACCCTTTCTTTCACTGTTCTCTTCAGGAAATGAGAACATAGCAGGGACTAGTCGGGGAACGGAGTGACGGTCCAGAGGAATAGCATTAGTAGTCCTCACTATTTAGTGAAATAGTGTGTTAATAATTGTAATGAGGACTCCTTTTGAGTTTTATACTCTCTAGTAGATAATATTTGTATTCAAACTCACAGTTTATGTTATGTCGTATTGTACACGACAGTTGTATTACTAAGTTGTATTTGAATTCTGTACCATGTATCTGGCGACTTAAGATGGGTGATGTATACCTAATTTTGGGGGCGTCACAGTTGGTATCAAAGCTTAGGGATATGATCCCTGGCTTAGATGTGAGACTAGAACTAGGAGGGGAGAGACAGAGAATTCCTTCGCTAGTATGACTTACTTAAATTTATTTTGTATTTAAATTGGTTGGTCAGAGTTTAAAGATAATATGTTATATGTCAACTAACCCTTGTTTTGTGGCAGTATCTGAAAATGACATCCAAGAATGTTGAGAATAGCAATGGAGCACAAGAGACCGTTGAGTCTCCACATATCAATAATTAGGATAATGTGCATCAGGAAGGCAACAATCCTCATTCAAACAACAACACAGACCAAATGATGAATGATGGATTGTTCAGAGGCTTTATGCAATTCATGCAACATCAAGCGAGAGCGGCTCCTGTCCGAAATGTAGGTGGAAACACTGGAAACTCTCGGACGGTCACCGCTAAACAGTTCAAGGAGCTGGAACCACCAGAGTTTATTGGAGAGCCGAAACCACTTAAGGCGGAAGCATGGATAAAGCAGATCACCAAGATATTTGATGTCTTGGGATGCTCCAAGGAGCAAAAGGTTCCCTTCACCACCTTCATGTTGCGTGAAGAGGCAGATTATTGGTGGGAATCTGTAAAACGTACCCAGCCTGACGCATTCAAGATGTCTTGGGAGAAGTTCCAAGAGCTATTCAATGACAAGTACTTTCCCGAGAGTATTCGTCACATGAAAGAAGTGGAGTTTATCAAATTGGAACAGAACAATATGACAGTGTCGCAATACGAGGCTAAATTTGCGGAGTTATCCCGGTTTGCATCCCATTTGGTCGATAATGAGGAGCGAATGACGCGAATGTTTTTAAGAGGTTTGAAACCGGAGATACGTCAATATCTTATTTCTCATTAACTGTGTTTGTACTCAGATGTTGTAAATAGGGCTCATACACGTGCACTTTAGGTCCTTAAGTCTCTACAGTAGATGATAACATCACATAGAGCATTAGGTCATGAATGATCATACTTGGTTCCTAAAGAATCTTACCCTTCTTCTCAATCTAAATACATATTAGATTTGTTATTATTGGTTCCGGCTTTACGTTATATCATTCTTATGTTCATAAGTAACTGTCTTAACTTAACCCTAAGTGTTCATACTTAAGGCTTAATTATGTCTTAACCATATTTTATTAAGATCCTTGATTAAGTGTTCATTCATTACCATTCATGTTCAATATGTAAACCTTTTTCTTTATCTAGGTCATGAGGTCAGGCCATGCGGCTACCGAATATAACTCTGGTACCGCATCGCAGGCCACCTCTTATCGCTTCAAAAACCTGGACTGGCATGCTGCAAGCAAGTCTCTTTGTTATGTGTGTTATCATGGCCATGAGCTTCAGTAAAAATGAGGCTCCCTTTGGCATTGCGGCTCCAGCTAAATGGCTTGGAATCGCTACATGCGTGCTGCACTGCCACGTAAATGTTTGATGATTTTTCAAAAGATGAGATTCCCGGACTCGTAACTTCTTCGTTATAAGTCCGAATTGGCTCGTTCAAAAGCCTACAGTTCACAAATTACGTACTCTATGCGTTCATGCAAGAATTTATCTATTTTACTTCATTTGCTAAAATTTCACCTATTAGTCTATTTTAACAAAAACGATAAACGTTTGTGAACGTTCAACGCTCGTTTCTTCGTTCTAAATCGGAATCCGACCATTTTCGAGTCCGCAACTCTATAATGCCAAATATGACTTGTCTCTATTGAAAACCAGGGTTTATGACTTCAAACACAAAATACGACTTCCATTCCGAGAATTTCACAAATTCGACGATTATCGTCCAATTGTGTGAATTCCGGCGAAACCTCAACATATAGACATTTCAAGTTACTTACTACACCAACTTATTATCAAAGTAGGTTTTGACTTATTCTCACAAGTCAATGACTTATTTAACTTATGAACTCCAATGCTCATGCTTATGACTTATTATGAACTTAAGTCCAATAATCAATGTTCTCATACCATAATGAACATACTGAAAGTAGTATGCACACAAGCCAATCATTTTTGACGATAAAGCATATACTTTGTAACAATCTTATTCATTTATTAATAAAAAATATTAATTTATTAAAGGCTTTTAATTATCTACATGATGTTATTTTATAATATGTGATAAACCCATAGTTTTAAGCAATGCTTTTAGAATAATGATGATGATCATTCTAATGAGATCTAAATTCTTAGAAAGCTTAAAACCAAAATAGTTCCCAATCGTTGGATTACTAAATTGGGGATTAGTGAATCCGGATTGATTTGTACATATGTTGCTTGCTCATTGGATGAGGATGATTGATCTCATGATCATTTGTGTGGAGACACTAAAGCAAGTATGTAGGTGTTTATTAGAGAATAAGTTCACTGAACGTGGCTAGCTAAGGCATACGTAATGGAGTTTTACTTGCCTGTCAATAGGAATTCCTGTAGTGATAGTAGTACAAGTGATCCTTGGACTTGAGATCATCATAATATCTTATGTATGATAAGTTATACTTTGACTTATTCCTTAAGACCCTTAGGGTATATCAAAGGGTATGCTTGGGTATAATAAGTCGTACATGGAGATAATGTATAATCAATAAAGAATCTATTGCTTCTAGTAAAAGAAGAGAAATGTCCTATGTGATTCGATAAATGACAACCCAGTAGTCCTTGCCCAAGACAGAATGAAATTAGAAAGCAGTTTCTAATTTGCATTATTTGGTATTGAGAAATACATATAATTAAATAAATTAAGACTTGACGGTAATTTCATGTCTTATATTTAATTGGGACATTATCAGTATGGTGGAAGGATTGTATCATTTAAGAACTATTTACTCAAAGGTTCTTTTTATGATTAATGTTGAAATCTATATTATCCGGAAAGTCGTTGATCGCTAGGGAGGCTTATCCCTATTGTAGAATAAATATTATTTATTTAAATAAATAAATTATTTAATTTATTTATTTAAATAAGATTAAAATTGTTCTAATTGATTTATTCACAAATAGGTTTAATATGGAGAACCTAAAGGGTCACACCCAAAAGGAAGAATAATTATTTAAGAAGTTAATGACATAATCGTAATAATATGTTAAGTATATATAATTTAATCTATGGTGATAGAATAAATTAAATAGCTTAATATATATTATTTAATATTTTAGAAATATTAAATATAAATTAATAAGAGGAGTCTTATTAATATTATTACAATTATTATTATTTTAATTTCTAAAAGAGTTTAGGAATTAATTTAATATTAGTAATCTCATTTATTCCTAATATGATTAGGAGGGAAAATTAGTTAAAGGAGTTTAATTAATTATTCCTAATAAGATTAGGGAGCCCATTTAATTAAAAGAGTTTAATTAAATAAATAATACCTTATTTTTAATTAAATAGGGTTACCTGATATCTTTACAAGGAGAGTCTTATATCAGATATCACAACGATGTAATTCCAATAGCTGGACAGTACGTCCTTTTTCTATAGAGATAGAAAACAAGGGTTTAGCCAACCACCCTTCTTCTTGAATATTTCTTCTTCCTTGCTGGATCACCTCTAGAGGCCAAACACTTGGGTGGCTAACGTTGATCAAAGGAAGGAACCAAACCCGGTGGATTCAATTGAACGCGAAAAGTATTGGAGGTGAACTTGTACCTGAGGAAGCTCGAATCTTCAAGGGTATGATTCTTATTTTTTATATCTTTTCGTTTAATTAATAATTGTGCATAAAGGATGATCCGGGTATATGGTTTGTAAAATTTTAAACTCTGATTTTACACGTTTTCGCTTATTTTGTGCAATTTGATTGCGTTCATGAATATTACAAACCTAACAGTGGCATCAAAGCCAAATCTTTATGCGAATTATTAATTGTTTTAATTTGATATGTATATTGATATGTGTTTAGAACAATTTAATTGGGCATAATTTGTTGCATAAAATTATTATTTTATGAAAAAAAAAAATCATTCGCAAAGCATGTTTGCAAATCGTGAATTTTTTTTTTCTAACGTAACACACACACACACACACACACACACACACACACACATATATATATATATATATGGATTCACCTGACACTTTACCTCCATAAAGGCAAATTGCTTTATTAGTCAGGCGAATTGCTTTATAAGTCGGGCGAATTAGTATCATCTATATATATAAGTTACAGGATTTCATAGAACTTTTGATTCCACTTATTTAACTACTCCTTGTTTCGTGAGCCTCCGGATATATATACCTATATTATATATATATATATATAATAACCTCCGTGTGTATCACAGATATTATATATTATATAATATTATATATATATATATATAATATATATTTAATAATTTTATAATTAAAATAAAATATTTATTTTAATTTTAAAATTGAATTTCATGCTAACTAATTAGAGTTGAAATTGGATTCCATGATAACTAATTGGAGTTGAAATTGGATTCTATGTTTCCTAAAATAAAAGAGTTTATTAAGATATAAAATAAGATTTCATATTATTCAAAATAAATGAGTTTATTTATGAATAGGAAAGAGAATCCGTGTTTCCTTTAATAAAGGAGTTTTTTTTTACTTGGAATTGGATTCTATAATTAATTAAAATAAAGGAGTTTATTTTGATTAATGATTTTGATTAAAATAAAATAGTTTATTTTATTCAAAATTGGATAAATTAAAATAAAAGAGGTTTATTTTGATTTAAATTTGGATTAAAATAAAAGAGTTTATTTTTATTCAAAATTAGATTTTATACTTACTAAATTTGCCCATTAAATGGTATCAATATATATATTGAATGTTTATTATTCATGAGATGAATGTTATTTATTGATGCATATGGTGATGTGTATGATAATAAATGGGATTGATTATGGATTATTGACCAATGTGATTGGATTTTATTTTAGTTGGATGCATGAATGTATGTGTTTTATTAAATGGGGTCTGCGTACCTCGTCTTCTCTAATTTTTTCTTAATGTAAATTCTAACTCCCTCCTATGTACTTTCCCTTGACTGTTGATCAATGTTTCTATTTATTTTAAATAGTTTTGTAATAGGAATAGTTAGAATTAATTTTGAAGAATTAGAGATCAAGGAGCAAGGAGCGCTTGAAGACCCGTTTGTAATGGAGCCTGGGTTTAAATGTAATTGTTATATTTATAAATTAATTCTTGCACCCCTAGGATTTGACCTTTTGGTTCACTTGGTGGCTCTAGTGAACCAAACTAGAATAAAAGTCCATAATCAATCCGGGTAGTATATTGTATTCTATATGTGCATGCTTATACTATATATATTATATATTATGTAAACATGCTTCGCATGTTCATTAATATGACGTGTATTTTATATATATATGTGCATGCGCACTAAACAAGATGAGACAAATTAATTACATGCAAACCCCTTAAATTTTTTATATTAAGTCCTAAGCGTTCAAAGATATTTGGAATATCGAACGTCGCCTTCTAGCATGATAAAAATAATAGAGTATCAATTAATTATTATAAGTTTGTTGTGTCACCACAAGGCTTATCTTAATTCTTTGAGATGTTAATTTTATCACATTTGATGCTTATAAAGAAAATTAAACAATATTGTTTTGTTGTGTCACCACAAGGACAATATTTTTCTTTTTTGAATATATGGAGTGCTAGGCTGGACTTAACTTAAATCATTTTAGTTCGGATGTGCACACACTTGACCATTATGATCTAAGAGGCAAAATACAAGGAGTTGCATAGTTGATATAATTGACAAGAGTTGTCCACCTATTTATTTATATATAGTTTGTTGTGTCACCACAAGGCTATATACATTTGAAATGAGATCCTTATTCTCACTAGCATATTTTTAATTAGATATTGCCGAACTATATAAGTGAGGGTAATATAGTTTGATGAAAATAGTGGGAGATACCAATTTAAAATAAGACCTAATTTATTTTGGTAATTAATAAAAGAATGTATGCTAAAATATTGTTAGTTACAAATTCATTTACAGAATCTTACAATGTCTAAATTACTATCACTGCGAAGCATATTAGATGTTATTTAACCGGACCGTATTAAACAGATTGGTTAAGGAAATTGAGAAAAGTTCTCACGGCTGAAAAGCTATCTTACGTCCTTAGTACGCCTATCCCTGCAATGGTTGCAGACAATGCCTCTGAGGAAGAGATTGCTACTTTTAGAAAGTGGGAAGATGATGCACAGTTGGCTCAATGCATCATGCTCGCATCCATGAGTAACGAGCTTCAGCGTCAGCATGAAACTATGGATACTCCTACTATATTCCTGCACATCAAGTAGTTGATGGTGAGGAAAGTAGGACTGATAGATATCAGATATCTAAGGAGCTCTTTCGATCTAGAATGACCAACGACACTACAGTACAGACACATGTCCTAAGCATGATTAATTTGATTGAATAATTAGGTCAATGGGTTTTGTCATGGATGGAGAGTTGAGCCAAGATTTGATCTTACACTCATTCCCGGACTCCTTTCACAATTGTTGTGAATTTTTCATATGAACAAGCTAGATATCAGCCTCGCTGATTTGCTTAACATATTGAAAAATGTTGAGAGTCACTTTCCAACCAAGAAAGACCAAGTCTTATTGGTAGGGCCACATGATCTCTTGAAAAGAAGAACGATTCAAAGAAGGTAAACAGAAAGGCAAAAACAAAGGATAATAAGAACAAAACTGATACGGATAGCAAAGGAGTTTGCTTCCACTGCAATAAGCAAGGACACTGGAAAAAAAACTGCGAGAAGCATCTTGCAGAGGCTAACCAAAGAAGCTTAGTGAAGATTCGGTTACAAATACAAATTTGTTCATGATTTAAAATAAATTTTTCTTTAAGTCAAGGTTCTACTTGGGTATTGAATACCGACTTTGGTTATCATAAATATAGATTTATGAAGGGACCAAGCAGAAGTAGAAAGCTAAACAAATATAAGTAATCATATGTGTGGGAAATGAAGCAAATGTTGCTGCATTAGCCATAGAAACTTAACTTATAGTTTAGCAATGCCTACGGGCAAATCTATTAAGTCAATAAGTTGTTATTGTATTCCAGTTCGCGTTAGAAATATTATTTTCATTTTATTGTTGGACAATGAAATCTTTGGTATTATAATTAAGAACAATTGTTGTTCTATTTATAATAATAATATTTGTATAGAACTGAAATATTACTTAATAGATTTTGTGTACTTGACTTACGTGAAAATATATTTTGCAAATTGAACAAACTAGTATAAGAAAAGGAGATGATCATTCAAAGAGTTGAATGTGTGTATTTGTTGAAATACAAGTATGAATTATTTGAAAGGTTCAAAGAATTCAGAAGTGAAACAAATTGGCAAAGTATTAGGATTCTTTGATCTGATCAATGAAGGAATACTTGTGCAATAAGTTTCTAGATCATCTCAAATGGTTTTCTCATAATGGACGCCTCCTGATACGCAATAATTGATTGATGTATCTAAAAGGAAAAATCGTACCTTATTTGACATGGTGCATCCATAATGATTTTAACAACATTCCAGTATCCTTTTAGGATAATGTCCTAGAAATGGCTACATATTTATAAAAGGTAACCTCAAAATCCAGCCCCAAGACTCTATAAAAGTTATGGACAGGAAGGATTCCTAATCTTAAGTATGTTAAGATAAGGGGTTGTCCAACTTATGTGAAAAGGTTTCAAAGGATAAGCTTGGGACAAGATTTGACAAATACATATTTGTGGGACATCCTAAAGTAAGTTTAGGGCATATGTTCTATAATCCTACTTAGAAAAAGGTGTTTATTGCGAAACACGCTACCTTCTAAGATAAAGATGTTTATCATTGAAGGGACTAGTGGGAGGATAATATAATCTTGAAGTGTTCAAGAACCACAAAACACTATAAGTCAAATAAGAGGAACTTATAGATAGACCTATTGTACCACAAACGTAATCAGAACTGAATAGTATCAAGATACCTGAGAGGTATGGATTCATCATAGATGATGATGATGAGGTACGTATCATAGAAGATGATGATCCAGATACATATGATGAGGTAAGAGTTGTAGACACTCAGAGAAATGGATTGAAGCAAGTTTCTCAAAATGGAACATTCATTTTGATGAAACAAATCAAAAGAGTTTGATTTTATCACAAATAAGAATGAACCTAGTGTGTACAAAAGGGTCAGTGGGAGCGTCGTGACATTCCTAATATTATATGTTGATATACTATAGATAAGGAATGACATACTAATGCTAGAATCAGTAAAGATAATGTTGTCTAAACATTCATCCATGAATGATTTGAGAAGAGTATCGTAATTGGGGATAAAAATTTATATAGATAGATTTAAAAGGATACTCGACTAAACCCAAGGAACGTATATTCATTTGATGCTAAAGTCGTTTAGCATGGCAAACTCCAAGAAATGTCTCATGTTGATGAGCCATGGAGTGTATCTCTCTTAATAGTCCCCACAGACTCCTAAAAAGAGAGATTGCATGAGTGACAATCATGTATGTAATGAAATATACGAGACCTGATGATGATCAGTCATATTCTGGAGAAGTTCACTGTGAGTCAGTGAAAAACATCTTAAAGTACTTAACTGGCACTAAGAATGTGATCAAATTTATGGTGGGTCTGAATTAAAAGTAGAGGGCTTAACAGACTCAAGTTTTTTCAGACAGACTAAGACGACAGAAAATCCAGTTTAAGGTAAAGCGTTACCTTGAACGGTGGTGCGGTGAAATTAGAAAGGTTCCAAACAGCAAAGAGTTATTTTTTTAGTGATAAAGACAAAGTATATAGCTATAAATGAAGCTGCAAGTTGATTATTTGGATGAAAAGTTCATTACAGAACTAGAAATAGTTCCTAAGTCTCATCTTGGATCTAAACATGTGTTGTGGCACTTTCATTTGATTGTAAGAATCATTGAAATGTGGGAAATCACTATAGAGATAGTGGACTCTCAAGAACAACATTACATATCCATTTACTAAAGCTTATCCAACAGTAGGATAATTGTCACTTAGAGAAGAAGGGTATGCGATACCATAGCGATTGGCTTTAGTGCAAGTGGGAGATTGAAAGTAGTATGCACACAAGCCAATCATTTTTGATGATAAAGCATATACTTTTTAATAATCTTATTCATTTATTAATAAAAAGTATTAATTTATTAAAGGCTTTTAATTATCTACATGATGTTGTTTTATAATATGTGATAAACTCATAGTTTTAAGCAATGCTTTTAGAATAATGACGATGATCATTCTAATGAGATCTAAATTTTTAGAAAGCTTAAAACTAAAATAGTTCCCAATCATTGAATTACTAAATTGGGGATTAGTGAATCTGGATAGATTGGTACATATGTTGCTTGCTCATTGGATGAGGATGATTGATCTCGTGATCATTTGTGTGGAGACACTAAAGCAAGTATGTAGGTTCTTATTAGAGAATAAGTTCACTGAACGTGGCTCACTAAGGAATACCCTATGGAGTTTTACTTTTCTGTCAATAGAAATTCCTGTAGTGATAGTAGTACAAGTGATCCTTGGACTTGAGATCATCATAATATCTTATATATGATAAGTTATACTTTGACTTATTCCTTAAGACCATTAAGGGTATATCAAAGGGTATGCTTGGGTATAATAAGTCATATATGGAGATAATGTATGATCAATAAAGAATCTACCGCTTCTAG
This sequence comes from Panax ginseng, assembly GCA_020205605.1. Lineage (NCBI taxonomy): Eukaryota > Viridiplantae > Streptophyta > Magnoliopsida > Apiales > Araliaceae > Panax > Panax ginseng. The sequence continues at coordinate 37,545,932 of CM035127.1, read as the reverse complement.
TAAAAGAAGAGAAATGTCCAATGTGATTCGATAAATGACAACCCAGTAGTCCTTGGCCAATGCAGAATGAAATTAGAAAGGAGTTTCTAATTTGCATTATTTGGTATTGCGAAATACATATAATTTAATAAATTAAGACTTAATAGTAATTCCATGTCTTATATTTAATTGGGACATTGTATGGTGGAAGGATTGTATTGTACGGTAACTATTTACTCAAAGGTTCTTTTATGATTAATGTTGAAATCTATATTATCTGAAAAGTCGTTGATTGCTAGGGAGGCTTATCCCTATTGTAGAATAAATATTATTTATTTAAATAAATTAATTGTTTAATTTATTTATTTAAATAAGATTAGAATTGTTCTAATTGATTTATTCACAACCGGTTTAATATGGAGAACCTAAAGGGTCACACCATAAAAGGAAGAATAATTATTTAAGAAGTTAATGGCATAATCGTAATTATATGTTAAATATATTTAATTTAATCTATGGTGATAGAATAAATTAAATAACTTAATATTTATTATTTAATATTTTAGAAATATTAAATATAAATTAATAAGAGGAGTCTTATTAATATTATTACAATTATTTTTATTTTAATTTCTAAAAGAGTTTATGAATTAATTTAATATTAGTACTCTCATTTATTCCTAATATGATTAGGAGGGAAAATTAGTTAAAAAAGTTTAATTAATTATCCCTAATAAGATTAGGGAGCCCATTTAATTAAAAGAGTTTAATTAAATAAATAATACCTTATTTTTAATTAAATAGGGTTACCCGATATCTTTATAAGGAGAGTCTTATATCAGATATCACAACGACACAATTCCAATAGTTGGAGAGTACGTCCTTTTTCTATAGAGATAGAAAACTAGGGTTTAGACAACCACCCTTCTTCTTGAATATTTCTTTTTCCTTGGTGGATCACCTCTAGAGGCCAAACACTTGGGTGGCTAACGTTGATCAAAGGAAGGAACCAAACCCGGTGGATTCAAGTGGAACGCAAAATGTATTGGAGGTGAACTTGTACCTGAGGAAGCTCGAATATTCAAGGGTATGTTTCTTGTTCTTCATATCTTTTCGTTTAATTAATAATTGTGCATAAAGGATAATCCGAGTATATGGTTTGTAAAATTTTAAACTCTGATTTTACACGTTTCCGCTTATTTTGTGCAATTTGATTGCGTTCATGAATATTACAAACCTAACACATACTAACATCATATGACAAACATATGACAAGTTTTGTATAAGTTTATCAACTTATTTAGGTTCAAGTTGTTTATTCATCTTATTCGGCTTAAGTCCATTGCTTATCCACTTCCCGTATGTTCTTAGCATCTAAGTTCATTAGATTACACTTCTCTTATCAACCTACCGTGATAGAGATAGAAGAGACAAGATCAATTACCTTTAAAGATTACTTCTTCTTCTTGGGAAATCTAACAAAGGAACTTTGACTTAAAAGTGCTTATTCTCTCTAACACTTAAGTTACTTTGTAAGAGAAAGTTGAAAGGAATTTGATCAAGAAATAAATGAATTATGAGCTCTCTATTTATAGGCTTGACAAAGTGAGGGTACCTTAGTCATTTGGACATTCCACCTCCTTTAATCACCTCCTTATTACACCTCCTTATTATTCATTGCTTATCAACCAAGTCTACTTGCTAGCCACTTCTATTACTTGGCCATCACCACACTTGGTCACCACACAAAATGTTTGCCCATCAAGTCAAGTCTACCCACATCTCACTTGGATTGCCCCATGGATCATAGCCAATTCATTCGGCTTACTTAATTAATCTAGCTAATTTCTTATTGGGCTTATACTACAATAGCTTGGACTCATGACATATCAAACACTTAGGCTTGAGTATCACTTACTAATTGGACTTCTACCATTAAGCTAATAATCCTACAAGTCCATTACCTTTAATTAAACAACTTAACATAAATACCTCACGTATAATTCTCGTATGCTAGCTCGTATACTAATTCGTAATATACGTTATTTCATTCTCCATACACAATAGTGTAATACGTCGTATTATACTCACGTTCATTGCCTCGGATAATGCATACGCATCATACGATTACAACTTTCTTTCCTTAACGCTTAATAAACCTAACGTTCCCAAATTAAATCCGCATGCGAAATATTGTGTTTTCCATACTTAGATTATTATTACATAATCCATCTCGTCTTGATGTTATAACGTTACGTATATTTTGGAAGTTCAAAAATAACTCCCGAGCGTTAAACGGTGAATAATGTTTTTTGTAGTGCAAAGAATATCTTTGGCCCGTAGTGCAAAGATGAATATTTGATTCAGGATTTATATTGATTGATGTTACAGGGATAAAATATTGATGATGGACTTTTAAATCATAGAAGATAGTATACTTCATTCTCTACTTAACTCTTCTAATGAATTGTTATTTCCGCTGTGAATATTGATCTAAAACTTGTTGTCCATTATATTTTATTTGATTTATTGAAGGCTAACAATAATATTTTCTACATTATCTTAGTCATAATATTTTTTACTGGGCTAGTTGAGCTCACCATTTTCCTTTTTGTTCCATTTTTCTTCTCAGGATGCGAGAATATAACGGAACTAATGGGATGGAGTGATATTTGGGTGACGCTTATTTTAGCAGTCCTCACTATTTTGTAAAATAGTGTATTAATAATTGTAATGAGAACTTATTTGAGTTTGAATATTGTCTAGAAGACAATATTTGTATTTAAACTAATAGCATATGTGTTGTCGTATTTTGCACGATAATTGTAATATTAAAGTTGTAGTTATTTTCTGTACCATGTATTTGGCGACTCAGAATGGGTTGTGTAGACCTATTTTGGGGGCGTCACAGACTTACCCTCATTGTAGAATAAATGTTATTTATTTAAATAAATTATATAGTTTAATTTATTTATTTAAATAATATTAGAATTGTTCTAATTGATTTATTCACAACCGGTTTAATATTGAGAACCAAAAAGGTCACATCATAAAAGAAAATATTTATTTAAGAAGTAAATGACAAAATTATAATAATAAGTTAAGTGTATTTAATTTAATCTATGGTGATAGAATAAATTAAATATCTTAATATTTATTATTTAATATTTTGGAAATATTAAATATGAATTAATAAGAGGATTTTTATTATTATTACTAGTACTATTATTAGTTTAATTCCTAAACGAGTTTAATAATTAATTAATAAAAATACTCTCATTATTCCTAATTGAATTGAGAGCCTAATTAATTAAAAAAATTTAATTAATTAAAATAAAATCCTATTCTTAAATGGTTTAGGAGGGTTGCTTATATTTATAAATAAGAGAAGTCTTATTATGGGTTAGGGTTACACACTTAATTCCAAGAGTTGGGAGAGTACGTATAATTCTATAGAGATAGAATCTAGGGTTTTGTCAAACATTCATCTTCTTGAATACTTGTTCTTCCTTGGTGGATCACTTCTAGAGGTCAATCACTTGGGTTGCTAACGTTCATCTAACGAAGGAATCCAACTCGGTAAATTCAAGAAGAACGTGAAAAGAATTGGAGGAGAACTTCTAATGATTGTGAATTTTGTAAATAATTAAAAATATTTATTGAATAAAGTAAATATTTTAGTTGGAATATTTATTAAATAAAATAATCATTTGATGAAAATTATTATGGAATAATTAATTTGAGTGTGATAATATTGATTAAATTATGTGAGATGATTTTATAATTGATGCGTATTTTATTACGCTAATGTGATGAAAATATTCTAATTTAATTAAGTAATTAAATTAGAGGATTAATGATTTGTTAAATAAAATTATAATTATATTGGCTAAGTAATTTAATTAAATTAAGTGTGACATGTGTATCATATAATAAGGGAATTATTAAAATAAATAAAAGGGGTGGTTATTGGGTTAGCCAAACAAGGCCTTGAGACCTTTTGTATTTGATAATTGTTGAGAGCCTTTGTTGTTGATAACTGATAACTTAAGTTTACGTAAACCCATTCATCAGCTTAGTTACGCTCAATTGCAAAGTTTGAGAATAGAGAAAATTGAGAGAAACAGAGAAAGAGAGATTCAGTGTGAAAATTAAGAATAGGGAGTTCTGAGTATTCAAAAGAGGAAGAAGATTAACCAAGCTTTCTTTATCATCTAGCTAATATAAGAAGGAATCAAAAGGTATAAACTAACTCTAAGTTCTTAGTTTTTATTTCTCAAAGTTTTTTCACTGTTAATGGTTTTGATGATTGATTTGTTAAAAATTAGATATATTTGCTCTTGGGTATAATTAAATTGTTATGTATCATCTATAATTGGATTTTAAGTAACCAAATTCGTTTATATGTGTTAAAGAAGAGGAATTTGAGTTTTGGTTGTAATATGCAAATTATAGTCTGTTTAGAGGCTAAAATTGGTTGTTAATCCATGCTTGAAATCTTAAAGATGGTTGTTTGTGGTAGAACTCTGAGATGCGAAAACAATTCAATCTAAACAGATCAAAATGGTTGAAAATCAAAGTTGTGGTGAATGATTTCGCTAAGTATGTCTAAATATGAAAAACTAGTATAAACATGAGATTTGAACCTTTAATTTGGTTTGTTAAAAGTTGTTGGGGTGTTATAATGGTTATGTTTATGCTTTATGTTGTGTTTGCTAAATGTATAACATCTGGGTTTGGTTAATTTGGAGTTTGGGTGGAGAAACTAGGAGTTTTTGTAAAGAGCAGAGGTTGTTGTTCGTTTTCTGGAAAACTTATTCTGGAACCGAGCGTTGTCGCGCTACTTTTGGGCGCGACCGCACCAATGGTCAATCAGACCCAATAATAAATTGTTAACAATATAGCTTGGGGAATGTTAACCTAACTTATTTTAATGATTGTAGAGAAACCTAAAACATGTTATAAGACATAATAACATGTTTTACTCACTAAGATGATGTTATAAGTTATGAACTAATAAGTTACGAAATTTTCTAACTCGAGGTCTGTGGGAATTGGAGATGTTGTTTAAATGATAAGTCTTGTGTTATATGTTAATGGAGAGTTTAGATTCATGACATGTGAATGATTAGGATAATCAAATCTCAAGCTAACATTATAGACTTGACTAAAATGAGAAGTAAACCAATGAAGTTAGTGTTAATATAACTAATTGGTATTGTGATCCTAATGGTATATGTAGGATATTTGAATAGCGTGAATACTAAGTTTGTAACAAACGCACGAGGAAAGTTCCCTAAACTTTTCTACTTTATAATTCAACGAGATTTCTTATGTTGTTCGAATGTCTATGTTTCTCAATAAGCTTTCTAATTCTTTCAAAAACATTACTTTGATAAATGATGTTTATTCGATTACAAATCATTGTATTCTATCATTGTTTAAGTACTATCGCGTGAGATGATATTGTTATTGAACTCTTGAATGACTATCAAATCCTTATTGATTCAACTTATACTTAGTTGATGAACGTTCTAAAAATCTAAATTTCCTTTGAAGCTATTTCAAACCAAACTTCCTTTGGTACGGATTCTAATGTTAAAGACTAAGATGAACAACCCTATAATGGGGGGTTATGTTATCGGAAACTATATTTCCTATAAGACCCCAACTTTTATGAATAAAAATTTAATTTTCTCGAAATATTATTTTGAATAATAAGGTGTGGATTTGATATAATGTTATAGTTGTGGGAAATATTTATAAATTTTACAAAGTATACAAGTTTTCATAAAATATTCGTTTGGTTGAGGAATATTCGTACGATGACACAATCATTGGTGGACCTCGCTAAGGAATTTATTGTCGGAGTTAGAAAACGACATAAATATCTTTTTATAAAATAACGGCGAAAGTTTTACCATTAACTGTTGAAATACACGGTGATAAAGGTACAGTAATACACGTTGTTGCATAGTAGCACACGGTATTGATTAATGATGCTTACGTGAGAAGTCACTCAGTTTTATTCAATTATTACCACAATAATTGCTGCATAGTATCTCACGTTATTGATTCAATTATTGCATAATATTTTATATTATTAGTGCAATAATTGAGATGATAAAGTTATTCATATTATTATTTGCATTATTGTCAATGTCTATAAAGTTCTGTCGAGGAAAGGGGTTTGGTCACCAAATTGCGCGTCAATAGGGAGAAATCATTATCGAAAAGCCCCCTCTTTCCTGGGAATGATCTGGTTGTTAATATTGTGAATTAAAATATTAATGATGTATGTTATAAAAAATATATTTTGAGAAGCCAAGTGAATTGAGATAAATAGAGAGAATTTTTATAAAGTATTTGTAATAAATTTGGCTTATTGCATGGACCCCCACTTACCTATTTTTCAAAATAATCTATAGAAAGTTATAAAGTATATATATATATATATATATATATATATATATATTATAATAATTTTTGGTTTTTTATGAAAAATAAAATATATTATATTTTATTATGCATAGTGTTTGCATAAAATTAAAAAATTCGATTTAATTCGGCCAATTTGTCCGTGTGAAACTTTTTTCTTACATTCACCCGTGAGAAATTTCAAATAGTATCCAGCCATTCCCCTATAAATAGGATGCTCAGTTTAGAAAAGAAAATCACACCAGAATCAGATAATTCTTCTTCTATAATATTGAGCGTATTTCTTTAGAGTTTAAGGAACCTTTGAGTGTAGAAAATAGTGAAAGTTTTCTTCAAGAATATATCCGCTATACCAGTTGAAATTTCTCTTCTTTTTGAGGTAAGGGGTATTATTTATTTCATATTCGCCACGATATTATTTTTCAGATTCGTAGGAATTTTATTTTAAATTCAATATTCGTAAGGAATATTATTTTCGTTCAATATTCGTAAGGAATATTATCTTCGTTCAATATTTGTAAGAAATATTATTTTCGTTCAACAGTCGTAAGTGATATTATTTGTGTTCAATATTCATAAGAAATAAAATTTTCTTCCATACTCTGTAGTATATAAGTAATATTATTTTGTTTGAAATTCCGAATTCTACACTCATTTCGTTAAGTATTTCTTCTATACTCCTTGAAATTAGTAGAATATCCTTGAAATTTGCGTTTCATCTAGTATCGTTTCACAATGATATTTTTCTGAACATTCTTGTTAAATTTTAAAACTTTTCATGTCGGGGTACTATTCATTTATATGGCACTATTCATACGTACGACACTATTCATACGTACGGGTAGTATTCACAAAGTACTATTCACAAGATACTATTCACACGAGGTACTATTCATGATAAAAATTGATTTCTTTTTTGTCCAAATTATTTTTGATACGTGAATATTATTCTTGAATTTTACTCCACAAAGCAGTATCATGTTGACAATTTGGACATTTTTAAACTCTAGAAAAATTTAAAGTCTTTAATATTTATCCTTGATTTCAGTTAATTGAATTCTTATATAATTGTCATCATCCTCATGCTTATATTGTGATAAAAGTCATCCTTGGCACGTACTGCATAGATGGACTGTTGATTGGTATGATTAGGACAAGGGATTATTCCGTATAATCATGACATGTAATGTTACAAATGATGTGGTAAAAGTCCTCATTGTCCCGTAGTGCATTGATGGACAGTTTTTGGTATGATCATGACCATGTGTTCTCTTCGGCCAAGGGTGCAAAGATGAATTATTGTTTGACATGATCATGACCATTGTTGATAACACGAATATCCTTGGTCCGTAGTGCATAGATAATTTATGGATGTGATACTAATGAATATCCTTGGCCCGTAGTGCATAGATAATTCAGCGATGTGGATTATTTATTAAGCTGAGTCTCAGCGATAAAATTGATGATAAACTTTTAAATCATAGAAGATAGTAGATATCATGTTCTACTTGACTTTTTTAATGGATTGTTATTTCCGCTGCAGTTGTTGATCTAAAACTTGTTGTCTATTGTATTTTATCAGTTGTTATACTGTTGAAGGCTAACGATGATTTATTCTGCATTATCTTAGTCATAATATTTTTTACTGGGCTAGTTGAGCTCACCCTTTTCTTTCATTGTTCTCTTCAGGAAATGAGAATATAGCTGGGACTAGTTAGAGAATGGAGTGATGGTCCGAGATGGTTGCTATAGTAGTCATCACTATTCTATGAAATAGTGTGATAATAATTGTAATGGGGACTTATTTTGAGTTTGGATATTGTCTTGAAGGAAATATTTGTATTAAAACTCACAACTTATATTTTGTCGTATTCTGCACGATAATTAATAATTGTGTAAATTAAGTTTGTATTTGAATTTTGTTCCATGTATTTGGGGACTCAGAATGAGTGATGTATACCTATTTTGGGGGTGTCACAGTTTTTATCAAAGCTTAGGGATATGATCCCTGGCTGAGATTTAAGGTTACAACTAGGAGGGGAGAGACGGGAAAATCCTTCGCTAGTATGACCTACCTAAGTTTACTTGTTATTTAATTGGTCGGTCAGAATATAGGGATAATATGTGACATGTCAATTAACCCTTGTTTTGTGGCAGTATTTGAAAATGACATCTGAAAATGTTGAGATAAGCAATGGAGCACATAAGACAGTTGAGTCACCGATGATCAATAACCAATATAATGTGCATTAGGAAGGCAATAATCCTCATGTGAACAATGTAACCCCCGAGAAAATTGGATCTTTATGTGAATTAAAATTTTATTTGATTATTTGAATTAAATGAATTTAATTGATTATTTATGTGAGTAAACTATTTGAAGGTCGTTCTATGACCTAAAATGTGCGGATGTGGTTAGTATTCTGGCTATGTGCTAGGATTAATTGTTTTGAATTTCCAAGATGAAAATAAATATTTTTCGAGAAATTTCCGTAAAAACACTATTCATCCGTTTCTGCTCGGAGATTAAGTTTGAATATCTGAGAAACTCGTAATGATAGGATTCTAAGATGTAATGGAATATCCAATAATATTTATGTTATGGCAAACGAAGTTTTTGCCTGCGAACTTAAAACCTAAGGGTTAGGACAAGTGAGTTTTGAGAATTTAATGACTACGTATAATTATTAGGGTTATTATACGTGAGGAATACGAGTATGATACTAGATATTATACGAGTATATTACGAATATTATTATGACGTATAATATGAATATCGTACGAACTAAATATAAAGAGAATACATGAATTGTACGCATAAAATACGATTAGTCTTAATGGACTTTGAGTTTATGGATTTTGTAGAATCCAATTGGATTGGATTATAGCAAGCCCAATACTTTGTGAAGTCAAGCCCAAGTTAGGCCCAATATGAATTAATGTTAAGGCCCAAACCAAGAAAATAAATCTCGAATCTAACCGATGGGTCACCGGATGGGTAAAACCCATGGGACAACCCATGGGGGACACCCATGGAGCATGTGGGACGGCCACTTGGCAACCAAGTAAAGTGGTTACTTGGTGGCCACACAATGAATAGTAAGGAGGTGGGGCACAAAGACCATTTTACCCTCCATTTGGTTTTTCTATAAAAGGAAAGCTAGAGTTGGTCATTTAATGTTTTACAAACATTATCCAACATATTTTGAGAGAGAGAAAAGTGTGATAACAAGTAATCAAGTGAGTTCTAAGCAAAACATTCAAGCTTTATCAAGAACGCGAAGAAAGTAAAGGTAATATTTTGTAAACGTTAGTCTTTGATCTTTTTCGATTTCTTTTTCGTAGAGAAGTATGAATTGGTGGAGCATGTCTCTTCCGGAGTCATAAGGATTGCTAATACTGGATTAAATCATTATAAGTCATGTATGATTAGTAATCGTAAGTGGTTAAGTAAGTTTTAAAATTAAAGAAAATCGTAAAACGTTTATTTGGTTGTTGATGGACAAATTGAAAACCATCAGAGGGTATGTGCATCTTGTTTGGTTAGGATGTAAATGATGAAGCAATGGAGTAGTTCCATTTGATTTGGCATACAAAACTCGAGTAACGAAGTTATGGTGCAATTTACGAAATTAGTCGTTAAATGTTGAAAATAGAAAAATCTCGGATTAGTAGTCGAAAGTTGCCGTGTAACGTGAAAACCATGGTTTTCAATGGCATAACGTAAGATAGGGTATTTGAGAGTTGTGGACTCAAGAATCGTCGAATTCTGACTTAGAACGAAGAAACGAGCTATGAATGCTCACGAACGTTAAACGAACGCTCAATAATGAGCTAATCAGTGAATTCTGTGTTAAAAGATTCAAAAATGAAATATTTTCTAATGAAATCATAGTGTATGTGATTAGTGTGCTAATGGCTTTTGAACGACCCAATTCGGACGTAAAACGATTTAGTTTTGAACCCGTGAATTTCACAGAATAAGAAAATTGTCAAAACTATCTGAGGCTCACCCAAATCTTAATCACTCACGCCGCAGCGCTGGAGCGCCAAGTCGAGAGCATGGACACTGCAGAGTTAGGGAGGCATCATCACTCTTGCATAGGAAGTCTCATGTACGCAACACGAGACATGAGGTTAGCTATCGTTAGTTAGTTGTGTGCATAGCATCAATGATAGGTATAAGGGCCAAGGCCAAGCCAATGATGAGTCGAGGAAAAGTTAGACTTAGTCAGTTTTTGAACCCAAATGTTGCAAGACCATTATGGGGAAAGTGTATATACTTAATGTACATGTTAAGACCATTCCTATGACACATCTATAGTGATGACGTTAGGAATTGAACGTGCTTTATTAGTAATGAAATGATGAATGTTAATAAGCTGTAAGGGTGGATAAATACTTGAACGCATTTTATTCATGAAATAAAGTCGGTTAAGTTATAGAAGAGAAAGAAGTTGGTAGAAACAATGTTATTAGATTGTTTGGTAGCTAATTACAGTGTGCTATATGAATATATCATGTAGATACTGTAAAGACTGAGAACTGTTGAATATTTATTAGAAGACGCTTGAAGGCAAGTTTTCTTAATGCTTGTCTAACCTCAGTGTTAGCCAAGTTCTATGTGATTCATGCTATGAGATGCATGAATTGTTTTGACGAAAGGGTCGATGCCAAATTTAACTCGGCTAGACTAATCCTGAAGAGTTGATTGATTTATTTACAAGTCTTTCAATATATAATTGATAATGCTATCCTACGCCAATTATTTGGTATGGATTCAAGGTAAGCCTGAGTATAAATAAACAAATGTATTTTACATCGATTATTCGATGGGCACGCGAGGTTGCCAAAACATAAATGTAAATACGTTTAACGGATGAGTGTTGATGAACATAGAGTACTATAGGCTGATCACCTAGATGTGCTCGTAAGATATATCGGACTTACGATCTTAGTGTCGGGTTGTCCTTTTTCATGAATGAAAACAAAAGTGAATGTTCGTGGTCTTTTACCTACTCAGAATTCCTAAGTTCCTATAAGTACTTCGGAATTGTTTTATGAGAAAGAAAAGTGCTATACAATGTTTCATAGTACTTCATAGCTATTTGTTCAGTTATTGAAGAATAATCATATGATTCTCGACGTGGTATTTATATTATATATTACTAGACTTGCTGAGCTAGTTATGCTTACTTCTTGCTTGAATTATATGATTGCAGCTAAGGCCGAACGAACTGAGGGTTCTAAGAAAGATAAAGGCAAGGCTAAAATGCATAATTAGTTATCCTCTAATAGACTAGTATGTTTGTATGTATTACATTTATGAACAATAAAGAATGTATTCGGTTATAGAACCTTGGAAAGGATTTATTATTATTGTAATAAGAATGTAGTTAATACACTCATTGTGTTGTTGTTTCAATGCAATGAATGTATAGTTAGTAGTATCGTGTAGCACCATCTGTCGGGTTGGAAGATACCCGGATTTGGGGGCGTCATATGTGGTATCAAAGCACTAGGTTATAAAACTTAAGGAGGGAAGAACCTTAGGCTAATAACCTCATAAGTAGATGAGAAGTAGAAGTGAATGAACTCTAGTAGAATGAGTTAATTAAGTATTGAGGAAATTCAGTACCGAAAGATTTAAAAGATGGAAATTAACCCTAAAAAAATTTAATTTAATTTGTGCTGATATTATTGTGTATTATGTACTAATCAACATGTTATGTGTTATTGTAGATGTCCATCGATAGCTACATGTATAGGGATATACATGTAGTGAGTGAAGAGTCAGTGAAAAGGATAGAGTGTGTACCAGTGCTAGTAGCGGTAGTATCAGTGATTAACATAGAAGAGTCCGAGCCTGAGGAGGATATATCAGAGGAGGACTATTCAGAGGGAGATATGGGATTGGCGTTATATTTAGATATGATGATCAATGTGGAGGAAGATATGGAGGTAACATCGATTAATATGGTGGTACCTGTACTAGAGCCAACACCTCCGGATGCAATTAGGGCATTATATCTAGCGGTGCTTAACGCAATGTGCAACTGCGCACTATGTGCAGAATCAGAGGGAGGAGATCAATGATGTCCATGAGGCTAAGGAATCTGCAGAAGCAGATTTCAAGATTGAGCATGATGAGAAGGTGCTCATGAAGGATAAGGCCATGGGTATAAGAATGAGGCCGTAGATCTTTGTAGAGAACTGGGGATGAGGGACCAGAAAATAGCACAGATGTCTTACATCCACGACAGTGCTCTTGAGGTTTTCAAGCTAAAGATTTCTTGTTATTCCATTGAGTCAGGACAAACTCGACATACTATAAGTCAGGATATTGTGTCGATTCTGGAGAATGAGAAACACGAGAATGCTATTATGCAGTATTTAGAGTTTAGAATGGTAAATACTTTTGTGTAGTGATGTAAAGCCCTCTTTTAGTTAAAGGGTAGTCTTTTTGTAAATCCCAACTTTTGTGAAGTTCAATTGCAGGATAGAAATGTAATAGCTTTTGGCTATGGAAAGAAAATTGTAAATAGTTTCAAACTATGAAGAAGCATATGAATATAATAAAGTTTTTATTAAATGTGCTTTGTTGTGTATGAGTTAAAGCATATGAAGCAAATAAGTAATAATGAAACTTTATTTATTTAATCAGCAAAATGCCGCCAAAAAGGAGACAATGTAATTAAGAGGCTGAGTCCCAAAACGATAATCAAGGGGTCAAAATAACCCTATGCAGGAGTTCGTTATTTTATTAATGGCCGCATTTAATCAAACCGGGGGTAGAGCACACGTAATACCTAGGGTAGCCAGAATGACTACCTTTAAAGAATTCAAAAGTTTAGGTTCGCCTTAGTTCAAGGGAACCACGGACCCAATAGAGGCCCAGACATGGGTGAAGGAAATAGAGAAGGAGTTTGTTATCACAAACGTGAGTGAAGCGCAAAAGACTTCTTTTGCGACTTACATGATGAAAGGGGAAGCCAACTTTTGGTGGGAGGCTCACCAGGGTGGGACTAGAACTTATGTTGTTACGTGGGAACAGTTCAAGAAGGTTTTCTTCGAGAACTACTTTCCTACTAGTATGCAGGGAAGGATGGAGATTAAGTTCCTAGAACTTAAGCAAGGGGACATAACGGTTCTCCAGTATGCGACCAAGGTTTGTTCCACACCAAGTGGCTACTAAGGAGAGGAAGGCTCGTAGGTTTGAGCCGGGATTGAAACCCTAGCCCTATAGTAAGATTTATGTGTTCCAGAGTGCTTCCTACGGAACCATTCTGGAGAAGGCAATCTTGCGAAAGGTGGTAGTGAGGCGTTGACCCAATACCACAAAGAGAGGAAGAATAATGGAAAAAAAGAGGGAGGATCCAAGGTAGAGGGAGCTAGTGGAAGTGGCAGTATGCCAAAGAGAAAGAGTTTTAACTTCGGGAATACTGGAGTGAAATAAAGGTATCCTAAGCATAGGATCGAGGCATACAAGACATGCGGAAAGACTCATCTAAGAGTGCATGCTCAAGGGAAGTCGGGATTGTTGTTACAATTGTAAGGGGAGGGCATATATCACCCAATTTTTCTAATCCTAAGAAGAACTAGGGATGTTTTTTTTGCGGATTGATGGACCACATGGCAAGAAAATGCACAAATATGGGAAATGAGGGTAGCAAGAGTGCTAGTGGTGCTAAGTTAGCCATTACTGGACCAACACCATCGGGTAGACCTACTGCCCGTACTTTTAATATGACTGTCCAAGATGCGGTTGCATCGGCGGATGTAGTAGCATGTATCACTCCAGTCAATGAAATAAATGCTTATGTGTTGTTTGATTTAGGTGCTACTTGTTCTTTTATAGCATGCGAATTTGCTAAGCGATTAGGTTTATTCCTGAAAAGATTAGAAATACCTTTAGACGTTAAGGTAGCGAACGAAGAGATAATTCCCGTTAAACATATCCATAGGAATTGTTTCGTAGATATTAGAGGTATTAGATTATCAATAGATCTTTTACCGATAAGGTTAAGAGAATTTGATGTAATTCTTGGTATTGATTAGTTAATTAACCATAGAGCGATAATAGATTATCATAGAAAGAGTGTAAACCTATGGTTTTCTAAGAAACCCAAGGTGGTGTTTTACGGTAATAAATCACCGGGACGTTCTTGTTGTCTAACCATGACACAAGCTAGGAAAAATGTTGAGGAAGGGGTGTATAGGTTACCTGTGCAATGTTGTGGATACCCAGAGAGTGGGAGCATCATTGGAGCAGATACCTATAGTGAAAGAGTTGGCATATGTATTTCCGGAAGAGTTATCAGGTATTCTGCCAGATAGGGAAGTCGAATTTGTGATTGACTTGGTACCGGGTACGGCACCAGTTTCTAAGGCACCTTATAGAATGGCGCCGGTAGAAATGAAGGAGTTAATGGTTCAATTACAGGAACTATTAGACAGGAAGTATATTCGATCGAGTGTGTCTCCGTGGGGAGCACATGTGTTGTTTGTAAAGAAGAAGGATGGGTCGTTACAACTTTGTATCGACTATCGAGAGTTGAACAAGTTAACGGTTAAGAATAATTACCCATGGCCCAGGATCAATGATCTTTATCATCAGTTGAAAGGGGCAAAATAGTTTTCTAAGATAGATTTGCGTACGGGATACCATCAGTTGAAGGTAAGGAAGGAGGACGTACATAAGATGGCATTCAGAACTCGTTATGGTCATTATGAGTTTCTTGTTTTGTCATTTGGGTTGACTAATGCGTCAGCCGCATTTATGGATATGATGAACAGGGTATTTAAACAATATTTGGACAAGTTCATCGTAGTGTTCATTGATGATATTCTAGTCTATTCTAAGACGCTAGAAGATCATGCTGAACATTTAAGGATTGTGTTGGAGACACTACGTAGAGAGAAGTTGTATGAGAAATTCACTAAGTGTGAATTTTGGCTTGAGAGAGTGCAGTTTCTAGGACATGTTATTGATAAAGATGGCATTTCTGTGGATCCAGTGAAGGTGGATGCAGTTAATAATTGGGATCAACCAAAAATGCCAATCGAGGTTCGACGTTTTCTGGGGTTAGAGGGATACTATAGGAGGTTCATTCAGGACTTTTCTAAAATAGCTACTCCATTGATGAAATTGACTAGGAAGTCAGTAAAGTATGTGTGAACTGAGAAGTGTGAGAATAGTTTCTAGGAACTAAAAATAAGGTTAAGTGAGGCACCTATATTATCTTTACTAGATGATACGGGGAATTTTGTAGTGTATAGCGATGCTTCACATAGAGGACTGGATTACGTGCTCATGCAGCATTGCAAGGTCATTGCGTATGCATCACGCCAGTTAAAGGATTATGAGAAGGTCTATCCTACTCATGACCTAGAATTGGCAGTGGTAGTTTTTGCCTTGAAAATATAGAGACATTATTTATACGGGGAGAAGTGTGAGATATACACGGATCATAAAAGTCTGAAATATATCTTTACACCAAAGGAGTTGAATATGAGACAGAGAAGGTGGTTAGAGTTGATAAAAGATTACGACTGTGATATCTTATATCATCTGGGGAAGGCAAACGTAGTAGCCGACGGACTAAGTAGGAAGGGTAGGGAAAAGCTATCAATGTTAATGACTCAAAATGAGTTAGTAATGGAGATGGCAAGAATGGAGTTAGAATTTAAGTTACCAAGTGAAGCGGTAGAAATGTTATTTACAATGGAGACTCGACCAACGATAGTGGAACGGGTTAAGGAAGTACAACTTGGTAATGAGGAGTGCGAACGAATGAAAAAGATAATGAAGGATGAAGTGAAGACTAAGTATAACCTTGATAAAGAAGGATTACTTCGTTTTGAAGAAAGAATTTGGGTTCCAAATAATTTCGAGTTAAAAGAAGAGATTATGAGTGAGGCACATAGTTCGAGGTACTCGATACATCCTGGTAGTACTAAGATGTATCAAGACCTTAATAAGAACGCTTGGTGGCCAAATATGAAGAGGGAGATAGTAGAATATGTTAGTAAGTGCTTAACTTGTCAAAAAGTTAAGGCTGAACACCAACGACCGGGTGGATTTTTACAATCACTAAAGATTCCGGAGTGGAAATGGGAGTATATCACGATGGACTTTGTGGTGGGACTTCCAATGACGAGGAAGGGTTACGGCGCTATTTGGGTAATAGTGGATCGGTTTACGAAATCAGCTCACTTTTTACTAATAGGAGTTAGGTATAACCTAGAGCAATTAGCTAAGCTTTATGTTAAAGAAATTATTTTGAGACATGGAGTACCTGTTTCGATTGTGTCAGATCGTGATCCACGATTCACGTCGAACTTTTGGAGGAGTTTGCAAGAGCAACTAGGAACACAATTGAGGTTGAGTATGGCGTATCATCCACAGATGGATGGACAGAGTGAACGAACAATTCAAATGCTAGAAGATATGTTAAGATCTTGCATTATGGATTTCAAGGGGAGTTGGGACGAACATCTACCTTTGGTAGAGTTCACTTACGACAATAATTTTCACGCTAGTATAGGCATTCCGCCTTACGAAGCGTTATATAGGAGGAAGTATAGAACTCCACTTTGCTGGGATGAAGTAGGTGAACGTCAAATGTTGGGACCAGAGTTGGTACAACAAACGACAGACATGGTTAAGCTAATACGAACACTATTAGTAGTGGCTCAAGATATACAAAAGAAGTATACAGATCCTCATCGTGAAAAGAGGGAGTTTGAAGTATGCAGATCCTCATCGTGAGTCTTAGCGATAAAATTGATGATAAACTTTTAAATCATAGAAGATAGTAGATATCATGTTCTACTTGACTTTTCTAATGGATTGTTATTTCCGCTACAGTTGTTGATCTAAAACTTGTTGTCTAGTTGAACTCACCATTTTCTTTCATTGTTCTCTTCAGGGAATGAGAATATAGCTGGGACTAGTCAGGGAATAGAGTGATGGTCCGAGATGGTTGCTTAAGTAGTCATCACTATTCTATGAAATAGTGTGATAATAATTATAATGTGGACTTATTTTGAGTTTGGATATTGTCTAGAAGATAATATTTGTATTAAAACTCACAGCTTATGTTTTGTCGTATTCTGCACGATAATTAATAATTGTGTAAATTAAGTTTGTATTTGAATTTTGTACCATGTATTTGGCGACTCAAAATGAGTGATGTATACCTATTTTGGGGGCGTCACAGTTTGTATCAAAGCTTAGGGATATGATCCATGGCTGCGATTTAAGGTTACAACTAGGAGAGGAGAGACGGGTAAATCCTTCGCTAGTATGACCTACCTAAGTTTTCTTGTTATTTAATTGGTCGGTCAGAATATAGGGATAATATGTGGCATGTCAATTAACCCTTGTTTTGTGGCAGTATTTGAAAATGACATCTGAAAATGTTGAGATAAGAAATGGAGCACATGAGACCATTGAGTCACCGATGATCAATAACCAGGATAATGTGCATCAGGAAGGCAATAATCCTCTTGTGAACAATGTAATGCCCGAGAAAATCGGATCTTTATGTGAATTAAATTTTTATTTGATTATTTGAATTAAATGAGTTTAATTTATTATTTATGTTAGTAAGTTATGTAAAGGTCGTTCTATGACCTAGAATGTGCGGATGTGGTTAGTATTCTGGCTATGTGCTAGGATTAATTCTTTTGAATTTCCAAGACGAAAATAAATGTTTTCCGAGAAATTTCCTTAAAAACACTATTCATCCATTTCTGCTCGGAGATTAAGTTTGAATTTCTAAGAAACGTGTAATGATAGGATTCTAAGACGTAATGGAATATCCAATAATATTTCAGTTATGGCGAATGAAGTTTTCGTCTGCCTACTTAAAACCTAAGTGTTAAGAAAAGTGAGTTCCGAGAATTTAATGACTACGTATAATGATTAGGGTTATTATACGTGAGGAATACGAGTTTGATACTAGATATTATACGAGTATAGTACTAAGATTATTACGATGTATAATACAAATATCATACGAACTAAATACGAAGAGAATACGTGAATTGTACGCGTATAATACAATTAGTCTTCATGGACTTTGAGTTTATGGATTTTGTAGAATACAATTGGACTTGGATTATAGCAAGCCCAATGCTTTGTTAAATCAAGCCCAAGTTTGGCCCAATATGAATTAATGTTAAGGCCCAAACCAAGAAAATAAATCTCGAATCGAACCGATGGATTACCGGATGGGTAAAACCCATGGGGGGACCCATGGAGCATGTGGACCGGTCACTTGGCCACCAAGTAAAGTGGTTACTTAGTGGCTACAGAATGAATAATAAGGAGATGGGGCATAAAGACCATTTTACCCTTCATTTGGTTTTTCTATAAAAGGAAAGCTAGAGTTGGTCATTTGATCTTTTAGAAACATTGACCAACATATTTTGAGAGAGAGGAAAGTGTGATAACAAGTAATCAAGTGAGTTCTAAGAAAAACATTCAAGCTTTATTAAGAACGCGAAGAACGTAAAGGTAATATTTCGTAAACGTTAGTCTTCGATCTTTTTTGATTTCTTTTTCATAGAGAAGTATGAATTGGTGGAGCATGTCACTTCTGGAGTCATAAGGATGGCTAATAGTGGATTAAGTCATTATAATTCATGTATGATTAGTAATCGTAAGCGGTTAAATAAGTTTTAAAATCAAAGAAAATCGTAAAACATTTATTTGGTTGTTGATGGACAAATTGAAAACCATCATAGGGTATGTGCATCTTATTTGGTTAGGATGTAGATGATGAATCAATGGAGTAGTTACATTTGATTTGGGGTAGAAAACTCGAGTAACGAAGTTATGGCGAAATTTACGAAATTAGTCGTTCGACGTTGAAAACGTTAAAATCTCGGATTAGTAGTCGAAAGTTGTCGTGTAACGTGAAAACCTTGGTTTTCAATGGCATAACTTAAGATAGGGTATTTGAGAGTCGTGGACTCAAGACTCGTCAAATTTTGACTTAGAACGAAGAAATGAGCTTTGATCGCTCACGAACGTTAAACGAACGCTCAATAATGAGCTAATCGGTGAATTCTATTTTAAAATATTCAAAAATGAAATATTTTCTAATGAAATCATAGTGTATGTGATTTGTGAGCTAATGGCTTTTGAACGACCCAATTCGGACGTAAAACGAATAAGTTATGAGCCCGTGAATTTCACAGAATAAGAAAATTGTGAAAACTATCTGAGGCTCAAGGTCTGCGCCGCATCACAACCCCAAGCTTAATCACTCGCGCAGCAGCTCCGGGTCGAGAGCATGGACACTGCAGAGTCGCGCTGTAACCCCACTCTTGCATAGGAGTATCGCATCGCAAAGACAAGAGACATGAGGTTAGCTATCGTTAGTTGGCTCTCCGCAGCTTAATGATAGGTAATTTTGTGTATCGATCGCCGAGCCAAGGGAAAAGTTAGACTTAATCAGTTTTTGAACCCAAATGTTGTAAGACCATTATGGGGCAAGTGTATATACTTAATGTATGTGCTAAGACCATTCTTATGACACATCTATAGTGATGACCTTAGGAATTTAACGTGGGTTATTAGTAATGAAACGATGAATGTTAATAAGCTGTAAGGGTGAATAAATACTTGACAGAGTTTTATTCATGAAATAAAGTCGGTTAAGTTATAGAAGAGAAAGAAGTTGGCAGAAACAATGTGATTAGATTGTTTGGTAGCTAATTACAGTGTGCTATGTGAATATATCATGTAGATACTATAAAGACTGAGAACTATTGAATATTTATTAGAAGACGCTTGAAGGCAAGTTTTCTTAACTCTTTTCAACCTTCGTGTTATCCAAGTTCTATGTGATTCATGTTATAAGATGCATGGATTGTTTTGATGAAAGGGTCGATGCCAGATTTAACTTGGCTAGACTAATCCTGAAGAGTTGATTGATTTATTTACAAGTCTCTCAATATAGAATTAATAACGCTATCCTACGCCAATTGTTTGGTACGGATTCGTGATAAGCCTGGGTATGAATAAATAAATGTATTTTACATCGATTATTCGATGGGCACGCGAGGTTGCCAAAACTTAAACGTAAATACATTTAACGGATGAGTGTTGATAAACATAGAGTACTATAGGTTGATCACCTAGATGTGCTCGTAAGATATATCGGACTTACGGTCTTAGTGTCGGGTTGTCCTTTTTCATGAATGAAAACAAAAGAGAATGTTCATGGTCTTTGACCTACTCAGAATTTCTAAGTTCCTATAAGTACTTCCGAATTGTTTTATGAGAAATAAAAGTGATAGACAATGTTTCATAGTACTTTATAGCTATTTGTTCATTTATTGAAGAATAATTATATGATTCTCGACGTGGTATTTATATTATACATTGCTAGACTTGTTGAGCTAGTTATGCTCACTTTTTACTTAATTTATATGATTGCAGCTAAGGCCGAACAAACTGAGGATTCTAAGAAAGATAAAGGCAAGGCTAAGATGGATAATTAGTTATCCTGTAATAGACTAGTATGTTTGTATGTATTACACTTATGAACAATAAAAAATATATTCGGATACAGAACTTGGGAAAGGATTTAATATTATTGCAATAAGAATGTAGTTAATACACTCATTGTGTTGTTGTTTCAATGGAATGAAAGTATAGTTAGTAGTATTGTGTAGCACCATCTGTCGGGTTGGAAGATACCTCGATTTGGGGGCATCACAAACAACAACACCGACCAAATGACGAACGACGGTATGTTTGGGAACTTTTTAGAATTTATGCAACACCAAACGAGAGAGACTCATGTTCATAATGTAGGTGGAGTCAATGGCAACTCACGGCTGGTCACTGCTAAATAGTTCAAGGAGCTGGGACCGCCGGAGTTTTTGGAAAAGCCAGAGCCACTTAAGGCAGAGGCATGGATTAAGTAGATCACCAAGATATTTCATTATTTAGGATGCTCAGAGGAGAAAAAGGTTCCCTTCGCCACCTTTATGTTGCGTGAAGAGGCAGATTACTAGTCTGTAAAATGTACTCATCTTTCTGCACTCAAGATGTCTTGGGAGAAGTTCTAAGAATTGTTCAACGACAAGTACAGTCCCGAAAGTACTCGTCACATGAAGGAGGTAGAATTCATCAAGCTGGAGCAAAACAATATGACTGTATCGCAGTACGAGGCTAAGTTTATCAAGTTATCCTGATTTGCATTCCATTTGGTAGATAATGAAGAGCGTATGACGTGAATGTTTCTGCGAGGTTTGAAACCCAAAATACGTCAATACCTCATTTCTCATAAACTTTGTTTATATTCAGATGTTGTGAATAGGGCTCGGTTAGCGGAGCGCGATAATGAGTCCGTTCAACCAAAAGGTAATGACCAACAACACAATAATAATCGTACCAGTGGAAACAACCATCGGAACAACAATAATCATCTTGGAGGAAATTATCATGCCAAAAATAGTAACCACTTCGGTGGTAATCATGGCCAAGATAACAGGAAAGGTGAACTAAGTGAGAATAACTTTAAGAAGAGAAGATTCAATAATGACAACGTAAAGACGTCGGCAGCAACACCAGCACCCGCACCAATTTTCAAGGAAGATGAACGACCACCGGTCGTATGTTACAAATGCGGACAGGAGGGACACATCCTCCCAAATTGTACGCAACAACCCAAAGCGTATTTTAATCGCGGAAGAGAAGGTCACCTAGCTCAATTTTGTCATGTAATGAAGTCAAGTCCAGCTGGGATGGAGACGCCAAAAGATGCCCCAGACAAGTAAAAATCGGTAGTTCAAGGGAGAACGTTTTCGTGGCGAGGAACCCAAACAAAGTTATCACGGGTAAGTTAATCATAAACTCTTAGGAATTCTATACCTTATTCGATATCGGTTCCACCCACTCTTTTATTTCTCCTACTTGCGCTCAACGTTCGAACTTGACCCCTAAGAAATTAGACTATGACTTATCTGTTGAAACTCCGTTGGGAGAAACCTTCGTTACATCCACCATTTATAAATCATTTTTTATTCAAATCAGCATCCTCACGTTACTTGTCGATATTATCTCTTTGAAAATATTTGCCTTTGATGTGATTTTAGGAATCGACTGGTTAACTATTCATCATGCTAAAATTGATTGTTTTCATAAAGTTGTTAGTTTTCATATTCCTAACCAACTTGTTATGAGAATTCAAGTAACCAAACCACTAAAGTCAATCACTGTCATATCAAGTCATAAGTAAAGAGCCCTGAGCCTTTCATTGGTGACTTCTTTGTGTAGGAAGCACCGAAGCCAGACTTTCCGTAGGGGACACTGTGAATAACGGTGGCAAGTTGATAGGTATCAATGTGAGATGCTATCCAAGTCTTGGATGAAAGTCACAGTTTTGGATGATATTTCTATTGTTAAAAAATTTCCTGACGTAATCTCTGAAGAACTTCCTGGCCTACCCCAAGAGCGTGAAATCGAATTTTGTATTGACCTTGAACCCGATACAAAACCCTCAAATATTTATTCACCCAAAATGAACGTAACACGCGCTAAAGACAATGGCTCGAGCTATTGAAGATTACGACTAAACAATTCAATACCATCCTGGAAAAGTGAACGTGGTAGCTGACGCGTTGAGTAGAAGATCGTATGCGTTTATGAGTGCGATATTGTTAACACAAACACCCATTTCATATAATTTACAAATGATGGAGATAGTGTTAAAGACTCTAGGTGTGACGCCCCCAAAATATGTCCATTCCATCCAACCCATTCTGAGTTGTCAATACATGGTACAGAAATAACTACAACTTTATTATTACAACATATAAACTGTGAGTTTAAATACAGATATTGCCATCTAGACAATATCCACATACAAATAAATCCTCATCATAATTATTGATACTTTATTTTACAACAATGGTGAGGACTACTAAACAACTCTCCCTAGAACTTTCATTCCATACCCGAGGCTGCATACTTCGCATTATATTCTTGCCTCACGAGAAGAAAAAATGGAACAAAAAGGAAAAGGGTGAGCTCGACTAGCCCAAAGAAAGAATATTATGACCAAGATAATATACAACAAAATTATCGTTAGTCTTCAACAGGAAAAATATAATAGAATACAATAGACAACAAGTTTTAAATCAATATTCGCAGTGAAATAATAATTCATTAGAAGAGTTAAGTAGAGAATGCAAACTACTATCTTCTATGTATGAATTTTAAAGTTCATCGCCTATTTTTATCCCTCGTAACATCAATCAATATATATCGGGATCAAATATTCATCCCTTGCACTTCTGAGCCAAGGACATTCACCGATTGGTCATGTTCATCTAAACACTGTTCATCTTTACACTACGGGCCAAAGATATTCATCGAAATCATTCATCTTTGCACATCGCCAAAGATATTCATCGAAATCAATCATCTTTGCACTACTGAGCCAAAGATATTCCATAATATCATCATTTAAGAGACCGAGGATGATGAAAAATATTTTTAAAGAAAGCGAATCCGGTGAAACAAAATGACAAGGATTAAGGATTAAGGATTCGTACTTTGTTTTATCCACGTCAAAAATACCTCAAAAATAATCATAGTGGTGTAAAATTCAAGAATGATCAAAACATGGATACAATCAAAGCTAGTATCCACAATAGATATTTTAGACGAAAAGAAAATTTTTTATTTTTCGATGAATAGTGCCGTATTCGTGAATAATGTACAGAGTATCGTGAATAGTGCAGTATCGTGAATGAAAGTAACCCCGACACCAAAAGTTCCAAATTTGATAAAAAAACTTCAGATCAATATTTTGAGATAATGATATTGAAGAAATAATATCATTCTGAAAAAATAATATCCTTACCTCGAAAGATCGAAGATTTAAGCTGGAATCTTTGGATATAGACTATATCTTGAACTTTCACCGTATAGCAATACTCAAAGTATACTCAAAATACTCACAAGAATACGCTCGATAATATAGAGAGAGAAAACTTCAGTTTCTGGTGTGATTTTCAATTCTAACCTAAGCACCTATTTATAGGAAATTGCTTAGAACACCAAAGCAGAAAATTTAATATAATATTAATATATATAAAAATATTATACGTATTCCTTGAAATCTTAATCTCAAAGCAATTCACACATGCCAACCTTCTAGAAAAAATAAAAAAACGTTTTTCTAATTTAAAATAATTTAAACTTCCAAAAATCAATTATTTTGAACTTCGGAACTTCAATAATTCACAATAAATAGCCCTTTTTCTAGAAAATTCAAATCTCGCGAGTTTTTATAGGAAATTCAATTCTCTACAACTTTGCAGAAGAAATATTTTCCAAATTTCAAACAGAAATTGACTGAAATCCACAAATGGGCGATTTTACAGGCTATAATCAAATTTCAGTCAATAAATGGGGTCCAATTGACATGTTTAACATGTTTTAAACATTTTGGTAACAAAATACTCCTCCTCCACATATACTCATATATCCCACATTCATCGTAAAAATATCATCGTTAATATATTATTAAAATAATATATTTAAATAAATTATTTTATCAGAAAAAGATAAAATATTAATTTTCAACAATTGTCACATTAAAAATTTTCTCCATCTATATCCTCATAAAATTAATATTTTCCTCATCGTATGAATCAATAATTAATTATTCACAAATAATATTACAGAATCACAATATTGACAACCGTGCGGTTCAGGAAGAGGGGCTTTCAATAAGAATTTCTCCTTCTTTGGCGCAGCAATTAGGTGACCAAACCTCTCCTTAGACAGAACTTTCTGAACATCGCCAATAATGTTATCAAATAATATTATTCAGATAATATGAATTATTGGTTCGATAATTGAAAAATCTTGTGTAATAACAATTATCAAACAACAAAGCAATATAAAATATCATCGCAAAGCAATTATTGAATCAATAAAATAAAATCTTTGAGCGGTAATTATCGTAACCATTATTGAGTAGTGCCTTCTTACGTAAGAATCAATAATTGGTGCAATACCGCATCATCTTGTGTAATAACGCATATTCTCGTGTTTTAACCACTAGGGTATTCCAACAAAGTGTAAGCAGTAACAACTACGTAGTTATTTTTAAACAACTTATTTTTGTCGGTTTTCTTCCTCCAATCGCTTTCGTTATGGGGCCCACACATGGTCACTGCTTGCATAAATCATACGAATATTCTCGACAAGACGAATATTCCACGACCAAACGAATATTCTCCAAACAATAATGAATATTATATCACCACTTGCTTATTTAAAATATTTGCGCATTTTACCCATAACTAACCACATTAATCAAATCCACCCTTACTATTTCAAAATAATAAATAAAGGAAATTCCTTTTTATTTAAAAAAATTTCGGGGTCTTACACTAGGGACCCATGTGATGATAACAAATATACGAGTAGAACCGACTATAATCGATAAAGTTAAAGTTGCTCAAGCTACAGACCCGGAACTGATGAATATAAAGAAGAAGGTACAAGAAGGCATTATTCTAGAAGCAATAATCGACGAAAAGAGGAAATCTCAACCCTCGATTTAATTCGTACATTTGAAATTCTCAATCGATTAGGAACTATAGCCTATAGACTCGTTTTACCGCTAAGTATGTCGCGTGTTCATAATATTTTTCACATATCGATGTTACGTAAATATGTGGACGACCTGAACCACATTATTGAATTAGAATTAACGAGATAGCAGAAGATTTAACGTATGAGGTGATACCTATTAAAATCTTGGATAAGAAGAAACATATTCTACGCTCAAAAGTTATACCTCAAGAGTTAGAATCCAAAATGAAAATGAGGTATCCTCACCTCTTCGACATACCAGGTATATACGCCAATTTTGAGGACGAAATTTCATAAGAAGGGGAGGTTGTAAGACCCCAAATTTTATGAATAAAGATTTAATTTTCTCAAAATATTATTTTGAATAATAAGGTGTGGATTTGAATAGTTGTGGGTAATATTTATAAATTTTGCAAAGTATGCAAGTTGTCATAAAATATTCGTTTGGTTGGGGAATATTCGTTTTATCAGGGAACATTCGTACGACGACACAATCATTGGTGGACCCCGCTACAAAATTACTGTTGGAGTTAAAAAATGACAGAAATATCTTTTTATAAAATAACGACGACCTTTTTACCGTTAACTGTTAAAATACCTGGTAATAAAAGCACAGTAATACGCGTGGTTGCATAGTAACACACGATATTGATTATTGATGCTTACGTGAGAAATCACTCAATTTTATTCAATTTTTGCCAGAGTAATTGTTGCATAGTATCTCACGTTATTGATTTAATTATTGCACAATATTTTATTTTATTAAATTAATAATTGAGATGACAAAGTTATTCATATTATTATTAGTATTATTGACAATGTCTAGAAAGTTCTGTCGAGGAAAGGAGTTTGGTCACCTAATTGCGCGCCAATAGAGAGAAATTCTTATCGGAAAGCCCCCTCTTTCCTGGGAATGATCTGGTTGTTAATATTGTGAGTTATAATATTAATGATGTATGTTATTAAAAATATGTTTTGAGAAGCCAAGTGAATTGAGATAAATAGAGGGGATTTTTATGAAGTATTTGTTATAAGTTTGGCTTATTGAATGGACCCCTACTTTTCCATTTTTCAAAATAATCGGTAGAAAATTATAAAGTATATATATATATATATATATATAATGTGTGTGAAAGGGATATGTGTGTGTGAATGTGTATATATATATATATATATATATATATATATATATATATATATATATAAGTGTGGGTGCGAATATACATATATATAACTTATGTGAGACCTCAGATTTTACGAATAAAGATTTACTTTTTTCGAAATATTTGTTTTTAATATTATGGTGTGGATTTGAGATAATGTTATAGTTATGGGTAGTATTTATGAATTTTTGCAAAGTATGAAAGTTGTCATATTATATTCGATTGGTCGGGGAATATTTTATCAGGGAATATTCGTGCAACGGCACAATCATTGGTAGACCCCACAACGGAATTATTGTCGGATTGAGAAAACGACAAAAATACTTTATGAAAATAACGGCGGAAGTTTTATCGTTAATACTGTTAAACTACTCGGTAGTAAAAGTACAGTAATACGCGTGGTTGCATAGTAGTACACGGTATTGATTATTGATGCTTACGTGATAAGTTACTCAATTTGTTGGTATTATTAATGTAATAATACAGAAAATCTTTTTATATAAAACAGAATACTTTTATAAAGTTATTCTATAAATAGAATATATTATATTCTATTATGCATAGTGTTGCATAGTGTTTGCATAGTATTTTGCATAGTAAATTTTTTTTATATAAAACAGAATATTTTTATAAAGTTATCTGTTTTATTAGACAATAATTAGAATATATTATATTTTATTATGCATAGTGTTTGCATAGTGCCTGTATAGAGTTTGCATAGTAAAATCTTTTATAAAGTTATTCGTTTTATTAGATTATAAATAGAATATATTATATTTTATTTAAAAGATTTTGCTTTAAATATGGATCGTCAGATTAAATTAAATCAATCTAGACCGTTCATGAGTTAGTTACTATGCAGTCCATTTTTCTATAAATAGAAGCTCATTCCTTCATTATTTTCTTACGAATTCATTGAAACTATAGAGAGAAAGAAGAAAAGTGTTCTGCTACTTCACTACTTCTATATCCAGTACTCTTCTTTCTAAGGTAGGGAATATTATTTGTTGTACTCGTAAGGGGTACTCTTTTTTTTCTTATTTATGAAGAGAACTTACATTATTCCATTCTTTATTATTACATTGGAATAACTTTGATATCTGTGAGCTACCCTATACTTGGTGAAATTCTTCTATTATTCCACTCTTTATTATTATGTTGGAATAACTTTATCATGCAAAAGTATCGCATACATGGAGAAATTCTTCTAATATTCTATTCTTTATTATTCTGTTGGAATATCCTGTCTGTGCGTTTTACGTCGGACCTAGTTCCGTTATTTATTATTCTGTTGGAATATCATGTATGTGCGTTTTACCGAACACAGTTCCGTTATTTATTATTCATTGGAATATCTTGTCGGTCTTAATTTACTTTGAAATGGTTCCATTATTATTATTCGTCGGAATAACTTTGTTTATCTGCAATCGCATGCATGGTGATTTCTTTTGTTATTCCATTCCTTATTATACTCGGTTGGTTAAAGTTTTGACTTTTATAGTCCATGAAATTAGTGGAATATCCTTGATATTTGCGCTTCATCCGATATCTTTTCATGAAAATATTCTTCCGAGCATTCTTGAATTTTACTCTACACAAAGCAAAAGATCATGTTGACAATTTGGACGTTATCGGGTTCCTAGATAAATTAATTCTTGAACTTGTTTTATTGAATTCTTATATCATTGTCATCATCCTCATATTTATATTTTTTGAAAGTCATCTGTGGCCTGTAGTGCATATATGGACTTGGTATGATTATGATCAGGGATTATTCGGTGTAATCATGATCGTAATGTTACAAATGATGTGGTAAAAGTCCTCAATGGCCCGTAGTGCATTGATGGACAGTTGTTGGCATGATCATGACCATTGATGAATACACGAATGTCCTTGGCCCGTAGTCCATGGATAATTTGTGGTCGTGATACTAAAGAATATCCTTAGTCAGAAAAGTGCGGGGTGATTGATGAAGTGAATTATTTATTAAGTCGGGTCCAAAGTGATAAAAGTGATGAAAACCTTTTAAATCATAAAAGATAGTAGATTTTATTCTCTATTTGACTCTTTTAATGGATTGCTTGTTAAAGCTGCAGATTAAACTTGATGTTTGTTATATTGTATCGGTTTAGCACTATTTAAGGCTAATGATAATTTATTCGCATTATCTTAGTCATAATATTTCTTCTTGGGCTAGTTGAGCTCACCCTTTCTTTCTTTGTTCTCTGTGAAATGAGAATATAGATGGGATTTAGCCGGGGAATGGAGTGATGGTCCTAGATGGTGCATTAGTAGTCCTCACTATTCTGTGAAATAGTGTGATAATAATTGTAATGAGGACTCCTTTTGAGTTTGTATACTCTCTAGTAGACAATATTTGTATTCAAACTCACAGTTTATGTTTTGTTGTATTGTACACGACAGTTGTATTATTAAGTTGTATTTAAATTCTGTACCATGTGTTTGGCGACTCAAGATGAGTGATGTATACCTAATTTTGGGGGTGTCATAGTTGGTATCAAAGCTTAGGGATATGATCCCTGGCTAGGATGTGAGAGTAGAACTAGGAGGGGAGAGACAGGGAATTCCTTCGCTAGTATGACCTACCTAAGTTTATTTGGTATTTAATTGGTCGGTCAGAGTATAGAGATAATATGTGATATGTTAATTAACCCTTGTTTTGTGGCAGTATTTGAAAATGTTGAGATAAGAAATGGAGCACAGGAGACTGTTGAGTCTCCACAGATCAATAATCAGGACAATGTGCAATAGGATGGCGATAATCCTCCTGTAAACAACAACACTGATCAATTGACGAATGATGGTACGTTTAGGAACTTTTTAGAATTCATGCAACATCAGGCGAAGGCGGCTCCTGTTCATAATGCAAGAGGAAACAATGGCAACCTACGGTTGGTCACCGCTAAGCAATTCAAGGAGCTGGTGTAATAACCGTAAATTTTATGATTTAATATTAATATTTATATAAATAGAGCCTGCGATTTTATTTTTAAATACTTAAATGGCATGAGGTGAGTAACTCAATTGAATTAAATTATTTAAATATACCAGAGTAATGATAAATCATTGAATTGGTTTGAAAGCTTGTCTGGATGGACTAAATCTTTTTATTATTATTTAAGTGAGTAACTTAAATTATGTGAAATAACCCAACTTATTAATAATTTTTAAGGTGGTGTATAATTTAGTGTTATTGGGGTAAATTAAATTAATTAATCTGCTACCATAATAATTAAGTATTTACATGATTATAGTCCAAATAATAGAACCTAGCCATGTGAATTATTTTACCCACCCATTTTATGTTAATTTCGGCAGCCTCAAGAAAACTTTACCACCCAATTGATTTTTTTGTAAGCCATATAAAGTCTTACCACTCACTCATTTCGGCAGCTTTTTAATGTCTTAGTCACTCACTTTTTGGGCAGCCAAGTACTAGTAGCATTGTAAATGAATTAGCTTGGGGTGTAATACTAGAACCTTGTATGTATGACGAAGAGGCTGGCGTGTGTCTTGTGTTGGTGGTTGGTAGTACTTGACATATGTGATAGGATATAATAGAGTACTAGGTTGCTATAAAGTATAGTAGGGGGATGGCCATGCATGCTTAATTAATTTATGCACTTTTTGGTATATATATAACCCCATGCTCTAGTTATTCCTTTACAAAAAAAAAGGAAGAAACAAGAACCAAGTAGAGAAGAGGTGGTCGGCAGCAGTAGTTGTTTCTTGGCAACCAATTCCTTTTTCTTCAAGTTAAGGTATAGAGATTAATTAGTTAAATAAAATTCTTTCTATTTAAATTCTAGTACACCATTTTTCTTCTTTTTGTAGTAATGTGGGTATATTGTGTTGCTTGTAAATTAGTATGTTAAATTAGATGTGTGCATGCTAAATTAATATTTACCATGTGTTTCAAAATAAATAAATTATATTGCATGAATGCATAATTATTTTCGTAGAAAAAAAGAAGAAGCCCAAAGCATGGGGATGCGTGTGTCATTTTTTTGGGTGCTTCATTTTGTTTTGCTATGAGGTTATTGCTATGCATGGAAGATATATGTGATTTGTTACTTGTGTATAGATGTACTGCTAAGCATGTATAAAAAAAAAAGAAACAAGCAACAAGTATGTAATGAAGTGATGGTGGGGCCGGTTGGTGTATCAAATAAAAGAGTGATTTTGTGAGGTTATTTTGTGTATAGATGTGCTACTAGATTTTATTTTATATTTTTGGTTCGGCTGCTAGTGTGCATGCATGTTACTACATGTTAATTTATTTTTATTTTGTGCAATAAAAAGGTGCTGCTATATTGTCAAGACATGTTAATCTCTTTTTATGCAATAAAGGTAGTGCTATACTTTTAGGCTAATTTCGGATGCTAGAGTGGAAGACATGTTGCTACATGTTAATCTTATTTTATGCAATAAGGGTGCTGATATAATTTTTGTAAGGCTAAATTCGGCTGGTGTGCAATGCAAAAAAAAAAAAAAATCCTTTTAGCCTTATTTATTAAGTATACTTGGATAGTAAAAATGTGAGCAATGTGAAAATTTAGAAGACTTTATATCTAACACATTTTATATTTTAGTACCTCCAGCAAGACCAAGCATAGGACTTGATAAATAATAATAATAATAATAATAATAATAATAATAATAAAAAATAAATAAATAAAAAATAAATTGTTATTCCATAATGGTCATGGAGGGTAAATAGAGTAATATTTAAATACTATAAGAAGAGTGTTTCCATAAAGTGGGATGTTATGTATTATTTGTGTAATGTCATTTAAACTCTAATTAATAAAAATTAGTTCAGATAACTAATTTGAGCAACAGTTTAATAAATAATGTTATATGCATAGTTTTTTATTATTTGAGCGAAATGGGTAGCAAGTAAGAAATGTAGTATTTTTATTTTTGAGAGACTTGTACCTTAAACTAGGATGACGTGCGATTAATAGCTAAAGTGAGTCGGGTTGCAACAATCACTAATTTGTACGGTTATATTATTATATCATAGGGAGTATACGTGACAAGGTGTCAAAGGTAAACATAATCGACGAACGAGGCAAGTTCCTACTTTTTACACTATATACCTTCGAATTGTTGTCTCAAGAAATTATCTGTTTTTATTCGAAAATCATTTATATACCTTGACATTGTTGCAAGCATTGGACTTATCATTCTTAAATGCATTATAAAAATTTGTCTAAGCCTTTGATTCGACTAGACTATTATTATGTGTTAAAAGCTATCCAAATCAATTGACTTAGTGCGGACTATCATAAATCTACTGAGATGAACAACCCTCATTGGAGGGGAAATTATATATTGTCGGGAAACCGACGTGCGCACACAAGTATGATTAAATGTTATACATAACGTAGGGTACTTTAGGCTGATCACCTGTTGTACTCGTTTATATTGGATTACAGTGTAATACTGTTAATTCTAGTAAGAGTTCTTAGTCCTTAGTGACTGCTCAGTACTCATTCATGTTGACCTTTGAAATGAATAAATTCTGAAATTTTGTTGATATCCTTCAGTCTATAACGACACCTATTGAATACTCTTGATATTTCTTGATATCCTTGAACTACCAATTATGATTATACCTTGAAAGATTTAAATGCTATAACTGCTTGTTCTTCTGGCTATATTACTTGCTGGGCAAACTTATTGCTCATTCTTGCTTCCTAAAACATTACAGCTAAGGCAGAGCAAGGCGGTACTTCAGGACAGGACAAGGGAAAGGGCAAGGCGACAACATAACTTAGTCCTTAAGACTAGAAGTATTATTATTATTGTTATGCTGGTTAGGATGTATTCAAGAATGACTAAGTTATGTTTAAGTAAATCACTGAATTGTCGTAGTAATGGTTACGGTACCTTGGGACACGAATATTTATATTATATCAATGTAAATTATTATATTATTTCCGTTGTTGATGATTTAGTAAGATATTCGTAGTTGCACGTGATGCAATCGAATTGTAGAGATATGGGGTCCGTAAATTTGGGGGGGCGTCACATTGGGACCATAGAAGTTTTTAGGAAAGCAGAACCACTTAAGGCGGAGACGTGGTTAAAGCAGATCACCAAGATATTTGATGTCTTAGGATGCTCCGAGGAGCAAAAGGTTCCCTTTACCACCTTTATGTTGCGTGAATAGGCAGATTACTGGTGGGAATTTGTAAAATGTACCCAGCCTGACTCATTCAAGATGTCTTGGGAGAAGTTCCAAGAGCTGTTCAATGACAAGTACTTTCCCGAAAGCATTCGTCACATGAAGGAGGTGGAATTTATCAAATTGGAGCAAAACAACATGACCGTGTCGCAGTACAAAGCCAAGTTTGCCGAGTTGTCCCGATTTGCGTCCCACTTGGTTGATAATGAAGAGAGAATGACGCTGATATTTTTAAGAGGTTTAAAGCCAGAGATACGTCAATATCTTATTTCTCATAAACTGTGTTTGTATTCAGATGTTGTAAATAGAGCTCAGTTAGTGGAGCGCGATAACTAGTCAACGCAAACAAAAGAAAGCAGCCGAAAAAATGATAATCTGGTGGGTGATACTTGATCATCAAAGCGGTGACAATAAGCATGGAGGGAATCAACATTCCGGAAATGGTAACCACTTCGATGGTAATCACGGTCAAAATAAAAAGAATGGACATTTCAAGAAGAGGAGATTCAACAATGATGGAAAGATGTCAGCACCAACACCCGTTGTTAAGGAAGGAGAACAACCACCTTTCATATGCTTCAAATGCGGAGGGGAGGGACACATCAGTCCAAACTGCGCGATGCCGTCCAAAGCATGCTATAATTGTGGAAGAGAAGGTCACTTAGCCCGATTTTGTCGTTCACCGAAGACAAGTTCATCTAGGATAGAGGCACCAAAGGATGTCCCAGACAAGCCAAAACCAGTAGTTTAAGAGAGAGCGTTTTTTTTTCGTGACGAGGAACCTG
This sequence comes from Panax ginseng, assembly GCA_020205605.1. Taxonomy (NCBI): domain Eukaryota; kingdom Viridiplantae; phylum Streptophyta; class Magnoliopsida; order Apiales; family Araliaceae; genus Panax; species Panax ginseng. The sequence continues at coordinate 37,511,717 of CM035127.1, read as the reverse complement.
AATAAAATTATCACTGGTATGTTAGTCATAAACTCTTGCGAAGTCTATACCGTGTTAGATATCAGTTCTACTCACTCTTTTATTGCACCTAGTTGTGTTCAATGTTTGAAGTTAACTCCGGAGAAGTTAGACTTTGATATATCTATTTAAACTCAGTTGGGTGAAACCTTCGTTACCTCCACTATTTATAAATCTTGTTCAAATCAACACTTTCACGTTACCTGTCGATCTTATCTCTTTGAAAATACTTGCCTTTAATGTGATTTTTGGAAACGATTGGTTAACTACTCATCATGCTTTTCGTAAGGTTGTTAGCTTTCATACTCCTAACCAACCTGTTATGCGAATTCAAGAAACCAAACCACTAAAGTCAATCATTGTCATATCAAGCCATAAGTAAAGAGCCCCGGTTCTTTTGTTGTTGACTTTCTTGTGTGGAATGCACCGAAGCCAGACTTTTTGTAGGCGATGTCGTGAATGACGATGGCAAGTTGATAGGTATCCATGTGACGTACTATCCAAGTCTTAGATGAGGGTCACAGTTTGAAAGTTATTTCTATTGTTAATAAATTTCCTGTCGTATTCTTGAAGACTTCTTAGCCTACCCCTAGAGCGTGAAATCGAATTTTGTATTGATCCCAGTACAAAACCCATTTCTAAAACCTTTAAATATTTCTTCAACTTAAGAAAACGTAACATGCGCCAAAGACGTTGGCTCGAGCTGTTGAAGATTATGATCGTACCATTCACTACCATCGTGGGAAAGCAAACGTGGTATCTGATGCGTTGAGTAGAAGATCGTATGCGTTTATGAGTGCGATGTTTTTAACACAAAGGCCCATTTCGTACGACTTACAAATGATGAAGATAGAGTTAAAGACTCTAGGAACCCAAGTGAAGATAACGAATATACGAGTAGAATCGACTTTAATTGATAAAGTTAAAGTCGCTCAAGCTACACACCCTGAGCTGATAGATGTGAAGAAGAAGGTTCAAGAGGGCGTTATTCTAGAAGTAAGAATCGACGAAGAGAGGAAATCTCAACCCTCGATTTAATTGGCCCATTTAAAAGTCTCGATCGAGTAGGAACTGTGGCTTATAGACTCGTTTTACAGCCAAGTCTGTCGCGTGTTCATAACAGTTTTAACGTATCGATGTTACATAAATATGTGGATGACCCGAACCACATTGTTAATTTAGAATCGGACGAGATAGCAGAAGATTTAACGTATGAGGAGATACGTGTTAACATCTTGGATAAGAAGGATCATATTTGACGCACAAAGGTTATACCTCAAGAATTAGAATTTGAAGTGAAGTCAAGGTATCCTCACCTCTTCGACATACCAGGTACATACGTAAATTTTGAGGGTGAAATTTCATAAGGAGGGAGATTGTGAGACCCCAGATTTTAAGAATAAAGATTTAATTTTTTCGAAATATTTGTTTTTAATATTATGGTGTGGATTTGAGATAAAGTTATAGTTATGGGTAGTATTTATAAATTTTGCAAAGTATGCAAGTTGTCATATTATATTCGATTGGTCGGGGAATATTCGTGCAACGGCACAATCATTGGTGGACCCCACAACGGAATTATTGTCGGATTGAGAAAACGAAAAAAATACTTTATGAAAATAACGGCGGAAGTTTTACCGTTAATACTGTTAAACTACTCGGTAGTAAAAGTACAGTAATACGCGTGGTTGCATAGTACCACACGGTATTGATTATTGATGCTTACGTGATAAGTCACTCAGTTTTGTTGGTATTATTAATGTAATAATACAAAAAATTATTTTATATAAAACAGAATACTTTTATAAAGTTATTCTATAAATAGAATATATTATATTCTATTATGCATAGTGTTGCATAGTGTCTGCATAGTGTTTTGCATAGTAAAATCTTTTTATATAAAACAGAATACTTTTATAAAGTTATTTGTTTTATTAGACAATAATTAGATTATATTATATTTTATTATGCATAGTGTTTGCATAGTGCCTGTATAGAGTTTGCATAGTAAAATCTTTTATAAAGTTATTCATTTTATTAGATTATAAATAGAATATATTATATTTTATTTAAAAGATTTTGCTTTAAATATGGACCGTCAGATTAAAGTAAATCAATCTGGACCGTTCATGAGTTAGTTACTATGCAGTCCATTTTTCTATAAATAGAAGCTCATTCCTTCATTATTTTTTTACGAAATTCACTGAAACTCTAGAGAGAGAAACTATAGAGAGAAAGAAGAAAATTGTTCTGCTACTTCACTACTTCTATATCCAGTACTCTTCTTTCTAAGATAGGGAATATTATTTGTTGTACTCGTAAGGGGTACTCTTTTTTTCTTATTTATAAAGATAACTTCTCTTATTCCATTCTTTATTATTCTGTTGGAATAACTTGTATATGCGGGCTACCCTATAATTGGTGAAATTCTTCTGTTATTCCATTCTTTATTATTATATTGGAATAACCTGTCTATGCAAAGAACTGCATACATGGTGAAATTCTTCTAATATTTCATTCTTTATTATTCTGTTGGAATATCACGTCTGCGTGTGTTTTACTGGGACTGGTTAGAATTATTTATTATTCATTGGAATATATCACATGCATGCGTTTTTATGGGACACGGATTCCGTTATTTATTATTCTGTTGGAATATCCCGCCGGCGCGTAATTTTACCGACCGGTTCCGATTATTATTATTACGTTGGAATAACTTCCATACATCTGCAAGCACCGCATGCATGGTGATTTCTTTTATTATTCCATTCCTTATTATACGCAGTTGGTTAAAGTTTTGACTTCTATACTCCATGAAATTAGTGGAATATCCTTGATATTTGCGCTTCATCTAGTATCTTTTCATGGAAATATTCTTCTAAGCATTCTTGAATTTTACTCTACAAAGCAGTATCATGTTGACAATTTGGAAGTTATCAGTTCCTAGTAAATTAATTCTTGAACTTGTTTTATTGAATTCTTATATCATTGTCATCATCCTCATATTTATATTTTTTGAAAGTCATCTGTGGCCTATAGTGCATAGATGGATTTGGTATGATTATGACCAGGGATTATTCGGTGTAATCATGACCGTAATGTTATAAATGATGTGGTAAAGTCCTCATTGGCCCGTAGTGCATTGATGGACAGTTGTTGGCATGATCATGACCATTGATGAATACACGAATGTCCTTGGCCCGTAGTGCATGGATAATTTGTGGTCTTGATACTAAAGAATATCCTTAGCCGTAGTGCAGGGGTGATTCGGTGATGTGAATTATTTATTAAGCTGAGTCCCAGCGATAAAAGTGATGAAAAACCTTTTAAATCATAAAAGATAGTAGATTTTATTCTCTATTTGACTCTTTTAATGGATTGCTTGTTCCGCTGCAGTTAAACTTGATGTTTGTTATATTGTATCAGTTTAACACTATTTAAGGCTAAAGATAATTTATTCTGCATTATCTTAGTCATAATATTTCTTACTGGGCTAGTTGAGCTCACCCTTTCTTTCACTGTTCTCTTCAGGAAATGAGAATATAGATGGGACGAGTCGGGGAACGGAGTGATGGTCCTAGATGGTGCATTAGTAGTCCTCAGTATTCTGTGAAATAGTGTGATAATAATTATAATAAGGACTCCTTTTGAGTTTGTATACTCTCTAGTAGACAATATTTGTATTCAAACTCATAGTTTATGTTTTTCGATCGTATTGTACACGACGGTTGTATTATTAAATTGTATTTGAATTGCATCAAGTATCTGGCGACTCAAGATGGGTGATGTATACCAAATTTTGGGGGCGTCACAACTTACGTGTGAGTGAGGTTGTTATATATATATATATATATATATATATATATATATATATATATATATATTATAATAAGCTTTTATTTTTATGAAAAATAATATATTATATTTTATTATGCATAGTGTTTGCATAGTAAAATCAGAAAAATTCGACGAATTCACCGTATTTCTTCAGAGTTTAAGGAAGCTTTGAGTGTAGAAAATAGTGAAAGTTTTCTTCAAGAATATATCCACTATACCAGTTGGAATTGCTCTTCTTTTTGAGTTAAGGGGTATTATTTATTTCATATTAAACACAATATTATTTTTCAGATTTGTAAGGACATTTATTTTCGATCAATATTCGTAAGGAATATTATTTTCGATTCAATATTCGTAAGGAATATTATCTTCGATTCAATATTAAGTAAGGAATATTATTTTAGATTCAACAATCGTAAGGGATATTATTTTTGTTCAATATTCGTAAAAAATAATATTTTCTTCCATACTCTGTAGTATATAAGTAATATTATTTCATTTTAGATTCCAAATTCTACACTCATTTCGTTAAGTATTGCTTTTATACTCCTTGAAATTAGTAGAATATCCTTGAAATTTGCGCTCCATCTAGTATCGTTTCACAAGGATATTTTTCTGAACATTCTTGTTAAATTTTAAAACTTTTCATGTCGGGATACTATTCATTTATACGGCACTATTTATACGTACGGGTAGTATTCACGAAGTACTATTCACTGGGTACTATTTACTCAGGTACTATTCACCCGGGGTACTATTCATAACAAAAATTGATTTCTTTTTTGTCCAAATTATTTTTGATACGTGAATATTATTCTTGAATTTTACTCCACAAATCAGTATCATGTTGACAATTTGGACATTTTTAAACTCTACATAAATTTAAAGTCTTTAATATTTATCCTTGATTTAATTTAATTGAATTCTTATATCATTGTCATCATCCTCATGCTTATATTGTGATGAAATTCATCTTTGGCCCGTAGTGCATAGATGGACTGTTGATTGGTATGATTATAACAATGGATTATTCGGTATAATCATGACCTGTAATGTTACAAATGATGTGGTAAAAGTCCTCATTGGCCCGTAGTGCAATGATGGACAGTTGTGGGTATGATCATGATCATGTGTTCTCTTCAGTCAAGGGTGCAAAGATGAATGGTTGTTTGACATGATCATGACCATTGTTGATAACACGATTATCATTGGCCCGTAGTGCATGGATAATTCGTGGATGTGATACTAATGAATATCCTTGGCCCATAGTGCATGGATAATTCAGTGATGTGGATTATTTATTAAGCTGAGTCTCAGCGATAAAATTGATGATAAACTTTTAAATCATAGAAGATAGTAGATATCATGTTCTACTTAACTTTTCTAATGGATTGTTATTTTCACTGCAGTTGTTGATCTAAAACTTGTTGTCTGTTCTATTCTATCAGTTGTTATACCGTTGAAGGCTAACGATAATTTATTCTGCATTATCTTAGTCATAATATTTTTTACTGGGCTAGTTGAGATCACCTTTTTCTTTCATTGTTGTCTTCAGAAAATGAGAATATAGCTTGGACTAGTCAGGGAATGGAGTGACGGTCCGAGATGGTTGTTATAGTAGTCATCACTATTCTATAAAATAGTGTGATAATAATTGTAATGGGGACTTATTTTGAATTTGGATATTGTTTAGAAGATAATATTTGTATTAAAACTCACAACTTATGTTTTGGCGTATTCTGCGCGACAATTAATAATTGTGTAAATTAAGTTTGTATTTGAATTTTGTACCATCTATTTGGTGACTCAGAATGGGTGATGTATACCTATTTTAGGGGCGTCACAATTTTGAGCTACGGAATAGATATGATATGTTTGTGTACAATACATAGTACAAATGGCTGATCACTTGGAGTAGGAGATGGATTGTCCATAGTCTTTAAGACTGATAAAGGTTACGGTAGAAAATTTTGCTAACCTGGGACATAGTTTGTGGTCTTCTGACCCTCTGTATATCTATTTGATTTTGATATCTAAGTTTATTGAAAGTTAAATATTCCATTGAACTTATAGTTCTTGACTTAAAGTTGGTTGTTTCTAGTAATGAATATATTATTCAGTTGAAGCTCGTTCCCTTGTTCATTCATATACTATTGTTATACATTGTTCTACTTGTGAGCAAGCTTTTTTGCTCACTCTAGCATAAAATATTTAAGCTAAATTCAAAAATCCCGAGGAACTGTCTACAAGCAAATTAAAGGGCAAGATGCATCAGTAGATAATGATGTTTACCTTATCTTTTTATTCATGAAGCTTGTGTAATAGATTTATTAAGTTTTATTTATTCTGCTGTTATGATGTAATAATTAAAGGTTAGTTGACCCGAGATTTCATTTTGAATATGTAACCCTTTAATGGGATTATGAATTTTTACTTTTGAAGTTTAATATTTATTATGGGTAGTTAGATGTGATTGCGTTGGATCGTAAGTACCAAATATGTGGGATTGAAGTACTCGAATTTGGGGATGTCACAGAACTCGTACCTAAGGAAGCTCATTTCTACAAGGGTATGAATCTGATTCTCCATCTCTTTTCATTGTTTGATAATTAAGCACAAAGTATGATTATGGTGATGATTTGTATGAAAATTTTAAATTCCTATTTTATCACGCTTCCGTTACTTTTATGTAATTTGATTGCATGATTGCGCTATATACAAATCTAACAATAGTATCAGAGCCCATCTTTGTGCTAATTATCTATCTCGATGATTCCATGTATGTATGTATGATATGTGATTGGATCGAATTTTCTAGGTAAAGAAAAAAAAATTTGTTCAACTACGTGGCATGGTCGCGTCACTTTCAGTTCATTCTGGAGCGTGGTCACGCCCGTCTACAATAAATTAATTATGTACTTGCGGCGAGGACGCACTGCTTCCTAGTTCATTCTGAGCGCGGCCGCACCACTCTCCAGAATCTGAAATTTATTTATTTCTTCAATTTGAAATAAATGATTTATTTAATTGAAAAAAGTTTAAAATAAAGATATTTATTTTATATGGAATATGATTTCATATTGCTAAAAATTAAAAGAGTTTAATTTTGATTTGGTTTTTGATTAAAATAAAAGAGTTTATTTTATTTCAAAACTAAATTTTAGCAAATTTTTGCCCATCAAATGATATCAATGCATATATGAAATGTATTTATTATTCATGAGATGAATATTATTTATTGATGCATATGATGATATATATGATAATAAATTGGATTGATTATGGAATATTGACCAATGTGATTAACTTTTATTTTAGTTGGATGCATAAATGATTGGGTTTTATTAAATGGGGTTTGTGTACCTCGTCTTCTCTAGTTTTTTTGATGTAATTTATATCTCCCTCATATGTACTTCTCCTTGACTGTTGATCAATGTTTCTATTTAATGTAAATAGTTTATGTAATAGAATTAGTTAAAATTGCTTGAAGAACCGGAGACCAAGAAGCAAGGAGCGCTTGAAGACCCGTTTGTAATGGAGCTCGTGTTTAAATGTAATAGTTATGTTTAAATCAGTTCTTGCACCCTAGGTTTGAATTTTTAGTTCACTTGGTGACTCTAGTGAACCAAACTAGAATAAAAGTCCATAATCAATCCTGATAGAATATAGTATTCTATATGTGCATATATATATATATATATATATATATATATATATATATATATATATAGGATCCTATCCTAGGGCAGAGACAAGTTTAAAATTCAAACCTTTTTTTAAATCAACTTATTTTTTTTAATATTTTATGAAATGGAATTTTTACATAATACAAGTGTTTTGGGTATGATTTGGATACATATAACAAAACATGTATGCATGCATCGTATATAGGCATACATACATGTTTTGTTATATGTATCCAAATCACACCCACAACACTATATTATGTAAAAATTCAAGTTCCATAAAATATTAAAAACAAATTAGTTATTTTAAAAAAATGAAAAAAAAAATGGGGTACGGCTTTTGGTCAGGTCCGGGTGTGTGTGTGTGTGTGCGCGCATGGGTGCTAAACAAGATGAGACAAATAATAACAAACCCCTCAAAGAAATTATATTAAGTTGTAACATTAAAAGATATTTGGAATATCAAACGTCGCCTTTTACTTGGTAAAGCGATAGAGTATTGAATATTTAATATGAATTTGTTGTGCACACACAAGGAAAGTATTAACATTTAAGATGTTGCTTTATTACATCTGATGTTTATAAGAAATGGAACATTACCGCTTTGTTGTGCACACAAGGATTTGTAGTTTTCTCTTCGCTTATATGGAAATGATGGTCCGACTTAACTTAGATTATTTTTGTTTGGATGTGCACACACTTTTCCATTATGATCTAAGAGGTAAAATAAAAGGGAGTTACATGGTGATGTAATTGACAAGAGTTGTCTACATATTTATTTATATATAGTTTGTTGTGCACACACAAGGCTATATATATTTGAAATTAAATCCTTATTCTCATTAGCAGATCTTTAATTAGATTTTTTTGAACTATATAAAAGAGGGTAATATAGTTTGAAGAAAATAGTGGGAGATACCAATTTAAGACAAGACCTAATTTATTTTGGTAATTAATTAAATAAATGTATGCTAAAATGTTATTTTTTTCACATGCATAATTTAAAAATGTTAAACTCACTAATATCACTGCGTAACATACTTGATGCTAACAAACTGAACTGGCCGAATTTCACAGGCTGGTTAAGAAATTTGAGAATTGTTTTCACTGCTGAAAAGATTTCTTATGTCCTAAATTCTTTTGTCTCTATAGCTGTTGCAGACTCGACATCTAAGGAAGAGATTACTACTTTTAAAAAGTGGCAAGATGATGCAACCGTGACTCAATGCATCATACTCGCATCCATGAGTAACGAGCTTCAGTAAGAAACTATGGATGCTTCTACTATATTGCTTCACCTGAAAGAGTTGTATATGGAGCAAAGTAGGACTGCTAGATATTAGATATATAAGGAGCTCTTCCAATCTCGTATGACTGATGGCATTACTGTTGAGACTAATGTCCTAAAGATGATTAATTTGATTGAACAACTTAGACAGCTAGGGTTCATTATGGATGGGGATTTAAGTCAAGATTTGATCTTACAGTCACTCCTAGACACCTTACAATTTGTTATGAATTTTCACATGAATAAGTTGGATGTCAGCTTACCTGAATTACTTAACATGTTGAAAAATGTTGAAGGTCACTTCCTATCCAAGAAGGACCAAGTCTTATTGGTTGATGATTCTTCCAAGAAAAGGAAGAGGCCCAAGGTTTCTTCTGAAAAGAAGAAAAATAAGAAGGCTAAGGGCAAGGCAAAAGTGAAGGATAAAAAGAAATCTGATCCAACTAGCAAAGGAATATGCTTCCATTGCAAAAGTAGAAGAGGCTTGGAGAAGCTTTGACTTCCAATTAAGGTTTGTTCATGATTGAAATTAATTATTTTGAAAGTTAAAGTTCTACTTAGGTATTGGATATCGACTGTGGTTCTCACATATGTAACACTATGCAGGGACTAAGCAGAAGTAGAAAGCTGAACAAGGAAGAGGTCGTCCTACAAGTGGAAAATGGAGCAAAGGTTGCTGCATTAGCTATAAGGACTTATTGTTTAACACTGCCTACGGGCAAGTCCATTAGCTTAAATAATTGGTATTTTATTCCAACAATTATAAGAAACATTATTTCAATTTTAGTATTGGATATGGATGGTTTTGATATTATAATAAAGAACAATAATTGTTCCATCTATAATAAAATTGTTTTATATGGTGTTGGTAAATTGTTGAATGGACTTTACATACTTGACCTGCATAAAAATATATTTCAAATTGAACAAACTAAGAAAAGGAAAAGAGATGATGTTAATTATACTTTTATATAGAACTGTAGACTCGGTCATATTAATGAAACAAGATTATCCAAATTACATAAAGATGGGCTATTAGAGCTATCTGATTATGAATCATATCTAACTTGTGAATCTTGTCTCATGGGTAAGATGACTAAATCTCCTTTTAGTGGAAAAGGAAAAAGAGTTACATAGTTGTTAGCGTTGGTACTGACAGACGTATGTGGACCTATGACAATGAATACACGATGAGGGTATTATTAATGTATTACTTTCAGTTATGATCATTCAAGATTTTGTTATGTATATTTGATTAAATACAAATTTGAATCATTTGAAAAGTTCAAAGAATTAAGAAGTAAAGTAGAGAAACAAACTAACAAAAGTTATAAGTTTTTTTGATTGGATCGAGGTGGTGAATACTTAAACATAGAGTTTCTCAATTATCTCAAATAAAATAATATAATCTCACAATGGACTCCACCAAGGACGCCACAGTTGAATGGTGTATTTGAAAGGAGAAATCGAACTTTTTTGGACATGGTTCGTTCCATGATGAGTTTTACCGACCTTCCAGTATCATTTTAGGGTTATGCCCTAGAATGTTAGGTTTGTATATTGCGTGATTACGTAATCAAATCACATAAACATAGCGGAAGCGCGATAAAAAGAAATTTAAAATTTTCATACAAACCATCACCACGATCATTCTTTGTGCTTAATTATCAATACTAACAAAGAAGAAGGAGAATCAGATTCATACCCTTGTACAACAAAGCTTTCTCAGGTACGGGTTCAACTCCTAGTCTTTCGTAGTCTCCTTGAACAGGCAGAATTGTATTCCTTCCTTTGATCAACGTTAGCCACCCAAGTGTTTGGCCTCTAGAGGTGATCCACCAAGGAAGAACAAAAATCAAAAAGAAAGTTATTTGGAAAAACCCTAGTTTTTCCTATCTCTATAGAAAATGTGTACTCTCCCAACTCTTGGAATAAAAGTACGCAACTTGTGTCACCCGCTCCTATAAAAAGACTTCTCTTATTTATAGATATAGTAAACCCTCATAAACTATTTAGGAATAAGGTTTTTATTTAATTAATTAGGCTTCCTAATCATATTAGGTTATTAATTAAACTCTTTTAATTAATTAGTTTCCTAATCTTATTAGGAATATATGATGTAAGACCCCAACTTATTATAAATAAAATTGAATTTCCTCTATTTATTATTGTGAATAATAAGGTGATAATTTGACATAATACTTTGGTTATGGGTGAAATGTGCAAATTTTGCAAAATAAGCAAGTGGTTATAAAATATTCATTTTTTCGGGGAATATTCGTTTGGTCGTGGAATATTCTTTTACGTAGGGGAATATTAAATGCGGGTGTACCATCATTTGGGTCCCCATAACGGATAACTGTCGGATGAAGAAAATGACAAAGTTTGAGTTTTATAAATAACGACGTAATTATTACAGTTAACACTGTTGGAATACCTGGTGGTTAAAATACAATAATCTGGCGTGGTTTGCAAGATGCTTTACCGGTATTGCATGATCTTGTTGAATTATTGATTCTTACTTAAGAAGGCACTACTCAATAATTGTTACAGTAATTACTGTTCAATATTTTATTTTATTGGTTCAATAATTGCTGCGTTGATATTTTAAATTATTCTTGTTCAATAATTAACTACACCAAAAATGGCCTCTAGTGAAGGACAAATCCTTCACTAGAGGCCCTATATCTCTCACAAGTGATTTATTGCGAAGAAATATTTCCTTCACACGAGTGCTCGCATTAGACCTCCTTGCAATTGGGTATCCTTCGCTAAGTAGTAACTAAATATTTTTTTGTGAAGGATATATTGTGAATAACTTATTCCTTCACAAATTGTATTTAGTAATGGAATATTGTTATTTAGTGAAAGATTGGTTTCCTTCACAAATAATATTTTAAGAATGACTATTTAAAATTAGTGAATAACTTTATTCCCTCACAAATAATATATTGTGAAGAACAAATTTATTTAACGAGAGAATATTTTCCTCACTAATTATAAATTGAGAATCTTTCTTCAAATTAGTGAGAGAAAAATTCCTTCACAAATTATAAATTTGTAAATAAAAAATTAATTACTAAATAATCAAAATTCATTGAAAATTATAATTGATTTTTAAATCATTGATTTCATATTTATTATTATTATTAATCTCTATAAGAAATATTAAATATATTTTTCAAGTAAATATAAATATTGTCATATTTTTTCACACTAATTGATAAACTAATGCATAAAGAGCTAATAAAATTAAAACTTCACATATAAATATACTCGAGTCACAATAACTACAAAATTTGTTATTGTATCTTGGTCTCCCAAGGACTATAGTACCTACAAAATTTATTAACTAACATAAGAAAATTGAAAGAATAACAATGAACTAGAAGGAATAAAGTGTGACATGTTGGATCCACTTCATCATCATTTTCTTCAAGAAAATGAAGGTTAGGCATGTAAACTTCATGCTGCAAGAGAAACACCAAAAATCAATTTCTATAAGACGAGGAATAAGAAAAGATGAAATTGACGAACTTCAATTAAAAAAAGAGTTATGCATGAAATAGTAGGATAAAGGAGAGAGGTTGATCCACACCACAAAAACATATACTATATTTGTATGAATTTCTAGAGCACATAACAATATATAATCTATCTTAGTTTACTGAATAATTCAACACAAATAAATGACAAAATGTAAAAAAAGAAGCACACAAAAAAGTGAAATGGAGAACTTTGAGAGGAATCAGAATCACACCTTTGCTCTGCCTCAATATCAACGCCAACAGATGACAATGCAGATAAAGAAGAATAGATCACTGAACCGAATACCCTCACCAGCTTAGGTAGCATTTCCAATGAAACACCTCGGTACCTACATGTGAAAAAAAAATCCTATTAATGTTATCTAAACTATTTAAAACTGAAAAAGTAAGCAAGGACCCATGAATCAACTCACCTAAGCTTTTATCATTTGGGGCCATTTTCTATTTACGATTCTAGAGATTTACGCCTAATAAGGAACTCTCGCTTCTAATCATTTTAGTAGTTATGTTCGGGTTTATGGTGACCAACAAACACCCATGAAAGGGAATCAAAAGGAATTTGAGAAAAGATATTCAAAACTCATATATCATCCCCATGACTTCAAAACATTGATAGAAGAAGACACAGTTATGTTTCCCTAGACAAAGAAAACTTGGAAGACATTGTTATGTCACGGTGTATGATATCTGACTTGTGGAGATAAAACAACGCGCTTAGCGATTTCAATGGCAATGTTCATTCGGATAGGCCATGTATGAGTGGTTCATTTGACTTTGTTCCGTGGAGATGATTAACAACCGTGCCATTGGGAATGTATTCGTAAACTAGAAGGAGTTCGTGGCTACGATGAGAAGTGCAGCCATATCGTAAGACAAGATTGTAGTGGCGTAAGCGAGTGAGGATATCGATTTCATTCATGAACTGCTCCACTCGCTTGTAGTTGTGCTCGTATAGTCGCTTGACTCGCTTCACTGCAAATTCTCGCCCATCTCGTAGTTTTCCTAGTTGAGAAACAACAAACATTTTCCTTTAGAAAGAGTCTGCTAACAAATACTATCGACTAGTATGTAAAATGAATTTGTTGAAATTAGTTGTATTCAATATAACTGCTGAAACTATACAGAAGAAGAATCAGAAGAGGAAACTTTTAAACTTTTTAGACTGAAAATGAAATAGATTACGAAAATTCAAAGAAAAAAAGAAAGAGAAAACACAAGAAGGAGAAAAGGATTATTAACCTTCATTGATTATGTGTGTTTAGAATCAGCTCATTATATGCTTAGCATTTATTAAAATATGTTAATAATCTTGTGAATAAACACATGAGGATTTTAACCTTCTTACCATGATAGAGCGGTTCCAAAACCCTCATCCCAAGAGATTTTATTAAGGATCAAAATTATGAGTTGCCTCTTCAAGATCCTTGTAGGAGAAGACAGGTACCCCATTATAAGAACTACCATCTTCAATGTCTGAGGAAGTTTTCCTTGGGAGGAAGTATGCAGAAAGATTACTCCATTTCTTGCGCCTCCAAATAATAATGATGATCAAACAAATTATAAGAGATGACTCGGTGTATGATCTGCGAGTAAGGGAAATATGTAGTTTTCAAGTTATAGTCTATATATTGTGGTATTTTGCATACATATATGGTTCATAGATGTAGTACTTGTTCTAGAATCGATCTGAGACTTGTTTTCCTTGCAATTTAATACCAAGCAAAAAACATCGTAAGTGGGATTCGGACATGATTTAATGTGAAGTCATAATTTAATACGATCAAGACTGCTAAAACTTATATTTATTTTATAAGAACACAAACTCCAATCTCACATAAATTAAAGTTATCAATGTTTTGAATGCCACATAATTTTAGACAAATTTGAGACCCCTTAGCACTAGCCTTAAATATGTCAACTTCTTTCTATTGTATAAAAGTTTTCATACATAGAGACTTGAGTAGTTTCTATGAGTAGTTTTTTTTATGTATAATGATGATATTGACATATGTGCTAGTCTTAAAATGAATTTTATTGGAAATTCCATAAGGTAGATGGAGATAACAATTCCAAAATGATAAAAAGCCTTTAGCAATGCAAACAGGCCAGCCGATTCTATTACCGTTAATTAATCATATATAGCCTGAATCACAAATTACAAAGGAGGAAGGATAAGAAAATTAAATTTAATAACACCTCAAAGTAATGTGAAATGTTGGTAATTTCTATACCTTTGTTTTAGTATGAACAAAAAAGTCATGTACATTTGACATAATTTTGGGAAGTGACTGCAATCGAGGACCTGAAGTTGAAAGAGTTTGTGTAAAAATCTAAGCAAAAAGCACTTGCTCTAACTCTTGAATCCAATCGATTTGAGACTCACCAATATTTTTTTCAAATGTTGCAATAGTTAATTTGCTACAAAAATGGAGAGGGTTTCTGGGAAGCCCACTATAGAAATCAAAAAGCGCACGATGCATCGCTACTACCGATTGATTACTTGCAATTGGAGACAATGTTGTTCTTGAAGCTGAGATAATGATGTGGCATTCAAAGCGGACACTGCATTAGGATGAAGAAACCTCGGTTTGTAACATCATGAAGGAACGTACAACAACCTACGTGTTGCGTAACATTTCTTTCACAACAATCATTAGCTCTGAAGAGCGACTTTTCTTGTTCCATTGATGTACTCATTCCAACAAGACATGCTACATATCATATATTTCTATGACACGATATGTAGCTCTATATGTCAACGTATATAGGTTAGAAACATGACATTATCCTCTCTCGCTAACTTAATTTACATTCATGGCATTGGCATGGGCATCATAAGTCCAATATTAAATATTATTTATTTAATGTGCATCAGCAAAACGTAGGAGGGGGCAGGCCGGGAAGACAACGTAGTAGGGGGCAAAACGTACTAATATGGTAGATGGGTGATGCAGTATATACTATGTATTTTCCATGACTTATCTAAGGGAGATGTTTTCAACAACAACAGGGGAAAAAAAAGACCCCTTCTCAATGTGATAATTTTCTCAAAATTAAAATTATAACGTAATTGAATGCAGAAACAGAGATAGGGAGGAGAGAGAAATTTTGTTGATATACAATTGATATATATAAACATCTGTATAGAGGGAGAAATGCCTAGTGTTCTTTGTAAAATTATCTGACGTTTTTTTAAATTCTATTGAAACACCGATTACATGACACTGAATTCAAAGCTGAAATTGTGACAAAGACCAATACCTTGGCGTTTCCACCTAACCGATGAATCCATCGCCGAAGCGTTAATCCATCTTTCGTCGATGGCGTCGCAACCAAGGACATCCACATCGATCCTTTCACCTCTCTTACCATCTGAATTTTCCTCCCCGACACTTGTTTAGGGTGTGTCCGCTTACGATTCCAAGTGGCGAAGCAGAACTCCAAAGCTAGTGCTAGGGCTAGAAATTTGTAAACCGATCCAATCCGAATCATCATAACCAAAATTAACACAAATTTGACTTGCGATGGCAAGGTATTGGAGTCTAGGGTTCTTCCTATTTGAGGAAGAGAAGAAATAAGATGAAGATAGAAATTCTAAACACAAACATTACCTGCTGATTTGGGGTTGCGACTGACGGTTGATGAAGAGATGATAATATTTTGAGGGGCAGATAGAATAGAGCATATTGGCCTGTTTGGGTAGTCAATTATAAGTTGGTTTTGCTACTATTCTTTTGTTCATTAAAAAAATAAATACCTCAATTTTGCAGAAAAAAAATAAAAATTGTGAATGATTTTTCTTTCGCTAATCACTATATTGTCACTAAATATTTTTCCTTCACTGTTCATTCGCTAAACAACTCTTCATGTGAAGGAATAAATTCCTTCACAAAATTTCCTTCGCTACATCCCTATTTTGGTGTAGCGATAGCGACCAATTTTATTCCTCGCAAAAAACTTCTGAATAATGATATATAGTGAGTAATAATTTCTTCACTAAATAGATTTTTTCCTCTCAAATTTTCATCATAAATTGGCTCCAAAAATCTTTCTATCGCCCCAATTTTGCGAGGGAAAAAATAAAATTATGAAAGATGTTTCTTTCGCTATTAACTATATTGTCACTATATTTTTTTCCTTCACTGTTCCTTCGCTAAACAACTCATCATGTGAAGGAATAAATTCCTTCACAAAATTTCCTTCGCTAGAGGTCATTTTTGGTCTAGTATATTGTCACTGCACAGTATCTCCATTATCAGATCAACAATTCATATTATTTGAAATAATATTATTAGATAGCATTATTGATAATGTCTAGACAGTTCTGTCAAGGAGAGGTTTGGTCACCTAATTGCATGCCAGTAAGGAGAAATCCTAATCGAAAAGCCCCCTCTTTCCTGGGAACGGCCTGGTTGTCATAACTGTGATTCTGTAATATTATTTGTGAATAATTAATTATTGATTTATATGATAAAGAAATATTTATTTTATGCGGTTATAAATGATGGATATATTTATTTTATGTGGTTAGAAATGAAGGAATTATTGATGAGGTGTTTTATTTGTATTATGTCGGAATGAAGGTATTAAAAATCGTCCGTATGTGGATTTCAGATATTTTCTAATTTGAATTTGGAAAAACTTTCTTCTACAAAGTTGTAGAGAATTCGATTCTGTGTGGAATGGACATAAAATTCCTATTTTTCTGATAAACGGGCTATTTTCTATGAATTACTGAAATTTCGGATAATAAAATGATTTTTATTAAAATTGGGTGGGACCCACTTTTGATTTTTAAAACATGTGGGTTGTTGGGATTTTTTTCAAGAATGGTTGGCTAGCTTGTGTTCAAAGGTGTGCGTGGAATGAAGAAAAAAAATATTATTTTATTAATTTAGTTTCCTTTGGCGTTCTAGCCTTTTTCTATAAATAGGCGCTTAGGTTAGAATTGAAAATCACACCAGAAATAAGTTTTCTTTCTCTCTATATTGTCGAGCGTATTTTTGTGACTATTTAGATACTTTGACAGTTGTTATTCAGTGCAAGTTTCCTTCGGCTTTACATCTGATATTCATATCAGAAATATTGTTATTTTGAGGTAATGGATATTATTTTCTTCGTAAATGATATTATTTCTTTCAATATCATTATGCTAGAAATATTAGTCCGAACTTTTGTCAAATTTGGAACTTTTTGTGTCGGGAGTTATTATTCACGTATACGACACTATTCACGATATCTGATACTATTCAATAGAAAAATGAAATTTTCTTCTTTTTTGTCCAAGATGTCTATTATGGTTACAATCTTTGATTGTATCCATATTTTGATCTTTATTTTGAATTACGCTTCAAAATTGGTTATTATAGAGTATTATTGAACTTGGATAAAACTGTAATACAAATCCATAATATTTGTTCTTTTATCTCATTGGATTCGTTTTCTTTAAGATATTTTTCATCATCCTCAGTCCTAAATGATGATATAAGCCTGAATATCATCTACCAGAAGTGCAAAAGATGAATGATTACCTAATGAATATCTTTGGCCTGTAGTGCAAAGATGAACAGGTGTTGAGATGAACATGACCAACTGGTGATACAAATGAATATCTTTGGCCTGTAGTGCAAAGATGAATATTTGATTCAAAATATATATTGATTGTTGTTACAGGGATAAAATATTGATGATGGACTTTTAAATCTTAGAAGATAGTAGAACTCATTCTCTACTTGACTCTTCTAATGGATTGATGTTTCCGCTGCAGTTGTTGATCTAAAACTTGTTGTCTATTATATTTTATCAGATTATTCCCTGTTGAAGACTAATGATAATTTGTTGTATATTATCTTAGTCATAATATTCTTTGCTGGGCTAGTTGAGTTCACCATTTTCCTTATTGTTCCATTGTTCTTCTCAGGAGGAGAGAATTTAGCAGGAACTAGCCGGGGTATGTAGTGATGATTCAAGATAGTTGTTTTAGTAGTCCTCACTATTTTGTAAAATAGTGTATCAATAATTGTAATGAAGACTCCTTTTGAGTTTGTATACTCTCTATTAGATAATAGTTTTATTCAAACTCACAGTATATGTGTTGTCGTATTTTGCACGACAATTGTATTACTGAAGTTGTATTTGTTTCTATACCATGTATTTGGCGACTCAGAATGGGTTATGTATACCTATTTTGGGGGCGTCACAGTTGGTATCAAAGCTTAGAGATATGATCCCTGTCTAAGATGTGAGACAAGAACTAGGAGGGGAGAGACGAGGAATTCCTTCGCTAGTATGAGTTGACTAAGTTTATTTTGTATTTATTTGGTCGGTCAGAGTATATGGATAATATGTGACATGTCAACTAACCCTTTTTTTGTGGCAGTATTTGAGAATAGCAGCTGCAAATATTAACAATGAAGTGAATCAGACCGTGGAGACACATTTAATCACCACCTAGGGGAACGTGAAACAGGAAGGCAATTTTCCTCCTATAAACAACACTATCGAACAAACGATGAATGATGGGATGTTTAGAAGCTTTTTGCAATTCATGTAAAATCAGACGAGGGAGACTCGTGCACAAAATACAGGTGGAAATGATAGCAATGTGAGGCTTGTCACAGCCAAGCAGTTCAAAGAGTTGGGACCACTAGAATTTATTGGAAAGCTGGAACCGATCAAGGCAGAAACGTGTTTCAAACAAATTACCAAGATATTCGATGTCTTGGGATGCGCAGAGGAATAGAAGGTTCCATTCGCCACCTTTATGTTCCGCGGAGAGGCAGATTACTAGTGGGAATCTGTGAAGCGTACCCAGCCTGCCGCACTCAAAATGTCTTGGGAAACATTTCTGAAACTGTTTAATGACAAGTACTTTCCTAAAAGTATTTGTCATATGAAGGAGGTAGAGTTTATCAAACTGGAACAAAACAACATGACGGTGTCCCAATAAGAGGAAAGGTTTGCAGAGTTATCCAGGTTTTCACCTCATTTAGTCGAGAATGATGAACGAATAACGAGAATGTTTATTAGAGGTCTAAAACCCGAGATTCGATAATATCTTATCTCTCATAAATTTTATTTATATTCAGATGTTGTAAACAATGCTCAATTATTAGAGAGAGATAATGAGTATGTTCAAGGCGGTAGTCATCGGAGCAATGAAAACCAGCAGTGAGGAAAACATTCGGACAAAAGCGGTAACCACTTTGGTGGTAATCGTGGCCGTGATAATAGAAGGAGCGAGTCAGGAGGAGATTTTAAGAAGAGAAGGTACAACAATGACAACATAAAGACGTCAGCACAAACATCAACTATTTTTAGGGGAGGAGAATGAGCATCGGTTGTTTGTTACAAATGCGGGAAAGAGGGACACATCAGCCAAAACTGCCCATAACAATCCAAGGTGTGTTATAACTGTGGAAATAAAGGTCATATAGCTAGAGATTGTCTAGTTACGAAACCAAGTTCAACGGGGATGGTGACTCCAAAGGCTGTCCCGGACAAGTTAAAGCCAGTGGTTCCAAGAAGGGCGTTTGTCGTGACTGCCCAAAACGTGAGGAACCCAAATGAGGTGATCACGGGTAAGCTAATCATAAACTCTTGTGAAGTTTATACCTTATTAAATACCGGTTCTGCCCATTTCTAAAACCCCATATCGAATGGCTCCTATTGAACTTCAGGAGTTAAAGGTCCAACTGCAGGAGTTGTTGGACATCGGTTTCATTCGTCCTTGTACATCTCCTTAGGGTGCTCCTGTGTTATTTGTAAACAAAAAAGACGGGAGTATACGACTTTGTATTGACTATCGAGAATTGAACCATGTCACTATCAAGAATAGGTATCCGCTACCTCGCATTGATGACTTGTTCGACCAGTTGCAAGGAGCACAATTCTTTTCAAAGATCGATCTTCGTTCTGGATATCATCAGCTGAAGATTAAAACTGAGGATATTCCAAAGACTGCCTTCAGAACTCGGTATGGGCATTATGAATTCATAGTCATGTCTTTTGGATTGACTAATGCTCCTGTTGCTTTCATGGAAATGATCAACCTTGTATTCAAAGAATATTTGGATCAGATCGTTGTTGTCTTTATTGATGACATCTTCATCTATTCCAAAAGTCGTGAAGATCATGAGCGCCATTTGAAGCTGGTACTGCAAAGGCTTCGTGATAACAAGCTATATGTCAAGCTGAAGAAATGCGAGTTCTGGCTTGAGAAAGTAGCATTCCTTGGGCACGTGGTGTCAAAACATGGAGTATCTGTCGACCCAACAAAGATTGAAGCTATACAAAGTTGGGAGCAACCGAAGTCGGTGACCGAAGTACGTAGCTTTCTGGGCTTAGCTGGTTACTATCGGAGATTCGTGGAAGGATTTTCTCGAATCGCTACTCCGTTAACTCAGCTGACTCGTAAAGATATAAAATTCGGTTGGAGCAAGGATTGTGAGAAGAGTTTTTAAGAACTCAAGAGAAGAATCATTTTGGCACCTGTTCTCATAATACCATCTGGTTCTGATGGATTTGTTATCTACAACGATGCTTCAGGCAAAGGGTTAGGATGTGTTCTCATGCAATATGGGAGAGTCATAGCCTATGCCTCGCGACAACTCAAAGAATATGAGAGGAATTATCCTACTTATGATTTGGAGTTGGCAGCAGTCGGTTTCGCATTAAAGATCTGGAGACACTACATGTATGGGGAGAAAGTGGAGATCTATACAGATCATAAAAGCCTCAAATATTTCTTCACCCAAAAAGAACTTAACATGCGGCAACGACGTTGGCTCGAGCTGTTGAAAGATTACGATTACACCATCCAATATCATCCTGGAAAAAAAAATGTGGTAGTTAACGCATTGAGTAGAAGATCATATGCGGGTATGAGTGCAATGTTGTTAACACAAAGGTCCATTTTGTATGACTTGCAAAGGATGGAGATAGAGGTAAAGGCTCCAAGTACCCACGTGATGATATCAAACATACGAGTATAACCAACTTTAATCGATATAGTTAAAGCTGCTCAAGCTACGGACATGGAGCTAATGCATATGAAGAAGAAAGTTCAAGAAGGTGTTATTCTAGAAGCAAGAATTGATGAAGAAGGAATACATCGAGTCAATTCCAGACTTTGTGTTCCTAACGATTCTGACTTAAAGCATAGAATCATCATGGAGGCACACAACGCACCGTTTGCAATCCATCATGGGAGTACCAAAATGTATCATGATCTTCGACATACATTTTGGTGGAGCAATATGAAAAGAGAGATCACGGAGTTTATCTCGAGGTGTTTAACTTGTAAATGTGTAAAGGCGGAGCATCAAGTGCCAAAGGGTCCATTACAACCAGTTGAGATTCCGAAATGGAAGTGGGAACACATTACTATGGATTTCGTTACGGGTCTTCCCAAGGTTTCTCAAGGCATAGATGTGATTTGGGTTATTGTTGATAGATTAACCAAGTCTGCCCATTTCTTGCCTATACGGGAGACTTATTCCCTTGAACGTCTTGCTAGTATGTACGTGAATGAGATTGTAAGATTGCATGGCATGCCAGTAGCCATAGTTTCGGATCGTGACCCAAGATTTACTTCACGATTTTGGGTTAGCTTGCAGAAAGCCATGGGCACGGATTTACGATTCAGTTCGGCATACAATCCTCAAACGGATGGGCAATCAGAGAGGACTATTCAAACTCTTGAAGATCTATTAAGACTTTGTGTCCTAGATTTCAAAGGGAGTTGGGATAAGTACCTACCATTGGTGAAATTCTCCTACAGCAACAGTTATCAGGAAAGTATAGGTGTGGCTCCATTTAAAGCATTGTATGGACGAAAGTGTCGCTCTCCAGTATGTTGAGACGAGGTTGGTGAAGCAACGTTGTTGGTAATAGAATTGGTACGCATAACTACAGAGAAGATCCAAACGATCTGACAACATATACAAATGGCACAGGATCGAGAAAAGAGTTATGCGGATCTTCATCGGAAGGACGTGGAATTTAATATTGGGGATCATGTATTATTACGTGTCGCACCATGGAAGGGAGTTACAAGATTTGGGAAGAGAGGAAAGCTCAATCCACGATTTGTTGGTCCATTTGAGATTCTTGAACGAATAGGAAATATGGCCTATAGACTCACATTACCTCCAAGTATGTCTCGTGTTTATAATGTTTTCACATATCTATGCTTCGTAAATAAGTTAAAGAACCGAACCATATTATTGAATTAGAAGTAGAAGAGATAGCCGAAGATTTTATGTACGAGGATGTACCTGTTATGATCTTGGATAAGAAAGAGCATGTCCTACGCACCAAGGTTATACCACAAGTTAAGGTGTTGTGGAGAAACCATGCTATTGAAGAAATGACCTGGGAGTTGGAATCAGAAATGAAAGTGAGGTATCCTCACCTTTTTGAAACACCAGGTACGTACGTCAATTTTGAGGACAAAATTTCATAAGGAGGGGAGGTTGTAAGACCCCAACTTAATATAAATAAAATCAAATTTCCTCTATTTATTATTGTGAATAATAAGGTGATAATTTGATATAATACTTTGGTTATGGGTGAAATGTGCAAATTTTGGAAAATAAGCAAGTGGTTATAAAATATTCATTTTGTCGGGGAATATTCGTTTGGTCGTGGAATATTCTTTCTGTCGGAGAATATTCGTACGACGGTGCAGCCATTTATGGGCCCCATAACGGATAATTATCGGATGAATAAAATGATAAAGTTTGAGTTTTATAAATAACGACATAATTGTTACCGTTAACACTGTTGGAATACACAGTGGTTAAAATACGATGTCTGGCGTGGTTGCACGCAATAGCATGCGGTATTGCATGATATTGTTTAATAATGATTCTTACGTAAGAAGGCACTACTCAATAATTGTTACAGTAATTACTGTTCAATATTTTGTTTTATTGGTTCAATAATTGCTGCGTTGATATTTTAAATTATTGTTGTTCAATAATTGTCACTGCACAGTATCTCCATTATCAGATCAATAATTCATATTATTTAAAATAATATTATTAGATAGCCTTATTGGCAATGTCTAGAAAGTTCTATCAAGGAGAGGTTTGGTCACCTAATTGTGCGCCAATAAGGAGAAATCCTTATCGGAAAGCCCCCTCTTTCTTGGGAATGGCCTGGTTGTCATAATAGTGATTCTGTAATATTATTTGTGAATAATTAATTATTGATTTATATGATAAGGAAATATTTATTTTATGCGGTTATAAATGATGGATATATTTATTTTATGTGGTTATAAATGAAGGAATTATTGATGAGGTATTTTATCAGTATTTTGTCAGAATGGAGGTATTAAAAATCGTCCGTATGTGGATTTTGGATATTTTCTGATTTGAATTTAGAAAAACTTTCTTCTACAAGGTTGTAGAGAATTCGATTTCGTGTGGAATGGACATAAAATTTGTATTTTTCTGATAAACGGGCTATTTTCTATGAATTACTGAAATTTCGGATAATAAAATGATTTTTATTAAAATTGGGTGGGACCCACTTTTGATTTTAAAACATGTGGGTTCTTTGATTTTTTTTCAAGAATGGTTGGCTAGCTTGTGTTCAAAGGTGTGCGTGGAATGAAGAAAAAAAATATTATTTTATTAATTTAGTTTCCTTTGGCGTTCTAGCATTTTTCTATAAATAGGCGCTTAGGTTAGAATTGAAAATCACACCAGAAATAAGTTTTCTTTCTCTCTATATTGTCGAGCGTATTTTTGTGACTATTTAGATACTTTGAGAGTTGTTATTCAGTGCAAGTTTTCTTCGGCTTTACATATGATATTCATATTAGAGATATTGTTATTTTGAGGTAAGGGATATTATTTTCTTCGTAAATGATATTATTTCTTTCAATATCATTATGCCGAAATATTGGTCTGAACTTTTTGTCAAATTTGGAACTTTTCATGCCGAGATACTATTCATGTATACGGCGCTATTCAAGTATACGACACTATTCACCGAAAAGTGAAATTTAATTCTTTTTGTCCAAGATGTCTATTATGGTTACAATCTTTGATTGTATCCATGTTTTAATCTTTATTTTTGAATTCTGCTTCAAAATTGGTTATTATAGAGTATTATTGAACTTGGATAAAACTGTAATACGAATCCATAATATTTGTTCTTTAATCTCATTGGATTCGTTTTCTTTAAGATATTTTTCATCATCCTCAGTCCTAAATGATGATATAACTGAATATCATCGGCCTGTAGTGCAAAGATGAATGATTACCTAATGAATATCTTTGGCCTGTAGTGCAAAGATGAATGATTACCTAATGAATATCTTTAGCCTGTAGTGCAAAGATGAACAGGTGTTGAGATGAACATGACCAACTGGTGATACAAATGAATATCTTTGGCCTGTAGTGCAAAGATGAATATTTGATTCAAAATATATATTGATTGTTGTTACAGGGATAAAATATTGATGATGGACTTTTAAATCTTAGAAGATAGTAGAACTCATTCTCTACTTGACTCTTCTAATGGATTGATGTTTCCGCTGCAGTTTTTGATCTAAAACTTGTTGTCTATTATATTTTATCAGATTATTCTCTGTTGAAGACTAATTATAATTTGTTGTATATTATCTTAGTCATAATATTCTTTGCTAGGCTAGTTGAGTTCACCATTTTCCTTATTGTTCCATTGTTCTTCTCAGAGGAGAGAATTTGGCAGGAACTAGCCGGGGTATGGAGTGACGATTCAAGATAGTTATTTTAGTAGTCCTCACTATTTTGTAAAATAGTGTATCAATAATTGTAATGAAGACTCCTTTTGAGTTTTTATACTCTCTATTAGACAATAGTTTTATTCAAACTCACAGTATATGTGTTGTCGTATTTTGCACGACAATTGTATTACTGAAGTAGTATTTATTT
The DNA here is from genome assembly GCA_020205605.1 of Panax ginseng. Lineage (NCBI taxonomy): Eukaryota > Viridiplantae > Streptophyta > Magnoliopsida > Apiales > Araliaceae > Panax > Panax ginseng. Next base: position 37,486,411 of record CM035127.1, on the reverse strand, counting down.
CTATACCATGTATTTGGCGACTCAGAATGGGTTATGTATACCTATTTTGGGGGCGTCACAGTTGGTATCAAAGCTTAGAGATATGATCCCAGTCTAAGATGTGAGACAAGAACTAGGAGGGGAGAGACGAGGAATTCCTTCGCTAGTATGAGCTGACTAAGTTTATTTGGTATTTATTTGGTCGGTCAGAGTATAGGGATAATATGTGACATGTCAACTAACCCTTTTTTGTGGCAGTATTTGAGAATGGCAGCTGCAAATATTAACAATAAAGTGAATCAGACCGTGGAGACACATTTAATCACCACCCAAGGGAATGTGAAACAGGAAGGCAATATTCCTCCTATAAACAACACTACCGAACAAATGATGAATGATGGGATGTTTAGAAGCTTTTTGCAATTCATGCAAAATCAGACGAGGGAGACTCATGCACAAAATACAGGTGGAAATGATAGCAATGTGCGGCTTGTCACAGCCAAGCAGTTCAAAGAGTTGGGACCACTAGAATTTATTGGAAAGCCGAATCCGATCAAGGCGGAAATGTGAGTCAAACAAATTACCAAGATATTCGATGTCTTGGGATGCGTAGAGGAATAAAAGGTTCCATTCTCCACCTTTATGAGGCAGATTACTAGTGGGAATCTGTGAAGCGTACCTAGCCTGCCGCACTCAACATGTCTTAGGAAATATTTCAGAAACTGTTTAATGACAAGTACTTTCCTGAAAGTATTCATCATATGAAGGAGGTAGAGTTTATCAAACTGGAACAAAACAATATGACGGTGTCCCAATAAGAGGCGAAGTTTGCAGAGTTATCCAGGTTTGCACCTCATTTGGTCGAGAATGAGGAACGAATGACGAGGTTTCTAAGAGGTCTAAAACCCGAGATTCGACAATATCTTATCTCTCATAAATTTTCTTTATATTCAGATGTTGTAAACAGTGCTCAATTATTAGAGCGAGATAATGAGTATGTTCAAGGCGGTAGTCATCGGAGCAATGAAAACCAGCAGTGAGGAAAACATTCGGACAAAAACGGTAACCACTTTGGTGGTAATCGTGGCCGTGATATTAGAAGAAGCGAGTCAGAAGGAGATTTTAAGAAGAGAAGGTACAACAATGACAACGTAAAGACGTCAGAACAAACATCAACTATTTTTAGGGGAGGAGAATGAGCATCGGTTGTTTGTTACAAATGCGGGAAAGAGGGACACATCTGCCCAAACTGCCCACAACAATCCAAGGTGTGTTATAACTGTGGAAATGAAGGTCATATAGCTAGAGATTGTCTAGTTGCGAAACCAAGTTCAACGGGGATGGTGACTCCAAAGGCTGTCCCGGACAAGTCAAAGTCAGTGGCTCCAGGAAGGGCGTTTGTCGTGACTGCCCAAAACGTGAGGAACCCAAACGAGGTGATCTCGAGTAAGCTAATCATAAACTCTTGTGAAGTTTATACCTTATTAAATACCGGTTCTGCCCATTCTTTTATCTCTCCTGCTTGTGCTCAACGTTTAAACTTGACCCCGGAGAAGTTAGACCTTGATTTATCTGTTGAGACTCCGTTAGGAGAAACTTTCGTTACATCTACTGTTTATAAATCTTGCTTGATTCAAGTTGGTACCATCACATTACCTGCTGATCTTATTTCCTTGAAAATTCTTGCATTTGATGTGATTTTAGGGATTGATTGGTTAACCACTCATCATGTTAAAATTGATTGTTTTCGTAAGGTTGTCAGTTTTCATAGTCCTAACCAACCTGTTATGCGAATTCAAACAACCAAACCACTAAAATCAATCACTGTCATATCAAGCCATAAAGCTATTCGTTTATTGAAAAACGGATGTCAAGCTTTCTTAGCCCATGTCACGGACTTGAACAAAAAAACGTTAGATTTGAATATTATTTATGTTGTTAGTGAATTTCCTGAAGTATTTCCTGAAGAACTTCCCGGTCTACCCCCAGAACGTGAAGTTAAATTCTTTATTGACCTTGAACCTGGTACAAAGCCCATTTCTAAAACCCCATATCGAATGGCTCTTATTGAACTTCAGGAGTTAAAGTTCCAACTGCAGGAGTTGTTGGACATCGGTTTCATTCGTCCTAGTACATCTCCTTGGGGTGCTCATGTGTTATTTGTAAAGAAGAAATACGGGAGTATGCGACTTTGTATTGACTATCGAGAATTGAACCATGTCACTATCAAGAATAGGTATCCGCTACCTCGCATTGATGACTTGTTCGACTAGTTGCAAGGAACACAATTCTTTTCAAAGATCGATCTTCGTTCTGGATATCATCAGCTGAAGATTAAAACTGAGGATATTCCAAAGACTGCCTTCAGAACTCGGTATGGGCATTATGAATTCTTAGTCATGTCTTTTGGAATGACTAATGCTCTTGTTGCTTTCATGGAAATGATCAACCGTGTATTCAAAGAATATTTGGATCAGTTCATTGTTGTCTTTATTGATGACATCTTCATATATTCCAAAAGCCGTGAAGATCATGAGCGCCATTTGAAGCTGGTACAGGAAAGGCTTCGTGATAACAAGCTATATGTCAAGCTGAAGAAATGCGAGTTCTGGCTTGAGAAAGTAGCATTCCTTGGGCACATGGTGTCAAAACATGGAGTATCTGTCGACCCGACGAAGATTGAAGCCATACAAAGTTGGGAGAAACTGAAGTTGGTGACCGAAGTACGTAGCTTTCTGGGCTTAGCAGGTTACTATCGGAGATTCGTGGAAGGATTTTCTATGAGAGGAATTATCCTACTTATGATTTGGAGTTGGCAGCAATCGTTTTCGCATTAAAGATCTGGAGACACTACATGTATGGGGAGAAAGTGGAGATCTATACAGATCATAAAAGCCTTAAATATTTCTCCACCCAAAAAGAACTTAACATGCGGGAACGACGTTGGCTCGATCTGTTGAAAGATTACGATTACACCATCCAATATCATCCTAGAAAAGAAAACGTGGTAGTTGACGCATTGAGTAGAAGATCATATGCGGGTATGAGTGCAATGTTGTTAATGCAAAGGTCCATTTTGTATGACTTGCAAAGGATGGAGATAGAGGTAAAGGCTCCAAGTACCCACGTGATGATATTAAACATACGAGTATAACCAACTTTAATCGATAAAGTTAAAGCTGCTCAAGCTACGGACATGGAGCTAATGCATATGAAGAAGAAAGCGCAAGAAGGTGTTATTCTAGAAGCAAGAATTGATGAAGAAGGAATACTTCGAGTCAATTCCAGACTTTGTGTTCCTAACGATTCTGACTTGAAGCATAGAATCATCATGGAGGCACACAACGCACCGTTTGCAATCCATCATGGGAGTACCAAAATGTATCATGATCTTCGACATACATTTTGGTGGAGCAATATGAAAAGAGAGATCACAGAGTTTATCTCGAGGTGTTTAACTTGTCAACGTGTAAAGGCGGAGCATCAAGTGCCAAAGGGTCCATTGCAACCAGTTGAGATTCCGAAATGGAAGTGGGAACACATTACTATGGATTTCGTTACGGGTCTTCCCAAGGTTTCTCAAGGCATAGATGTGATTTGGGTTATTGTTGATAGATTAACCAAGTCTGCCCATTTCTTGCCTATACGGGAGACTTATTCCCTTGAACGTCTTGCTAGTATGTACGTGAATGAGATTGTAAGATTGCATGGCATGCCAGTAGCCATAGTTTCGGATTGTGACCCAAGATTTACTTCACGATTTTGGGTTAGCTTCTTTGAAAGCTATGGGCGCAATTTCTGATTGATTGGCATACCATCCTCAAACGGACGGGCAATCAGAGAGGACTATTCAAACTCTTGAAGATCTATTAAGACTTTGTGTCCTAGATTTCAAAGGGAGTTGGGATAAGTACCTACCATTGGTGGAATTCTCCTACAACAACAGTTATCAGCAAAATATAGGTGTGGCTCCATTTGAAGCATTGTATGGACAAAAGTGTTGCTCTCCAGTATGTTGGGACGAGGATGGTGAAGCAACGTTGTTGGGAATAGAATTGGTACGCATAACTATAGAGAATATCCAAACGATCTGACAACATATACAAATGGCACAGGATCGAGAAAAGAGTTATGCGGATCTTCATCGGAAGGACATGGAATTTAATATTGGGGATCATGTATTATTACGTGTCGCACCATGGAAGGGAGTTACAAGATTTGGTAAGAGAGGAAAGCTCAATCCACGATTTGTTGGTCCATTTGAGATTCTTGAACGAATAGGAAATATGGCCTATAGACTCGCATTACCTCCAAGTATGTCTCGTGTTTATAATGTTTTTCACATATCTATGCTTCGTAAATATGTTAAAGAACCGAACCATATTATTGAGTTAGAACTAGACGAGATAGCCGAAGATTTAACGTACGAGGATGAACCTGTTAAGATCTTGGATAAGAAAGAGCATGTCCTACGCACCAAGGTTATACCACAAGTTAAGGTGTTATGGAGAAACCATGCTATTGAAGAAATGACCTAGGAGTTGGAATCAGAAATAAAAGTGAGGTATCCTCACCTTTTTGAAATACCAGGTACGTACGTCAATTTTGAGGACAAAATTTCATAAGGAGGGGAGGTTGTAAGACCCCAACTTATTATATATAAAATCGAATTTCCTCTATTTATTATTGTGAATAATAAGGTGATAATTTGATATAATACTTTGGTTATGGGTGAAATGTGCAAATTTTGCAAAATAAGCAAGTGGTTATAAAATATTCATTTTGTCGGGGAATATTTGTTTGGTCGTGGAATATTCTTTCTGTCGGAGAATATTCGTACGACGATGCAGCCATTTGTGGGCCTCATAACGGATAACTGTCGGATGAATAAAATGATAAAGTTTGAGTTTTATAAATAACGGCATAATTATTCTTATTAATCTTTGTTGGAATACACGGTGGTTAAAATACGATGAATCTGGCGTGGTTGCACAAGCGATAGCACGGTGTATTGCACAGTATTGTTGAATAATGATTCTTACGTAAGAAGGCACTACTCAATAATTGTTACAGTAATTAGTGTTCAATATTTTGTTTTATTGGTTCAATAATTGATGAGTTGATATTTTAAATTATTGTTGTTCAATAATTGTCACTGCACAGTATCTCCATTATTAGATCAATAATTCATATTATTTAAAATAATATTATTAGATAGCCTTATTGGCAATGTCTAGAAAGTTCTATCAAGGAGAGGTTTGGTCACCTAATTGTGCGCCAATAAGGAGAAATCCTTATCGGAAAGCCCCCTCTTTCCTGGGAACGGCCTGGTTGTCATAATAGTGATTCTGTAATATTATTTGTGAATAATTAATTATTGATTTATATGATAAGGAAATATTTATTTTATGCGGTTATAAATGATGTATATATGTATTTTATGTGGTTATAAATGAAGGAATTATTGATGAGGTATTTTATCAGTATTTTGTTAGAATGGAGGTATTAAAAATCGTCCGTATGTGGATTTTGGATATTTTCTGATTTGAATTTGGAAAAACATTCTTCTACAAGGTTGTAGAGAATTCGATTTCGTGTGGAATGGACATAAAATTTGTATTTTTTTTGATAAACGGGCTATTTTCTATGAATTACTTAAGTTTCAAAAAATAAAATAATTTTTATTAAAATTGGGTGGGACCCTCTTTTAATTTTTAAAACATGTGGGCTGCTGAGATTTTTTTCAAGAATGGTTATCTAGCTTGTGTTCAAAGGTGTGCGTGGAATGAAGAAAAAGAAATATATTATTTTTTTAATTTAGTCTCCTTTGGCGTTCTAGCATTTTCCTATAAATAGGCGCTTAGGTTAGGATTGAAAATCACACCAGAAACAAGTTCTCTTTCTCTCTATATTGTCGAGCGTATTTTTGTGAGTATTTAGATACTTTGAGAGTTGCTATCCTGTAAGACCCTAACTTTTATAAATAAAGATGAATTTTCTATAAATATCATTTTTAAATATTATGGAATGAATTTGATATAATGTTATAGTTGTGGGTAATATTTATAAATTTTGCAAAGTACGCAAGTTGTTATATAATATTCGATTGGTTGGAAAATATTCATTTTAACAGGGAATATTCGTACAACGGCACAATCATTGGTGGACCCCACAACGGAATTATTGTCGGATTGAGAAAATGACAAAATTACTTTATGAAATAACGACGGAAGTTTCTGAATTACTCTGTTGAAACACACGGTGTTAAAAAATACGATGTCTGGCGTAGTTGCACAAAGATCACACGGTATTGATTATTGATGCTTACGTGAGAAGTCACTCATTTTGTTCAATTATTGCTACGAAGAATTCTTTGCATAATATCTCACGTTATTTGATTCAATTATTGTCAAAATTTTATATATTATTAAATCAATAATTGAGACGACAAAGTTATTAATATTATTATTTGTAATATTAACAATGTCTAGAAGTTCTGTCAAGGAGAGGTTTGGTCACCTAATTTCGCGCCAATAGGGAGAAATCCTTATTGGAAATCCCCCTCTTTCCTGGAAACGACCTGGTCGATTAATATTGTGAATTCTAATAATGATGATAAATGTTGTTAAAAATATTGAGGAGATTTTTTATGAAGTATTTGTTGTAAGTTTGGCTTGTTATTTAAACTCCCACTTACCCATTTTTCAAAACTGTCGGTAGAAAGTTATCTTAGTTTTATTATATATATATATATATATATATATATATATATGTGTGTGTGTGTGTGTGTGTGTGGGTGTGTGTGTGTGTCAAATTGGGCGGGGGGAGGAAATTTGGTATTCACGTGGAGGGAGTATAATTATTATTATTTTATTTATATATATATATATATATGATAGTGGATTTTGGTGGAGGAAAGCATTTTTTTTTTATATATATATATATATATATATATTTATATATATGATAGTGGATTTTGGTGGAGACATGATGGAGTACTATAGGTATTAATTATATATATGTATATGCAATGTTTGAAAATTGGCAGGGAGGGGTACAATTATATATATATATGTGTGTGTGTGTGTGTGTGTGTGTGTGTGTGTGTGTGTGTTAATTTGAAAGGAATTAACGGGAATTTGAAGCCGGAGATACGTCAACATCTTATTTCTCATAAACTATGTTTGTATTCAGATGTTGTAAATAGGGCTCAGTTAGTGGAGCGCAATAACGAGCCAACGCAACCAAAAAGAGAAGCGGTAGGTAAAATGATAATACCCGTGAGAAGCGATCATTGAGCGGTGACAACAAGCATGGAGGGAATCAACGGGCGAAATGGTAACCACTTCGTGGTAATCGAGGCCAAAACAATAAGAATGGACATTTCAAGAAGAGGAGATTCAACAATGATGGAAAGGCGTCAAGACCAACTTTTTAGTTGTTAAGGAAGGAGAAGCGACCACCTATCATATGCTTCAAATAAGGAGGAGGACACATCAATCCAAAGCTAGTAATCTTAGTCCAAAGCATGTTATAATTATGGAAGAGAAGGTCACTTAGCCCAATTTTGTCGTTCACCAAAGACAAGTTCAGCTAGGATGGAGGCACTAAAGGCCGTCCCAGAAAAGTCAAAGCCGGTAGTGCAAGGGAGAGCATTTGTTGTGACCTCCCAGAAAGCAAGGAACCCGAATGCGGTCATCACGGGTAAGCTTATCATAAACTCTAGCGAAGTCTATACTTTATTTGATACCGGTTCTACCCATTTTTTTATTTCTCCTACTTGTGCTCAACGATTAAATTTGACTCCGGAAAAATTAGACTTTGATTTATCTGTGGAAACTCGGTTGGGAGAAACCTTCATTACATCCACTGTTTGTAAGTCTTGTTTGGTTGAAATTGGTACCCTCACATTACCTGTCGATCTTATTTCATTGAAAATACTTGCATTTGACATGATTCTAGGGATTGATTGGTTAACTACTCATCATGCAAAAATTGATTGTTTACGTAAGGTTGTTAGCTTTCATATTCCTAACCAACCTATTATGCGAATTCAAACAACTAAACCATTAAAATCAATCAATGTCATTTTAAGCCATAAAGCTATTCGTTTATTGAAAAACGGATGTCAAGCTTTCTTTGCTCATGTCACGGATCTAAACTAAAACACGTCAGTTTTGAATGATATTTCTATTGTTAATAAATTTCCTAACGTATTCCCTGAAGAACTTCCTGGCCTACCCCCAGAGCGTGAAATTGAATTTTGTGTCTACCTTGAACCCGGTACAAAACCCATTTCCAAAGCCCCATATCAAATGGCTCCTATTGAACTTCAGGAGTTAAAGACCCAACTACAGGAATTGTTAGACATTGGCTTTATTCATCCTAGTACTTCTCCTTGGGGTGCTCCTGTTTTATTCGTGAAGAAGAAAGATGGGAGTATGCAACTTTGTATTGATAATCGGGAGTTGAATCATGTCACCATCAAAAATAAGTACCTATTTCCACGTATTGACGACCTGTTTGACCAGTTGCAAGGAGCCAAATTCTTTTCAAAGATTGATCTTCATTTCGGATATCACCAATTGAAGATTAGAATAGATGACATTCCAAAGACGGCTTTCAGAACTCGGTACGGGCATTATGAATTCCTAGTCATGTCCTTTGGATTGACTAATGCACCTGCTGCCTTCATGGATATGATGAACCGAGTATTCAAGGAATATTTGAATCACTTTGTGGTTGTCTTTATTGATGACATCCTTATTTATTCCAAAAGCCTTGAAGATCATGAGCAACACTTGAGGCTGACACTCCAAAAGCTTCGTGAATACAAGCTTTATGCCAAGTTAAAGAAATGCGAGTTCTGGCTTGAGGAAGTAGCATTCCTTGGGCACGTAGTATCAAGTCATGGAATATCTGTTGACCCGGTAAAGATTGAAGCTATTCAAAATAGGAGCAACCTAAATCGATGATCATAGAAATCGTAGCTTTCTCGGTTTATTTGGTTATTATCGGAGATTCGTGGAAGGATTTTCTCGAATCGCTACTCCATTAACTCAGCTAACTCGGAAAGATACAAAGTTCGGTTGGAGCGAAGAATGTGAGAAGTGTTTTCAAGAACTCAAGAGAAAACACATTTTAGCACATGTTCTGACAATACCATATGGCTCGGAGGGATTTGTCATCTACAGTGATGCTTCGGGCAAAGGGTTGGGATGTGTTCTCATGCAACATGGGAAAGTCATAGCCTATGCCTCAAGACAACTCAAAGAATATGAGAGGAATTATCCTACTCATGATCTAGAGTTAGCAGCTGTTGTCTTCGCCCTTAAAATTTGGAGGCATTACTTGTATGGGGAGAAAGTGGAGATCTTTACGGATAATAAAAGCCTCAAATATTTCTTCACTCAAAAGGAACTTAACATGCGACAACGACATTGGCTTGAACTGTTAAAAGATTATGATCATACCATCCAATACCATCATGGAAAAGCGAACGTGGTAGCTGACGCAATGAGTAGAAGATCATATGCAAATCTGAGTGCGATATTGTCAACGCAAAGGCCCATTTTGTGTGACTTGCAAAGGATGGAGATAGAGTTAAAGACTCCAAGGACCCATGTGATGATGGCGAATATACGAGTAGAACCGACTTTAATTGATAAAGTTAAAGTTGCTCAAGTTACAAACCTGAAGCTGATGCGTATGAGGAAGAAAGTGCAAGAAGGAGCTATGCCGGAAGCAAGAATCGATGAAGAAGGAATACTTAGAGTCAACTCCAGACTTTTTGTTCCTAACGACCCTGATTTAAAGTATAAAATCATGATGGAGGCGCACAACACACCGTTTGCAATCCATCCTAGGAGTACCAAAATGTATCATGATCTTCGTCATACATTTTGGTGGAGCAATATGAAGAGAGAGATAACGTTGTTTATCTCAAGGTGTCTAACTTGTCAAAGAGTTAAATTGGAGCATCAAGTACCAAAAGGTCCATTGCAACCACTTGAAATTCCAGAATGGAAGTGGAAGCACATTACTATGGATTTTGTTACCGGTCTTCCTAGGGTTTCTCAAGGCATAGATGCGATTTGGGTCATTATTGATAGATTGACCAAGTCTGCTCATTTCTTACCGATACAAGAAACTTATACACTTGAACGTCTTGCTCGTATGTATATAAAGCGAGATTGTAAGGATCGCATGGTATCTTGCGGTATCCATAGTTTCTGATAGAGACCGAAGATTCACTTCACGATTTTGGGTTAGTTTGCAAAAATCTATGGGCACAGACTTACGATTTAGCTCGGCATATCATCCTTAGACGGACGGATAGTCGGAGAGGACTATTAAAACTCTTGAAGATCTATTTAGACTCTGTGTCCTTGACTTCAAGGGAAGTTGGGACAAGTTCTTACCATTGGTGGATTTTTCCTACAACAACAATTATCAAGCAAGTATTGACATGGCTCCATTTGAGGCATTGTATGGAAGAAAGTGTCGTTCTCTAGTATGCTGGGATGAGGTAGGTGAAACAACATTGTTGGGACCGAGTTGGTACGTATGACTACGAAAAAGATTCAAACAATTCGACAACGTATAAAAACCTCACAAGATCGACAAAAGAGTTATGCTGATCTTCATCGAAAGGACGTGGAATTCGATATAGGAGATCATGTGTTGTTACTTGTTGCTCCATGGAGAGGAGTTACGAGATTTGGAAAGAGAGGAAAGCTCAATCCTCGATTCATCGGCACATTTTTAATCCTCGATCGAGTAGGAACTGTGGCCTATAGACTCGCTTTACCGCAAAGTATGTCTCGTGTTCATAACGTTTTTCACATATCCATGTTACATAAATATGTGGAAGACCCGAACCACATTATTGAGTTATAACCGGACGAAATAGCGGAAGATTTGACGTACGAATGAACATATTCTACCCTCCAAGGTTATACCTCAAGTCAAAGTTTTGTGGAGAAACCACGATGTTGAGGAAATGACTTGGGAGTTAGAATCTAAAATGAAATCAAGGTATCCTTACCTCTTCGACATACCAGGTATGTACCCTAATTTTGAGGGCGAAATTTCATAAGAAGGGGATGTTGTAAGACCCCAACTTTTATAAATAAAGATGAATTTTCTATAAATATCATTTTTGAATATTATGGAATGAATTTGATATAATGTTATAGTTGTGGGTAATATTTATAAATTTTGTAAAGTACGCAAGTTGTTATATAATATTCGATTGGTCGGGAAATATTCATTTTAATAGGGAATATTCGTACAACGGCACAATCATTGGTGGACCCCACAACGGAAGTATTATCAGATTGAGAAAATGACAAAAATACTTTATGAAAATGACGGCGGAAGTTTTACCATTAATTGTTGAAACACCCGGTGTTAAAGAAATGCGATGTCTGGCGTGCACAAACGATAGCTTTACGGTATTGATTATTGATGCTTACGTGAGAAGTCACTCGCTTTTTTTTCAATTATTACACAACGATAATTCTTTGCGCATAATATCTCACGTTATTTGATTCAATTATTGTCAAAATTTTATATATTATTAAATCAATAATTGAGACGACAAAGTTATTAATATTATTATTTGCAATATTAACGATGTCTAGAAGTTACATCGAGGAGAGGTTTGGTCACCTAATTGCGCGCCAATAGGGAGAAATCCTTATTGGAAATCCCCCTCTTTCCTGGGAACGACCTGGTTGATTTATATTGTGAATTATAATAATGATGATAAATGTTGTTAAAAATATTGAAAGATTTTTTATGAAGTATTTGTTGTAAGTTTGGCTTGTTATTTAAACTCCCACTTATCCATTTTTCAAAACGGTCGGTAGAAAGTTATCTCAATTTTATTATTATATATATATATATATGTGTGTGTGTGTGTGTGTGTGTGTGTGTGGATGGGTGGGTGGGTGGGTGTGTGTGTGTGTTAGTCAAATTGGGTGGGGGGGAAATTTGGTATTCACGTGGAGGGAGTACAATTATTATTATTTTATATATATATATATATATATGATAGTGGATTTTGGTGGAGGAAAGCATTTTTTTTTATATATATATATATATATATATATATATATATATATATGATAGTGGATTTTGGTGGAGACATGATGGAGTACTATAGGTATTAATTATATATATGTATATGCAATGTTTGAAAATTGGCAGGGAGGGGTGCAATTATATATATATATGTGTGTGTGTGTGTGTGTGTGTGTGTGTGTGTGTGTGTTAATTTGAAAGGAATTAACGGGAATTGGCAGGTAGTATCACGGGGGTAATGACCCGTGAGTTTATAAATATATAGTATATAATATAAATAGAATATATTATATTTTATTTAAAAGATTTTGCTTTATTAGAATATTTTATTAAATCAATATGGACCGTCCGTTTAAAAGTAAATCAATATGGACCGTTCATGAATTAGTTACTATGCAGTCCATTCTTCTATAAATAGAAGCTCATTCCTTCATTATTTCTTACTTAATTCTTTGAAACTCTAGAGAGAGAAATTATAGAGAAACTATAGAAAAGTATTCGCTACTTCCCTACTCTTATATTGGTTTCTTTTACGAGACGGGATATTATTTCTTTTGTATTCATGAAAAGAACACATTATTCCATTATTTATTATTACATTGAAATAACTCAGATATCGCGGGCTACCCTATACTTGGTGAAATTCTTACATTATTCCATTCTTTATTATTACATTTGGAATATCACATGCATGCGTTTTCTGTGGGACACAGTTTCGATCTTTATTATTACATTGGAATATGTGTTTTACTTGAGACACTGTTTCGGTCTTAATTATTACATTGGAATATCACATGCATGCATTTCTGTGGGACTGGTTCCATTCTTTATTATTCTATTGGAATATCACATGCATGCGTTTTCTGTGTGAACACAGTTCCGTTATTTATTATTCATTGGAATAACTTTGCTGTCTTGATCTATCAAATGTCTGGTGATTTCTTTTGTTATTCCATCCTTTATTATACTCAGTTGGTTAAAACTTTGACTTCTATACTCCATGAAATTAGTGGAATATCCGTGATATTTACGCTTCATCCAGTATCTTTTCATGAAAATATTCTTCTGAGCATTCTTAAATTTAACTCTACAAATAAGTATTATGTTGACAATTTGGATGTTATTAGTTCCTGGATAAATTAATTTGTGAACTTGTTTTATTAAATTCTTATATCATTGTCATCATCCTCATGTTTATATTTTCTTGAAAGTCATATGTGGCCTGTAGTGCATAGATGGACTTGGTATAATTATGACCAGGGATTATTCGGTGTAATCATGACCGTAATGTTACAAATGGTGTGGTAAAAGTCCTCATTGGCCCGTAGTGCATTGATGGACAGTTGTTGGCATGATTATGACCATTAATGAATACACGAATGTCCTTGGCCCGTAGTGCATGGATAATTTGTGTTCGTGATACTAAGGATTATCATTGGCCGTAGTGCAGGGGTGTTTCGATGATGTGGGTTATTTATTAAGCTGAGTCCCAGCGATAAAAGTGATGAAAAACCTTTTTAAATCATAAAAGATAGTAGATTTTATTCTCTACTTGACTCTTCTAATGGATTGCTTGTTCATTGCAGATTAAACTTGATATTTATTATATTTTATCGGTTTAACTTTGTTGAAGGCTAACGATAAATTATTACGCATTATCTTAGTCATAATATTTCTTCTTTGGGCTAGTTGAGCTCACCCTTTTGCTTTCATTGTTCTCTTGAAATGAGAGCGTGGCGAGGGGACTAGTCAGCAAATGAGTGATGGTCCTAGATGGTGCATTAGTAGTACTCACTATTCTATGAAATAGTGTTATAATAAATGTAATGAAGACCCCATTGAGTTTGTATATTGTCTAGATGACAATATTTATATTAAAACTCACATCATATGTTTAGTCGTATTTTACACGACTGTTGTATAATTAAGTTTGTATTTGAATTCTGTACCATGTATTTGACGACTCAAGATGGGTGATGTATACTAATTTTGGGGGCGTCATAGTTCAGTGCAAGTTTCCTTCAGATTTACATCCGATATTCCAATCAGAAATATTGTTATTTTGAGGTAAGGGATGTTATTTTCTTCGTAAATGATATTATTTCTTTCAATATCATTATGCCGAAATATTAGTGCGAACTTTTTATCAAATTTGGAACTTTTTGTGTCGGGAGGTTACTATTCACGTATACAAGACTATTCACGATATCGACAATTATTCACGAATCTGAAGACTATTCATAGAAAAATGAAATTTTTTTCTTCTTTTATCCAAGATGTCTATTATGGTTACTATCTTTGATTGTATCCATGTTTTGATCTTTTTATTTTTAAATTTACGCTTCAAAATTGGTTATTATGGAGTATTATTGAACTTGGATAAAACTGTAATACGAATCCATAATATTTCTTCTTTTATCTCACTAGATTCGTTTTCTTTAAGATATTTTTCATCATCCTCAGTCCTAAATGATGATATAACTGAATATATTTGGCCTGTAGTGCAAAGATGAATGATTACCTAATGAATATCTTTGGCTGTGAAAGTGCAAAGATGAATGATTACCTAATGAATATCTTTCTACCAGTAGTGCAAAGATGAACAGGTGTTGAGATGAACATGACCAACTGGTTATACAAATGAATATCTTTGGCATGTAGTGCAAAGAGGAATATTTGATTCAAGAGATATATTGATTGTTGTTACAGGGATAAAATATTGATGATGGACTTTTAAATCTTAGAAGATAGTAGAACTCATTCTCTACTTGACTCTTCTAATGGATTGTTGTTTCCGATGTACTTGTTGATCTAAAACTTTATGTCTATTATATTTTATCAGATTATTCCCTGTTGAAGACTAATGATAATTTGTTGTATATTATCTTAGTCATAATATTCTTTGTTGGGTTAGTTAAGCTCACCATTTTTTTTTTGTTCCATTGTTCTTCTCAGGAGGAGAGAATTTAGCAGGAACTAGTCGGGGTATGGAGTGATGATTCAAGATAGTTGTTTTAGTAGTCCTCATTATTTTGTAAAATAGTGTATCAATAATTGTAATGAGGACTCCTTTTGAGTTTGTAGACTCTCTATTAGACAATTGTTGTATTCAAACTCACAGTATATGTGTTGTCGTATTTTGCACGCCAATTGTATTACTGAAGTTGTATTTGTTTCTATACCGTGTATTTGGCGACTCGGAATGGGTGATGTATACCTATTTTGGCGGCGTCACATATGAGAGTACTTATATTATTTAATTCTCCAACCCCTTTAGGAATTAACTTAATAATAATAGTAGTAATAGTAATAAGACTCCTCTTATTAATTTATATTTAATATTTCAAAAATATTAAATAATAAATATTAAACTATTTAATTTATTCTATCACCATAGATTAAATTAAATTCACTTAACTTATTATTACGAGTATGCCATTTATTTCTTAAATATTCTTCCTTTTATGGTGTGACCCTTTATGTTCTCCATATTAAACCGGTTCTGAATAAATCGATTAGAACAAATCTAATCTTATTTAAATAAATAAATTAAACAATTTATTTATTTAAATAAATAATATTTATTTTACAATAAGGATAAGCTTCCTTAGCGATTAATGACCTTCTAAATAATATAGATTTCAACATTAATCATAAAAGAATATTTAAGTAAACAGTTACCGTACAATTCAATCATTCCACCATACAATGTCCCAGTTAAATATATGTATTTCGATTTACAAATGCACAACTTCAAATAATGCAAATTAGAAACTCCTTTCTAATTTCATTCCACCTTGACCAACTATTCCTAGATTGTCATTTATCGAATAACATATGACATTTCTCTTCTTTTACTAGAAGTGGTAGATTATTTATTGATCATTCATTATCTCTATATATAACATATTACACCCAAGCATACCCTTTGATATACCCTAAGGGTCTTAAGGGGCATGGCAAAGTATAACTTATCATACACAATATAATATGATGATCTCAAGTCTAATGATCACTTGTACTACTATCACTTCAGGAATTCCTATTGACATACAAGTAAAACTCCATTAGGTATTCCTTAGCGAGCTACATTCAGTGAACTTATTCTCCAATAAGTACCTACATACTTGCTTTAGTGTATCCACATAAATGATCATGAGATTAATCATCCTCATCCAATGAGCATGCAACCGTATGTACCAATCTATCCAGATTCACTAATCCCTTTTTTTGTAATCCATTAATTGGGAACATTTTAGTTTTAAGCTATATAACAATTTAGATCTCATTAACATGATCTCATCATAATTCAAAAAGCATTGCTTAAAACTATGAGTTTATCACATATTATTAAAACAACACCATGTAGATAATTAAATGTCTTTAGTAAATAAATACTTTTATTAATAAATGAATAAGATTGTTTACAAAGTATATGCTTTATCATCAAACATGATTGGCTTGTATGCATATTACTTTCAATCTCCTAATTGCACTAAAGTCAATCGCCATGGTATCTTATACCCATATTCTCTAATGACTATTGAATTGTTGTTGTGTTAAAACTTTAGAAAATAGATCTGCAATGTTGTCTTGAGAGTCCACACAATCCAGGGTGACATCTCCTCTTTCAATGATTTCTCTAATCAAATAAAACTGCCGCAATACGTGTTTGGATATCTAATTAGACATGGGTTCCTTAGCCTGCACAACAGCTCCGGTGTTGTCATAGTATAAAGGTATTACTCCTCTAATGCTATGAAGCACGCCAAGTTCAGTTATGAACATCTTCATCCAAACAACCTCCTTTGTAGCTTCACTTACTACTATGTACTCTGCCTTTATCACTGAATTAGCAACTGATTGCTATTTGGAACTCTTCCAACTCACTGCGCCACCTGTAGACACTCGAAGTTTTTTGTACTACTATCACTAACATTACAGGAGGACAGATTCGTCTTTTAAGAGGGAACCCTGAAAGACAATCCATATCCATATCGGATACTACCGAAAGTTCAGCATCAACCCCGAAACACACACTGGGAGTAACCAATCCAACCTCGGATATAACCCTAAGGCGTGCAGATCCAATACCGGAACACACACCGGAGAAGACCGATTAATCTCGGAGATAACCCCGAGGTATCCAGTCTCAGTCCCAACCATGGGAATAGCCACCAACCTTGGTGAGAACCCCAATGAATGCAGTTTCGACGACAACCCCGGAAATGCTTGTTTCAAATGCAACCAGCTTCAATCTCGATGCTCACAATGAGATACAATGTACAAACCTGGCGATAACACCAGGAGGACAGGCCCACCACAAAGATGACAATGAGGACCTTCAACAAATGCAGCAGACCAATCTCAGCGAAGCTTTGAGAAACGTCTGCTTTATCAGCCCAAATCGGCGATAACATCGGTGAGGGGCAACATCGTCATCTCGCCAACACGATGCCACGCCACGTCGTTTCAACATCTCTACACAACGATGTCCTACAAGACTAACCAATCCCGAGTGACTATTGTGCGGGGTAATGGATAAAAGTTGGAGCTTGAAGACCGGAGGGCATCGTCCCATCGTCAATGACTTCGTACAGACTCTAATACCATGCCATTGTACAACTCTCGACAATGGCGGTCTGAAATAGGTCCTGTATACCTCAATCGGATGCCTGGATTGCACTTCTGAAAGTTCGAGAGAACATTATAGTGTTCGAATGCACGTACTACGAGACGACCCGACCCGAGAAACCCGAGCCCACTCGGGTTGCCTCTGGTACACCTGCGGCTCCACCCTCTATAAATAGAGGGCTTGGGGTGGCCATTTTGCAAGAAAAAACGGCGAGGAAGCCCTGCCGAATTTGCTCTGCACTCACCCCATGTAGTTTACCCACTCTAAAGATATAGAAGTCTTCTTTGGCAGTCAACTATAAGTCTTCTCACACACTTTAGAGTCTTTCTCTTCATCTCTACACACACCCTTCTTCACGTTGAGAGTCGTGTTGTGCGCATTTGCTTGGACTTTGGTTCGCGGTTTTGTTTGAAACTTATATATATATATATATATATATATATATATATATATATATATATATATTGACTAACATTATCGAGTTATGCCTCAATTGAGCCTGAATTTTGATGCAGTGCGTTTATTTGTTTTTCTATATATATATATATATATATATATATATATATATTTATATATATGAACTGTGTGTCGATGAGCCTAGACTTGATGCGGTCTGGTGTGTTTACTGCTTTAATATATATATATATATATATATATATATATATATATATATATATATATATATATATATATATATTAACTGTATGTGGGACTGCATTCGATGAGCCTGGATTTTACATCCGGAGCGTTTACTCGCTTATATATATATATATATATATATGAACTATTGTCAAACTCTGTTCGATGAGCCTGGATTTTACATCCGGAGTATTTACTCGCTTTTATATATATATACTTATATATATATGAAATGTTGTCGAACTCTGTTCGATGAGCCTGAATTTCACATCGGTGTGTTTACTCGCTATATATATATATATATATATATATATATATATATATATATATATATATATATATATATATATTAAATCTACTGGAGTTTCCTTCGTGGCGAGTTGATCGCTTCTGACTTTTTATTTACATTTAAATCACTTTGGAGTTTCCTTCGTGGCGATTAAATTAAATTCTGACTTTATTTACATTTTCGTCCCTTTGGAGTTTCCTCCGTGGCGGTTGATAACTTTTTTATAGCTTTATTTACATTTCGATCCCCATGGAGGTGCTTCGTGGTTGGTGATCCCGTCTCGTATATATATATTTTCTGACTTTTATATATATACATGCCATCGCTTTCATACAAATTGTGGTATCATATGCTTTAGAATCATGCGATCACCGATTCAACCTATTGGATCTAGATTGATTTCCATGATGGACATTTTCAAATGTATAGCGACTTGTAAATTATTCTACAATGTCTGAATTTCCTCAGATGGTTCTCATACCCATGAGGAATTCGGCATTATTTTGTACATTATTTTCATACAGATGCCTCGCATCTGTAAAATAAAAAATCAATCAAGTCGAACACTTAATAAAATGGGAGTGTAAAAGGTCTCAATTACTATTGAGCATCAGGGTTTGAAATACCTCTTTTATAAAACATCACTGCCATATCTTGCTTAAAATTGAATATTTACATAAATTCAAACTCTGTGTATATAGGTGCGAACGAGGCCTCGCACTACTTCTAAATAACATCAGATTGACCCACACACACACATTCAGATAATAGTTTCTTGAAAAGAGGCGGTCACCGTGGTAACACGGATGTCGGGAGGTGTCTAACACCTTCCCTCCGCATAACCAAGTCTCCGGACCCTAATTAATCTCGGTTTCACCGACCCGTTTAGCAGTGTCACATCATTGGGTCAATGTGCAAACCTTTTCTCGGTTGTGTTGGTACAACCATTTAAAAAACAAACTGGCGACTCTTACCAGTCCATCGTCGACATTATACATGTCGGACCTTTTTCACTTGTTTTTTCAAACAAATCTCACCTAAAATGAGAACACCAAAAAACAAGTAACGGAAAGGGACATCTAAAAATCCCGACGTCGACAGGTGGCGACTCTGTTGGGGACTCCAGTTAGAGGACTTAAGCTGCTATTGCAATCTTTTTCAAAACTGTTATCTGCTTGTGTGTGGATGTTGCATTTACATTTTGATGAATGTGTACGAATGCATTTCCTTATTGCAGTTAGTGCTTCGCACAATAACTGCTTGTGATATTAGTGCTTCGCACCATATCTTCTTTTGATATTAGTGCTACGCACATGTCATCATTTTTCATACGGTGAGACGCGATGTATGTGAATGTATATTGTGTGGTCCCTCCACCAGGAGGCTATCCCGTCGGTGTTTGATTACTGGACTCGTGAGAAGACTAATTCTCCGAGGCTCAGGAAAGGCACCACCCAAATTCGCTCCTGTTGAAAGACCGGATTAATTTCCCGTTGAGTATATTGCGATGATTTGGGAACCTTCATGCCAAAAAGACGCGAGAGTAACCTAAGATAGGTCAGCCTCTGATAAACCCAAAACGGAGGAAAGTCTCTTCATGCTCTCATTTCAATTACTTGTAAACACAATTACTTGTAATTTCATTCCATATCTATCTCCATGGAATGAGAAATATGAAGAAATGTGTAAACATACATATTTTAATTAACATGCTACAAACAGCTGACATCCGTTTTGTAGGATAAAATTCCTAAAATGGACACATCACATAGCATGTTATTATACACATTCCCTAAAGACTAAACTATGCAAGTCTTTCGTAGGGAACCAATCGGACCTACTACCCGGTCAAAGTGCAAAAAGGCAACAGGCCTACGTCAATCATGTCGTCATCCGACCAGACTGAACTTAATCCAGTTTCTCGCAAAGAATTTGACGAATTAAGCAAACAAATTACAGATTTGGCTATTTTAGTCAAAGAACTACACCAGTCTACTCAGGGTCAAAAAATACTCGTACATGTTGAATCCTCCACACAAGGGGGAACCCAGGTCATTACAATACCTGAACTGCAGTTGGATACGACCAACAAAATTCATGATGCTGCCCATCCCACTGGAGATCCAAACACTAGTGACATCAAAAAGAAAGTCCTTCAAATGGAAGAGACCCTTCATGCTATCAAAGGAATTAGAACACACGGGAGTGTTTCATATGCGGATCTTTGCATTTTCCCTAGTGTTCATTATCCAGAAAAGTTTAAAACTCCTGACTTTGAAAAATATGACGGGTTAGGAGATCCTTACACACATTTAAAGGTGTTTATTGGAGAACTTGGATCTTATGTAGAGGATGAAAAGCTCAGAATGCAATTGTTCCAGAAAAGTCTAACTGGAGAAGCCCGTTCGTGGTACACAAGATTACACAACTCTAAGATCCATAGCTAGGAAGAGCTAGCACATGTTTTTCTCACTCAATATAGCTTTCAATCTCAGATGGCTCCTGATCGGTATCAAATTACCAAGATCAAGAAACAATCTAACGAGTCTTTCAGAGAGTATGCTCAAAGGTGGAGACGCCTAGCTGCCCAAGTTAGTCCTTCCATGACAGAATCAGAAATGGTCATGACTTTCATAGACATACAAGAAGCTCCGTTCTATGAGTGAGTTTTAGCCGGCATCGGCAAACCATTTTCTGAAATGGTCAAACATGGGGAGATGGCTGAGATGGGATTGAAGTCCGAAAAGAATCAAGACCTAGCTGTCCTTAAAGCTGTTGCTAATCCCATCCAGTCCGGAAATTATGAAAACAACCCCCATAGGGTCCATAAAAAGAAGGAGGAAGATGTTTTCCTGATACTACAGGGTCAAAAAGGCAATC
The DNA here is from genome assembly GCA_020205605.1 of Panax ginseng. Lineage (NCBI taxonomy): Eukaryota > Viridiplantae > Streptophyta > Magnoliopsida > Apiales > Araliaceae > Panax > Panax ginseng. Next base: position 37,464,902 of record CM035127.1, on the reverse strand, counting down.
AAAACATTCCTATTCAAAGGAGAAACCACACTCCCTTTCAAGCCCAGTCTACGAACCCTCCAATACCAAAAGGTGGAGAAGTCAAACGCCCTCGAGTGTTTACACCCTTAGGGCATACCCTCGAAAACATTCTCACTCTTCTGACAACACAGAAAAAAATTACACATCTTCTTCCACCAGCCAGCCCTAATGGACGGGGTTTCAATGCTGCTCGGAAATGTGCTTATCATGCCTGGGCACCTGCACATGATACTCAGGATTGTTAGGCCTTGAAACACAAGATCCAGGACCTGATAGACAATGGGGAGATCGTGGTCACCAAACCAGATCAGCCTCACGTTCAAGACAACCCTCTTCCTCAGCACAAAGAAGAAGAGGTCAACATGATCAATTGGAGTAATGGACAGAATTCCAATTTCAACTGTGAATCCTCCCAGACCCTCAAAGACGGTGATGACAAATGGGATTATACCAAGTTCCAGTTCACAATGGAACGAAAGATGAAAGATCTATGCAAGCAAATTGAACAATTGGCAGAACTGGTAACTTATCAGCATCAAGTGACTCATTAATTAATCAGTTAGGAGCATGCCAGTCTCCTACCTCTTATCATGAATGTTCCCTTGTCACTTTCAGAAAATGAAATGCTGGAAGACAAAGTGACAAAGAGAGTAAATGCCAAAGCCCGTCGTGATTTTGCCAACAAAAGGGAATTCACCTATTTGGGCCAACCTATGGAGGAAATCCTTCAGATGTTAATCAATGAAGGAAGGATCAGTTCCCTTCTACCTCCAATCAACCTCCATTCAGGATGGTACAACTCTGATGGAGTATGTCAAGATCACCCCGCCTCATGATCACATGCGACAGAGGAATCTTTGGGCACTCCGCTACCTTATTCAAAGTCTAATTGACAGTGGTGTCCTGCGCTTAGCGGATGATGATACTGTGTTACGTGCAAGTGAGAATACAGGTCCTACTAAGTGGAAGAGTGTGGTAGCAGTCATATCCACTGAAGCTGATGGGATTAATCAATCATTCACAATGCCAACAATTCAACTTAGAGGAATCAATAATCCTTTGAAAGTGGCCGTTCCCAAGCCAATCAACTTGACATGCAGAGCACAATATCCTATTGTTAGCTTGCGCAAAGTTCCATGGAATTATGGAGAAGGTGAAGGATCCACCTCACATACAACTGCTACAGTGTCGAAGGAAAATCCACTGTATCTTCCCCAACGGGTGATGAAGTCCACCATCAAATCAAAGGGGAGAATACCCGTGGAGAAGATTGAAAAATTCCTTCGCACTATGGGTCATAACGAAGCTAAGGTGGTTTTAAGCTTAAAAGAAGCTCCACAACAAATATCAATTTTGGACTTGGTCCTAACTTCCGAGGATCACTGGAAGGTCTTGTTGAAGGTTTTAGAAGAAGCCTATCTACCGACATCAGTTGATACGGAAAAATTCGAATAGTTGGTTGATCACATTTTCAAAAATAATGTGATATCCTTCACTGATGACGACATACCACCTGAAGGGACCAGTCATTGCAAACTGTTGCACATTGCGGTCTTGTCCTCTGGATACAAGCTAGTTGGAGTATTGATAGATGGAGGTTCATCTCTAAATATCTGTCCATATGCTACTTTGGTGAAGATGAATATCAATCTCAACCGAATTCAGAGTATCCATACTATCATCAAAGCTTTTGATGGAGCCCGTCAGAATTCGGTCAGAGTAATTGAGCTGCCAATCGAAATTGGTCCTCATACATTTTGTGTATCTTTCCATATGCTCAAGATAGATTCAGAATACAACCTGCTCTTGGGACGACCATGGATTCATATAGCTGTGGCAGTCCCCTCCACTCTTCATCAACAGTTGAAATACATTATCAACAATAGCCTGGTCACGGTCAATGCTGAACCAGAGATTCCTCAGCACGGAGACATGCCATTCATCAATGCCAATGCAGATGTGGAACCAGTCAGTTTTCATGCTTTGGAAATAAGCAATACCCAATACCATGCTATTGGAATGCCATTACCCGAACCCAAGATTTCTGCGAAGGTAATGTCAGCTACTCAAGAAATGATGTCATTGGGTCATCAGACGGGACAAGGGCTGGGTAAAAATTTCCAGGGTATCAAGTACAAAATTCGATCAACCAAGAAGACTGGAACAACTGGGATAGGCTATTCTGCCAGTTCTAGTCACAGGTATCCTCATAAGCATCAACAAATTCCTTCAGTTTCAACCATGCGGCATTTTTCTTCGCCTTCAAACTCTGAGTCCGCACAACCTCCTGTAAAGGTGCCAGCCAATGTAATGGCTATGTTATTTCCCAAGCGGGTACCGGTAAAGGAGAAAGAAGTTTTTGTTCCAAATCCCTTGATTGAAGAGGAGGAACGAAGAATCAAGCAAGACGTCATCCGAATGATGTCGGCATACGCATCATCGTTCATGATGAACATACCAACAGAATAAATTTCTGCACGATGATTGTCCACACTTAATGGCCATCATTCGGGATGAGGAGGATGATGACAATCCCTCCATCATTGCGGTCCACCGGACTTTACCCTTTCCAATTGGAGCAAACATTTGTTGCATTGACGACAGGTAAAGCGGCGTAAAACTCTTCGCCCTATAGATATAATAACTGCTTACTTTTCTGTACAGTATTAGCTATTTATTTTGCTAGTATATGATAACATTGTGTATGATCAACACATTTCATATATACTAAGTGAAAGCATATTTTGTTTCAGGACTCTGAATTTAGATGTTCCTATACTTGCTGATACGGTGCCTCTTCTCCACAAGGATTGTACCTTTGATGTAAGATGACATTGAGGTGCCTCCAGAAATTCAAGAATGGGTCAAAGACAAACCTAAACCCAACCTTGATCAAACCACTTCTTTCAAACTCAGAACCTTAGAAAGCCCTAAGTTAATCCAGATTGGTTCAGACCTTACCCCAAACCAAAGGAATGACATGGTTACGCTACTAACCCAATTCCAGGATGTGTTTGCATGGTCTCATGAAGACATGGTGGGTTTGTCCACTAACATTGTCCATCATCGCCTTCCCATTAAAGAGGGATTTAAGCCAGTCAAGCAAAAGCTCAGGCGATTGAAACCTGAGTGGAGTTTAAAGGTGAAAGAAGAAATTGTGAAACAATTTCAAGCTGGCATCAACATGGTGTCTACATATCCTGAGTGGATATCCAACATTGTGCTCGTACCTAAACCTGAAGGGAAGGTACAAGTTTGTGTGGATTACCGGGACTTGAACAAAGCTTGCTTAAAAGACAGCTTTCCCGTACCATTTATCCACATTCTTATTGACAATATTGCACAATACGACATGTACTCCTTTGCTGATTGCTTTGCAGGGTATCATCAGATCATGGTTGCAGAGGAAGATCGTGAGAAAATTACTTTCATCATGCCTTGGGTAACCTTTTGCTATAGACAGTTGTCATTCGGCCTCATCAATGCCGGAGCCACCTATCAACGAGCTATAATGGCTCTTTTCCATGACTTAATGCACAAAGAGATCGAGATCTACGTGGATGACATCATTGTCAAGTCCCAGAAGGAGGATGACCATCTAGACCATCTCAGAAAGTTGTTCAATAGGTTGCGTAAGTACATCTTGAAGTTGAATCCAGCCAAATGCGCCTTTGGCGTTAAATCAGGCAAGTTGCTAGGATTTCTAGTCAGCCACAAAGGAATTGAGCTGGATCCTGCCAAAATCCAAGCCATCACGAAAATGCCCATTCCTCAAACAGAAAAGGAAATACGGGTATTTTCGGGAAGAATCAACTTCATTAGCAGGTTTATCTCTAAACGCATAGCAACCTGTGAGCCAATCTTTAAGGTATTAAAGAAGAACTCATCCATGAAATGGAATGATGAGTGTCAAAATGCCTTCCTCGCAATCAAGAGACAGCTAGTCAAAGCTCCCGTATTGGCACCACCTAGGGATGATGTTCCCCTATTCATGTACCTGCCCATAAGTGACAATCCATGGGTTGCATGCTGGGACAGAAAGACGATAGAGGCCAAGAATGAGCTATCTATTACCTCAACAAAATATTCAGCAGCAGTGAACACAAGTACACTCTGATCGAAAAGACGTGTTGTGCTTTAGCATGGGCTTCCATGAGGTTACAGCATTACCTCCATGGTCACACAACCCATCTCATATCCCGCGTGGATCCTCTCAAATACGTGTTCAACAAACCCCTGCTAAATTGCCGACTGTCCAGATGGCAGTTGATCCTACAACAATTTGACATCGTATATGTGACTCAAAAGTACATCAAAGGTCAAGCAATTGCGGATCAACTGGCCACCGTACCTTCAGGGGATTTCAAACCCTTGGAAACATATTTCCCCGATGAAGGAGTAATGACAGTTCAGCAACACCATTAGTACGATACGTGCCAATCATGGAACATGTATTTTGATGGAGCAGTTAATATGTAAGGTTCTGGAGCTGGAGCAGTTCTAGTATCTGGTACGGGGGAGCAGTATCCCATCGCCGCCAAATTGCAGTTTGTCATCACCAACAACACAGCTGAGTATGAAGGTTGTCTCATGGAGCTAAAACTTTCCCGTTCATTGGGCATCAGGCGGTTAACTGTCTTTGGAGATTCAGAGTTTGCAATCAGACAATCCACCGAAATCTATCAAACCAAGGAACTATATTTGCTGCCCTGCCATCGACAGGTTTTGAAGATAGCTTTGGAATTCGAAGAAATCTCCTTTATACACGTTCCTCGTAATAGAAATGACTTTGCGGACGTATTAGCAACTTTGGCCTCCTTGATTCACATATCAGATAAGGAACACTTGCCAAGCATCACAATTTCCCTACACAAGGCCCCAGCCTATGGGAATTACGTTGGAGAAGTATCGGATGAGCTACCTCCCATCCAACATCTTTGGTATCAGCATATCAAGGAATATCTACGAGATGGATCTACACCTGCTGAGGCGAGCCCGACTGAGAAAAGGCGGATCCATCGACTTGCTATGAAATTGTACCTGGATGGAGATGTGCTCTACAAAAGAGGTGCAGGACTAGGTCTCCTCAGATGTTTAGACAAAGATCAAGCCCAAAGGCTTATGGATGAAATCCATGGTGGAGTTTGTGGCCCCCATATGAGTGGCCCCCTCCTTGTCAAGAAAGTCCTCAAGACGGGACATTACTGGCTATCTCTTAAAACTGATTGCAATGACCACGTCAGGAAATTCTATCAGTGCCAGATTCATGGGAATGCTATACACGCCCCTCCGAGGGAACTCCACAACATGAGTTCACCTTGGCCCTTCGCAATGTGGGGAATGGACGTTATTGGGCCCATTGAGCCTAAACCAGTAATGGTCATCGATTTATCTTCACCATGATCGACTAATTCACCAAGTGGGTAGAGGCAACCTCCTTCCCCAGGGTTACTAAAGAAGTCATCATTGCTTTCATCAGAAATAATGTCATTTGTCGATATGGACAACCAAAGGTGATTGTGTCCGATAATGCTAAGAACCTCAACAACAGAATGATGGAGGAATTGTGCAGTAAGTTCCACATCAAACATCTTAACTCTGTCATCTATCGTTTGAAGATGAATGGTACTGTTGAAGCGGCTAATAAAAACATCAAGAAGATTATGCAAAAGATGTCCGCCAACCACAAATATTGGCCTGACTTATTGCCTCTTACTCTGTTAGCCTACAGAACCTCAATGCGCACTTCTACTGGGGCAACCCCTACGCATTAACCTATGGGATGGAAGTAGTGCTCCCCATAGAAGTTGAAATGAAATCCTCAAAGTTGCAGAGATAGACGCAAATTGGATGAAGACCAATGGGTACAAGCATGTATCACCAATTGTCTCTAATAGACGAAAGGCGAACCGCGGCTATCTTCCATGGTCAGTTATATCAACAAAGGATCGCCAGATCCTACAACAAAAAAGTCCGGCTATAGCAGTTTAAACAACATGACTTGGTTCTGAAGAAGATCCTTGACAAACAAGATCAATCTAAGGGAAAATTCACCCCTAACTGGGAAGGCCCGTTTATTATCAAGGAGGTATTGACAGGAGGCGCTCTCAGATTGCAAGAAATGGATGGCGATGAATTTCCATAACTCATCAACTCGGACACCGTGAAACGGTACTATGTCTGAAGTAACTCGCAAACACCCTGGTGTGGAACCATCAGGTCACAAGTCATTCCAATTTTTTTTAATCCTTTACCACATACAACTCTTCTACACTTTGCCCCTCATGGAAACATACTTTTCAAGCCAGCAACCTGGCTCTTCTCTGCGTTCCTACAACTTAGGTCATCCCACCGCGGATCAAACTTCTTGCGTTCATAGTTTGGCTACCCATACATGGGATCAAACTTCTCCTGCCTACAGTTTATCCTCAAACTAGGATTAAACTTTTTCCTCCCCGCACTCTGACCTGCACATGGGATTACGTTTTTCATCTCGCCTACGAGAAGCGAACCACGTCGACCGATCTCCTCTTCAATAAGAGTACGTAGGCAACTATTTCATATGGCGGTCGCAATAAAACAAAAAAACAACAAAAAAATTCTACCCTCTTCTCCTTACAAAAACAAAACAACAAAATCATTCCTACACCATTTACGCCTTATATCAAATGTTGAACCTCTTACACTGTGTTGAACTACATGAGACTGATCTCCTCTTCAATAGAATACGTGGCGACCATTCATGGTTCGGTCTCACCCCCTACCAAAACACAAACCCTTGTCAGTTGGTACTGGGATCATATTTCAATCCACTACATTTCATTCGGCTTCAGACCAAAGGAATGGAATTACCTGAACTCCTCCCAAATAGGAGATCAGTGACCATCTAAGCTGCGATCATACCTTGAAGAGCAACACCAATCCATAAGAGATGGAATTAACTAGGTTTCTCCTAAATAGAAGTACTGGCGACCATCTGTGGTGCGGTCAATCTCAGAGAGGAAAGCCACACTCCTCTCCACATTTTCATACAGAAACTAGTCCCAAGACACCAAAGATGGTAGGGATACATACAAATTGATGATCCATTCTGAACTATCCAGAGACAACTCAATGTCCATCCACCCAGGAGGAATTCAGAATACCTCAAGATCACAAGCCCTGAAGCAGCAGGAAAAATATCAAGCAAGTATTCAGGCATATCTAAAAGGGAAGTGATCAAAAATATATTTCCCTGCCATATATTTAATGTTGTTTGATATACACAATGTAAATTGTACATGACAAAGAGGATAAGCTAGTCTGTGCAGGTAAATACAAGTCCATCTACAAGTCAGGGTATATGCGAGCTAACAAGCCCAACATGGCGTCCCTCTCAAAAGAAGGAGGTGAAGCTGTGGTCTCCTGTACGAGAATATCCACATGACCCAACAGATCTGCAGCCATCTGTATGGTGACCATATGATCATCAATATATGCGCTCTTCTATGCGATCATGCCAGTGGTAAGGGACCTCACTTAAAAACTATCTGTGATGGCTACATCCCGGGCAGATATAGCACTATCCCGCTTAACTATCACTACATCTCTGGCTAATTTGGCCTCATCCCGCTCAGCAACAGCGACATCTCTGCGAGATAATGCCTAGTCTCTCTCTAATAGAACTGCGTCCCTCCCATCAAGGGTAGTCAACATCATAGATCGAGCCTGATCTCTCTCAAAGGTCATCAGATGAAGACTCTACTCTAAGTACTATGATGAGTACTGAATCACAACAGTACTGGTACTAGGAGAATCCGGGAGAAATGTTGGCAACCCAGCAGCGGACTCCTCCTCAAGGTGGGAATCGATGTCCTCAATGGGCTCTACATCATCTGACTCACTCTCTGGTACTAGCCGATAAAATCTATGTATCCATCCATGCAGAATACTCTGTAGAACAACCCGGATGACTGACAAAAAAAGCAGCTATCTCCCGCTGATCCCAACAAGCATACACACGGGATCGGTCCCCTTCTACGAGATATCGAGAAGCTGAATGCTGACCTATCGCCCCCTCGAAAGGATGAAAGTCCTGGAACTGGTCAAACTGTGACATCACGGCCACTAGGTGATAAGTAATGAAGTTGTATGGTGAGCTAAGCCTCGAACACGGCAATATGCTGAATGGATCTCTGATATATGCCAAAAATGTGGACCAAGATAGAGCATCTATACACTCCGATGGCTGAAAGAAGTATGACATGGCTACATCATGGGTGAACCAATACCCATGCCGTCTAAGAGTGCCAATCGGTCTCAAGTGTTAAATAAACCACACATACAGCATGACCGAACTACCAGTGAACACTCCGGTCGGATAAGTGCAGCAGTAGGATGCTGACCGCAAGGTCTCTGCTACAATCATAAGTACAATGGTACGACCCTCCCTAAGAGCTCTCACTGCTATGATGACTCTGATGTATATCTCATCCATGTACCGTGGCATATAGACATATGACAGTAAGCACAACAACAATACATCAACCCTGGCCAAATGCCAGTGATCCTCCAGTACGGTGAAATCCTCGAAATGTCGTGAATAGCTATCCTCCGAGCCAAATCTGTCATACAGAAAATGTTGGGATATCACGTGGCCAGACGTCAGCTCATCCTGTACCACTCTGCGTCGCAATCTAGTGAGAGTCATGAATCATCTACTCATGTCTCCCAAAGCCAGGTGCACGCAAGGTCTGTCTAAAGGCAGCATCGTCAATCGTGCATACTCCTCCAAAGTAGGAGTCAACTCATGGGCCCTGAATCGGAAGACCTGCCTATCCGGTAGCCAATGCTCTAGCATCCCGTCCACAAACCCTTGGGAACCTGAAACATCAATAAGGTCATGGTATGCTACAGCAAATGATCTACAGTCACCCTATCTGGTGGTGACATGCTATCATACCACGATCGCATACCCAATGTCACCAATGATGGTGGGGTATGATCTATATGGCTAACTGTCGAAGAAGACATTTGTGCGGGCCATCTCATAAGACCATCCAGGGGTCAATGCCGAATATCTCTGGACATACATACATATGCATAACATGATACATGCATAGCAGATAATAGATGGCAGTATGATATAGGGAATGGAAAAACTGTGCATACATTCCTAAGTATATCATCATCTAATACATCATCTCTCAGATGACTACAACATGTGGAAATGGGCACATACGCCCTACTACTAACAGAGGCCTATCAAAAGATATAGCGAGAATGGGGTACAACCACCCAATATCTAACAGAGGCCTATCAAAAGATATAACAAGAATACACACCAGAAGAAGACAATGGTCTCGATATCCACATCATCAATTCTGTCCACCTGATGTAACTCCTCCTGAGTCACTAGATCTCTATTAACAGGGATATCAGGCCTATATAGAGGAGGATCTCGCATTGCAAAACCGAATGGGTCATCGAGGGGCGGCCACCGAGGTGGAAGGATCAAATGAAGTCGCCTCACGGATCTCGCCCAAATGCCGGATAAATATGTGTGCTGGTCCAACCGCCGAAAGTCAAACTATCAATCATGTCATATGAGTCGGATCTCGACACAAGCTATCCAATCAAAATCATCATCACGGATCCTAGAACCATATCCCACATAAAGCGTGTGTGGGCGGGATGGGCTCCGATAATACGAGGAACCACCAACTGGAATATCTCACAGTACGGACCTCCGATAATGCAAAATCGTCAACCCCCAACAATGGGATATCAGTGATGGGTGACTGTGATACAGGCCAATGACGCCTGGCAGGAGGCAAGATTGGCATACGAATGTCCCCTGTGGTGCTCCTAATAGCACGCTATCCTAAATAGAGCTCCCAGCCTCCATCTGTGAAGAGAGGAACTCTCTTGGTGGAAATCATGTACTCGACTCCAGTCGGGTATCCATCCTCAAAGTCGATGGTCAAGTGTTCCCCTAAATAGGGAATCCATATGATGGTGTCAGCTGTCAGCAACTTCAGCTGCATACGGCAGTGAGTGAAGCCCTCAGCTACAGGGACCTCCGGCAAAATGGAATGATGCCAACGTTGTCCTCGTGGATAGGTATCTAAACCTAACACACTCACAGGACATAAGCATGGGAGCCTCTCATGGGCTCAAAACTGTCAACACAATGGCAAAATATCTGCTATCAGTAAACACTCTTAACCTATAAATGGGAAATGACAAGAAAAATACTCACCAGCAGAAATGGGTAAAATCCTAGCCAAGCCTCTAAATTAAACCCATGAGCGCAAGACACGCATGCCTCGAAGGAAATAGACAAAGGTGTAGGAGCCCCAATCATACTCTCCAATACGGTCCACATCACGCGTGGCGCTGATCAAAGCAAAAGAAACCGTAGAAGAGTTATCCGCTATGAAGCAACCTCTAATTGTGAGACCCCAGATTTTATGAATAAAGACTTTATTTTCTCGAAATATTTTTTTTAATATTATGGTGTTGATTTGATATAATGTTATAGCTGTGGGTAGTATTTATAAATTTTGAAAAGTATGCAAGTTGTCATATTATATTCGATTGGTCGGGGAATATTTGTTTTATCGGGGAATATTAGATGCAAGCACAATCATTGGTGGACCGAATGTAATTATTGTCGAAATGAGAAAACGACAAAAATATTTTATTGAAAATAACTACGAAAAGTTTTACCATTAATTTGTTGAACTACTCGGTAGTAAAAGTAACGATGTCTGGCGTGGTTGTATAGTAGTATTACGGTATTGATTATTGATGCTTATGTGATAAGTCACTCGGTTTTGTTTTATTGGTATTATTAATATAATAAAATGAATACTTTTATAAAGTTATTCTATAAATAGAATATATTATATTCTATTATGCATAGTGTTGCATAGTGTTTTTGCATAGTAAAATCTTTTTTATATAAAAGCAGAATACTTTTTTATAAAGTTATTCTATAAATAGAATATATTATATTTTATTATGCATAGTGTTGTATAGTGTATCAGATAGTGTTTTTCATAGTAAAATCTTTTTATATAAAAACAGATTACTTTTATAAAGTTATTCGTTTTATTAGATTATAAATAGAATATATTATATTTTATTTAAAAGATTTTGCTTTAAATATGGACCATCAGATTAACGTAAATCAATCTGGACCATTCATGAATTAGTTATTATGCAGCCCATTCTTCTATAAATAGAAGCTCATTCCTTCATTATTTCTTACGAATTCACTGAAACTCTAGAGAGAGAATTCTTCTTCTATAATCTTAAGCGTATTTCTTTAGAGTTTTAAGAAAGCTTAGTGAATTTTAAGTCACCATGAATGTATGTACATTTTTTTTACTTTGTGTTATATATGGATACATACATTTATGGATTTCATTAAAAATGAAAGCCTTGTGACCTAATTATACATTAGGTAAGGATATTAAATAACCTAAGGGTTATGGTAACACGAAAAAGTTAGTATTTTATATGTATACTAACTTAAGTGGGTAAACTTAGTATTTCAAGTGACTAATAATTTTAAACCTAATTCTTGTAAATCTAATTAGGTTATGAGATAAAATCATATGTATAAGTAATTAAACTTCATATGATTGGAGATGAAAGCCCTAAATTATCAAATTAGGTAACATTATTAAAATTGTTGGACTATGTTTTTATCTAGCCCAAATCAATTAAAAGAAAAGCCCGAGGAAAATAAAATGTAATCAATACTTAGCCCACTTGATTTGGGGTATTCTAGACATTTGATTAATCAAAATTGGGCATTTAAAATAAAAGCTAAATGGTGGATATTATGAGGATCCTAAGTGGATTAATTAATCTAGCTTGTCCATTAGTAGACATGATTAAACATAAGGACAATGTTGTAAGGCTCCCATTGGTTGCCACTCCATTATGCACATTTAATCATGTTTAACCTAAGGTAAGTAATAATACAAAGTGTTTTACCTAATGGGCAACAAAATGATTGTGGGAGAATTAATAATGAATTGCCCATTACATTTTGAATGCACATCTCATTCTTCAACACTTCATTCGTATTCCAACATTTCATTTTCTCTCCATCTTCTTCATCTTCTTCTTCTATCTCTTGCTCCCAAGCTAGCCAACTTCAAAGAGAAAAAAAAGAGAATTTCATCCATAGAAAGAAAAAAAAATATAGGAGTGCTAGTTGTTTATGCCCCTAAGTTTATTAGTTACTTTGGAAAATCAAGGAAGGTAGCCACTAAGTCGAGGTATAATGTACCTTCATCTTCTTCTCTTACCTTGTTTTGATAGCTTGAGTTTTGATGGGGTTATGTACAACTACTCAAGATACACTAGTTATACATACCATCATGCATGGAACTAAGTATCTTGAGTGTTGGATCTAAGGCTTAGAGGAAGAAAATGAGCATATGTTCTCCAAGGGTGAAAACTCTTGTTTTTCTTCCACTAAATCTTGTGTAACTCAAGTTCTACAACTTGGAATTATGATCCGTCGAAGGGGGTGCTAGATACATGAGTTATCTAGTAAACCCAAGTGGTGAGATCACAAATCTAGTAAGTTTTGAAACCTTTAAGATTATTTTTCCCAAAAGCAGTCCACTTTATATGCTAAAGCTTTGAAACTCTAAATCAGCTCTTGACTTGTTTTTTCATGAGGCTGTTTCGGTCAGTTCCTTGTCTTGTAAAAATCTGGAAAAATATTACAGAGGTACCTTATGAAGTTATCTACAGCGTAGGAAAAAAAGCGGACACGTTTGAGTTATATATTGTGCGTAATGACTATTTAGTAAAGGACTCCATAAATATTATCCTACGAATATCTCTTTGTGTATACACTGGAAAATTCCAAAAATTTTACAGTAGCTTCATATATGTTAAGAGAGCATACCCTGAAAATTTCAGATTTTTCTGAGTAAAACTTAATTTATGAAAAATAGAGCAAGATCCGAGTGTTTTGGACACTCTAAAAATAGTAAATCATTTTCTAAAATTCTAGAAAAATTAGAGGATCATTGTTGGTTCATATTCTATTAAAATCCAGAAGCTGAAAATTTTTGGAATCAGTTTGCTATTTTTCCTAAAAATGATTAGGTTATGAATAAAAGGAAATAAATAGTTAAATGATGCCTTTAATGAGAAAAATATGATTTTTATGCTTGAATGCTCATAATATATTATATCATGACTATCTTAGGGCATTTTGGTAATTTATAATAATAAATATTACTTATGACCTTTTATGGATATTAAATAAGAGGTTATTAAAGGATGAACAATTAGAATAAATTGTTTATTAATTTAATAAATCATTGGAATATTATTATAATACTAATAATATTATAATATGATGTTGTTATGTAAATAAAAATATTAGATTAGAGTATTATTATTAAATAATAATATTAGAGATTAAATAAAATATTATTAAATGATTAATAATATTAGTAAGTGAATAAAATATTATTAAATGATTAATAATATTAGTAAGTGAATAAAATATTATTAAATGATTAATAATATTAGTAAAGGGATAAAATATTATTAAATGATTAATAATATTAGTAAGTGAATAAAATGTTGGTAAATGATTTAAAAGTATTATTAGTGAACCAATAATACTAGAAGGTGAATTAATATTATCTAAGTTAATAATATTATGTGAATTAAAGGTAGTCGTTAATTAATAATAACCTTATCTAGGCATGATAATGTTTATAAGAACTTATTGTAATGTATGATATCTATGTGATTACATAATCGATGTTATGCATTGACTAATTGAAAGACTAATTATAGGTCTCTCGAAGGAAGATAATTTAACTACATAGTGGATAGAAATTTATTACGTATTTGTAACCTCTGATCGAGGCAAGTTTCTAACTCGACTTGAGTTATTATTTTCAAAAGCATATTAGTGAATAATTATTGATGATTATTCCGTCTTTATTGATTATTGAAATTAGCACTTTGTGCGATTGAATTAGATTCTCTTGCCATTGATTTGTGAATTAAATTAAAGTTCTTCATTTATGAGCTGTTTATGGGATAGATCTATGCTAATTTGTATCGACTAGATCAAGCATGTCTAAATTTGTTAAATCAAATGGATTTTAAATAAGCATTCTTATTAATTGATATGGTAAGAACTCTTGGTGAGAAATGAACAAATTTGATTAAGGCATGATATCGATGTCGGATTATTAAGTGTTTATGCATAAATCACGGGGTATGAAAAGGTGATCCTTGAATACCAAAACTTATTAAAGGTCGATTTAAATCTTTGAGCACCTTGGCAAATGTTCATGGTTATTCAAAACCACTCGGTTCATGTTATTGATTATCGAATATTCAATTGTTGATTATTAATTCATGTTCCTTCACAATCTTATATTATTGTTGAACATTGAAGGCAATATTTCTTTCTCGTCATGATATATCTCCTTTGTCTTTATAAACTTGTGAAAGCAAATTAGTTGCTTACTCTTGCTATATCATGACCTCTATTTTTCGATTAAGCTAGAAGGATCTAATCACGAAGGACAAGGGCAAGGGCAAGATCCGAGGAGTAATTTTAGAATGAATGTTAAATTAGTTATTATCTAATGGAATTTCTTGAGTAAAGCTATTTGTATTATAAATGGTGTATTTAAAGTTAAGGTTAGAGACCTTGGGACCATGTTTTGAGACTTTTGTATAATGAACAATGTATGTTTATTATTTGAAATAGTTATAGAATGCTTATGATGATGATAGGATCGTGAGCCTTTGAATGCGAGGTTAGAGAACACGGATTTGGGGGCGTCACGAGGTTGGTATCAAAGGCATGTAGGTTATAAACATTAGGAATCACGAAACCTAGGTTATAACCTTAGTAGAAAACTCTTACGGAGTATGTTAGGAGATGGATTGTGGAAATTCATCGAGTATGTGTTATCTTAATAAAATATTATTTCATTTCATCAATGGATATATTTTATTGTAATCTTGATGTTGTATCCTTGTTTTATAGGATGCGGTGATAGTCGGGGAGCCATTACATGGAGCCGGGAGGAGGTCGTCCCGGAGGAGGTGTCGGACACCTCGAAGGATGTGATGATTAGTAACTTTGTTAGAAAAAAAACTATGCTTTCGGGGAGCAAAAGTTTTTTGCGTTTGGGCGGAGAATATGAACCATCAACTGCGGGCGGCGGTATAAGGATCTTTGCTTATCGAGCCTGAGATGGAGCTAGCGAGAGAATCTGAGTCCGGCTAGAAGCGGGGAAAGGCAAAGTTATGACATTGAGAGTAGAGCATCAGCGATGGCACGAGTGAGTTTGGCGTAGAGATTGCGAGACAAGATACTGGGTGGAAGAAGCATTTCATAAGTCGGCTAAGCAGGTGGACCTATTAGAGATGGCCTTTGGATGCCATGAAGGTGAGTGGAGACTTTAGGGGTGGCATTAGGCAGCTGCGTATGAGGGCGGTAGCGGTGGGGCTAGGGAGGTCCACTACGAGATAGGAGAGTCTAGTCGATCAGATTCGGCGTGGGGATTACGGAGTAGTTGCTTCCCTAGGAGCACATGCGGGTGACTGGCGGGGCCACCAGTGGTGATGATGTGATGGCCAGATTGTAAATAGATGCATTAGTACCTTTCTTGTTGTGTAATAAGGTTTTATGTTGATGTAAACCTCGGCGAGGTGTGAGGTAGTAAATGGTTATGTACTTTCCCTAATTGTGTTTGTAGGGAGGTATCATTATGAGTTAATCCATCTTTTGTGTTAAAATGGGATAGTAGCATTTATAAAATATACTGTATTAATCGTGTAAGTCTTTGAAGATTGGTGTATGAATATAAATGCGATATTATTATATGATATGTGTTAGAAAATTTTAAATAGTAAATTTTCTATTTAATGTTATGTGAATTGATGGTGATTTGGAAAATGTTCTTTAAAAACAAACTTAACCCACTAAGTAGGGAGAAAGACTTCCAAATCTCGGTAACTTAAAACTCTCACATAATGATCATCGATTGTTTAAATAAATAGCGTATTACATACTAAGTAATCATATGATAATAAATCAAAAGTAGCGTGTTAGAATTTTTGTTTCACTAGATAATGGCTTGTATGAGCGTGGACTCGAGGAACCAAGATATTGAAGAGTCGATTAATAATGCGTGGGATCTCAACAAAACCCAATGCAAGATTTTATTAACATGATGGTTGAAGCCATGAGAATCAAGCTCAACTGCTGAGGAAATCGAGTGAGCACCCAAATAGTAAACTTTAAGGACTTCAAAGGCGGTGGGACCTTGAGTTAGGAGGAACAACGAGACCCGATAGAAGCCCAAATGTGGGTAAAGGAGATTGAGAAGGCCTTCGTTATTGCTAGAGTAGCGAGAAGAGCAGAAGACCATTTTGCTACCTACTTAATGAAGGGGAGGCTAGCTATTGGTGGGATGCTGACCCGAACAAAGCGGAGCTGGAATCGTGACAGGAAGCATTCAAGAAGTTGTTCTTGAGAACTACTTCCACGAGAGCGTTCAAGCAAGAATGGAGATCAAGTTCTTGGAACTAAAGCGAGGAGAATATATCGATGTCGGTATCTTTGCGAAATTTAATGAATTGGCGGATTTCGCTCCACATCGGTGGACACGAGAGGTGAGAAGCGAGAAGGTTTGAAAATGGACTAAATGGTGGATTTATAGTAAGGTAGCGGTTTTACAAATCCCATCATTCTCAACTCTGTTGGAAAAAGCTCTTATAAGCGGAAGGAGAAGCGAAGCGGTCTCGAATCTGATCGGGAGAAGAATAAGAAGAAATCGGAAGGTGGGAATCAAAATGTCGGCGATGTGGCGGTAGCAACAATAAGAAGCGGAAATGGGGCGGTGGGGGTAGTAATCTGGAGATCGTGCAAGGAAGCGTGCAACAAAAAGAAGTCGGTGTGTGGGAGCTGTGGAAAGGGTCACTCGAAGTCTTTGGAAAGGAAAAATGATATATTATACATGTGGACAAGAAGGGCATACCTCACCCAATTGTACTAAGGTGAAGAAAGGAGGTTGCTTTAATTGTGGTGAAGTGGGACATCGGATCAAGATTGCAGAAGAAGAAAAGCATGGATGGCGGAAATGGCGGCGAGGGCAATAACACAAAGACAACGGTGGAGGACCATTGATGAAACAAGCAATGGCAACCACGGACATTGATATGGCGGTGCACGAGATCTTTGTGGCATCCGGGGAGGTGGTGTCGGTATAATTAGATCAATGATATAAATGCCTATGTGTTATTCGATTAGGAGCTTCATGTTTCTTTTGTATCGATGAATTTGCTCAAAGATTAAGTTTACCTCATGAACTATTAGAACACTTGATGAATGTAGAAGTAGCAAACAAAGAAATTATCCTGTAGACTACATCTATAGGGCTGTTGTGCTAATGTAAGAGGTTTTAAGCTTAACGTGGATTTGATCTGGATTTCGTCTTGGAGAGTTTGATGTAATCCTTGGGATGGATTGGTTATCAAGTCGTGAAGCGGTCATTATTTGTAAGAAAAAAGTCGTACACCTAAAGACTCAAGAATAAGTCAAAGGTGGTATTTTATGGCGATAAATCATGAAAACAATCTTGTTGTCGGCGATGATCAAACAAGGAAGTTGCTTAGGAAGGGTTGTATAGGTTATTTGGCTCACGTTGTGGATACATGAGAATCGGGGTGGCGGGTCAAATACCTATTATAAAGGAATTCGTTGGCGTTTTCCCGGATGAAATTCGGGATTGCCACGGATAGAGATAGAGTTTGTTATCGATTTGGCACGGGGACATCACCGGTATCAAAAGCGCCGTGTCGTATGGCTCTGTAGAAATGAAAGGCGATGGTTCAACTACAAGAGTTGTTAGATAAAGGGATACATTCGACCAAGCGTATCACCATGGGGAGCACCGGTCTTATTTCGTAAAAAGAAGAAGGATGGGTCATTAAGACTTTGTATCGACTACAGAGAGTTAAACAAGGTCACCATTAAGAATAAATACCCATTGCCCGGGATCGGCGATTTGTTTGATCGGTTGAAGGGGCAAAATACTTTTCAAAAATTGACTTGAGGGTGGTTATCACTGGTTGAAGGTGAGACATGAGGATGTTCAAAAGGCGGCATTGAGAACTTCGGTATGGACACTTTGAGTTTACGGTAATGTCTTTTGGGTTAACTAATGCACCAATGACATTCATGGATTTTGATGAGCAGTGTTTAGCGTTATTTGGATAAGTTTGTTGTCGTGTTCATCGGCGACATTACGGTATATTAAGAGGCGAGAGGAAGATCCGTTGAACATCTAAGGAAAGTGTTGGAGGCGTTAAGGAGGAGAAGTTGTATGCAAAGTTCTCCAAGTGTGAATTTTGGTTGCGGAGGTGCAATTTTTGGGTCACGTTATCGACAAAGATGGTGTTTGGTAGATCCGGCCAAAAGTAGAAGCGGTTATCAGCTGAGGAACGACCAAAGACAAGCGAAATTAGGAGTTTCTTGGGATTAGCGAGGATCTTATCGAAGATTCATCAAGATTTTTCAAAGGTAGCATCGCCATTGACCAACCTTACTAGAAAAGCGGTGAAGTTCGTTTGGCGGAAAAATGTGAGCGAGTTTCATGGAATTGAAGAAGAGGCTCGGTCGAGCTTTTGTGTTGGCTTTCTAGGACAACACGGGAGGATTTGTAGTGTATAGTGATCGTCACACAAGGGTCTTGGTACGTGTCTTGATGCGACATGGCAAGGTCATTTGCGTCGCTTCACGTCGACTAAAGGACTATGAGAAGGGTTATCAGACTCATGACTGGAGTTAGCGATGATAGTTTTGCCTTGAAAATTTGGAGGCACTATTTGTATGGAGAGAAGTGTGAGATATATCACGGATCATAAGAGTCTAAAGTATATCTTCACCCGGAAGGAGCTAAATATGAGGCGTGTAGATGGCTAGAATTGATCAAGGATTATGATTGTGAGATTACTGTACCATCGAGCCAAAGCAAATGTAGTGGTGATGCCACTGGCGAGAAAAAGCGAGAGAAGTTATTGAAGTTAACCATTGAGAGGAATTGGTGAAGGATTTGAGCGACTTGACTTAGAGGTTAAGTGCCGTGGTCGATGAGAAATTATTCTTGTGGCGTGAGCCCTACTTTATTAGATAAGGTTAAAGAGGCTCAAGAGAAGGGCGAAGATTGCGACGACATCGAAGCGGTTATTTGAAGGGATGAATTGAAATACAAGATTGATGTGCCGGATTTGCTAAGATTTGAAGGGCGAATTTAGGTGCAGATTAATACGAGAACTAAGAAGAGATTACGCAAGAAGCACATAATCTGAGGTACTCGATACACCAGGAAGCACAAAAATGTATCAAGACTTACGTCGACACTTTTGGTGGCCAAACATGAAGAGAGATGTTGCGAGAATGTGTCGGTAAATGTCTAACTTGTCGGAGAAGTCAAGGCGAACATCAACGGCCAAAGTGGACTATTCGACCTTTAGAGATTCGAGTGGAAATGGGAGCACATCACGATGGATTTTGTGGTGGGACTTCGACAGCGCAAAAGGGACACGATGCCATATGGGTGATCGTAGATCGTCTTCTGAAATCGGCTCACTTTTTGCCGATCAAGATCGGTATAGTCTGGACCCGACTAGCCAAACTATACATCAAAGAAATTATATCGAGACATGGCGTACCGGTATCTATTGTGTGCCGGATAGGGATCCGCGTTTCACGTCAAACTTACGGAAGAGTCTTCAAGAAAGAATGGGGGCCTTGACTACGGATGAGCACAGCGTATCATCCATGAGCCAGATGGGCAAAGTGAGAAGCGATCAAAACACTTGAAGACATGCTCGAGCTTGTGTGATGGACTTCAAGGGTAGTTGGGAGGATCATCTTCCATTGGTAGAGTTCGCATACAACAATAGCTACTACCTTGACATCGGAATGCGTGCCGTCTGAAGCCTTTGTATGGGAGGAAATGTAGAGCTTGCAGTATCTTTGGGATGAAGTGGGTGAGCGTCATTTATTGGGACGAAGCTGGTGCGGTGGATAGTAGAGACCATTAAGGTGATTAGAGCCCGGTGGTAGCGACTCAAGATCGCCGGAGAAGAAGTATCTGAGACTTACATCGCTTGAGCGAGATTTTGAGGTGGGAAGCCATGCATTTTTGAAAGTATCTCCTTGGAAAGGAAAGATAAGGTTTGGAAAAGAAAGGTGGTGAGTCAAAGATTTATTGGACCTTTTGAGATCTTGAAGAAGATAGGCGAAGTGGCGTCTGAGGTAGCTCTACCTCTGAGCTGGAACATATTCATAATGTGTTTTCGTATGTCGATTCTCGACGACCATATAAGCTGATTACAAGCATGTGATATAAATGCGAGCCAATCGGTCGAAAAAGATTTATCGTGCGAGGAAATTCGATCGAAGTTTTAGATAGAAAGAGCGAAATTGCGAAATAAGGTTATACATTACGTAAAAGTTCTTTGGAGGAACCACAATCTTTGAAGAAGCTACACGTGGGAACTTGAAGAAAGGATAAGAAAATTACCCACACCTTTTGAGTAACCTTATATATGTAATTAGGGGACGGAATTCTTATAAGGGGGGAGGAATAATAATAGTGAATTTTAAGTCACCATGAATGTATGTACATTTTTTTTACTTTGTGTTATATATGGATACATACATTTATGGATTTCATTAAAAATGAAAGCCTTGTGACCTAATTATACATTAGGTAAGGATATTAAATAACCTAAGGGTTATGGTAACACGAAAAAAAAGTTAGTATTTTATATGTATACTAACTTAAGTGGGTAAACTTAGTATTTCAAGTGACTAATAATTTTAAACCTAATTCTTGTAAATCTAATTAGGTTATGAGATAAAATCATATGTATAAGTAATTAAACTTCATATGATTGGAGATGAAAACCCTAAATTATCAAATTAGGTAACATTATTAAAATTGTTGGACTATGTTTTATCTAGCCCAAATCAATTAAAAGAAAAGCCCGAGGAAAATAAAATGTAATCAATACTTAGCCCACTTGATTGGGGGTATTCTAGACATTTGATTAATCAAAATTGGGCATTTAAAATAAAAAGCTAAATGGTGGATATTATGAGGATCCTAAGTGGATTAATTAATCTAGCTTGTCCATTAGTAGACATGATTAAACATAAGGACAATGTTGTAAGGCTCCCATTGGTTGCCACTCCATTATGCACATTTAATCATGTTTAACCTAAGGTAAGTAATAATACAAAGTGTTTTACCTAATGGGCAACAAAATGATTGTGGGAGAATTAATAATGAATTGCCCATTACATTTTGAATACATCTCATTCTTCAACACTTCATTAAGTATTCCAACATTTCATTTTCTCTCCATCTTCTTCATCTTCTTCTTCTATCTCTTGCTCCCAAGCTAGCCAACTTCAAAGAGAGAAAAGAAAGAGAATTTCATCCATAGAAAAAAAAAAATATAGGAGTGCTAGTTGTTTATGCCCCTAAGTTTATTAGTTACTTTGGAAAATCAAGGAAGGTAGCCACTAAGTCGAGGTATAATGTACCTTCATCTTCTTCTCTTACCTTGTTTTGATAGCTTGAGTTTTGATGGGGTTATGTACAACTACTCAAGATACACTAGTTATACATACCATCATGCATGGAACTAAGTATCTTGAGTGTTGGATCTAAGGCTTAGAGGAAGAAAATGAGCATATGTTCTCAAGGGTGAAAACTCTTGTTTTTCTTCCACTAAATCTTGTGTAACTCAAGTTCTACAACTTGGAATTATGATCCGTCGAAGGGGGTGCTAGATACATGAGTTTCTAGTAAACCCAAGTGGTGAATCACAAATCTAGTAAGTTTTGAAACCTTTAAGATTATTTTTCCCAAAAGCAGTCCACTTTATATGCTAAAGCTTTGAAACTCTAAATCAGCTCTTGACTTGTTTTTCATGAGGCTGTTTCGGTCAGTTCCTTGTCTTGTAAAAATCTGGAAAAATATTACAGAGGTACCTTATGAAGTTATCTCTGGCGTAGGAAAAAAAAGCGGACACGTTTGAGTTATATATTGTGCGTAATGACTATTTTAGTAAAGGACTCCATAAATATTATCCTACGAATATCTCTTTGTGTATACACTGGAAAATTCCAAAATTTTTACAGTAGCTTCATATATGTTAAGAGAGCATACCCTGAAAATTTCAGATTTTTCTGAGTAAAACTCAATTTATGAAAAATAGAGCAAGAGATCAAGTGTTTTGGACACTCTAAAAATAGTAAATCATTTTCTAAAATTCTAGAAAAATTAGAGGATCATTGTTGGTTCATATTCTTTAAAATCCAGAAGCTGAAAATTTTTGGAATCAGTTTGCTTTTTCCTAAAAATGATTAGGTTATGAATAAAAGGAAATAAATAGTTAAATGATGCCTTTAATGAGAAAAATATGATTTTTATGCTTGAATGCTCATAATATATTATATCATGACTATCTTAGGGCATTTTGGTAATTTATAATAATAAATATTACTTATGACCTTTTATGGATATTAAATAAGAGGTTATTAAAGGATGAACAATTAGAATAAATTGTTTATTAATTTAATAAATCATTGGAATATTATTATAATACTAATAATATTATAATATGATGTTGTTATGTAAATAAAAATATTAGATTAGAGTATTATTATTAAATAATAATATTAGAGATTAAATAAAATATTATTAAATGATTAATAATATTAGTAAGTGAATAAAATATTATTAAATGATTAATAATATTAGTAAGTGAATAAAATATTATTAAATGATTAATAATATTAGTAAAGGGATAAAATATTATTAAATGATTAATAATATTAGTAAGTGAATAAAATGTTGGTAAATGATTTAAAGTATTATTAGTGAACCAATAATACTAGAAGGTGAATTAATATTATCTAAGTTAATAATATTATGTGAATTAAAGGTAGTAGTTAATTAATAATAACACTATCTAGGCATGATAATGTTTATAAGAACTTATTGTAATGTATGATATCTATGTGATTACATAATCGATGTTATGCATTGACTAATTGAAAGACTAATTATAGGTCTCTCGAAGGAAGATAATTTAACTACATAGTGGATAGAAATTTATTTACGTATTTGTAACCTCGATCGAGGCAAGTTTCCTAACTCGACTTGAGTTATTATTTTCAAAAGCATATTAGTGAATAATTATTGATGATTATTCCGTCTTTTGTGATTATTGAAATTAGCACTTTGTGCGATTGAATTAGATTTCTCTTGCCGTTGAGCTGTGAATTAAATTAAAGTTCTTCATTTATGAGCTGTTTATGGGATAGATCTATGCTAATTGTATCGACTAGATCAAGCATGTCTAAATTTGTTAAATCAAATGGATTTTAAATAATTTATTCTTATTAATTGATATGGTAAGAACTCTTGGTGAGAAATGAACAAATTTGATTAAGGCATGATATCGATGTCGGATTATTAAGTGTTTATGCATAAATCACGGGGTATGAAAAGGTGATCCTTGAATACCAAAACTTATTAAAAGGTCGATTTAAATCTTTGAGCACCTTGGCAAATGTTCATGGTTATTCAAAACCACTCGGTTCATGTTATTGATTATCGAATATTCAATTGTTGATTATTAATTCATGTTCCTTCACAATCTTATATTATTGTTGAACATTGAAGGCAATATTTCTTTCTACGTCATGATATATCTCCTTTGTCTTTATAAACTTGTGAAAGCAAATTAGTTGCTTACTCTTGCTATATCATGACCTCTATTTTCGATTAAGCTAGAAGGAGAAGGATCTAATCACGAAGGACAGAAGCAAGGGCAAGATCGAGGAGTAATTTTAGAATGAATGTTAAATTAGTTATTATCTAATGGAATTTCTTGAGTAAAGCTATTTGTATTATAAATGGTGTATTTAAAGTTAAGGTTAGAGAGACCTTGGGACCATGTTTTGAGACTTTTGTATAATGAACAATGTATGTTTATTATTTGAAATAGTTATAGAATGCTTATGATGATGATAGGATCGTGAGCCTTTGAATGCGAGGTTAGAGAACACGGATTTGCTCACTATTCTGTGAAATAGTGTAATAATAAATGTAATGAGGACTCCATTGAGTGTGGATATTGTCTAGATGACAATATTTGTATTAAAACTCACAGCTCATGTTGTATATTTAAGTTTATATTTGAATTTTGTACCATGTATTTGGCGACTCAAGATGGGTGATGTATACCTATTTTGGGGCGTCATAGTTGGTATCAAAGCTTAGGGATATGATCCCTAGCTGAGATGTGAGACAAGAATTAGGAGGGGAGAGACGGGGAATTCCTTCGCTAGTATGACCTACCTAAGTTTATTTGGTATTTAATTGGTCGGTCAGAGTATAGAGATAATATGTGATATGTTAATTAACCCTTGTTTTGTGAAAGTGTTTGAAAATGGCATATAAAAATGCTGAGATAAGCAATGAAGCACATGAGACCGTTGAGTCAGCTCAACCAAAAGGTAACGACCAATAACACGATAATAATCATACCAGTTGCAACGACCATCGGAACAATGATAACCATCGTGGGGGAAATTATCATGCCAAGAATGGTAAGCACTTCGGTGGTAATCGTGGCCAAGATAATAAAAGTGGAAATTCCAAGAAGAAAAGGTCATTTAGATCGATTTTGTCGTATAGTGAAGTCAAGTCCAGCTGGGATGGTGGTACCAAAGGCGGATACGGACAAAACAAAGTCGAAGGTTTCAAGAAGAGCATTTTTCGTGACTTCTCAAAAAAAGCGAGTGACCCGAACAAAGATAACACGAGTTAGTTAATTATAAATTCTTGCGAAG
This sequence comes from Panax ginseng, assembly GCA_020205605.1. Classification (NCBI taxonomy): domain Eukaryota; kingdom Viridiplantae; phylum Streptophyta; class Magnoliopsida; order Apiales; family Araliaceae; genus Panax; species Panax ginseng. The sequence goes on along the minus strand of CM035127.1, from coordinate 37,439,944 downwards.
TCTATACCTTATTAGATATCGGTTCTACCCATTCTTTTATCTCTCTTGCTTGCGCTCAACGTTTAAATTTAACTCCGGAGAAGTTAGACTTTGACTTATCGGTTGAAACTCCATTAGGAAAAACCTTCATTACATGTGTTATCCAAGACTTGGATGAGGGTCACAGTTTTGAATGATAATTCTATTGTTAATAAATTTCCTGACGTATTCTTGAAGACTTCTGAGCCTACCCCTAGAGCGTGAAATCAAATTTTTTATTGACCCCAGTACAAAACCCATTTCTTAAACCCTCAAATATTTCTTCAACTAAAATGAACGTAACATGCGCCAAAGACGTTGACTCGAGCTGTTGAAGATTACGATCATACCATGCAATATCATCGTGGAAGTGCGAACGTGGTAGTTGACGCGTTGAGTAGAAGATTGTATGCGGTTACAAGTGCGAATATACGATTCGAATCGACTTTAATCAATAACGTTAAATTCGTTCAAGCTACATACTCAGAGCTAATGAATGTGAAGAAGAAGGTTCAAGATGGGGTTATTCTAGAAGCAAGAATCGACGAAGAGAGAAAATCTCAACCCTCGATTTAATTGGCCCATTTGAAATCCTCGATAAAGTAGGAACTGTGGCTTATAGACTCGTTTTACCGCTAAGTATGTCGCGTGTTCATAACGTTTTTAACGTATCGACGTTACGTAAATATGGGGACGACCCGAACCACATTATTAATTTAGAACCGGACGAGATAACGGATGATTTAATGTATGAGGAGATACGTGTTAATATCTTGGATAAGAAGGATCATATTCGACGCTCAAAGGTTATACCTCAAGAATTAGAATCTGAAATAAAGTCAAGGTATCCTCACCTCTTCGGCATACCAGGTACGTACGTAAATTTCGAGGGCAAAATTCCATAAGGAGGGGAGATTGTGAGACCCCAGATTTTATGAATAAAGATTTTATTTTCTCAAAATATTTTTTTATAATATTATGGTGTGGATTTGATATAATGATATAGTTGTGGGTAGTATTTATAAATTTTACAAAGTATGCAAGTTGTCATATTATATTCGATTTGTCGGGGAATATTTGTTTTATCAGGGAATATTCATGCAACGGCACAATCATTGGTGGACCCCGCAACAGAATTATTGTCGGAATGAGAAAACGACAAAAATATTTTATTAAAAATAACGACGGAAGTTTTACCATTAATACTGTTGAACTACTCGGTAGTAAAAGTACAGTAATACGCATGGTTGCATAGTAGCACACGGTATTGATTATTGATACTTATGTGATAAGTCACTCAGTTTTGTTTTATTGGTATTATTAATGTAATAAAACAGAATACTTTTATAAAGTTATTCTATAAATAGAATATATTATATTCTATTATGCATAGTGTTGCATAGTGTTTTGCATAGTAAAATCTTTTTATATAAAACAGAATACTTTTATAAAGTTATTCTATAAATAGAATATATTATATTTTATTATGCATAGTGTTGTATAGTATCGCAGATAGTATTTTGCATAGTAAAATCTTTTTATATAAAATGCATTACTTTTATAAAGTTATTCGTTTTATTAGATTATAAATAGAATATATTATATTTTATTTAAAAGATTTTGCTTTAAATATGGAATGGTCGATTAACGTAAATCAATCTGGACCATTCATGAATTAGTTATTATGCAGCCCATTCTTCTATAAATAGAAGCTCATTCCTTCATTATTTCTTACGAATTCACTGAAACTCTAGAGAGAGAATTCTTCTTCTATAATCTTAAGCGTATTTCTTTAGAGTTTTAAGAAAGCTTTGAGCGTAGTGCAAGTTTTCTTCGAGTATATCCTCGTCCTACCAGTCGGAATACTCTTCTTTCAAAGGTAAGGGATATTATTTGTTGTACTCATAAGGGGTATTCTTTCTTTCTTATTTGTGAAGAGAACTTTTGTTATTCCATTCTTTATTATTTTGTTGGAATAACCTGTATACGCGTGATACCCTATACTTGGTGAAATTCTTCTGTTATTCCATTCTTTATTATTATGTTGGAATAAACTCATCATACAAATCTTTGCATACATGGTGAAATTCTTACATTATTCCATTCTTTATTATTCGTTGGAATAACTTTGTATCTGTGAGGATAGCCTATACTTGGTGAAATTCTTTCGTTATTCCATTCTTTATTATTATGTTGGAATAACTCGCTACATGCAAAGTAATCTTGCATACATGGTGAAATTCTTACGTTATTCCATTCTTTATTATTACATTGGAATAACTTTGTATACGCAGGATACCCTATACTTGGTGAAATTCTTACCGTTATTCTATTCGTTATTATTACATTTGGAATATCCTCGTGCAATGCGTTTTACGCAGGACTGGTTCCGTTATTTATTATTACGCTGGAATATCCGATTTGTGCATTTTACGCCGGACTGGTTCCGTTATTTATTATTTCGTTGAAATATCACGCACGGTCTTAAATTTACTTTGACACGGTTCCATTATTATTATTACGTTGGAATAACTGTCATCATGCGGAAGTACCGCATATATGATGATTTCTTTTGTTATTCCATTCTTTATTATACTCAGTTGGGTAAAGTTTTGACTTCTATACTCCATGAAATTAGTGGAATATCCTTGATATTTGCGCTTCATCTAGTATCTTTTCATAGAAATATTCTTCTGAGCATTCTTGAATTTTACTCTACAAAGCAGTATCATGTTGACAATTTGGACGTTATCAGTTCCTAGATAAATTAATTCTTAAACTTGTTTTATTGAATTCTTATATCATTGTCATCATCCTCATGTTTATTTTTTTGAAAGTCATCTGTGGTCTGTAGTGCATAGATGGACTTGGTATGATTATGACCAGGGATTATTCGGTATAATCATAACCGTAATGTTACAAATGATGTGGAAAAAGTCCTAATTGGCCCGTAGTGCATTGATGGACAGTTTTTAATATGATTATGCCTATGGATTCTCTTTTGCCGTAGTGCAAAGATGAATTGTTTTATGGCATGATCAGGACCGTTGATGAAAACAAGATTATCTTTAGCCGTAGTGCATGGATAATTCGTGGTCGTGATACTAAAGAATATCATTGGCACCGTAGTGCGAGGATGATTTGATGTTGTGGATTATTTATTAAGTCGAGTCTCGTGATGATAAAAGTCATGAAAACCTTTTAAATCACGAGAAGATAGTAGATTTTATTCTCTACTTGACTCTTCTAATGGATTGCTTGTTCACTGCAGTTAAACTTGATGTTTGTTATATTGTATCGGTTTAACCTTTGTTTAAGGCTAATGATAATTTATTCGCATTATCTTAGTCATAATATTTCTTCTTGGGCTAGTTGAGCTCACCCTTTCTTTCATTGTTCTCTTGAGGAAATGAGAGCGTGGAATGGGACTAGTCGGGGAGCAGAGTGATGGTTCTAGATGGTGCATTAGTAGTCCTCACTATTACGTGAAATAGTGTAATAATAAATGTAATGAGGACTCCATTGAGTGTGGATATTGTCTAGATGACAATATTTGTATTAAAACTCACAACTCATGTTGTATATTTAAGTTTGTATTTGAATTCTGTACCATGTATTTGGCGACTCAAGATGGGTAATGTATACCTATTTAGGGGGCGTCACACTAATGATCATCAGGAATAATCACCGCAAAATGTGATCCCTGATTCTAACATCATCAAGCATCGGCTCACTCAAAAGCCCGCTCATAGCATCTACGCTCAAAGGAGCTAAACGGATAGTCCTATCTTTGAGCGCCTCCGTCGGAACTCCTAACAATGATCTAATGGCAGTAGGGGTAATATTCACCATGCAAGGCACTGGCTCCCCTCCAAACTCCATACCTGTGATAAATCGCCAATCCATCGACATCATCATCACCTCGCAATCCAACAGATGGAGTGACTGAATCTGATGAAACCATCGCTCAGACAATGCCTGAGGTAACCCCAGGGACAACGACGCGGAAGGATGGAGAAGAATGCCCCAAATCCCCAGTCATGCACTACAGCTCTATAGTCAGGATGAAGCGCCTGGTACATGGAGTGAATGCTAAACCAGTTCCCTCGAGGCTGTGTAAAACCAGGAACCTACATGAAATGCAGATCAACATTAAAACCCTTTGCTCCTCATCAATAGGAAAGAATGAAGATCAATATCTAACATCATACCTCGTTAGCATGCAAGTACATCGATGGATGTCTGCTCAAATCACACAGAAGCTCTGGGTTCGCCACCTGAATACAAGGTAGCTCCCTACGAGGAACATGTGCAGCAGGAGCAGGATCCTCAATCAAAATATCTGCATCCACGTCCTCAACGTCTGGCATGTCTGCATGGACTGGACGAATCACGGCCTCCACCAATCGACGAGGCTGTCTGACGGAACGGGGCCGAGGCACTTCAGAAGTCCTCCGCCGTATACCAGAAGTGGTCCTACGAGAACTGCTCGGCTGATCCGGATCCATAATATTTGGACAACAAGTCTCCAAATCACCTCAGAAAGGGTGTGGTATTTTCTTACCTGGAGTTTTCTAAAATGCATTTTATGACTATATGCATGCATGCATTTACTTTAACATACAATAGAGTAAAAAAGCATGACTACCCAATGCCTATTTGGAAATATTTTGCCATAGTCCCCTTTGAAAATAGGACTATCCACATGCACATAGGCATGTCTAGGTGGCCATTCAGTAGCACACCTGCCCCAAAGTCATATACATAATATATGCATTAAAAATCAAAATCATACATGAATAAGGTTAAACTCAATATCAGGAGTACTATGTCTTTCTACCTTTGCTCATTGGACCTCAAATAGGACAAAAAATAGCAAAAAAAAGGTGCTAATTTGACTGTCTCAAAAGTCAAATTTTTTCACATCGTTACGTTCAACATGGTTTAATACTAACATTTATTATATTGAATATTTTTTAGTAAGTCATCTGTGCATACATAATCACTACTATGTGTTTAGATGCATTTCATGCGATAACTCAAAATCCAGCAGATAAAAATTAGAAAAAAATACATGCATACGTTACCAGGATAGTTCGTAACACTTATACGGTGGATGTAATTTGCGAAAATAGCGAACTCAAAGAGATCCGAAGGAGGCTCACGGATTTCTCTTCGCACGACAAGTTGAAAATGACTTGTGAGACCAACCTGTTGGATTTTATCATCCACGATTGGTCGCAGGCTCATCTACGGCTGCAACAGGTAAACCTGCGGCACCCCTATATGGGCCCCACCCCTCCGACTCGATCCAGTTCGAGCTGCAAAGCAGTTCTTAAGGACTAGAAAGGTCAAATCGGGAATAAAAATGCCACGTGATTGAGGAAAACCGCATACAATCCTGGTCTTCTCAGATGAAACTTTGAGTCTATACATCGCTCATTGGTAGTCACCCAAACATGAGGTATACCCTGCCAATTATCTCATTTGTCATAAATCACATCCGGCAATACCTTTATGACAGTCCGATCACCTAACTCCGTGTCATTACCTAAATGAATCTCTCGACGGGTTACAACGTAAGTCCCCGGCGGGGGTTACAACGCATGCTCATCCGTTGACACACAAATCAATGAAGGTCAAACAGCCTTGACATCATGATAATCGTTGGAAGAAAACCCAACAGAGCATCGGAAACCATCCGATGACCAGCCGCTGCTACACACATCAGCGATGATCTCAACGTGAATCCCCGACGGGGGTTACAACGTAGATCCCCGATGGGGGTTATAACGTGGAGCCTCGGCAGGGGATTAAAACGTACATTCAAACTGTTGACACACATATCAATGAAGGTCAAGCAGCCTTGACGTTATCTCAGCCGATAACGATTAAACCTATCAGAGCTCTAGAGCTATTCGAGGATTTCAGGCTCGATTTCTCATATTCCCCAACGGATCCCCGACGGGGGTCACAACGCAATGTTTCATTTATCTACACGATAGCGGAGGTCAAGCAACCTTGACAATCTACCCATAGAATGCTCCGTTGGTTCACACGTTAGCGAAGGTCAAGCAACCTTGACAGTATATCTGACAGGACTTTTCAGCCGTTGATTCACTTGTTGGTGAAGTACACATCAGCGAAGGTCAGGCATCCCTGATAGCATTTGCTGTTGGCAGTAAATCTAGCAGAATCTTGACATATTCTGGCGATAACAACCATAAAAAGGTCAACGTCATCAAAGAGGATAGATGATGGAATATGTTATACACATCCTCAAACAGATCAACCTTTATCCCGACAGATCTCTTACACATAAGAGGTACATCTTCAAGATCAAGTCGTTACCAAGAACACAGGAATTTGGTGATAACTCCAACATCAACATCCTAGCATATTCGGATTACGCATCAAATCTGGTCATCATTTCCAAATCCCCAGTTGAAGCAACAGGGAGCCAGAAATCATCCCCAACATGTTGGGCTACAACCCCGTACACATGCATCATACTTTTGCATCATGTTTGTCTTGTTGCATTTCAAGTGTCTAGGATTCTTTATCCTACCCATGCATCGCCATGTATGATTATGATAAAGAGGGGCATCTGTAGACACTCAAAATTTTCTATACTACTATCACTAACATTGCAGGAGGACATATTCGTCTTTTAAGAGGGAACCCTGAAAGACAATCCATATCTATACCGGATACTACCGAAAAATTAGCATCAACCCTGGAACACACACTGGGACTAACCAATCCAACCTCGGATATAACCCCGAGGCGTGCAGATCCAATACCGGAACACACACCGGAGAAGACTGATTAATCTCAGAGATAACCCCGAGGTATCCAGTCTTAGTCCCAACCATGGGAATAGCCACCAACCTTGGTGATAACCCCAAGGAATGAAGTTTCGGTGACAACCCCAGAAATGCTTGTTTCAAATGCAACCAGCTTCAATCTCGGCGCTCACAACGAGATACACTGTACCAACCCAGCGATAAAACTAGGAGGACAGGCCCACCTCAAAGATGACAATGAGGACCTTCAACAAATGCAACAGTCCAATCTCAATGAAGCTCTGAGCAACGTCTGCTTTATCAGCCCAAATCGGCGATAACACCGATGAGGGGCAACATCGTCATCTCCCCAACACGATGCCACGCTATGTCGTTTCAACATCTCTACACAACAATGTCCCACAAGACTAACCAATCCTGAGTGACTATTGTGCGGGGTAACGGATAAAAGTTGGAGCTTGAAGACCGGAGGGCATCGTCCTATCTTCAATGACTTCGTACAAACTCTAATCATATGCCATTGTATAACTCTCGACAACGGCGGTCTGAAATAGGTCCTGTATACCTCAATCGGATGCCCAGATTGCACTTCTAAAAGTTCGAGCGGACATTACAGTGTTCGAGTAGACGTACTACGAGACGACCCGACCCGAGAAACCCGCGCCCACTCGGGTTGCCTACAATGCAATACAATGGCTTTCGGTACAGTACACTGCGACTCCCACCTCTATAAATAGAAGGCTTGGGGTGGCCATTTTGTAAGAGAAAATAGCGAGGAAGCCCTGCCCAATTTGCTCTGCACTCACCCCATGCAGTGTACTTTCTCATTTTAAACACCTGTGAGCTCACATGTAGCCTCTTTTGTACCTACAAAAGCCAGTGTTTACCCACTCTAAAGATATAGAAGTCTTCTTTGGCAGTCAACTGTAAGCCTTCTCACACACTTTAGAGTCTTTCTCTTCATCTCTGCACACACCCTTCTTCACGTTGAGAGTCGTGTTGCGCGCATTTGCCCAGACTTTGGTCCGCGGTTTTGTTTCAGCTTGTATATATATATATATATATTAACTAACATTATCGAGTTATGCCTCAATTGAGCCTAGACTTGATGCAGTGCGTTTATTTGTTTTTATATATATATATATATATATATATATATATATATATATATATATATGAACTGTGTGTCGAACTTTGTTCGATGAGCCTAGACTTCGATCTGGTGCGTTTACTGCTTTAATATATATATTTATATATATTAATTTGTGTGTCGGACTACATTCGATGAGCACTGGATTTTACATCCAGGGGCGTTTACTCTATATATATATATATATATATATATATATATATATATATATATACTTATATATATGAAGCGTTGTCGAACTCGCATTCGATGAGCACTGATTTTACATCCGGAAGCGTTTAATCACTTTTATATATATATATATATATATATATATATATATATATATATACTTATATATATGAACTGTTGTCAAACTTTGTTCAATGAGCTTTGGATTTCACATCCGGTGTGTTTACTCGCTTTTATATATATATATATATATATACTTATATATATAAACTGTTGTCGAACTCTGTTCGATGAGCCTAGATTTTACATCTGGTGCGTTTATTGCTTTTATATATATATATATATGTATATATTTTAGTCCTGACTGGAGTTTACTTCGTGGTAGTTGATCGCTTTTACAGCTTTATTTACATTTCGTCCCGCTTTTGAGTTTCCTTCGTGGCGGTTGATAAATATTCTGACTTTATTTACATTTCGTCTACCGGAGTTTCCTTCGTGGCGGTTGGTAGATATTCTGACTTTATTTACGTTTCGTCTGCTCGGAGTTTCCTCCAGTAGCGGTTGATAGCTTTTTTGACTTTATTTACATTTTCGATCCCGCATGGAGGTGCTTTCTGGTTGGTGATCCCGCCTATATATATATATTTATAGTTTTATATATATACCGCCATCGCTTTCATACAAATTGTGGTATCATATGCGCTTTAGGAATCATGTGATCACAGATTGACCTATTGGATCTAGATTCGGTTCCGTGATGGACATTTTCAACGTAGCGACTTGTAAATTATTCTGCGATGTGCGAATTTCCTCGAGATGGTTCTCATACCCATGAAGAAGTCGACATTATTTTGTACATTATTTTCATACGGATGCCTCGCAGATCCGTAAAATAAAAATCAATCAAGTCGAACACTTAATAAAATGGGAGTGTAAAAGGTCTCAATTACTTATTGAGCATCGGGGTTTGAAAAACCTCTTTGATAAAACATCATCGCCATATCTTGCTTAAAATTGAATTTTACATAAATTCAAACCTGTGTATATATAAGTGTAACGAGGCCTCGTACTACTTCCAAATAATGACAAATTGACCCACACACACACACACATTCGAGATAATAGTTTCTTAAAAGAGGCGGTCATAGTGGTAATACGGATGTCTGGGTGCCTAACACCTTCCCTCCAGTATAACCAAGTCCCCGGACCCTAATGAATCTCGGTTTCACCAATTCGCCCGTTTAGTGATGTCACATCTTTGGGTCAATGTGCAAACCTTTTCTCGGTTGTGTTGGTACAACCATTTAAAAAACCAATTGGCGACTCTTAACAGTCCATCGTCGACATTATACATATCGGACCTTTTTCACTTGTTTTTTAAACAAATCTCACTTAAAATGAGAACACCAAAGAACAAGTAACGGAAAAGGACATCTAAAAAACCCGACGTCGACACCACCGTTCAAGGTAAACACATACCTCAAAATGGATTTACTGTCATCTTGGTCCGTTTGAAAGCTTGAGTCTGTGTAGCCCTCTACTTTCAATTTAGACTCACAGTAGACAAGAAATACATCCTTAGTTCTTTTTATTAAGTACTTTAGGATGTTTTTCACTACCTTCTAGTGCTCTTCTCCTGGATTCGACTGATATTTACTTGTTTCACTAAGTGCATGAGCTACATCCGGTCTATTTCATAATATACCGTACACGATAGATCCTATTGTTGAAGTATAAGGAATCTTACTCATACGGTCTCTTTCCTCGGGTGTCTTTGGGGCTTGTTTCTTGGAGAGATGTATTCCATGTCTCATCGATATGAAACCTCTCTTGGAATCTTCCGTGCTAAACTTCTTTAGCATCGAGTCAATGTACGTTCCTTGGGACAAGCCGAGTATCCTTTTAGATCTATCTCTATAGATCTTTATCCCCAAAATATAGGATGCCTCACCCAAGTCCTTCATGGAGAAGTGTTTAGATAACCAGATTTTGATCAACTATAGCTTAGGTATATCATTCCCTATCAGTAATATATCATCAATATATAATACAAGGAATGAAACAGTGCTCCCACTAACCTTCTTATACACACATGGTTCATCCTCATTTTTCATAAAATCAAACTCTTTGATTGTCTCATCAAAACGGATGTTCCACCTTTGAGAAGCTTGCTTCAATCCATAAATAGATCGTTATAGCTTACAAACTTGATTTGTTCCAACCGTTGAAACAAAACCCTCTAGCTGTGTCATATACACATCCTCCTCAAGTTTCCTCCTTAAGATTCCCATTGAGGAAGGCCGTTTTCACGTCCATCTGCCAGATTTCGTAGTCATAATAAGTTGCAATCGCAAGCAAAATTTGAATGGACTTGAGCATTGCTACTGGTGAGAAGGTATCATCATACTCAACACTTTGTCTTTGTTTGAAAACTTTTGAAACCAGTCAGGCCTTATAGGTCTCTACCTTGCCGTCCGCTCCATTATTTCTCTTAAAGACCCATTTACACCCAATAGACTTAATTCCTTCAGGTGATGAAACCAAAGTTCATACTTGGTTCTCATACATGGAGTTCATCTCGAATTTCATGGCTTCTAGCCATTTCTCTGAGTCTTTACTACTTTTTGCATGTTCGTAATTCAATAGATCGTCATCATTCATGATGTGTACCTCATCGTCATCATCTATGACGAATCCATATCTCTCAAGTATCTTGTAATAACCAAAAATTTCTAAGTCACATTGTAAATATATATATATATATCAATGATATTGAAAACTTTGTGGAATATAGTGAATGAATATGTGATGACTTATGTGGAATAGGTGTATGATTAAATAAATATATATATATATATATATATATATATATATTGTATGTATGGATATGTGTATTTATTAATTATGTAAATAGAATTCCAAAGGAAAGCTACATAACCTAATTATACCTTAGGTGTGGTAATTAAATAACTTAAGGGTTATGGTATGGAGAAGTGTTAGTATTTAAAATTTATACAAACCTAAGAGATTAATTTGATTATCTCAATTTATTATTTATTTTAAACCTAATTAAAGCAAGTCTAATTGGGTTATAAAATTAAATGGACTTGAGTAAGTATTTAATTCCAATAGAGTGGGGATAGAAAAATCCTAAATAAATAATAAGGGTAAGATAGGTTAAAAGTATTGGACTATGTTACTTCCATGGTCCAAACAATTAATTAGGAAGCCCAAAAGAATTAAATTGAAAGCCCAATCTTTAGCCCAATTGTTAGGGGAATTTGATAAATCAAATTTGACATTAGAAATAAAGCAAAAATAGGGAAAAAAGGGAGGGTAATGCCCGGCCACTTAAGGCCACTTTTGGCCTTGTGATGTAATAATTAACTTACCATTTTTGCTAACTAATCTCTTTACTTACACAAAGCACTTATGTGTCAAACTCTCATTGGTCCAAAATCTCTAATTTAAATTACATGAAATCTAAAAATATAAGAAATTATAGAGATAAGAAATATTAAGATAAAAATTATAGATATAGGTTGTATATCTATATTTTCTGTTACTAAACAACTAACACTTTCATTTCATTTCTCCTAAATTTCACTTCTAAGCATAACAAAAGAAAGAAAAGAGGGAGAGAGAGAGAGAGAAGGGGTCGGGGGTTATAGAGGAGAAAAGAGGGAGAGAACTTCATCTCTTATGCATCCTAAGTTCATAAACTACTTTGGTAAAGCAAGGAGAATAGCTAGAAGATCAAGGTGAGGTTTTAAATTACTTTCTTCCTTTCTATTTTAGTTTATTTTGATGAAATAGAGGGGTTATATCCTAAGACTCAAAAACTTTTAGATCTTCATGTTTCATGTAAGGATCTAACCATTTGAAGTGTTAGAATGAAGATCCAAAAGAAGAAAATGAACTTATGTTCCTTAAGGGTGAAAAACCCTAGCTTTTCTTCAGTTGAATCATGTATAACTTAAGATCTACACCTCTTATTTGTGATCCGTCAAAGGGGGGTGCTAGATATGTAAGTTAATTAGTAAACCCAAGTGGTAACACTAAAAAATAAATTTTTTTCAAGCCTTGAGGGCTGTTGGAGCAAAAATAGTCTATTTTGAACAAACGTTAAGAGGACAGTTTCTGGCCAACCCCTTGAAAGGGCATTTTTGTCCACTTCCTCTACTCTAAAAATTCCGAAAAAATTTGGGAAGATACTTTGATGAGCTATCTGCATTTAGAAAAAATAATACACAGTTTTGGATGCGTAGAATGTGAGTTATGAGTTTTACAAGAAAGGACTCCTTTAAACGGGAACATGAATAACTTTTTGTGTGTAACTCCAAAAATCATAAATTTTTATTTTAAGGTAGAGGATCATGATGGGAGTATACCCTGAAAGTTTCATAATGTTTGGACAAAAAATTGATTTATGAACAATGTTGCAAGATCCGGCTGTTTTAGACCCTTTAAAAATAGTAAATCAAGTTGAAAATTTCTGGAAACATTTGGGGATCCTCTGGAGATCATATTCAGTTAGATTCCAGAAAAGAAATCTTTTTTGAACTGTTTTGTTATTTTTCATGTAAATGGTTGTATTATGAATAAATGGGAATAATTAGTTGTGTGATGTCATAAATGGTAAAAATGTGATGTTAGTGCTTCGAAACCCTAAATATGTTTTATTCTAATTATTGGAGGGTATTTTGGTAATTTTAATGAAAAATAATATTCATGACCTTTTATGATTATTAAATAAAGGTATTATTAAAGGGTAAACCATTAAAATAAATTTTTATTGGTTTAATAAATGATTAAAATATTATTATGATATTAATAATATTAGAATAAGATATTTTTAAATAATCAATAGTATTTAGTTTAAGATTGGATTTAAAATATTATTAAATGATTAATAATATTATATTAAAGTATTAATAAATGATTAAGATATTATTAAATGACTAATAATATTGGATTAAAATATTATTAATGTAATTAATAATATTAGATTAAATTATTATTAAAAGATTGATAATATTAGATTAAAGTATTATTAGATGATTAAAATATTATTAAATCATTAATAATATTCAAAATTAAATAAAATGTTATTAAAAGGTTAATAATATTAGTAAAGTAATAAAATATTATTAAATGATTAATAATAATAGTTAAGGATTAAGATATTATTAAATGATTAATAATATTAGTAAAAAAAGTAAGTGTTAAGAATATCGAAATTGATTAAAATATTATTAAGAGGTTAATAATATTAGTAAGCGAATAAAGTATTATTAGTTGATTAATAATACTAAGAAGTAAATACACTATTATTAAGGGTAATAATATTAGATGAGTTTAAGATAATGTTTACGTGAAAGTAATATTATCAAGGGATGATAATATTATTAAGGAATTAATGTAATGACTAAATGTTCGATAATGTAATATACGGTGATGACATTATATGATTTACTAATCGAAAGATAAATTATAGGTGATTCAAAAGAAGATAGATTAAACTGCTTAATCAGATAGATTTAATTTCGTAGCAGTAGACTGCAAACAAGGCAAGTTTCCTAACTCAAATCGAGTTATTATTTTCAAAGCATATTAGTGAATAATTATTGGTGATTATTCCACATCCTTAATGATTATTGTTAATCTCACTTTGTGCAATTGAATTCCTGTTCCATTATTATTGAACTGTGAATTAATTAAAGTTTTTTTATTTATGAATTGTTTATGAGATAGATCTATGCTAGTTGTATCAGCTAGATCAAGCATGTTTAAAGTTGTTAAATCAAATACTTTTTAAAAGCTGCTCTTAATCAATTGATTTGGTAAGAACTATTGACTGAGAAAAAAGGACAAATTTAGTATATGTTCATGGTTATTTCAAATCACTCAGTATCTATTATTCAATTATTCGAATACTTAGTAATCGAGAATAAATTCATGTTCTTTAACAATCGATTTCTATTGTTGAACATTGAAAGCTAAATTATTTTCTAATCATGATATATTGATGAGTAGGTTTTATACCTACAAATCGGCTTCTAATATGGACTTAAACGTTGTTTATCATATTTATTTATGTACAGTTTTATTTGTTTTGTGTTTAAGTTGCATTACGTGTCATTGGTGGCATAATGGTGGCAATGTGGCAATATTTGGCATGCAAAAGGAAGAAATCAGCAAGTTCTGCAGATTGACCCCCCGACGAGGCGGGCCCTATAGAGAACAAAACCCCCGCCGGGGCGGGGGTGTACATGGCAAGCAAGACTTCAAGACCCCCCACCGGGGCGGGCATAACAAAGCTAAAAATTGTTATAAGAATAATATTATTTTATTAATTTAGTCTCCTATGGCGTTCTAGAATTTTCCTATAAGTAGGTGCTTATGTTAGAATTGAAAATCACACCAGAAACAAGTTTTCTTTCTCTCTATATTATTAAGCATATTTTTTAGAGTATTTAGATACTTTGAGAGTTGCTATTTAGTAGAAGTTTCTTTCGGCTTTCTATCCGATATTTCGATCAGAAGTACCGTTATTTTGAGGTAAGGGATTTTAAGGATTATTATGTTTTTCAATTGGTACTTCTTTCGACCTTCAAAAAATTCTGAAAAAATTTGAAATAATATTTTAATGAGTTTTATAGATTGTGTCCAAAAATGGTGATTTTTGGATGTATAGATTAAGAGTTATGAATTTTACGAGAAAAGAGTATTTTAAAAGTAACCTCTTATAACTCCTTGTGGTTAACTCCAAAATTGATGAAATTTTTATTGGAAGTATATCTATATAATATCAGTGTACTCTGTGAATTTTGGAATTTTTGGATAAAAGTACAATTTATGATAAATGTCTAAATATTAAAGCGGTTTTGGCCATATGAAAAATAGTAAATGAATTTAAAAATTCGAGAAAATATATGTTCAATATGGGACTATATTCTGCTAAATCCCAGAAATGAAATATTTTTGGAACTGATTTGGTATTTTTCATGAAAATGGACTAGTTATGAGTAAATGAATTAAATATGTTATATGAAGTAAGAAAATAGGAAAATATGATTTTATGGCTTGAGAATCATACATGAGTTATATGCAGATTTTTGATGAGGGTTTTGGTTATTGGTGATGAAATCATATGAGTTTGGCATTTTAGAATGATTAAATGCATTATTTAGTAATGTGTAAACAATTAAAATAAATTGTTTATAAGTTTAAGAAATGTTATTTCAATATCATTATCCCGAAATATTGGTATGGATTTTATTGTGGAATTTCTACCTTTTTGTGTCGGGTTTACTATTCATGAGTTACTATTCACGAGTTACTATTCATGAGTTACTATTCACGAAGTTACTATTCATGGGTTACTATTCACGAGTTATTATTCATGACAAAATTGGTTTCTTTTTCTGACCAAATTATAGTTGATTTATGAATATTACTCTTGAGATTAAAATTATATGTTGATCATATTATTTTTATTATCATATATAACATTTTTATAACCCTAATGATGATATTTCTCTTTGGCTTACGTGTAAAGATTGGTAGATTTTTGGTATGATCATGACTATGGGTTCTCTTTGGCCAGTAATGCAAAGTTGAATTGTTGACTGGTATGATTGTGACCATTGAATTTATAATTGAATATCTTTAGCTTAAGTGCAAAGGTGAAATGATCAACATGGTTATAATTATTGTTTATATAAATTCTGAAATGATTATATATTTCTTTGAGATAATAATATATTTGGCTGTAGTGCAAATATGAATCATTGATGAATATATTTGGCTGTAGTGCAAATATGAAGCTGTTGAGGAATATCTTTTGCCTGTAGTGCAAAGATGAATTGTTGATGAATATCTTTGGCCCGTAGTGCAAAGATGACATGTTGTTGAATATCTTTGGCCAGTAGTGCAAAGATGAACAGGTGTTGAGATGAACATGACCAACTGGTGATACAAATGAATATCTTTGGCCGTAGTACAAAGATGAAGTTATTAGTATGATTATGAACAGGAAATGTGATTTGGTGTAACCATGATCTTTGATGTTTCAGGTAAATATAGGTGATGAAAATTATCTTCGTCCTAAATGAGAAGAGGAATTTAGAACTACAATTATGATTATGAGTTATTCATATGATTGTGGACCTGAATTGTTGATTGATGTTACAGGGATAAAACATTGTTAGTGGATTTTTAACATGGAGAAGATAATAGACTCCATAGTCTATTTGACTCTTCTAATGGATTGCTCGTTTCGCTGCAACTATGGTTGAAATTTTTATCATCTACCATATGTTCTAAATCTCTGATTTATTATTGATGAAGGCTATTGATAATTTAATTATCTTTAGTCATGATATTCCTTATTGGGATAATTGTGCTCATCCTTCTGTTTCACAATTCCTTTCAAGTAATAAGAGTGTAGCTGGGTCGAGTGGGGGTAACAGGGGAATAGAACGGTGGTCATCATTTAGTAGTTATATTTAGTGAATTAACTAGGGTGAGGCGAACCCAATGTTGGAAGGGTGTTTTGCCATTATTATACAAGATGTCTAATGACATACAACCTCGTGTCATCATAAGACAGGGTTGTGCTCGTCCACTTGTTGAGTATATTTACGAGCACTACCTATATAATCTTGGTGTTTGTTTGAAGTATAATTCTCATTTAGAGACAATGGAGATAATGATATGTCAAGAGAAGACTCACCATTGGGAAGAATATGATAATAATCTTCTCATTTTTCTTTAGGGTCTATTGGGTCAACCAAGGATAATTATGTGGCCATATGATATCTATCATAACCTAGACGCATGGCCTCCCATGTACGAAGGTTTTCTTGAGCACTTCCCAAAGATTCTAATTTCTAAAACAGTTTTTGACTATACCTTTATGTAAGGTGTCATTGTGACGTGCTATCTAAGGTTGGAATGAGAGTCACAGTTGGTATATATTTGTATCCAAACTCACAGCATATGTGTTGTTGTATTTTGTACGACAATTGTTGTAATAAAGTTCTAATTGTTTTCTGTACCATGTATTTGGTGACTCATAATAGGTTGGATGGAATGGACCTGTTTTGGGGTTGTCACAGTTGGTATCAGAGCTTAGGGATATGGTCTCTGGCGGATATCGGGGAATATAACTAGGAGGGGAGAGATGAGTAAATCCTTCGCTAGTGTGTCCTACCTAAGCTTATTTGTTTGTCAGTCATAATATCAGGATATTATGTGATATGTTAATTTGTTTAATTAACCCTTATTTTATGGCAGTATATGAGAATGGTTGCTGAGAATGTTAACAATGGAGTGAATGAGACCGTGGGGATACCTCTAATCACCAACCAAGATAATGTGATATCAGGCGAAGAAGGAATTAGAGAAATCCATGTGGTGATTGAAGAATTGATATTTGCACCCGAGATGGTCGCAGAGGTAATAGCTAAGAGTGAGGAAGAAGAGGAAGAAGAAGTACCTGAGGAGAATTTATTAGAGGTATTATATGATCAAAATGTAGAATTGCAAAATCGTATTCATGAGTTAGAAGAGTAAGCTGAAGAACGACAGGCGGTCGTAGAGCAAAAGGATGCAACAATTCAAACTTGTGTTACCCGATATGTGATGCTCGAATAGAAACATTCTTTGGCAGAGTATAAGATGATAAAGATGGAATCTGAGCTGAAAGAAAAAAAAAACTGAATGACTGAGAATAAGTGATGCATGGGCAAAAGCCGCACGACGCGTGGATATTGTGGAAAGAGATGTCCGATCTAAGAAGGCTAAAATAGATGATATGAATTTCTCTTTTTGGAAAGCAATTGGGAGAACCCAACATCGAGTTTTGAATTACCCTGTACATAGCGGTCAACCGGAATTCGATATGGATCGAAGATTGATGATTCAGATCGTGAATCAGGAGTACGATGAGGCAGTTGAGGGAGGAATATGTCCTATAGAAAAGTATATTCCAACAGTAGTGATGACGCCAAATGCTGCCCCAGACAAGTTAAAGCCGAGTAGTTCAAGGGATAGCGATTGTCCTGACTTCCCAACAAGTGAAGAACCCAAATGAAGTTATCACGGGAAATGAGCAATGGAGAAATCATGATGAACCGGGAGATAAAATCTGAAATGAAAGCAAGGTATTCTCAACTTTTCGAAATACCAGGTACGTAAATTTCAGGGAGGAAATTTCATAAGGAGGGGAGATTGTAAGACCCCGAATTTATTATGAAATAAAAGTGTTCAATTTTTCTTATAATAACTATTCAGTAAATGGTTAAATTGATAAAAGGATAAAGTTAAGGGTGATATATGAATTTTTTTCAAAATACACAAGTGGTTATAAAATATTCATTGTTGTTGGGGAATATTCGTTTGGTCGTGGAATATTCTTTCTATCAGGGAATATTAAATGCGACGGTAGCGACCATTTGTGGGCCCCATAACGGATAACTGTCGGATGAAGAAAACGATAAAATGACTTTTTATAAATAATCTAGCAGCGTAGTTATTACGAATTAACTTTGTTGGAATACCCGGTGGTTAAAACACGAATGTCGCGTTATTATACATAAATAATTGCGGTATTACATGTAGTATTTTGAATTATTGATTCTTACGTGAAGGAACTACTCAATAATTTTTCACGGTAATTCTTGTTCAATATTTTATTTTATTGATTCAATAATTGTTGCATTGATAGTTTATATTATTGTTGTTTCAATAATTATCACTGCACAGTATTTCCCATTATCAGATCAATAATTCATATTATTTGAATAATATTATTAGATATCATTATTGGCAATGTCTAGAAAGTTCTGTCAATGAGAGGTTTGGTCACCTAATTGCGGCGCCCGAGAAGGAGAAATTCTTATTGGAAAGCCCTCTTTCACAGGAGCTACTGGTTGTCATAATTGTGATTCTATAATATTATTTGTGAATAATTAATTATTGATTTAAACGATAAGGAAATATTTATTTTATGTGGATATAAATGATGGATATATTTATTTTTATGTGGATAAAAATGAAGGAATTAATCTTTGAGGTGTTTTATCGATTATTTTTGTTTGTAGAGGTATTAAAAATCATCCGTTTGTGGATTTGAATTATTTTTGATTGGAATTTGGAAAACCTTTCTTCTACAAAGTTGTAGAGAATTAAATTTCCTATGAAAACCACATGAGTTTCAATTTTTACGATAAAGGGCTATTTATTATGAATTCTTTGAAGTTTCAAAAAATAAGATAATTTTTATTAATTTATGGGTGGGACCCACTTTGGTTGGTGTAGAAAAAAATGTGCTGAAATTATTTGTTCAAAGGTGGAGTGCTGAGCTTGGTCATGGTGTGCGTGACAATTGTTATAAGAATAATATTATTTTATTAATTTAGTCTCCTTTGGCGTTCTAGCATTTTCCTATAAGTAGGTGCTTATGTTAGAATTGAAAATCACACCAGAAACAAGTTTTCTTTCTCTCTATATTATCAAGCATATTTTTTAGAGTATTTAGATACTTTAAGAGTTGCTATTTAGTAGAAGTTTCCTTCGGCTTTCTATTCGATATTTCGATCAGAAGTACCGTTATTTTGAGGTAAAGGATTTTAAGGGTTATTATGTTTTTCAGTTCGTACTTCTTTCGAACTTCAGAAAATTCTAGAAAAATTTAAAATGATATTTTAATGAGGTTTATTGATTGTGTCTAAAAATGGTGATTTTTGGATGTATAAATTAAGAGTTATGAATTTTACGAGAAAAGACTATTTTAAAAGTAACCGCTTATAACTCCTTGTGGTTAACTCCAAAATTGATGAAATTTTTATTGGAAGTATATCTATATAATATCAGTGTACTTTGTGAATTTCAGAATTTTTGGATAAAAGTACAATTTATGATAAATGTCTAAATATTCAGCGGTTTTGGCCATATTAAAAATAGTAAATGAATTTTAAAAATTATGAGAAAAATATATGTTTAATATGGGACTATATTCTGCTAAATCCCAGAAAAGAAATATTTTTGGAACTGATTTGGTATTTTTCATGAAAATGGACTAGTTATGAGTAAATGAATTAAATATGTTATGTGAAGTAAGAAAATTGAAAAATATTATTTTATGGCTTGAGAATCATATATGAGTTATATGCAGATTTTTGATGAGGGTTTTGGTTATTGGTGATGAAATCATATGAGTTTGGCATTTTAGAATGATTAAATGCATTATTTAGTAAAGTGTAAACAATTACAATAAATTGTTTATAAGTTTAAGAAATGTTATTTCAATATCATTATACCGAAAAATTGGTATGAATTTTATTGGGAAATTTCTACCTTTTTTGTGTCGGGTTTACTATTCATGAGTTCTTATTCACGAGTTACTATTCATGAGTTCTTATTCAATGGTTACTTATTCATGGGTTACTTATTCACGAGTTATTATTCATGACAAAATTGGTTTCTTTTTACGACCAAATTATAGTTGATTTATGAATATTACTCTTGAGATTAAAAGCGTATGTTGATCATATTATTTTTATTATCATATATAACATTTTATAACCCTATTGATGATATTCTCTTTGACTTGAGTGTAAAGATGGGTAGATTTTTGGTATGATCATGACTATGGGTTCTCTTTGGCCAGTAATACAAAGTTGAATTGTTGACTGGTATGATCGTGACCATTGAATTTATAATTGAATATCTTTAGCTTAAGTGCAAAGGTGAAATGATCAACATGGTTATAATTGTTCTTTATATAAATTCTAAAATGATTATGTATTTCTTTGAGATAATAATATATTTGGCCTGTAGTGCAAATATAAACTGTTGGTGAATATATTTGGCTGTAGTGAAAAATATGAATCTGTTGAGGAATATCTTTGGCTTTGTAGTGCAAAAAGATGAATTGTTGATGAATATCTTTGGCCCGTAGTAGCAAAAAAGATGACATGTTGTTGAATATCTTTGGCGATGGTGCAAAGATGAGCAGGTGTTGAGATGAACATGACCAACTGGTGATACAAATGAATATCTTTGGCCGTAGTACAAAGATGAAGTTATTAGTATGATTATGAACAGGAAATGTGATTTGGTGTAACCATGATCTTTGATGTTTCAGGTAAATATAGGTGATGAAAATTATCTTCGTCCTAAATGAGAAGAGGAATTTAGAACTACAATTATGATTATGAGTTATTCATATGATTGTGGACCAGAATTATTGATTGATGTTACAGGGATAAAACATTGTTGGTGGATTTTTAACATGGAGAAGATAATAGACTTCATAGTCTATTTGACTCTTCTAATGGATTGCTCGTTCCGCTGCAACTATGGTTGAAATTTTTATCATCTACCATATGTTCTATATCTCTGATTTATTATTGATGAAGGCTATTGATAATTTAATTATCTTTAGTCATGATATTCCTTATTGGGCTAGTTGTGCTCACCCTTACATTTCACAATTCCTTTCAGGTAATAAGAGTGCATTTGGGTCGGCCGGTAGGGTAACAGGGGAATAGAACGGTGGTCATAATTTAGTAGTTATATTTAGTGAATCAACTAGGGTGAGGCGAACCCAACGTTGGAAGGGTGTTTTGCCACTATCATACAAGATGTCTAATGACATACAACCTCGTGTCATCATAAGACAGGGTTGTGCTCATCCACTTGTTGTGTATATTTACGAGCACTACCTATATAATCTTGGTGTTTGTTTGAAGTATAATTCTCATTTAGAGACAATGGAGATAATAATATGTCAAGAGAAGACTCACCTTTGGGAAGAATATGATAGTAATCTTCTCATTTTTCTTTCGGGTCTATTGGGTCAACCAAGGATAATTATGTGGCCATATGATATCTATCATAACCTAGACGCATATCCTCCCATGTACGAAGGTTTCCCTGAGTACTTCCCAAATATTCTAATTTTTAAAATAGTTTTTGACTATACCTTTATGTAAGGTGTCATTGTGACGTGTTATCCAAGGTTGGGATGAGAGACACAGTTGGTATATATTTGTATCCAAACTCACAGCATATGTGTTGTTTGATTATGCACGACAATTGTTGTAATAAAGTTCTAATTGTTTTCTGTACCATGTATTTGGCGACCCAGAATAGGTTGGATGGAATGGACCTGTTTTGGGGTTGTCACACAGTCCTATATCGAAAGATAGGGGAAAATTTGTCTGCATATAAGGAAATAAGTTACTACCAATAGTACCTTCAAGTCATGACCTTTTGGGTGAGCCTGTGGTGGGCTACGATGACCCAAGAAGATACTATTGGTCCAGTGGTTTAAGGACCTTTTTTGGATGGATTTGATTCGATTCGGACTTGGGATTTGACCCAAGATTTGTTTCGAACTCAGGATTTAACCCGGGTCGTTTCATATGGTATCAAAGCTGACTCTCGAAAGCTTAGGTCAGGTCATCCGATCGGGTTGCCGGAGGTGGGGACACGATGGCTGCTGGTATTATCCCACAATGGAGAGATGGAGGTCTGGAGGTGGGGACATGAAGTCAACCGATATTATCTCACAATGGCTAGAGAGCAAAGATCTTTGGGCCGTGTGTGTGATCGGTTCTGACGGGGACGTCAGAAATTTAAATGGGGGAGTTTATAACACCCCGGTCCTACATCGAAAGATAGGGGAAAATATTTTCTGCATATAAGGAAATAAGTTAATACGAATAGTACATTCAAGTCATGACCTTTTGGGTGAGCCTGTGGTGGGCTACGATGACCCAAGAAGATACTATTGGGCCAGTGGTTTAAGGACCTTATTCGGATGGATTTGATTCAATTCGAACTTAGGATTTAACCTAAGATTTGTTTCGGACTCGTGATTTGACCCGGGTTGTTTCAGGGTTAGTGCATTGAGAGATGGCTACTTCTACCTTCGTGTTCTTGATTAATGAACTGAGATAGTTAATTAAATTGAAAAGAAGTGTGATAATCAGAGTGAAACTTAAAGTGAAATTGTAAGCCTAATTCTCCATTATTTGATTGAAATTAGCGGTTGCAATTCGAATAGTTTAATAAAATTGAAATAATATAAAGCTGGTAATTTATTGATTAAATTTCATACTTGTCTCTGTGGGAACGATACTCTATTCATCACTATATTACTTGTTGATCATGTATACTTGCGTGCGGAGCTTAATTTAAAATATACCCAACAAGTTTTTGGTGCCATTGTCGGGGACTTGTTTTGATTTTATTACTTTCAATATCAATTTAATTAGTTTAGTTTTAGTTAAATATTTTTGTTTTTGTTTTTGCTCTTTCTTGTTTCAGGATTTCTGACTTAGTGAACGTAAACTCGGTCTAAGAAGCAAGACTTGCTTCCTTTCGAGGAAGATATCCAGAAAAGGTTTCAGAGGCTCAGTAAGTGGATTAAGGACACTAAGGAGAACTTGATAAACAAGAAGAGACTATGGTTGTAGAGGATCAGAAAGCGTTGAGGGATTATGCTACTCCTAGAGTCACCGAGAGCAGTCAAGTATTACCATACCTACGATAGCTGCAAATCACTTTGAAATCAAGTCTGGGACCATACAAATGATACAAAACTAGGTGCAGTTTGGGGGATTACCCAACGATGATCTGAATAAGCACGTCATAAGCTTTTTGGAAATTTGTGACACATTTAAGTACAACAGGGTGACTGATGATGCAGTTAAACTTTGCTTGTTTTCGTTCACATTGCAGGACAAGGCAAAGAGTTGGTTACACTCACTTCCGCCAGGGTCAATTACTACATGGGACGACCTTGCTCAGAAATTATTGGCTAAGTTTTTCCCACCAGTGAAGACTTCTAAGATGAGGAACGAGATCACTATGTTTGAGCAGCAGCATAGGGAGTCATTGTACGAAGCTTGAAAGAGATATAAGGAACTACTAAGGAAGTGTCCACATCATGGACTACCCAAGTTGCTACAGATGAAAACTTTCTATAATGGGCTTAATGGGAATATCCGTATGAGCATTGATGCAGCGTCTAGGGGAGCTTTCATGGCTAAGAGTTTTGAGGAAGTATATGAATTGATTTCAGCATTGTCAAAGAAGATGACTGCTCTTACGGGTGCACAGGCTCAGTAGGTTGCATTTGTGTGTGAATTGTGTGCTGGGGAACATCCAATGGAACAGTGTGCCATAAATCCTATAGCGGTACAGTTTATAGGCAGTTATAACAGAATTTCGCAGAATCCATATCAGAATGCCTATAATCCAGGGAATAAGAACCATCCCAACTTCTCGTGGAGTACTAATCAAAATCAGCAGGCCCCACGACCATCTTATCTCCCTGGGTTTCAAAATCAGCATCAACAGCCAGCTCCACAGCATGAGAAAAAGTCGGATTTGGAAGAGCTGATGTTGAAGTACATATCGAGTAATGAGGCAGTGATGAAAACGCAAGTAACGGTGATCAAGAATTTGGAAAATCAGATGGGACAACTTGCATTAGCACTTAATAACAGGCCTCAAGGGATAGGAGTGAGCAAAAAATGGATAAAACTGAATTAACGAACACAACCGAATATTTTTAACCGAATTATTTCGGTTTTTTCATTTTTTTTTCCTAATTTCGGTTATATCCGAATTAATTCAAAGTATTCAATTTTGGGTATGGTTTTAAAAAAAAAGGTTATTCGGATACCTGAATAACCGAACTCCTTAATTAAAAAAATAATAATTTTATAGTTATATATGTATATGATTATTGACTATTCGAGAATCGGGAATTAGCATTGTTATTCTCATCAGATCCATTCCCAAATCCAGATCTCAAATTTCATTTCAAATCCAATTTTTCAGATCCCAAATCCCATTCCCATTCCCCCCTAATTTCCATTCCCAAATCCCAGATCCCACCGAATTCCTCTTGCCTCTCGTCTTGATTTCGCCGATCGTCTCCTATTCTTCTCCGCCTATCTCAGTCTTCGATCTCATGATGTCACGATCTCACCGTCTCACCTAGTCACCATTGGCAACTCCGCACCTCGACCTCTCTCTCACTGTGACTCGATGACTCCGAGTCTTCAAACTCGACGACTTTGAATTTTCATTCACTAAAATAATTATATGGCTTGTTTGATGTTTCTTCCTAAATTTGTCTTCAACTTTCATGGGATGCGTCTGTAGTTCTGTTTATCATATGATTTCTAAGAATTTAATTGTGCTATTCTTTTTTACCATTCATGATGATGCTTCTGTTAGTTAAGGATTATTTGGTATAGCTTATCATTACTTTCCCGGGATTTCTTTGAACCATCAGGGGTATCTTTTTCACCAACTCAATTTTATTCAATCTTACTCACTATTTTTGCAGATTTTGTATACTTTTAATTTATTTTTACTAGTTGGTTTTAGAAGAAACATCCAACAATCACAACAAGAAAAGGGTCTATCTGTGACAAATGAAATCAGCGACCGCACTACCCATTGGAACCATCGGTGGCACGCAGACAAAAAACGGCCTTGGAACCATCAATAGCATAAGCGTACTCTGCTACCAGTCTACGATCATCGAGGTCATCCAATTTATCATACTCTTGCTGATTGTGTGAGAGCGATCTGTCGAGATCGTGATCTTCTTCATAAATTGGGCAGGCATTTGCAGTCTCTAAGTCCTGATGAGTTGGCGGATGCAGTGGCGGCAGCAGCACAACATCAGGATAGCGATCAAGTATACTTGGATATTGTTCTGTCTTACTTATGTTTAAATAATTTCTATTGTTTAGCTTTCCCTAAGTCATCCACGTACGTCAACGCATGTAACATGTTATACTCTTTTGCTAATTACAGGGTCCTACTAATTTGGATGATGATGCATGAAGAGCTACACTTATTTTTTTTAGATATTTGGGTAGTTGCCTTGTACTTTTATATTCATTCTTTGGACAATTGTATTGATTGATATTATGTTGGTTTATTTGTTTGCAATGGATGGATGTTTATATATACTGTTGTACGTGGATGTGTTGGGATATATATATAAATCATGGATGGATGTTTATATATATTGTTGTACGTGGATGTGTTGGGATATATATATATATATAAATCATGGATGGATGTTTATATGGATGCTTATATATACTTATGTGTTGGGACTGAAAGCAGGTACAAAGTGAAAGTAGTATGCACACAAGCCAATCATGTTTGATGATAAAACATATACTTTGTAACAATCTTATTCATTTATTAATAAAAAGTATTTATTTATTAAAGGCTTTTAATTATCTACATGATGCTATTTTATAATATTTGATAAACCTATAGTTTTAAGCAATGCTTTTAGAATAATGATGATGATCATTCTAATGAAATCTAAATTCTTAGAAAGCTTAAAACTAAAATAGTTCCCAATCGTTGGATTACTAAATTGGGGATTAGTGAATTCGGATAGATTGGTACATACGTTGCTTGCTCATTGGATGAGGATGATTGATCTCATGATCATTTGTGTGGAAACACTAAAGCAAGTATGTAGGTGCTTATTAGAGAATAAGTTCGCTGAACGTGACTCGCTAAGAAATACCTAATGGAGTTTTACTTGCCTATCAATAGAAATTCCTGTAGTGATAGTAGTGCAAGTGATCCTTAGACTTAAGATCATCATAGTATCTTGTGTATGATGAATTATACTTTGACTTATTCCTTCAGACCCTTAGGGTATATCAAAGGGTATGCTTGGATATAATAAGTCATACATGGAGATAATGTATGATCAATAAAGAATCTATCGCTTCTAGTAAAAGAAGAGAAATGTCCTATGTGATTCGATAAATGACAACCTAGTAGAAGTTGGCCAAGACAGAATAAAATTAGAAAGGAGTTTCTAATTTGCATTGTTTGGAGTTGTGCATTTAAGAGTCGAAATACATATAATTAAATAAAATAAGACTTGATAGTAATTCCATGTCTTATATTTAATTGGGACATTGTATGGTGAAAGAATTGAATTGTACGGTAACTATTTACTCAAAGGTTCTTTTATGATTAATGTTAAAATCTATATTATCTGGAAAGTCGTTAATCGCTAGGGAGGCTTATCCCTATTGTAGAATAAATATTATTTATTTAAATAAATTAATAGTTTAATTTATTTATTAAAATAAGATTAGAATTGTTCTAATTGAATTTATTCACAACCGGTTTAATATGGAGAACCTAAAAGGTCACACCATAAAAGGAAGAATAATTATTTAAGAAGTTAATGGCTTAATCGTAATAATAAGTTAAGTATATTTAATTTAATCTATGGTGATAGAATAAATTAAATAACTTAATATTTATTATTTAATATTTTGGAAGTATTAAATATAAATTAATAAGAGGAGTCTTATTATTATTATTACTATTATTATTATTTAATTCCTAAAGTAGTTTGGGAATTAATTAATGAAAGTACTCTCATATATTCCTAATAAGATTATGAGGTTAAATTAATTAAAAGAGTTTAATTAATTATCCCTAATAAGATTAGGGAGCTTAATTAATTAAAGAAATTTAATTAATTAAATAATACCCTATTTTCTAATTAGATTAGAAGGGTTAACTGATATCTTTATAAGACGAGTCTTATATCATATATCAATATACGTGATTCCAATTGTTGGAGAGTACGCACTTTTCTATAGAGATAGAAAACTAGGGTTTAGTCGAATACCCATCTTCTTGAATTTTTATTCTTCCTTGGTGGATCACCTCTAGAGGCCAAACACTTGGGTGGCTAACGTTGATCAAAGGAAGGAACCAAACCCGGTGGATTCAAGTTGAATGCGAAAATGATTGGAGGTGAACTTATACTTGAGGAAGCTCGAATCTTCAAAGGTATGATTCTTGTTCTTCATATTTTCGTTTAATTAATAATTGTGCATAAAGGATGATTCGGGTATATGGTTTGTAAAATTTTAAAACTCTGATTTTCCATACTTCCGCTTAATTTGTGCAATTTGATTGCGTTCATGAATATTACAAACCTAACACAAAGCAGGGTATATTTTTTTTGGGAAATCCATAAAACAGGAAAAAATATTAAAATATATATATATCAACATCAACGACCGCATGCGGTCACTACTACAAACAGCTGTAGCTGATAACCCTTGGGAACTTAGCGACCGACGCGGTCGTTATTTTTGGTTGTTGACACGTGTGCCACATCATCTCTGACAACTGACTCAGCATGACTCAGATTAGCGATCGCGTCGATCGCTGGCATCGATCGCTGATGGCGGTCGCTGAGAAGTCGGTCACTCATAATGGTCGCTGGTGTCCAACTAGCGACCAGATTATCTGTGACTCGTATCAGCGACCACACGCGGTCATTAATAATCATCTAGACATTGATAAGCCTTTTTGTTGTAGCTAATCCAACAAATTTTGACTCTATTCTTCAACCTCGAGATCCTCGACGACTTTGTTTAGGTTTGATTATTAATAGAAATACCCGAATTTTTAAATCGGTAATTCAGTATTTGGTAATTCGGTTATTACCAAATTCGGTGAGTAGTTCGAATAGTGAAATTATGAATATTTTGGTATTCGATTATAACTGAATAGCCTATTCTGTTCGGTTATAACCGAATGATCAAACCTATCAAGGGACTATACCTAGTGACATTGAGAAAAATCCAAGGGGAAATCATGAACAGTGTCAAGCAATTACTCTTAGAAGTGGAAAACATCTTGAGGGACAGAATTCAAAAAATTTGCCTAAAAAGATGACAAAGAAAGTGAAAGACAAATTAGTTGATGAGAAACAGAGTGACGACAAGAAAGTGGACAAAAGTCAAACAGATGTTTAGCCAGTTGTTTATCCTCCACCACCATTCCAGCAGAGGGTGCAGAAACAAAAATTGGACGAGCAGTTCTCTAAGTTTTTGGAAGTTTTCATGAAACTTCATATCAACATTACATTCGCAGAAGCCCTAGAGAAAATGCCGAGCTACGCCAAATTTATGAACGATATTCTTTCGAGGAAGAAGAAATTAGAGGACTACGAGACTGTGGCATTAACGGAGAAATGCATTGCAGTTTTACAGAGAAAGTTGCCTTCGAAGTTGTAGGATCCGGGGAGTTTTTCCATTCCTTGCACAATTGGGAACATGGCCTTCAACAAGTGTTTGTGTGATTTAGGGGCATAATTGAGGCCTTTGTCAGTTTATACTCTATTGGGTTTGCCAGCTCCTAAGCCTACAAACATATCACTTCAGTTAGTGTATAGATCGGTGACTTATCCAAGAGGGATTGTGGAAGACATTTTAGTTAAGGTGGATAAGTTCATATTTCCGGCAGACTTTATTATTTTGGATTATGAAGAGGACAAGAACATCCCAATCATCTTAAGGAGGCCACACTTGGCTACTGGTAGGACTCTCATCGATGTTCAGAAAGGGGAATTAACCATGAGGGTACAAGACTAAGAAGTTAAATTCAATGTGTTCAAAGCCATAAGGTTCCCTACAGATGATGAAGAGTGTTTTAGAATGGATGTGATAGACAAGATGATCAATGAAGACTTGGTTAAAGGTTTAGACAAGTATCCAGTGGAAAATACTCTATTGGTAGATGAGGACTTGGATGATCTAGAATTCGTAGACTACTTGCATATAAAAGATTCTTTGCCTAAAGTTAGCAGGTTTAAGGTACCATTCGAGCCACTACACACAGAAGAAAAAGCTTCGGTATGAATGAAACCTTCACTAGAGGATCCACCCACTCTTGAGCTTAAACCTCTTCCTAAACACCTCAGGAATACATATTTGGGTAATTCTAATACTTTACCTGTTATTATTGCATCTGCGCTTAACGAATTACAGGAAAGTAAGTTGCTGAGGGTGCTTAAAGAGAATAAGTCTGCAATAGGATGGACGATCGCTGATATCAAGGAGATAAGCCCCTCATTATGTATGCACAACATACTCCTGGAAGAGGACTCATAGCCGATAGTGGAACAGCAGAGAAGATTAAATCCAATCATGAAAGAAGTGGTAAAGAAGGAAATTTTGAAGTGGTTGGATGCAGGGATAATTTACCCAATTTCAGACAGTTCGTGGATAAGTCCAGTCCAATGTGTTCCGAAAAAGGGTGGAATGATAGTTGTGACAAACGACGACAATGAACTAATTCCAACGAGGACAATGACCGGATGAAGGGTTTGTATGGACTATAGAAAGCCTAATAAGGCAACCTAAAAGGACCACTTTCCTCTGCCCTTTATCGATCAAATGTTAGACCGTTTGGCTGGGTATGAATATTATTACTTACTGGACAGATATTCGGGGTACAACCAGTAGTCATAGCTTTGGAGGATCAAGAAAAGACCACCTTCACGTGTCCATACGACACATTTGCTTTCAGGAGGATGTTCTTTGGGTTGTGTAACGCATCAGCGACCTTCCAGAGGTGTATGATGGCCATCTTTTTAGACATGGTGGAGAGGAATGTTGAAGTTTTCATGGATGACTTCTCAGTCTATAGGAACACTTTTGATATCTATCTTGAAATTTTGGTCATAGTTCTAAAATGATGTAGGGAAACCAACTTCGTGCTGAATTGGGAAAAGTGCCACTTTATGGTTGAAAAAGGAATTATCCTTGGGTACAAAGTCTCTGTAAAGGGTTTAGGGTTTAGAAGTTGATAGGGCAAAGCTGGACACAATCGAGAATCTTCCACCGCCGACTTTAGTTAAGGGAATTCGTAGTTTTCTTGGGCACACCGGATTTTACCGTAGGTTCATTAAGGATTTCTCTAAGATTGCAAAACCACTATGCACTCTATTAGAGAAAGATGTAGCTTTTAGTTTTGATGAAGAGTGCATGTCAGCGTTTGAGCAGTTGAAAAAGAAATTGACTACAACTCATGTAATTGTAGCACCGAATTGGACGATGTCGTTTGAATTGATGTGTGATGCTAGCGACTATGTGGTAGGGGTTGTTTTGGGTCAACGCTGAGAGAAGATATTCCATGCCATATACTACGTAAGTAAACCCCTCACGGATGCTCAATTAAATTATACAACCACCGAGAAGGAGTTACTTGCAGTCGTGTATGCCTTTGACAAATTCGGAGCTTATTTGATAGGAACAATGGTGTTGGTATAAACGGATCACTCGGCGATTCGTTATCTGATCTCAAAGAAGGATGCTAAGACTAGGCTCATTAGGTGAATTCTACTCCTTCAAGAATTTGATTTGGAAATAAAGGATAGGAAGGGGACAGAAAATTAAGTGGTCGATCATCATTCGAGATTAGAAAATCCAGACAAGGGCGGGGCGGATAAGTGTTTAATCAACGAGTCATTTCTGGATGAGCAACTATTTAGAGTAAACTCTGAGTTTCCATGGTATGCAGATTTTACCAATTACTTGGTGAGCAAGATCCTTCCCCCCGATTTGACACGTCAGCAGAAAAAGAAGTTTCTATATGATGTCAAGTGGTAAATGTGGGATGAGCCATATCTCTTCAGATAGTGTACAGATAAAATGATCTGCAGATGTGTGCCTTATAGTGAAGTGAAGAATATCTTGCACGAATGTCACGCATCTGCATATGGAGTACACTATGGGAGTGAGCGAACAGCGGCCAAGGTACTTCAGGCAGGATTTATTGGCCTATTGTGTTCAAGGATGCCCATCAGTTTGTTAAAAACTGTGATAGATGCCAAAGGGTGGGCAATATCTCAAAAAGGAATGAGATTCCGCTTAACACAATCATGGAAGTTGAGGTTTTTGATGTATAGGGGATGGACTTCATGGGACCTTTTTCGTCCTCATACAACAATTTGTACATTCTGCTAGCTGTGGATTACGCATCAAAGTGGGTTGAAGCTGCAGCACACCCTACCAATGATGCCAAGGTGGTTCTAAAATTTCTACAGAAGAACATCTTTACAAGGTTTGGCACGCCGAGAGAAATCATAAGTGACGAGGGAAGTCAGTTCTGCAATAGGTCCTTTACATCTCTCTTGGTGAAGTACGAGGTCAATTACAAGGTGGCCATATCTTATCATCCCTAAACGAGTGGACAAGCTGAGGTTTCCAATCCATAGGTGAAAAGAATTTTAGAGAATGTGGTGAATCTGAATAGAAAGGATTGGTCTCTAAAGTTAAACGACGCTTTATGGGCTTATCGAATAGCATATAAGACACCAATCGGGATGTCTCCGTATCAATTGGTCTACGAGAAATCGTGTCACCTCCTAGTGAAATTACAACATAAGGCATATTGGGCAATTCAAAAACTCAACTTTGATCAAACAGCTGTACGTGAGAAGAGATTACTAAAATTAAATGAACTCGACGAATTTCGACTGCAAGTTTACGAGAACTCGAAACTGTATAAGGAAAAAGTCAAGAAGTGGCACGATCAAAAGATTCTACAGAAAAAGTTTGAACATCGACAATCTGTGTTACTGTTTAACTCAAGACTGAGGTTGTTCCCCGGAAAGCTCAAATCCCGATGGTCGGGGCCATGTGTGATCAAGATTGTCTTCCCACAGGGCGTCGTTGAACTGTATAGCTCTCGAAACATTCAAAGTCAATGGGCAGCGTTTAAAGTATTATTGGGGTGGCGACATTGACAATGAAGCCACCGCAATCACTCTTGCCGATGCGCCATGAACAGGGAGTAGTCAGGCTGAAAGACTCAAAAACAAGCGCTCATTGGGAGGCAACCCAATTTTCTTTTCATTTATAGTATTTATTTCCTATGTTATTCAATTCATAGCTTAGTTGATAACTTTTGCATTACTTAGTACAATTCGGTACAATTCGTAGTTAGTTAGTTAGCGATTTTTAGTAAATTTTATCATTCTTGCTCATTATTTATTCTTTTATCTTATATTTTGTGTTTTTATGTGGTTCAGGTATCATTGATGAAGTATTACATGCGTACGGGGAGAAGAAGCTCAAAAATCAAAGTTTGGCAGAACCAAGACCCCCGCCCCGGTGAGCATATCCACAACTCGACACACACCGCTCAAGTGGGGGTCCTCTAGAATAGCCATACTCAAGGAATACGAGTTCTGAAAATTTTAAACGCCTGTTGAACTCAGTCTTCTTCACTTCTCCTCCCATAACTGAACCCAAGAATCTCCATTCACCCACGATCTTCCTCACTCACCTCCATTAACCCACAAATTCGTCCACTATTATCATACTCTATAAAACTAAACCCTAAGTCATCAATTCCACACCATATCTACACCAATTCTATTAATTTCAGTCACCAAAATCCTAGGGTTTCACCACTATTCATGGCAGAAGAGAGAGGAAGGGGGAACCTCACAAATCGAGCACCAACACTGCAATATAATCACTCAATTGGGGCAATACACTGTGTGGGTAAGCCATTGTTATCAAGCTTTTCACAAAATTCGAATTTCAGTTGTTCAATATTGAGTACTGTGAAAGTTGTTCACACTAAGTGCTTGTGATATTGACAAAGCCAAGTTTGGTGGCTTATTTTTACTGAAATTGATATCAATGGCACCTAAAACTCCATCGAAATGCTAAAGGGGTGAGGGTTCGGGTTCGGGTTCTTCACCACCTGTCCGAGCCTTTGTCAATAGAAAGTTCGTTAGTGCTAACGCGGCAAACAAATATGATTATCTGGTGCCAAAAGCACTAACACCTGACATGGCTCTGGCACCGGATACATTCGATGGTCAGATGCGTAGATAGATATATGAAAAGGGCTGGGAAATGCTCACAGATGATTCAAACCTGACTATAGTAAATGTGGTGAAAGAATTCTACGATAATGCAGATGATAGGGCGCCATATATGGCGAGCCCCTGCAGTGTGCCAATATGCTCAGCTCAGAGATAACAATCCCAACTATGACCAGATCTTGACAGAAATATCTTAACCTGGCACAGTTTGGGCTAAAGGAAGAAACGGTGGCACGATTTTCATGAGCAAGGACTTGAGCCTTTATGGAAAAATCTGGTATGCGTTTCTGTGTGTGAAGATATTTCCTTCGACGCATACTAGTAAGGTGACAAGGGAAAAAGTGCTTCTACTTTATGCAATGGTGAAGGACTTCAACATTAATATCGGCTCTATCATCAACTTCTCCATTCGACAATGCCTGCTCGGGCCATTCTCAGGTGGACTGCCACACCTATCTCTCATATGTGAGTTGTACAGGCAGTCAAGCGTTAGATGGCCAGGTGATGAGCTTGTGCAGCATCCACTCCAGCTACTAGACCACAGGATGATTGTTAGATACTCTGTCTGGGCTGGAGGTGAGTCGTATCCATGAGGTGTCGATTTCATATTTCATGACGCTTTTGATGAAGAGGAGGTTGAGGACACCTCGGAGGATGATGATTTCCAAGTAGATGAGATGGATGGTGAGGAGGAGACTGTGGGGAGTAGCAGGATGGGCAAGTACATGTTTAGTACTCAGTTCTGCAGTCTTCAGCGCCATATGGATAAGCGAGACAAAGAAGCTGATAGAAAGATGACCAAACTGGCGGCAAGGCAGAACCACATGTTCAATACCATGAACAGTTCCTTTGCCTCGTTGAATGCAGCTTTACAGAGACTGAATCCAGCCACTGCCGATCAGTTCCATATACCAGTTCCAGAGCCAATGCCATAGTACCCTCCTTCAGATTCAGATGTGGAGGAGTGCAGAGTTTTTATTCCACGGCCACCATCACCTCATGCTTAGCACTTTACAGGGAAGTCTTCTTGCTCTTTACTGCTATATTTTTACAATGAGGGCATTGTAAGTGTTACGTTTAGGGGAGTTTAGTATAGTTATTTGTTTTAAATTTTAGATTTGTGTTTATGTCATATGTTTAGTTTGCTTTCATGTTTAGTTTGTTTTCATGTTAATTATGCTTGCATTCATGTAGTGTAGTTGCATAGTAGTTTAAGTTAGTAGTTAGTATTGTAAATAGTTTCTTGTTTATGTTCTTATTAAAAAAATTGAAAAATTGAAAAATCTCGAAAATATTAGTTAGTTTACTGTGTTTATATTGCATTTAGTTCATACTTGCATGATTCCATCTGTTAGATAGTTTAAATCTGTTTTGGCCAATAATGGGATTGGAATTGAGTAGACGAGTATGGTATTGACTGTTAAGACTTTGATGTGATTTCTTGTCATGAATCGAATCTTTTTCTGTTTGAAACTGATATAATCAAGTTAGCACCTTAGAAACGACTATATTAACTGATTAAGTCTAAATTGACACATAATGGAATTCTTAAGGATAATGCTAGTTTGAATGAAAGAAAGACATAAATAGGCAGAGATTGCTAAGATTAGGCAGGAACCTAAGTTTTGAGGAAAATTTGGGGTATGTAAGCTATTAAAAAATAGAAAGAGAGAAAAGAAAAAAATGATGAATAAACACCGTGGCTAGTCTAGTTTTATGGCCTTTGTTACTTGAGTAAGTAAGCCTGGGGTGATGTCTCTACATCTATCTCCCTAAAGCCTAAATGGTTTGGGAGTCGTTGGTCGAAATCTCGCTAAGGTAGCATTGAAAAGCCGAAGGGAATTAGACATCGCACATCCATGAGAAAGAATATATATATATATATATAATGAATAAATTGGGAAAAGAGCAAAAAGCCCCCGTATATGAATGAATAAAACATAAGTATCATATTTTGACCCTTAAAATTAGTAACTGTTTGATTTTAGTCGGATCTTGCTTATTTTTGGATTTCTTAAGTTTATATTGTTTGAGTCCTTCAAAGAGGTTTATTATGTGTTGTAGTTGACTTTATATCAGTTAGCATGGTTGTTGAGCACACACACATTATATCAGTGATAATAGTCTAAGATTTGATGATTGATTCATAAATTATTGATTTGCTTTGATATGATATATTATCGTGTTTACTTAATTTCTCTTAGGCCTTATGAATAGACTTATTCTGTCTTACTGCTGGATTTGTAGGCATGTAGTTTAGTATGTTGGGAGATTGCATATTTAAATTTGATGTTAAAAGTAAATATTCATGATTATATGTAATGTCCTTCAAGGAATACATGTACAAGGACTTAGTGGTAGATCAAATTTGTTAGGTTGATCTAAGCCTTTAATGTTTATCATTCTGTAATTAATGTATAGATGAAAAGATCAAAGCTATTAGGTTGATCCATATCTTGAGATGTAATAGATAGGCTTCATCAGAATCGTAGTCTATCAAGCTGATCAAAAGATTGCAGAAGCCAAGGCAGAATCGTAGAGCATCGAGAATCGTAGTCTATCTGCTTTGGAGGGCCTCTCCTGATATCGTAGAGTGGTTCAAATGCCTGCCGAGTCAAACTCAAGAATCGTAGAGTGCTCTAAGAATTGTAGAGTCTGCAAGTCAAGCAAGTTAAGATCGTAGTGTGCCAGTGCTTAAGAGAAATTATAGTGTTCTCTTCTATCAGTACCGGATCAAGCACCAAGGTGGCAAGACACCACGATCAAAATCGTAGAGTATCATCTATCTACATAAGAAGCATCGAGCCTTGCCCATTTGTTTAAGAATAAATCACAACAAATGTGGAATGGATTATAAACGTTGAAGTCCTCTGGAGTCCCAATGACACAACAGTCATCCTTAGTATATAACAAAGAAACGTATTGAAGAAACTAAGGAAAGTACTATGGGTCAGCAGAAAACACCTTTTCAGGTGTTAGGTGAGATAACAGTCTGATGTGTCAGTGGGCCAGACTGCTAATCAGAAGTTGTGCAGAAAGTCTCCATCAGAGCTCAGAAATGTCAAATGCATTTAATGCTTCAATGGATTTCTTCAAACGGATAGATTTCAAAGACACCATATATGCAAAACATAAGCAGATGAAAAGATCAAGCAAGCACTGAAAAAAC
This sequence comes from Panax ginseng, assembly GCA_020205605.1. NCBI lineage: Eukaryota > Viridiplantae > Streptophyta > Magnoliopsida > Apiales > Araliaceae > Panax > Panax ginseng. The sequence continues at coordinate 37,402,901 of CM035127.1, read as the reverse complement.
ACGCTGAAGAACACTCAATGCTCAACTCTATAATCTGAAAAAGAAAGCTTGCTCAGCTACTCAGTTCTTTCGAACACAAGCTTAACGGCAACTGAGCAGCACCATTCAGGAACTCAACTATTATCAAGTGAAGTAAGAAGTTCCAAGTTAGAAGGACTTGAAGAGTTCTAAGTGAACTAAGAAGTACCAAGTCTGCTGGACTTGAAGAGTTCAAAAGGGAACTAAGAAGTTCCAAGACTGCTGGTCTTGAAGGAATCTGTGAGATTCAGAGATTGTAAAAGATATCCTTAGTGGATTTCCTACTCGAGGAGTAGAAGAGTGGACTAGGATAGGAGCCTTGAGTGCTCTAAACCACTTAAAAATCACTGTGTCTCTTATATTCTTGCCATAACTGTTATAACTGCCATAATTGCTTAACTCCTATTAACTCATTATATCTTAAAGGGAAAACAAACAAATCTCAATTCCGCTGTGTTTAAATCATTATCAATACTAACAAGTATTTTGCAAAAGAATTTAAAATATATATTCAACCCCCCCCCCCTCCCTTCTAGATAACTATTGTGCCTCAGGGAGCTAACAATTGGTATCAGAGCAGGTTCTATCAAATAGCCTACAAAGCTTAAGTAGATCCAATGGCACATCTGATAAGCGAATCAAAGACTGGAGGAGGGATCAAGCCACCTATGTGCAACAAAGATAAAATCGCCAATTGGAAAGTCTGTATACAAGCCTACATGCATTCAATAGACGAAGATCTATTTGAAACTGTTCAAAATGGGCCTTACGTTCCTACAAAGCTTGCAGCAACTTCAGACGACCCAAACAGAATTCAGATCAAGGTCAAAGCAGAGTGGACTGACAACGAAAAGAAATTTGTCTAACTCGACAAAAAGGCCAAGAACATTTTGTTCCAATATTTAGAAAATGACATGTTTGAAAATATGGTCAATAGCAAAATAGCAAAGGAAATGTGGGAAGCATTGCTCATCATGCATGAAGGAATAGAAGAAGTCAGAGAAAACAAGCAATCTCTTCTAACTCAAGAATATGAAATGTTTGCCCACGTTCCAGAAGAAAATGTCACTTCTACCTATAAAAGATTCAATGTTCTGCTTAACTCTCTCTGAGCCTTTGGAAAGATCTATCCAAACAAAGATCTAATCATAAAGCTCATAAGAGCCCTACCTAGCAAGTGGGATGCCAAAACCACTACCATCAGAGAATCAAAGAATCTCCATGAAATGACTGTTCAACGGTTATATGGCAACCTTCTCACATATGAACCGGAGCTGACTCAACGAGCAGAAACTCTATCTGAAGGAAGAGAGAAGGACAAAGGGGTTGCTCTCATAGCAACAGATAACATCTCCAATGCTAACACTGAAAATGACTCTGACTATGACGAAGATGATGATGAGGACTTTGAAATGCTAGTAAGAAGACTCAAAAGGTTCATACGTCAAGGCAGAATAAGCAAACCAAAGAAAGTCAACAACTACAGCAACTAGGAAAAGATAAATGACTTATGTTACAACTGCAAGAAGCCTGGCCATTTCATTGCAAACTGCAACAAACCTCTTAAAGAAGAACTAAAGAGGAAATCAAATTCAAAGAAAGACTTCAAAGGCAACAAGAGGCCTCAGAAGAAAGACAAAGGTCTTATGGCCAGAGGATCGTGGAGTAACTCAGACAACGACTCAACTCCCGAATCTGGAGATGATGAAGATCCTCAAATGGCAAATCTTTGCCTAGTGGCCAAACATGCAAGGGATAAGAAGAGCTCTGACATTCATGAAGTAAGTATAGATAAGGTATTTGACTTTAACTCTCTTGATATAGATATTGATGCATTAAGAACTTCACTACATGGCATAACATCTGATCTGCATCAATACATGAAATGGTTTAGAATTATGTCTAAAGATTAATCTCTTCTTCAAAAATAGAAAGAGAAAGTTTAGGAAGAACTGGAAATAACTCTTCTAAGTACTAATGTTCTATCCAAATTTAAAGCTGAGAATAAGCTCTTAAAACAGACCAATGAACTTAATGCACAAAGAGAATCAAGTCTAACCTCTAAAATTGAGGAACTAAAAAAGACAATCTCTACATGGAATAAATCATCTTCTTCCATAGACTCCCTGATCTTCAGTCAAAGAAATGCATCTGATAGAACAGGTTTGGGTTTTGGGGAATCCACCTCAGAACCATATGTGAAAAAGATAAAAGAAACTAGCTCTAGTAATGTTTTAAGTTTTAGTAAAAGCATTACATTTGTGAAATCCTCACAGAAGGAAGAATCAGTCTAACCTTGCTCTTCTGATCCAATCCATATTCCAAGGAATAAAGGATCCCATGATGGCCTAGGTTTCAGAAAAGAGAAGAGTAACTTAGTCACTACTCTCCAACCTCGAAGGGTCATAGAGTCGAGTAAAATCAACTCCACGAACCAACTGGGAAGGAACAGTAGAGTTAAGCTTCACTCCTCACAAATCATGAATCACAAGGACACATGGAAAAAGGAGAACCAGTATAAAGGAAAGATTTCTAAGAACCCACATAAGTCCAAATGGAGGAAAAATCCACATACACACACAAGCATGCATCATATTAGATGCTTTGTATGTAATAAGATTGGTCATAAGGCTGCAATATGCTACCATAATCCTATGCATATGAGACCCAAAATTAAGAAAATTTGGGTTCCTAAGGGTACCTACAAAGTAGGACCCGTGCAAGTATGGGTACCAAAATGAGAGTTTAATCTTACCACAGGAACCGAGTTCCACAATCACAACCTGGTATCTGGATAGTGGATGCTCAAGGCACATGACTGGGAATAAAGCCACCCTGTCTAACTTCATAGAGAAGGAGGGTCCGTCAGTCATCTTCGGAGACAATGGCTCTGGCAAGACAAGAGGATATAGCTCAGCTGGGAATGGTGCAGTATCCTTCAGTAAAGTAGTCTATGTGGAAGGATTACAACACAATCTTCTGAGCATAAGCCAACTCTGTGACAAGGGTCATCAAGTCACCTTCCTCAATAATCAATGTCAAATCATAGATCTGAAGACATCCTCTATAAAGCTGACCGGAACAAGAGAAGGAAATGTCTACACTATTAATCTTGGTCAACTGAGCTCTGACAAGACAATATGCTTTCTAGCTAAAGCATCTAAAGAAATGAGCTGGTTATGGCATAGAAGACTGTCTCATCTCAACTTCAAAAGCATGTCTAAACTGGCCTCCAAGGATCTAATAGCAGGCTTACCCAAGTTCAGCTTCATCAAAGAAAGGCCATGCAATGCATGTCAGCTTGGAAAGCTGACTAGAAGCTCATTCAAGAGCAAAACTATCAACTCAATTGACAAGCCTCTGCAGCTTCTTCACATGGATCTATTCGGGCCAATTCCAACAACAAGCCTTGGAGGGAAGAGATACTCATAGGTCATAGTGGATGACTACACCAGATTCACATGGGTGTTCTTTCTAAACTCAAAAGATGAAACAAGCTCCCAACTAATTAAGATGTTCAGACTGGTGATGAACGAGAAAGGGGAGAAAATTAAGGCTATAAGGAATGATCATGGCAGAGAATTCGACTTCTCTGAGATGGACCAGTTTTGCACAGACAATGGAATAAGTCACAACTTCTCAGCTCCACGAACTCCTCAACAAAACGGAGTAGCTAAGAGAAATAACAAAACGTTGATAGAGGTTTGAAGAACTCTACTAGAAGCAACCCATCTGCCTGAATACTTTTGGGCAGAAGTTCTCAACACTGCATGCTACACTCAGAACAAATCGCTTATACACTCTACGATAAAGAAGACTCCCTACGAACTATGGAAAGGAAAAAAGCCAAGTGTCATCTACTTTCATGTATTCGGTTATGCATGCTACATTCTCAATAATGGGAAACAGTATCTGTCAAAGTTCCAGCCCAAGTCAGACGAAGGAATCTTTCTCGGATATGCTACGGACAGTAAGGCTTATAGAGTGTTCAACAAGAAGACGCTGAGTGTTGAAGTCTTAATTCACATCATCTTCAATAAAACAGACTTGGACAAAAATAGTGTCTCAAGACACTACGAATGATAATTCAGACACTACGAACGAGGTCGTCGAGCTTAACACCATGATCGTAGTCCCAAAAAATGAAATCGTTGAGCAAGGAGAAGAGATCGTAGAGAGAACTATGCAAGACAATGAACCTCCACATGAAGAAGCAAAAATTGATCTTGAAGGTCTCAGACAAGAAGGCATCATGACAGATGTACCAACAGGAAATAGATGGGCAAAAGATCACACTCAAGACTTAATAATTGGAGATCCAAATGCAAGAGTCAAGATAAGAGCTGCCACCCAGAATGAATGTTTCTATCTAAGCTTTTTGTCACAAATGGAACCCAAGAAGATAGAAGATGCTATGGAGGACTCAAGTTGGATAGAAGCCATGCAAGAAGAATTAAATCAGTTTGAAAGAAGCAAAGTATGGAGATTAGTTCCAAGACCCAGAAGCCATCCAGTCATTGGCACAAAGTGGGTCTTCAGAAATAAGATGGAGTAATAACAAGGAAGAAAGCAAGACTAGTGGCCAAAGGTTACTCTCAAGAAGAAGGCATTGACTACGATGAGACCTTTGCACATGTGGCCAGATTAGAAGCCATCAGAATATTCCTTGCCTTTGTTACCCACATGAAATTCAAAGTCTTTCAAATGGATGTCAAAAGTGCATTCCTGAATGGTTAACTTCAAGAAGAAGTATATGTGGAGCAACCTCCAGGTTTCGTCAATCCAACTCTTTTTAATTATGTCTATAAATTAGACAAAGCCTTATATGGTCTTAAACAAGCACCTAGAGCATGGTATGAAACACTAACTAACCTTCTTATTGAAAATAGTTTCACTAGAGGTAGAGTAGATACCACATTATTTCTTAGAAAAGCAAAAAGACAAAGTCTTATTAGTTCAAATATATGTTGATGACATTATCTTTGGCTCTACTGATGAAAAATTGTGTATGAGATTTGCCAAGCTTATGCAGAGCAAGTTCGAAATGAGCATGATGGGTGAGCTGAATTTCTTCGTTGGATTGCAAGTAAAGTAGACTGATGAAGGAATCGTCATAAACCAAGCCAAGTACATTAAAGAATTACTTAAAAAGTATGGCATGGAATCAGCCTCTCCCATGAAAACACCAATTGCTCCAGCAACCAAACTTGACAAAGATGAGAAAGGTAAAAGTATTGATATAACTCAATACAGAGGTATGATAGGCTCTCTTCTATATCTAACTACCAGTAGACCAGACATAATGTTTGCAACATGCATATGTGCTAGATTTTAAGCTAATCCTAAGGAATCACACTGAACTGCTGTAAAAAGGATTTTCAGGTATCTCAAAGGCACACCTCACTTGGGACTTTGGTATCCCAGGAGTCCTCCTTTGAACTGACAGGATATACAGATACCGATTTTGCAGGCTACAAAATTGATAGAAAAAGTACCAGTGGCACCTCTCAGTTGCTTGGAAACAGACTTGTGTCCTGGTTTAGCAAGAAGCAGAACTCAGTATCTACTTCAACTGCAGAAGCTAAATACATTGTTGTTGGCAGCTATTGTGCTCAAATCCTATGGATGAAAAATCAGCTAGCAGGCTATGTGTTTCATTTAAAATCTATACATGTTCATTGTGATAACACAAGTGCCATAGAAATAACACACAATCCTGTCATGCATTCTAGGACTAAGCATATAGAAATAAGATATCATTTTATTAGGGATCATGTTTAAAATGGAACCATATCTTTACAATATATCCCTACTGAAAATCAACTTGCTGATGTCTTTACAAAACCTCTAGATGAATCTAGATTTAATAAATTGATAAGTGAGTTAGGCATGCTAAATCTACAACCATAAAATCTATGCTCTAGTTTATGCTAACCATAAAGATATAAAGGCTATGTTCAAAATCGTAGAGATAACTAAAGAAAGTCCACGATCGTAGAGCTGCCTCGACATGACAAAGAAGCATCATATTATGATAACTTCTCCAATAAATCCAAGCAATCCCCCTGAAAAGCGCCTCAGGGACAAACCTGATCCTCATTTCATTATAAGAGGTTGGCCTTTCCTGAGCTACCTTAACCCGAAAGGAGTGCTAAGTCAAAGTTCATCACAAGGACCAGGACAGACAACGTTCATAGAGCAGATTCAGCAGTGAACTCAACGATAGCAGTGTAAACTCAACGATCGTAATGACTACCTCAACGATCACAGTACAACCTCAATGACCGTAGTGCTACCTCGACGATCGTAGACCTCCCAAAGGATACATTAGCTCAGGTGGACCAAAGGGAAAATCAGTATTTTCCATATAAGTTAAAATCGTGGAGCCAAGCAGAACTTGACAGATGCCCCACTAAGCAGATCAAGAGGAGGGAAGTTACAAGTACATTTTGAAAAGATCTTTTTGAAATCAGAAGTTCAAAAAGATTATCTCTCTCTCTACAAGCAGAAACCCTAGCTTTTCGAAACGCTCAACCAACCTAAGTGCAAGGAAATCAACTGTGGCTTCAAATGTTATTACTGGTTACCGACTCTGCTTCGACGAGTTCAAGATAGCTGACCCTCAATTCCATAAAAAATTTTCTATGTTACAGAAAGTTGCTCTTGAAGAAGCTCTGGGCACTAGCACATGGATCTACCCGAAGCTGGTGAAAGAGTTCAACAGAAATGGAGCTTTTGAGAACGATGTTATCACCACAAGGGGTCAAGGGCGAGGAAATTAAACTCAGAGCTGAAGATATAAACCTAGCCTTAAGTTTCAAATCAAAAGGACTTCCATCTATGGAGGTCATCAACTTTCATGAAGGCTTGAAGAAGATGCATCATAAAAAGTTTCAGACCGTCAAGGGGTACAAGAAGAAAGAGTTTCCCCAAAGGTATGAGTTCTTAGCTGACATTGTTGGGAAATGCATATATTGTAAGAGCTCTGGCCATGACTCTATGAATGAAGTGCAACTTAAGCTCATTACAGCAATATGCTTTGGGGTTCAACTCAACTATGGAACCCTACTCATCGATTGGATTGGGAGTGGATACTCAGTTCAAAGAACTCAAAGAGCTCTGGAAAGATGCTCTACGGGCGGTTTATAAGCATCATCCTGCAATTAGTACTGGGTGACAAAATTGGGGATAATGAAGGAGAATCTATCAATCCCAACAGAAGGATGACCCAACAGCTATTTGAAAAATAGAAAAGAAATCCAGCAGAAAATGTCAGGATGATGTTTGAATCCAGTGGAAGAACTGGTGAAGTGAAGGAGTCTGGGCTACCAGGAAATATGTCAGTTGTAAAGGAAACTGAAGAAGAAGAAGAAATCAACAAAGAGGAACTCATTGCTTTGGTCAGAAAAAGTAAGGGTAAGAGAAAAATAAAGGCTCAAATGATAGTGGAGCCTCAAGGTTCAACTCCTGATGCACCTTAAGAGAGTTCAGGCACTAAAACTCTAAAGAAATTGAAGTGAAAAGAACAGCAATCTGAAGAAGAAGAAGATAGGGCTACCATCTCTTAGCTGCTTAAGAAGGGAAAACGCAACCATAAGCCAAAGAAATCTTCTTTCTCTGCGATCGTAGAGTCACTACCGATCGTAGAGTCCAGACTTGACACCACTCCAGAAGAGGATGCTACAATAGCTTTTCAGCCGATCAAACTTTTAGAGATGAAGCTGAAGATAGTGTTGAGGTTGTGGCTCAACCTAGGAAGATAAAGAGAAAACTCATCAAGAAATACATTCTTGTCAATGAAGGAGTGTTATAGGAGGAAGACAGAAGAATAACTACTTAGAAAGGGGTACCCGAAGAAAGTAATGAGAAAATAGCTCAAGTTGAGGGGGAACTTCCTGAAGTTCCTGTACCAGAGAATGCTCCAGCTGAGGGGGAGCTACTTGAAGTTCAAATGGATGATCGTATTGATGGGGAGCCTCACAAAATTCCTATGTTAGAAAAGGCTACAGCTGAGGAGGAATTACCGAGAGATCATCATGAACCTCCCTCAGTCCCTCAAGAGATCTTAGCTTCAGAAACTAAAGAAATGGAAAGGGTTAAAGCTATGGAGGTGGAGAATACAGAAGAACAAAGAACAGAAGTGGAGTTGATTGATGTAGTGGAAACTTCAAATGAAGAAAGAGAAGAAGAAGAGGATGACGAAGTTGAGATTATTGCAGTGGGTTGGGATGGATATAGTAGAGCTAACTACAATTAATTGCTCTCCTATCTACCTATGATGTCCTTTCACAGAGCCCAAATCCTTAACTCCTAGGATCACATGTTCTGGACCTTCAATGCATTTCCAGCAATCTCGGTGCTAGCTCATGGATTCCTAGGCAACCTCACTTTTGCCCAAATGCTGATTGCCAACGGCCCCTCTTCAGAAAATGGGCATGAGGTACAAACTATTCCCATCTCTTTCAGGGTTAGTCACTGTCCACCATCAATTTTCAACCAATTCTATGAATTACCAAGATGGTTGGAAGTGATACTACATCCACTAAATTAATTTCCAGTTACAAAATCCCAACATTCTGTAACTGATGAACCAAATGTGCCAAATTTTGTGTTGATCCAGTCTCCTACCATCTCTCACTCTACGATTATTGATCCAAATTCAATCGTAGAGTCACCTGCTCAAAACATAGAGTCACCTCCTCTTGAGACTCAACCTCACACACCTGCTCCTCCATCAGATATCCCTTCCTCATCAACCAATAACTATTTCAATCTTGATCTTGCTCTCTATAATATGCAAGATTTATATACAAAAGCCTCTCCTACAAATAATCAGCAACTCCTTGAGCTCATATCAGATCTTCCTACCAAAACAGAGTTGTCTGAAGCATCTCAGAAGGTGACCAAGGACATACAAGAAGATCTTAAAGTTCACTCATACCTTGTTCACCTGAGGCTGACTCATTTGATCGATGTTTCCAACACCCTCTCAAGTAACCTAAGTATTGAGCTTACAAAGAAGCTTAGAGAGATCATAAAGGAGATGATTTAGAGTATCAATAAAAGGGATCAAATCCAATTTCAAGCTGCCAAAAAACACAGGGAAGCTATTCTTATTTTGCAGAATACTCAGGAATTCCAGAATAATCTGTTGATGGAAAGTCTCACGAGTCTACGAACTTTAATGAAAGAATTCCAAGCATTTTCCATGGGCCAAATGCAACAAACAGAAAATGTCTTGGCCATTCTACAAAAGAGAGAGTCTCAAACTGATTCTTTGCTCCAAGAAAACCGTTAAGACATTTCTCACTCCAAGAATCAGCTCCACGAGCTCGTACAAGGCATGAATCGACTATCTGAAGATATTCGATCCTTTGATGCTGACATAAAGGGGGAGAATAAAGGGGAAGGAGAGAAAGGTAAATTCATTGCTCAATCTTCAAGGAGCCCTCTCGCAAGACAGCCTTGTCATCAGACTCCACGACCAGAATAGCAGCAAATCATCATGGCACAACCGCTGAGGAGTTAAGAGCCATCTCCAAACTCACAAGGTGTAACCACTACAGGCCTAAACATGCCAATTGGTGATCATGCATTCATGAACAGACACGGTCATTGGGAATGGCTAAGTCAAAGTGAGCTGGAAGATATAGCATGGAGAGACGAAGTCGACAGGAGAATGAGAACTACAGTGTGACGCCCCCAAAATTAGGTGTACATCACTCATTCTAAGTCGCCAGATACATGGTATAAAATTCAAATACAACTTCATTTATAAATGCTGAGTCAGTCAGTATAGAATCGACCACGATTAATCGTGAGTTTTAATACAAATGTATGTAACTCTCATGGTGCCTCGACCACAACCTTACAATGGTACTTTACATAAAAGTATAGTCAAAAACTGTTTTAGAAATTAAAATCTTTGGTAAGTGCTCAATGAAACCTTTGTACATGGGAGGCCATGCGTCTAGGTTATAATAGATATCATATGGCAACAGAATTATCCATGGTTGACCCAATAGACCCCAAAGAAAAACGAGAAGATTACTATCATCTTCTTTTCAATGGTGAGTCTTCTCTTGACATATGACTATCTCCACTGTCTCCAAGTGAATATTATATTTCAAAGAAACTCCAAGATCATATAGGTAGTGCCCGTAGATATACTCAGCAAGTGGATGCGCACAACCCTGTCTTATGATAACACGATGTTGTATGTCATTACATCTTGTATGATAGTGGCAAAACACCCTTCCAAAGTTGGGTTCACCTCACGTTATTTGATTCACCAAATATAACTACTAAATGTTGTATAGAATATAACACACTTTTCTATACTGTTTAGGGAGAACCTCCACAGCTAGAGACCACTGTTCTATTCCCTTGTTATTCCCGCTCGACCCGGCAACACTCTTATTACCTGAAAGCAATTTTGAAGCAGAAAGGGTGAGCACAACTAGCCCAGTAAAGAATATCATGGCTAAAAATAATTAAATTATCAATAGCTTTCATCAATAATAAATCAGAGATTTAGAACATATGGTAGATGATAAAACTTTTCAACCATAGTTGCAACGGAATGAGCAATCCATTAGAAGAGTCAAATAGACCATAAGGTCTATTATCTTCTCTATATTAAAAGTCCACCAATAATGTTTTATCCATGTAAAATAAATCAACAGTTCTTGTCCACAATCATATAAATAACTCATAATCATAATTGTGGTTCTAAATTCCTCTTCGCAACTAGGACGAAGATAATTTTCATCACCTATCTTCACCTGAAACATCAAAAATTATGGTTATACCAAATCAGAATTCCTGCTCATAATCATACTAATAAATTCATCTTTGCACTACGGCCAAAGATATTCATTAACAATTCATCTTTGCACTTCATGCCAAAGATATACAACTGTATTTTAGAAGAGTCAAGTAGAGCATGATATCTACTATCTTCTACGAATTAAAAGTGTATAATAAATATTTTATCACTGACACTCAGCTAGATAAAAAAATCCACATCATCGAATCACCCCTGCACTACGGCCAAGGATATTCGTTAATATCACATCCATGAATTTATATTTCATCGCTGAGACTCAGCTCCATAATCAATCCATATCACTAAATTATCCATGCACTATGGCTAAAGATATTCGTTATTATCACATCCATGAATTAATATTTCATTGCTGAGACTCAGCTCAATAATTAATCCACATCATCGAATCATCCCTGCACTACAGGCCAAGGATATTCTTTAGTATCACGACCACAAATTATCCATGCACTACGGGCTAAAGATAATCGTATTTTCATCAACGGTCATGATCATGCCATAAAACAATTCATCTTTGCACCCTTGGCCGAAGAGAATCCATAGCCATAATAATACCAAAAACTGTTCATCAATGCACTACGGGCCAATGAGGACTTTTTCCACATCATTTGTAACATTACGGTCATGATTATACCGAATAATCCCTGGTCAATAATCAAACCAAGTCCATCTATGCACTACGGCCAAAGATGACTTTCAACACAATATAAGCATGAGGATGATGACAATGATACAAAAATCAATCAAATGAGATAAAGGATAAATATTAAACATTTATAATACAATTTATCCAGCGTTCAATAATAACCAAATGTTATCAATCACTTAATAATCTCCTAATCTAATATCATTAATATTATAACAATATTCTAATCATTTCTTAAACTTATAAACAATTTATTTCAATTGTTTACACTTTATCAAATAATGCATTTAATCATTTAAAAATGCCATACTCATAAGATTTCATCATCAATGATCAAATCACTCATCAAAAATCTGCATATACCCTATATAGGATTCTTAAGCTATAAAATCCTATTTTCCAATTTTATTACTTCACATAACATATTTAATTCATTTACTCATAACTAGTTCATTTTCATGAAAAATACCAAATCAGTCCCAAAAATATTTCTTTTCTGGGATTTAGCATAATATAGTCCCATATTGAACATATATTTTTCTTGACATTTTAAAAATTCATTTACTATTTTTCAAAAATCAATTTCTAATTAATTCTTTAAGAAATTAGCTACCTCACGGTTAACTCCAAAATTCCCAAATCTTGGCAGGATCTTACACATGTTAACGTGAGCTTCCATTTTAAATTTCATGGTCATCGGAGTTATAGAACTCCGGTTATAGCATTTTTCGTTGGAAAAACCTAAATATTGAAATGGTCATAACTTGCTCATTTTAAGTCGGAATGAGCTCATTTTTGGACAGGAGGTACTTTATACCATACTTTCATGTCCCAAAAGGCCAGAAGTTTTCTCACAAATTAAGTGGCCGAAACAGCCCTTTTAAAATCGTGGCAGCAGCCTTTTTCATATTTTGCAGTTTTTCGTACTTTGCTAAAATCAGTCCACACGAAAATCGACAACACCTTTTTCAGTGATTCCACTTGGATAAGTTATAAAACTCATAGAACTAACTCTAGAACTTGACCACACTCAAAAATTCAAAATATAATAGGAGATATGGTCAATTGAATTTCATGTTCCATTTTCACCAAAATCTGATTTTTCAACCCTTTGTGATTTCTAAGAAACTTTCATGTTTTCACATAATAACCAACTTAACTCATCATAACACTTACTAATACCACATATACCCATGATTTTCATTAGTCCAATGCTTTTATTATGACTTTCATCATAATCCACGTAAACAGATCATTTTCACAATTTAACAAGGAATGAAATACAAAGGATCGTTCACCATGCATGTGGTAATCCATATAGACAGGTTATTCCAACAGAATAATAAAGAATGGAATAATAGAAGGATTCACCATGCTTGCGATAGAAGCTATCGGAGACGAGTTATTCCCAATGAGAATAATACATACGGAACCAGGTCTGGCGTAAAACGCACAGACAGGATATTCCAGCAGAATAGTAAAGATGGAACCAGGTCCGGCGTAAAACGCACAGACATGATATTCCAACAGAATAATAAAGACGGAACCAGGTCTGGCGTACAACGCACAGACATGATATTCCAATAGAATAATAAAGAATAGAATAACAGAAGAATTTCACCAAGTATAGGGAAGCGATATATCAAGTTATTCCAATGAATAATAAAAAAATGGAATAACAGAAGTTCTCTTCATGAATACAAAAGAAATAATACCCCTTACTATAATAATAATAATAATATCCTTTACGAGTACGACAAATAATATCCCCTACCTTAAAAAAAAGTATTCCGACTGGTAGGGTGGGAATATACTTGAATAAAACTTGCACTACGCTCAAAGCTTTCTTAAACTCTAAAGAAATACTCTCAAGATTATAGAAGAAGAACTCTCACTATAGTTTCTCTCTCTAGAGTTTCAGCGAATTCGTAAGAAATAATGAAGGAATGAGATTTTATTTATAGAAAAATGGACTGCATAGTAACTAACTCATGAACGGTCCAGATTGATATACTTTAATCTGACGGTCCATATTTAAAGCAAAATCTTTTAAATAAAATATAATATATTCTATTTATAATCTAATAAAACGAATAACTTTATAAAAGATTTTACTATGCAAAATACTATGCAACACTATGCAGGCACTATGCAAACACTATGCATAATAAAATATAATATATTCTAATTATTGTCTAATAAAATAGATAACTTTTTAAAAGTATTCTGTTTTATATAAAAAGATTTTACTATTAGCCTAATAAAATGAATAACTTTATAAAAGTATTCTGTTTTATATAAAAAGCTTTTTTGTTTTATTACATTAATAATACCAATAAAACAAAACTGAGTGACTTATCACATAAGCATCAATAATCAATACTGTGTGCTACTATACAACCACGCCAGACATCGCATTTACTTTAACACAAGGGTGTTTCAACAGTTAAAGGTAAAACTTCCGCTGTTATTTTTATAAAAATATTTTTATCGTTTTCTCAATCCGACAATAATTCCGTTGTAGGGTCCACTAATGATTGTACCGTCGTACGGATATTCTCCGTCAAAAAGAATATTCCCCGACTAATCGAATATTCCCCAACACAACGAATATTTTATATCAACTTGCTTACTTTGAAAAAAAAAATTCACATATTACCCTTAACTTTAAACTTTTGTCAATTTAACTATTTACCAAAATAGAAAAAATAAATACTTTTATTTCATAAAATCCGGGGTCTCACATACAGAATATGTCAATCCTCCAAGGAACAAAAGGCAAAAGAAATAGAGATAAGTTGAAACTCAATTCTTATTGATATAACTAAGCTTAATTGTAATATATGTCTTTACAAAAATCAATAAAGCCATGCTTATTCTCTAGAGATTTCAGTTGCTCACTGAAACACTAAGTCATATTTACTTTCTAGCAACTTTATATAGAAATTGATAATCATGACACAACTCTCCTTGGTTATGTCAACATCAAATAGGGGAGATTGTTGGGAGATTGCATATTTAAATTTGATATTGAAAGTAAATATTCATGATTATATGTAAAGTCCTTCAAGGAATACATGTACAAGGACTTAGTGGTAGATCAAATTTGTTAGGTTAATCTAAGCCTTTAATGTTTATCATTCTGTAAATGAATGTATAGATGAAAAGATCAAAGTTGTTTGGTCGATCCATATCTTGAGATGTAATAGATAGGCTTCAATGGAATCGTAGTCTATCAAGCTAATCAGAAGATTGCAGAAGCAAAGACAGAATCATAGAGCATCGAGAATCATAGTTTGTCTGCTTTGGAGGGACTCTCCTGAAATCGTAGAGTGGTCCAAATGCCTGCTGAGTCAAACTTAAGAATCGTAGAGTCTACAGGTCAAGCAAGTTAAGATCGTAGTGTGTCAGTGCTTAAGAGAAATCGTAGTGTTCTCTTCTATCAGTACCGGATCAAGCACCAAGGTGGCAAGACACCACGATCAGAATCGTAGAGTATCATCTGTCTGCATCAGAAGCATCGAGCCGTGCCCATTTGTTTAAGAATAGATCACAACAAATATGGAATGGATTATAAACGTTGAAGTCCTCAGGAGTCCCAATGACACAACAGTCATCCCTAGTATATAACAAAGAAATGTATTGAAGAAGCTAAGGAAAGTACTATGGGTCAGCAGAAAACACCTTTTCAGGTGTTAGGTGAGATAACAGTCTGATGTGTCAGTGGGCCAAACTGCAAATCAGAAGTTATACATAAAGTCTCCATCAGAGCTCAGGAATGTCAAATGCATTTAATTCTTCAACGGATGTCTTCAAACGGATAGATTTCAAAGACACCATATATGCAAAACATAAGCAAATGAAAAAATCAAGCAAGCACTGAACAAACACGCTGAAGAACACTCAAGGCTCAGCTCTACGATCTGAAAAAGAAAGCTTGCTCAACTACTCAGTTCTTTCGAACATAAACTTAACGGAAACTGAGTAGCACCATTCAAGAACTCAACTATTATCAAGTGAAGTAAGAAGTTCCAAGTAAGAAGGACTTGAAGAGTTCTAAGTGAACTGAGAAGTATCAAGTCTGCTGGACTTGAAGAGTTCAAAAGTGAACTAAGAAGTTCCAAGACTGATGGTCTTGAAGGAATCTGTGAGATTCAGAGATTGTAAAAGATATCCTTAGTGGATTTCCTACTCGAGGAGTAGAAGAGTGGACTAGGAGCCTTGAGTACTCTGAATCACTTAAAAATCATTGTGTCTCTTATATTCTTATCATAACTGTTATAACAGTCATAACTGCTTAACTCCTATTAACTCATTATATCTTAAAGAGAAAACAAACAAATCTCAATTTCGCATTGTTTAAATCATTAACAATACTAACAAGTATTTTGCAAAGAATTTAAAATATATATTCAACCCCCCCCCCCCTCTAGATAACTATTGTGCCTCTAGGAACTAACATAGTATATTGTATTGTATTGCATATTGTGTTGTGCTCGAGGACTAACAAAGTTTAAGTTTGGGGCAGTTTGATGAGTAGATTCTATACCTACGAAATGGCTTCTGATATGGACTTAAACGATGTTTATCCTGTTTATTTCTATACAGTTTTACTTGTTTTGTGTTTTTTTTGTGTTTAGGTTGCATTACATGTCATTGGTGGCATAATGGTGGCAATGTGGCAAGATTTGGCATGCAAAGTAAGAAATCAGCAAGTCCTGGAGATTGACCCCCCACCGGGGTGGGCCCTATAGAGAACAAAACCCCCGCCAGGGCGGGGGTGTACGTGGCAAGCAAGACTTCAAGACCCCCCGCCAGGGCCAGCATGACAAAGCTAAAAACCCAAGTATTTTGCAAAAGAATTTAAAATATCTATTCAACCCCCCCCCCCCCTTCTAGATAACTATTGTGCCTCTAGGAACTAACATAGTACATTGCATTGCATTGCATACTGTGTTGTGCTCGAGGACTAACACTGTTTAAGTTTGGAGGAGTTTGATGAGTAGATTTTATACCTACGAATTGGCTTCTGATATGGACTTAAACGATTTTTATCATGTTTATTTCTGTACAGTTTTACTTGTTTCGTGTTTTTTTTGTGTTTAGGTTGCATTATATGTCATTGGTGGCATAATGGTGGCAATGTGGCAAGATTTGGCATGCAAAAGTAAGAAATCAGCAAGTTCTGCAGATTGACCCCTTGCCAGGGCAGGCCCTATAAAGAACAAAACCCCTGCCAGAGTGGGGGTGTACATGGCAGGCAAGATTTCAAGACCCCCCGCCGGGGCGAGCATGAAAAAGCTAAAAAACCCCCCGCCAGGATGGGGGTACGCGGATCAGAAGTAGAGTTGTGCTTTGATTCTAACTCTACAATGGCTTGGACTTGAGAACTTTGACATGGATTAGGACTATGTTGGGATGTTTTCTATCAGCTATTACATGACTATTGAAACAGAACACAGACATCAATCAAGACAACAATCAATAAAACTTTGAGCCCTAATTTCACTTAAAAATTGAATGAGCAAAACAAGGAATCAAGATTCATTAAAATTACATATTTAAGTGAGGATAAGGGTGGCGTATTACTTTTCTTAGTCTTTCAATTCAATATTTGTAATTGGGATGATGAATTTCTTTATCTTTTAAGTTTTTAATTTATCTATGATGAACTAAATTCTCAATTAGGCTTCCAATGGATCTTTAATGTTGAATGATGATTGTCATGCTTTAATTTCAGTTTAATAATACAATTAATTCAGTTCATCCATTGTGATTAATACTTTAATTTATGAATTGCTTGAACACCAATTATGTGTGGATTTGTATGGAATCGAGAGATGATGTATGAATCTAGACCTAATTACACTAGCATGTGTTCATGATTTCTGCAATTAGATGGAATTCTTGATGAATGTTTAAGATAGAGATATACCTAACATCGCATGTAATCAATAAAGAACTTGGAATTTAAACCTTATTTGATTTTAATTCACATAGAGATATAGTGAATTAGTTAATTAGAGTGTTTGGCTTAATTCTATCAAATTATGGATTTAAGTTAATACGGGGTTAGTGCATCGAGGGATGGCTAATTCTACCTTCGTGTTCTTGATTAATGAACTGAGATAGTTAATTAAATTGAAAAGAAGTGTGATAATCAGAGTGAAACTTAAAGTGAAATTGTAAGCCTAATTCTCCATTATTTGATTGAAATTAGCGGTAGGAAGTTGAGTTAATTTTGTTTTGATTTCTAGTTTATTAGTTTTTAATTAATTGTAATCATTAATTCGAATAGTTTAATAAAATTGAAATAATATAAAGCTGGTAATTGATTGATTAAATTTCATACTTATCTTTGTGGGAACAATAATCTATTCATCACTATATTACTTGTTGATCACGTATACTTGCGTGTGGAGCTTAATTCAAAATATACCCAACAAGTTTTTGGCGTCGTTGCCGGGGACTAATTTTTATTTTATTACTTTCAATATCAGTTTAATTAGTTTAGTTTTAGTTAAACATTTTTCTTTTTGTTTTTGCTCTTTCTTGTTTCAGGATTTCTGACTTCTGCAACATCTTGTTTCATATTCGGCCACCAAAAATGTTGTCGTAAATCCTGATACATCTTTGTACTTCCTGGATGACTTGAATATCTTGAGTTATGAGCTACAACCAAGATTTTGTCTTTAAAAACCGGTACGGCTGGGACCCAAATTCTTCCTTCGAACCTCATTAGTCCTTCAGCATCAATCTTGAACTTCCTCTCACTACCCTCGGACACTCTTTCTTTGATTTTCCCACATTCTTCATCTTATAGTTGAGTGTTCTTCACTTTGTCCACTAAATTTGGACTAGCCTCCATCTGGAACAATCTTTCATCGGATTCTTTTGGAAGTTTTATTTCCAATTATAGTTTTTCCATTGCTGAGATAAGCTCCTCCTGAGCAGTTAAGAATATCAACTTCTCCCGACCCTTTCTACTCAAGGCATCGGCAACCACATTGGTTTTACCCGAATGATAAAAGATTTCGCAATCATAATCTTTTATCACTTTTAACCATTTCCTTTGCCACATGTTTAGATCCTTCTGTGTGAAAATATACTTCAGACTTTTATGGTATGTGTATATCACACATTTCTCCCCATAGAGATAGTGTCTCCATATCTTCAGAGAAAAAACTACCGCAGCCAACTCTAAATCATGAGTCAAGTATCCTTTCTCATAGTCCTTCAGTTGCCTTGATGCATACGCAATGACTTTATCATTTTGTATAAGCACACAGCCTCGTCTTTTATGTGATGCATCAGTATACACCACAAAGTTTCATGTGTTATCCGGTAATGACAACACAGGTGCCATGCTTAGCTTCTTTTTCAAGTTCTGAAAACTCTCTTCGCACTTTTTCGTCCAAACAAATTTTATGACTTTCCTAGTCAAATTCGTCAACGGAGTGGCAATCTTGGAAAAGTCTTGAATAAATCGTCTATAGTAATCTGCCAGTCACAAGAAACTCCTCACCTAAGATGGTGTCTTTGGTTGTTCCCAGTTTATTACTGGTTTCACCTTTGATGGATCCACCGAAATCCCATCTTTGTCAATCACATACCCAAGAAATTGCACGCGTTCTAGCCAGAATTCACACTTAGAGAATTTCGCATACAACTTTTCCCTTCTTAACGTCTCCAATGTTAAATGTAAATCTTCCACGTGTTCCTCTTGAGATTTGGAGTACACCAGGATATCATCAATGAAAACCACCACAAACTTATCTAAGAATGGTTTAAACACCCTGTTCATCAAATCCATGAATATTGCAGAGGCATTGGTCAAACCAATTGATGATACCCACTTCTCAAATCTATCTTCGAGAAGTACTTGGCTCCTTTTAATTAATCAAACATGTCATCTATTCTTGGCAACGGATACTTATTCTTAATAGTGACTTTGTTTAACTCTCTATAATCAATGCAAAGACGCATTAACCCATCCTTCTTCTTTACGAATAACATCGGTGCTCCCCACGGTGATACACTCAGTTGAATATACTTCTTGTCTAGCAGCTCTTGCAGTTGTACCATTAGTTCCTTCATCTCTACTGGAGCCATCTTGTAAGGGGCCTTCGATATCGGAGCAGTCCCTGGAGCTAAATTGATGACAAACTCGATCTCTCTGTCAGGCGGAAGTCCTAGCAAATCTTCCAAAAATACGTCCGCAAAATCCCTAACAAC
Source organism: Panax ginseng (assembly GCA_020205605.1). Classification (NCBI taxonomy): domain Eukaryota; kingdom Viridiplantae; phylum Streptophyta; class Magnoliopsida; order Apiales; family Araliaceae; genus Panax; species Panax ginseng. The sequence continues at coordinate 37,383,156 of CM035127.1, read as the reverse complement.
TGGTATCTCTTCCAGTTTCACACCCTTCTTCTGAGTATCGACTATATAAGCTAAATATCCTACACAGCCTTGTCTAAATAACTTCTTGGCCTGCATAATCGTCAGACATCTTGCTTGTCTAGGCAATTTGCTACCATAGAAGACTACTTTTGACGGAGTCATAAGGTTTACACATTTCTTTTGGCAATCAATTATCGCCCCATAATTGAATAGTCAATCCATTCCCAATATGACACCAAACTCTCCAAGTTTAATCGGAATCAAATCTACTATCATAACATTTCCTTTAATATTCACCCTACAATTCTTGTATACGAATCTAACAGTAATTACCTCCCTATTCGTAATTTCTATGTTTAGAGGGAAATTCAACTCTTCACTAGGCAATCCTAACCTCTTAGCAAATTCATCAGATATAAACGACTAAGTAGCACCCGAATCAAATAATACATATACTTTTACATCATTGATTGGGATAATACCTGACACCACATCTTTTAATTGCACTGCATCTTGCACAGTCATGTTGAAGGTTCTGGATGTGGGTCTGCTTGATTACGTTAGTCCAGCAATAGCCAACGTACCTCCACTACCACTTCCCTTGCTTCCAGTTGCCTCTCCAACTTTCTTCTTAGGGCACTCGCGAGCAAGATGATCCTTTGACCCGCAAGTATAACAAGCATTCTTTTTCAATTGATGGCAATTTGGAGCAATGTTACCCTCTTGGCCACATTTGAAGCACACTCGCTTACCCTTCAAGCACACGTCAGTGTGATTTTTCCCACATGTAGCACACGCTTCAAATTTTCTTTTCTGCTAGCTACTCTATTGACTTCCAGCAACCACACTCGCATTCCACTTCTTCTTCGGGTTGTTATTATTCCCACCACTGCTACCACAATTCTTGCCTTCATTATCACTTTTTTTCTTCTTTTGTTCCTGATTGTACTTCGTTACGGCATCACTTCCCCCTTCCACAATAATCGTCTTCTCAAGCGCCGCTACAAACGTCTTCAATTCAAACATGGAGACTCTGTTATACAACCAGGGCTTCAGTCCCTGTTCAAATCTTCTCGCCTTGTTCTCGTATGTGTTAACTTGATATGGCGCAAACCTCGCCAACTCATTAAACTTTGCTGCATACTCCGACACTATCATTATAACCCTGCTTTAATTCTAAAAACTGGACCTCCATTTGATTCTTTGAACTCTCTGGAAAATAGGTCTCGAAAAATATTTCTTTGAACCTATCCCAAGTCATCACTCCCTGACCTCCTCGGGTTTTGTTTGCTACGCAAACGATGGCAGCTTACGCTTTCAACATGAATCTTAAAAGCGATCTTTTGGTTCTCACCGACTCTAACAACATCAAAAACGTTCTCTATTTTCATGATCCAGGTCTGTGCCTCAACCGGATTCATGGACCTATGGAATTCTGGTGGTCCAACTGCCTTGAAATCCTTAAAAGTCGCAGCTTGGTTCTGCGGTTGATTCTGCAGCGCCCTTGTCACTAATGTCACTAATTGCTGAACTGGGTTAGCCTCAACATTGTTGTTATTGGTATAACCCTCAGGGGTTTGTTATTGTGGTTGACGTCTTCTTGGAGGCATTTTTCTGTTTTTTAAAAAAAACACTTATTAGATCATTAATCAATCTTTTAAGTATTTTCTACTTAACTTTCACATCATAAAAGATCATCACATAACACTTAACATCTTGAATAAATATTAACATTTTATTCATTCATAATCTTTGAAAAACATAATAATGATAGCATTCCTGCTATCTACATCCCTTTCCTGAACTAATACAGTTTCAGGGAAACATCATCATATCCCCTTAGTCACATATCACTTGGGGTTTATATCTTATTTATTAAATAATCACACAGCAATTACATTGTCTATTATGGGCTACTAAAATGCTACACAGCCTTACGACGCTCATCTTCCATGATATGAAACATTGTTCTGCGATCTAACATATACCATGGTAGCATCTCGAACTGAGTCGAATAGTGTATGGCTCGGTCTTGAGCTCGGTTAATCACGGTGTTAAAAACACAATTCATCTCTTCCATCTTGATCTTCTTTTCCTATACCTCTCCCTCTGCTACCTCGGCACGCTGAGAAGCTTTCTCGTACGCACCTTCAACTCTTGCTCTCTTGGCAGATTCTTCTTTGATGGGTGAACGTGATCCAGTTGGTCCACATGTGCTAAAAATGATTGGGTATATTGAGTACCTTCATAGGTTGGGTTTTCCGATTACTCCGAAAGCCCAAACTGATCTTGTTTTTAATCTTTGAACAGCAGCTACTCTCAATTTTTTTATGAATTACCTCATGAATGAAATTGAGAAACCACTTACTGAGTTGTTGAGCATGTTAAGAACTGCCGAGAATAACATGAAAAAGGCAGGACCCGCTCTCATAATGATGGTGCAAAAGGGGAATGATAAGGGAAATTGGAAAGGCAAGAAGAAGATAGGATCTAAATCTGGTGCCAAACCTAATTCCAAAACAAAACATGCTTTAAAACCAAAAGGCGGGGTGGCTAAAGAAGGTGATTGTCACTTCTGTGGAAAACCTGAACACTGGAAGAGGAATTGTCATGCTTATTTAGAAGTGAAGAAAAAGAAAGGAAGTATGACTTCTGATTCAAGTATATAAGTTATAGAAGTCAACTTGACCACTTCTACATCATAGGTATTGGATACTGGATGTGGTTCTCACATTTGTGTTAATGTGTAAGAACTTCGAAGGAGTAGGACTTTGGCGAAAGGAGAGGTTGACCTACGAGTTGGGAATGGAGCAAAAGTTGATGCACTAGCCGTGGGAACTTATCATTTATCTTTGCCCACTTGGCTAGTATTATAATTAGAGAACTGTTATTATGTGCCTGTTATGAGCCAAAACATTATTTTTATTTCTTGTTTGGACAAGAAAGGTTTTTCATTTTTAATAAAGAACAACCGTTGTTCGTTTTACTTAAATGAAATATGTTATGGTGTTGCACAATTGTTTAATGGTCTTTATATTCTTGATTTAGAAATGTCTATCTATAACATAAATACAAAACAATTTAAATCAATTAATTCAAATCCGACATATCTCTAGCACTGTCGTTTAGGCCATATAACTGAGAAACGCATATCCAAACTCCATAAAGATGGGTTTTTGGATTCATTTGATTTTGAATCATATGAGAAATGTGAGTCTTGTTTATTAGGCAAGATGACTAAAGCCCCTTTCACTGGACACAGTGAACGGGCTAGCGATGTATTGGAACTTATACATAGTGATGTATGTGGACCCATGAGTTCGTTAGCAAGAGGTGGGTTTTATTACTTCTTTACATTTACTAACGACTTCAGTAGATATGGATATGTGTATCTTATGAGATATTTTTAGTTTGAGTATGTATACATGCTATATATTTTTAAATATGTGATTTGGTGTGAAAAAAAATATATATATTCATATATTGGAGAAGTGAGGTTCAATAGTTAAGTTAACTATTGAAGAAATTAAATAAATTTGGTAATTATTTTAAATATTTATTGAATTAAATAAATATTTTAAATAATTTATTTATTGAGAAAAATAAATAATTTATGAAATTGTGGTATAATAATTTAGTTACGTGTGTATGATAATTAAATTAAAGCAAAGGTAAATTTTATTCTTTGAAGATTTAATTTAATGAATTAATTAAATTAAATGAATTGTTTAATATTAAAGGAATAAATATATTAAATAAAGTAATGTTTAAATCTAATTTATTAATTAAATTAGATATATGTAATTATTTATTAATTATAAGTAAAAATATAATGAGATTATAATTATTATTAATTACTATTATTATGTGTTATTTAAATTAACTAAAGATGTGACACAAGAAACTATATAATATAAATGTTATTAAAATAATTTAGTTCGGGGGAATTAGGGTGAGACCAAACAAGGCCTTATGGCCTTTGGTCTAACTTAACTGATGAAGACGCATTATTTTATAACTTAAGTACGTGGGCTTCAGTTTATTCTACGCGTCTATTTCCTAAGGCTAGCGCTCAGTTGGCTCTTATTTCGCGTACTTTGCTAAGGAGGAATAGCAGAGTGTTGAGAGAGCTGGGTAGGAGAGAAATTCTCTGAAAACTTTGCTAAAGAGTTGGAGTATTTGTGACGCCCCCAAAATTAGGTATACATCACCCATCTTGAGTCGCCAGATACATGGTACAGAATTCAAATACAACTTAATAATACAACTGTCGTGTACAATACGACAAAACATAAACTGTGAGTTTGAATACAAATATTGTCTACTAGAGAGTATACAAACTCAAAAGGAGTCCTCATTACAATTATTATCACATTATTTCACAGAATAGTGAGGACTACTAATGCACCATCTAGGACCATCACTCTGTTCCCCGACTAGTCCCAACTACGTTCTCATTTCCTGAAGAGAACAGTGAAAGAAAGGGTGAGCTCAACTAGCCCAGTAAGAAATATTATGACTAAGATAATGCAGAATAATTTATCGTTAGCCTTCAACAGTGTTAAACTTATAAAATATAATAACTATCAAGTTTAACTGCAGCGGAACAAGCAATTCATTAGAAGAGTCAAGTATGGAATAAAATCTACTATCTTCTATGATTTAAAAGGTTTTTCATCACTTTTATCCACATCATCGAATCACCCCTACACTATGGCCAAGGATATTCTTTAGTATCACGACCACGAATTATCTATGCACTACATGCCAAAGATAATCGTGTTTTCATCAACGATTCTGATCATGCCATAAAACAATTCATCTTTGCACCCTTGGCCGAAGAGAATCCATAGCCATAATCATACCAAAAACTGTCCATCAATGCACTACGGGCCAATAAGGACTTTTTCAACATCATTTCTAACATTACGGTCATGATTACACCGAATAATCCCTGGTCATAATCATACCAAGTCCATCTATGCACTACAGGCCACATATGACTTTCAACAAAATATAAGCATGAGGATGATGACAATGATATAAGAATTCAATAAAATGAGTTCAAGAATTAATTTATCCAGGAACTGACAATGTCCAAATTATCAACATGATATTGCTTTGTAGAGTAAAATTCAAGAATGCTTAGAAGAATATTTCCATGAAAAGGTACTGGATGAAGCGCAAATATTAAGGATATTCCACTAATTTCATGGAGTATAGAAGTCAAAACTTTAACCAACTAAGTATAATAAAGAATGGAATAACAAAAGAAATCACCATGCATGCGGTACCGCATGACAAAAGTTATTCAACGAGAATACAAAATAACGGAACCCGGTCAAAGCGTAAGCGCACGACGAGGATATTCCAATGAGAATAATAATAAAGAGCGGAACCGGTCCCCAAAAAAGCGCCATGAACGAGGATATTCCAGCGAGTAATAATAAAGGCGGAATCGGTCGGTCCAGAAACGCACAAATGTAATTTTCCAACAGAATAATAAATAACGGAACCGAAGTCCGGCGTAAAACGCATGCGATGGATATATTCAATGAATAATAAATAATGGAATATTAGAAGAATTTCACCATGTGCACGATTGCTTAGCATAAACAAGTTATTCAACATAATAATAAAGAATGGAATAACGAAGAATTTCACCAAGTATATGGTAGCTGGCGTATCTGAGTTATTCAATGAATAATAAAGAATGGAATAACATAAGTTCTCTTCAAGAATACAAAAGAAGAGTAATTGGATATAGAAGTAGTGAAGTAGCAGAACACTTTTCTTCTTTCTCTATAGTTCTCTCTCTATAGTTTAGGTGAATTAAGTAAGAAATAATGAATGAATGAGCTTTATTTATAGAAAAATGGATGCATAGTAACTAACTCATGAGCGGTCCAGATTGATTTACTTTAATCGACGGTTCATATTTAAAAGCAAAATCTTTTAAATAAAATATAATATATTCTATTTATAATCTAATAAAACGAATAACTTTATAAAAGATTTTGCTATGCAAACACTATGCGAGTGCTTTATACAAACACTATGCATAATAAAATATAATATATTCTAATTATTGTATAATAAAAGCAGATAACTTTATAAAAGTATTACATTTTATATAAAAAGATTTTACTATGCAAAATAGTATGCGAGTGCCTTATATGCAAACACTATGCATAATAAAATATAATATATTCTAATTATTGTCTAATAAAGCAGATAACTTTATAAAAGTATTACATTTTATATAAAAAGATTTTACTATGCAAAAAATACTATGCGACACTATATACAACACTATGCATAATAGAATATAATATATTCTATTTATAGAATAACTTTATAAAAGTATTACATTTTTATATAAAAGATTTTTTGTATTATTACATTAATAATACCAACAAAGCTGAAGTGACTTATCACGTAAGCATCAATAATTATCTGGTGTGCTACTATGCAACCACGGCGTATTACTGTACTTTTACTACCGAGTAGTTCAACAGTATTAACGGTAAAACTTCCGCCGTTATTTTCATAAAATATTTTTGTCGTTTTCTCAATCCGACAATAATTCCGTTGTGGGGTCCACCAATGATTGTGTCATTGCACGAATATTCCTTGATAAAATAAATATTCCCCGACCAATCGAATATAATATGACAACTTGCATACTTTGCAAAATTTATAAATACTACCCACAACTATAACATTATCTCAAATCCACACCATAATATTAAAAAAATATTTTGAGAAAATTAAATCTTTATTCATAAAATCTGGGGTCTCACAGTATTAAGGTCCTTATCACTCTTCTTCTCAACAATCAAAGATTGAGGTATAATTTACCCTAATTCTAATATACAGTTTTTGTAATTTCTTTTAGTTCTCTGTAAATAATTTTGTTGATTTGTTGTTTCAAACGTGCTTATATGATGAGGGTTGTATTGTAGAATCTGTTGTAATCATATGTGAGTATTATTTGATTTCTCAAACACGTGAATTTGGGTTTATAGGAAGAAAGCATATAACAGTGTTTATGTTTGAGAAAATGGCTTAAGAAATTACAAAATTTTATGTCTATATGTGTTATAATCTATAAATTAGTTAAGAAACGAAGTCCTGGCGATTGAATTCGCTAAATGTGTTTAAAACATTAAAATATAGCATGAACACTGAATTGGAACCCTTAAAATGATTTGTTAATATGTTTGAAGTGTTATAATTATTCTCTATATGAGTAGCTAAGAGTTTATCGAGTCCATAGAATCGAAAACCAACTAATTCGGACTTAAAACGTGAAAGTCGTGGCAAAAACTATAAACTGGACGAGGCCGAGCGCGGGTGTAACGCTCGAGAAAATCGGATTTTTGAGAATTAAATTTTTATTTTTATTAAATGAATTTAATTGATTATTTATGGAGCAAGCTAATCGAACGTCGTTCTCTGACCTAGAAATGTCAGAACATCGTAGGATTTTGGCTACGTGGTAGAATTAAAGTGTTTGAATTTCCAAGACGAAAATAAAAGCTTTTCGAGAAATTTTTTGAAAAACACTATTCATGCATTTCTGCTCGGGAATTATTTTTGAACTTTTGAGAAATACGTAATGATAGAATATTGTTGTGAGATGGAATATCCAATAATATTTCAGTTATAAAAAATGTAATATTTCGCCTGTGGACTTAAAACCTAACGTTTAGGAAATGTGACTTTCGAGAAGGAATTTAAATGTATGTAATGAATTAAGCGATGATTGTATACTACGTAGGTATTATATGAGATAATCAATACGAGTATGATACGGGATATTATACGAGTACGTATGAATTATGGTATGTCGTATATGATGAATTAGAATACGAGAATTATACGTATAATATATGTTATAAGGCTTTAAGCCAAAAAAAAATGAATTGGTAGGATTGTGTAGGAAGTATTAAAGTCCAATATGATTTATTGGTTAAGTCCAATAGAATTAATAAGCAAGCCTAAGGATTTGTAATGTAAAGCCCAAAGTAAAATAATGTGCAAGCCCAAATGATTAAGTAGAAGTTAATTTAATTAACCTAAGCCCAAGTAATTATCCAATGGGTAAGAACCATGGAGCAACCCATGGATGAACCAATGTGATGAGCAAGTAAACTTAGAGGCTAAGTTAGTGTGGTGAGCACACAAAGTGATTAATGTGATAATCAAGTATACTTAATGATTAAGTAAGTGTGATGACCAAGTGTTGTGATGGCCAAGCAAAATGTGTGGAGGCCAAGTTACTTAATGAGCAAGTAGTGAATAGTAAGGAGGTGGAGTAAGGAGGTGGAGTGGCCTTATGACCCTTTTACCCTCACTTGGAGATGCCTATAAATAGAGAGCTTATGCATTCATTTTGTGGTTGTTTCATTTCATCCCACATATAAATTAAGAGCTTATTTGGTTGAGAGAATAAGTTGGCATAAGTTAGTCTTTCATTATTCAAATAAGCAAGAAGGAAGAAGAAGGGTTAGCAAGAAGAAGATCAAAGGTTAATCAAGTGCTCATCAAGAGTAAGTAATTCTTAGACCATGTTTCTCTTTCTCTTCCATTGATAGAGAAGGGGGTATTGGTAGAGCGAGTATGTTAAGGAATGATAAACCAAAGGGCTTAAGTCTTAATAAGCCGTATAATTCATGAATAAGCTATTAAGTAATCATTTAAATTCTGAACTTGTGAAGAACAATAATGAAAGTATAAGAACTTGTAAGAAGTGGTAATATGTTTACATTAAGAAGTTAGCATGATTAATAAGAGGTAAGAATAAGGATTAAAGGACTTAACTTATTAATAAGTCATAAGTAATGAAATTAAGTATGTTATACTTTAATAAGTAGTTTATAAGTTATGAGTTTTGAATTTATTAAGAACAATTAATAACTTATCATGTATATAATTTAATGAAGTATATATGTCAAGATGATAGTATAATGGATTGAATCCAAGTGAAATGGTTTAAAAATCTCAAGTAACGAATTTCGCCGGAATTTACACGATTAGACGATGAACGTCGAATTCGTGAAATTCTCTGAATGGAAGTCGAATTTTGTGTTTGAGCTTGGAAACATTGGTTTTCGATGGAGACAAGTCTTATTTGGCATTATAAAGTTGCGGACTCGAAAATGGCCAGATTCTGACTTAGAACGAAGAAACGAGCGTTGAACGTTCACTAACGTTTATCGTTTTCGTTAAAAATGGACTAATAGGTGAAATTTTAGGTAAAGAAGTTGAATAGATAAAATTCTTGCATGACCACGTAGAGTACGTGATTTGGGAACCGTAGGTTCTTGAACGAGCCAAGTCGAACTTATAACGAAGAAGTTATGAAGCCGGGAATCTCACCAAAAGAAAAGTCTGTAAAAATTTTACGGTCTTTGAAACCTTTGGAAGCCGCTAGCGCTGATCAAGGTAAAATAGGTCACGCTGCAGCGCCAGGCATGGCCGGGTAAAGGTGAAACCCATCGAGAGTCGTGCATGGCTGGCAATTATCGAAGGACTCGCGTCATGTGACGGCCGAGTCCGGTCTTCAAGCCCCCTAATTTGGCGGCAAGTAGTATGAAGATAAACAAAGAAACATCGGTGTGCAAAGACCAACCTTAAAAGCTAGGCAGTAAAGAATGATTACAAGTAGAGCTTGAATGGAAATTGTCTAACAATAAACTAAGGGACTTAATAAAACATTATTAAGTCATAATTAAAACTCTAGTATGATCACTTAGAGTTAAAGTAAGTTAATTGAAGATGAACGCAAACGGTATGTAATAAGCGTACTTAATCAATAACGATCGAGTTTGGATTAAATAACGTAAGGACGTTAGTTAGTCGTGAGGAAGGATAATTAACTTGAACCGAGTTATATTAATGAAATAATTTCAATTAAGTCATAGAAGAGCACGAAGTTGGTAAGAATGATGTAAAAGAATGACAAAAAGCCGGAACCCATAATAACAAATCTAATATGGGATTATATTGAGAAGAAGGGTAAGATTCTTTAGCAACTATGTATGTTCATTCATGACCTAATGTGGTATGTTATGTGATTATATATTGTAGAGACTGTAAAGACTCAAAGGAAACGTAATTATACTGTAGCAGATGCTGAAGGCAAGTTTTTCTTAAACGTTTGTCTAACCTTCGTGTTAGCCAGGTTTTCAAATTATTCAAATTATGATATGCATGTATGGTTTTGAAGAAAGAGTCGATGCCAGTTTTAGCTCGGCTAGACTAATCTTGATAGATTGATTGAACTGTTACAAGTCTTTCAATATAGAATTGCTAACGCTATCCTACGCCAACTAATTGGTACGGATTTAAGGTAAGCTTGAATATGAATAAACAAATGTATTTTCATCGAGTATTCGATGGGCACGTGAGGTTGCCACAACTTAAACGTACACACGTTTAATGGATGTAGTGTTGATCAACATAGAGTACTATAGGCTGATCACCTAGAAGTGCTCGTAAGATATCCCGAACTTACGGACTTCGTGTCGGGTTGTCCTTTTCAAAGAAACTATAAGACGTTCACGTCTTGAACTAGAATTGATGATTTACGGAATATTTTTATTTCAAAATGTTTTGAAGGAAAAGGAAAGCTATTTTGAATTATTGATAATACTTCGTAACTATCATCCAGTTATTGAAGGTATACGATTCCTATGTTTCAAGCATGCTTTTAAGAATGAAATTGTTGTACTTTCTGAGCTTGTTATGGTCACACTTGCTTGAACCATATGATTGCAGCTTAGACGATATGACCAAAGGATTCGACAAGGACAAAGTGAAGGCTAAAGCGAACTTGTAGCTTACCTATGTAATAGTATAGGTTTGAAATGATAATATTTGATATTATGACAAGAACAAATGTAACGGTTATAAAGAACCTGGGGAATGGTAGTATTGTTTTGGAATATATATAAGACAGATTCGTTCTTTTGAGGCTTTTTCAATTGAATGTTTGTGTGAACTGTAGCACCATGGAGCACCATCCGTCGGATTGAAAGAGACCCGAATTTGGGGGCGTCACAGCGGGAGCGCGGCTGGGCATGCTTGGAGTAGCGCGGGTGCGCCCAAAGTATGTCAGGTGTGACTGCTTTGACCTGTTTTGGTAAAACGGTCATAACGTCTTCATATGAACTCTGATTAAGGCGATTTAAGATGATCCAGAACGAAGACGAATAGACCTACAACTTTCATTCCTTAGGTTTTTCAGTTTGAGGTCATTGGGAAGGGTCAAAATGGCCATCTTTAAGATTGTTATATTTTCGGAGGCAATCGAAGGGCGTCAAGCATGCACGTATGCAAGTGTAGTGCTTCTGACAATAAAAGATGTTGTTCTAAGTTATAAAACATGAATCTTAGTAAATATAATGATACTAAACATTGACAAATGATGTATTAGATAAGTTGTATAAGCATACATAAGAGAGACAAATCGGGCGTGTGACGAATGAACGTCGAAACGCTGTGACAAGTGTTAATGAATGTAAAAAGTGTTTTAGGTCAAATGAAATGAATATTATAAGATATGATATGGGCTTAATATAAAACAAATAAGTAGACCTAGTAAGACTTAAACATTTGAATGAACTTCGAGTATGACATATAGTGAGATATAAGTCGAAAGTTAACATAATCTAATTAAACATTATGTGCTAACTAACAGGAAGGATTATGAGATGTGGAGCATGCTGATTGAGTAAGAAACTCAATCTTTATACTTGTTATATGAACTGTAACCTGTATGTTATGATAGTCAAATGTTTAAGAGATGTATGTTGAGCATGTTATTATATGCTACATGATGCATGAAAACTGTTAGATTTTATTGGGCTGTCGAGCTCAACCTTGCAAATAACCATTTTTACAGGTCAAGATGTTGAGGTAAAGTTATGTGTTACTTGAAAGACATGAGTCAGATGTGATACTTGAATATTTATACACTTTGGTTGTGTTAGTATTATTTGAGCCATGTTTAAGGTTCTGAATGATGTATTAATGTTGAATTGTAATATCGTTTCGCGATGTAAACTATTGTAGTATTAAATTGATTCTGAGATATTTAAATGTAAAGGTTGAAGGTTTTGGGAACGAGGATAGTTTGTAATAGAAAATTTTAATTATTCCGCAAATTTCAATAGTTATATTATTATTTAATGATGTAAAATTATAGGTTGAATGAATTATTAACGACTAAAATTGAGAATTAAATTGTTTGAATTTTGAGGTCGTTACAGTTGGTATCAAAGCTGATAGGTTAGAAACCTTAGGTAAGAGTACCTTAGGCTATAACCTTAGAGAAGAGATGTGAAGATAATGAAAGAATAAGCTCAGATAGAGTTTGAACATAAGAAGTAATTTAAGAAACGTATAGAGAAGGGATTAAAACATCCGTGAAAGGATTCAAAGAAGAATCTCGCAGAGTTATGGGGTTACCCAACTCCAATAATAAGAATGTAAGGTGATAATAAATAGACAATGTCTATAAAGAGAGTGATAAAGAAGTTAAGAATAAAAAAAAGATAGTTATATTTAAGTATGGTACAATTGTACTCTTTAGTAGTTGATATATGGTATCTGGGCTAAACGATTCCTTCATAGAGCGGAGGTATATACGAACTAGCAACTCGGAACCTAGTTTGTTGGTTGTTTGTGGGAAACCACTCAGCGTACCATATTAAAACTGGTAGAGACTCGATGTGTACCAAGTCTAGAAATGGATACGCATGATAAAAGTGTAGAACTTGAATGAAATATTGAACAATATAAATGAAGTTAGAAATTCTTAAAGCAGGAATTGTTATATAAACAAGAAGATTCAAAGAAGAATCTTGAAGAGATATGTAGATAAGAAATGGGAGTTACCTAACTCCAATAGCCAAAATAACAAATAATGTCGCAAATGAAAGGAAAGAAAGGGGATCGTAAAACAAAACGATCACGAGTTAAGAAAAGAATTTTAAGGGAGATGATTATAGAATAAGATCACGACGTGATCTGTTTAAGTTATAGAAGAAAGATTGTCGGTAATGTTTGAATAATTATAGCTTGATGCTATGAAGATGATGTACTATAATATAGTACGAGGTAAACTCGCGAGGAGTTATAGATAATGTGATGCGAGGAATTCGTATCGATCAAAGAGCAAGTTATAAGTAAGATAGAGTTAGGAGGGATTTCAATTGATGACTCATGTGAAGGCTGAGTTATACAAACCTTTGTATTGGCGAGGGTTTTGTGCTTGCGCTCAGTTTATCACCTTGATAATCATCGGAATGTTGGTGTCGCGCTATCAATGTATATATTGCGAAAAGGTGATTCTTTTCTCATGTGCATATTTGATAGTTAGAAACTATTAAGATCAGTCAGATATTATTAGGATTAGGCGGGGTTCATAAAACTAATGCATATGGAAAGTTCGTGACTCATAATAATATGGTATGTTTTGAACCCCTCAGCGAATGGACGCCTATGGTTTGACTTGGATAAGTTTTTAAACTCATATTATTATGGCAAGTCCTAAACTTCCAATGTGCGGTAGGTTTGATGAACTGTGGTATAATTAAGTGTGAATGGAGTATTAAGGATGATAGGAATAGATAGACCTATTAAGCAATGGATCATTATAGAAAGTGGAGTTGATGGTGGAAGCACGGGTATTCCAAATCTTCTAGTTATGCTAGACTTCAAAAATTTTAACATCAAGTTAAATTCGCACCATGTGCCTTTTTAAAACGAATTTTTACTCTCAACGCATGGTGACAAATGTGTATGTGTGGACTTCGGGACACTGACACATCGTTACCTGTTCAATTATGATATCACTAAAATTGATTTTTATTGGGTAAAATCTAATTACGCACAACACGCAAGTATACGTGGTCAACAAGTAATAATGTGATAAGTTGAGTATCATTCCCACAAAGAATTATTTAACAAAAATCACCAAGTACTAACCCGTAACCAACTCAATCTTATTTAAATGAATAAATTTTAAATTATATAAATTAAACTACTATTAAATTCCACTAGTTAAATTAAGATAACGGAGATTTAAGATCACAACTTCACTTATTGCTTCATTTCAGTTAACACACTTCTCATCAATTATTATTCTGTATCCTGAATTTTTAATCAAGAACACTAAACCAGATAAAACCACCTCTCGATGCATAATACCTATACTAACGTCAATCCACAATTAATATAGAAATCCGTTAAACACCTTAATCAACTAACCCACTATATCTCTATGTGAATTACAATTGAAGAAGGTTGAAGAATAAGTTCTCTATCTGATTACATGTGATGTCAAGCGTATCTCTACCTTAACAATAATCAAAAATCTGCTATTGACAAAATTCATGACACATGTTATCATGATAAGATCTAAATCAATACTTCATCTCTCGAGTTCATATAGATTATCACGGTAATTGATGGTCAATCAATTAAACAATTAAGTCCAAATCATAATAGACAATCCTCACAATAGAACATAATAATTGATAGCGAAGCATATTAAAATAAACTACACAATAAAATCCATTGTAATCTCAAACAAAGAATCAGTTCATTAAATTAAAACTAAGAATCCACACTTGAAATAACATTAAAAGATAAAAATAAGAGTAGAGTAAAGAATAAATCATTGTCAAAGAAATCTCCATCTTCCTCAAGCTCCCGCTTCTTGATCTTCAATGGTCTTCAAGTTGCTTCAATCTCAAAACTATTTAGAACTAGTGTTTTAATCTAATTTACTCTAATCTAATCTAATTGAATCCTCTATCTAGTCTCTCATCTCCCCTAATCCTTGTGATTCTCCTCCTTTTATAAGTCTCTTCATATGTCTTTAAGTCCTCTTGGAAGTTCTCTTGGAAGTCCTTGTGTCACTCGGATCGAAACAATCCTTTCTGGACTCAAATTGGACCAGAATTCGTATTTTCATGCGCATTTTGGGCTACCCATGGAAGGGGTCTAAACTTGTTTTGGGCCGGCCCCGGTGGGCTAGGGGCCTGCTTTGTACCATGTATCCCAACCCCGGCGGCGGTTTTGTGAAGGAAAATTGTTTGCTCTGACGTCATTTAGGAAAACGGCCATAACTTTTGATCTGGGAAGAGTTACGAGGCCTGCCACCTATCAAATCGAAGATATCGACGAGATCTACAACTTGCATTCTTTAAGATTTCAGAAATAATGAACAGATGAAGGTCGAAATTGGGCTGGAAGTGACTGCTATGCAAATGGCCACCCAAAACAGTGACGTTCAACGTCCGTTGGTACAAATGTCATAACTCTTGCATCCAAACTCCGATTGGAATGATTCAAGATGTTCCGGAAAGCTAAGAAGAAGCTCTACAATATAGTCCAAGTTCCAAGCCAAGAACATGAAATGAACATGAAAGCCCAAATGATGCTCGGATTGCTTTTCTTTGTGTTTTCATACCAATTCTTTGCGATTTCAACTCCCAAGCATATAATCTACAAAACGAACACAAAATGCATGAAAAGTAACTAAGAAACATGAGATTAAGCAAATAATTCAAGTAACAGATACTGGATAAGTAGGTATAAAACCTACTTATCAATTTTCAAAGATTTTTGAACTGTTTAAAGAATAGTTTATGCTAATTGTTTCGGTTAGACGAAAATGATTTAAAAATATCAAAATGTATTTTATATCATTAATGCATCATGGAACCTGGTGCAAAGATGATAAAAAAGATGAAGTTATCAACGCAGAATTTTTTAGTGTTGGATGTGATTTAAGGATCGTCAGCCCACTATGGTATGATGTGTATGACAAAGTCACAAAATGACGGAATCCTCAAATGGACAGTAAATACAGTGCGGTATCATGACGTCATAAAAAGATTTTTGAGATTTCTTTAAGATATGAGAATATATATATATATATATATTCATATTTCGATTGATGTCTGAATTGTTGTAAAAGTTTATGTTATTTGATTCAGCTAGACGAATATTGAAAGATGTTCATGAAATTCAAGCGTTTATTGAAAAGTTATGCCAAACCAAATTGTTTTGAGTGCGGATTGAGATGTTGAAAAGTCGAGGTGAACAACCCTATAAGGGGACATGTTTTCGAGGGACAATAGTTAGAAGCGTAACGCATATAGTCGTTACAAAACACTACGTTATACCCAACATAGTGGTACAACAGTCGCCACCTAGTGTATGTGTGGAGGTGTTTTCGGTCTTTGTGATTGATAAACACTACGGTTTGCGTGATGTGAAGGATTGAGTTGAAGCACTAATAAACCGAGAATAGAGTTCACAGTCTTGTGACCCCTCAGCATGATTTGGAATCTTTTAAATTCCTGTTATTCATATCACTTCCCAATTATTGAGCAATTATGGAAGATTATTGTTATTCTGAAAGGTGAAAGTGGAAAGGATGAGAACATTAAGCAAAATATAATAATTTCAAAAAAGAAATAAAATTCCAGAAAGAAGAGAAATGTTAAACTCTTAGAAGAGGAAGATGTGAGGAATATGATGATCTTAGAAAGATCCTTAAAGAAAGAATTGGTTGCAGAACCCAATGAATGAATAAAATATTAACGTAAAATCTATTTTAGATAGATTGAATAAATAAAGATTAATAAATAAAATTTCAAGGACGAAATTCTTAGAAGAAAGGGTGAATGTAATATCCCGAGTGTTTATGATAACGATCCTTAAAAAAGAAAGGAATGGGTTAAAGAATATATAATATTTGATAAATGACTGTGTTTAATTGAAGGTTATGTAATAAACCCTAAAAGTTGTTAAAGAAATGAATGAAGTATATATATATTTAAACTTTTTGCTAAGTTAGCGTGTTGAAGTTATTCAACGATAATTGTGAAAGAGATTTTGTGAAAACCTTAGTAAGGTAGGGTTTCGGTGATTCCGAGGACGGAATCCTTATAAGGAGGGAAGGATGTGACAACCAGAATTTTTATAAGTTATTAAAATATGAATTTAATAATTAAAATTTTTATTATGAGATATTTTAAGTTTGAGTGTGTATATATACATGCTATGTATTTTTAAATATGTGATCTGGTGTGAAGAAAAATATATATTCATATATTGGAGAAGTGAGGTTCAATAGTTAAGTTAACTATTGAAGAAATTAAATGAATTTGGTAATTATTTTAAATATTTATTGAATTAAATAAATATTTTAAATAATTTATTTATTGAGAAAAATAAATAATTTATGAAATTGTGGTATAATAATTTAGTTACGTGTGTATGATAATTAAATTAAAGAAAAGATAAATTTTATTCTTTGAAGATTTAATTTAATGAATTAATTAAAATAAATGAATTGTTTAATATTAAAGGGAATAAATATATTAAATAAAGTAATGTTTAAATCTAATTTATTAATTAAATTAGATATATGTAATTATTTATTAATTATAAGTATAAATATAATGAGATTATAATTATTATTAATTACTATTATTATGTGTTATTTAAATTAACTAAAGGTGTGACACATGAAACTATATAATATAAATATTAAAATAATTTAGTTTGGGGGAATTAGGGTGAGACCAAACAAGGCCTTGTGGCATTTGGTCTAACTTAACTGATGAAGACGCATTATTTTATAACTAAAGTACGTGGGCTTCAGTTTATTCTACGCGTCTATTTCCTAAGGCTAGCGCTCAGTTGGCTCTTATTTCACGTACTTTGCTAAGGAGGAATAGCAGAGTGTTGAGAGAGCTTGGTAGGAGAGAAATTCTCTGAAAACTTTGCTAAAGAGTTGAGTAATAGTTGATGTGTATGATTATATTAATGGTGTAGGGCACGTGAAGTGCAGATAACTGTAAGCTATTAAACTGTTATTGGTAAACAACAATCAAGGCAAGTCTTTCAATTCTTATTTGCTACGTGAACTTGATGAATAACTGTTTTAAATCTTTATGGCAAATAACACGATGTTTTATATTTATGTTGAAAGCATGAATTGTTCAAGTCAACTTATAACTACGTTGATTGAGTAAAGCATGCTGATTGAGTAAGAAACTCAATCTTTATAGTTGTTATATGAACTGTAACATGTATGTTATGATAGTCCAATGTTTAAGAGATATATGTTGAGCATGTTATTATATGCTACGTGATGCATGAAAACTGTTAGATTTTGCTGGGCTATCGAGCTCAACCTTGCAAATAACCATTTTTGCAGGTCAAGATTTCGAGGTAAAGTTATGTATTACTTGAAAGACATGAGTCAGATGTGATACTTGAAGATTTATACACTTTGGTTGTGTTAGTATTATTTGAGCCATGTTTAAGGTTCTGAATGATGTATTAATGTTGAAGTGTAATATCATTTCGCGATGTAAACTATTGTAGTATTAAATTGATTCTGAGATATTTAAATGTAAAGGTTGAAGGTTTTGGGAACGAGGATAGTTTGTAATAGAAAATTTTAAATATTCTGCAAATTTCAATGCTTATATTATTATTTAATGATGTAAAATTATAGGTTGAATGAATTATTAACGATTGAAATCGAGAATTAAATTGTTTGAATTTTGAGGTCGTTACAGGTCATGCCCTAGAGACAGCTGCATTCACACTTAACCGTGTTCCTACAAAGACAGTTCAGAAGATAGCATATGATATGTGGACTGGGAAACTTCCTAGTATATCGTTCATGAAGATTTGGAGTTGCGAGGCATTTGTAAAACGTCTGGATTCTAACAAGCTCGGACCCAAATCTGACAAATGTAATTTTGTGGGATACCCTAAGGAAACAAAAGGGTATTATTTCTACAAACCTTCTGAGAACAAAATGTTTGTTACTCGAACTGGTATTTTTCTAAAAAGAGAATTTATCTCTAAAGAAAACAGTGGGAGGAAAGTAGAACTCGAAGAAATTTGAGAACCACAAAATATCATTGAACCTGAGTTGGAACGTGAGCAGGAACCACAAGATATTGTGGAAAGTAAACATGCTCAAATTACATGAGGCATTCATAGATCTGGTAGGACACGCCATGAGCCTGAGAGATATTATGGATTTTTTGTGACTCAAAAGGGTGATGTGATGCTCATAGATCAGGATGAGCCTGCTTCCTACCAAGAAGCTATGAATGGACCAGATTCTGAGAAATGACTTGAAGCCATGAAATCTGAGATGGACTCCATGTATACTAACCAAGTATGGACTTTGGTTGATCTACCCGAAGGGGTAAAACCAATCAGGTGCAAGTGGATTTTCAAGAAGAAAACCGACATGGATGGTAATGTACAAACCTATAAAGGCCGACTGGCAGCAAAAGGTTTCAAACAAGTTCAAGGTATTGACTATGATGAAACCATCTCTCTAGTGGCAATGGTTAAATCCATCAGGATCTTACTTGTTATTGCAGCCTTCTATGATTACGAAATCTGACAGATAGATGTCAAAACTGCTTTCCTTAATGAAAATCTCCTTGAGGATGTGTACATGTCACAACCTGAGGGTTTTGTCACTCCAAAGGATGCGGGAAAGGTATGTAATCTGCAGCGGTCCATTTATGGATTGAAGCAAGCCTCTCGGAGTTGGAATCTTCGATTTAATGAAGCAGTCAAAGAGTTTGGCATTATAAAAAATGAAGATGAACCTTGTGTATATAATAAGGTTAGTGGGAGTCACATTATATTCTTGATATTATATGTTGACGACATATTAATTATTGGGAATGACATTCCCTCCATACAGACTCTAAAAACATGGTTAGAAAAATGTTTATCCATGAAAGATTTGGGCGATGCAATCTACATTTTAGGTATCAAGATCTATCAAGATAGATCGAGAAAAATGCTCGGCCTAAGTCAAAGTACATATATTGATAAGGTGTTGAAATGGTTCAGCATGCAAGAGGCAAAAAGAGGACACTTACCCATGACTCATGGTGTAAATATCTCTAAGGCCCAATGTCCTAATCACAAGATGATGAGGAGCATATGAAAAAGATCCCTTATGCTTTCGCAATTGGATCTATCATGTATGCAATGATATGTACTCATCCGAATATCTCGTATGCTTTGAACATGACAAGCAGATACCAGTCGAATCCAGGTGAAGGTCACTGGACAGCAGTCAAGAATATCCTCAAGTACCTGAAAGAGACTAAGGATTCATTCTTGGTATATGGAGGTGAAGACGAACTGGCAGTAAATGGCTACACAGAAGTTTCCAGACTAACAATGATGACTATAAGTCTCAGTCAAGTTTTGTGTTTTGCCTTAATGGTGGTGCTATTAGCTGGAAGAGTTCGAAGTAAGAGACAGTAGCCGATCCTATAACAGAAGCTGAGTATATTGCTGGTTCTAGTGCGGCCAAGGAGGTTGTATGGATTAAAAAGTTCGTCATCGAACTTGGTGTTGCTCCAACCATTGTTGATCTGGTTGAGCTATACTGTGATAATAATGGAGACATTGCACAGGCTAAGGAACCCAGATCTCACCAACGATCTAAGCATATACATAGGCGGTACCATCTCATCCGTGAAATCATTAATAGAGGAGATGTACATATAGGAAGAGTGCCAACAGATGATAATGTTGCAGATCCAATGACCAAGGCTTTGTCGCAGCAGAAACACGAAGGTCACACTAGTTTCATGGGTATTAGATACATGAGTGATTGGCTCTAGTGCAAGTGGGAGACTGTTAGAGTTTATGCCCTAGAGGCCAATTATTTGATATAATTGCTTAACATTTTTGATATTATATTTGATTGAATAAATGAATTATTTTATTATGCTTTCATTTACTGCGTTATATAATAAAAGTCCTTAGAATAATTATACATATTATATAGCTTCAAGTATGCGACTTGAACATGAGATTATATAATTACAATTAGTATCATTATTCTTAAATGTCCATAGTCGAGTATCATTGTTAATTGGACAACAATGATACATTGAGACTAGTATGTGGATTGACTAATGACCAAATCTCATTGGTCATAAATATATGAGATATTGAGTCAATGCATAGGTACATGTTAGAGAACGATGTACTAGACAGACCCACCATGAGAATTCTACGTGGAGCATTATGCAAAGTGTCATTAGCGATTCTCATAGTGACAATGATGTAATGATCCTCCGACCTAAAATTACTATATTACTACACGGGATTTTATGTACTTTGATATCATCAAAGGTCACCTTTAATAGGGTGGACAATAAAGGTGATTATTGGGTACATCATAAATCATGTGAGGAATATGAGTGATCTAGATGGAATATAACCCTCCTATATATTAGGGGTGATATCCATAGGCCTCTTGACTGGGTAGGACTATGAAATGCATGGTCATGCTTAAATAGTGATTTGTTTCGTATAGTTTACTCATTGATCAAGAAAATTCAGATTAAATTATGAAGAGTATGACACATTCCATGACTCGAGTTTAATCTAGGATGTCAAGGTTAAAAGGATTAAATTATATTGAAACATTGGTCACGAAAAGGTTGCATCAAATCATCGATCTTATTATTACTTGGGTAGCAGTGATGCATTACTAGATACCGCTCACTATTTATAATTTTATAATATGATTTTAAAAATATTGTCAACGTAATAATAACATATAGGGTCACACACATAGAACGTAATTAAAAGGGAATTAATTTAAATTGTAAGGATTTAAATATGTCAATATGATTGATAGTATTTAATTTACGAATTTAAATTAATAGGATAATTTGTATATATGTATATTAATTAAGTAAGACTTAATTAAGATATAATATATATAAATTCAAATTTTATTTTTTAATTAGATTAGGTTTTGATTAATTCCTTTGGACTGCTATATATATGATATATCAGCCATTTTGGGAATCAAATCATTAACCTAAAAACCCTAGCCGCTCTTAGAGAGAGACTAGAGAGAAAAGCTTCACAAAATCCATATCCTTGGTGACTAGTACCGCGGTTCTCTTTACTGCAGATCGTGTGACAATTCGCGGGGAATTTGTGTGGATACCATAGAGACGCAGTTTTGTTGAATTGCATTAGAGATTCGAAGTCGTTTCAGAATTTTCTATAATTGGTATAAAATTTAAACCACTAAATTAATATGTTTTTGCATGGATCCTATTTTAGGGTTTCGGAATTGTCTTTGAAAGTTTTAATATTCGCTGTTTTTATGTGCCGAAATCCCTACATAAAGATCTATAGAGATAGATCTAAAAGGATGTTTGGCTTGTTCCAAGGGACGTACATTAACACGATGCTAAAGAAGTTTAGCATGGAAGATTCCAATAGAGGCCTCCTGCTGATGAGCCCTGGAATACATCTCTCCAAGAAATAGGCCCCGAAGACACCTGAGGAGAGAGACCGTATGAGTAAGATTCCTTATGTTTCAGCAATAGGATATATCATGTACGGTATGATATGTACTAGACCAAATGTCATTCATGCACTTAGTGTAATAAGCAGATATCAGCCGAATCCAGGAGAAGAACATTAGAAGGTAGTGAAAAACATCCTAAAGTACTTAAGAAGAACTAAGGATGTATTTCTTGTCTATGGTGGGTCTAAATTGAAACTAGAGGGCTATATAGACTCATGTTTTCAAACGGACCAAGATGAGAGTAAATATATTTCGAGGTGTATGTTTACCTTAAACGGTGGCGCAGTGAGTTAGAAGAGTTCGAAGTAGCAAACATTTGTTGATTCAGTGACAGAGGCAGAGTACATAGCTGCAAGTGAAGCTACAAAAGAGGGGTTGTTTGGATGAAGAAGTTCATAACTAAACTTAGTGTGGTTCCTCACATTAGAGGAGTTGTACATTTATTCTGTGACAACACCGGAGTTGTTGCACAGGCCAAGAAACACAGGTCTCATCAAAAATCCAAACACGTATTGCGACAGTTTCATTTGATTAGAGAAATCATTGAAAGATGAGATGTCACTCTAGAGCGTGTGGACTCTCAAGACAACATTGCATATCCATTTACTAAAGCTTTAACCCAACAGTAGTATGATCGTCACTTAGAGAAGATGGGTATGAAATACCATGAGGATTGGCTTTAGTGCAAGTGGGAGATTAAAAGTAGTATGCACACAAGCCAATCATATTTGATATGATGAAGTACATACTTTGTAATGATCTTATTCATTTATTAGTAATAAAAGTTAATTTATAAAAAGACTTTTAATTTATCTACATGGTGTTGTTATATTATATGTGATAAACACATAGTTTTAAGCAGTGCATTTAGAATCAAGATGATGATCATGATAATGAGATCTAAATTCTTAGATAACTTAAAACTAAAATAGTTCTCAATTGATGTATTACTAAAAAGGGAATTAGTGAATCCAGATAGATTGGTACATATGTTGCTTACTATTAGGAAGATTATGACTGATCTCATAATCATTTGTGTGGAGATACTAAAGTAAGTATGTATGTGCTTATTGGAGAATAAATGTGACAACCCAGATTTTCAAAAATTATTTAAAAATGAATTTAATAAATAAAATTCTTATTATGAGATGTTTTGGGTTTGAGTAAATATATGTGTTCTATATTTTGAAATATGTGATTTGGTGTGAAAAAATTAAATGTTTATATATATATATGTGTTTGTGTGTGTGTGACGCCCACAAAATAAGTCCATTCCACCCAACCTATTCTGAGTCGCCAAATACATGGTACAGAAAACAACTACAACTTCATTATCACAATTGTCATACAAAATATAACAACATATGTTGTGAGTTTTGATACAAATATATACCAACTGTGACTCATGTCCCAACCTTGGATAGCACGTCACAATGGCACCTTACATAAAAGGTACAATAATAAGCATTTTAGAAATTAAAATCTTTGGGAAGTGCTCAAGGAAACCTTCGTACATGGGAGACCATGCGTCTAGGTTATGATAGATATCATATGTCCACAGAATTATCCTTGGTTGACCCAATAGACCCCAAAGAAAAATGAGAAGATTACTGTCATATTCTTTCTAATGGTGAGTCTTCTCTTGACATATCATTATCTCCACGGTCTCTAATTGAGAATTATACTTCAACCAAACACCAATAATATATAAGTAGTGCTCGTAGATATACTCAACAAGTGGATGTGCACAACCCTGTCTTATGATAACACGAACTCGCATGTCCTTAGACATCTTGTTTGATAGTGGAAAAACACCCTTCCAACGTTGGGTTCGCCTCACCCTATTTGATTCACCAAATATAACACTTAAATGATGTATAAAATACAACACACTTTTCTATCTTTATTAAGGAGAACCTCCATGACTAGAGACCACCATTCTATTCCCCTACCTACCCGTCAATTCCAAATTTACACTCTTATTACCTGAAAGGAATTGTGAAGCAAAAAGGTGAGCACAACTAGCCCAGTAAAGAATATCATGACTAAAGATAATTAAATTATCAATAGCCTTTACTCCAGTAATAAATCGTAGATTTAGAACATATGGTAGATGATAAAACTTTTCAACCATAGTTACAGCAGAACGAGCAATCCATTAGAAGAGTCAAATAGACCATAAAGTCAATTATCTTCTCCATGTTAAAAATCTACCAACAAGGTTTTATACCTGTAATATCAATCAACAGTTCTAGTCCACAATCATATGAATAACTCATAATCATAATTGTGGTTCTAAATTCCTCTTCTCATCCAGGACGAAGATAATTTTCATCACTTGTCTTATACCAAATCACAGTTCCTGTTCATAATCATACCAATAAATTCATCTTTGCACTACGGGCCAAAGATATTCGTCAACTGTTCATCTTTGCACTACTGGCCAAAGATATTCAACAACAGGTCATCTTTGCACTACATGCCAAAGATATTCAACAATAGATCATCTTCGCACTACATGCCAATGATATTCAACAACAGATCATCTTTGCACTACATTCCAAAGATATTCAACAACAGGTCATCTTTGCACTACATGCCAAAGATATTCAACAACAGATCATCTTCGCACTACATGCCAAAGATATTCAACAACAGATCATCTTTGCACTAAAGGCCAAAGATATTAATATCTCAAAGAAATATATAATCATTTCAGAATTTATATAAACAATAATTATAACCATGTTGATCAATTCACCTTTGCACTTAAGCTAAATATATTCAATTATAAATTCAATGGTCATGATCATACCAGTCAACAATTCATCTTTGCACTACTGGCCAAAGAGAACCCATAGTCACGATAATACCAATAATCTACCCATCTTTACACTCAAGTCAAAGAGAAATTTCATCACCAGGATTATAAAAATGTTATATATGATAATAAAAAACAATATGATCAACAACTGCATTTAATTTCAAGAGTAAGATTCATAAATCAACGATAATTTGGTCAGAAAAAGAAACCAATTTTGTCGTGAAAAGTAACTCGTGAATAGTAACTCGTGAATAGTAACCTGTGAATAGTAACTCATGAATAGTAACCCGTATTCGTACATAGTACCGTATACATAAATAATGTCATATACGTAAAGAGTGCCATATACATAAATAGTGTCGTATACGTGAATAGTGTCGTATACGGGAATAGTAACCCCGACATGAAAAAGGTAGAAATTCCACAATAAAATACATATCAATATTTCAGTATAATGATATTGAAAGAATAACATCATTATGTGCACAACCCTTTCTTATGATAACATGAAGTCGCATGTCCTTAGACATCTTGTATGATAGTGGCAAAACACCCTTCCAACGTTGGGTTCGCCTCACCCTATTTGATTCACCAAATATAACTACTAAATAATGTATAAAATACAACACACTTTTCTATACTGTTTAGGAAGAACCTCCACAGCTAGAGACCACCATTCTATTCCCCTGTTACCCCTTCTCGACCCAGCTACACTCTTATTACCTGAAAGGAATTGTGAAGCAAAAGGGTGAGTACAACTAGCCCAGTAAAGAATATCATGACTAAAGATAATTGAATTATCAATAGCCTTCATCAGTAATAAATCAGAGATTTAGAACATATGGTAGATGATAAAACTTTTCAACCACGATTTAAAATGAAACGAAAGCAATCCATTAGAAGAGTCAAATAGACCATAAAGTCTATTATCTTCTCCATGTTAAAAATCAACCAACAAGGTTTTATCCCTGTAATATCAATCAACAGTTCTGGTCAACAATCATATGAATAACACATAATCATAATTGTGGTTCTAAATTCCTCTTATCATCCAGAACGAAGATAATTTTCATCACTTGTCTTTACCTGAAACATCAAAGATCATGGTTATACCAAATCACAGTTCATGTTCATAATCATACCAAAAAATTCATCGTTGCACTGCGGGCCAAAGATATTCGTCAACCGTTCATCTTTGCACTACTGGCCAAAGATATTCAACAATAGGTCATCTTTGCACTACATGCCAAAGATATTCAATAATAGATCATCTTCGCACTACATGCCAAAGATATTCAACAACAGATCATCTTTGCACTACAGGCCAATGATATTCAACAACAGATCATCTTTGCAATACAGGCCAAAGATATTAATATCTCAAAGAAATATATAATCATTTCAAAATTTATATAAACAATAATTATAACCATGTTGATAAATTCACCTTTGCACTTAAGCTAAAGATATTCAATTATAAATTCAATGGTCATGATCATACAAGTCAACAATTCATTTTTGCACTACTGGCCAAACAGAACCCATAGTCACGATCATACCAACAATCTACCCATCTTTACACTCAAGTCAAAGAGAAATTTCATCACCAGGATTATAAAAATGTTATATATGATAATAAAAAAACAATATGATCAACAACTGCATTTAATTTCAAGACTAAGATTCATAAATCAACGATAATTTGGTCAGAAAAAGAAACCAATTTTGTCATGAATAGTAACTCATGAATAGTAACCCGTGAATAGTAACTCATGAATAGTAACCCATATTCGTACATAGTACCGTATACGTAAATAATGTCATATACGTAAAGAGTGTCATATACATAAATAGTGTCGTATACGTGAATAGTAACCCAGACATGAAAAAGGTAGAAATTTCACAATAAAATTCATACCAATATTTTAGTATAATGATATTGAAAGAATGACATCATTAAGAAGAAAATAACATCCCTTACTATCCCTTACCTCAAAATAACAGTACTTCTGATCGAAATATCGGTATAAGGCTGAAGGACACTTGCACTGATGAATAGCATCTCACAAAGTATCTAAATACTCACAAAATACGCTCGATAATAGAGAGAGAAAGAGAGAACACTTGTTTCTGGTGTGATTTTCAATTCTAACTCAGCACTCTATTTATAGGAAAATGTGAGAACGCCAAAGAAGACTTGACCTGCAACCTAATGGCTTTACCTGATACTATTTCCACCCACCAAAAATTTCAGCACATTTCTTCACCAACCAATAGTGGGGCCCATCCATATTTTTAATAAAAACATTTTATTTTCTGAAACTTCAATAATTTATAATAAATAGCCCTTTTATCAGAAAAATACGAATTTTATGTCCATTCCATAGGAAATTAAATTCTCTACAACTTTGTGAGTTTAAGGTTTCCCAAATTCCAAATGAAAAATGCCTGAAATCTACACACGGGCGATTTTCAACATCTCTTAAAATTCATAACAAATCATACGTTAATTTTTAACGGTTCAAAATTTGTGGACATATACTCAACTTATATATGTATAACATATCCAAAAATCACAACGATCCAACGGTCGGATTAAAATTATAGCTCACGCAATAGAGCTTTAAGAACACTGATTTGGTTTTCGGACTATAAGTCCCTCGTACCAGTTTCACTCAAACAGTCACACAAAGAATATTTGGGTGATTCAAATTTCTACGATTAGCTTACTTACAAGGCTTTCTTTTGATATATGACTCATCTCCTAACTCATTATACACAAAGATTTATGGATTTTACAAAATCAAGTAATAAACTAATTTTTCTAAAAATTTCCAAATTTCGTTCTACATTTCGACAAAATACTAATAAAACACATTAGCATTAATTCCATCATTTATATCCACACAAAATAAATATTTCCATATCCATCATTTATATCCACATAAAATAAATATTTCCTTATCATATAAATCAATAATTAATTATTCACAAATAATATTACAGAATCACAATTATGACAACCAGGTTGTTCCCAGGAAAGAGGGGGCTTTTCAATAAGAATTTCTCCTTACTGGCGCGCAATTAGGTGACCAAACCCCTTTTCTAGACAGAACTTCCTTAGACATTGCCACTAATGCTATCTAACAATATTATTCAAATAATATGAATTATTGATATGATAATGGAAAATACTGTGCAGTGACAATTATTGAAACAACAATAATATAAAATATCAACGTATCAATTATTGAATCAATAAAATAAAATATTGAGCAAGAATTATTGTAACAATTATTGAGTAGTGTCTTCACGTAAGAATCAATAATTCAAAATATTGTGCAATACCTGCAAAGCATCTTTGCAACCACGCGTAGACATCGTATTTTAACCACCGGTAATCTAATGATGTTAATCGGTAATAACTACGTCGTTATTTGTAAAAACTCAAACTTGTCATTTTCTTCATCCGGCGGTTATTACATTATGGGGCCCATTAAATGGCTACGCCGTCAGTAAATTTAATATTCTCTCGACAAAGAAGAATATTCTACGACCATACGAATATTCCTCGACAAAAATGAATATTTTATAACCACTTGCTTATTTTGAAAATTTTGCACATTTCACCCATAACCAAAGCATTACATCAAATTAATACCTTATTATTCACAATAATAAATAGAGCAAATTTGATTTTATTCATTAAAAAGTTGGGGTCTTACAACCTCCCCTCCTTATGAAATTTCGTCCCCGAAATTTACGTACCTGGTATTTTGAAAAGTTAAGAATACCTTGCTTTCATTTCAGATTCTATCTCCCGGGTCATCATGATTTCTCCATTGCTCATCTCCCGTGATAACTTCATTTGGGTTCCTCATTTGTTGGGAAGTCATGACAACCGCTCTCCCTTGAACTACTCGGCTTTGACTTGTCTTGGGCAGCATTTGGTGTCATCACTACTGTTGGAATTAACTTTTCTATAGGGCATATTCCACTCTCAACTACTTCGTCGTACTCCTGTTTCATGATCTGAATCATTAATCTTCGATCCATATCGAATTGGGGTTGACCGCAATGTACAGGGTAATTCAAAACTCGATGTTGGGTTCTCTCAATTGCTGTCCAAAAAGAGAAATAAATATCATCTATTTTAGCCTTCTTAGATCGTACATCTCTTTCCACAATATCAACGCGTCGTGTGCCTTTTACCCATGCATCACTCATTCTCACTCGTTCAGTTGTTTCTTCTTTCAGCTCAGATTACAGCTTTATCATCTTATACTCTGCCAAAGAGTGCTTCTGTTCAAGCATCACATATCGGGTAACACAAGATTGAATCGTTGCATCCTTTTACTCCACGACCGTCTGCCGTTCTTCAGCCTGCTCTTCTAATTTATGAATACAATTTTGCAATTCTACATTTCGATCATAAAATTCTTCTAATAAATTCTCCTCAGGTTCCTCTTCTTCCTCACTCTCAGCTGTTACCTCTGCGACTAGCTCAGGTACAACTATTAATTCTTCCCTTACCACAAGAATATCTCTAATTCCTTCTTCGCCTGACATCACATTATCATGGTTGGTGATTAGAGGTATCTCCACGGTCTCATTCACTCCATTGTTAACATTCTCAACTGCCATTCTCAAATATTGCCATAAAACAAGGGTTAATTAAACAAATTAACGTATCATATAATATCCGTATATTATGACCGACCAACAAATAAGCTTAGGTAGGACACACTAGCAAAGAATTTACTCATCTCTCCCCTCCTAGTTCTATTCCCCGATCTCCGCCAGAGACCATATCCCTAAGCTCTGATACCAACTATAACTTTGGACACCAACTTGTGTCAGCACCTTACCAGGGTACCTATCAACTTGCCACCGCAGAACGGCGTCCCCTACGGAGAGTCTGGCTTTAGTGCATTCCCCATCAACAGGAAGTCACCAGATAGAGGCTCGGGGCTCTTTATTTATGGTTTTGATACCAACTATGACGCCCCCAAAATAGGTCCATTCCACCCAACCTATTCTGATTCGCCAAATACATGGTACAGAAAACAACTACAACTTCATTATCATAATTGTCGTGCAAAATATAACAAGTGAGTTTTTATACAAATATATACCAACTGTGACTCATGTCACAACCTTGGACAGCACGTCACAATGGCACCTTACATAAAGGTACAGTCAATAACTGTTTTAGAAATTAAAATCTTTGCGAAGTGCTCAAGGAAACCTTCGTACATGGGAGGCCATACGTCTAGGTTATGATAGATATCATATGTCCACAGAATTATCCTTGGTTGACCCAATAGACCCCAAAGAAAAATGAGAAGATTACTATCATATTCTTTCCAATTATGAGTCTTCTCTTGACATATCATTATCTCCACTGTCTCTAATTGAGAATTATACTTCAACCAAATACTAAGATTATATAGATAGTGCTCGTAGATATACTCAGCAAGTGGATGTGCACAACCCTTTCTTATGATAACACGAAGTCGCATGTCCTTAGACATCTTGTATGATAGTGGCAAAACACCCTTCCAACGTTGGGTTCGCCTCACCCTATTTGATTCACCAAATATAACTACTAAATAATGTATAAAATACAACACACTTTTCTATACTGTTTAGGAAGAACCTCCACAGCTAGCCACCATTCTATTCCCCTGTTACCCCTTCTAACCCAAATTACACTCTTATTACCTGAAAGGAATTGTGAAGCAAAAGGGTGAGCACAACTAGCCCAGTAAAGAATATCATGACTAAAGATAATTGAATTATCAAT
This sequence comes from Panax ginseng, assembly GCA_020205605.1. Taxonomy (NCBI): domain Eukaryota; kingdom Viridiplantae; phylum Streptophyta; class Magnoliopsida; order Apiales; family Araliaceae; genus Panax; species Panax ginseng. The sequence continues at coordinate 37,352,100 of CM035127.1, read as the reverse complement.
AGCCTTCATCAGTAATAAATCAGAGATTTAGAACATATGGTAGATGATAAAACTTTTCGACCACAGTTGTAGCGGAACGAGCAATCCATTAGAAGAGTCAAATAAACCATAAAGTCTATTATCTTCTCCATGTTAAAAATCAACCAACAAGGTTTTATCCCTGTAATATCAATCAACAGTTCTGGTCAACAATCATATGAATAACTCATAATCATAATTGTGGTTCTAAATTCCTCTTCTCATTTAGAACGAAGATAATTTTCATCACTTGTCTTTACCTGAAACATCAAAGATCATGGTTATACCAAATCACAGTTCATGTTCATAATCATACCAAAAAAATCATCGTTGCACTACGGGCCAAAGATATTTGTCAACCGTTCATCTTTGCACTACTGGCCAAAGATATTCAACAATAGGTCATCTTTGCACTACATGCCAAAGATATTCAATAATAGATCATCTTCGCACTACATGCCAAAGATATTCAACAACAGATCATCTTTGCACTACAGGCCAAAGATATTCAACAACAGATCATCTTTGCAATACAGGCCAAAGATATTAATATCTCAAAGAAATATATAATCATTTCAAAATTTATATAAACAATAATTATAACCATGTTGATCAATTCACCTTTGCAATTAAGCTAAAGATATTCAATTATAAATTCAATGGTCATGATCATACAAGTCAACAATTCATTTTTGCACTACTGGCCAAACAGAACCCATAGTCACAATCATACCAACAATCTACCCATCTTTACACTCAAATCAAAGAGAAATTTCATCACCAGGATTATAAAAATGTTATATATAATAATAAAAAAAACAATATGATCAACAACTGCATTTAATTTCAAGACTAAGATTCATAAATCAACGATAATTTGGTCAGAAAAAGAAACCAATTTTGTCATGAATAGTAACTCATGAATAGTAACTCATGAATAGTAACCCATGAATAGTAACTCATGAATAGTAACTCATGAATAGTAACCCATATTCGTACATAGTACCGTATACGTAAATAATGTCATATACGTAAAGAGTGTCATATACATAAATAGTGTCGTATACGTGAATAGTAACCCAGACATGAAAAAGGTAGAAATTTCACAATAAAATTCATACCAATATTTTAGTATAATGATATTGAAAGAATGACATCATTAAGAAGAAAATAACATCCCTTACTATCCCTTACCTCAAAATAATAAAGATTTCGATCGAAATATCCAGATAAAAGGTCAAGGACACTTGCACTGATGAATAGCATCTCACAAAGTATCTAAATACTCACAAAATACGCTCGATAATAGAGAGAGAAAGAGAGAAGACTTGTTTCTGGTGTGATTTTCAATTCTAACTCAGCACTCTATTTATAGGAAAATGTTAGAACGCCAAAGCAGACTTGACCTGCAACCTGATGGCTTTACCTGCTACTATTTCCATCCACCAAAAATTTCAGCACATTTTTTCACCAACCAATAGTGGGGGCCACCCATATTTTTAATAAAAATATTTTATTTTCTGAAACTTCAATAATTTATAATAAATAGCCTTTTTATAAAAAAAAATACGAATTTTATGTCCATTCCATAGGAAATTAAATTCTCTACAACTTTGTAAGTTTAAGTTTTCCGAAATTCCAAATGAAAAATGCCCGAAATCCACACACGGACGATTTTCAACATCTCTTAAAATTCATAACAAATCATACGTTAATTTTTAACGATTCAAAATTTGTGGACATATACTCAACTTATATATGTATAACATATTCAAAAATCACAACGATCCAACGGTCGGATTAAAATTATAGCTCACGCAATAGAGCTTTAAGAACACAGATTTGGTTTTCAGACTATAAGTCCCTCGTACCAGTTTCACTCAAACAGTCACCACGAAAAATCCACAAAAAATATTTGGGTGATTCAAATTTCTACGATTAGCTTACTTACAAGGCTTTCTTTTGATATATGGCTCATCTCCTAACTCATTAAACACAAGGAGTTATGGATTTTAAAAAATCAAGTAATAAACTAATTTTTCTGAAAATTTCTAAATTTCGTTCTTCATTTCAACAAAATACTAATAAAACACCTCAGCATTAATTCCATCATTTATATCCACACAAAATAAATATTTCCCTATCCATCATTTATATCCACATAAAATAAATATTTCCTTATCATATAAATCAATAATTAATTATTCACAAATAATATTACAGAATCACAATTATGACAACCAGGTCGTTCCTAGGAAAGAGGGGGCTTTCCGATAAGGATTTCTCCTTACTGGCGCACAATTAGGTGACCAAACCCCTTTCCTAGACAGAACTTCCTTAGACATTGTCAATAATGTTATCTAACAATATTATTCAAATAATATGAATTATTGATCTGATAATGGAAAATACTGTGCAGTGACAATTATTGAAACAACAATAATATAAAATATCAACGTATCAATTATTGAATCAATAAAATAAAATATTGAACAGTAATTACTGTAACAATTATTGAGTAGTGTCTTCTTGCGTAAGAAACAATAATTCAAAAATATTGTGCAAAACCGTGTGCTAGTGTGCAACCACGCGTATTACTGTATTTTAACCACCGGATAATCCAACAGTGTTAACGGTAACAACTATGTCGTTATTTGTAAAAACTCAAACTTGTCGTTTTCTTCATCCGATAGTTATTCTGTTATGGGGCCCACAAATGGCTACGCCGTCGTACGAATATTCTATGACAGCAAGAATATTCTACAACCAAATGAATATTCCCCGACAAAAATGAATATTTTATAACCACTTGTTTATTTTGAAAATTTTGCACATTTCACCCATAACCAAAGCATTATATCAAATTAACACCTTATTATTCATAATAATAAATAGAAAATTCGATTTTATTCATTAAAATGTTGGGGCCTTACAAATATATATATATATATATATATATATATATATATATATATATATATATATATATATATTGGGTAAAATGAGATTTAATATTTAATTAAACTATGAAAGAATGTGAAGGAAAGTAGTTGTGAAATGGAGTATAGAAGTGAAGAAAATCAATTAATTAATAATTTAATTAATTAAAATATTGAATTAATGTAAATCTATGTCTATGAATAAATATTGGTGTCAAGATTAATAAATTGAATTAATATTTAAGTTGTGACTAAATGTGTAGATTAAATAGATTGTCTTGGAACAATTTATAGAAGAAAGAAATTAAATAATTATACATATTATAATCGTATTATTCAATGTAGCTAGTTAAATAATATAGCAATAAAGTGAAGTGTGATATATGTACTATATAACAGAAGAATATTAAAATAAATGAAATGGAGCCTAATTGAGTTAGCCAAACATGGCTTAGTCTCTTTGTGTTTTCTAACAGCTGAGACCTTTTAGCTTTTAACTGATAAACCAAATTAAACTTGCGTTAAAATAATAGCCTTCAGTTTATACGCTCATTTGTAAAAGAGCTGAGAAAAGAAGAGAAATTGAGAGAGAGTTTTCAGTGAGAAAGTTGGAAGAGAACTTTGGAGAATCAAAGAAGAAGAAGGAGATTGATCAAGTAATAGACCACCTGATTAAGCAAGAAGGAATCAAGATGTAAGAAAGAAACTTCAAAACTCCTAATTCCTATTTCTTAAGTTTTGTTATGCTAAGAATTTCTGTAACGCCCCCAAATTCAGGTACTTGAAACCCGAACTCGGTGCTTTACGATATCATTTCTATGAGCGAAATAATACTAATAATAATAACAATAATAATATAAATATCAAACTTAATTTATATATATCAGAGTCTAATCCCAAGTACGCAACCTTTACTACATTCATTACAATACATGATAATACATCTCAATGTCTTAATAATGTCTACCTATTACAAAATATACCATAACACTTATTCTATTTGCTTTCTTTTTCCCTTGTTCTTGTCCGAACCTTCTGGTTGTTCACACTTAGCTGAAAACATTTAAATTAAGCAAGGATGAGCATTTGAGTGCCCAGCAAGTAATAGCAATTATAAATATTAGCTGAAAGGATTAAATATTTTCTTTGTACGATACTTTTACAACGAATCAACAGTTGTGAAGTAAGCTGGACCAATACTAATAACATAACAATTCTATATCAAAATTTTGAAACTACGTACTGACTATAAAGGGGTATTAGTCGACAGACTATGAACATTATTTTCAATTTTCGATAAGGTTTAGCAGAACTTCATCCGCAAACCGTCATAACTTACGGGCGCGAGGGTGTACATCCTGTGGGCCCTATATTGATCAATACTACATGCAAGAACGATATTATCGTTCATCTTTTCTGTAAGACCCCAACTTTTTAATAAAAAATGAATTTTCTATAAATATCATTTTTGAATATTATGGAATGAAATTCATATAATGTTATAGTTGTGGGTAATATTTATAAATTTTGCAAAGTACGCAAGTTGTTATATAATATTCGATTGGTCGGGGAATATTCGCTTTTTAGCAAGGAATATTCGCACAACAAAATTTCAATCATTGGTGAACCTATTAACGGAATTATTTCGGATTGAGAAAACGACAAAAATACTTTATGAAAATAATGGCGGAAGTTTTACCGTTAACTGCTTAAACACCCAAAGTGTTAAAAAGTACAAGAATATGTGTAGTTGCACAAGAATATTACGCTTTTGATTATTGATGGTTACGTGAGAAGTCACCAGCTTTTTGTTCAATTATTACTACAATAATTCACGTGACAAGTATCTCACGTTATTTGATTCAATTATTGTCAATATTTTATATATTATTAAATCAATAATTGAGACGACAAGGTTATTAATATTATTATTTGTAATATTAACGATGTCTAGAAATTCTGTCAAGGAGAGGTTTGGTCATCTAATTGCGCGCCAATAGGGAGAAATCCTTATTGCAAAGCCCCCTCTTTCCTGGGAACGACCTGGTCGATTAATATTGTGAATTATAATAATGATGATAAATGTTATTAAAAAAATATATTGAAGAAAATTTTTATGAAGTATTTGTTGGACCCCCATTTACCCATTTTTCAAAATAATCGGTAGGAAGTTATAAAGTATATTTATATGTGTGTGCCGTGTGGGTGTGTGCAAGTGTGATAAATAAATATTTATATATATATATATATAAAGCATTCAAGTCGGTAATGGTGGGGGGGGGATTTTTGGTAGTGCACGATAGGAGTACTATTATTTATTAATTATATATATATATATATATGTGTGTGTGTGTGTGTGTGTGTGTGTGTTTGACAAAGTTGGCATAAGGGTATCAATTAATTCAACCGGTGTTCTTTTTTTTCAAAGAACATGTGTTAATTTATATATATATATTATATAATAAGTTTTGTTTTTTATGAAAAATAGAATATATTCTATTTTATTTGATATTATATTAATACTTTGAAAAATCAGACGTCTGACGAGTTTTCTGTCTGTGAATACGAGAATTATTTTGTCAGTGATTTTTCTTAAACAGTACCCCTTCAATTCTCCTATAAATAGGATGCTTAGTTAGAATTGAAAACACACCAGAAGTTTCAGAGAATTCTCTTCTATAATCTTGGGCGTATTTCTTTAGAGTTTAAGAAAGCTTTGAGCGTAGTGCAAGTTTTCTTCAAGTATATACCCGCCCTACCTGTCAGAGTACTCTTCTTTATAATGTAAGGGGTATTATTTCTTTTGCATTCATGAAGAGAACTTCTGTTATTCCATTATTTATTATTCTATTGAAAATATCCTGCTCAAGGCGCTTTTATGCTGGGATTCGATTCCGCCTTTATTATTCTCGTTGGAATATCTCGTTATTTCGCTCTTTATTATTCTCGTTAGAATATTTTGTCTCAGGCGCTTTTACTACCGACCGATTAAAATCTTTATTATTCTATTGGAATATCATGTATCCGCATGCGCTTTTACGTGGGACTGGTTCCATTAATTATTATTCTGTTAGAATAACTCGCTTGCATGGCCTATCGCATGCCTTGTGATTTCTTTTGTTATTCCATTCCTTATTATACTCGGTTGGTTAAAGTTTTGACTTCTATACTCCATGAAATTAGTGGAATATCCTTGATATTTGCGCTTCATCCAAAGATCTTTTCATGGAAATATTCTTCCGAGCATTCTTAAATTTTACTCTACAAAGCAAAGATCATGTTGACAATTTGGACGTTATCGTTCCTCGGATAAATTAATTCTTGAACTTGTTTTATTGAATTCTTATATCATTGTCATCATCCTCATGTTTATATTTTGTTGAAAGTCATCTGTGGCCTATAGTACATAGATGGACTTGGTATGATTATGACTAGGGAATATTCGGTATAATCATGACCGTAATGTTACAAATGATGTGGTAAAAGTCTTCATTGGCCCGTAGTGCATTGATGGATAGTTGTTGGCATGATCATGACCATTGATGAATACACGAATATCCTTGGCTGTGGTGCATGGATAATTTGTGGTTGTGATACTAATGAATATCCTTGGCCGTAGTGCAGGGATGATGTGGATAACAGTGATGAAAAACCATTTAAATCATAAAAGATAGTAGATTTTATTTTTTACTTGACTCTTTTAATAGATCGCTTGTTCCGCTGCAGTTAAACTTGATGTCTATTATATTTTATCAGTTTAACATAATTGAAGACTAATGATAATTTATTCTGCATTATCTTAGTCATAATATTTCTTACTGGGCTAGTTGAGCTCACCCTTTCTTTCACTATTCTCTTCAGGAAATGAGGGGACGAGTCGGGGAACAAAGTGATGGTCCAGAGGATAGCATTAGTAGTCCTCACTATTCTGTGAAATAGTGTGATAATAATTGTAATGAGGACTCCTTTTGAGTTTGTATACTCTCTAGTAGACAATATTTGTATTCAAACTCACAGTTTATGTTTTGTCGTATTATACATGACAGTTGTATTAGTAAGTTGTATTTGAATTCTGTACCATGTATCTGAAGACCCAAGATGGGTGATGTATACCTAATTTTGGGGGCATCACATTTTCTGCCTTGGGCGCATAAAAGTTTTCCCATATTCAGGATGTTCATACTTAGTCGGAAATCCAAACCAAAACAATTCGGTTGGATAATAGTAAGGTTTTATCTTGTTCAACAATAATCTATAAGTTTGTGTCTAGCCAAATCAATTAGCTTAGACGGCTTTTAAGTTAACATATACATACTGGAAATTTATAAATGTGTATCAACATGTGATTAAATACAATAATTATCCAAGTGAGGACACATGTATAACCATTTTTAAAAATTAACGAACAGAATAAATATTTGAATTATAATATAATACTATGTTGATAAACAATGATTGGATATAATATATATAACAATCGGGTTAACAATCTGGCACAATAATAATATAATTCTGAAACTTTCTTACTTATGTCTATTGAATAAAGTAAATGCAAAGGTAGGATACTTGCATGGTCTGTTGCTTACAATACGCAACTTAGTTTTATCTTTTATATAGCGACCTATCAGTAATAAGATCATTTTATCGATTAGAATACCATATCATAACACATAGTACTACTATTTGCAGTCAGCACATAACCTAATCACATTGTCACATATGTTTAGCGATAATATTGGATCACAAATGGATTAACGATACGCATAAATTATATAAGTTCAGATCAATTTCTGAAATATTTTGGTATACCGACGGTTTTATCGGATAATTATCGAGTCTAAGACTCTGTCGTGTAGTTCATTATTCCTTTAGATATTTTCAATATCAGTCGTATGATTTTTCATAGCATTATAATAATTTTTAAATAATTATTATGATTTTTCAAACACTGGAATCATTAATTAATGATTTAAATACTAAATAATTATATTATCATTAATATTTAATTAATATTAAATTATTAATGAAATCATTGCTAAAATATTAAAGTTATTTATAATAACCCAAAATATTTTTATTACTCTTAAATGATTTTTAAAACAATTAAAATTATTTTTAAATAATTACCATTAATATTTGATTATTCATGTCTTATTTATAAAAATATTAAAAGTCCTTAATTATAACTTGAAATATTTTTAATTCATTTATATTCTTTTAAATGATTTTTAATTCAATAAACCCATTTTTAAACTATTTATTTAATATAATTATTAAATAAATCTAATATCATTTAATATTAAATTATTAATGAAATTTACCTTTAAAAATTAAAAGTTATATTTTATAACTTAAAATATTTTTAAACACTTTATTTTCATTTAAAATGATTTTTATAATATAAAAATCATTTTTAAACTAATTTATTGAATATAAATATTAAAATAATCTAATATCATTAATATTAAAATATTAATATTTTCATGACAAAATATTAAAAGTTATATTTTATAACTAAAATATTTTTATAATACTTAAATAATTTTTATTTGATTTTTAAATCATTAATTCTATTTTTCCACAATTTATTTAATACAATTATTAAATGAATTAATTATCATTAATATTAATTAATTAATGAAATTCATCACAAAATATTCAAAGTTACATTTCATAACTCAAAAATATTTTCTAACACTTTATTCCCATTTAAAATTATTTTTATAATATAAAATTATTTTTCTCTAATTTTTTAATATCCAAATAAATAAATTAAATACCCTTAATACTTAAATAATTATAATTATTAATGAAAAATATCTCAAATTATCAAAAGATATTTTTATAATTTAAAATAATTTTAAAACCATTTTTATAATTTTAGAATTTATTTTCTATTTTTAATCAATTTCGGAAAATCAAAAATAAAAATAATTAAAACCGTCGTTGTAGCCTTTACCGACGCTTTCTGTCGTTGTAGGTGTTCTTGAGGCTCAAGAACTCTGACAAACAGTTAGTAACATGCCCGGTTTAACCACTTATAATTTTATGTTCTTGCATGATCTGGGCCATCTTACACATTGATCATGTAGTATTGATGTAATACTACATGATTCAACTTTTATCTAGGTCATACCAACACTCAGATACAAAATCTAAGTCTCCAAATATGTTGTCGTGGTTGATCTCGGGTTTCCGGTAAACCGAAACCCAGTCCACTTCGAAAGTAGCACTTTCATGGCTTAAACATCTTAGGGTTCTAGTTGATGTTATGTTGTTATTATGGGTCCACATTGTAGTCCACACAACAAGGTACACAAACCATTCATCAGAGCAGTCAAAATACATCATAATCATTAAATATATTACTACCAAACCTTATCGTAAAGGTCGTTTCATCCCATTTACGAAATTCGTAAACTTAAAATCAGATCGAGAAGGCTACTTTGACCATCGATTACTTTCATCATGTTGTTTATCTAAGTGATCTATTAGCATGAATCTAAAGTACACATAACACGCAATCAATCGGATACACTAACAACATCTAAATAGCAAACAAATGCAAGATCTGGGCCCACGAACTTGTTGTCAGACACTGATGAACAAGTTCTGGGTTTCCCCAGAAAATGCAAAGTCATGGTCGGTCAAAGCTATTTGACCTTCCATAACATGAAATCTACACATGATATAAGTATGATTTCAAGTTCAGATCAAAGTCCTCCTAGCATACTACAAGTTTAAAACATAAAACACACAAAATCATAAACAGAGAGAAATCTACAGCCTCTAACATTCGTTGTCAGACATAAAAAAAATATTTTCCAGATTTTGTAAATCATCAAATCCGAGCCTATAGATGTTATGGATCTAACATCTATTAACCCATATCATCATTATACACTATAATCAACATGTTTTAACACTAAATCATATCATTTAACATACCAAGCATGATCAGATTCTAGGTTAGGGTTTTTTATACCTCTTGTGATAAATTTTGATTCTTGGCTTTCTGATCTGATATAAGTGATAGTGGGGCTTTGTTTTGGGACTGGTTTAACACAATATTTCGTAGGTTAGAGAGAGAGAGGGTCTTGGATGAGTGTTGGTGACCAAATGGGCTTAAAATGATTTTTTTTTCTCTCTCCAATTCTATATATATAATGAGGTTACAATGAACTTGGCTGATGTTGCTGAATTGCTGGAGATTTAAGTCACATGGGGTTAGTGAAAGTGGTTGAGCAACTAAAGTTTTGGCCACTTTGACAAGTTAGCTTAAATAATGCTCCAAGGGCAAAATGGTCAATTACATTGAAAATTTAACGGCATATTAGCAAACTTGGTAAACCCTTAGGGTTTGACCCTAAGGTTATCAAAATTTGAAATTCTAGGATTTTTATTTATGGTTTAAAATAAAAAATTTAGTTTCAAAAAAAATGAAGATTAGGGTTTTCTAATTAGATTAGGTTATCTAATTACATTATTTATGAACATTAGGGTTTAAAGTCCACTAAATAGCATTAATGTGACGCCCCCGAAATTAGGTATACATCACCCATCTTGAGTCGCCAGATACATGGTACAGAATTCAAATACAACTGTCGTGTACAATACGACAAAACATAAACTGTGAGTTTGAATACAAATATTGTCTACTAGAGAGTATACAAACTCAAAAGGAGTCCTCATTACAATTATTATCACACTATTTCACAGAATAGTGAGGACTACTAATGCACCATCTAGGACCATCACTCTGTTCCCCGACTAGTCTCAGCTACGTTCTCATTTCCTAAAGAGAACAGTAAAAGAAAGGGTGAGCTCAACTAGCCCAGTAAGAAATATTATGACTAAGATAATGCAGGATAAATTATCATTAGCCTTCAACAGTGTTAAACTTATAAAATATAATAACTATCAAGTTTAACTGCAGCGGAACAAGCAATCCATTAGAAGTGTCAAGTAGGGAATAAAATCTACTATTTTCTATGATTTAAAAGGTTTTTTCATCACTTTTATCGTTGGGGCTCAGCTTAATAAATAATCCACATCATCGAATCACCCCTGCACTACGGCCAAGGATATTCTTTAGTATCACGACCACAATTATCCATGCACTACGGGCCAAGAATATTTGTGTATTCATCAACAATCCTGATCAATCCATAAAACAATTCATCTTTGCACCCTTGTCCGAAGAGAATCCATAGCCATAATCATACCAAAAACTATCCATCAATGCACTACGGGCCAATAAGGACTTTTTCCACATCATTTGTAACATTACGGTCATGATTACACTGCATAATCCCTGGTCATAATCATACCAAGTCCATCTATGCACTACAGGCCACAGATGACTTTCAACATAATATAAACATAAGGATGATGACAATGATATAAGAATTCAATAAAAACAAGTTCAAGAATTAATTTATTCAGGAACTAATAACGTCCAAATTGTCAACATGATACTGCTTTGTGGAGTAAAAATTCAAGAAAGCTCAGAAGAATATTTCCATGAAAAGATACTGGATTAAGTGCAAATATCAAGGATATTCCACTAATTTCATGGAGTATAGAAGTCAAAACTTTAACCAACTGAGTATAATAAAGAATGGAATAACAAAAGAAATCACCATGCATGCGGTACTTTGCAGACAGGCAAAGTTATTCAACAGAATAATAATAATAACGAACCAGTCGTGAAATTCAGATCGACGAGGATATTCCAATGTAATAATAAATAACGGAATCAGTCCGCCAGAAACGCATGCATGTGATATTCAACGGAATAATAAATAACGGAACCAGTCCAACGTAAAGCATGTGATAGGATATTCCAATGTAATAATAAAGAATGGAATATTAGAAGAATTTCACCATGTATAAGATTACTTTGCATAGATAGGTTATTCCAACATAATAATAAAGAATGGAATAACAGAAGAATTTCACCAAGTATAGGGTAGCCCGCGTATACACGTTATTCCAACAGAATAATAAAGAATGGAATAACAGAAGTTCTCTTCATAAATAAGAAAGAAAGAGTACCCCTTACGAGTACAATAAATAATATTCCCTACCTTAAGAAGAAAGAGTACTGGATATATGAGTAGTGAAGTAGCAAAATACTTTTCTTCTTTCTCTCTATAGTTTCTCTCTCAAGAGTTTCAGTGAATTCGTAAGAAATAATGAATGAATGAGCTTCTATTTATAGAAAAATGGACTGCATAGTAACTAACTCATGAACAGTCCAGATTGATTTACTTTAATCTGACGGTCCATATTTACAGCAAAATCTTTTAAATAAAATATAATATATTCTATTTATAATCTGATAAAACGAATAACTTTATAAAAGATTTTACTATGCAAACACTATACAGACACTATGCAAATACTATGCATAATAAAATATAATATATTCTAATTATTGTCTAATAAAACAAATAAATTTATAAAATTATTTTGTTTTATATAAAAAATTTTACTATACAAAACACTATGCAAATACTATGCAACACTATGTATAATAAAATATAATATATTCTATTTATAGAATAACTTTATAAAAGTATTCTGTTTTATATAAAAAGATTTTACTATGCAAAACACTATGCAGACTATGCATAATAGAATATAATATATTCTATTAATAGAATAACTTTATAAAAGTATTCTGTTTTATTACATTAATAATACCAATAAAACAAAACTGAGTGACTTATCACGTAATCATCAATCATCAATACCGTGTGCTACTATGCAACCACGCTTATTACTATACTTTTACTACCGAGTAGTTCAACAGTATTAACGGTAAAACTTCCGCCGTTATTTACATAAAATATTTTTGTCGTTTTCTCAATCAGACAATAATTCCGTTGTGGGGTCCACCAATGATTGTGCCGTTGCATGAATATTCCCTGATAAAACAAATATTCCCTGACCAATAGAATATAATATAACAACTTGCATACTTTGCAAAATTTATAATTACTACCCACAACTATAACAATATATCAAATCAACACCATAATATTCAAAAAAAAATATTTCGAGAAAATAAAATCTTTATTCATAAAATCTTGGGTCTCACAATCTCCCCTCCTTATGAAATTTCGCCCTCGAAATTTACGTACGCACCTGTTATGCTAAACAGGTGAGGATACCTCGACTTCATTTCAAATTCTAACGGTATAACCTTTGAGTGTTCAATACGATTCTTCTTATCCAAAATTTTAACACGTATCTCCTCAAACGTTAAATCATCCGCTATCTCGTCCGGTTCTAAATTAATAATGTGGTTCGGGTCGTCCACATATTTACGTAACATCGATATGTTAAAAATTTTATGAACACGTGACATACTTGGCGGTAAAATGAGTCTATAAGCCACAGTTCCTACTCGATCGAGGATTTCAAATCGGCCAATTAAATTGAGGGTTGAGATTTCCTCTCTTCGTCAATTCTTGCTTCTAGAATAACGCCTTCTTGAACCTTCTTCTTCACATTCATCAGCTCCGGGTGTGTAACTTGAGTGGCTTTAACTTTATCGATTAAAGTCGATTCTAATTGTATATTCATTATCTTGACGTGGGTTCGTATACTCGCATTTGTAACCGCATACGATCTTCTACTCAACGCGTCAGCTACCACGTTCGCACTTCCACGATGATATTGCATGGTACGATCGTAATATTCAACAGCTCGAGCCAACGTCTTTGGCGCATGTTACGTTTGTTTTAAGTAAAGAAATATTTGAGGGTTTAAGAAATGGGTTTTGTACTGGGTCAATACAAAATTTAATTTCACGCTCTAGGGGTAGGCTAAGAAGTCTTCAAGAATACATCAGAAAATTTATTAACAATAGAAATATCATTCAAAACCGTGACCCTCATCCAAGACTTGGATAGTACGTCACATTGATACCTATCAACTTGCCATCGTCATTCACGACGTCGCCTACAGAAAGTCTGGCTTCGGTGCATTCCACACAAGGAAGTCAACAACGAAAGGATCGGGGCTCTTTACTTATGCCTTGACATGACAATGATTGACTTTAGTGGTTTGGTTGCTTGAATTTGCATAACAGGTTGGTTAGGAATATGAAAGCTAACAACCTTACGACGAGTATGATGAGTAGTTAACCAATCGATTCCTAAAATCGCATCAAAGGCAAGTATTTTCAAAGAGATAAGATCGACAGGTAACGTGAAAGTATCGATTTGAATCAACAAGATTTATAAATAGTGGAGGTAACGAAGGTTTCTCCCAACGAAGTTTCAACAGATAAATCAAAGTCTAGTTTCTCCGGAGTCAAATTTAAACATTGAACACAACTAGGTGAAATAAAAGAGTGCGTAGAACCGGTATCTAACACGGTATAGACTTCGCAAGAGTTTATGATTAACTTACCCATAATAACCTCGTTCGGTTCCTCATTATGAAAAACACTCTCCCTTAAACTATCGAATTTGACTTGTTCGGGACAGTCTTTGGTGCCACCGTTCCAGCAGGACTTGACTCCACTATACGACAAAATTGAGCTAAATGACCTTCTCTTCTTGAAATTTCCACTTCTATTATCTTGGCCATGATTACCACCGAAGTGGTTACCATTCTTGGCATGATAATTTCCCCCACGATGGTTATCATTGTTCCGATGGCCGTTTCCACCGGTATAATTATTATCGTGTTGTTGGTCGTTACCTTTTGGTTGAGCTGACTCAACGGTCTCATGTGCTTCATTTCTTATCTCAGCATTTTCATATGCCATTATCAAACACTGTCACAAAACAAGGGTTAATTAACATATCACATATTATCCCTATACTATGAACGACCAATTAAATACCAAATAAACTTAGGTAGGTCATACTAGCGAATGAATTCCCCGTCTCTCCCCTCCTAGTTCTTGTCTCACATCTCAGCCAGGGATCATATCCCTAAGCTTTGATACCAACTATGGCGCCCCCAAAATTAGGTATACATCACCCATCTTGAGTCGCATGATATATGGTGGCATGTAATTCAAATACAACTTAATAATACAAATGTCGTGTGCAATACGACAAAACATAAACTGTGAGTTTGAATACAAATATTGTCTACTAGAGAGTATACAAACTCAAAAGGAGTCCTCATTATAATTATTATCACACTATTTCACAGAATAGTGAGGACTACTAATGCACCATCTAGGACCATCACTCTGTTCCCCGACTAGTCCCTGCTACGTTCTCATTTCATGAAGAGAACAGTAAAAGAAAGGGTGAGCTCAACTAGCCCAGTAAGAAATATTATGACTAAGATAATGCAGAATAAATTATCATTAGCCTTCAACAGTGTTAAACTTATAAAATATAATAACTATCAAGTTTAACTGCAGCGGAACAAGCAATCCATTAGAATAGTAAAGTAGGGAATAAAATCTACTATTTTCTATGATTTAAAAGGTTTTTTCATCACTTTTATCGCTGCGACTCATCTTAATAAATAATCAATATCATCGAATCACCCCTGCACTACGGCCAAGGATATTCTTTAGTATCACGACCACAATTATCCATGCACTACGGGCCAAGAATATTTATGTATTCATCAACGGTCCTGATCATGCCATAAAATAATTCATCTTTGCACCCTTGGACGAAGAGAATCCATAGCCATAATCTTACCAAAAACTGTCCATCAATGCACTACGGGCCAATGAGGACTTTTTCCACATCATTTGTAACATTACGGTCATGATTACACCGCATAATCCCTGGTCATAATCATATCAAGTCCATCTATGCACTACAGGCCAAAGATGACTTTAAACATAATATAAACATGAGGATGATGACAATTATATAAGAATTCAATAAATCAAGTTCAAGAATTAATTTATTCAGGAACTAATAACGTCCAAATTGTCAACATGATACTGCTTTGTGGAGTAAAAATTCAAGAATGCTCAGAAGAATATTTCCATGAAAAGATACTGGATGAAGCGCAAATATCAAGGATATTCCACTAATTTCATGGAGTATAGAAGTCAAAACTTTAACCAACCGAGTATAATAAAGAATGGAATAACAAAAGAAATCACCATGCATGCGGTATTTCAGATAGACAAAGTTATTCCAACAGTAATAATAATAACGGAACCAGTCGGTAAATTCAGTATCGACAGGATATTCCAACAAAATAATAAATAACGGAACCCGGGTCCACAGTAAAATGCATGCATGAGGATATTCCAACAGAATAATAAATAACGGAACCAGGTCCAACGTAAAACGCACAGATAGGATATTCCAACAAAATAATAAAGAATGGAATATTAGAAGAATTTCACCATGTATGCAAGATTTTTTGCATAGAGCAAAGTTATTCCAACATAATAATAAAGAATGGAATAATGAAGAATTTCACCAAGTATAGGGTAGCTTGGCGTATCAAAAGTTATTCCAATGAATAATAAAGAATGGAATAACAGAAGTTCTCTTCATAAATAAGAAAGAAAGAGTACCCCTTACGAGTACAACAAATAATATTCCCTACCTTAAGAAGAAGAGTATTGGATATATGAGTAATGAAGTAGCAGAATACTTTTCTTCTTTCTCTCTTCTCTCTCTAGAGTTTCAGTGAATTCGTAAGAAATAATGAATGAATGAGCTTCTATTTATAGAAAAATGGACCGCATATAACTAACTCATCATGAGCGGTCAGATTGATTTACTTTAATCTGACGGTCCATATTTAAAGCAAAATCTTTTAAATAAAATATAATATATTCTATTTATAATCTAATAAAACGAATAACTTTATAAAATATTTTACTATGCAAACACTATGCATAATAAAATATAATATATTCTAATTATTGTCTAATAAAACAAATAACTTTATAAAAGTATTTTATTTTATATAAAAAGATTTTACTATGCAAAATACTATGTAAACACTATGCAACACTATGCATAATAAAATATAATATATTCTATTTATAGAATAACTTTATAAAAGTATTCTATGTTATATAAAAAGATTTTACTATGCAAAACACAATGCATAATAGAATATAATATATTCTATTTATAGAATAACTTAATAAAAGTATTCTGTTTTATTACATTGATAATAACAATAAAATAAAACTGAGTGACTTATCACGTAAGCATCAATCATCAATATCGTGTGCTCTTTGTGCAACCACGCCAGACATCGCGTGCTTTTTTACTACCTAGTAGTTCAACAAAGATAATGAGTAAAACTTCCGCCGTTATTTTCATAAAATATTTTTGTCGTTTTCTCAATCAGACAATAATTCTGTTGTGGGGTCCACGAATATTCTCTGATAAAACAAATATTCCCCGACCAATCGAATATAATATAACAACTTGCATACTTTGCAAAATTTATAAATACTACCCACAACTATAACATTATATCAAATCCACACCATAATATTCAAAAAAATATTTCGAGAAAATAAAATCTTTATTCATAAAATCTGAGGTCTCACAATTAAGGATTACAATTAGCAGTTAGGGTGTTTCATTTTAGCAAATTAGGGTTATTAATTTAGAAATTAGGTTTACTAATTTATAAATTTTTAGAAATTAGAATTTCTAAATATTAATTAGGGTTTCTCTAATTAACATTAAATTCTATAATACGTAACATAATTCATTTAACACAATTACATAACAGTGTCGAACTCATAATTGAGTTTCAAATTAGGGTTTCTAAATTTAGTAATTAGGGTTCTCAATTAATTAGGATTCCTAATTAATTAAAGTTTTCCATAATTAGGGTTTAAATCAATAACACATGACATTCATCACCTAACGTAATTACTTGAAAATCTTACAGTCTTATTTAACTATCAAATTAGGGTTTATTAAAATAATATTAGGGTTTTGTAATACTATATCATAATTGACCAACCATTATAAGTGTACACGTATATTGTACATAATCATAGCATCGAAATAAAATAATATTATATTAATATTCTCTTTCCTTATTCCAAATCAAGAATTTAGGGTTTGGATTCCATATCTGATTTATCTTTCATATACATACCATTATTAAGTTAAAATAATTAACTTAATTAATTTGAAATAAATTCATATAATAAAATAATTATTATAATAATTCTAGTAATCATTTATATATTATTAAAATAATATAATAATTATATTTTCCTAGAAAATAAATAATAAAAACATTTTTACTATTAATTATTATAAGAATATAATTTATAATGATCAATAATTCTAACAAAAATTATTTACAATAATTAATGTATTAAATAAATTTTATTTATCACATAAATATATATATATACACATTGCCTTCCACATATTTCCACCTTTATAAATAAAAAAAATTTATACGCGAAATTTCTAATTTAATTATATAGAAAATATCAGGCTATTACATTCACCCTCTCTTATAAAGATTTCGTCCCTGAAATCACTGTTTTAAAACTTATACATACAAGGGTACATAGCAGACACAGTCATTGCAAGTAGATCTCGATCATAATTGATCGAACCGATCAGCATAAAGCTTATCTATCTGCTTAAACAGAAATTTGATTTCTAATAGAACTCAAATTTCTCCTTCAAAATTTCTTTATAAAATAATTTACTATATATATAAGAAAATCATATATAAGAAAATAAAATTGATTCGAATAATACCTGGAGTTGCATCCCCAGCTGCCATGATATCTTGAACGGTCGCTTTGAAGACTCTTGCGATTGATTCTGTTTGTTTGTTTGTTGAAGTTGGTCCCATTGTCGCCAGCGTCTTGTTACTTTTCCCCGTACTTACGCTTTCTGCCTCCATTCTCCTTTTCGGACAGTCCTTCACCTTATGTTTTGTTGATCCACTAAATCCTGGCAATACGACTGCCTTGAAGTCTTTGAAGTTTGTCGATCGATTATTTGGCTGATTTCTCGCTGCTGGTATTCCATTCTGCATAGCTTGAGCGACTATAATCGTAAAATTACAGATAAGGTCCGGTTGTCTTCCGACTTTGTTGATGTTCTTCTACGCTTTTGGTTTTTCGTTTTTCATCTTGGCGACATTATCCTAAATTATTCTTTATTATCTTACATTCTAAGCCTTATCGTATACATTTAGCATATAATGCGAAATTTTCTACTCAAATAATCATGTATTCAAAATATTAGATTTTGAAAACTTTGGTTTACTGTATTAACCAGTGCTCAGATAAATAATTACTATCTTTATACCAACTTATTTCATTAATCCATCATAGATTTATATTCATAGCACTTGACATACCATAACACATACTGCTTTAAACATCCACTATCCCTTGGTGACACAAAAGTCGGGAATCGCTGCCTCAACTTATACAAAATATTACATTACACAGACATACTTATCGTATACGCATCATAGAATCATACATATTCAAGTAATACTAATACTACATATTTCTTACGCCTTCACTAAGGATCAATTGCTTAGTATTCTATATATTCTCATTATCCTCAATAATTCATTCGCACATAACTATACCAAGTTCGTCAAACTTACCACACATTATGAGTTTAAGAACTCACCACACTAATATGAGTTTAAGAACTCAGGCTTGACCATATATTCTTTAACTATACTCTACCTATCAGTTATACTATCGTTTCTGCATCCGGTACTACATTTTTCTAGTATAATCACCTCATTAGGGTTGCTTTCAATGTGAGCCTCTATTTCAGCTATTGGCTTTGATATTGGCTCGGTTATGGAGATTGGTTCTTTCTTTACGATCTGAAGGTATCCTAATCCTTTTCCATCTGACATCTACACACAAACTATCTTGATTAGCACATAGTATATACACAGCGCAAATAATAGTTTTATATAAGTTATCTTTTATTTTGTTTTACGATGAATTTATCCAATTCATCTCATTTGAAACTCTATATGAGTTATTTGTATTTTCAACGTTTCCCTATGTCCCAAGGTTTTTAACCCTAAAGCTCTGATACCATGTTGTAACGCCCCCAAATTCAGGTACTTGAAACCCAAACTCGGTACTTTACGATACCATTTTTATGAGCGGAATAATACTAATAATAATAACAATAATATAAATATCAAACTTAATTTACATATATCAGAGTCTAATCACAAGTACGTAACCTTTACTACATTCATTACAATACATGATAATACATCTCAATGTCTTAATAATGTCTACCTATTACAACATATACATACTGGAAATTTATAAATGTGTATCAACATGTGATTAAATACAATGATTATCCAAGTGAGGACACTTGTATAACCATATATAGAAATTACGAACAGAATAAATATTTGAATTATAATATAATACTATTTTGATAAACAATGATCGGATATAATATATATAACAATCGGGTTAAGAATCTGGCATAATAATAATATAATTCTAAAATTTTCTTACTTATGTCCATTGCATAAAGTAAATGCAAAGGTAGGATACTTGCCTGATTTTCTGTTTACAATACGCAACTTAGTTTTATCTTTTATATAGTGACCTATCAGTAATAAGATCATTTTATCGATTAAAATACCATATCATAACACATAATACTGCTATTTGCAATCAGCACATAACCTAATCACATTGTCACATATGTTTAATAGTCATTGGATCACAAACAGACACGTATACAGACAAATTATATAAGTTCAGATCAATTTCTGAAACATTTCGGTGTACCGACGGCTTTATCGGATAATTATCGAGTCTAAGACTATCGTGTAGTTCATTATTCCTTTAGATATTTTAAATATTAGTCGTATTATTTTTCATAGCATTATAATAATTTCTAAATAATTATTATGATTTTTCAAACACTAGAATCATTAATAAATGATTTAAATACTAAATAATTCTATTATCATTAATATTTAATTAATATTAAATTATTTATAAAACCATTGCCAAAATATTAAAGTTATTTATAATAACCCAAAATATTTTTATTACTCTTAAATGATTTTTAAAATAATTAAAATTATTTTTAAATAATTACCATTAATATTTAATTATTAATGTCTTATTTATCAAAATATTAAAATCCTTAATTATAACTTGAAATATTTTTAATTCATTTATATTCTTTTTAAATGATTTTTAATTCAATAAGACCATTTTTAAACTATTTATTTAATATAATTATTAAATAAATCTAATATCATTTAATATTAAATTATTAATGAAATTTACCTTTTAATATTAAAAGTTATATTTTATAACTTCAAATATTTTTAAACACTTTATTTTCATTTAAAATGATTTTTATAATATAAAAATCATTTTTAAACTAATTTATTTAATATAAATATTAAACTAATCTAATATCTTTAATATTAAAAATTAATATTTTTATGACAAAATATCAAAAGTTATATTTTATAACTTCAAATATTTTTATAATACTTAAATAATTTTTATATGATTTTTAAATCATTAATTCTATTTTCCACAATTTATTTAATACGATTATTAAATGAATTAATTATAATTAATACTAATTAATTAATGAAATTCATCACAAAATATTCAAAGTTATATTTCATAACTCAAAAATATTTTCTAACACTTTATTCTCATTTAAAAATCATTTTTCTCTAATTTTTGTAATATCCAAATAAATAAATTAAATACCCTTAATACTTAAATAATTATAATTATTAATGAAAAATATCTCAAATTATCAAAAGATATTTTTCATAATTTAAAATAATTTTTAAAACCATTTTTATAATTTTTAGAATTTATTTTCTATTTTTAATCAATTTCCAGAAAATCAAAAAATAAAAATAATTAAAACCGTCGTTGTAGCCTTTACCGACGCTTTCTGTCGTTGTAGGTGTTCTTGAGGCTCAAGAACTCTGACAAACAGTTAGAAACATGCCCGGTTTAACCACTTATAATTTTATGTTCTTGCATGATCTGGGCCATCTTACACATTGATCATGTAGTATTGATGTAATACTACATGATTCAACTTTTATCTAGGTCATACCAACACTCAGATACAAAATCTAAGTCTCCAAATATGTTGTCAGGGCTGATCTGGGTTTTCTGGGTAACCCAGAAACCCAGTCAGCTCGAGTAGGCACTTTGTGGCTTAAACATCTTAGGGTTCTAGTTGATGTTATGTTGTTATTATGGGTCCACATTGTAGTCCACACAACAAGGTACACAAACCATTCATCAGAGCAGTCAAAATACATCATAATCATTAAATATATTACGGTCAAACCTTATCAGAAAGGCTGTTCATCCCATTTCTGGAAATTCCAGAAACTTAAAATCAGATCGAGAAGGCTATTTTGACCATCGATTACTTTCATTATGTTGTTTATATAAGTGATCTAGTAGCATGAATCTGAATAACACATAACACGCTATCAACTGGATACACTAACAACTTCTCAATAGAAAATAAATGCAAGATCTGGGCCCACGAACTTGTTGTCAGACACTGATGAACAAGTTCTGGGTTTCCCAGAAAATGTAAAGTCATGGTCGGTTAGAGCAGTTTGACCTTCCATAACTTGAAATATACACATGATATAAGTATGATTTCAAGTCCAGATCAAAATCCTCCTAGCATACTACAAGTTCAAAACATAAAACACACAAAATCATAAACAGAGAGAAATCTACAGCCTCTGACATTCGTTGTCAGACAGAAAAAAAATATTTTCCAGATTTTGTAAATCATCAAATCCGAGCCTATAGATGTTATGGATCTAACATCTATCAACCCAGATCATCATTATACACTATAATCAACATGTTTTAACACTAAATCATATCATTTAACATACCAAGCATGATCAGATTCTAGGTTAGGGTTTTATACCTCTTGTGATAAATTTTGATTCTTGGCTTTCTGATCTGATATAAGTGATAGTGGGGCTTTGTTTTGGGACTGGTTTAACACAATATTTCGTAGGTTAGAGAGAGAGAGGGTCTTGGATGAGTGTTGGTGACCAAATGGGCTTAAAATAAATTTTTTTTCTCTCTCCAATTCTATATATATAATGAGGTTACAATGAACTTGACTGATGTTGCTGAATTGCTGGAGATTTAAGTCATATGGGGTTAGTGAAAGTGGTTGAGCAACTAAAGTTTTGGCCACTTTGACAAGTTAGCTTAAATAATGCTCTAAGGGCAAAATGGTCAATTGCATTGAAAATTTAATGGCACATTAGCAGACTTGGTTAATGTGAGACCCCAAATTTTATGAATAAAGATTTAAATTTCTCGAAATAATTTTTTAATATTATGGTGTGGATTTGATATAATGTTATAGTTGTGAGTAATATTTATAAATTTTGCAAAGTATGCAAGTTGTTATAGAATATTCTTTTTGTCATGGAATATCGGTATGACGGCACAATCATTGGTAGACCCCACAACGAAAGTATTGCCGTAGTTAGAAAACGACAAAAATATTTTGATAAAAATAACGGCGGAGGTGTTACCGTTAAAACTGTTGAACTACCCGGTAATAAAAGTACAGTAATACGCATGGTTGCATAGTAGCACACGGTGTTGATTATTGATGCTTACGTAAGAAGTCATTCAGTTATACTTAATTATTGCTCTGATAATTCTTTGCATCATATCTCTCATATTATTGATTCAATTATTGTCACAAAGATCATCTCGCATAATATGATATATTATTAAATCAATAATTGAGGCGGCAAAGTTATTCATATTATTATTTCCAATATTGACAATGTACAGAACTTACATCGAGGAGAGGTTTGGTCACCTAATTGCGTGCGATAAGGAGAAATCCTTATCGGAAAGCCCCCTCTTTCCTGGGAACGACCTGGTTGTTAAATATTGTGAGTTATAATATTAATGATGAATAAGTTTGTGTTGATTAAAGATGAAATTGATAGTTCCATTGTGTTGGGATTATTAGTGTTAGTGGAAATCGACATTTATTTCGATAATAATTGATGTCTGGAGGTTATATTGACCAATCGGGTATTCGGGGCACTTTTCGTGTTGGAGTACTATTCACGAGTTACTATTCACCCAGTTACTATTCACTCTATTATTGTTCACTCGGGTATTTGGGACACTTTTTGTGTCGGAGTACTATTCACGGGTTATTATTCACGGGTTACTATTCACTCTAGTATTGTTCACTCGGGTATTTTGGACACTTTTCATGTCGGGGTACTATTCTCGAATTACTATTCACGGGGTACTATTCACCCGAAAAATATATTTCTTTTCGGTCCAAATCATTTTTGGGTACAATATTATTCCATGAGGAGATGTGATAATTTTTCAGACCGTTGGTTGAAGTTATAATAGTAAATCAATATAGATCGTTGGTTGAAGATATAATAGTAAATCAATATGGACCGCTGGTGAAAAGTTATAATAGTAAATCAATATGGATCATTTGGTTTAAAGTTTTAATAGTAAATCGGTATGGACCGTTGCTTTAAGTTTTAATAGTAAATCAATATGGAGCGTAGTTTAAAAGTAAATCAATCTGGACTAGTTCATGAATTAGTTACTATTAGGTCCATTTTCCTATAAATAGAAGCTCATTCTTTCATTATTTCTTACGAATTCTTTGAAACTCTAGAGAGAAACTATAGAGAGAAAGAAGAAAAGTATTACGCTACTTCACTACCGGTAGATTAGGTTTTTCTAAGGTAAGGGATATTATTTGTTGTACTCGTAAGGGGTATTATTCTTTCATATTCATGAAGAGAACTATTTTTCTTTCAATACTCGTAAGGGGTATTATTCTTTCATATTCATGAAGAAAACTATTTTTCTTCCAATACTCGTAAGGGGTATTATTTCTTTCATATTCATGAAGAGAACTTATCTTATTTCATTCTTTATTATTATATTGGAATAACCTGTATATGCAAAATACCGCATACATGGTGAAATTATTCTGTTATTCTAATCTTATTATTCTGTTGGAATAACCTGTATATGCGAAGTACCCCATACATGGTGAAATTCTTCTAATATTTTGTTCTTTATTATTCTGTCGGAATATCCTGTCTGTGCGTTTACGCCGGACCTGGATCTATTATTTATTATTCTGTCGGAATATCATGTCTGTGCGTTTACGCCAGACCTGGTTCCATTATTTATTATTCTGTCAGAATATCATGTCTGTGCGTTTACGTCGGGCCTGGTTCCATTATTTATTATTTTGTCGGAATATCCTATCTGTGCGTTTACGCATGACCTGGTTCCATTATTTATTATTCTATTGAGAATAACCTGTCTGTGCGGTCTATCGCATGCATGGTGAATTCTTCTGTTATTCCATTCTTTATTATTCTATTGGAATAACATGTCTATGTGGATTATCACATGCATGGTGAATGATCCTTTGTATTCATTCCTTATTAAATTGTGGAAATGATATGTTTACGTGGATTATGATGAAAGTCATAATAAAAACATTGGACTGATGAAAATCATGGGTATATGTAGTATTAGTAAGTGTTATGATGAGTTATGTTGGTTATTATGTGAAAATATGAAAGTTTCTTAGAAATCACAAAGGGTTGAAAATCAAATTTTGGTAAAAATGGAACATGAAATTCAATTGACCATATCTCCTATTATATTTCGAATTTTTGAGTGTGGTCAAGTTCTAGAGTTAGATCTATGAGTTTTCTAACATATCCAAGTGGAATCACTGGAAAAGGTGTTGTAGATTTTCATGTGGACTAATTTTAGAAAAGGAGTCAAAAACTGCAAAGTACTAAATAGTTACTGCCCAGAAATTTAAAAGGGCATTTTCGACCACTTAATTTGTGAGAAACATTCCGGCCTTTTAGGAAATGAAAATATATGATATAAAGTACCTCCTGTCCAAAAATGAGCTCATTCTAACTTAAAATGAGCAAGTTATGACTATTTCAATATTTAGGGGTTTTTAAATAAAAACGCTTATAACCCGAAAGTTCTATAACTCAGATGACCATGAAATTTAAAGCGGAAGCTCACGTTAACATGTGTAAGATCACCTTGATTTGTGAATTTCTGGAGTTAAACTTGAGGTAGCTAATTTCTTAAGGAATTAACTAGAAATTGATTTTTGCAAAATAGTAAATGAATTTAAAAAATTCCGAGAAAAATATATGTTCAATATGGAACTATATTCTGCTAAATCCCCGAAAAGAAATATTTTTGGGACTGATTTGGTATTTTTCATGAAAATAATCTAATTATGAGTAAATGAGTTAAATATGTTATGTGAAGTAACAAAATTGAAAAATAGGATTTTATGGCTTGGGAATCCTATATAGGGTATATGCAGATTTTTTGATAAGGGATTTGATCATTGGTGATGAAATCTTATGAGTATGTTATTTTGAATGATTAAATGTATTATTTGGTAAAGTGTAAACAATTAAAATAAATTGTTTATAAGTTTAAGAAGTGATTAAAATATTGTTATAATATTAATAATATTAGATTATGAGTTTATTAAGTGATTGATAATATTTAAATAAATTTAAAGTCTTTAATATTTATCCTTATTTTCGTTTGATTAATGTTTATATCATTGTCATCATTCTCATGATTATATTGTCATGAAAGTCATCTTTGGCTTACGTGGTTAGATGGACTTGTTGTGACTATGACCAGGGATTATTCGGTGTAATCAGGAACGTAATGTGACGAATGATGTGGTAAAAATCCTCAATGGCCTGTAGTACATTGATGGACAATTTTTGGTATGATTATGACCAGAGATTATTCGGTATACATTAATGATTTAATGAATATCCTTGGCCCGTAGTGCAGGGATGATTTGATGATGTGGTTTATTTATTAAGCTGAGTCTCAGCGATAAAAATTGATGAAAACATTTTAAATCATAGAAGTCTACTTGACTCTTCTAATGGATTGCTTATTCCGTTGCAGTTAAAATTGATGTCTATTGTATTCTATCAGTTGTTATACTGTTGAAGACTAATGATAATTTATTCTGTATTATCTTAGTCATAATATTTCTTACTGGGCTAGTTGAGCTCACCCTTTCTTTCCTTTGTTCTCTTGAAATGAGAATATAGTTGGGACGAGTCGGGAAAGCGGAGTGACAAATCGAGATGATAGCATTAGTAGTCCTCACTATTCTGTTAAATAGTGTGATAATAAATGTAATAATATTGAATTTGAGTTTGTATATTGTCTAGAAGACAATATTCGTGTTGAAACTCCCAACTTATATTTTGTCGTACTTTACACGACAGTTGTATAATTAAGTTGTATTTGAATTCTGTACCATGTATCTGGCGACTCAAGATGAGTGATGTATACCTATTTTTGGGGGCATCACAGTTGGTATCAAAGCTTAGGGATATGATCCCTGGCTGAGATGTGAGACAAGAACTAGGAGGGGAGAGACGGGGAATTCCTTCGCTAGTATGACCTACCTATGTTTATGTGGTATTTAATTGGTTAGTTAGAGTATAGGGATAATATGTGACATGTTAATTAACCCTTATTTTGTGACAGTGTTTGAAAATGGCATCTGAAAATATTGAGATCAGCAATGAAGCACATGAGACTGTTAAGTCACCAACGATCAATACCTAGGATAACGAGCAACAACACGATAATAATTGTACCGGTGGCAACGGCCATCGGAACAATGATAACCATCGTGGGGGAAATTATCATGCCAAGAATGGTAACCACTTCGGTGGTAATCATGGCCAAGATAATAGAAGTGGAAAATTCAAGAAGAGAAGGTCACCTAGCCCGATTTTGTTGTGCACCAAAGTCAAGTCCAGCTGGGATAGTGATGCCAAAGGATGTCCCAGACAAGTCAAAGCCGGTAGTTTAAGTGAGAGCGTTTGTCAAGGAACCCGAACAAAGTTATCACGAGTAAGTTAATCATAAACGCTTACGAAGTCTATACCTTATTCTATACTGGTGCTACCTATTCTTTTATCTTTTTTGCTTGCACTCAACGTTTAAATTTGACTCCTGAGAAATTAGACTTTGGCTTATCCGTTGAAATTCCGTTAGTAGAAACCTTCATTACCTCCACTGTTTATAAATCTTGTTTGATTCAAATCGACACTTCCACGTTACCTGTCGATCTTATCTCTTTGAAAATACTTGCTCTTGATGTGATTTTAGGAATCGATTGGTTAACTACTCATCATGCCAAAATTGATTATTTTCGTAAAGTTGTTAGCTTTCATATTCCTAACCAACCTGTTATGCGAATTCAAGCAACCAAACCACTAAAGTCAATCATTATCATATCAAGCCATAAGTAAAGATCCCCGATCCTTTCGTTGTTGACTTCCTTGTGTGGAATGCACCGAAGCCAGAGTTTTCATAGGGGACGTCAAGTTGATAGGTATCAATGTGATGTGTTATCCAAGTCTTGGATGAGGGTCACAGTTTTAAATGATATTTCTATCGTTAATAAATTTCTTGACGTATTTCTGAAGACTTCTTGGCCTACCCCAGAGCGTGAAATCAAATTTTTTATTGACCCCAGTACAAAACCCTTAAATATTTCTTCAACCAAAATGAACGTATAATGCGCCAAAGACGTTGGCTCGAGCTGTTGAAGATTACGATCATATCACTCAATACCATCGTGGAAAAGCGAACGTGGTAGCTGACGCGTTGAGTAGAATTTTGTATGCGCTTACGAGTGCGAATATACGAACCTACGTGAAGATAACGAATATATGATTAGAATCGACTTTAATCGATAAAGTTAAAGTCGCTCAAGCTACATACTCAAAGTTGATGAATGTGAAGAAGAAGGTTCAAGAGGGCGTTATTCTAGAAGCAAGAATCAATGAAGAGAGGAAATCTCAACCCTCAATTTTATTGGCCCATTTGAAATCCACGATCGAGTAAGAACTGTGGCCTATAGACTCGCTTTACCGCCAAGTATATCGCGTGTTCATAACATTTTTCACGTATCGATGTTACGTAATTATGTGGACGACCCGAACCAGATTATTAAATTAGAACTAGACGAGATAGCAGAAGATTTAACGTATAAGGAGATACGTGTTAAAATCTTGGATAAGAAGGATCGTATTCAACACTCAAAGGTTATACCTCAAGAGTTAGAATATGAAATGAAGTCAAGGTATCCTCATCTCTTCGGCATACCAGGTACGTACATAAATTTTGAGGGTGAAATTTCATAAGGAGGGGAGATTGTGAGACCCCAAATTTTATGAATAAAGATTTAAATTTCTCGAAATAATTTTTTAATATTATGGTGTGGATTTGATATAATGTTATAGTTTTGGGTAATATTTATAAATTTTGCAAAGTATGCAAGTTGTTATAGAATATTCTTTTTGTCATGGAATATCCGTATGACGGCACAATCCTTGGTGGACCCCACAACAGAAGTATTATCGTAGTTAGAAAACGTCAAAAATATTTTTATAAAAATAACGGCGGAGGTGTTACCGTTAAAACTGTTGAACTACCCGGTAGTAAAAGTAGTAATATGTGTGGTTGCATAGTAGCACATGATATTGATTATTGATGATTACGTAAGAAGTCACTCAATTATACTCAATTATTGTTACAGTAATTGTTGCATCATATCTCTCATATTATTGATTCTATTATTGTCACAGTATCATCTGCATAATATGATATATTATTAAATCAATAATTGAGATGGCAAAGTTATTCATATTATAATTTGCAATATTGATAATGTCGAGAAGTTCTGTCAAGGAGAGGTTTGGTTACCTAATTGCGCGCCAATAAGGACAAATCCTTATCGGAAAGCCCCCTCTTTCTTGGGAACGACCTGGTTGTTAAATATTATGAATTATAATATTAATGATGAATAAGTTCGTGTTGATTAAAGATGAAATTGATAGTTTCATTGTGTTGGGATTATTAGTGTTAGTGGAAATCGACATTTATTTCGATAATAATTGATGTCTGGAGGTTATATTGACCAATCGGGTATTCGGGGTACTTTTTGTGTCGGAGTACTATTCACGAGTTACTATTCACCCAGTTACTATTCACTCTAGTATTGTTTACTCGGGAATTTGGGACACTTTTCGTGTCGTAATACTATTTACGGGTTACTATTGACCCGATTACTATTTACTCTAGTATTGTTCACTCGGGTATTTGGGACACTTTTCGTGTTGGGGTACTATTCATGGGGTACTATTCCCGAAGTACTATTCACGGGGTACTATTCACCCGAAAAATATATTTCTTTCCGGTCCAAATCATTTTTGGGTACAATATTATTCCATGAGGAGATGTGATAATTTTTCAGACCGTTGGTTGAAGTTATAATAGTAAATCAATATGGATCGTTGGTTGAAGATATAATAGTAAATCAATATGGACCACTAGTTGAAAGTTATAATAGTAAATCAATATGGATCGTTGGTTTAAAGTTTTAATAGTAAATCAGTATGGACCGTTGCTTTAAGTTTTAATAGTAAATCAATATGGACCGTCCATTTAAAAGTAAATCAATCTAGACCGTTCATGAATTAGTTACTATTCAGTCCATTCTCCTATAAATAGAAGCTTATTCCTTCATTATTTCTTACGAATTCACTGAAACTCTAGAGAAAGAAACTATAGAGAGAAAGAAGAAAAGTATTCTACTACTTCACTACTCCAGTATTCAGTTTTTCTAAGGTAAGGGATATTATTTGTTGTACTCGTAAGGGGTATTATTCTTTCATATTCATGAAGAGAACTATTTTTCTTTCAATACTCGTAAGGGATATTATTCTTTCATATTCATGAAGAAAACTATTTTTCTTCCAATACTCGTAAGGGGTATTATTTTTTTTGTATTCATGAAGAGAACTTCTGTTATTCCATTCTTTATAATTATGTTGGAATAACCTGTATATGCGAAATACCGCATACATGGTAAAATTCTTCTGTTATTCTATTCTTATTATTACATTGGAATAACTTTGTTTTTATCTGACAATACCGCATACATGGTGAAATTCTTCTAATATTCCGTTCTTTATTATTACGTCGAGAATATCACTGTCGCGTGCGTTACGCATGGACTGGTTCCATTATTTATTATTCGCCGGAATATCACGCCTGTCTCGTTTATGCCGGACGGTTCTATTATTTATTATTCGTCGTAATATCACATGCGTGCGTTCGTGGGACTCGGTTCCATTATTTATTATTACATTTAAGAATATCACATGCATGCGTTTACGCATGACACCGTTCCATTATTTATTATTCGTTGAGAATAACTTTTGTTTGTGCGGTCTATCGCATGCATGGTGAATTCTTCAGTTATTCCATTCTTTATTATTCTGTTGGAATAACCTGTGTATGTGGATTATCACATGCATGGTGAATGATCCTTTGTATTCATTCCTTATTAAATTGTGGAAATGATATGTTTACGTGGATTATGATGAAAGTCATAATAAAAGCATTAGACTGATGAAAATCATGGGTATATGTAGTATTAGTAAGTGTTATGATGAGTTATGTTGGTTATTATGTGAAAACATGAAACTTTCTTAGAAATCACAAAGGGTTGAAAATCAGATTTTGGTAAAAATGGAACATAAAATTCAATTGACCATATCTCCTATTATATTTCGAATTTTTGAGTGTGGTCAAGTTCTAGAGTTAGATCTATGAGTTTTCTAACTTATCCAAGTGGAATCACTGGAAAATGTATTGTAGATTTTCGTGTGGACTGATTTTAGCAAAGGAGTCAAAAACTGTAAAGTACTAAATAGCTACTGCCCAGAAATTTAAAAGGACATTTTTGGCCACTTAATTTGTGAGAGAATTTTTGGCCTTTTGGGACATGAAAATATATGGTATAAAGTACCTCCTTTCCAAAAATGAGCTCATTCTGACTTAGAATGAGCAAGTTATGACTATTTTAATATTTAGGTTTTTTTGACGAAAAATGCTATAACCGGATTTCTATAACTCTGATGACCATGAAATTTAAACTGAAAGCTCACGTTAACATGTGTAAGATCCTGCCAAGATTTGGGAATTTCTGGAGTTAAACTTGAGGTAGCTAATTTCTTAAAGAATTAATTAGAAATTGATTTTTGAAAAATAGTAAATAAATTTTAAAAATTAGAAAAATATATGTTTAATATGGGACTATATTACGCTAAATCCCGAGAAAAAGAAATATTTTTGGGACTGATTTGGTATTTTCATGAAAATAATCTAATTATGAGTAAATGAGTTAAATATGTTATATGAAGTAACAAAATTGGAAAATAGGATTTTATGGCTTGGGAATCCTATATAGGGTATATGCAGATTTTTGATAAGGGATTTGATCATTGGTGATGAAATCTTATGAGTATGGCATTTTTGAATGATTAAATGCATTATTTGGTAAAGTGTAAACAATTGAAATAAATTATTTATAAATTTAAGAAGTGATTAAAATATTGTTATAATATTAATAATATTAGATTATGAGTTTATTAAGTGATTGATAATATTTGGATAAATTTAAAATCTTTACTATTTATCCTTGTTTTCGTTTGATTAATGTTTATATCATTGTCATCATTCTCATGATTATATTGTGATGAAAGTCATCTTTGGCTGACGTGCATAGATGGACTTGGTGTGATTATGACCGAGGATTATTGATGTATGTCGGGATAGTAATGTGATGAATGATGTGGTAAAAATCCTCAGTGGCCTGTAGTGCATTGATGAACAATTTTTGGTATGATTATGACCAGGGATTATTCGGTATACATTAATGATTTAAAGAATATCCTTGGCCCGTAGTGCAGGGATGATTCGATGATGTGGTTTATTTATTAAGCTGAGTCTCAGCGATAAAAATTGACGAAAACATTTTAAATCATAGAAGTTAGTAGATATCATGCTCTACTTGACTCTTCTAATGGATTGCTTATTCCGCTGCAGTTAAACTTGATGTCTATTGTATTCTATCAGTTGTTATACTTTTGAAGACTAATGATAATTTATTCTGTATTATCTTAGTCATAATATTTCTTACTGGGCTAGTTGAGCTCACCCTTTCTTTCACTGTTCTCTTCAGGAAATGAGAATATAGCTGGTACGAGTCAGGAAACGAAGTGATAGTCCATATGATAGCATTAGTAGTCCTCACTATTCTGTTAAATAGTGTGATAATAAATGTAATAATATTGAATTTGAGTTTGTATATATTGTCTAGAAGACAATATTCGTGTTGAAACTCCCAACTTATATTTTGTCGTACTTTACACGACAGTTGTATAATTAAGTTGTATTTGAATTCTGTACCATGTATCTGGCGACTCAAGATGGGTGATGTATACCTATTTTTGGGGGTGTCACAGTAAACCCTTAGGGTTTGACCCTTAGGGTTTAACCCTAAGGTTATCAAAATTTGAAATTCTAGGATTTTTATTTAGGGTTTAAAATAAAAATTTTAGTTTCAAAAAAATGAAGATTAGGGTTTTCTAATTAGATTAGGTTATCTAATTACATTATTTATGAACATTAGGGTTTAAAGTCCACTAAATAGCATTAAGGATTACAATTAGCCATTAGGGTTTTATTTTAGCAAATTAGGGTTACTAATTTAGAAATTAGGGTTTACTAATTTAGAAATTAGGGTTTCTAGAAATCAGAATTTCTAAATATGAATTAGGGTTTCTCAAATTAACATTAAATTCTATAATACGTAACATAATTCATTTAACACAATTACATAATAGTCTGGAACTCATAATTGAGTTTCAAATTAGGGTTTCCAAATTTAGTAATTAGGGTTCTCAATTAATTAGGGTTCCTAATTAATTAAAGTTTTCCATAATTAGGGTTTAAATCAATAACACATGACATTCATAACCTAACGTAATTACTTGAAAGTCTTATAGTCTTATTTGACTATCAAATTAGGGTTTATTAAAATAATACTAGAGTTTTGTAATATTGTATCATAATTGACCAACCATTATCAGTGTACACATATATTGTACATATTCATATTACCGAAATAAAATAATATTATATTAATATTCTCTTTCCTTATTCTAAATTCAGAATTTAGAGTTTGGATTCCATATCTGATTTATCTTTCATATACATACCATTATTAAGTTAAAATAATTAACTTAATTAATCTGAAATAAATTCATATAATAAAATAATTATTATAATAATTCTAATAATCATTTATATATTATTGAAATAATATAATAATCATATTTTCTGGAAAATAAATAATAAAAATATTTTTACTATTAATTATTATAAGAATATAATTTATAATGATCAATAATTCTAACAAAAATTATTTACAATAATTAATGTAATAAATAAATTTTATTTATCACATAAATATATATACACATTACCTGCCACATATTTCCACCTTTATAAATAAATAAAAAATTATACGCAATATTTCTGATTTAATTATATAAAAAATATCGGATTATTACAATTTCTTTAGTTGTATAAGTTGGAGAAGAAATCAATTGTGTGTTCCAATTGATTAAGAACCCGTTAGATGATCTGACCATAGCATACAAGTGAAGTAAATCAAACAAATCTAAATTTAGATGTGAAGAGAAAGAAAAATGGACCTTTGGACTAATTTTTGTCATTGGGATCTATTTTAAGAATTATTATGGTTATGTTGCTGAGTATGAAGATTTAAATTGAAAGATGTATGTTATTCTCTTCTAAAATACGAAAAGAACTCAAGATGAATGAATCAAAACGAATGTAAAACGAATTTGTGGTAAAGTGTAATGAATAAATTGGTCCCACTGAAATTTTATAATTTTTTTAATATACGGGGTCAAATTGTATTTTTTACAACTTTCTCAATTCCATATTACTTCTACTCCTTCATGTATGCATCTTCCTCTAATATTTTTAAAATAAATAATAATCTAATTTATATTATTTTTATAACATAAGAAATTTAAATATTTATTAACAAATTTGTTATTAGAAAGGCGTATTAGGGGTCAATAAGGGGTGTGTGTATATATATATATACATATATATAATGTTATTAGTTGTTATATTAACAATATTGTAACAAAATATATGTTTTACATATGCAACTGGTCAAAAAGCACAAAATTATCTAAAAAATTGCTCGTGGGCTACGTTCCCAAACTCCTGCTAAATTATTTATAGCAACACAAATTTTTGACCCCACTGGATATAAATCCTGACTTCGCCACTGTATACATACATGATATACATATATATGATATGTACACATATATATACAATTCATCTATATGTATATGTATGTATTCATATTTTTTCTTTCTGTCCAAAATAATTTTTGAAAACTTTAGTTTAAAAAATATTTTATAAAAAGAATAGGAGTTCTCCTTTGTCTTCGGAAATTTTACTTTATGAATTAATTTCTTTAATACTTGATATTATATTATCAAAGTTTAAGAAAAATAAATTCAATAAGGATTTAGAAAAATATATTAATCCTATGAAGAGGATTCTATCTATTTAACCTATTTATTTAATTTGTAATTATCAAAATAAATTAAAGGTTTGGAGACCTATCAATATGTAAACAGCAAATAAATACATATTAAGAGAAAAAATAAAATATTTAGAAAGAGAAAGTGCGTGAATTTTTTTTTAAAAAGAATAAGAACAATAACTTAGGGAGGGGTAATGAGTAAAAACTTTTAGATAGATAAATTGAATTAAAAAAAGAGACAGAAGTGAGTTCAAATGGCTAAATTTATAGAGGAAAAAATGAAAGAGAAAATAAATTTTCGAATAAAAATAAAAATTGGTAAAAAAAGTTAGACTTGTGTGCATACTATTAATATATTCTAGTACTTTCTCTCTTTAAAAATATAAGATCACTAATTAATTTGTTAAAGTCAACTTAATGCATTTTTAAATTTAAAATTAACATGAGTTTATTTTATTTTTTTTGTCAATATAATGATGAACATTTATAAATTATATAAAAAATATTATTTTTTATAAGATGATTTGGTGATGAGGGACACCTCGCATTCTTGAATGAGACGCCCCCTCATAATAATAATGTTTTGAAAAATTATAAAAGACTTTGTTAAAAGTTATGAAATGAATTGTAATTCCTCACCTTCTTCCTGCTTATCACTTGTGGTCTGTTACATAACATGAAAGGGGATATATTCAATTAAATAAAATGTTATTTTATATATTAGCTCATCCAATTATATGCGGTGTATTTCATCTTTCTTTATGCCTTATTATAATATTTATTATTTTATATTATTTAATAAATTATCTCAATTTTAAATATAAAAATGTCTAAATTAAATTTTAAAAATTAATAATGGACTTATAATTTGGAGCTGAGGTAGACAGGTAATATTAGTAGTTCACCGGTTAGGCAATCACCACGGTAAGGAAATTGTGGTGTTTATTTGTATTTGAATGCCTCTTAATTCACCCGTCTCTGATTAGGTCATAGGCAAATCTTGTTTGGTAAAAAAAAATTGCATCCTTAATCGTTAAGACAAACTCAAATCTGAACTATTAAAAGCTGCATCTTAATAGCTTATTTAAAATTTATGGACAAAAATAGCATCAATAAATATTGTACTCATTCAAAATTTTAAAGTCATTCAAATAAAATTTTTAAATAACTTAAAGGGTTAAAATGATAAAAATAGTGTCATTCAGATATTTTACATTTTTTAGTTATCAAACAGTTTTTTAGATTCAGATACTATTTTATTCAGATAATCTAATTTATTAAAATATATTAATCATTCAGATCTTAATTACTCAATTTTATCAAACACCACTATCGACGCGCAGGCTCATTTTGAATCTTAACCGTATATATGGTGCACATAGACTTGATACTATAGTTAGTTAACTGTTGGGTCAAACCATATTAACTGGAACCAAATGGGTTGGTTAACCATTTTTATTTATTCATGTTGGTTAAAGTTTAGACCCATATTTTTTAAAACAAATATAGTTCTGAACCGGTTAACCATTTTTCAACCTATATTCAATTTCGATCCAAATCGAAAAGTTCTTTTCTCATCTTTTCTTCGCTGTCGAGTGTCGACCCTTCCTTATCTTGTTCTTCGATGTCGACCCAGAGCAAAGTATATTGATTTTGTATCCGAGCTTCTTCTTATGATTTTGAATCAATTAGGTTCTTCTTCTGGTGATATTGAATCGATCTTTCCTACGTAACTTTTCGATCGATACGATTCTTTCTTCTGATCTTTGATCTTCTTTCGCGACTCTTCAACAGAGTGAGTTAATTTTCTACTTATATCTATTAAACTTAAAAATAATTTTTAATTTTAAATATGATTAATTTGACTATAAAAACAAATAATATCATTTTTATATTAGTACACATACTAAAAAATTCTGACTTAGTGAAATAAAATTATTGCAATTATTGATGGAGCAAGTTATTATTTGAGTAATTGTAATATCAGCTATAAAGTTGAGTAGAGGACATTTGGTCTGTGGAAGGAAGCTTTGTTCCAGCCTTCATTTTGCGAATTAAAATTGAAGCCCAACTCAACCACTTTCATCTCCTGGTACGTACGTACATATGTATAGGAAAAAAGTTTTTTTTAAAAAAAATTATATTATTGAAAGAAATCTATAGTCCAAAAGAAATGGACTAAGATATTTGAAGTACGTACAAAGTACAAACCAAGAACATATAATAACATCAAGTAAAACAAAAAAAAATTACTACCTCCATTTCTTAATAATTACTTTTTTAAAAGAAAAAAAATTAGTTTCAATTTATTTGTGGTTTACAATTTTCTAGGAGAAAAAAATTATTAATAATAATTTTGAAAAATTATTTAAATATGGAAGGGTATTAATAATTTCAATTTAAAATTTTATTAGTATAGTTTTTTAGCATTTTATTATTTATATTAATAATTTTTATATCATATTATTACGTAATTAATTTAATTGTGACGGTCACAATTTTATTCTTCAAAAGTTCTGTTTAAAAGTCAAAACAACTTAAAATGGTTAATATGGTTATTATGGTTTTGAACCATAACCATATAGTTCCAACCCACACAACTCATATTAAAAATGATTAATATGATTTTAGTTCTTAAATGAAACAATAATTATATTTTAAAAATCAAAATCAACTCATAACTATATTTTGTCAGGCATAAGTGTACACATGCTCGTTAGGTGAATCGGTGATTGGAACCTATCACCTTGTTTGTATATGATGTAAGCCATTAGGTAGTAGTTACGCATTAATTCCCAACTTGATTATTCTTCTTATGCTTTAAAAAGTAATCGATAATATTTTGGTAACAATAGATTAAATATAAAAAGATGATATAACATGATATAAATAATATATTAATTATAACTATTGGACCAACCCAATAACCCATATATCGTGGAATATCTATTATTACAATTTTATACATTATTTTGTATCTATTTTTTGTAAACATCTTTTATTACCGTAGCATTACTTAAAAATCATTATTCTAATTGTGTTTGTTTTGTTAATCTCTAGTTTGAAGGTGCTAGTTTTTATTTTTTATGGATCCGTTCTAATTATAAGATTAATATTAATTTTTGAAGTTAAATTAAAATATTTCCACACTTAAAAGAAAATTGATTTAGTTGTACGCAAATCAATACCTGTATTTAAAAGCAGAACTTAAGATTACTTTTTAAGTAATTGAAAGACTAATCAAGTTAACTCGGTAAAAATTCATATTATTCAACTGAGTTGACTCGGTAGTATTAAATGTTTAGTTAGTTTACTTCTTCTTCTTTTTTAATTATTGATAATAGGTATAAAAATCATAGCATTGGTAAGATACCCACGTCTCTTTAATTTTAAAATTTTATGAAACGTCTAATTTTTAAATTGACTTGATAATATATCTTCAACTACATAAATAAGACAATAAAACTTAAAAAACAACATAAATAAATAAGAGAATAAAACTTAAAAAATGAAAAGACGTGAGTAAGATATCCCATGTCTAATCATTTTTGGAGTTTCATGAATTCATTGACAAGACATCATCATGTACTTCATAAAATAATAGTAAAAATTTACGACTCCCTTCGTCCGCAAAAAAATGTTATAAGTATATTTTTTGAATAAGTCTTGGCAGACATGAAAGTTGGACAGGTTTATTGGATATTTTATAATTTTTTTTTTGTTTTTGCTGGTGACTCTTAAAAAATGTATAGTATTTATTTCAACAAGAATTTTTATAAAATATTGACAGTATAATCCTGTATTTGTATATATATCTAAATTACACCTAAAATACTATATTTTGTAAAAATTCTTGTTGGAATAAATACTATACATTTTTTAAGGGTCACCAGCAAAAAAAAAAAAATACAAAATGTCCAATAAACCTGTCCAGCTTTTCTGTCTGCGTAGCATTGCTCATATTTTTTTATACAAATTACTAAAAGTAAGATTGAGGAAAAAGAATAAAAAAATTTATATTTATCCTTAGTGATCTCATAATATTAAATAAAGTAATGTATCATTTTATTTTCTTATACTAATGGACTCCACTAAATGACATATTTACCTTTTATTTTGAAAACTGATATTTTTATATATATTTTTGATATTTTTACATAGTTTTCTCTCACATGAGAAGAAAGTGGGTTTCACCTTCATGTGAGTGGGGACCGTGTAAAAATATCAAAAATTCATATGGAAATAATATTTCCATTTACTTTTTGTACCTTAAGTCATCATTAATTTTAAGGACAAAAAAATATATAACTTGAGTCATCTTTTTGAGGAGGGAGTATTATTATATATTTGAACCATTACTATTAATTATTATTATTATTATTAGTATTATTATTATTATTATTATTATTATTAGTACTATTATAATAATAATAATTATTATTATTATTATTATAATTATAATTATTATTGTTCTTCTTATTGTTATTATTATAATTATTACTATTATATATATATATATATATACACACACACACACACACACACACACACACACACACACACACACCACGATCAGGCACGGGCCTATAGACTAGTAAATTATAAATCTTGTAAACAATCAAAATCGTACTACTAATTAAACATTGCTTGGTTTTAAAAATTAAATGATTTACATCAATTCAAACTTAATTTTATATTTTGGAATTAATAATTTTTTAGGTAAATTTATGATTTTATAATGCAATTTTTATATATAAAATATTTTAAATTGACTTTCAAAGTCAATATAATTTTATGCTACGTTTGGATTTGAGTAATGAAAGTGGGAATGTAATGACTTATTCATATGAAATGAAAAAAATTGTGTTTGGTTCTTTAAGAGAGGAAAAACATATGGAATGAATCATTTCAACTAGAATGGAATGAATCATTCCACTCTTCATTCCATTTATTCAATTCAAACATAGCATAGCATAGGAAATACTCCCTTCGTCCCAGGATAAAAGTCCTGGTAGACTTTTCACGCATATTAAGAAGAGGAATAAAATGACAAAATTGCCCATAATAATGTCATTAAATATGGAGAGAGAATTAGAATAAGAAAAGTATGAGATATTTAATGCTACGGGCATAATAGGAAAAAATGTGTAAAAGTTTGTTTATTAAAAGAAAGAGGACATTTAACATGGGACAACCCAAAATAGTAATAAGGATTTTTATCCTAGGACGGAGGGAGTATAAGATTAATTATTAACTTTTTTAAGTCAAAATAAATTATTTTTAGCTCAAACATTGATATTAATTCATTTAGTTTTATACAATGCAATAAAAATTATAAACTACCTAAATATTACTACCAATTATAAGTTTTTTTGTTTTCAAAAGTTAAATAAATCATAAAAATATTTTAAATTAATTTTGTAAGACCCCGAATTTTATGAAATAAAAGTATTCAAATTTTCATATAATTATTGTGACGCCCCCAAAATAGGTTCATTCCATCCAACCCATTCTGAGTCGCCAAATACATGGTACAGAAATAACTACAACTTCAATAATACAAATGTCGTGTGAAATACGACAATACATCTTAATGAGTTTAAATCTGAGATATTGCCGTCTAGACAATATCCACACGCAAATAAATCCCCATCATAATTATTGATACATTATTTTACAAAAATGGTGAGGACTACTAAACAACTCTCTCTAGAACCTTCATTCCATACCCCGACTCGATCCTGCTATGTTCTCACCTCCTGAGAAGAAAATGGAACAACAAAGAAAAGGGTGAGCTCAACTAGCCCAGTAAAGAATATTATGACTAAGATAATATACAACAAATTATCATTAGTCTTCAACAGGGAAAAATCTAATAGAATACAATAGACAACAAGTTTTAGATCAACAAATGCAGCGGAAACAGCAATCCATTAGAAGAGTCACGTAGAGAAAGAATTCTACTGTCTTCTAAGGTTTAAAAGTCCATCATCAATAGTTTATCCCTGTAATAACAATCAATATACATCTTTGCACTACAGGCCAAAGATATTCATTTAAATCACCAATTGGTCATGTTCATCTCAACACCTGTTCATCTTTGCACTACAGGCCAAAGATATTCATCAGTTAATCGTTCATCTTGCACTACTGCCAAAGATATTCATCAAGTATCACCATTAAGGAATGAGAGGATGATGAAAAATATTTTAAGAAACGAATCCGAGTGATATAGAAGGACAAATATTAGGGATTAAACAACAGTTTATCCAAGATCGATAATACTTCATAATAAACGATTTTGAAGCGAGAACTCAAAATAACGATCAAAACATGGATACAATCAAAGATAGTAGCCAAAATAGACATCTTGGACAAAAAGAAAAATTTTTTTTTTAAAGGTGAATAGTCTTGATATCGTGAATAGTAACCCAGTTACACAAAAAGATAGAAATTTCACAAAAAATATCTTCACGCTTCGTGAATAGTACTCATGAATAGTAACTTCGTGAATAGTAACTCGTGAATAGTAACTCATGAATAGTAACTGGAGCATGAAAAAGTTCCAAATTTGATAAAAAGTTCAACTAATATTTTGGCATAATGATATTGAAGAAAATAATATCATTTCATGAAAGAAATAACATCCCTTACCTCAAAATAACAAGTACTTACATTTGTATTTTTGGTATAGTCTTGATGTAAACTCGCATAGATATAGCAACACTCAAAGTATACTCACAAGAATACGCTCGATAATATAGAGAGAGAAAGAGAGAAAACTTAGTTTTCGGTGTGATTTTCAATTCTAACTTAGCCTCTATTTATAGGAAAATGTTAGAACGCCAAAAAGGAGACTAAATTAATAAAATATATTATTCTTTATTCAAAATTCCTACCCACATGTTTTGAAAACTCTAGCATGCCTTCTTTGGTCAAAATCATCACCCACCCATGTGCCAACAACCACAAAAACGTTTTTCTTATATAAAATAATTAAAACTTCCAAAAATCAATTATTTGAACTCCTAACTTCAATAATTCATGATAAATAGCCCTTTTGTCGGAAAATTGAATCTCGCAACCTTATATAGGAAATTCAATTCTCTACAACTTTCTGTAGGAAGATTTTCCAAATTCAAGCAGAAATTATCCAAATTCATAAATGAGCGATTTTACGAGTTTATAATCAATTTTTTGGTCAAGAATTGTGTCCACCGCAAACACACAAAACATATGTTAAATATTTAATGCCACAAAATACTCTACCTCCTCATATACTCATATATCCCACATTCATTATAAAATATCAATTAGTTAATATATTATTAAAATAATATATTTAAATAAATTATTTTATCGAAAAAAGATAAAATATTAATTTTCAACAATTGTCACATTAAAAATTTTCTCCATCTATATCCACATAAAATCAATATCATATAAATCAATAATTAATTATTCACAAATAATATTATAGAATCACATTACTAACAACCGTGCGGTTCCCAAGAAAGAGGGGCTTTCCAATAAGAATTTTCTCCTTCTTGGTAGCATGATTAGGTGACCAAACCTCTCCTTGATGCAGAACTTTCTAGACATTGCCAATAATGTTATCGATAATATTATTCAAATAATATGAATTATTGATTTGATAATGGAAATCTTGTGTAATGACAATTATTGAAACAACGGTGATACCAAATATCCACGCGCAGACAATTATTGAATCAATATAATATTGATAAAGAACTCATCGTAACAATTATTGAGTAGTGCCTTCACGTAAGGATCAATAATTCAACAATCATTGTGCAATACAGGTGTGCTTCTTTGTAAACCGACGCATATTCGTATTTTAACCACCGGGTATTCCAACAAATGTAAAGCAGTAATAACTACGTAGATTATTTTTAAACAACTCATATTTGTCGTTTTCTTCCTCCAATCGCTTTCAGTTATGGGGCCCACATGTGGTCATGCGCCATCGCATCACGAATATTCTCGACGATCACGAATATTCCACGACCAAATGAATATTCCCTGACAACAATGAATATTTTATAACCACTTGCTTATTTTGTAAAATTTGCGCATTTTACCCATAACTAACCACATTAATCAAATCAACCCTTACTATTTCAAAATAATAAATAAAGGAAATTCCATTTTATTTAAAAAAAAAATCGGGGTCTTACAACTATTATTCTATTCAGTTAATGGTTAAATTAATAAAAAGTTAAAGTTAAGGGTGATATGTGAATATTTACGAAGTAAGCAAGTTGTCATAAAATATTCGTTGTGTCGGAGAATATTCGTTTGGTCGGAGAATATTCTTTTTGTCGGGAAATATTCGTACGACGGCGCAATCATTGGTGGACCCTACAACGGAATAACTGTCATATATAGAAAGTGACAGAATTAACTTTTGTATAAAAATAACAACAAAATTTTTACCGTTAAACTGTTAAAATACTCGGTGATAAAAAACAATCTGATGTCTGGTGTTGTTACATGATAACACATACATTACACAATACCTCTGATTATTGATGATTACGTAAGAAGTCACTCAATTTCATTCAATAATTGTCACAGTAATTGCTAGTATCTCATATTATTGATTCAATTATTGTCACATCATCATCTGCACAATATTTTATATTATTAAACAAATAATTGACAAGTCACAGTTATTCATATTATTATTTGCATTATTGACAATATCTAGAAAGTATTGTCGAGAAAATGAGTTAGGTTATTTAATTGCGCGCTAGTAAGGAAAAATCCTTATCGAAAAGCTCTCTCTTTCTTAAGAACGATCTGATTGTCAATATTGTAAGTTAAAATATTAATGATGAATAATTATTGAAAGATTAAAAATGTGTTATATATATTTATTAGCGATAAGTGATGAGATTTAATTTAATAGTTAATCAAGACTAATTAAATAGTTTTCTAACTAAGAAAGCAAAAGTGTGTATAAAACACAAGAAAATGAAATTAAAACTCGAATTTGATTTCGGAATAGAATTTTGATGAGCGGACTACTCGGTTGAATCCGAAGCGATGAATCTAGTAAGAAAAGATTGTAAACTTGATATGGTTTCAAGGTTGACTTTTTGGTCAAAGTCAACAGT
Source organism: Panax ginseng (assembly GCA_020205605.1). Classification (NCBI taxonomy): domain Eukaryota; kingdom Viridiplantae; phylum Streptophyta; class Magnoliopsida; order Apiales; family Araliaceae; genus Panax; species Panax ginseng. The sequence continues at coordinate 37,307,454 of CM035127.1, read as the reverse complement.
TGATTTTATATAGCAAAGTTAAACATAGAGTTCGGAGCTCAATTTGGAGATGTGAACAAGATATTTGAGTTCGATACGATGAATTTATTCAAAATAAACTAAAACACAAAATTTGTCGGGGTTGATTTTTTTGTCAAAAAGTCAACAGTTGACTTTTTTGAAAAAAAGTCAAATTTTGAAAATTCAAAGATGAAATTGTTGATAAAAATATTTTCATTATGTTGGAAATATTAATGTTAGTGAAAATCGACATTTATTTCCGGATGTACTATTCATGAGTATTATTCACAATGGAATTTATTTTTCTTTTCTTTGTCCAAGTTATATTTTATGAATTTTATTCTTGAAATTGAATCCATGGTTTGATCTTCATGTTGACAATTTGGACATTCTTGAACTCTGGATAAATTGAATTATAAATATGTAATATTTATCCTTGATCTCACTTGATTAATTCTTAATATCATTGTTATAATCCTCAGACTTAAATTTGTGTTAGAAAGTTATCTTTGGCCTGTAGTGCAAAGATGAACTGTTGATTGGTATGATTATAACTAAGAATTTTGTGATGCCCCCAAAATAGATATACATCACCTATTCTGAGTCGCCAAATACATGGTACTGAATACAAATACAACTAATTATACAACAGTCGTGTAAAAATACGACAAAATATATGTTGTGAGTTTTAATACAAATATTGTCATCTAGACAATATCCACACTCAAAATAAGTCCTCAATACATTTATTAACACACTATTTCACAGAATAGTAAAGACTACTAATGCTATCCTCTGGACCATCACTCCGTTCCCCGACTAGTCCCTGCTACGTTCTCATTTCCTGAAGAGAACAATAAAAGCAAAAGGGGTGAGCTCAACTAGCCCGATAAGAAATATTATGACTAAGATAATGCAGAATAAATTATCATTAGCCTTCAACAGTGTTAAACTGATAAAATATAACAAACATCAAGTTTAATTCCAGCAGAACAAGCAATCCATTAGAAGAGTCAAGTAGGGAATAAAATCTACTATCTTCTATGATTTAAAAGGTTTTTCATCACTTTTATCGTTTGAGTCGACTTAATAAATAATCCGTATCATCAGAATCACCCTGCACTACTGCCGAGGATATTCTTTAGTATCACGACCACAATTATCCATGCACTACGGGCCAAGAATATTTGTGTATTCATTAATGGTCATGATCATGCCAACAACATTCCATCAATGCACTACGGGCCAATGAGGACTTTACCACATCATTTATAACATTACGGTCATGATTACACCGAATAATCCACAGTCATAATCATACCAAATCCATCTATGCACCACAAAAGCCACGGATGACTTTCAAAAAATATAAACATGAGGATGATGACAATGATATAAGAATTCAATAAAACGAGTTCAAGAATTAATTTATTCAGGAACTAATAACGTCCAAATTGTCAACATGATACTTCTTTGTAGAGTAAAATTCAAGAATGCTCAGAAGAATATTTCCATGAAAAGATACTGGATGAAGCGCAAATATCAAGAATATTTCACTAATTTCATGGAGTATAGAAGTCAAAACTTTAACCAACTGAGTATAATAAGGAATGGAATAACAAAAGAAATCACCAGGCATGCGATAAAACGCATACATGCGAGTTATTCAATAGAATAATAATTAACGGAACCGGTCGGCGTAAAACACACAGACGAGGATATTCCAATGAGAATAATAAAGGCGGAATCGGTCCGGCACAAAAGCGCGTAAACGGGATAATCAATGAGAATAAAAAGGCGGAATCGGGTCCATCGTAAAACGCATGCAGACGAGGATATTCCAGCGAGAATAATAAAAAGGCGAAATCAGTCCGCAGTAAACATACGAGACGAGGATATTCCAATGCGAATAATAACGAATGGAATCACAGAAGAATTTCACCAAGTATAGGGTAGCCCGTGTATACAAGTTATTCCAACCGAATAATAAATAATGGAATAATGAAGTTCTCTTCACGAATACAAAAGAAATAATACCCCTTCAAGTAAAAGAAAGCTGGATTAGCAAAAGAAAAAGAAAGGTACTTCTCTCTTCTATAATTCTCTCTACAGAGTTTCGGTGAATTCGTAAGAAATAATGAAAGAATGAGCTTCTATTTATAGAAGAATGGATTGCATAGTAACTAATTCATGAGCGATCCAGATTGATTTACTTTTAATGGACGGTCCATATTTAAAGCAAAATCTTTTTAAATAAAATATAATATATATATATATATTATATATATATATATATACTCAATGGTCATTATTACCCCTAGTGATACAATCTATCAAAACCTCGTGAATCTCTCTCGACCATCAAATTATTACGAGTATATATATATATATATATATATATATATATATATATATATATATATATATATATATATATATATATAATAATAATAGTTGTACTCCTCCCTACCCACTTTCTAATTCATTACATATATATATATATATATATATATATATATATATTTATATATATAATACATATAATACTCCATCCTGACTCAGCCAAAATAACTCCCCCCCCTCACTTTTCATTTAATTTTCAAACGTGGCCCCCACGTTAATATATTAAAAAAAATTCTACCGATTATTTTGAAAAATGGGTAAATGGGAGGTCCACAAAATAAGCAAAATTTATATCAAATACTATAGCAATAATTGAACAAAACTGAGTGACTTCTTATGTAAGCATCAATAATCAATACCGTGTGCTACTATGCAACCACGCGTATTACTGTACTTTTAACACCGGGTGTTTCAACAGTTAACGGTAAAACTTCCGTCGTTATTTTCATAAAAAGATATTTTTATCGTTTTTTCAATCCGACAATAATTCTGTTGTGGGGTCCACCAATGATTGTGCCGTTGTACGAATATTCTCTGTTAAAACGAATATTCCCCGATCAATCGAATATTATATAACAACTTACGTACTTTGCAAAATTTATAAATATTATCCACAACTATAAAATTATATCAAATTTACTCCATAATATTCAAAAATGATATTTATAGAAAATTCATCTTTATTAAAAAGTTGGGGTCTTACGACCTCCCCTTCTTATGAAATTTCGCCCTCGAAATTAGGGTACGTACCTTGTATGTTGAAGAGTTAAGGATACCTTGTTTTCATTTCAGATTCTAACTCCTAGGTCATTTCCTCAACATCGTGGTTCCTCCATAAAACTTTGACTTAAGGTATAACCTTCGAGCGTAGAATATGTTCTTTCTTATCCAAGATTTGAACAGGAACCTCTTCATACGTTAAATCTTCCTCTATTTTGTCCAGTTCTAACTCAATAATGTGGTTCGGGTCTTTCATATATTTACGTAACATGGATATATGAAAAATGTTATGAACACGAGACATACTTGGCGATAAAACGAGTCTATAGGCCACAGTTCCTATTCGATCGAGGATTAAAAATGGGCCAATGAATCGAGGATTGAGCTTTCCTCTCTTTCCAAATCTCGTAACTCCTTTTTATGGAGCAACACGTAACAACACATGATCTCCTATATCGAATTTCACGTCCTTTCGATGAAGATCAGCATAACTCTTTTATCGATCTTGTGAGGTTTTTATACGTTGCCGGATCGTTTGAATCTTTTTTGTAGTCATACATACCAACTCCGGTCCCAACAATGTTGCTTCACCCACCTCATCCCAGCATACTGGAGAACGACACTTTCTTCCATACAACGCCTCAAATGGAGCCATGCCAATACTTGCTTGATAACTGTTATTGTAGGAAAACTCCACCAATGGTAAGAACTTGTCCCAACTTTCCTTGAAGTCAAGGACACATAGTCTTAATAAATCTTCTAGAGTTTGAATAGTCCTCTCTGATTGTCCGTCCGTCTGAGGATGATATGCCGAACTAAATTGTAAATTCGTGCCCATAGCTTTTTGCAAACTAACCCAAAATTGTGAAGTGAATCTTGGGTCTCGATCAGAAACTATGGATACTGGCATACCATGCAGTCTTACAATCTCGTTTATGTACATACGAGCAAGAATTTCAAGTGTATAAGTTTCTCGTATAGGTAAGAAATGAGCAGACTTGGTCAATCTATCAACAATGACCCAAATCGCATCTATGCCTTGAGAAACCCTAGGAAGACCAGTAACAAAATCCATGGTAATGTGCTCCCACTTTCATTCAGGAATTTCAAGTGGTTGCAATTGACCTTTTGGTACTTGATGTCTCGCGCTTGACTTCGTTGACAAGTTAAACACCTCGAGATAAGCAAGGCTATCTCTCTCTTCATGTTGCTCCACCAAAATGTATGGCGAAGATCACGATACATTTTGGTACTCCCAAGATGGATTGCAAATGGTGTGTTGTGCGCCTCCATCATGATTTTATACTTTAAATCGAGGTCGTTAGGAAAACAAAGTGCGGAGTTGACTCAAGTATTCCTTCTTCATCGATTCTTGCTTTTGGTATAGCACCTTCCTCTGCACTTTCTTCCTCTCATACGCATCACTCCAGTGCGTAGTTTGAGCGACTTTAACTTTATCAATTAAAGTTGGTTCTACTCGTATATTCGCCATCATCACATGGGTCCTGAGTCTTTAACTCTATGTCCATCCTTTGCAAGTCACACAAAATGGGCCTTTGTGTTGACAATATCTTTCGTGCTTGTATATGATCTTCTACTCAATGCGTCGGCTACCACATTCGCTTTTCGAGGATGGTATTGGATGGTATAATCATAATTTTCAGCAGATTCAAGCCAACGTCGTTGTCGCATGTTGAGTTCCTTTTGAGTGAAGAAATATTTGAGGCTTTTATTATCCGTAAAGATCTCCACTTTCTCCCCATACAAGTAATGCCTCCAAATCTTTAGTGCGAAAACGACTGCTGCCAACTCTAGATCATGAGTAGGATAATTCCTCTCATATTTTTTGAGTTGTCGTGAGGCATAGGCTATGACTTTCCCATGTTGCATGAGAACACATCCCAACCCTTTGCCCGAAGCATCACTGTAGATGATAAATCCCTCCGAGCCAAATGGTATTGTCAGAACAAGTGCTGAAATGAGTCTCCTCTTGAGTTCTTGAAAACTCTTCTCACATTCTTCACTCCAACTGAACTTTGTATCTTTCCGAGTCAACTGAATTAGTGGAGTAGCGATTCGAGAAAATCCTTCCACGAATCTTCGATAATAACCAGCTAAACCGAGAAAGCTACGCACTTCGGTCACTGATTTAGGTTGCTCCCAGCTTTGAATAGCTTCAATCTTTGTAGGGTCAACAGATATTCCATGACTTGATACCACATGCCCAAGGAATGCTACTTCCTCAAGCCAGAACTCACATTTCTTCAACTTGGCATAAAGCTTATATTCACGAAGCTTTTGGAGTATCAGCCTCAAGTGTTACTCATGATCTTCATGGCTTTTGGAATAAATAAGGATATCATCAATAAAGATGACCACAAAGTGATCCAAATATTCCTTGAATACTCGATTCATCATATCCGTGAAAGCAGCAGGAGCATTAGTCAATCCAAAAGACATGACTAGGAATTCATAATGCCCGTACCGAGTTCTGAAAGCCGTCTTTGGAATGTCATCGGTTCTAATCTTAAATTGGTGATATCCAGAATGAAGATCAATCTTTGAAAAGAATTTGGCACCTTTTAACTGGTCAAACAGGTCATCAATACATGTCAATGGGTACCTATTTTTGATGGTGACATGATTCAAATCCCGATAATCAATACAAAGTCGCATACTCCCATCTTTCTTCTTCACGAATAGAGCAGAGCACCCCTCAAGGAGAAGTACTAGGACGAATAAAAGCTAATGTCTAACAATTCTGCAGTTGGGTCTTTAACTCCTAAAGTTCAATAGGAGCCATTTGATATGGGGCTTTGGAAATGGGTTTTGTCCGGGGTTCAAGGTCGATACAAAATTCAATTTCACGATCGAGGGTAGGCCGGGAAGTTCTTGAGAAATCGTCGGAAATTCATTAACAATAGAAATATCATTCAAAACCCGACATATTTTGTTTAGATCCGTGACATGAGCTAAGAAAGCTTGACATCCATTTTTCAATAAACGAATAGCTTTATGGCTTGAGATGATAGTGATTGATTTTAATGGTTTGGTTGCTTGAATTCACATAATAGGTTGGTTAGGAATATGAAAGCTAACAACCTTATGAAAACAATCAATTTTTGCATGATGAGTAGTTAACCAATCAATCACTAGAATCACATCAAATGCAAGTATTTTTAATGAAATAAGATCGACAGGTAATGTGAGGGTACCGATTTGAACCAAACAAGACTTATAAATAGTGGATGTAATGAAGGTTTCTCCCAACGGAATTTTCACAGATAAGTCAAAGTCTAATTTCTCCGGAGTCAAATTTAATCGTTGAGCGCAAGTAGGAGAAATAAAAGAATGGGTAGAACCGGTATCAAATAAGGTATAGACTTAAGCTAGAGTTTATGATAAAAAGCTTACGTGATGACCTCGTTCGGGTTCCTTGCTTTCTGGGAGGTCACTACAAACGCTCTCCCTTGCACCACCGGCTTTGACTTTTCTAGGACGGCCTTTGGTGCCTCCATCCTAGCTAAACTTGTCTTCGGTGAACGACAAAATCGGGCTAGGTGACCTTCTCTTCCACAATTATAACATGCTTTGGATGGCATCGCGCAGTTTGGACTGATGTGTCCCTCCCCTCCGCATTTGAAAAATGTGATAGGTGGTCGTTCCCCTTCCTTAACAACGGGTGCTGGTGCTGACGTCTTTCCATCATTGTTGAATCTCCTCTTCTTGAAATGTCCATTCTTATTGTTTTGGCCCTGATTACCACCGAAATGGTTACCATTTCTAGCATATTGATTCCCTTAACGCTTGTTGTCACCGCTTTGATGACTTCTCTCACTGGTATTATTATTTTTCCGGCTGCTCTCTTTTGGTTGCGTTGACTCGTTATCGCGCTCCACTAACTGAGCCCTATTTACAACATCTGAATACAAACACAGTTTAAGAGAAATAAGATATTGACATATCTCCGGCTTCAAACCTCTTAAAAACATCCGCGTCATTCTCTCTTCATTATCAACTAAGTGGGGCCTGAAAAGGGATAACTTCGGCAAACTTGGCCCCGTCTTGTGACACGGTCATGTTATTCTGCTCCAGCTTGATGAACTCTACCTCTTTCATGTGACGAATACTTTCGGGAAAGTACTTGTCATTAAATAGTTCTTGGAACTTCTCCCAAGACATCTTTAGTACGGCAGGTTGAGTACGTTTTACCGATTCCCACCAATAATCTGCCTCTCCTCGTAACATAAAGGTGGCAAATGGCACCTTTTGCTCCTCAGAGCATCCCAAGACATCAAATATCTTGGTGATCTGCTTTATCCATGCTTCCTCCTTAAGTGGTTTTAGCTCTCCAATAAACTCTGGTGGTCCCAACTCCTTGAACTGTTTAACGGTGACCGTCCTAGAGCTTTCAGTGTTTTCACCTGCATTTTGGACAGGAGCCACTCTTGCCTGATGTTGTATGAATTGTATAAAGCCTCCGAACATTCCATCGTTAAATCATCAGTCGGTGTTGTTGTTTGCACGAGGATTGTTGCTTTTAGATGCACATTATCACGATTATTGATCCGTGGAGACTCAGCGGTCTCCTGTGCTCCATTGCTATTCTCAACATTCTCGGATGTCATTTTGAGATCTCGCCACAAAACAAGGGTTAATTAACATATAACATAATATCCTTATACTCTGACCGACCAATTAAATATTAAATAAACTTAGGTAGGTCATACTAGCGAAAGAATTCCCGTCTCTCCCTCCTAGTTCTAGTCTCACACCTTAGCTGGGGATCATATCCTAAGCTTTGATACCAAGCGTGGCGCCCCAAAATAGATATACATCACATATTCTGAGTAGCCAAATACATGGTCTGAATACAAATACATCTAATTATACAACAGTCGTGTAAAAATACGACAAAATATATGCTGTGAGTTTTAATACAAATATTGTCATCTAGACAATATCCACACTCAAAATAAGTCCTCAATACATTTATTAACATACTATTTTACAGAATAGTGAGGACTACTAATGCTATCCTCCTGGATAGTTACTCGTTCTGACTAGTCCCTCGCTACGTTCTCATTTCTGAAGAGAACAATGAAAGCAAAAGGGTGAGCTCAACTATCTTGTAGAAGAAATATTATGACTAAGATAATGCGAGAATAAATTATCATTAGCCTTCAATGAGTGTTAAGCGATAAAATATAACAAACATCAAGTTTAGCTGCGGTGAACAAGAAATCCATTAGAAGAGTCAAGTAGGGAATAAAATCTACTATCTTCTATGATTTAAAGGTTTTTCATCACTTTTATAATCGGAACTCGACAATAAATAATCCACATCATCGAATCACCCCTGCACTACGGCTAAGGATATTCTTTAGTATCACGACCATAATTATCCATGCACTACGGGCCAAGAATATTTGTGTATTCATTAATGGTCATGATCATGCCAACAACGGTCCATCAATGCACTACGGGCCAATGAGGACTTTACCACATCATTTATAACATTACGGTCATGATTACACCGAATAATCCTTGGTCATAATCATACCAAGTCCATCTATGCACTACAGGCCACAGATGACTTTCAAAAACTATAAACATGAGGATATTGACAATGATATAAGAATTCAATAAAACAAGTTCAAGAATTAATTTATCCAGGAACTAATAGTGTCCAAATTGTCAACATGATACTTCTTTGTAGAGTAAAATTCAAGAATGCTCAGAAGAATATTTCCATGAAAAGATACTTGATGAAGCGCAAATATCAAGAATATTTCACTAATTTCATGGAGTATAGAAGTCAAAAATTTAACCAACTGAGTATAATAAGGAATGGAATAACAAAAGAAATCACCAGGCATGCGATAGACCGCACAAGCAGGTTATTCCAACAGAATAATAATTAACGAAACCAGGTCCGGCGTAAAACACACTGGACGAGGATATTTCAATGAGAATAATAAAAAGGCGGAATCGGTCCGGCGTAAAAGCGCATGACATGATATTCCAATGAGAATAATAAAGACGAAATTAGGTTCGGTAGTAAAAGCATGTGAGACGAGGATATTCCAATAGAATAATAAAGACGGAATCAGGTCCGGCGTAAAATGCACAGACAGGATATTCCAACAGAATAACAACGAATGGAATCACAGAAGAATTTCACCAAGTATAGGGTAGCCCGCGTATACAGGTTATTCCAATCGAATAATAAATAATGGAATAACAGAAGTTCTCTTCATGAATACAAAAGAAATAATACCCCTTACAGTAAAAAAAATTGGATATAGGAAAAGAAAGGTAGCAGACTTCTCTTCTTCTCTCTCTCTATAATTTTCTCTCTCTAGAGTTTCAGTGAATTCGTAAGAAATAATGAAGGAATGAGCTTCTATTTATAGAAGAATGGACTGCATAGTAACTAATTCATGAACGGTCCAGATTGATTTACTTTTAATCGGACGGTCCATATTTAAAGCAAAATCTTTTAAATATAATATATATATATATATATATATATATATATATATATATATATATATATATATATATATATATATATATATACACTCATATGGTCATTACCCTTGTGATACAATCTTTAAAACCTCGTAAATCTATATATAACCATCAAATTATTATATATATATATATATATATTAATAATAATAGTTGTACTCTCTCCGTCCACTTTCTAATTCATATATATATATATATATATATATATATATATATATATATATATATATATACATATAATACTCCATCACTAAACCAAAATAACCCCCCCCACTTTTCATTTAATTTTCAAACGTGGCCCCACATTAATATATTAAAAATTTTACCGATTATTTTGAAAAATGGGTAAATGGGAGGTCCACAAAATAAGAAAAATTTATATCAAATACTATAGCAATAATTGAACAAAACTGAGTGACTTCTTACATAAGCATCAATAATCAATACCGTGTGCTACTATGCAACCACGCCAGATATCGCACTTTTAACAAGGGTGTTTCAGCGATTAACGGTAAAACTTCCGCCGTTATTTTCATAAAAATATATTTTATCGTTTTCTCAATCAAACAATAATTTTGTTATGAGGTCCACTGAATGATTGTGCCATCGTATGAATATTCCTGTTAAAACGAATATTTCCCGACCAATCGAATATTATATAACAACTTGCGTACTTTGCAAAATTTATAAATATTATCCACAACTATAATATTATATCAAATTTACACCATATATTCAAAAATGATATTTATAGAAAATTCATCTTTATTAAAAAGTTGGGGTCTTACAAATTGTGTATTGTTATAATCATGATTGGAATTGTGTATTGGTATAATCATGACAGTTGGTGTTACAGTTGTATGTCTTTGGTCCGTAGTGCAAAGATGAATTATTGATTATTAGTTTTACAATTGAACATCTTTCGACCGTAGTGCAAAGATAGACAATTGATTGGTATGATCATGACCATTGATATTGATGTTGAATATCTTTGGCCCGTAGTGCAAAGATTGACAATTGATTGGTATGATCATGATCATTGTTGTTACATTTGAATGTCTTTAGTGTAGGGTGTAAAGACGATATGATTATTGAGTGTCTTTATTGAGTGAAAGTTCTATTAAGCTTTTGTGGCAAAGAGAAACTGTTGATTTACATTATTATAAACATGAATTGTGAATTTAACTATAATCTTTGGTGGTTCAGGTGAAGACAGGTAATGCAAGTTCTCTTTGTCTTGGGTACAACAAAGAACTGTTGATGGGTATTATAGGAATGAAATATTAATGATGGACTTTTAATTTGGAGGAGATAGTAGACATTATATTCTACTTGACTCTTCTAATGGATTGTTGATTCCGTTGTAATTATGGTTGAACACTTTTACCATCTACCATATGTTCTAAATATTTGATTTATTACTGATGAAGGCTATTGATAATTTGATTATCTTTAGTCATAATACTCTTTACAGGACTATTTGTGCTCACCCTTTTGTTTACAACTCCTTTCAAGTAATAAGAGTGTAGCTGGGTCAAGCGGGGATAACAAGGGAATAGAGTGATGGTCTGTGACTGTTGAAGTTTCTCAATACATTATAAAAACAGCATGACAATATATAATTGTATTGATGACTTAAAATGTGTGTGTCGTATTTTATATGTCATTTAATAGTAAATTTTGGTAACAATAATAGGGTGAGGTGAACTCAAATTTGGAAGCATCAAAAATACACCCCATTAGAATGAGGAGGACATAAATCTTTCCGTGTTCCTTTGAAGACTTGAAATATTTGTTGATGTATTTTATATGACATTGTAATAATTTGGATGTGTATATTGTCGTATTATATTCAGTACAATATTTGTACTGAAACTCACAACTTATGTGTTGTCATATTTTGCACGACAGTTTAATAGTTGTAAATAAGAAGATTTGTATTTGGATTATGTAGTATGTATTTGGCGATCCAAAATGAGTTGTGTGTACCTATTTCGTAGCGTCACAGATTTTAAAAAGTAAAACTTGATCTTATATTTAAATGAATATTTTTTAGGTAAAATGTATGATAATTTATATTGTATTTTATTATTTCTTAATGGTAAAAAGGAAGGTGAGGAACATATAACTTGGTGAGTTGTCACACGAAAATGATTTTATTTTGTGTAATTGTGTGTGTATATATATAATACTCCTAGTGTGTACAAAAAAATATTTTATAATTCTTTAAAATAGTGTTATTTTGACAAATAGCATACATTGAATCACGATGTGTCTCCACTTCCCTTTTTAATTTTTATTATTTTAATTTATACGTTTAAGGTAAAAAGTATGACTTTATAGTGCATATATTAAATTTAATCGTATAAAAATAATTAATTCGTTAAAAATAAAAATTAGGTTCAATATATTCTACGGTCGACCACTAGTTCAATGATCAATGTTACTAGTTCAATATCTGATAAGTAATAAATTGATAACAAATAGTTCATGATACCCAGCGAAACGCGAATTTTATTATAAAAAATAATAATAATAATAATAATAATTATTATTATTATATATTTGTATTATACTTTACTAATATATTAGTTATAATAATAATAAATTAATATTATGTACGATGATTTTCATAATAAAATTATTTCCTTGAATATATACTATTTAACTACTAGTGTATAACTAATTATTTATGAAAAATTAAATAAATTTAAAAATCTAAAATAACAATTCATCTATTTATATAATTTAAATGATAGTATTTATCTTTAAATTAATGTTTATTTGTTTATATATACATCTATTTATGTAATAATAACTTTTATTTAAACTCAAATAGTTATACTTATATGATTTAATAACAAAAAATTATTATATTATAAATATTATTGTTAGCAAAAATATGAATTTTAAAGAACACTAACTAAATTTAAAAATGTATAAAAATAAGAGATAGTAATAAATACATAATTATGATAGTAAGAATGCAGATGAAAAGATTTTAAATCAAATAAAAAATGAAAAAAAAAATAGTTTAGGGTTGAAGGATCACTATTTACTCTTAAATTTTAGGACCGAGACACCATTTTGTGATGTTAATTATATACAAATACTTTTGTATTATTGATGAAATTAACTACTCTGATAATTGTTGTATCCTTCCACGGTTGCCCTTTTTTAGTGTTCAATCCGACAAAGTATAGCATATAATAAATTATTTTAAAGGTACAAAAAAATTACTAGTAAATGTTTTGCACCCACTTAATTTATTGAAAATTTTTTATAGTAAAATTAAAAATAATGATACAGACACAAATTATTCTATAAATATTTTATAAACTGTTGATGTGATATACTCCACCTCAACTTTTTATGTAGGACCGAAGACTACATTGAAACAATATTTTAATCAATATACTAAAATAAAATATATCACATCAATAATTTATAAAATATCTATAGAATAATTTATAAAATATGTGGATTTTTGTTTAGAGATTACTCCACTATGGGTTGTTTCACTTGTTTGCCAGCTTCTTGGGAATTTTATTGGCCGACAAACTCCGTTGTGTGAATTAATATTATGTGTAAAAAAATTTCAAACATTCTACAAGATTGAAATAAAATATATTAAAATCGTATTTTGTTATAAAAGAATAAAATATTATAATAAAAAACTTAAAATGATAATTCCTTCAAATAAAATAATATATAATTAAAAAAATGGTCAATCGTAACAACATATTCTCACAAACAATCATATTTTAAAAATAATAATAGAATATATAGATATGTGTCGTTCTTCAAAAAGAACAAACGGAAGAATAAACCGTCATGATAACGTCACACTTAAATTTGAACAATCTATCTTCATCAATTCACACCCCGAAAAAAATAAAATCAATAAAAATTATTTCCAAAACAATTTTTTTTTCAAAAAAGATGATAATAAAACCCGCTCACAAAAAGAAAAATAAATCATAATTAAACATAAAAGGCTAAAACCTAAAAATAACTTGTATTAATATATCATCAGACAAAATTCTTCAATCGTTTCAAGTTATAACATTATTATTAATTTTTGAAAATTAACTTGATATATTTTAAACACAAAATGGATAATTTTATCCAAAATTAGAGACAATAAATTGTACAATTAATAATATTTTCTAAATTACAATAGTAATTATTATATTGGCAACAATTAAATAAATGTATATATATCTATTTGGAATTCAAAAATATTTCTATTAACTTCAATAAATAAATAAATAATCTTATACATTTTAAAATGGACAGACAAGTTAACTTGCGTTATAAATTAATTAATGTCAAACTTATGAAATGTGCATCATCAGTCACATCATAAAGTAGGTGTGACGATAATAACTCTTTATTCAAAGAGTTGAAATATCATTTAATAATACTCATATATTAAACTCAATGTATAATACTCCTTGATAATAACCAAGTCAAAGGAACATTTCAACATTAATTTTATCACTACACCTGAAAATTCAAGCCACTACACGCAAGTAAAAATATAATTTTATCCCACACAAAATTTACCAATATTGCATACTCACGTATAGCCTTTTGTTCCTCACCATTTCTTAACATCTGCTGCAAAAACAGTCAAAATTGTTTTGTACCTTAGTCATTTTTTATTGGACGAAGAAAATATTATTTAACTTCTTGTTTTTTCGTCATTTATTTAATTAAGCTCTATCAGTGTTATATATAAAGTTATATAAAAAATTATATATATATATATATATATATATATATATAAAAACTATTTCATCTTTTTGGGACATTCAAAAAGAAATTTTGTCTTATAAAATTCGACAAAGGAAAAAGTATTTTTATAGCTGTAAAAGAAAATACAAAGGGAAATTTATTTGTATAGCTGTATTATTTTCTTTCTTTCTCTCTCAAGAGATGTACGTTATCTTATTTGAGACCAGTATAATATTTCCTTGCCATTATAATGTATTGCTGCTACTACATGTAATCACCTACAAATTATTTAGATGAATTATATGTTTTTTTATCTGTATTAAAGTGTGAATAATGTTACATCAACAAAATATCTAAGAAATTAATATTTTTCAATAATAAAACTTCCTTTTGTATACTCCAAATAATTAAGTTTCAACGTGCACCATGTGTCCTCTTAGAGACCTTTCATTGGCACTTGGTTTTCGTTTTCGTGCCAACATATACATATATATATATATATATATATATATATATATATTATACACTAATAGATTGTGAGAAATTGCAAAGAGAGAGATGGGAGCAGAGAGCAATGAAAGCTCCGAAACTTTCATAAAGATTCCAGTGATAAAATTCACTAAGCTGTTCATTAATGGAGAATATGTTGATTCCATTTCAGGTTTGTATTCCAATTCATTTCAGACTTGTTTTCATTTGTACCATACAAAGACATATAATACAAATACGTAATCTCCACAAGGATTAAAAAAAATTAGTTTCAGTTGACTTGAAAAATGGAAAATTTCTGGTGAAATTTCGGATACAAAATTATGTGCATAATTGTGGTCCGTTATAACTATAATTGGGTCCATCTGAAATATTAAATAATTATAATTTGACATATAATTTTGTATCTATTTTTTTATCTGAATTTTGTCACCTTACTATTATTCATTTTGAAATTAATAATTAGGTTGTAATTGCCTGATCAAATATTTGTGATAATAATTCAAATTATGTAGTTTTGATGATGAATAGAACGGTGAAAGGATAAAATTATGTAATTTTGAAATGAACTGTTTTTGTCTTTCTTTTTTCTAAAACAAATTCTGTTTTGGGTTTTCTTATATTTTAATACTCCTTCTCTTTTACAATAAAACAAAAAAAAACAAGGAAGAAAGGTGCTACTTCCATTTCATAATAATAGTCATTTTAGCTTAATTAAGAAAGTCATTTAATACTATCATTTAATAATTAAAATTTAGATGAAATTCCATCACTACCCTTTTATGGGAAGTTGAAAATTACTAATATAAGGAAAAAAAAATTTGGGGACAATGAGAAAAGAATTTATTCTTCTAAAAGTTGTAAAAGACAAATAAATTAAAACAAATTTTTTCTTCTAAAAAATCAATTATAATTGAATGGAGGTAGTATTTGTTTAATTTGGAGGGAGTGGGATTGTTCCTTTTTAGTTTATGGAGGGAAATGAGTGTATATTTGTTGGATTACACAGTAAAATACTCCATATGTTCCTAATTATTTGACGTTTTAGAGTTTTTTATTTGTTTCTAATTATTTGACGTTTGTTCAAATCTAGAAGAATTAATGATAATTTTTCCAAAATTACTCTTCATTACTCTGCCTATTTTTTTTGATACTTTAAACTCTTCCTCTCTCCTTATCCCAACAAAACTCTCCTTATCCCAACAAAAGACTTAAAGGTATTATAGACAATTGAGTACTATATTTAATGTTTTCTAATCATTATCTTAATTCTTGTGTCCACCTCTAAAACGTCACATAATTAGGGATGGATGGAGTACTATTTAAGCAACTCAACATACGTTTTTTCCAAGTCAAACCGTATCTCCCGTCATTAATTGGTCGAAAGGATCCGGCTAAAGGGAAGATAATTGTTTTTTTGAAAATTGATCAATAGTGTGCTAATTGTTGATTCCCAAACTTGTAAGTTCAAATCGAAAAAGTTGCCAATTATGGGGTACAATTTTGTCATTTCCCCCTGATAAAAATAGTCAAATGACAAATTTGTCAACAAGGGAAGCTTTAAAGTTATTGTTTTGGACCGTTGAAAGAGGGATGGCTGATACCCAGTGCTGCTGGTGTAAGATACATATGGAAACACTAGAACATGTGTTACTAAATTGTAGATTTGGGGGTGCAGTCTATGATTGGTTAGGAGTTTGTTAGGCACAAGCTAATTCAGTGGAGAGTGTTGAAGCAGTGGTCCTATGTGGGGAAACAAGAGTGGTTGGACAGTTTATTAATGCTGCAACCTTGTAGACTATCTGGTTAGAGAGAAATGAAGCTACATTCAATAAAAAATATTGTTGTTGGAAATGTTAGAGAACAACAACGCAACGAAAAACAATAGTAAAGAAAAATTAAAAGAAAACAATCGCACAAGACACAAGATTTACGTGGTTCACCAAAAAAACGTTAACGTCCACGGTCGGCGGCCGACAGTTTCATTACCACTTAGAAAATTCGTACATAATACATTTCAAGGTCCCTCCTTATATAATGCAACATAAGTAATTCTAATTCATCCGGAAGTACAAAACTATCCCTCTAGTTTTGGCGGCCCTCTACTCCGGGAATGATCCCAGTTACCTTTTGGATAACTTTACAATCACCTTTGAATTGAAATTTGGATGAGACTTCACCAATAACAGGAAAAAGGTTGTGATTAGAAATTTAGAATTAAGATCAAGGTTTTTAAATGGTCGTGTGCAGCAGGAAAATTAAACTTAGATGATTCTGAAACAGGGCTTTTTCCATCCAAGAATGGTTTTTGGTGGAGTAAATTTGGCTTAGATGGTGGAGAATTTCTAGATGCTTGAGTTGTCTGGGTATACAAAATGTGGAAGAGCAGTTGCTAAGTTTTCATTTTGTAGTATTGAATATATATAGCTTTAAACTTGCAGCAGCAAAATCGAAAGAATTAGAGCAACATTGACAAATAGGAGATCCAATACAGAATAGCAGCAATGTCAAATGCATTAGCAGCTCCAGTGCAAAGCAGTAGATGATGAAGAGTACTAAAACAAAAAAGGGTGATGAAGAGTACTAAAACAAAAAAGGGTGATGCTAGGAGTCAAATTTTTAGTCTCAAAAAGTGTCTCAAATGATATGTCATCATATTATTAGTTGGGTAAATTTCATCTGATTGGCTATGCCTTCAATTATCATTAAAATAATTAATGTCATGTCATTTGAGACCCCTAGAATTACTCAACAATAAATTTGCCGCAAGGAAGTCAAGTTTTGGAAATATGGGTCTTCTCTTCCTGATTAGTTTATCTATGGTTGTTGCTTTAAGTATGGAATGTGTAAATCCTATTTGAAGTCGGTTTTCATTGGTGCAGTAGATGATTTTGTAATCCTATATTCCATTATTTAAATCTTTTAAATTTTGGGATATATTTCAGTTATGAAATATATTTTAGCCTTTTGCAAAAAAAAAAAAACTAGGTGTAACAAACCAAACCAAGTTATATATCCTTTTCTAAATTTTGATTTGTGACAAGCATTTTGTGATATCAATAAGTAGAATTTTTCACAAACATTTTGAGATGGAGTAGTTTTCATACTCTACACAAAATGTGCAAGATACTTAGATACACTAGACTTCTAAATTTCTCTTTATTTATTACATGAGTGAAGCACAATCTTTTATTTTTAAATCAATATGAAATTTGCCCTTATTTTATGTGTCTACCTTTAATTTAATTTGGTTAAAAAAAATATTACTAAAAAAAAACAGGAAGCACATTTGAGACGATAGATCCAAGAACTGGAGAAATTATTGCAAATATTGCAGAAGGGAGGAAGGACGATGTTGATTTGGCGGTCAAGGTTGCTCGCGAAGCCTTTGACCATGGACGCTGGCCTCGTTTACCTGGTCGTGTAAGTTTTTCTTTTTATGTACTACGTTGGTCCCATAAAAGATATTTTTAAATATATATTTTTACACAAACTAAGAAAAATAAAAATAGAGAAGAGAGTATAAGTTCTCATTAATTCTACCACAATTGACCCCACACAAGTACATTAAAGATTATTTCTTATTTCTAAAATAATGAACTCCAGTTAAAGTATTATAAGATTATTATTGACTTTTAAAAATTAATTTGAGACATTTCAAACTTAAAATGAATATGATTCATTAAAAATTATAAAATAATAAATTTTTTACGATGAGTAATATATTTTTACTAGTGTTTGTTTTGGTCTTAGTATATACTTCTACGTCCTCATAAAAATGTTATATTTTCCAGCCAAGTTAAGGAACTAAATTTTTGAACATTAAAACACTAGTTTATGGCACAATTTTCAGCAACCAAGTTTTATTTCAACAAAAAAATTTGATATTTTCTCAACTCTTTACATGAATAGTAGTGGGTCTCACATTCACATTTTTCATGCAAGCCTTGGACTATATACCAGAGAAAAATGGTCCATTGGTACTTACATATCTTTTTCTCTACCTTGACTAATTATCAGGAAAGGGGAAGGATACTACTGAAATTTGCCGACTTAGTTGAGGAAAACGCAGAAGAATTAGCTGCTTTGGACACAATTGATGCTGGAAAATTGTTCCATTGGGGCAAGACCTTGGACATTCCTGAAGCAGCAGAAACTATACGATATAGTGCAGGTGCAGCAGATAAAATACATGGAGAGACTTTAAAAATGTCGAGAGAGCTTCAAGCATACACATTACGCGAGCCCATTGGCGTCGTCGGAATCATCATCCCTTGGAATTTTCCAACTCAAATGTTTGTCCTGAAGGTTAGCCCTGCATTAGCTGCTGGCTGCACCATGATTGTCAAGCCTGCTGAACAAACGCCGCTTTCAGCTTTGTATTATGCTCATTTGGCTAAGCTGGTGAGCTTAAAATTTTGAGTTTAAATTTTGATATAGTGTTGGTGTGTGTATACATGAGCGGAACCGGGGAGGGGTCATATGACCCCACCAAAATTCTGCACAGGCTATATATTAATACATATATTAATAGTCAATATATATATATATGTATATATATTTTATATATATATATATATATATATATATATATATATACATGTATATATGTATAATAATACTAATAGTTTATAATAGCTAAAATTTTCTACATTCGCTCCATAAATTAAAAAATAGAATAAATTTTATTTTATAATGAAATTCAAATGAAAGAACTTAATTAAAACACAATCAAATCTAGGTCGCTACTTGAGGTTGAAGAATGATCACAAAAATCAAGCTCTTTATTTATCAACTTATTTTCTATAAACATTCTATATTTTTAAACATCATGAATTTACTTCAGAAACTCTCCCCTTTGTTGATTTCTTTCTAGATTAATTTTCTTTGTTCTATATAGAAAATTGATATTTTCATATAAAAAATAATATTTTTACATGAATCTCTCTCATGTATTTCTACATGAAATAAAAATAATAATATTTTTACATAAATTTTGATATTTACCAAAATTTTGAGACGTTTTCAAACTATGCAGTCGCAGGATACAGCCGAAAGAAGCACTCCAATCGTCAATAAATAATTTTTTTTACTGATGTATTTTGATCCTTCTCTAAAAACGTTTTGGTTAAAATTATTTGTGTATACTGTCTGCAAGCGATATTAGGATCTCCAACATAAGTACTTTATTAATAATGTGTCACAATCCTAATATTGCTCGTGCATACCCTTTATTCTAAAATTTTTACCTATTGAAAACATCATATATTGTTAAGAGAATTCTTCATCTAATTCTTATTTATCTTGTTATTTATTTTGAAATTGGAATAGGCTGGTGTTCCAGATGGAGTGCTTAATGTCGTAACAGGATATGGATCTACAGCAGGTGCTGCCATTGCATCTCATATGGATATTGATAAGGTATTTGCATATACAATTCAGTATCTTGTCTTGATGCTAAAATACTCCATATGTTCCACATAAATACTCTTATTACCAATTTTTTTGTTTCACAAAAAAGAATCTCATTTACCCAAAAAAAAAATTCCACAAACTAAGATCTCATTATTGATAGTAATATAAATTGATGCGATGTCCTCAAATTGGCCATCATTAGTTCATTATCATGCCAACACGACTAAACTAAGATCTCATTATTGTTAGGGATAAAAGTGGAGCAAAAATACATCTATAATATTTACAAATTTTAATTTGCAAATGAGACTTACTTAAGTTAGGCCTGCCTCATTTTCCTGCATAATACTCCATCCGTTCTAAATTATATAATCATTATTGACTTTTGAAAGTCAATTTGAGACATTTTCAAAATCAAAATTGAGATGACTAGTTAAAAATTATGAAATAATAAAATTTTCAATAAGTAATACGTTTTAGATAGTTTACAATATTTATTATTATATTGATTAAAATCAAAAGACTTTTAATTTTGAGTTAAAAACCTCTCGAGTTGACTTTAAAAAGCAATAAAAAGAAATCAGACTGTTTTTGAAAAAAAAATTCGTGTGGCAAATATGACTCTTTTTGTTAGACGAAGCGAGCACAGCATAAACATGAAATAACATATGCATAACCTTTTGAAATATCTATAGGTGAGTTTTACAGGATCAACAAAAGTAGGACGCCTAATAATGCAGGCTGCAGCAATGAGCAATTTGAAACATGTCTCACTTGAACTAGGAGGCAAGTCCCCTGTCATAATATTTGATGATGCTGATGTCGATAAAGCCGCAGAGCTTGCTCTTCTAGGATGTCTATATAACAAGGCAAGTACATATCTTGTTCTCTTTTCCATAGTTCACTTAAACTCGAAGACATAAATATAGTAATTCTCTTTCTTATTTTCCAGGGGGAAATTTGTGTGGCGGGTTCTCGAGTTTTTGTTCAGGATGGGATTTATGCTGAATTTGTGCAGAAATTAGCAGAGAAAGTCAAAACATGGGTGGTTGGAGATCCTTTCGATCCAAATGTTCGACAAGGACCCCAAGTATGAGTTCTGCATTTCAAATAACTCAAAACTTATATCAACTAGGGAATATATAGTTTGTCTACATATTAAAGGTGTGCTACAAGGCTTATGCATGTATAGTTTACAGAGTATAAACAAAGTCGAATAATACAACTTTACATAGGGAATTTAGGGTTGAGTGAAGAGTGAATGTGAATCATTGGATTTAAATTTTAAATGTTGCTTTTTCTTGATGTTTGCTATTATTAGAAGTGGTTATCATGAAGTTTATTTATGGGTAAGTTGGTCAATTGGCTAATAGAGTGTTGATACGCAGACGAGGTTCTATGTGTGTCAGCATTCTATTGGTCAATTGACCAACTTACCAAAAAATAAACTTCATGCTAACCGGATCGCTATTATCATAGTTTCTTGTTTTGAGATAATCTTTGAGTTGGTCCCCAAATTGTAGTTTTTTTTTTTTTTGAGTTTAATATTTTGCCGTATTTTGTCCCCAAATTATTTATCATTCATGTTAGTATAGTCCCTAATATACATATCTTTTTTTATGTTTAGATCCCAAACTACAACTATATTAGCATTTAGCCCTCAAACAATATAGATGGTTTTCACGCCAAGTCCACTTAAGTTGCTCTGTTTTTTGTGACAGGACGGAGACTGCAAAAATTATAAAGTTTAAGGATGAAATACGTAAAAACAATAGTTAGAGGAATAAACATGAAAAACAACAATATTAAGGGATTCACAAAGCAATTAGTCTCAAAGGGGGACTCGAACTAGCGACCTCAAAGTTTTCCTTAGAAGCCAATAACCTATTGAGCTAACAACTTGGGAATTGTTTTTTATGATCATCGAGGGCTCTTGCAGAGTCTCTAAGAACACAACTAATCATTAACAATATATTTGTTTGGTGATTTAATGTGTTTGGTGTGTTAATGTGTTTGGTGAAAATGCACTATAAAATTAATCTTGTATGCTAAAAGTAGTTTATTTAAAATACACTTATTAAACTCACAAATGTAAGGTTCGGGGTACAAATTCAACGTTTGGGCCACAAATTTAGCGTTTGGGACTCAAATTCAGAGTCGGGGGCAGAAACGCACCTCACCAAAAATGATGCAGCGTGTTTGGTGCAGTTAGAAGTCCAAACGCACCAAACACTACTACTGTAAAAGCTACAAATACTAGTAATCAAACAAACTAAGAGTGTTTTTAAAAAAAGTGATTCGAGTAATCTTTATAGAATAATGCTACAAACACAATTTATTCTACAAACATTTTACAATATGTTGATGTGGCATACTCCACCTTAGCTTTTTATATGGGGCCGAATACAACATTGAAGCAATTTGTTGAGCATATGGAGTATGTCACATCAGCATATTGTAAAATATTTGAAGAATAAGTTGTTTGTAGCATTACTCATCTTTATATTGTAATGCACACATTTCTGGTGCAGGTTGACAAGAAACAGTATGATAAAATACTGTCATACATTGAGCATGGCAAGAGGGAAGGTGCCACCTTGTTAGCCGGTGGTAAGCCCTGTGACAGAAACGGATATTATATTGAGCCGACAATATTCATAGATGTTATGGTGAGCATGTTTGTTTTTGAAATTAATTGGTTTTTCTAGTTCTGGGATTTTATGAACAACTTATTTTTTTACAGTCTGTAACTTCTTCTTCAGTCATATTATTGCTCTGATAGGAATTGTTCTCCAATGGTTTTAACAGGATGATATGCTAATCGCCAAGGATGAAATATTCGGCCCGGTCATGTCAGTTTTAAAGTTTAAGTAAGTATAGTTGATTATCAGTTACTTGCAAGAAAATTGTAACAATCATATGCAGAAGGCAAAGAAGGAAAAAAATTGAAAAAAGAAGAAGGAAAGGTCCCACCCTTATGTGAGGGAAGAACTTGTGGTAATATTAATTCCAAAAAAAAAAGACCAAGATAATTCTTTGGTGCCAATATGTTGAGATGTAATTAATTAAGATAACATTTCTAAAACGACTGCTAAGATTTTTGTTTTTTAAAACATATTCCTAGTTTTACCAATAAATGTAGTAGTGATAGCCTTATAGTACTCAATTTATCTAGAATATAAGAAAATGATGTGCTAAAAATTTCATGTCAGTTTACAGTTTAAAACTAGAAAGATATCTCTAAATATTAAAACGGACTTAAAAGAAAATTAAGTGCATCGGAACAATATTAGAATATGTTGATGGTTGATATATTGTATGTCAACAATTGCAGGACTGTCGACGAGGCGATTAAGAGAGCCAATGATACACAATATGGCCTAGCAGCAGGCATAATGACCAACTCTTTGAATATTACCAACACTGTTTCAAGGTCGATTCGTGCCGGCGCCATCTGGGTAAATTGTTATTTTGCTTTCGAAAAGGACTGCCCTTTCGGAGGATACAAAATGAGTGGATTTGGGAAAGATTATGGTATGAATGGCCTCGAAAAATATCTTCAAGTTAAAACTGTTACAACTACCATATACGATTCACCTTGGCTATGAATATCTAGTTTGCTATCCTTATTAAGTGCCAAAGTGTTCCAGTAAGTTTAGGTAAGTTGTACTATTTGTTATGTGATCTTTAGTTGGTTGTACTAGTATAGTCTTTCAAGTAATTTGTGTGTTGTATTGGGCTTAATATCTTTGGAAAGGTACTATGGCTTTTGGGTTTTTGTAGATTGCTATACTAGTCCATATAATGGTGTTACTTGTAAAGCAGACCTTTTGATATATTGAATGAAATTGAGCCTTTGGCTAGTTAAAAAAGGAGGATTTGTCCTTGCTATTTACCATGCATCTTTTAAATGACCCCCATCGATTAAATTAATCTTGAAAACTTTTATATATATATATATATATATATATATATATATATATATATATATGCTTGACAGGTGTCTCCACTTATTAGTAATTAATTTTAAATTGAATGTTTCAAAATTATAATAGGGTTTGTGAACAAGCTGAGCAAAATTCAATTTGCCAATTTCAAGCTTGTTTAAAAATTTAATGAGTCAAGCTTTAAACAAACTTAAAATTTGGTATACAAACTCTACCAATTTAGTAAACGAGTCAAATTTGAACTCAATTCGGGCTTAAGCCAACTTAGTTTAACTTTTTTAGTATAAAGATAAAAAATAATTAATTAAATATAAAGAAAGAAAATTATTTCCAAGTTTTCCTAGTAATTCCACAAAAGGCTTTCTTTTGAACAATACTATCAACACAAGTGATTCTTATTGAAAAATCTTTCAACAGAAACTAGAAACAAAACAAAGAGTGAAAGTAAAAATCAAAACAAAACAAAACTAAATAGAATATTTTTGGATGAAAACCACCACATAATAGCACTATTTCCACGTGTTTTTGATATTTCAACATAGTTCATTCTCACATAACAGTGACACCCACTGTATGTTCATGTGAGAGAGGACCATGTAATGAAAATATCAGTTCCCATAATTTATACCAACTCGTAAACTATTGGACATGGCAAAACCTCTCATGATCTTTAATTGCTAATATAGAAAGAAACTAAAAATTCCCCTGAAGAAACATATCGAAAAATAGATGCTGGCAAGGTCAAAGCATATAATGATATTGGCCTACAAATTTACACGATTCTGTACCTCAAGATGCATAATCTCATTACCCGAAATACTACCCAGATTTCATAGTTAACCTTGGCTTTCGGCACCAGATAACAAAAGAAATTTTGCAGTTTGCCTTGAAACTACTTTCCTAACTAAACCTTCCTAAGTTCAGATGTTAACAAAAGATCACTACATCCATGAAACTTGACTCATCTTCAATCATCAGCAGATTTCAAGTACAGATTCTCGCCCCCGTCGCCACCATGGCCCCCTGAGTTCCCACCTCGCTCTTCAGCACTACTGCCGATATCTTGCTTACTCCCTCGACCAAAGTCGGGAAATCCTCCACCAAGTGCTCCACTGCCTCCCCCGCTACTGTGCAGCATGTGAAGTCCGCTGCTTCCACTCGAGCTCATCCCTAGCTGGCTTTGCAAGGCTTGCTGCTGTTGCTGAAGTGAAGAAAACGGCTGTTGGGTGTAGAGCATAGAAGAGCGTGCGGCCATGAGTGCTTGTGGAGTCATTGGTTGAGCTTGTTGGTGCTGGAGGTACTGCCCTCCTCCAGGCTGCATCATGCCACCTGGAGGGAACTGTAGGCCAACAAATGAAAAACAAAATTGCCATCGAAATTCAAGATTGTGGCGTTTTAGAATAAGAATGCATTTTCTTCTGTATTACATGTACAATGATGTTGAGACTAGAGACAAAGGGGAAATCAGAGAAAGTGGGACGTGATAGAGTGATACATCTTGGGCAATCAGGCCAAAGGAGGAGGTGAACGGTCTGTCAAGGCTGAGGTAAGCTCTTTTTTGACTAAAAAACAGTATAAATAAATAAATGGTAAATACATAACTGAAATATTATTTCCGTTCCAAAATATAGGATCGTCTTTTTAAAGTCTATTTGAGATATTTTCAACTAAAAGTTGATATGAAACTTGTAAACTATCTAAATATATACTGCTAAAAAAATTTATTGCTTTTAAAAGTTAAATGAATCACATCAATTTTGAATTTGAAAATATATCAATTTGACTTTTGAAAAGTCACATGATCCTATAGTTTAAAACAGATCGGAGTATTAAGGAAAAATGCAGATCATGTGCTATCAGTTAAAAAACATGCATCCCATAATGATTTGTCGCTAAGTAACAAACATTGAATAAAAAAAAGGAGAAAGAAGTAGAAATAATAGGAAAAATAGAAAGATGAAGTTCACTAGCTGCACTGTGACGACCAAGGTGAGATTTGAGAAAATCCAAGAATGCACATAGACATAGCATAAATAACGCATCTAATAAGAATATATTATTTTGTTCCGCCAATTGTTGATCACAAAATTATAGAGCCCATCAAGGTTATGGGAGAAATCTACTTTCTAAAGATCTGTTGGCAAGTACAAATTTTTAAATATTCAGTACGAAATGTTTAATATTCAAAACAAAACTAAGCCGTCAAGATTACTATTGAGGTAGAAATCTACTTACCAAAGATCATTTTGGCCAAGTACAAAATATACCTGAGAATGCATAGAGGGTGGTTGAGGTTGGGAATCAGCAATAGCAGCAAGGTACATAAGGTTTCTCTGAAGCTTGGCTTGGTTCCTGCAAACAAAAGAATGAAAAAATAAAAATTAACCGTATAAATCAATTAGAAATCATATCCCCTCCCCTCCGTTGGAGGTGCAGAAGGGTCATCAGATTTCCTTTTATTGCATAAACACGTAGATAAAAAAAACAATGTAGCAGAAAACTGCTTGAACACAAGGTGGTTATTGAAGCATCCAACTCAAGTCCAGAGAAGAAATGGCACTATGGCTGTGAAGAGCTAGTAAACCACGGGCAACTTTTTGGCTAAATTCAGAAGTTGCTACTAGTCAATAAATGGGTAACTTTGACCCATAAGAAGTGGGCTACAAGTGGGTGAGAATGAAGGCCATGAAGAAGTGTTTAATTAGGCCCAAAAATAGCTCGCAACAATACCATGTTAGATTTATGAAATGGGCAAGTTATATATTGAGCCTCCAAGTCTTAGTTGCTAGATGTGAACACACCCCCCTTCACGTGTGGGGTAATTTTGAGCCAAACACGTGGATAATTTTAATTGGGTGACGTGGAGCATGTGGACCGTTGACCCTGCACATGAATAGTATTTGTTTTGATACCATATTGAATCATCCAACTCAAAACCAATTAGCAATGAGAAGAGTTGACCAAACTTATTATATACTAGAAATACGTTGTCAAGGTATTGGATGTGGGAAAACTTATGTACTCTAACAAAGGTGATTTATTTTAGCATGAACTTTACAATCTTCAAAAAAAATGTGCACGCCAAATAGAGACGTACCTTCATTCATCCCGTTCTTATAATTTTTTTAACAATTTTATAGACAACACTTCCATGCAATCAGACGCTTGACTCGCTTTACATTGTACAATTTCCACATCTTGAAGTATGTTTATCGTAAACTTTCAACATTTCCAATTATCATTTGGTATCTCCACACAAACTACAATACTACTGCCAACTTAGTTTTGACATGATCTTCCTATGTTTTTTGACCAAACTCCTTACTTTTCTTCTTCTTTTTTTTGCTAATTATAATTTATATTAAAAGAAGGAACAATTACAAGGGCATACCCGCCAAACATGTATATTATATATCGATGGACATATCCAAGATGTGGTTTCTAGAATAATGAGAACAACAAATGAAAAGAATTACAGGTCGTTTGGTTGGACGGAATCGTTTTAGGGCGGAATGGAATGATGGTTGGAATCAGAATCAGGTAATAATGGAATTGGAATCGAACACTTGAGTCATGCGTTTGGTACGTTACATAAAAGTTATATCGTAATTGAATGAAATAAAATGTAATGACCAAAATATCCCTAACAAGCTAACTATAAGTATAATATAATACTCCCTCCTCCGTCCAAGTTTATTTGTCCTAATTTTTTTCGGTTTGTCCAAATCTATGTCCTCTTTCCTTTATACTATTTTAGACATTACTTTTCCAATAATACCCTCATTTAACTTTTTTTTAAAAATCACTGAAAACATGGCATGCAATGAAAAAAATAACATTATTAATTTTGAAATTGGAATCACAACCACTCTTTTTTTCTCCATTCTTTCCTCTATTTTATTGTTTCAAAAAAGAATTGGGAGATTAAATAAAACAAAAAAGATGATAATAGAGAAATTAAGATGGATAATTTGGAGATAAAAAAAATTCCTAATAAGCGTGTATTTTCAAACTAGGACAAGTACAGTTGAACGGAGGGAGTAATATATACTATAATATATCAATATATTCATGTATATAATTATAATACAATATAAAACAAATATAATACATATTAAGCATATAATATTATATATATTTAATATTTAATATAATTTATATCATGTATTATTCTATTATATATTATTATATAATATAATCTATATATATAATTATAATATAAATAAATATAATACATATTAAAAAAATATAATGTCAAATATATAATATATATTATATTATATTATATGTTAAATATGTGTTATGTCATAATATTTAATATACAATATATAATAATATAAATATATTATAATATATTTAATATATAATACAATATATCCTATCTATTCTATTCTACTAATATAATATAATACCTATTAATATATATAATATATTCATTTATATGAATGAGGGCATTTTTTTCTAAACAATTTTTTTCAATTCCTTCTCTCATTGGAATCCCAATTCCTTACCGCCTTAAGGAATCATGATTCTAATGTATAAAGGAAAACGCGATTCCGTTGGAATGGCTATTCCAACTAGCATACCAAACGATCGGAAAAGGAAAAGAATTCTTGATCAGAATCCCGATTCATTCCTGTCCTCCATTCCTTCAAATTCCCTTAGAGCATTTATACCTTGAGAATGGCGATGGGGAACAGGAGAAAAATACAATTGGGAACTACGAAACATGCAATTAACAAGCTTTAGATCTCAAAGGCTAAGATCGATTCAAGAGTGGTCTCCCTTTACATCCACGGTAACAACAAACTAAAGCTTTGTCCCTTTAAAATCCACAACTTTAGACAGGATAACAGTCCATCAAGGGTCACCAGTAGATGCTAGCATGATAATAAATTGCGTTTTGGTACGAACATTTCAAAACATGGTATATTTTCGTTTTGGAACATAATGTGGCAATCTAAAACTTTTCTCCTATCTATTTTAACTTCTATTGTAAAATGATTAGAATTTTCCAACATTGATTTTCAAATAAGAAGCATCCTCTTATTTAGTCATTGAGCTATTACAAAAAATGGCTAATATCAAATAAAATGTAAGGCTAAAAATGAGTATCTACAATAAACTTTTAAAATATCTACAGTATTTATAAAATAATATAATCACATGAGTAAATTTAGAATACTCTATTAGAAACCTTAATATTTAAATGAAGGTTAAAAGAAAAACCAACTAATGTGGCCAAATGAGCACAAAAGGCGGCCAGGTAGGGTGTCAAGTAAGTGATGTCTCGTTAAAAATATGTTGCTTGTGACACTATGCTTAGAAATAAAGTAAGTAGTTTCAACTATATCTTATCCCGTGTTAACTATATCTCAACTAATTTTAACCATAACTCATCGAGTTTTTACTATTCCCTCTATCCCATAAGTATTGCAACACATCCTTTTTACGAAGTCCCAAAAAAATTGCAACACTTCGTATTTTAAGTAACTTTTGTGAAGTTGAATAACTAGTTAACCCATAGTCATATCAACTTTATCATTTTCACATATAGCTGTCCCTTCACTAACTCAATATTTTATGGTGCACATTATTTGAACACTCTTAACAACACACTTTATAGGAACCAATTAGGAAATGAAGTAAGTTTAAGAAAGTTTCTTAAAAATTGTGCAAAAAGGTATGTTTCAATAATTATGGGGCAGAAGGAGTATATCTTAATAGTTATGCCCAGTAGCACATTTGGAATAAACATATTGCATACCAATTAAGCAATTCAAAAAAACATACCCCTATGCTATTATGTACCACGAAAAGTGACATTTTCCGTTCCAAATTTTGTTCCACATACCGCGTTGAACCACGATTTAGTCATCATTGGTTGGGACCGTTCTCTAATGACACTAAGTGAACACAATGTATAGCTCTCTAGAAGAGTATAGACCTTCTACAAATAGGTTTTCAAGTGTTTCATGTGCCTTTCACAAAGAGAGCTCATGGGATCAATAACCTTCCCCAAGCCAATAAGGACATTAGATTTATGAACTTCCCTTAGTAACAAGCCAGAGAATAAAGGAGTATCTAGGAACATAAAGCTTATGCCAAATAGTTTTACTCCACTCAAACTCGGGCGCTTTTTTCCTTTATGGTAGACCATATAGGAACAGCTTTGACCTTATTTAGAGAAATCTAAATGATCACTCAACTTAGGTGCTTTACCAAACTCTGTACCCTTGTTGACGAAATATAAGTGAAAGAAGTAGGTCAGTATATAAATTTAAACAAGTATTTGCAAATTTATGGTTTTACATTTTAAACCCACTGATCCAGTACAACTATCGAAGTATCAATACACCACTAGACATGGTGAATATATTATGTAGTGAAATTTAACTACTAATCAATTAAAAGCCCGACTTGATTTTATTCGATAATGCAGAAGTTAGAAAACTTTGCAAAGACAATACCATGTAAAATTTCAAAAATGGGAAAAATGATCTTGATGCTTACTCGGCACACTCGCTTAGTTTCCCCGAGTTCTGACTTTCAACAATCTTCAGAATTAGCGACTTGTTCTCATCAAGATACTGCACATATTTGAACAGTAGAAGTAGTAAGCAACTGAAAGCAGTATTAACACATTATTATGACAGCTAACTAAAACATGGCACTGATACTAATCACTTTGTCAAAATGGGTCCTTACATTATACTTGTTTGTTGCCAAAAGAACAACAATGGGTTGTACAATTCTGTTGTTATTTATAATTTTGATAAGTAATGAAAACTTATATTAGTATGTGCCAATAAAGGAAAGGAAAGGGGAGGGGAGGGGAGGGGAGGGGAGCCTGAGATCTTAGGCTGAGAGAGCACAGCAATTTTATCTTTTGACCCTACATGAAACCATAGTAACATTTGGAATAAAATATTTCAGTTTGGCAAATCGAAGAAAATATTTCAGTTTGACAAATCGTAACTAGCATGTGAAGATTGCAAGAATCTAAATGAGCTCACCTCAGCTTTGCATTTCAATGGTTCGTGTCTCAACCACCACTATTCCACTAAAAATATAATACTTGGGTTGAACTTTTCTACTTGGAAACATATTAATGTCACAAAAATCACGTGCATCTTAGAATTATACCATCTCAATTCTCAACAGGACAACAAGAAATGTGTCGCTATTCAAAGCCTCGCAGCCAGAATGGCGGCAATAAGCAAAGTCTCCATGGCAAACCTGATCTACTATAACCTTTAATGCTAGATCTAAAAGCTCGTTGCAATGACACAAAACTTTGCAAGAGCAAAGCCCAACATAGTGCACCACAGTTAAATCAGTAAATAAATACTCCCTCTGCCGTCCCACAAAAATCTCATTTACAAAGATAATAAGTTGCAAGTTTAGTAGTGGTAGGATAACGAAATTATGATGACAAACTTGAGGATATACTTTAATAATTAAAAATTTAATTCTTTTTTGTGGAACACAACAAAATTGCAAATGGGACAAAACGGAGGGAGTATTAATGTAGGCTTAAATTGAAACAAAAACATCATACAATGTGGAAACAGGAAAAGACAGGAGCGCTAAAGGGCTACCATCCCAAATTAATGAGTACCAACTTGGTCCCAATCCAAAATTAGATATACAATTTGATGTTTTCAAGTCCTATGGGAAATCCCAAAATTCAAAATTTATATAAATCTGTTTACATTTTGATTTTGAAAACAATAAATATAACAATCAGTAGTGCTTTTAGTCAATTTATAGAATTATAATTGTTTGTACTACCATCTTCAAATTTTGTACTAGATTTTGATTTTAGAATTTGAAAATTTGGTTTTTCCTTTGAAATGGAACTAGAATCAAGTACCAAGAGTGAATAAAGCTTATAAATTCAAATTTACCAGCAAAGCTATCAACTACATATAATCAAAGGAAATGCCAAGGGTCTCAAAAATTACTTTTGGTATTCGGGCCTGTTCGACAACTACTTGTAAGTTTGTCAAACTTGCAAGTAATTTTTTACTGTTTGTATGCGACTTAAATTTGAACTTATAAATTGACTCATAATTAGCTTTTGAGAATCAACAATTTCTTAGTTCTCAAAAAATGACCCATACGTCATTTTTAAAAAGGTAGATTTGACCAAATATGAACACTATTTTGCCCTTATTTAAGTAATCTTTACAACTTACTTTAACTTTAGATCATTTTAGTCGATCACCTTCACTAACTTTTAAATTCTTGAAAGTTAAAATGGTCTCGAACTGTCTCACACTTTTAATTTATACGCCATTTTAAAATAGGTTATTGTCGAACGGCTAAATGACGAAGGCCCTAAATGACGAGAGTTTGAAAAGTTTAGTTATATTTTTTGACGACGAATCACAAAAAATTATACTCGATGACACTTGTACCCCTATCAATAAAAAAAATAGAGAGAGAGATAAGAAGAAAAATGTATGTTCTGTTCTTATGGAAGTAACATCAACCAAGTAAAGGACATATAAAGAAAGAACCAATAAGTTGATAAACACAACTTTATAAACAAATCAAAGCAGGAACAACAAGTAGCAGAAGCCAATATCAGAAAAGCACAAAATAGCAGAAGGGACCTGTTGAATATGATCAGTTGTGGCGTTGCTGGGATAGTAGGCTGCCATCATGGGCTGCGTCTGCATCAGGTGCTGCTGCATTCCTACACTTTCTTTTCTATATGATGAATATGATCTCCCCTTTTTCTCTCTCTATATATCACCCCTTCACTTTCTATCTCTATATATATTTATATCTCTATATCTCCTTCAAGCCTCTTGTCACAGCAGAAAAAACAGAAAAAGTAGTAGTGGCCCCTTAGCCCTCCTCTCTCTCTCTCTAGTCATTTCTGAGATATATACGGTAACTCTAGCAGGAAGGCAGGATTCGGTGTTATTAAAAGGAGAGAGAAACAAGGAAAGAGGATAGAGAAGAATCTTAGAGGTGTGTATTCAATTAAAATTTTTAAAAAAAAATTTTAAGTGATAAATTTTTGTAGAGTTTATAAATTTTAATTACTTTTAAAAATTATAAAGACTTTTTAAAAATAATTTTTATAGATTTCATGAAATAAGTGACACATTTTAATAGATTTTTTACAAAGATTTTGATAGACTTTTATATACTTTTAATATATCTTGCAGAAATTATTATATTATTAATTAATTTTACGCAAGTATATGACCTCTCCCTTTTTTTATGAACTAGAGGAAATCTCATTATTTCATTAAATTATTGTGGCATGAGATTTTATATATGTTGAAAGCATTCATATTATTCTACTCATTTCATGATAAATTTGGATACTCGAATACGAATAAAATTTTAAAAGCTACAGGCGCAACACAAAATTAAGCTCACTTTTCATTGAACTATATATACTATATATGTGTACGTTTTTTTCTTAAAAGTACCAAACTCTGTTTTTCATAAAATAATATGACAACGAAAATCTATTTGATCAAAAGTCGCAAAACTTCATACATGCGAGTAAATTGCCACCAAGTTATAAAAAAATTATCAGAGAGATTTTTAGTCGTCGGTAAGCCACATACAAAATTGCCAGAGATATTTTATTTTTCTTAAAATTATTAATAGTTGTTAGTGAACCAAAATTGACCGTTAAAAAATTAATTATGCGACTTTTTAATTTATTTATGATGTTAGAAATTAATTAATTAAAATACTACATAACTAATTTTTTTAATAGTCGACCGTTGTCATTAGGGGTGTTCAATCGGTAAATACCTACTGAACCGAACGAATGATCAAATTAGCTAAATTCTAGATCGATACCAATTGAGCTTGGTTTATCGAACCGATTTACCTGGGATTCGATCACAGATTTTTCTAGAATAAATATCACAAATTAATATAATAATAATTATTATTATTAATAATATTGTTTTATTATCATAATCATTTTTATTTTTATTATTATTATTATTATTATTAATATTTTTTTATTATAATCATTATTTTATTATTATTATTATTATTATTAATTATTTATTAATAATAAAAAAAATTGAAAAATCGGTATATACCTGTACGGTTCAGTATTACCGAACCATAAAAACTCTAGATTTAAACCTGCATCTTAGAAAAACCTATATATATCGCTTTTTTTTTACCAAATCGAACCAATTATTTTTTTCAGAATCGATCGATTCTTATCCGATTCGAAAAATCAAAAAACAGAATGAATTGAACACCCATAGTTGTCATCTTTTAACTAATTTTTTTAATTTTGACGAGTTTTAGAATTTATCAAGATTCGTATATATCATTTACTATATCTATATAGTATAAAATATATATAATATAATATTAAAAATCAAAATTAACTGTTTGATATTTCAAAGTCATAACGAGATATTTCTATAATAAAACTTTGTGTAATTTATCTAATTTTTAATAAATTTAGTAAAAAAAATATAAACGGTTTATAATTTTAATAATTATATTTTCTAAAATTAGATTAATTTATATTTATTTTAAGTTAAAAATTTACCAGAGAGTTTTGCAACTTTTGAATTTTTCATAAAATCTCTGTGGCAATTTCTTTATTGGCGATTTGAATTTTCACATTTGTGTTTAAATATTTGGAAGTTGACCTTTAGAAGTCTTTAGAGATGATGTCAGACTTTGGATATGGGTTGATAGTTATAACTTTTCTTCTAAAGTCGGTCAAACTCTACCATTTAATAGAAATCTGAAAAATCTATGACTTTTTAAATACCAAAATATTTTTATAGACTTTATAAAAGTCTCAATTGAATACCACATAACTTTTAAATACATTACAAAAGTTGTAATTGAATACTAGTAAACTTTTATAAACTCTTTAAATGTCTTGATTGAATACAACCAAATTTTAAAAATATTTAAACGTCTTTAAAAATTTTAATTGAATACACCCTCCTTAAAGAGGGTTTAGGGTTTGGATTTTGATTTTGGAGGATGATTTGGTTTCTGTAATTACTTATGGAGGTGATAATCTTACCATTAAAAAAATTGGGATTTTTATTGAGAATAAAGACATTTGAGAGCTTTTGAGTGATTTAAAAATATTTTTAAATTAAATATAAGTGTTTTGGTATTTGATAATTTTTCAAAAATATTTTTAAAGAGTAGATTTAGGTTCATGAAGCACTTTTAACTAAAGCAAAAAGTATAATACTATTCTTATATTATTAAAAAATAAAATCTCATACCATATATTTGTCTTTATATTATCATTAATATCTTTTAAATCACTTCTATAAGTTTGTAATTATACATTATTCTAATTTTTTTTCATATATATAAAAACATTTTTTATCAAAATTGCATCAAAAGTAGTATTTCATTTTGCCTCACAACATTACACGACTCCGGACACTCATACATGGACACTTATTTACGTAGTACTATATAATTTTATTTGATTATAGGGAAAATCAAAAATTATAAATATATATATTTTTTTGATTTGTTTTAAGTTCTATATAATGTTATGGATAAATTTAGAATAACTAAAAAAAAATTAAAAATATCATTTTATGACGGTATTTTTAATTTTTAAACGGAAAGAATATTGAAGGTCTTTTTTTTTTCTAACTTGTATTCCGTATTGTATTACTCTATTTGTTCTACTTTTATAGCTTTATTTTTATTTCGTAGTTTACTCTTTTTTAAAAGTGATTTTTTATTTTTAATAGAATAAACATTGTTCTATAAAAATTACTATCATAATTTTTATCGTCATCTCATTATTACTAAACTAGACATTCAATATATTTTTAAATTTTCCAAAAGTAAAACTAATAACCGAAGCTTTTAATTTTAATTTTAATTTATAAGAAAAACAAAAAATAATAAATTCCTTAATAAAGTCATGAGAATTTTTCGATTTTAAGTATGGGAGGTAATGATTGGATCACCTCTTTAGTAACTTATTTTAAATATATAAAAATCATGACTAGTTTTAGATATTTTGGTTATTTTTATCTTTAAATACATCATAATAATTTTTAAATTTAAAGTTAATTTTCAAAATTAAAAATAGAGAATTGTAATTTCACAAGTAAATTTTGATATTTTTCCAAAATTCATCTCATACGAGTGGGACATCTATTTACTATTCATGTGAAAGAAATTTTTGTGAAATACTTTTTTATACTTAAGAATATCAAAATTTTAAAAATAATCTTATATTTTGAATCATATAAAATAAATTTCAAAAATAAATAAATTATATAAAGATGAATTATAAAATTAACATTTTATACTATCTAAAAATATGTAATATAGGTAAACTATGAGATAGTTAAGATATTAGAATTGTAACATCAGATTGTTTAATTATTATTCATTATAATAAAATAAAATTGTTTAGTTAATCATACTGAACTTGAAATAACTGATTTTCTCTTAAATTACTTACATAACATGTTACCATTAATTGTTAGGAGTATAAAATATTGATTTTATAGACAATTCTATTTTTATTCTAAATTTGATAACTATCAAAACTGAAAGATTAAAAAGGATGCTCACTAGGTCCCCAAAAGGATAGTTCAAGACTCTTCATTAGTACAGCCTTTCAGCACGTGACTTAGGAAGCCTAAGCGTAAATAATGACATCATCTTTAAACGCCAGACAGCACGTGACTTACAGAGAGCTCGGTCAAAGACCGACAGACATCATCTTTCGTTTTAAGCGTTGGTGAGAGTGTAAAAATATTCACATTTAAAACCCTCTCTCCATCTCTCTCTTTCAAATGTCATCATCCATCACGTGATGTACTTTTAGAGTTCAGAAAAGTTATAGTCCTTCTAGGAGACATTTTTCTAGTGTTTTTTTTTTGGTAATATTTTCTAAAAAATATATAATATTTATTTCAATTGAAATTTTTATAAAAAATAGTGTTTTAGGTGTAATTAGATACAAATCCAAGCGTTACGGCGGGATTATTCAAAATTTTAATAGTAAATGTGTACGTACAATTAATAAATTAAAATATAATAAAAAGATAGTACGTTATTGTGCGATGATCAAATTTTACATAAAAAAATAAATGAATATACATTATTGAGAATAGTGGTGAGAGTTTACCGATTTGTACATTACACTCTAAGTATGTGACTATTGCTTTTAAGATAGTGGCAAAGTAAGTGACCTCAACTTGTGGACAAATCATTTTTTCTACTCTTCCCTTTTTATATTTTTTTTCCCAATTTTTTTGATCAAAGTGTAGCCAACTGATTTATTTTCCCTCTCCTTTACTACTTTTGTATTTTATTTACTGCAAAGAAAGGGTTGCCTCAACTTAACTGTTTACAATCCATAACAAAAAGAGAAGAAAAGGGTATGCGAAGGTTTAAAAAATCTCTTAAAAATACAATTTTTTGTATGTATTTCATAAAAAAATTAAAAAAAAAACACAAGTTTAATTAATGGAATATGTTCGCTATTTAATTGGGAATACCCTCCCTTTTGAATATTCTGATCAAGAAAATTTATCTTTTGCCTTTCAAGTCGTGAAAGTAATATACCCAAAGAGTACTACATAATGTAAAGTAATTTCATTCTGCTAAGTGTATTCAGGACAATTTTAGTCTGGCATTTGGGTCTGAATATATAAACACAGCCGGGAGGCTTATTAGTTTTCATTGTCGATTCCTGTAGTAGCTTAGGAGTTGTCTTTTCTCAAGCGGTGGTCAATGAATGTTATCAATAATAGGTTGGTCTTTTAATTTTTTTGGGTCCTATAATTAGTATAAATACATCATTGTACTCGCTACAAAGAATCCATTAATTGATAACATCATAAGCCTCTTTTGATCTTCTCTCTTCTCTTTACAATTTATAAATAAACGTCAATACTACTAAGTTCAACTCCTTTGCTCATAAACCATAAAAAAAACGGCTCCAACTTCAGGTAGAGTATGATTCTCACCATATTATTACCCCTCTACTGATCAAATAAATCACACATCATTGTTTTTCATCTTAAACACATGATTATTAAAAAATAATTAGTACATATCACCACCCAGTTGTCAGTTTATGTCAATAAGCAAGCCCCACTATGTGCATAGGATTCTGATAAGTTTATGTCAATAAGCAAGGCCCACTATGTGCATAGGACTATGATCAGTTGATCTCTTCAAGTCATTTAAGTTTGACAAATTCAAAAGCTCATCTTCATTTCCACACTATTCCACGCGGACATAAAATAAGACAAAACAAATCCACAATAACACCAATATTCCAAACCTGATAATCTAATTACTTTTGCAGGAGTTCTATATATTTCTTTATTTCCTTTTTCAACAAAACACAACCTAAACCGAAAGAACTCAAAAGACCATATACAGGATCACAAGAGGATAAACAAAACAAATTCAAAAGGCCACCATTAAGGAAACATCCATATAGCATGGTAACATGCATTTAGAAAAGAATGTAAAGTAAGAACAAAGCTGACAAGTAAGTTTTAACAGGAAGAATACAAAAAGTCTATTATAGCAAAGAAGATAAGATGACTACAGAAAAGAGGATACTCGAAACCCAATATACATTAGACTAATACGGCCAAGCTCCAACTTATCTCTATGCAAATGCAAATAAATGTCTACTTCTTACATATTATTTTTCTTGAACTAAGAAGAAATGAACAAAAGTAAATACAAAAATAGAAATAGACGACCTCAAACGACAAACGAACAATCTGAAGAAAATGCTTTTGGTGTGCAGATGCCAAGACATATCTCAAGCACAACAGTAAGACTAATGCTTATCCTCATCTCAGAAAGAGAATCAGAATAAATACCATAATTATCAACATCACAATAATAATAACCATTGTTACTATTTGCAGCAGTCAAACAGCAAGAGTAATAACTTTTAAATGGAGGAAAAAGAAACAATAAAATTCTAATTCAAAATTAAAGTTATAGCAAATCAAAGAAACAAAAAAATGACATTTAGTCAATGTCTAAACACTTCTGTTGAGCTGGTTTGTAATAACTTTGGAAAACAATACAAAAAGAAACATACAATTCCAATTCTGATATCCTTTTAGTTTCCTCCAAAGCAAAAATATATTTTTTTTTATTAAAAAAAAGGGGAAAAAAGAAGAAGAAAAGAACATAAATTCTAAATAAAAACGCATAAAGAAACATCTAGTTCGCCTAGGAAAACACCAAGGCACCACCTACGCAACCCATGCGCTAAGTGTCCCTCCACCGCCTAAAGGTCACCTAACGATTTTAGAACACCGAAAAAAAGGTGCACATTTGTTAGAATGACGGTGAGCTTCCTTCCTTTTCATAGCCTCCATAATAAACCACTATAAATAGAAAACTATAGTATTTCCATTATGTCGATGTCAATTACATGATCAAGTTCACCTCTAAGAACCATACATAACATATTACAAGAATATATTCCTTAATGACCCTTTTATTGCAATAAAAATATGCATAAATGTCAAATTAGTCAAAACAAAACCAGATAAACTCGTTTTATCATTTGATGATCATCAATTAGTAGTAATTGAAGTTAACTACTACCTTCAAATCGATGTCATAAAGCAAGAATTCTGTAAATGATCAATAAATCACACAGATCACTTAAAATTGATCTCAAGTACAGCACAATTGAAAATAAACAGAGAAAATTATGAGAAAATTGTCGAACCTTTGCTTTTGGAATGACCTTAACAACAACTTCTTGTACCTTAAGCTCACCCTTGTTGAACTTCGCCCTACACGTATACCCAAAATGCCCCCTCCCAACTTCATCCCCAAGCTCATACTTGTTCCCAAAGTACTTCGAGAACCCAAAACTCTTATCCAAACTCTTATACATGCACACACAAATATGCATTCATACTTTTGGCATTTTATCGAACATATAAGTTGCTAAACGAAGCTTACGTTTGAATTAAACTGGCAATATCGTCTTCACCATAAGAGCCAACAGCAAGCTTCGTGGTCACTTTATTCATCATATCCCCATGAGGATTGAATTGCTGTGATGTCAATATAACACTAATATAAAAATATAAACATATACCAATGCTTTATGAACATTTATGTATATAAAGAGAGAGGGGCTATGGATACCGACATACAAAAAACCAGTCCAGTTATCCAAATTGAGGTCAATGAAGCTCTGAAGAGCGTCAACGCTCATCGATTTTTCGTTTGTTGTTTGAGAGGAGTATGTCTCTACAGAATTTATCGCAGGAATCGATGGGTCGAGATAGATTAAATGCCATATTTGGGGATAACAATCTATAAAATGTTTGAGTTTGAAAAAATTTGAATGAATATGGAATTAAACTAGTTGCCATTTTTGAATTTTGAATATATTATCTCATATTTAGGGGGATTTGAGAAATGAATTTAGTTTTTTTAGTGTTTCATATGTTTATGTAAAAGGTAGTTAGGAGCATTAAATAGGATAGACATGTGTTAAATTTGTAGGACAGATGTCACAATATTGTGTTATGTACTGTGATTTAGTATATATAGATTTGGATATATACAACAAACATGATTGTACAGACTGTACATACCATGTTTCTTGTATGTATCCAAATTATACATAAAACACTGTTTTTTTATAAAAATTTCAATTGGAATAAATACTATACATTTTTTGAGAGGTACTACAAAAAAAAACAAAAAAAGGATCACTAGAATGTCACTAGAAAAATGTACCCCTAGACTTATTGAAAGTTATAAGTTAGTCCTTTCATTCTAAAGATACAAAAGTGTTAATGTCAAACGAAAGTAAATTAAATTATAAAATTAATATGATTTATAAAAATATAAATAAAATAATTTTTATTATATATTATACAATCATAATAATTAATTAAATTCAAATAAATTTATATTAATTTAAAATTTAATATAACATCGGTTGATCTAAAAAATAAAATTGTATTTTAATTTTAAAACGAAGTGAGTAAATTTTAAAATGACTTATAAGTAATTTAAATGATAATTTATAAATAAAAATATTTGACATCATTTTGATTTATAAGTAAAAAATAAATTAAAATAAAATGTGTAAGTGTTGACTAAAATGAAATAATCTTAATATTTGGTCAAACCTAGTTATTTTAAAATGACTTATAAATTATTTTTTAAGAAGTCATAATTTATTACTTCTCAAAAATGATTTATAAGCTAAAAAGAAAATCATGTGACGCCTCCAAAATAGGTATACACAACTCATTCTGAGTCGCCAAATACATAGTACATAATTTAAATACAAACTTAATTTATACAACTGTCGTGCAAAATACAACAATACATAAGCTGAGAGTTTTAACACAAATACTGTCTCGTAGACAATATCCAAACTCAAATGGAGTCCTCATTATAATTATTATCACACTATTTTATAGAATAGTGAGGACTACTATAGCCACCATCTTGGACCATCACTCTATTCTCCGACTAGTCCCAGCTATATTCTCATTTTTTGAAGAGAACAACGAAAGAAAAGGGTGAGCTCAACTAGCCCAGTAAAGAATATTATGACTAAGATAATGTTGAATAAATTATCTTTAGTCTTCAACAGTGTAAAAACTGATAGAATATAATAGACAACCAATTTAACTGCAGCGGAACAAGTAATCCATTAGAAGAGTCAAGTAGAGCATGATATCTACAATCTTCTATGATTTAAAAGTTTATCATCAATATTTTATCTCTTTAACACATCTTAATAAATAATTCACATCACCGAATTATCCATACACTACGGGTTAATGATATTCGTTAATATCACATCCATGAATTATCCATGCACTACGGGCCAAGGATATTCGTTGTTATCACCAGTGGTCATGATTATGCCAAACAACTATCCATCAATGCATTACGGGCCAATGAGGACTTTTACCACATTATTTGTAACATTACAGGTCATGATTATACCGATACATAATTTTTAGTCATAATCATACCAATTAATAGTACATCTATGCACTACGGGCCAAAGATGACTTTCATCACAATTTAAACATGAGGATGATGACAATGATATAAGAATTCAATTAAGTGAGAGCAAGGATAAATTTTAAAGATTTATAATTCAATTTATCCAGAGTTCAAGAATGTCCAAATTGTCAACATGATAACTACTTTGTGGAGTAAAATTCAAGAATAATATTCATGTATCAAAAATAATTTGGACATAAAAGAAATCAATTTTTGTCGTGAATAGTACCCCAGGTGAATAGTATCTCATGAATAGTACTTCGTAAATAGTACCCTGTGAATAGTATTATATATATGAATAGTACCGTATGAATAGTGCTATATGTATGAATAGTGCTGTATGTATGAATAGTGCCCATGAATAGTACTCCGACATGAAAGGTTAAAATTTAACAAGAATGTTCAGAAAAATATTTCAGTGGAATGATACTAGATGAAACGCAAATTTGAAGGATATTCTACTAATTTCAAGGAGTATAGAAGTAATACTTGTCAAAATAAGTGTAGATTTAGGAATATGAAACGAAATAATATTTCTTACATACTACAGAGTATGGAAGAAAATATTATTTCTTACGAATATTGAACAAAATAATATCCCTTATCTTAAAAGGATAGTACTTCTGACTGGTATAGCGGGGATATTCTTGAAGAAAACTTGCATTATTTGCTACACTCAAAGTTTCTTTAAACTCAAAAGAAATACGCTCAATATTATAGAAGAAGAATTCTCTGATTCTGGTGTGATTTTCATTTCTAAACTAAGCATCCTATTTATAGGAGAATGATAGGATACTATTTAGGAAAATAATCACGGATGCACAGTAGGAAAATCACGGGCGCAGAAAAATTCGGCGAAAATAGTTGATTTTACTATACAGTACTATACAACACTATGCAGTACTATACAACACTATGTAGTACTATGCAAACACTATGCAATAAAAAAACAAAAACTGAGATAACTTTCTACCGACGATTCTGAAAAATGAGTAAGTGGGTGTCCATGTAATAAGCCAAATTTATAATAAATACTTCATGACAAACCCCTTTTATTTATCACAATTCACTTGACTAATCACATTTTTAATCTTTCAACATTTATTCATTATTAATATTATAACTCACAATATTAACAACCAGATTATTCCCAAGAAAGAGGGGGCATTCCGATAAGGACTTCTCCTTATTGGCGTGCAATTAGATGACCAAACCCCTTCCCTCGGCATAACTTTTTAGACATTGTCAATAATGCAAATAATAATATGAATAACCGTGTCATCTCATTTATTGATTTAATAATATAAAATATTGTGTAGATGATACTGTTAAAATAATTAAATCAATAATATGAGATACTATGCATCAACTACTATTGCAATAATTGAATAAAACTGAGTGCCTTCTTACGTAAGCATCAATAATCAGAGATATTCTACAATACTGTGTGCTACTGTGCAACCATGCGTATTACTGTACTTTTATCACCGGGTATTTCAATAGTTTTAACGGTAAAAGTCCTGCCGTTATTTTTATAAAAATGTTATTTCTGTCGCTTTCTAAATCTGACAGTAATTTTGTTGTGGGGTCCACCAATGA
This sequence comes from Panax ginseng, assembly GCA_020205605.1. Taxonomy (NCBI): domain Eukaryota; kingdom Viridiplantae; phylum Streptophyta; class Magnoliopsida; order Apiales; family Araliaceae; genus Panax; species Panax ginseng. The sequence continues at coordinate 37,263,556 of CM035127.1, read as the reverse complement.
TTGTGCTGTCGTACGAATATTTCTTAATAAAATGAATATTCCCCGACCAAACGAATATTTTATGACAACTTGCTTACTTTGCAAAATTTATAAATATTACCCACAACTATAACATTATATTAAATCCACACCTTATTATTCAAAATAATATTTAGAGAAAATTAAATCTTTATTCATAAAAGTTGGGGTCTTATAAATTAGCTCTAAACATTTCAATGGTAAAAACCAACTTATCATTTGTAACTGATCATACCCTTAGTATGACTGAACAAAAAAGGAGTAAAATCGAATTACCAAATTATCGAATTAAATTTATTCGATTATTAGATTATTTTGCTTAATTCGAATATAATCGTTTAATTATTCGGTATTCAGGTTTGGTTCTAGTTATTAAAATTATGCTATTCAGATGCCCGAATGACTGAATTATTTTTTTTTAAAAAAAAATATTAAAACTTCCTATGGTTATGTACTTATGTATTGTTAATTTGAAATTATCAAATTAGCTTATGAATTATTATGGTTGTAGATTGTTGTTAAATATTGTTTGAAAACTCTAGTATGAAATTTAAACTATTTGTTTTGGGGGTAAAAATAGGTTCATATTTCAAATATATACTATATAGCTTAATACTCGCTCCGTCCCTTAATATATGACGTTTTAGAGAAGTTTTTTTGTCCATTAATATATGACGTTTTAGAATTTCAAGTAAACACTAATTGTTTAGTTTCCAATATTACCCCAAGTATTAAATATAACTTTGATTCTGTCACTATTTTTTGCCCAATAAATAACAATCTCTTTTTCCAATACAAGGGTAATATAGACATTTAATATTATATTTAATATTATAAAATAATTTCCTTAATACTTGTGCACAACTCTAAAAAATCTTATATTAAGGGACATGTAGTGTAATTCGATTTTTGGTTATTCGGTTAGTACTAATTTTGGATATTTGTTCAAATACTAAAATTAAATAAAATTTAGTTTCAATTATAACATGTTAGGAATAAGCATGTGAATGTTATTCCTATTTACATATGATTTGATTATGATATATATATGAATGAATATGCAAGTATGCTTGCATTAAGAAAAGCTGTAAAGTCCTTTGATAGATAATAGAAACATGTGTACAAGGACTTAGAATGAATTGATCAAATATGTTAGGTTGATCCTACATAAGCAAAACAACTTTGTAAAGTCCTTAAAAAGAAATGATGTACAAGGACTATAAATATAGAAAGATCAAGCATGTTAGGTTGATCTTATGATGTAATAGATAGGCTTGTCTGATCGTCGAACACTGCACCAGAATTTGTAGTATGTCAAGAGAGTCAAGGAAAACTCGAGAGCTATCGAGGTAGAATCATAGTCTGCAAGATAGTAGATCTCGGAGTTCGTAGACTGCCAGGGGAGACGAAGAAGAATCGTAGTGTGTCAGGTAGTGCTTCCTCGGAGCCGTAGTCTGTTTAGGAAGACATGTTCAGAATCGTAGAGACAGCCTGCCTACGAGCCGACCAAGCATCTACCGAAAGCCAAGTCAAGGATCGTAGACCACACCAGAAATCGTAGAGTCTACTGATCATATCTAAGGCAGAGATCGTGGTCGAGCAAGATCAGATGAAGACAACGAGCACAAAGTCAGAAATCGTAGAGTGTCAAGATCTGATCTCGGAGTTGTAGTGTCTGCATAGCCGAAGCTGAATCGTAGAGTGCAGAACTAAGACTTCAACGGATGTACTCACAATGCCAAGGCAGAATCGTAGAGCAAACACGATTCTCAACAAATGAGCACTCGCAGAATATCCAAAGAAGTGAAGCCTCTGGTCCAAGCTGCAATGTTACATCCAACCTGAAGGAAACCTGAGAGCACTCACTGAATGACATGCAAGCTAACAGAAGATCTAAGCACCAACCCAATCAACATTCAGATTGAGTTGGGAAGCCATTCGAGATGAAGTCTTCCACACGTTGATCAGAAGAAGACTTTAGTAACTGACTAAGGAAAGTTAGTAAGTGCAGTAGCTGTTAAGTGAATAGAAGACAACGATCTTGGAAACAACCAGGATCGTAGTGTTTGCCTAACAAAGAAGGAACTGATGGAGTGTACACAAAGATATTGGCCAGCCTCTGAAGAACAAGGCTAAAGTGATTAAACATTGGGTCAGTCCCTTGATGGTAAGTGAACGGGAGATCACAAGGAGAAAGTGAGCTGGACACGCCACAAATCTGAAGTGTCTTGGTATTCATAAGGGGCCAGAGCAAGGAGTCAAGCCATCAGTGTTTGAGAACAGTCGAGGCAAATAGAAGTGTTGAAGCACTGCACAATAAAAGGAAGAGGTGTTCTACATTAAAGATCCAATGAACATTCTTCAGGATCGTAATGTTGACTCTACCAGTCAATGAGCAACATTCAATAAGACACTACGATCAGGTCCAAGAAGGCATGCATCAGAATCGTAGAGTTCGATCATCCAAAGATTGAAGCATTGGTAACGGTTCAATCTGAAGAGTGATATTTGGACAAGAACTTATTGAGAGCATTGATGCAAAAGAACAACCTCTGATCGAGAAATCAGAAGGAGAAAATAAAGTCGTCGACCTGCCCAAGACATCATTAAAGTGTCATATCTGACGGGGTAGGTGAAACAGTAGACTGCAGTATCAGAAAGACAGAAAAGGAGATGTCATGTCACATCTGCAGTCTACATCAAATTGTTGGGAGAATGCATATTATGATTTGATGTTTTAATGTATATGCTCATGATTAATTGTAAAGTCCTTCTAAGTAATATATGTACAAGGACTTAGTGATAGATCAAATTTGTTAGGTTGATCTAAGCTCTAAACGTGTATCATTCTGTAATGGAATGTATAGATAGAAAGATCAAAACTGTTAGGTTGATCTTGAGATGTAATAGATAGGCTTCGAATAAATCGTAGTGTATCATCTGATCAACATTCCAGAAGTCAAGGCAGAAAACGTAGAGCTTGAAGATTGTAATGTTCTTGCCTTGAAGGGACTCTTCAAAAATTGTAGAGTGGTCCCAACATTTGCCGAGCCAACTCCACGATCGTAGTGTTCTGAAGGAAACATGGAGTTTACAAGTCAACGATCGTAGTGTGCTCTCGGGAACGTAGAGTCAACAACACGAGCAAGTGAAGATCGTAGTGTGCAAAGGTCTAAGGGAAATTATAGTGCTCTCGACTGATAGCATCGTAGAGTGCAAAGAAGTCAAGACGCTACGATCGGAATCATAGAGTACCACGATCCAAATCTTAGAGCATTATCTGTCTCATGTCAGAAAACGTCGAGCCCCATGATTTGTGTAAAGGTAGATTTCAACATATGAGGAATGGATTCTAGACGCTGCAGTACTCATCAGTCCTAGAGTATATGAAATATCCTTAGTATGCAACAAAGAAGCATATTGAAGAAGCTAAGGATAGTACTATGGGTAAGAGGGACAAAACACCTTTTTAGGTGGTAGGTGAGAAAGCAGTCTGCAGTGTCAGTGGGCCAGAATGTAGAATTCAGAAGATGTGCAGAAATGTCTCTATCACAGTATAGAAAGTTCAGACGCATTCAATGCCTCAATGGATGGATCCAACGGATAGTTTTCAAGATCACATATATACAGATCAGACAGATGAGAGAGAACCAAGCAAGCATTGAAAAAACAACGTGAACATCTCTCTCAAGCTCAACTCTACGATCTGAGATATTGCAAAGCTTGCTCAGCTACTCAGTTCTTTAGAACAAGTGCTTACACAGCAACTGAGTAGCAACCATCAAGAACTTAACATTATCAACCAATCTGAAGAAGAGTACCAAGTCTCTTTGGACTTGAAGAGTTAAATAGTGAACTATAAGAAAGCCAAGTCTGCTGGACTTGAAGAGTTCAAGAGTGAACTAAGAAGTTCCTAGACTGCTGGTCTAGAAGGAATCTGTGTGATTCAGAAGTTGTAATAGACATCCTTAGTGGATATCCTACTCGTTGAGTAGAAGAGTGGAGGAGCTTTAAGTTCTCTGAACCACTTAAAAACGATTGTGTCTTTTATGTTCATGCCATAACTGCCATATCTGTTATATCTGCCATAATTGCCTCACTCTCATAACTCCACTGCTTGGTAAAGAAGATTAAAACAAATATTAATTCCGCTAAGTTTTAATCATTATCAAAGAACTAGTTTAAAACGAAAAGATTTTTAAATATCTATTCAACCCCCACTTCTAGATAACTATTGTGCCAACTAGGAACTAACACAAATAACTCGAGATCTGCGAAGCATTTCAAAAAGCTTTCAACGGCTACTTCTCAACGAGAAGATTGGGGAGGAGTATAAATCAGCAAGAGCTTTAAAGATCAAAGTTAGCCGAAGTTGTTGGAGTTACTGAGTTTGAAGGAGTGGTGGACTGATCTAAATAACGTAAAATAGTGAGTGACTAATGAAGGTCCGAAAGCTCACTCTACGATCCACCAAGAACACTCGGAGATAAACAGAGTAAGAAGTAGAAGTGAGACTTCTGCTATGTAGAAGTGAGAGTTCTACTACAAGAAGAGTGTTCTGAACTGCAAAGAGAAAGAAGAGCATCAATGTCATCTTAATTTCCATCATGGGAAGACTCTAAGTACCAGAGAGGAGCTTACAGTCATCTTAGCAAGTCCATCATGAGAAGGCATCAAGTACTAAGGAGGAAGATCACTAACGTCATAATGATGTTAAGCATGAGAAAGTTTCTAAGTACCTAACAGAAGATCTTACAGTCATCTTAGAAACTCATCATGTGCAACCAGCATGTATCAAGAAGAATGATCTTCACTGCAGTTCAACAAGGGATCATCAGAAGTTGTTGAGTATCTGAAGAAGCTGAGCATCATGCAACACTCAACTGCACCTCAAGGATGATCACATCAAGCTGCTAAGCATTCAGAGATGAAGAGCTTAAAGGACGGCTTAACAGCTCAACACCAACACCTCCAACAAACAAACAACAACAACAACAACAAGAAGCCAGGGCCTGAGGGGTCCTTGTCCGGAGGGACTAAATGAAGTTCCAAGCCTGCTGGGCTTGATGAGTTCCTAGGGAACTAGAGAGGTTCCAAGGCTACTGGCCTTGAAGAGTTCTTAGTGAACTAAAGTCCTAAGGCTACTGGCCTTGAAGGAATCTTAGTGATTCAGGGTGCTGCCCTTCCTTAGTGGAAATCCTACTAGTTGAAAGCAGAAGAGTGGATTAGGAGCTTGAGTCTCTGAACCACTTAAAATCCCTTGTGTCTTTTACTTTATGTCATTTACATTATATACTTAACCGCTATAACTGCTATGTATGTATTAACTGCTTAGCACTGAACTAACTCTAAGAACAATGTATGTATGATTATGGATATATCAATGAAGGGGATCTTTTACTTATTACGCTGTGCTTGAAAAGATTCTTATGTTTGTCATATGCTAATTTGTTAGCAACACAAAATAAACCAGAAAAGTATTTGAAATTAAAAGGATTTATTCAACCCTCCCCCTTCTAGATCTACTGTGTGCCTACTGGGAACTAACAATTGGTATCAGAGTAGGTTCTCATGCTATATTCAAAAGCTAATCGTTTTGAGTCTGATCCTAGGCATAGACATTGTTCTAAACTTAGTTTAGTAGTAAGTCACTTGTTATAAGCAGATGAGCTCATATGTTGGAAATATTGTGTACAAGTAAGTGTGTATATACACCTGAAGCTACCCAGATTGGTCCATGTTCTTGATTGCCATATCAACAAGACCAATCCTTACCCGTAGTCAATCATGTAGTCTGAAGACCAGGCTAGAGAGCTCCAGAGACATCAACAGAAAAGAGTCAAGTATCCACCAGCCTGAAAAGATGAAAAGGCCATACATGCTAAGAATGCTTATCCAGAGAAGAAAGAAGAACTTCTCAAACATGTGTCTGGCCAACCAGCAGCTAGATGTAGACCTTGTGAAGTCAAAGATGTCAAAGAACTAAAGATGCTGAGATTCTCTTAGCTTACATCTTTAAGACCACGACTGATTGATTAAAGGTCAACTGGAGCAACAAGCTGTCTGGAGCAAATGAGAAACTATGCACATCAATGCCTAACCTCAGTATATCTAAGCTAAATGACTGTTAAGTAACTGATAGTAAAAAGGTTCTGTTCCTCACTAATATAATTGTATACATCATGTTGTACCTCCCTATGAACTATGACAGTATTCTTTCAAGGAATCATAATCTACCTAAAAAGGTGAAGAGAGAAAGTACACTGAAGTTGGAAAATCAAATGCTTACAAACTTTCTCTCCATCCAAGTTTTAGGGTGAAGATGACATCTTGAAAGAAATCTGAAATGAGTCATAAGAATATCAAAGGTTAAATAATTCTTATGAGGAGTAATCTTTGCTGATGGATTAGTATGAATGTACAAGCCTATGTTCTAAGTGTTTGATAACACAGAGTATGATCAGTTCTAAAAGAGTATCTTGAAGATTCATAGAAACTGATCACCTCCATGAATCAACCAGATACACATAAGTAATAATGTTGATTCTCACTCTGTGAATATTTAAACTTTGTGAACATAACCAAGCAATTGATGAAACCATCAAAGAAAAGAGTGTTTTATTAAAAATGGCAAACCTTACACACACTCATCAACATGTATATTAAGATGTCATATCTAATTTGGATACATGCATGAATATGACTGCTGATGAGCAATATGATGTTTATCCAAATATATGAGGAACAGGAATTTTGAAAACTAACCTGGCAGGACCCATTTAACTATGGGTACCAAAATAGAAATATATCTAACCTGCAGTTACTTGGTCTATCTGGCCACACTAAGGAATGATGAAGCAGAAGACTTCAGTCAAAGAAAGATTTAACTAGCAGAAGGCTTAGGACTGATCAGAAATGATTCTGATAAAAATTCTATATGTCAAAGCCTGCCCCTAATTTATATATGGAAGAAGGGAATTCAACCAAAGATGAAAAGGGTCTTATATGCTTAAATCAGGAAAAACATGCTATATGAGAAGAATCCTCAAAGAAGCTCACATCAGAGGATCATCGAGCATCATTCATGAGGAACTCATTATGGGAGCAGAACTTCACATACACAAGACTGTCAAAGAAGACTACGTTTGTAGTGCTACTAAATGATCGTAGAGTAATCAACCCTGAAGATATCCATCTCTGTGATACATGAAGAGTTAATTGAGAATGGTGATTCCAGTCAGAAGGAGATGTACAAGGTTGCCTTCTAATGCACATAAAGATAAGGAAATCACTATTATCTGAGAAGATAGTATCAACCATGGGGGGAGCAGTGATCTGTTAAGGAACAACAACATTGAGATATACTATGAAGAAATGTACCAGCTATAGAGTCCTAAAACTTTGTGGCTGATGAACCAAATGAAGATCCATAGTCTGTAGGAACGTCTCAAAACGTACTACTGATAACCTATCAGCCACCCAACTTAAAACCGTGGAGTGCCTACGATCAAACATCCGATTGTAGTGAAAGAGCAGGAGGACACCACGACTACAACTAATGGAAATGTCCAAAAGTTAGTAGAGGATCTCCCTAGCAGAAAAGGTCAAATGAGATATCAGTGCAAATCACTTCTAAAGTACTTCATCTGGAAAGCGCCTCAGGGACAAACCTGACCCTTAGTTCACTCTAAGAGGTTGGCCCTTCCTGAGCTATCTTAACCCAGAAGGATTGCTTAGTCAAGTTCATCTCAAGGACCAAGTCAGTCAACGATCGTAGAGTAGAGGTTGAAGAAAACTTGACGATCATGGTGCAACCTCAATGATCATAGAAGCAGACTAGACGATCGCAGTTCTACCAGAATACACCAGCTTATGAGGAGCTCAGAAGAACTGAACAATTGCTCAACCATTTAGAGTATGGGGAGATAAGGTCGGATACTGGTTGGAAAGATGACCTGAAGATTCATCTCAGAAATAGAGCCCTCAAACCTTCATAAAGTACTTCAGTGGTTAAGGTATACAGTCTCAAGATGAAGAGTAATGTCAAAACCATCCACTACATCATCTCTTAAAAGATGATCGTTGAGTCAACAAAGGAAAATGCAGAGTCCATAACTGCCTTACCATGCTACTCTACGAACCAAAATGGTCAACGGTCAATCCACGTCACTGACGCCTATTTAATTTTAAAGGGACATTAAACTGAAGAGGTAATGGGTAAGTTACAGCTCATTACTGGGCATCGTGCAACCAATGGTTTGTTAACACATCATTGCTTATTCAGAGTCAGAGGGAACTGCCCTAAAGACAAATTCAAAATCTACAAACAGTTATCAGAAACTATCGAACCTCTCTCCCTCCCTCCCATTTTCAAACCCTAGAATCCTCTCAAAAGCCAAAATCAATTAACCCTCCAGAGCCTTTCCCAAATCACAATCAACTATCCCTCATAAACTCCTCTGAATCAAATACCCATACTCTTTGAACTATTTAAATGGCAGACTGGCAAGTAATCACTGGCATTCAGCTCGAAACCAAGTCGTTTGAGAAATCCAAAAAGAAGTTCAGAGACATTCCTGAACTTGTAAAGAAAGTCAGTTTCTCAGAATGCCTTGAGGCAATCACTCGAGTATATGTTGAATTGGTTAAGGAGTTTTACTCAAATGCATCCATAAATAACGGAACTCTTTCTACAAAGGTCAAAGGTCAGAATCTAAAGCTGAAATTGTCTGACATCAATCAATGCTTAGGTTTCCTGATCAAGGTCTGATAAACCTGGACGAAGTCGACATTGAAGAAGGTAAAAGGCTAATGCGGTACCAAAGAAACCCTAGTCTGAAGGATATGAAGAAAAAGGAGTTTCCTGAAGAATTCGAGTTCCTTGCTGAAATAGTGGGTAAATGCATACTATGCAAGGATACTGCACATGACACTGTGCTTGATCAGCAGTTGAAGATTATGTCAGCAATAGTTCTGAAGAAGCATATCAACTTTGGAGTTATCTTGTTCGATCAAATCTATAAATTGGTAGAAAAGGCTGAATTGAAGAAGTCTACCGATAGACCCCTGACTAAGGTCTTCCATGGAAGTCCACTGAGTATAGTGATGAAGAAGAAGCTGGGAAGCAAAATCAAGGATGATGAGGGAGAGCCTCTAAATATTCATAAAGTGATGTCTCCATAACTTTTCATCAACTGGAAGAAGAACCCAAAGGAGTACAAGAGGCTGACAATAACTGGGAGCAGTAGTAAAGTCTCTCTAAAGAAGAGGAAGATGAAAGAGGTGGAAAGTTTAGAATTTGGTGACTCTGCACCAGTAGCAGCCACACCAGTAAGGAAGAGATGCAGGGGTGTGAAGAAAACAGAGGCTCCTCCAAGAAGCCTCTCCACTGAAGATGAAGATGAAGGTGAAAAAGTCTTAACTGCAGAAACCACCAAGAGAAGAAGTAGCAAACTACTTCAAGGGTCATCTAGAAAGAAAACTAAGATGGTAAACGAGCCAGTCCCAGTTCCCCAAGAAATCACATCTGACAAAGAAGAGAAAGTAAAGTTAGATGAAGAGAAGGGAACTGATGATCTCAAGACTGAGTCCCCAAAGAGCAAATCCAGCAATGAAAGTGAAGCTGGATCAATGAAAGAAATTATAAAATCTGATGATGATGAAGAACATGCAAGCCCTATGGCTGGCGCTTAGAGTATTCACTCTGATGATGAAGAAAAGCAACAAGATGACCCAATTGCATCTACAAATGCAAATGCTCCAAATAGCCACATGATGAGTCAAATGATGTTGAGTCCGAAGAAGGACCTACCCCTGCCATTGCTGAACATCAAGGAAGTCTGTCTGATGATTCAGAGGCTTCAGAATCTGAAGAAGAAGAAAAGTCTGTCTCTCCTATAGCTGAACCTTCAAGAAGAAGAAAGAGCTACAGACTACTTGCTAAATTTTCCCCCAAGAAGCAAGGTGAACACTCCACTGCAATTATTGAAGTGAGTGATGATGAATCTGAATCAAAGGAGAGAAGTGATGAAGATGGAACTAGTAATGAAGAAGATGAATCTAAGGAAGATATTGCTGAAAAAGGTTCTGATAATGAAAGTCAACAAGAAGGATTCACTGACGAATCTGATCAGAATGAGTCAGACTTAGAAAGAGAAGAAATGGAGAAGGATTCCAGCTCTGCAAGTCAGGAATTAGAGGAACCAGAATTCTATCCTGTCCTCTCTCCAGCAAAAATCATCAGGAGAATAGTGGTGGAAGTCTCTAATGAACCACCAAAAGCACCTCTAGAAAGATGGGTAAACTATGGAAATGAAAAGCTCAAGGTGGTGAGGATGATTACATTTGAGTTGTTTGAAAATTGGAACAACATGGAGTTAGACTGCACTACTATCCTCTACAACCCTGATGATCTGTTGATGAAATGGTTTTTCCAATGGATGCCTTGGTTGAAGGCATATACTGAAAGAGATGAAAATTACTTCAACTAGAGCTACTCTTAGTTTCCAAGCCTAGAGCTGGTGGCCCAGAACTTCCAAGGGTGAAGAGATTTGCAACCAAGATGATCAGAGACCAGCCCCACTTCAAAGTCTATCGACATGCTGGGAACCACTACATCCCTTATGATCATAGAGTGGACTCTGAAGGCAAGAGGATTATGGCCAAGGAGACGATCATAGAGTATGTTCACTCTACCACTGATAGTGATTAACTCCAAAATGAGAGGCCTCCATCTGCCCAAGCACAACCATCTGACATTCCTTCATCCTCCAATAGCAATTGGTGCTCAACGATTTTTCAGATTCTCAATGCTTTCTAAAATCTGTCCAAGGATGAAAATCGTAGAGTCCAATCTGGTGTTCAACAAGAGGCTGCCCAACCAGATGACCAAATTCCTATGGAGCAGGAGTTGTTGAAGAACTCTGCTGAGCTGGTTGAGAAGATATCTCTTATCAATGAAGAGTCAAAGATGCTGACAGCAACAGAAAATAACTCAATTCAAGACAGACTCCAAGCTACTATGGCTGATGTATCTCTCAAACTCAAAGAGAGAGATCACATCTATTTGAAGGCCATAAATGATCAGAAGGTAGAAGCTCTACGAGCACAGAAGGCCAATGAAGATCAGATCCAAGTCCTCTCTGACAAGATCGATAACATGAATCAGTCTTTCTCCATAAAACTTGATCTGAGCCAACAAGAACTCAAGATTGAGGTTGGCAACTCCTCCTACCTGTTGGAGCAACTAATGTCCAACATGGAGCAACTCTCTCAAGTGATTAATGACAAAAAAGGGAGAAAAAGAGGCATAGAAAGAGGAAGAGCAAGAGGCATTCAAGGAAGATCAAGGAGAGCAGAAGGAGTGCAGATAAGAAGGCCAAGAGAAAGGCAAAAAAGAAGACAGCAGCTGCCGAAGCTGAATCATCATTTCAGGGGGAGCCAAAAGATGATGATCATATGATCGTAGAGTCTGAAGGGGAGCAAATTAAGGAAGAAGAACATGAGCCTGAGGGAGAGCAGAGCAGAGATAGAAAGTTATCATCCCAGGGGGAGCAAGAGAAGGAAGAACAAATAGATGAATAGCTGATCAACATATATCCTGGAAACATACATAGAGCCAAAGAGGTACATCTCTAACTAGTTAGGTATGGTCTGGATCCAGGATGTAAAATGTCATAGCGTATTAAATTCCATATTGTTATAAATGACATTCATGATTATCTGTTTTAGAAATACAGTTGCTCACTGTATATAAGATTCATTCATAACATGCATATGCACTTATTGTTTTTGTCATAATAAAATAGGGGGAGATTGTCAGGAATAAGCATATGAATATTATTCCTATTTACATATGATTTTGATTATGATATATATATGAATGAATATGTAAGTATGCTTGCATTAAGAAAAGCTGTAAAGTCCTTTGATAGATAATAAAAACATATGTACAAGGACTTAGAATGAATTGATCAAATATGTTAGGTTGATCCTACATAAGCAAAACAGCTTTGTAAAGTCCTTAAAAAGAAAAGATGTAGAAGGACTATAAAAATAGAAAGATCAATCATGTTAGGTTGATCTTATGATGTAATAGATATGCTTGTCTGATCGTCGAGCACTGCACCAGAAAACGTAGTCTGTCAGGAGAGTCAAGAAAAACTCGAGAGCTATCGAGGTAGAATCGTAGTATGCAAGATAGTAGATCTCGGAGTTCGTAGACTGCCAGGGTAGACGAAGAAAGATCGTAGTGTGTCGGGTAGTGCTTCCTCGGAGCCGTAGTGTAAGACCCCAACTTTTATGGATAAAGATGAATTTTCTATAAATATCATTTTTGAATATTAGGAGTGAATTTGATATAATGTTATAGTTGTGGGTAATATTTATAAATTTTGCAAAGTACACAAGTTGTTATATTATATTCGATTGGTCGGGGAATATTCGTTTTAACAGGAAATATTCGTATGACGGCACAATCATTGGTGGACCCCATAACAGAATTATTGTCGGAATGAGAAAATGACAAAAATATCTTTTTATAAAAATAACGGCAAAAGTTTTACTGTTAACTGTTGAATAACCCAGTGTTAAAAGTACAGTAATACGCGTGGTTGCATAGTAGCACACGATATTGATTATTGATGCTTACGTGAGAAGTCACTCAGTTTTGTTCAATTATTGCTACAATAATTGTTGCATAATATCTCACGTTATTTGATTCAATTATTGTTAATATTTTATATATTATTAAATTAATATTTGAGACGATACAATTATTCATATTATTATTTACAATATTGACGATGTCTAGAAAGTTCTGTCGAGGAGAGGTTTGGTCATCTAATTGCGCGCCAATAGGGAGAAATTCTTATTGGAAAGCCCCCTCTTTCCTAGGAACGATCTGGTTGTTAAATATTGCGATTAATAATAATGATGAATAAATGTTGTTAAAAATATTGAGGGAATTTTTATGAAGTATTTGTTGTAAATTTACTTATTATTTGGACCCCTATTTACCCACTTTTCAAAATAATCGGTAGAAGTTATTCAATATTTATATAATAAGAAGTGGGACCACATATGATGATGACATGGGTGGGGCCCATGTGTGTTGAAAATTGAAGTTGATGAAATGGGGGGGTGTTATTACGTAAATGGTATATATATATGATAGTGACATGTGGGTGGGGCCCATATGTTGGAAAATGAATTTTGGGAGGGGGGGGGGGAAAGCAGATGTCATGGGAGGGATGTGATTATATAAGTGTATATATATATATAAATATAAGTTCAGCATGTGTATATATATATAGGGTGCCATATAAGGCATGTTAAATATATATATATATATATATATATATATTTAAAGTTTTTGTTTTATTAGAATATTTTATTGCATAGTGCTGCATAGTAAATCAATTTTTTTTCAGAATTCGCCGAAGGATTCGACGCCCGTGAAAGTTCTGTGCAGTCCATGAGAAAAATTCAAATAGTATCCTTTCCATTCTCCTATAAATAAGATGCTTAGTTAGAATTGAAAATCACACCAGAATCCGAGAATTCTTCTTCTATAATATTGAGCGTATTTCTTTCGAGTTTTAGAAAGCTTTGAGTATAGAAAACAGTTCAAGTTTTCTTCAAGAATATCCCCGCTATACCAGTTGAAATACTCTTCTTTTTAAGGTAAGGGATATTATTTTTGTTCAATATTCGTATGAAATAATATTTTCTTCCATACTCTGTAGTATGTAAGTAATATTATTTCATTTCAGATTTCGAATTCTACACTTATTTTGTTAAAGTTTTGGTTTCTATAATCCATGAAATTAGTAGAATATCCTTGATATTTGCGCTTCATCCAGTATCTTTTCATGAAAATATTATTATGAGCATTTTTGATAAGTTTTAACTTTTTCATGCCGGAGTAATATTAACGGGGCTACTATTCCCGAAGTACTATTCACAGGGTACTATTCACTCAGTTACTATTCACCGTGGTACTATTCATGACAAAAAATTGATTTCTTTGCTGTCCAAATCATTTTTGATACAATATTATTCTTGAATTTTACTCCACAAAGCAGTATCATGTTGATAATTTCGACATTATTGAATTCTAGATAAATTAAATTATAAATCTTTAAAAATTTATCCTTTGCTTTCTTTTAATTGAATTCTTATATTATTTTCATCATCCTTATGCTTATATTGTTATGAAATTTATCTTTGGCCCGTAGTGCATAGAAGGACTTGGTATGATTATGACCAGGGATTATTCAGTATAATCATGACCGTAATGTTACAAATGATGTGGTAAAAGTCCTCATTGGCCCGTAGTGCATTGATGGATAGTTGTTGGCATGATCATGACCATTGATGAAAACACGAATATCCTTGGCCCGTAGTGCATGGATAATTTGTGGTCGTGATACTAATGAATATCCTTGGTCAGTAGTAGTGTGGGTGATTCGATGATGTGGATTATTTATTAAGCTGAGTCTCAGTGATAAAATTGATGATAAATTCTTTTAAATCATAGAAGATAGTAGATATCATGCTCTACTTGACTCTTCTAATGGATTTCTTGTTCCGCTACAGTTAAACTTGATGTCTATTGTATTTTATCAGTTTAACACTGTTGAAGGCTAACGATAATTTATTCTGCATTATTTTAGTCATAATATTTCTTACTGGGCTAGTTGAGCTCACCCTTTGCTTTAATTGTTCTCTTTAGGAAATGAGAATATAACTGGGACTAGTCGGGGAACGGAGTGACGGTCCAGATGTTTGCATTAGTAGTCCTCACTATTCTATGAAATAGTGTGATAATAAATGTATTGAGGACTTATTTTGAGTTTGAATACTGTCTAGAAGACAATATTTGTATTTAAACTCACAGCTCATGTTGTATATTTATGTTTGTATTTTATTCTGTACCATGTATTTGGCGACTCAGAATGGGTGATGTATACCTATTTTGTGTCTGAATCACTATCTGTCAAATCCAACATTTCTGGATCTGATGCTACGTTTTTCCACGATAGCCACCTCGTCCGATTTGGGTTCCTAGTGAGCTTCTATTTCATTTGTTGGCCTCGATATTAGCTCAAGGGGTGTGAATATGATCCTTCTTATTCCACATATCTTTCTCACAGAGACATCTACATACATAAGTTACCCCGATTAACATATAGTATATATACACGAAGAATCAAGAGTTCTATATACGTTGTCTCTTATTTTGATTGACGATAAATTTATTCAATTCTCATCAACGCCTATCTCTGCCGAAAGGCAGCTCCATCCACTCTGCATCGAATCGCATGAAGGTGATGACTAAAGCCTGGTCCAAGGTATATATCTGGTGTCTTTGGCTTCTATTTCAACCTTCAACTGTCTTATTTGAATATCTCCCTCTGCTCCAACCTCCCTCATAACTCGGCTAACTCTATCTGTGCTTACAACATTCACACATATCATCACATGCTACCCAATACACCTCTCACAAGAGTAAAAGTTTTCAAATTGTGCTGAGGGGTCATATAGACCATGAACACATAGTTTTAACGGTATTCATACCGTAAAACAAAACATTACCTGGTATGTTTACAATCACAAAGAAGGTAAACTACCATTAATAGTACTTTAGGTGATTAGCCTATTGTACCCCTACGTCATGCATAACGTATTAATCATACCTAGTGAATATTTACGCCATTAGATTGGATCATTTATCCAAATAACATTATTCACCTCGGTCTTATCATAGGATTCGCACCAAACAATTTGGTTCGGGAAATTTCTTTCAATGAACACTTAGAGTTTTCATAAACATTAGTCTGGTGATTCAAATAGCATAGACTCATATCAATAATTCAATTCAATCGAATTATTTAGATGTAGCCAAACCCTTTGGCAAATTAAACTTTTGAAAACATTTTCGAGAATGACGTCACGATCTTGCGTCTTTGTATTAACAATCCGTTGAGGATGCTTGGTCATTGTATGACTTTGTCATAACACATCATACAATAGTGGAACAACGACTTCAAAGTCAAATTCACACTAAGTATTCCTGTATTTACAACTCCATCACATTTTATCATCTCTCGCACTAAAGTTACATGGTACATGAGTGATAATTAAAAACAAATTTTGATATTTCAAATCATTTTTGTCTAGCCAAAATAAGTAGCATAGGTAGTACTTTAAACCGTTTCAAAAATGATTACGAGTCTACATTTTTGTTTTCAAAAGCACATAGTGCGTATTTAGCTTGATGTCAAAAATTTTGAAGTTTAGCATAGCTAGGAGTTTAGGAAAACCTAACACCTTCACTAAAAATCATTTACTTAACAATCTATCTGTTCCTGTAATCCATAACACTCCATTCACACAAAACTATACCCAGTTCGTCAAACCACACTTATGAGTTCATAAATTGCCATAATCATATGAGTTTAAGAACTTATCCTAGTCAGACCTTTGGCGTCCATTCGCTGAGGGGTTCATAAACATTTCATATAATTATGAGTCAAGAATGTCTCATAGGTATGAGTTTTAAGAACTCGAACTTAATCTTATATTCTCTATCTATGACCTATCTCACCGTTATACACCCAAGAATGTAGTCATCCTCTTAATGTGCATATAACAAATAATAGCGATACGACATTTCAATGATTATCGATTGCGTAAACTAAGTGGTTTTTACACCAAGTACAATTAAACTCCCATCTGAAGAATCATACAACTCAAATTTGCTTTAGCATGAGTCCTCAATTGAATCCCCATCTAACACTAACCCCATTCTCCATACGAATTTAATTCGTATTTATAATTCTCTTCTGGATCTGTACCAATTGATTGTACAATTTATACACAGCAATCTTGCTGTAAACTTTCTAATCATCAGATTGATTCCTTCTGGCTGTCATAGCCTTATCAGATCACGGGGTGATCTCATCGTATATATTACGATTTAGTTCTATATCTTGATCGTTTTAATTTATGATCTCTCATAACTGTACTTTCAGTCTTTTAGACTCAATCTATTCTCCACTACTGTTTAACTTTATAATCAGAGTTAGGGAACTCTGTGTCTTTACACTCGCCGAGATTCATCTTTGAATCTTATCGACCAACTAACTCTATATGAGTTAATACTTATCCTAATCATTGCGGTTAGTAGTCTCAGGTATTACTACCTAAGCTTCATAACCAACAGCTTTGATACCAACCTGTGACGACCCCAAATCCAGGTACTTGAAACCCGAACTCGGTTCTCCACGATACCATTTCTTTAAGTTGAATAATACTAATTAATAATACATTCGAACTTAATTTACATACATCAAAGTTTACTTCCCCAGGTACGTGATCTTCAAATACATTCCTTACAATACTTGAATAGATACCAATACAACTATAACCATTAACTCATAATATACACTTATTTAATCAACTTTCCTTTTCCTTTGCTCGTGCCTGAGCCTTCAGGTTGCTCATACATAACTGAAAACATTTAATTTAAGAAAGGATGAGCATTTAAGTGCCCAGCAAGTAATAGCAATTATATATAAGCTGAAAGAATATAAGTATTCTCTTTACATAACACTTCTACAACGAATTAAAAGTTGTGAAGTAATCTGTACTGATAAAAAATTCACATAACCACTCTCTTTCAAATTCATTAAATTTGGCTCTGGCTCTACCCTTGAATAGGGTTTAAGAAACATACTATGAACATTCTTTTCATTTTCGAAAAGGTTTAGCGGAATTCTATCCTCAAACCGTCATAACTTACGGGCACGGAGGGTGATCAGCCCCGTTGTACCCTGTATTGATCAATACTACATAACTTGAACGAAATTCATCGCTCACTCTATCCGCCTTGCGCAAAAATCTTCCCATATAGGGATGTTCATACATGCCTGGTTCCAAACCCGAAGCTTTTTAATCTTGCTCAACAATAATATATAATTCAACATATATATACGGGTAATTGACAAAGGTATATCAACATGTGAATAAATGCCATGATTATCCAAGTGGGGACACTTGTATAACCATTTAGAAATCAACTTAACAGAATATATATCTGAGCTAACATGTTGATAATCAAAGCGTACATAATCTGTACAGGAATAGAATAATTCTGAAACTTCTTACTCATGTCCATTGCATAAAGAAAATACAAAGGTAGGATACTTGCCTGATTCGCTGATTACAAATCTCAACTTAGGTTTTATCTCTTTATCACAACCTATCAATAATCAGATCATTCGTTCGATTAGAACAATATATCTTAACACATAGTATTCATCTATTACGATTGACACATAGTCTAATCACATAATCACGGTGATCATACTTTTAGTTTCTATTCTATATTTGAAATATTTTTATACATTTTTCAAATATCTCATCCATGCTCTTACAATAGTCTTTTTTTTTCTTTTATATAATTCCGACATTTGTCGGCGTCTGAAACTGACTTTATCGGGTAAATCTGAGTCTAAGACTCTTATTCTATACCTCAACATCTGTAAATATCGGACATCTTATTTTTAATCATTTTCGCAATTTTAAATTGAAAAATTTAAAATAATTCAAATCATCACTAAAGGGCCTATAGTGATATAAGCTCATATTATAGGTGTTCTTCTTCAAATTCGAGAACTTCATAATCGGTTCTCAAAGTCACTAGTTTGGTAAATTTATAACTTTCAAATATCGGAATCATAATTAAATGATTTAAACATTAAACAATTTCATTATCATTAATAGTTTAATTAATACTAAACTATTAATGAAACCATTGCCAAAATATAAAAGTTATTTATAATAACTAAAACTATTTTTAAAATATTTATATTACCCAAATAATTACCATTAATATTTAAATATTAATGTACTATTTATCCAAATATTAAAAGTCATTAATTATAACTTAAAATATTTTTAAATCCTTAATATCCTCTTTAAATGGTTTTTAAATAAGTAAAACCATTTAAAAACTATTTATTTAATATTAATCATTAAATAAACTAAATATCATTAATATTATCTTAATATCATTAATATTTAATTATTAATGAAATTATCATTTAAATATTAAAAGTTATATTTTATAACTTAAAATATTTTTAAATACCTTATTTTCATTTAAAATGATTTTTATAATATTAAAATTATTTTTAAACTAAATTATTTAATATAATCATTAAATAAATTTAATATCATTAATAATTATTAATTAATGAAATTCATCACAAAATATTAAAAGTCATCACAAATAACTCATTTACATAATCAATTCCAAGCCAAAATAAACATAGTAAACTAACTAGTTTATTAACAACACTAACTAAACTTCAAAAATTCAAACTTTAACTAACAATTAAAAATAATAACATTACAAAATTAAATAAGAAACATACCCGTAAATCACTAATTCTCTGAGACTAATTACGCACTTCCACGCTAAAATTTAACTAAGGAGATCTTTATAAAAAGTTCTCCCACAACAAAGCCTTTCTCAAAATTAGAGGCCTTATTGTTGGTGAATGAAACAAAGGCCAAGCCCTTCTATTTATAGGTTTAGAAAATGACGAAGTTCTCAATTTAAGCCGATGTGGGACTTGGTTTATACTAATTTTCAATAGCTCACTTTTGCGATTTTCTAACGCATTGCTCATAACTCCGATTAATCTGATTTTTGGATATGTTATATATGGTATGTAAGACTATTTTTAAAAATACGAATTACCCAATTCGGGTTCATTAGGTAGCCCAAACAAAGGCGTCAAAAGTGGACGTTCATAATGATTTTCAATCTCGTTTCAGCTTTACCTCTTTCGCTAAAACAGTCATAACTCTTTCATTTTAAAACATTTTGAGCGATTCTTAAGCCCACATGAAGCTAACTGGGGCTACAACTTTTATTCTTTGACCATTTCCAAATTCGAACACATCAGTCCAGAAATTCCGTTCAAATGGACTGCACCGCACTTGTTGGGAAGTTTTGACACTACTACTTTGAAATGTCATAACTCTCTCCTCCGATATCGATTTAGTCCGTTTGAGAGTCTATCGAAAGCTTATTCGGTGTACTATAACATACCAAAAGCCCAGAAGGTTTTGGAAACATTAACCGATCAAAACGATTGTCCCGAATAGCACATTCCATTTCTGCTTGACTTTCGGTTTGAGAAATTTGACACATTTCCTTCCAATCAAGTAATTCCCTCATCCGAGGTGGAATGAGGTCATTCAAAGATTATGGCTTCCTAACTCAAGTGCACTACAACATATCAAAAGCCCGGACCTTTTAAAGCACAAGAATTGGACGAGAATGCCCCCATTCTGCATTTGCCCAAAAATAGTTTATCATGATCGGTCAACCATGTTTGACCATCTATAACTTCTAATCTATACATGATATGGACTTGATTCTTTTTGCAGATTAAAGACCACATATCAGGCTACACATAACAACTTTTAAAGAACAAAACTCATGATCGAGCAAAGAGTTATGGCCTCTGACATTTGGTGAAAATAATGAAATTCGATTTTTCCAACTTGCTTAAATCTTCAAATTCGTGCACTTTGATGTTATGGGTCTTTGATTTATCAACCCATATCATCAATTAAAATCCTATTACACAACTTTAAACAATCAATTGCATCAAATAACATCGAATCAAAGGATTTCTAGGTTTAGTGTTCTTATACCCTTTTTGCCAAAAAAATCTTGATTCTTGCTTCTGATTTGTTATGGGTGATGGTTGGGCTTTGTTTAAGAGTGTATGGGCAATCTTGTACAAGGTAATTAAATGTAATATTTAATCACTAGATTTAAATCTTATAATTTACCAATTAACTTCTATCCTTTGGTAAATTAAAACACTTATACAATAACATCGAAATTAAACCCGGTAATTAAAATTAGGGTTTCTCAACGTCATCAATTAGGGTTTCTAATTGACCATTAGTGGTTCTTTAATTATCTGTGTATGTTACTAACACAGTCGTTACGGTTTCTAATTTCAATCGGTTAGGGTTATAATAATTAGGGTTTGTCCTAATTATCGACGTACAACAGTAATTAGGGTTTCTTCTAATTACCGATATTCTTATTCATAGTAACTTCATATACACAGTCACTACTCAAAAATATCCCATAACTGAGTTTAATAATTAGGATTTCACAGCACGGTAATATGTTATGACCTAATTGACCGTCATTGCTCAATATTATCTGTCCGCACATACCCAGTACATAATTATGGTACTGTAAAATCATTATATAAATAATATAATATTATTATTCTCATCTCTTGATCACAATCCCAATCCGAGGTTTGGATCTCATATCCGACTTATTCTTCGTACATAAAGATCAATAATCAAGTTAAAATAATTAACTTAAATATTCTGAACAATTCATATAATAAAATATTTATTATATAAATCTAATTATCACTTCATATATTATTTCCAATCATGTTTTCATGGAAAATAATTAATAAAAACATTTCGGCTTACAGAAATTTATTACCATATAATTTGTGGTAATTAATAATTCCAAAATTATTTCTAATTTTTCAAGTAATAAATGTATTTGCATTTATCGTTCACTTTACTTGACACTTAGTCTTGTCATTAAATAAAAAAATTTATACGAAAAATTTCTTATTTATTTTATATAGAAAATCTCGGGTTATTACAGTTTATCTCAAGGTGTTTAACTTGTCAACGAGTCAAGGCGGAGCATCAAGTGCCAAAAGGTCCATTGCAACCACTTGAAATTCCATAATGGAAGTGGGAGCATATTACCATAGATTTCGTTACTGGTCTTCCCAAGGTTTCTCAAGGCATAGATGCAATTTGGGTCATTGTTGATAGATTGACCAAGACTGCTCATTTCTTACCTAGACGAGAAACTTATTCACTTGAACGTCTTGCTCGTATATACATAAATGAGATTGTAAGACTGCATGGTATGCTAGTATCCATAGTTTCTGATCGAGACCCTAGATTCACTTCACGATTTTGGGTTAGTTTGCAAAAAGCTATGGATACGGATTTACGATCTAGATTAGCATATCATCCTTAAATGGATGGGCAGTTGGAGAGGACTATTCAAACTCTTGAAGATCTATTAAAACTCTATGTCCTTGACTTGGAAGTTGGGACAAGTTCTTGCCATTGGTGGAATTGTGACACCCCCAAATCCTGGTACTTCATTTCCTCAAGATTTGGTGTTCACTTAATCAAAACATTCATTTATAACTACCCAATCATAATAAAATTGAATAATAAACCTGCCCATACAGGAATTACATTAATAAAAATATCTCCCAGGTTATCAAACCTTTACAAACAATCATTCATGTGGAAACATTTAAATAAACTTTATTACAATCTTTAAACCAAAGTCTGATAATAAAACTATCAAAACGATTACAAGTCTTCAGTACTTGTTCATCTTTCCCTTTCCTTTACTGGTGCTAGGTACGTCACCCTTTTCAACTTTAGCTGTAATGGTAATACAGGCAAGAGTGAGCAAACAAGGCTCACTTGGAATAATCAATAAATAAAACTTTAAACCTTTACATCATTTGCCAAATATTAGGCTCAATAGAACTGAACAATATGTTCTATTAATGAAAATCATAACATTCCACTGAGGGTCTAATGACCACGAACCATGTCCACAGTTATAAGTAATCTTTCAACTTTAACTTTAACAGTCATAAGACTATAAGGACTCTAACGTACTTAGGGGGATCAATCCTTCGTACAATGTATTATGCACAAACATTTCAGTACAAAGTATAAACTAAAAGTAACCTCTAATACAAGAGTTGTTCATCTCAGAATTTAGAGTACAAGTCCACACCAACGTCAGATTGGTTTGGATACGTTTCAAGGGAAATTTGTAATTCAACGGACATCAACTAAGGATTAGTTGAATAAAAGGTAATAACACTATGTTATTGAATAATCATAATCGAATAAACATTGCATTCAAGTTTATGCTTTAGGAATAATCTAATAGCATAACGATTGAATAATATATCATACCTTTCTTGTAAGACCCCAACTTTTTAATGAATAAAAATCGAATTTCCTCTATTTATTATTTGAATAATAAGGTGTTAATTTGATATAATACTTTGGTTATAGGTGAAATGTGCAAATTTTGCAAAATAAACAAGTGGTTATAAAATATTCATTGTTGTCGGGGAATATTCGTTTGGTCGTGGAATATTCTTCTTTACGTCGGGGAATATTAAATACGACAATATAACCATTTGTGGGCCCCATAACGGATAACTGTCGGATGAAGAAAACCTTCATTTCATGTGCTATCCAAGTCTTGGATGAGAGTCACAGTTTTTAAATGATATTTTTATTGTTAATAAATCTCCTGACGTATTCTCGAAGGACTTCTTAGCCTACCCCAAGAGTGTGAAATTGAATTTTGTATTGACCCCAGTACAAAACCTTTTTCTAAAACCCTTAAATATTTCTTCAACCAAAACGAACATATAATGCGCCAAAGACGTTGGCTCGAGCTGTTGAAGATTACGATCGTACCATTCAATACCATCATGGGAAAGCGAACGTGGTAGCTGACACATTGAGTAGAAGATCATATGCGTTTACGAGTGCGACGTTGTTAACACAAAAACCCATTTCGTATAACTTACAAATGATGTAGATAGAGTTAAAGACTCTAGGGACCCACGTAAAGATAACGAATATACGAGTAGAATCGACTTTAATCGATAAATTTAAAACCCCTCAAGCTACACACTGGAGCTGATGAATATAAAGAAGAAGGTGGAAGACTGCGTTATTCTAGAAGTAAGAGTCGATGAAGAGAAGAAAGCTCAAGCCTTCGATTTATTTGAAATCCTCGATCGAGTAGGAACTGTGGCCTATAGACTCGCCTTAACGTTAAGTATGTCGGGTGTTCATAACGTTTTTCATGTATCGATGTTACGTAAATATGTGGACGACCCAAACCACATTAATTATTGCATTACAACCAGACGAGATAGTTGAAGATTTAATGTACGAGAAGGTACCTGTCAAGATCTTGGATAGGAAAGAACATATCCTATGCACAAAGGTTATACCTCAAGTTAAGGTTTTGTGGAGGAACCATGCTATTGAAGAAATGAACTGGGAGTTGGAATCAGAAATGAAAGCGAGGTATCCTCACCTTTTCAAAACACCAGGTACGTACGTCAATGTCGAGGACAAAATTTCATAAGGAGAGGAGGTTGTAAGACCCCAACTTTTTAATGAATAAAAATTGAATTTCCTCTATTTATTATTGTGAATAATAAGGTGTTAATTTGATATAATACTTTGGTTATGGGTGAAATATGCAAAATTTACAAAATAAACAAGTGGTTATAAAATATTCATTGTTGTCGGGGAATATTCGTTTGGTCGTGGAATATTCTTTCTGTCGGGGAATATTCGTACGACGTCGTAGCCATTTGTGGGCCCCATAACGGATAACTGTCGGATGAAGAAAACGAAAAAGTTTGAGTTTTATAAATAATTGGCGTAATTATTACTGAATTAACCTTTGTTGGAATACAGTGGGTAAAATCTGATGTCTGGCGTGGTTGCATAAAGCAGATAGCTGCGGTTTTGCAGTATTTTTGAATTATTGATTCTTACGTGAAGACACTACTCAATAATTATTACGAGTAATTCTTTATTCAATATTTTATTTTATTGGTTCAATAATTGCTGCGTTGATATTTTATATTATTGTTGTTTCAATAATTGTCATTGCACAGTATTTTCCATTATCAAATCAATAATTCATATTATTTGAATAATATTATTAGATAGCATTATTGGCAATGTCTAGAAAGTTCTGTCAAGGAGAGGTTTGGTCACCTAATTGTGCCCCAGTAAGGAGAAATCCTTATCGGAAAGCCCCCTCTTTCTTGGGAACGACCTGGTTGTTATAAATGTGATTCTGTAATATTATTTGTGAATAATTAATTATTGATTCATGTGATAAAGAAATATTTTTTTATGTGGATATAAATGTTGGATATATTTATTGTGGTTAAAAATGAAGGAGTTAATAATGAGGTGTTTTATCAGTATTTTTGTCGGAATGGAGGTATTAAAAATTAAACCACTGTTTTTGAGATATATTGCGTGAGTTATAATTTTTAATCCGACCGTTGGATCATTGTGATTTTTGGGTATGTTATACATATATAAGTTGAGTATATGTCCACAAATTTTGAATCGTTAAAAATGAACGTATGATTTTTTATGAATTTTAAGAGGTGGCTGATTCAGAAATCAGGTTATAAATGATTTTGGTGAAAAATTCTAGAATTGAGTGGGCCCCACTTGTGGTTGGTGAAGAAATGTGATGAATTTTATTTCAAATGTGGTGGGTGGCAATAGTAGCAGGTAAAGCCATCAGGTTGCAGGTCAAGTCTGCTTCGGCGTGCTAACATTTTCCTATAAATAGAGGGATAAGTTAGAATTGAAAATCACACCAGAAACATAAGCTTTCTCTCTTTCTCTCTATATATTATCGAGCGTATTCTTGTGAGTATTTTGATACTTTGAGTGTTGCTATACGGTGCAAGTTCCTTCAGCACTATATCCAGTATTCCAGTCAGAAGTACTGTCTTTTTGAGATAATGGATGTTATTTTCTTCTTAAAATGATATTTTCTTCAATATCATTATGCCGAAATATTGGTATAAACTTTTTATCAAATTTGGAACTTTTTGTGTCGGGGTTACTATTCACGTATCTGGCCTTATTCACGATATCTGATACTATTCACGAATACGGCACACTATTCACCGAAAAATAAAATTTTCTTCTTTTTGTCCAAGATGTCTATTATGGTTACTATCTTTGATTGTATCCATGTTTTGATCTTTATTCTTGAATTTTACTTCGAAATTGGTTATTATGGAGTATTATTGATCTTGGATAAATTGTAATACGAATCCCTAATATTTGTTCTTTTATCTTATTAGATTCGTTCTCTAAAATGTTTTTTATCATCCTCAGTCCTTAATGATGATACTTGATGAATATCTTTGGCCCGTAGTGCAAAGATGAATGATTACTTGATGAATATCTTTGGCCCTTAGTGCAAAGATGAATGATTACCTGATGAATATCTTTGGCCCGTAGTGCAAAGTTGAACAGGTGTTGAGATGAACATGACCAACTGGTGATACAAATAAATATCTTTGGCCTGTAGTGCAAAGATGAATATTTGATTAAAGATGTATATTGATTGATGTTACAGGGATAAAATATTGATGATGAACTTTTAAATCTTAGAATTAGTAGAATTCTTTCTCTACTTGACTCTTCTAATGGATTGTTGTTTTCGCTGCAGTTGTTGATCTAAAACTTGTTGTCTGCTATATCAGATTTTCCCTATT
This sequence comes from Panax ginseng, assembly GCA_020205605.1. Classification (NCBI taxonomy): domain Eukaryota; kingdom Viridiplantae; phylum Streptophyta; class Magnoliopsida; order Apiales; family Araliaceae; genus Panax; species Panax ginseng. Next base: position 37,237,070 of record CM035127.1, on the reverse strand, counting down.
GAAGACTAACGATAATTTGTTGTATATTATCTTAGTCATAATATTTCTTACTAGGCTAGTTGAGCTCACCCTTTCTTTCACTGTTCTCTTCAGGAAATGAGAATATAGCTGGGACTAGTCGGGGAATTTGGATTGATGATTCGGATGGTTGCATTAGTAGTCCTCACTATTCTGTGAAATAGCGTATCAATAATTGTAATGAGGACCCCTTTTGAGTTTTTATACTGTCTATTAGATAATAGTTGTATTCAAACTCACAGTATAGGTGTTGTCGTAGTTTGCACGACAATTGTATTACTGAAGTTGTATTTATTTTTGTACCATATATTTGGCGACTCAGAATCGGTTGGATGGAATGGACATATTTTGGGGTCGTCACATTGCTTTTTAACAACATTAAGCTAAGGTTACATCTTATAATTAAATATCAAGCATGCATGACAAATAATAACTTGAACGATAAACTGGTTCAACAGAATAAAAGTACTTAAATGCTAAAATAACAAGTTTAGATTTAGGAAAAACTTGCACAATTTAATAATAGAACTAGCTCAATGAAAGGGTTGAGTTAGTAGAACTTGCATCATCATAAATAACTAGATACAATCAATTTGTTCAACGAAAGGAACTTTACCCAACGAAAGTAAATTTGATAAATGAAGTATAGAGTTAAAAAACTTGCTCAATGTAAAAAGATAGGTTTAGAAACTTGCTCAATGAAATTAAACTTCCACAACGAAGTTTTTAGGGTTAAAAGAACTTGCCTTGCTTGTAGGCTAACCGTTGTAATCCAAATCACAATATCCTATATACATATGTTATCATAACATTATCAGTCATTATCAACACTACATCACGTATGGTTTAGATGTCTAACCACATAATCTACTTATATACTTAAAACGATAATAAGCTCGTTAAATATGAACACCATGCTCGTTCATATCATTACAATACTACAATAATAGAAATACATGTTCGTATAACATCACCACTGACAATTACAGACTTCTGTGTTAGACAAAAGTCGTTTCGGGATTCTACGCTAAATGGCCATGGCTAAAGTTTGAAGCTAATGGGCGTGGCCATTTGCTTTGAGGTGGTGCTAGTGAGAAATGTATAAAGCTTGGTATTACAAGCTGTTAAGTCCGCACTCGACGATGACTTTGTTGCAATGCGGACATGAGTGTGGTGGTAGGGCACAAATTTTTGTGCTAAGGCGCTGAGACTCACAGAAGCAATTCAATGAAGAACAGAACACAAATTTTTCTGTCTATAACTTCAATTCTAACACTAATTAACATGCATTGCTTATACAAATTACACATAAATCTTATCAATCATACATATACCAATTCTCAACGACTTAACCATGATTTTAGAAAACTTAAATTTTGAAAGCACAATTTAAAATTCAAAACTCCATAGTTGATATATTGTAACACAGTAAACACTGTAAATTCTAATAACAACCAATTTGTTTACTTTAACTACAATTCTCTGAAATTCTTAACAACAGAATTAACATATTCACAGTTTTAATTCCCCAATTAGCTACCAACAATTTACTGATTTTGATCTTCTTACCAACCAAACTAATGAATATATTCACTGTCAATAGCCATGTACCAGAACATAAACTGAAAAACAGTTTCCTTCCTTTTAAACGAATTAACATAACCTTTCATGTTTAAACACTACTTCTAACATCATACACCCATAAAAACACCATAGTTCAGTTATATAATAATAGCTACAGAATCTTGTAAAAACTTTATATTACAGTGAAATAGAAGAACACAGACTTAGCATCACAATGTAAAACATATAAGATTATGGAAAAATACCTTTTTGTTGCTTAAGAAATCGTTGTTAATAGCAGACAATTCTCTCACCAACCTTCCTCAAGCTTTAACAATTCTTTCTCAAACTCTCTAAGAACTCTTTTCTTTCTTCTCTCAGTTAGCAAATAATTCAAGGCGTAAACTGATACTCAAGACAATTAACAATATGCGTTAATAAAATAAAACCCACGTACAACTTTAAAACGTATGAAAACTGACGCTACACTTATTACACTAATAAGTTATCAGTTATACAAATTAATATATATATATATATATATAATATTATATATAATGTATTTATTAAATTTAAATTCAAAAGAAATCCAAAAGCCATAGGGCTTTGTTTGGCAAACCAAATTAAAATTAAACACTTAATAATCTTAAGCATTGTTTGGCAACTACTAAATAAAAACTACTTTAATTTATTTTAATAACTCCTTATAAAATAGTTATTTGTCACACTTTATTTAATTAAGTTTTCATACCTAATTCAAATAACAATTTATTAAATAAATCATTTAATCACATACTCAACACAAATAATTAACTATCAAATTGAAATATCAATATAATAATAATAATTTCCTTACTCATTAATTATTTAACAAATAATTAACTAACTCAAATCAAATCAATTTGAACAAATATTTATTCAACAGAATAACACATTCATTAAATATTTATATAACTCAAATAAATATTTAAAATTATAAATAAATTTTTAAAATTCTGGAATGTTACATCATTCCCTCCTTACAAGGATTATGTCCCCCAAAATCACAATTCAAACAACTCTGTTAGTTCCCAGAGGGCACAATAGATCTAGAAGGGGGGGGGGGGGGTTGAATAGATCATTTTTATTTCAAATACTTTTTTGGTTTATATTATATTGTTAATAATTAATATATGACAACCATAAGAATCTTTTCAAGCACAGCGGAATAAGTAAAAGATCCCCTTCATTGATATATTGATAATCATACATACATTGTTCGTAGAGTAAGTTTAGTTGTAAGCAGTTAAAACATATATAGCAGTTATAGCAGTTATAGTACATAATGTAAATGACATAATGTAAAAGACATAATGTAAAAGACACAATGGGTTTTAAGTGGTTCAGAAACTCAAACTCCTAATCCACTCTTCTACTTTCATCTAGTAGGATTTCCACTAAGGAAGGGCAGCACCCTGAATCACTAAGATTCCTTCAAGGCCAACAACCTTGGGACTTCAGTTCACTAAGAACTCTTCAAGGCCAATATCCTTGGAACTCCTCTAGTTCCCTAGGAACTCTTCAAGCCCAGCAGGCTTGGAACTTCGTTTAGTCCCTTCGGACAAGGACCCCTCAGGCCCTGGCTGTTGAGTTGTTTGTTTGTTGTTGTTGGAGTCTGTGCTGAGCTGCTAAGATGTCTTCATGCTCTGAACATATTCTATACTTAGCAGCTTTACTTGATCATCCTTGAAGTGCAGCTGAGTGTTGTATGATGCTCAGCTTCTTCAGTTGCTCAACCACTTCGGATGACCCCTTGATGAACTGCCTTGAAGATCATTCTCCTTGATACTTGATGGCTGCACATGATTGGATTCTAAGATGACTTTAAGCTCTTCTGTTGGGTACTTAGAAGCTTTCTCATGGTTGACACCAAGATGGAATTTGTGATCTCCCTTCTTGCTACTTGATGCCTTCTCATGATGGACTTGCTAAGATGACTGTGAGTTCTTCTCTATTGTACTTAGAGTCTTCCCATGACGGACATCAAGATGACATGATGCTCTTCTTTCTCTCGGCAGTTAAGAACACTCTTCGTGTTGTAGAACTCTCACTTCTACATAGTAGAACTCACACTTCTACTTCTCTCTTTTTCAGTCTTCTGAGTGTTCTTGGTGGATCGTAGAGTGAGCCTTCGGACTCACTATCTCACATGGTTTAAATCAGTCCACCTTATCTCCAACTTCGGCAACTCCAGCAACCTTTGATCTTTGAAGCTCTTTCTCATTTATACTTCTTCCCAATCCTTCCGTTGGAGAGTAGTCGTTGAAGGTAGACTGCTTGAGGTGACATATCATACTTTTTCTTGACATGTCGAGTTGCTTGAGGTAGACTTCTTGATGTGACATGTCATACTTTTTCTGACGCTGCAATCTACTGTTTCACCTACCCTGTCAGATGTATCACTTTAATATCTTGGGCAGGTCGAAGACCTTATTTCCTCCTGATTTCTCAATTAGAGGTTGTCCAATTGCATCGATGCTCTCAATAAGCACTTGTCCGAATATTATCCTTCAGATTGAACCTTTGCCAATGCTTTAGTCTTCAGCTATTCAAAATCTATGATTCTGATGCACGTCTTCAAGAACCTGATCGTAGTGTCTTGTTGAGTGTTGCTCATTGACTGGTTGAGTTAACACTACGATCTTGAAGAGTGTTGATTGGATCTTCAATGTAGAACACCTCTTCCTTGTATTGTGCAGTGCTTCAATACTTCTGTTTGCCTCTACTGTTCTCAGAGACTGATGGCCTAATTCCTTGCTCTGGTCCCCTTCTGAATATCAAGACACTTCAGATTTGTGGCGCGTCCATCTTGCTTTCTCCTTGTGATCTCCCGTTCACTTATCATCAATGAACTGACCCTGCACTTAATCACTTTAGCCTTGCTCTTTAGAAGCAGACCAGTATCTCGATTCACCTTCCATCAGTTCCTTCTCTGTTTGGAAAATACTACGATCTTGGTTGCTTCCAAGATCGTTGTCTTCTATTCACTTGATAGCTACTACATTAGCTGACTTTCCTTAGTCAGCTTCTGAAGTCTTCTTTGGATCTCCTTGTGAAAGACTTCATCACGAATGACCTTACAACTCAATCTTGATGTTGATTGGGTTGGTGCTTAGATCTTCTGTTAGCCTGCATGCCATTCGTTGAGTGCTCTCTAGTTTCCTTGGATGTAGCTTGCAGCTTGAACCAGAGGCTTCGTTCCTTTGGATATTCTGGAAGTGATCATTTATTGAGAACCGTGTATGCTCTATGATTCAACCTTAGCATTGTGAGCTGTTGAGGTCGTAGTTCTGCACTCTATGATTCAGCTTTGGCTTGTGCAGACAATATGATCCTGAGATCAGATCTTGACACTCTACGATTTCTGCCTTGGGCTTGTTGTCTTCATTTGATCTTGCTCGACTGCAATCTCTCCATGTAGTCATAGGACTCTACGAACTCAGAGTGTGATCTACTATCTTGACTTGGCTTCGGCAGATGACCGGTCAGCTCGTAGGCAGGCTATCTCTATGACTCTGAACATGACTTCCTTAACACACTACGATACTGAGGAAGCGACAGATAGTAATTTATTTTCTGGAAATTAATTAATTTAATTAAATGAATAGAAAAAAATTGTTTTTAATTATTAAAAATAACAAATAAATTATTAAAAATTATTTTAAATTCCAAAAATTAGTTTTTAATTATTTTTAGTATATTTCATAAATATTTAATATTTTGGAATATTAAAAGTATTTAATTTATTTAATTATAATATTAAATAAATTAGTTAAAAATGATTTTAATATGTGAAAATCATTTAAAATTATATTATGATATAAGAAAATATTTTAAGTTATTTTTAATGACTTTAATATTTAGTAATAAATTTCATTAATAAATTAATATTAATTAATATTAAGTTATTTACTAAATGAATTAAATAAATTAATTAAAAATGATTTTATTAAATTAAAAATCATTTTAAATAATAATAAGGTATTTAAAAATATTTTAAGTTATAAAATATAACTTTTAATATTTAAAGGTAAATTTCATTAATTAATTATTATTAATGATATTAAAGTTATTTAATAATTATATTAAATAATTTAGTTTAAAATTGATTTTAATATTATAATAATCATTTTAAATGAAAATAAAGTGTTTAAAGATATTTTAAGTTATAAAATATAACTTTTAATATTTAAAGGATAATTTCATTAATAATTTAATATTAATGATTATTAACTTATTATTAAAGATATTAAATTTATTTAATAATTATATTAAATAAATAGTTTATAAATGGTTTTATTAATTTAAAAATCATTTAAAAGGGATATAAATGAATTAAAAATATTTTAAAGTTATACTTAATGTCTTTTAATATTTTGATAAATAAAACATTAATACTTTAATATTAATGATAATTATTTAAAATGATTTTAAATATTTTAAAAATCATTTAAGGGTAATATATATACTTTAAAAGTATTTTGAGTTATTATAAATAACTTTAACATTTTGGAAATGATTTCATTAATAGTTTAATATTAATTAAATATTAATGATAATATAATTATTCAATATTTAAATCATTTAATAATGATTAGATGTTTAAAAATTCATGATAAATTATAATAAATGTTTTAAAAATTATATTAAGTCATTTAAAATAATATTACTAATATTTATAGATATTGAGTTCTGAGGGAATGAGTCTTAGACTCGATAATTGCGATAAAGTCAGTAAATTGCAATCGTATTTGTTTTAAATTGATCCGGACTTAGATAATTTAATTAGATATGTGATTATTTGTGATTCAATGGTTGTTAAACATGGGTAATAATGTGATTAGGTTATTCTTCGATCGCAAAATGCGATTACTATGTGTTATGGTATATTGTTCTAATCGAAGCGAATGATCCGATTAATGATAGGTTGTGATATAAGCGATAAATCTAAATTGCAAATCAGTATGTACGTATCGTCGGCAAGTATCTTACCTTTGCATTTTTTTATGCAATGGACATGAGTAAGAATGTTTCTAAACTATATTATTCTTGTATGCATTATTAACCTTATATTATATCGCCCATTGATTATCAACATGTTAGTATATGATAATTCGGATATATATTACATTTAGTTAATTTCGATAAATGGTTATACAAGTGTCCCCACTTGGATAATCATTATATTTAATCACATGTTGATACACCTTTGTCAATTACCCGTATACATATATGTTGAATTATAGATTATTGTTGAACAAGATAAAACCTTTGATTTGGAACCCAGACAAGTATGAACATCCCTACACGGGAAAACTTTTATGCGCCCAAGGCGGACAAAGTGAACGATACCCTCGTTCTTGCACTTAGTATTGATCAATGCAGGCCATAACAGGCTGATCACCCCCCGTGCCCGTAAGTTATAACGGTTTACAGATGAATTTCTGTTTAACCTATTTGAAAATTGAAAACAATGTTCATAACATGTCACCTAAACCCTATTTATAGTCAGTACGTAGTTTTAAAGATTTGGTATAGAATTGATATATTATTATCATTGGTACAGATTACTTCACAACTGTTGAATCGTTGTAGAAGGGTAGTTTAAAGAAAATATTTAAATTCTTTCAGCTTATATATATAATTGCTATTACTTGCTGGGCACTCAAATGCTCATCCTTGCTTAATTTAAATGTTTTCAGCTAAGCGTGATCAACCTGAAGGTTCAGACAAGAACAAGTGAAAAAGGAAAGCAAACTGAATATGTGTAATTGTATCTTTTGTAATAGTTAGACTGTATTAAGGCAATGATATCTATTATCTATCATGTAAGGAATTATAGTAAAGTTACGTACTTGGGATTAGACTTTGATAAATGTAAATTAAGTTTGATTTTTATATTATTGTTATTATTATTAGTATTATTTCGCTCATAGAAATGGTATCGTGAAACACCGAGTTCGGGTTGCAAGTACCTGAATTTGGGGGCATCATATTTTCCACAAATTCTGGTGGTCCCAACTCTTTAAAGCTTTTGTTGTGACAAAGTCGTACATTGCTATCATTTCCACAGTATTTTGTACACGAAGTCTCCTCAAATCGATTTTGCATGAAGCGCAAAAAGCTTTTAAACATTCCATCATTCATCGTTTGTTCGGTAGTGTTGTTTACTGGAGGAATATTGCCTTTCTGTTGCACGTTCCCCTGGGTGGTGATTAAAGGTGTCTCCACAGTCTGATTCACTCCATTGTTAATATTTCCAGCTTCCATTCTCAAATACTTCGCTAGTATGACATGACTACGCCAGTGATCATATCCCTAAGCTTTGATACCAACTGTGATGCCCCAAAATAGGTATACATCACCCATTCTGAGTCGCAAAATACATGGTACGGAAACAAATACAACTTCAGTAATACAATTGTCGTGTAAAATACGACAACATATATACGGTAAGTTTGAATACAAATATTGTCTATTAGACAGTATACAAACTCAAAAGGAGTCTAAATTACAATTATTGATACACTATTTTATAAAATAGTGAGGACTACTAAAACAACTATCTTGAATCATCACTCTATACCCCGACTAGTTCATGCTAAATACTCTCTTCCTGAGAAGAACAATGGAACAAAAAGGAAAAGGGTGAGCTCAACTAGCCCAGTAAAGAATATTATGACTAAGATAATATAAAACAAATTATCATTAGTCTTCAACAGGGAAAAATCTGATAAAATATAATAGACAACAAGTTTTAGATCAACATCTACAGCGGAAACATCAATCTATTAGAAGAGTCAAGTAGAGAAAGAAATCTACTATCTTCTAAGATTTAAAAGTCCATCATCAATATTTTATCCCTGTAACATCAATCAATATACATCTTGAATCAAATATTCATCTTTGCACTATACGCCAAAGATATTAATTTGTATCACCAGTTGGTCATGTTCATCTCAACACCTGTTCACCTTTGCACTACGGGCCAAAGATATTCATTAGGTAATCATTCATCTTTGCACTACAGTCCAAAGATATTAAGTAATATCATCATTTAGGACTGAGGATGATGAAAAATATCTTAAAGAAAACGAATCTAGTGAGACAAAAGGACAAATATTAGGGATTCATATTACAGTTTATCCAAGTTCAATAATACTTCGAAATAACCAATTTTGAAGCAGAATTCAAAAATAATGATCAAAACATGGATACAATCAAAGATAGTAACCATAATAGACATCTTGGACAAAAAGAAAAAATTTCATTTTTCGGTGAATAGTGTCGTATTCGTGAATAGTGCCGTATACGTGAATAGTAACACTGACACAAAAAGATAGAAATTCCACAATAAAATCCATACAAATATTTTGGTATAATGATATTGAAAGAATAACATCATTATGAAGAAAATAACATCCCTTACCTCAAAATAACAGTACTTCTGATCGGGATATCGGATGTAAAGTAGAAGGAAACTTGCACTGATGAATAGCAACTCATAAAGTATCTAAATACTCACAAAATACGCTCGATAATATAGAGATAGAAAGAGAGAAAACTTGTTTCTGGTGTGATTTTCAATTCTAACTAAGCACCCTATTAATAGAAAAATGCTTAGAACGCCATAATGAGATTAACTCGCTTTACCGATGGCTTTTTACTCGCTACTATTCAAGCCCACCACTTTTGAAAATAAATTCCAGCACATTTCATTGCTCACCAACCAAAAGTGGGGCCCCACCTATTATTTAAATAAAAACATTTATTTCTGAAACTTCAATAATTCATAATAAATAGCTCTTTTATCAGAAAAATTTGAATCTCACGTGCTTTCCATAGGAAATTTAATTCTCTACAACTTTGTAAGTTTAAGTTTTTTCCAAATTCCAAACAAAAAATGCCCGAAATCCACATACGAACGATTTTTAATACCTCAATTCTGACAAAATACTGATAAAACACCTGATCATTTATTCCTTCATTTATAACCACAATAAATATATCCATCATTTATATCTACATAAAATAAATATTTCCTTATCATATAAATCAATAACTAATTATTCATAAATAATATTACGTAATCGAATTATGACAACCGTGTCGTTCCAGAAAGAGGGGCTTTCAATAAGGATTTCTCCTTCTTGGTAGCGCAATTAGGTGACCAAACTTCTCCTCGATGTAACTTTCTAGATATTGCCAATAATGCTATCTAATAATATTATTCAAATAATATGAATTATTGATCCGATAATGGGAAATCATCGTGCGGTGACAATTATTGAAACAACAATAATATAAAATATCAACGCAAAGACAATTATTGAATCAATAAAATAAAATATTGAGCGATAAAGAAATCTTGTAAAAATTATTGAGTAGTGCCTTCTTACGTAAGAATCAATAATTAACATCATCATAATAATCTGGTCCATCTCTTTAAACCACGCCAGACATCGCGTATTCTTTTTTTTAACCACCGGGTATTCCAAGAGTGTTAATTCAGTAATAACTACGCCAGATTATTTGTAAAAACTCAATTCATCGTTATCTTCATCCAAACCGTTTTTCCATTATGAGGCCTCTGAATAGGCTGCTTGCAGCAGTAAATGCGAATATTCTCCGACAAAAAGAATATTTTACGACCAAACTAATATTCCTCGACAACAATGAATATTTTATAACCACTTACTTATTTTGCAAAATTTGCACATTTCACCCATAACCAAAGCATTATATCAAATTAACACCTCATTTTTCATAATAATAAATAGAGGAAATTTGATTTTATTCATTAAAAAGTTGGGGTCTTATAATATATATGAATGAATATGCAAGTATGCTTGCATTAAGAAAAACTGTAATGTCCTTTGATAGATAATTGAAACATGTGTACAAGGACATAGAATGAATTGATCAAATATGTTAGGTTGATCCTACATAAGCAAAACAACTTTGTAAAGTCCTTAAAAAGAAATGATGTACAAGGACTATAAATATAGAAAGATCAAGCATGTTAGGTTGATCTTATGATGTAATAGATAGGCTTGTCTGATCGTCGAACACTGCACCAGAAATTGTAGTATGTCAAGAGAGTCAAGGAAAACTCGAGAGCTATCGAGGCAGAATCATAGTCTGCAAGATAGTAGATCTCTAGGAGTTAAATGAGTACCGCCAGGGAGATGAAGAAGAATCGTAGTGTGTCAGGTAGTGCATCCTCGGAGCCGTAGTCTGTTTAGGAAGACATGTTCAGAATCGTAGAGACAGCCTGCCTACGATCCGACCAAGCATCTGCCGAAAGCCAAGTCAAGGATCGTAGACCACACCAAAAATCATAGAGTCTACTGATCATATCTAAGGCAGAGATCGTGGTCGAGCAAGATCAGATGAAGACAACGAGCACAAAGTTAGAAATCGTAGTGTCAAGATCTGATCTCGGAGTCGTAGTTTCTGCACAGCCGAAGCTAAATCGTAGAGTGCAGAACTAAGACTTCAACAGATGTGCTCACAATGCCAAGGCAGAATCGTAGAGCAAACACGATTCTCAATAAATGAGCACTCGCAGAATATCCAAAGAAGTGAAGCCTCTGGTCCAAGATGCAATGTTACATCCAACCTGAAGGAAACCAGAGAGCTCTCAACAAATGGCATGCAAGCTAACAGAAGATCTAAGCACCAACCCAATCAGCATTCAAATTGAGTTGGGAAGCCATTCGAGATGAAGTCTTCCACAAGTTGATCAGAAGAAGACTTCAGTAACTGACTAAGGAAAGTTAGCAAGTGCAGTAGCTGTCAAGTGAATAGAAGACAACGATCTTTGAAGCAACCAGGATCATAGTGTTTGCCTAACAAAGAAGGAACTGATGGAGTGTACACAGAGATACTGGTCAGCCTCTGAAGAACAAGGCTAAAGTGATTAAGTATTGGGTCAGTCCATTGATGATAAGTGAACGGGAGATCATAAGGAGAAAGTGAGCTGGACACGCCACAAATCTGAAGTGTCTTGGTATTCAGAAGGGGCCAGAGCAAGGAGTCAAGCCATCAGTGTTTGAGAACAGTCGAGGCATACAGAAGTGTTGAAGCACTGCACAATAAAAGGAAGAGGTGTTCTATATTAAAGATCTAATGAACACTCTTCAGGATCATAGTGTTGACTCTACCAGTCAATGAGCAACATTCAACAAGACACTACGATCAGGTCCAAGAAGGCATGGATCAGAATCATAGAGTTCGGTCATCCGAAGATTGAAGCATTGGCAACGGTTCAATCTAAAGAGTGATATTCGGACAAGAGCTTATTGAGAGCATTGATGTAACAGGACAACCTCTGATCGAGAAATCAGAAGGAGGAAATAAAGTCGTCGACCTGCCCAAGACATTAAAGTGACATATCTGACGGGGTAGGTGAAACAGTAGATTGCAGTATCAGAAAGTCAGAAAAGGAGATGTCATGTCACATCTGCAGTCTACATCAAATAACTCGAGATCTGTGAAGCATTGCAAAAAGCTTTCAACGGCTACTTCTCAACAGGAAGATTGGGGATGAGTATAAATCAATAAGAGCTTCAAAGATCAAAGTTAGCCGAAGTTGCTGAGTTTGAAGGAGTGGTGGACTGATCTAAATAACGTAAAATAGTGAGTGACCAATGAAGGTTCGAAAGCTCACTCTACGATCCACCAAGAACACTTAGAGATAAACAGAGTAAGAAGTAGAAGTGAGAGTTCTGCTATGTAAAAGTGAGAGTTCTACTACAAGAAGAGTGTTCTGAACTGCAAAGAGAAAGAAGAGCATCCATGTCATCTTGATGTCCATCATGGAAAGACTCTAAGTACCAGAGAGAAGAGCTTACATTCATCTTAACAAGTCCATTTTGAGAAGGCATCAAGTACCAAGGAGGAAGATCACCAACGTCATCATGATGTCAAGCATGAAAAATTTTCTGAGTACCTAACAGAAGAGCTTATAGTCATCTTAGAAACTCATCATGTGCAGCCATCATGTATCAAGAAGAATGATTTTCACTGCAGTTCAACAAGGGATCATCAGAAATGGTTGAGTATCTGAAGAAGCTGAGCATCATGCAACACTCAACTGCACCTCAAGGATGATCACGTCAAGCTGGTAAGCATTCAGAGATGAAGAGCTTAAATGATGGCTTAGCAGCTCAGCACCAACATCTCCAACAAACAAAAACAACAAGAAGCCAAGGCCTGAGGAGTCCTTGTCCGGAGGTACTAAATGAAGTTCCAAGCCTGCTGGACTTGAAGAGTTCCTAGGGAACTAGAGAGGTTCCAAGGCTGCTGGCCTTAAAGTGTTCTTAGTGAACTAAAGTCCCAAGGCTGCTGGCCTTGAAGGAATCTTAGTGATTCAGGGTGCTACCTTTCCTTAGTGAAAATCATGCTAGTTGAAAGCAGAATAGTGGATTAGGAGCTTGAGTCTCTGAATCACTTAAAATCCCTTGTGTCTTTTACTTTATGTCATTTACATTATGTACTTAACCGCTATAACTGCTATGTATGTATTAACTGCTTATCACTGAACTAACTCTAAGAACAATGTATGTATGATTATGGATATATCAATGAAGGAGATCTTTTACTTATTCCGCTGTGCTTGAAAAGATTCTTATGTTTGTTATATGCTAATTTATTAGCAACACAAAATAAACCAGAAAAATATTTGAAATTAAAAGGATCTATTCAACCCCCCTTCTAGATCTACTGTGTTCCTACTGGGAACTAACATAATCAAATAGAAAATTTAGTTCAATTATAACCGAATATTCATCCCTAACCCAATTAGTGAAATAAAGTTATGTTTATAAGGTTAAATTTCACACAAATTAAAATAATCAAATAATAGGAGAAAATATAACTTAATTTTTTTTCTCCTTGCAATGGTGTCTGCATTAATTGTTTTAATTAGCGCTGAGTTTGTTGAGAGAGTGAGTTAATTTGAGTCATTTATCTATGATATGACTGATTTATTATTTGACTAAGATATAATACGATCAAGGGTAAATTAATCAATGTAAAATTTTATATAATTAATTTATATATTTTACGCGTGTTTTTGATAATAAAATCTTTTGTTACTTGAGTTATCTTTTTGGAACGTGGTGAATATCCTTTTTTAATCTTTCATTTTTATAGTTATTAGAATTTATTTTTTAGAATGAGAATAAAAATCATGTACGATTTGTCTATAAAATCAATATTTTATAACAATTAATCGCAACATGTTATGTAGGTAATTTAAGAGAAAATCTTGATTTCAAGTTCAGTATGATTAACTAAACAGTTTTATAATTATAATAAATAATAATTAAACAACCTGATGTTACAATTCTAATCTCTTAACTATCTCATAGTTTACCTATATTACATATTATTATTATATAGTATAAAATGTTAGTTTTATAACTCATCTTAATATACTTTATTTGTTTTTGAAATATATTTTATATGATTCAAAATATAAGATTAATTTTAAAATTTTAATATTTTTAAACGTAAAAAAATGTATTTCAAATTAGCAAAAAAGAAAAGAAAAGTATTTCACAAAATTTCTTTCATGTGAATAGTAAATGTATGCCACACTCGTATGAGATGAATTTTGGGAAATATCAAAATTTACTTGTGATATTACTATTCTCTATTTTTAATTTTGAAAATTAACTTTAAATTTAAAAATTATTATGATGCGTTTATAGATAAAAATAAATTTCCGTAAGTAATAATATTTTTAAATAATTTGTAGCATTTTATATTTTATTAACAAAAATTAGATGAACTTATATCAATTTGAAGTATGAAAATGTCTCAAATTAATTTTAAAATTAAAATAATCCTATTTTTTGAAACAAAAAAATACATTTAGTATTTAAAAAATAACCAAAATTTCTAAAACTAGTCATGATTTTTATATATTTAAAATAAGTTGCTAAAGAGGTGATCCAATCACTCCCTTACCTCCCATACTTAAAATATCGAAAAATTCACATGACTTTATTAAGGAATTTATTATTATTGTTTTTCTTATCTTTTGAAATTAAAAAGCTTCGGGTAATTTGTTCTATTTTGGAAAAAATTATAAATATGTTGAATGTCTGGTTTAGTAATAATGTGATGACAATAAAAATTATGATAATTTTTTTAGAACATTGTTTATTCTATAAGAAATAAAAAATTACTTTTAAAAAAAAGAGTAAACTAGGAAATAAAAATAAAGCTATAAAAATAGAACAAACAGAATAATATAATACATAATACAAGTTACAAAAAAAAACCTTCAATATTCTTTCCATTTAAAAATTAGAGATGCCGTCATAAAATGGCATCTTTAATTTTTTTAGTTATTCTAAATTAATCCATAACATTATATAAAACTTAAAACAAATCAAAAAAATATACATTTATAATTTTTGATTTTTCTATAATTAAATAAAATTATATAGGACAGTAAATAAGTGTCCATGACTGTATGAGTGTCCGATTGACGGAGTTGTGCAATGTTGTTAGGCAGAATGAAACACTAGATGTAGAGTTTTTGATAAAAATGTTTATATATATATATATATAAATTAGAATAATATATAATTACAAACTTATAGAAGTGCTTTTAAAGATATTAATGATAATTTACAGACAAATATGTGGTATGAGATTTTTTTTAACAATATAAGAATAATTTTGTACTTTTTGCTTTAGTTAAAAGTGCTTTTTGAACCTAAATCTGCTCTTTAAAATTATTTTTAAAAAAATTATCAAATGCCAAAATATTTTTATATTTAATTTAAAAATATTTTTAATTCACTCAAAAGCTCTAAAATGTCTTTATTCTCAATAAAAATCCCAACTTTTTTAATGGTAAGAGATCACCTCCATAAGTAATTACATATACCAAATCATCATCCAAAACCAAACCCCTAAGGCCTAAACCCTCTCTTAGATACTTTTCTCTCCTCTTTCCTTATTTATCTCTCCTTTTAATAACTCTGAATCCTAAATTACTTTCTTTGTTCCTAAAAGATTGTCGTTTAAGGTTAATGCACACAGATTAAGGAATATAATTAATACCTAGCGAAAATACTATACTACCCTTATTAATTGTCTCAACCAATTATTCTCTTCCTAATGTTTCTTATTCAATTGAACCAATTACTTCTTATTCAAGCAATTACTACTTGAATTATAGCATGGAATTGAATAAGAATCATTGGGAAGAGAAAATTTTTTAAATAGGAGAAAACTTTAAATAAAGGTAAAGTAGGAAAAAAATAGCTAATGTGCATTGATAAACTCAAAACGACAAGCTTTTTGGAACAAAAATTACTTTCTAAAACGACAATCTTTTAAGAACGGAGGAAGTACTATATATATCTCATAAATGAGGGGGATAGAGCTAAAGGGGCTACTACTACTTTTTTCTGTTGATGAAGAGGCTTGAGAGAGATATGGAGATATAAATATTAGGAAAATGTGCATAATTGTCTATGAAATTTTGGCCAAAATTTCACTTAGCCTTAGAACATTTTTTCTTCCAAAAGTATCATTAACAGTATAAAACTAGTTACACTACGTCATTTTCGTTAACAAACATGTAACCTAGACAAACGGGTGTTACAACCTCTTTGATGTGACTGACATGTTGTAAGACTCTGAATTTTATTAAATGAAAATATTCAATTTTTTTATAATTATTATTATATTTAGTAAATGGTTAAATTAATAAAAGATTAAAGTTAAGGGTGATATGTGAAAATCCTTGGTGATTCATACGAATATCCTTGGCCCGTAGTGCATGGATAATTCGTTGATGTGAAATGATTATTGATTGGTATTACAGGGATAAAATATTGATGATGAATTTTTAAATCATAGAAGATAGTAGACATCATTCTCTACTTGACTCTTCTAATGGATTATTGTTTTCGCTATAGTTGTTGATCTAAAACTTGTTGTCTATTGTATTCTATCATATTTTTCCCTATTGAGGACTAAGGATAATTTGTTCTACATTATCTTAGTCATAATATTTTTTACTGGGCTAGTTGAGCTCACCCTTTTCCTTTTGGTTCCATTGTTCTTCTCAGGAGGCGAGAATGTAGCTGGGACTAGTCGGGGAGTGAAATAATGGTCCAAGATGGTTCTTACAGTAGTCCTAACTATTTTGTAAAATAGTGTGACAATAATTGTAATGAGGACATTATTTGAGTTTGGATATTGTCTACGAGACAATATTTGTAGTAAAACTCGCAGCGTATGTGTTATCGTATTTTGCACGACAGTTGTACAAATGAAGTTTGTATTCGAATTATGTACCATGTATTTAACAACTCAGAATGGGTTGTGTAAAACTATCTTGGGGGCGTCACACATGTGACAAGATTTTTTGACGTGTACAAAAATTCATTAAGATAATATATCAAATAATTCAAATTGTTACTTAATTATAAGAAATTAACTATCACTTTCTCTATCTAAATTTCTACCCACTCATTTCTTTCTGCTAAACAAAATCTTTTTTCTTATCTCATCTCACTAAAACATTGTAAAATTCATTTTCCAAAAATTAAATAATTTAACAAAGACCCATTAAGAATGAAAAAACACACACACACACACACACATATATATATATATATATATATATATATATATATATATATATAGCCCGACTCTCTCCAGCGAACTAGAGGGAGCGAACTAAGAGCGAACCGGCTATAACGATGATTTTTTCCGTGTTATAGCATAAAAAACTGGCTTTCTATACTATAGCAACGGAAAAAATCGTCGCTATATGTTGGGTAAAATCGATACGTACAAAACACGCAAGTGTACGTGGTCAACAAGTAATATAGTAGTGAATAAAGTATCGTTCCCATGAGGACAAATTAGCAAGAATTTTAACTTCACAATTATCAATTTTCTATTAATCCTAATTCTATTCAACTATTCAATTCAATGGTTTAAAATTATAGAAACTAAATTAAAAAACAAACTATCACAAAAACAATCACTAATATCAAAATCCGGACTTTCAAACAATTAATGGAGAATTAGACTTATGATTTCACCCTAAGTTTCACTCTGATTTTCAACCCTTTTTTCCAACTCAATTTAATATCCAAGTTTATTAATCAAGAACACGAATGTAATACTAGCCACCTCTCGATGCACTAATACCATATTAACTTAAATCCACAATTAAGATAGAAACAAGTTAACCACCTAAATCAACCAACTTACTATATCTCTATGTGAACTGCAATTAAAGAGGTTTAAGCTTAAGTTCTCTATCCGATTACATGTGATGTCAAGCATATCTCTACCTTAAAAATAATCAAAAATCTGCTATTCACAAAATTCATGACACATGCTATATTAACTAGGTCTAGATTTGAATATCCTCTCTTGATTCCATTCAAATTCACGATGAATTGTTGATCAAGCAATTCATAGGTTCACGCTCGAATTAACATAGATAAACTAAAAATATTTTATTGAATTGGAAATCAAAGTTATAGAATCATCGTTTCACCCAAGGATCCATCACAAGTCTAATAAGCGAATTAGTTCATAACAAATGAATTAAAAACTGAATAATCTAATGAAACCATCCTTTCAATTACAAATAAAAGACTAAATAGAAGAAGAATAATGAACACCCTTCACGTAGCCTAGATTTGTAACCGTCACGATAATCTCTTCAAATGACTCCTCCTAAGCGCGCACTTGAATCCTATAATTTTTCTCTGAATTATGCTTGTTGTATTGTGTGATTTGTTGTTTGCAACGTAATATCTAGCTCTCCCCATGTTCTGCCCGAAGTCTGCCTATTATAGAGTCCAGGCGCCCAATAAAACATCAAAAATCCATGTTGCAGTAGTCTTCAAAAGCCAGCAGGAGTCTCAGGTTTCGGCACCCTCGCCCCGACGGGGGGTACAAGGCTAATAAGGCCCGCCTCTGCGGGCATGGCTACTGCTAAAGAAAAATTGCAACTTCATGTGTTTTTCCACTTTCGCTCCAAAACTCCGTCTTTCTTCACCACTTGCCTCCATGACCACCCTACACATAAACTAACATGAAACGAGTGAAAACGAACACAAATAAGATAACAAACAAGAAGATAACTACGAATTTAAACTTGAAATGAACATCGATTCGTGTATATTAAATCCACTTATCAAAATCCCCCAAACTTAAATCGTGCTAGTCCTCGAGCACAAAACAAACTACATGTTATGCAATGCAATGAACTAAAATAAATAAAATCTAACTGCCTTAGAATCCAACAATATCGCGGAAACTAAATTATCCCATCGGCCTTAGAGAAAACAAGCAACCCTACAATACGAATTACCAAAACCACTCCACGGCTTCATATTAATTCTCAAATCTTGAACAATTATCACTGATATAGTGTGCGTGTGTGTTCAACATCTATGATAACTGATACAGACTCCAATTCAACACATAAGTAATTTCTTAGAAAGACTCATACAGTGCAAACTTAAAAATGTCAAAAATAGGCATATTACAATTAAAACTAAAACTACGCAATACCAAATTCAAAGGTTCATGCAAGGTACTGATACTTCTTTTATTTCATTTTTTTTCACGGGGGATTTTTGTTCTTTTCCCCATTTTATTGTTTTTTTATATATATAAATATACATAAATGACTGTGCAATGTCTCATCCCATTAGGCTAACAATGTTACCCCTTAGCGAGCTTTCGACCAACGACTCCCAGACCATGAAAGACCTTAGGGCGCTAGGTGTGAAGACAATCCCCTCGGGCGTACTTGCTCAAGTAACAAAGGCCCCGAAACAAGACTAGTCACAATGTATACCCTTTTCTCTTTCTCTTTTTTTAGATATATATATATATATATATATATATATATTTTTTTTAAACTGATGTACCCCACATATACTACCCCAAACTTAGGTTCTTGCCTAAGTTTAGCCTTACTGCCTATCCTTGTCATTTTCTCATTTACTCTAGCATAATCCTTTAGAACTTATTTATGTATCAATTGGAACTGATCGGTCAACAAAGATGTTATTAGTGCTAACCTTTTTATAACAGTTTCAAACAAGTTCAAGAGTCGATTCATAATAGAAATTGTATCACAGTTCTAATAATCAATACTGTATTGGTTAACTTGTTCATAATCACATCATTGGCCCACAAATAACGTAAACTGCAGCACTATTGGACATATGCAAACACAATATTAAACTAATTTTTTTTTTAAATTATGAAAATAACAGAATTGAAAACAATGCAAAATCCTAGACTACTATGCAAACACCTAATCTACTATGCAAACTAGAAATGAAAACAAAAATAACAAATGCATGCAAATAAACAATTAAATCCCCCAAACTTAAGTAACACAATGCTCTCATTGGATAAAAATTAAATTAAGTGCATGAGGACTTCCCTGCAATCGTCTAAGTCTGGGGAGGTGGTTGGTGCTCTTCATCATCAGAATCACTTGGAGGAAATTGAGGCAGTGGTCCGGGGTGTTGATATGGATATTGAGCCGCCGGGTTGAAGCTTTGGAGTGTTGTGTTGAGTGAGGCAAAAGACGCGTTCATAGCATCAAACATGTGATCTTGTCGCATCTCCAATCGCCGCATTTCCCGGCGTGCTTCCCTATTGTGTGCAGTCATCTGATTTTGGAACTCAAGGAACTAAGGGCTGGATATTTCCTCAGTTTGCGGTACCTGGTCGGTTCCTTGATCTCCTATAGCTTCATCCTCATCCTCCGAGGTATCTCCTGCATCGACTTCGTCTTCCGACGCTGATGGAAAAATAAAACCCAGACCTCGTGGATGTGACTCGTCTCGTGCCCATACAGAATACCGTGCTATCATTCTAGAATCAAGCAAAGCGAGTGGCATTTGAGTAGGCTCTGTTAGTTCCTAGTTGGCACAATAGTTATCTAGAAGGGGGGGTTGAATAGATATTTAAAAAATCTTTTCGTTTGAAACTTGTTCTTTAATGATGATTAAAAACTTAGTGGAATTTATGTTTGTTTTAATCTTCGTTACAAAGCAGTGGAGTTATGAGAGTGAGGAAGTTATAGAAGTTATGACAGATATAGCAGTTATAGTATAAATGTAAAAGACACAGTCGTTTTTAAGTTGTTCAGAGCACTTAAAGCTCCTAGTCCACTCTTCTACTCAACGAGTAGGATATCCACTAAGGATGTCTTTTACAACTTCTGAATCACACATATTCCTTCTAGACCAGCAGTCTAGGAACTTCTTAGTTCACTCTTGAACTCTTCAAGTCCAAAGAGACTTGGCTTTCTTACTGATTCACTTAGAACTCTTCAAGTCCAAAGCAGACTTGGTACTCTTCTTCATTGATTGATAGATGTTGAGTTCTTGATGGTTGCTACTTTCGATTCTTTGTTTAAGCACTTGTTCAAAAGAACTCGAGTAAAGTGAGCAAGCTTTACAAATTCTCAGATCGTAGAGTTGAGCTTGAGAGCTGTTCAAGTTGTTTTTTCAATGCTTGCTTGATTCTCTCTCATCTATCTGATCTGCATATATGTGATCTTGAAAACTATCCATTGGATCCATCCGTTGAGGCATTAAATGCATTTGACTTTTCTGATCTTTGATGGAGACATTTCTGCACATCTTCTGAAACTGCATTCTGGCCCACTGACATAGCAGACTACTTTCTCACCTACCACCTGAAAAGGTGTTTTGCCCCCTTACCAATGGTACTTTCCTTAGCTTCTTCAATACGCTTCTTTGTTGCATACTAAGGATATTTCATATTACTTTGGGACTGATGAGTACTGCAACATCTAGAATCCATTCCTCATATGTTGGAATCTGTCTGCACACATATCATGAGGCTTGACGTTTTCTGACACAAGATAGATGATGCTCTACGATTTGTATCGTGATACTCTACGATTCAGATCGTAGTTACTTGTCGCCTTGGTGCTTGATCTGATGCTATCAGCCGAGAGCACTACGATTTCTCTTAAACTTTTGTACACTACGATCTTTGCTTGCTCGTGTTGTTACTCTACTTTTCTGAGAGCACACAATGATCGTTGACTTATAAACTCTATGTTTCCTTCAGCACACTACGATTGTTGAGATGGCTCTGCAAACGTTGGGACCACTCTACGATTTCCGAAGAGTCCCTTCAAGGCAGGCACACTACAATATTCGAAGTTCTACGTTTTCTTCCTTGACTTCTACAATGTTGATCAGATGATACACTACGATTTCTTCGAAGCCTATCTATTACATCTCAAGATCAACCTAATAGCTTTGATCTTTCTATCTATATATTCAATTACAGAATGATATACTTTAAGAGCTTAGATCAACCTAACAAATTTGATCTATCACTAAGTCCTTGTACATATATTACTTGGAAGGACTTTACAAATAATCATGAGCATATACATTAAAACATCACATCATAATATGCATTCTCCCAACAATCTCACCCTATTTGATATTGACATAACCAAGGAGATTTGTTGTCATGATTTATTAGTGTCTAGATGCATTTGCAGGAAATTTAAACATGACTTAGTATTTTCGGTGAAATTTGAAATTTCTGAGAATAAGTATGAATTTATTGATGTTAAGGAGATATTGCAGTTTTAGCTTTACATCAATAAGAATTGAAGTTTATACTTATCTCTATTTCTTTGACCTTTTCCTTGGAGGATTGGCATATTCCTCAGCCCTTCTTTTCCTGCTTGCTTCATCTCTTCTGGCTAACTCTTCCAGCTCACTCGGATTTACTATCGGGTTGTGCTCATGCCTATTCATGAATGTTGGATCTCCAATTGGCATTCTTAGGCCTATGGTGGTCACATTTAGTGAGCTGATAGTTGGCCCTTGATTTCTTAAAGGATGAGCCATCAAGACTTCCTGCTGATCAGATCGTTGAGTCTGATTGCTTGATCGTCTTGATCTGGTGGGAACCGCATCTTACAGGAGGGCTTTGTGAAAATTGTCCTCTTCCCTTTCTTGGTTTCTCCGCCTGCCTTTCGATCTCCCTGTGCTCCTTGAACTCCTTTCCTTTATTCTCCCCTTTATGTCAAAGATCAAGGGTTCAAATGTCTGCAGAAAGTCGATTCACTCCTTGGACAAGCTTGTTCAGTTGGCTTTGTGTCTGAGCAATGTCCTCTCTACTTTCCTTGATCTATTTTTCAGATCTAGCTTCTTTGTTTCGGAGGGCAGTGAGAACAATGTCATTCTGTTGTTCCTGATTGACATAAGATTTCTGGAAATCGTGGATTGAGGCTTTCAAGTTGATGATGTTCTCCAGCATAAGTCTATTTTGAACTTCTTGATTTTTATGCATTCCAAGAACATCCTCTCTTTGCTTGGCGGCTATCTGGAAGTGAATCTCATCTCTGTCCTTTATGCTCTTAAGAATTTCTTGGATAATTTCCCTCAGCTTCTTTGTAAGCTCAGCATTTATAGTGCCAGGAAAATTATTTGCAGCTGTGATCATTTGATTAAGCCGAATATGAATGAGGTCGGAGTGAGATTCCAGGCTTTCTTCTATGTTCTTGACCATGTCCTTGGTTGCTTCCTTCAGGTCATCCTTTGTGGGCAGATTTGGGAGAACATCATTGGTTTGAGGATTGTTGAATGGAGGGGATTCTTTCTGAGACTGATCTTGCATTGAGTAGAGAGCAAGATCAAGACTGAAATAGTCGTTTGATGAGGAGGATGGTATGTCTAATTGAGGGGCCTGAGTTTCAATGTTTGGACTAAGGGGCTCTACGATTTCTATTTGGGACTCTACGACTGGGCTAGAGTTATTGATCGTAGAGATGGTGGTTTGTGGGAGCAAAATGAAGTTGGCTGTATTTGGTTCTTCAGTTACATAATTTTGGGATTCTGTAACTGGAAATTGATTTACTGGATTGAGAATCACTTCCAGCCATCGAGGGAATTCATAGAATTGACTAAATGAGGATGATGGCAGGTGATTAATTCTGAATTAGGCGGGGATAGACAGTACCTCAATTTTATCTTTTGAGGAAGAGGTGTTGGTAATCAACTTCTTTGCAAAGTGGAATCTCCCTGGGAATCCATGAGCCAGCACTGAGATGGCCGGATATTCCTTGAAACTCTAGAACATGTGATCCAAAGAGTTGTTGATTTGGGCTTGATGGTATGGCATCATGGGTAGGTATGAGAACATCTGATTGTATAAGTAGCTTCTATACCCATCTCTGCCCACACCAGTGATCTGAAGGTCATCATCATCATCTTTCTCTTCTCTGTCTTCGTTGGAGGACTCCATTATCTCAATTGGCTCTTGATGATCTGGCACTGGTTCCTTTTCATTTCTGGCAGGGACCTCCTCTTCTGTCATAATGGAGATATCTTGAGGCTCCCCCTCAATTTGATCATCTTCTGGTAAGCTCATAAACTCCCCCTCAATTGGAGCATCTTCTTGAGTTTCAGGCATTTCCCCCTCAGCTGGTGTATTCTCTATCATGAGAATTTCAGGGATCTCCCCCTCAGCTAGAGCATTGTCCTCTTGACTAGCTCTGGATATTTCCTTCTTAGCAACCATCCTCTTTGCTTCCTTTTCGAGCACCTTTTTATTTTTAAGAATGTACTTCTTAACCAGCTTTCTCCTTGCTTTGCTGGGTTTAGCCACAATTTTAGGACTCTCTTGAATCATGACTTTGTCTATTCAATGCCTACTATGCTTGAAGCGCCTACCTCCTTATGTCTCCGCCATGCTTGAGTCCGGTCTCCTGACAGTAGAGACTCTCTACGATTGAGGTGTTGATGGCCTTTTGGACTTATGACCAACTTTGTTTTTCTTTAGGATCTGGGATATGGTAGCCTGATCCTCATCTGCTTCATCTTGCTGCTGCTTTCTCCTTAACATCCTTAGAGTCTCTATATCAGAGGACTCTACAGGTATATCAGTAGTAGATCCTTGAGGCTCTTCTACCTGTCTGGCCCTTAGCTTCCTCTTGCCCTTGCTTTTCCTGATAAGGACAGAGGGTTCTTCTTTGTTGATTTCTTCTTCTTCTTCTTCCTCTCTGACATCAGACATGTTTCCTAGAATGCCTGAGTTCTTCAGATCCCCAGTTCTTCCACTGGACTCAGTCATCATTCGTACATAATCAGAAGGGTTCCTGTTCCAGTTTTCAAACAACTGCTGGGTCATTCTTCAATTTAGGTTGATGGCTTCTCCTTCTTCATCCCCAATTTTGTCACCCAGTGCAGATTACAGAATAATACTCAAGAAATGCTCATATAACATCTTCTGAGGGTTTTTTGATTTCTTCGAGTTGATGATCCACTTGCCAATCCACTCGAGCAATATAGCTCCATAGTTGAGTTGTATACCATAATACATGGCAGTCATGAGCTTAAGTTTAGCTTCATTCACCGAGTCATGACCTGAGCTCTTGCAGCATATACATTTCCCAATAATATCAGCTAAAAATTCGTACCTCTGTGGGAACTCCTTCTTCTTGTACCCTTTCACAGAGGGGTTTTTCTTGTGATGCATTTTTCTTAGTCCCTCTTGGAAGTCAACGGTATCTAAGTGTGGTGCCCTTCATTTTTGAGAACTAGGGCAAGATTGAAGTACTCTGCCTTTAGTCTGATTTCTACTCCCCTTACTTTTGTAGTGATGGTGTTGTTTTCAAATACACCATTCTTGTAGAACTCTTTCACCAGTTTGGGATATATCGTGTGTCTTCTTGAGCCTCTTGAGACCCGCCTTCTTGATGGCTTGTGGTCTTGTGAAATTTTGGTGGAGCTATCTTTAACTCGTCAAAGCAGAGTATGTAGCCTGAGATAACATTAGATGATGCCATTGATTTTCTAACTAGAAGTGAGATTCGACTGAGCTTTCTTCTGAGTTAGGGCTTTTGCTTTGAGAGAGAGAGAATGAGAGAGAGATAATCTTTTGAACTTCAGATTTCAAAAATACGATTTCAATTTGTATTTGTAACTTCCCTCTCTTCTTTTATTGTTTAGTGGGACAGGTGTCGACTTTTGCTTGATTTTAACAGTTCAGGAATGTACTGATTTTCCCTTGGCTTCTTCAGAGCTGAGGTGTCCTTAGGGAGGACTATGATCGTTGAGGTAGTCTTATGATCGTTGAGTCTGTCCTACGATCATCGAGTCTGTCCGGCATTCATTGAGTCTGTCCTTCGATCGTCGAGTCTGATTAGCACTTCGTTGAGTCTGTCCTATAATCGTCGAGTTTGTCCAGATCCTTGTGATGAGTTTTTGACTAAGCATTCTTTTTAAGGTAACTCAGGAAGGGCCAACCTCCTGAAGAGATTCAAGGGTTAGGTTTGTTCCCGAGGCACCTCTTAGAGAGATTGCTTTGTTATGAAGCTTGTCATCACAGGATACATTTTTGCTTTGTTGATGGGGCTTGTGTCATCGTTGAGTCTGCACTACGATGGTTGAGTCTTTGCTACGATCGTTGAGGTAGTTGTCTTTTCAGCTCTACGATCGTGAACTTTCCTTGATCATGTCTACGATTTTGAGTTCAGCCTTTGTATCTGTCATGGTTAGCACAATCTAGAGCATACATCTCATGGTTGTAGATTTAGCATGCCTAGCTCACTTATTAACTTATTAAATCTGGATTCATCTAGTGATTTTGTAAAAACATCAGCAAGTTGATTTTCAGTAGGGATGTATTGTAAAGATATAGTTCCATTTTCACATGATCCCTAATGAAGTGATACCTCATTTCTATATGCTTAGTCCTAGAATGCATAACAGGATTATGAGTTATTGCTATGGCACTTGTGTTATCACAGTGAATGGGAATAGATTTGAAATCAAACCCATAGTCAGCTAGCTGATTTTTCATCCATAGAATCTGAAAGACGGTGACTACCAACAAAGAATGTATTCAAATTGCTGTAATTGAAGTGGACAATCGAGTTTTACTTTTTGCTAAACCAAGACACAAGTCTGTTTCCTAGCAGTTGACAAGTGCCACTGGTACTCTTTCTATCTATTTTGCATCCTGCAAAATCAGTATATGTGTATCCTGTTAGTTCAAATGAGGATTCCTTGGGGTACCAAAGCCCCAAGTAAGGTGTACCCTTGAGATACCTGAAGATCCTCTTTACAGCAGACAAATGTGACTCTTTAGGGTTAGCACGAAATCTAAGCGATATGCATGTTGCAAAACATTATGTCCTGGTCTCATGGCGCTTAGGTATAAAAGAGAACCTATCATACCTCTGTATTTAGTGATATCAATACTTTTACCTTTCTCATCCTTGTCAAGCTTGGTTGCAGGAGCAATTGGTGTTTTCATGGGAGAGGCTGATTCCATGCCATACTTTTCAGTAAGTCTTTGATGTACTTGGCTTGGTTTATGAAAATTCCTTCATCAGTCTGCTTTACTTGCAGTCCAAGAAAGAAATTCAGCTCACCCATCATGCTCATTTCAAACTTGCTCTGCATTAGCTTAGAGAATCTCTTGCATAACTTTTCGTCAGTAGAACCAAAGATAATATCATCAACATATATTTGAACTAGTAAGACTTTATCTTTATGCTTTTTAAGAAATAATGTGGTATCTACTCTACCTCTAGTGAACCCATTTTCAATTAAGAAGTTAGTCAGTGTTTCATACCATGCTCTAGGTGCTTGTTTAAGACCATATAAAGCTTTATCTAATCTATAGACATAATTGTAAAGAGATGGATTGATGAAACCTAGAGGTTTCTCTACATAGACTTCTTCTTGGAGTTCAACATTTAGAAATGCACTCTTGACATCCATCTGAAACACTTTGAACTTCATGTGGGCAGCAAAGGCAAGAAAGATTCTGATGGCTTTTAGTCTGGCAACAGGTGCAAATGTCTCATCGTAGTCGATACCTTCTTCTTGAGAATAGCCCTTTGCCACTAATCTTGCCTTGTTTCTGGTTATGACCCCATCTTCATCCATTTTTTTTTCTGAAGACCCATTTAGTTCCTATCACAGGATGACTCTTTGGTCTTGGTACCAATCTCCATACTTTGCTTCATTTAAATTTGTTGAGTTCTTCCTGCATGACTTCTATCCAACTGGAGTCTTCCATAGCATCCTCTATCTTCTTTGGTTCTATTTGTGATAGGAATCTTACATAAAAGCATTCATTCTGAATAGCAGCTCTTGTTTTGACTCTAGCACTCGGATCTCTAATGATTAGATCCTGAGTGTGATCTCTTTCCCATTTGTTATCGGTTGGGACATCTGTCCTGATGCCTTCTTGTCTTAAGTCTTCAAGATCTATTTCTTCTTCTTGGTGTGGAGGTTCACTTTCTTACATAGATCTCTCTATGATCACATTCTCATGCTCTACGATTTCACTGTCTGGCACTACGATCGTAGTGTTGAGCTCGACGACTTCATTCGTAGTGTCTGCACTATCGGTCATAGTGTCTTGAGGCACTGTTTTGTCTAAGTTAGTTTCATCAAAGATGATGTGTATTGAGACTTCAACATTCAGTGTCTTCTTGTTGAACACTCTATAAGCCTTGCTGTCTGTGGCATATCCAAGAAAGATCCCTTCGTCTGACTTGGGCTGGAATTTTGTTAGATACTGCTTTCCATTGTTGAGAATGTAGCATGCACAACCGAAAACATGAAAGTAGCTGACACTTGGCTTTTTTCCTTTCCACTATTCGTAGGGCGTCTTCTTGATCATAGAGTGTATCGGTGACCTGTTCTGCGTGTAGCATGCAGTGTTGACAGCTTCTGCCCAGAAGTATTCAGGCAGATGTGCTGCTGCAAGTAGAGTTCTTCCAGCCTCTATCAAAGTTCTGTTCTTTCTTTTAGCTACTCCATTTTGTTGAGGAGTTCGTGGAGCTGACAAGTTATGACTGATCCAATTGTCTGTGCAGAACTGGTCCATTTCTGAGAAGTCGAATTCTCTGCCGTGATCACTTTATGGCCTTGATTTTCTCTCCTTTCTCGTTCATCACCAGTCTGAACATCTTGATTAATTGAGATCTCGTTTCATCCTTTGAAGTTAGGATGAATACCCATATGAATCTGGTGTAGTCGTCGACTATAACTAGAGAGTATTTTTTTACTCCAAGACTAGTTGTTGGAATTGGCCCAAATAGATCCATGTGAAGCAATTATAGGGGCTTGTCGATAGAGTTGATAGTTTTGCTTTTGAATGAGCTTCTGGTTTGCTTTCCAAGCTGACAGGCATTGCATGGCCTTTCTTTTCTGAAGTTGAACTTTGGTAGGCCAGCTACGAGATCTTTTGATGCCAGTTTGTACATGCTCTTGAAGTTTAAGTGAGACAACCGTCTATTTCATAGCCAGCTCATTTCTTCAGATGCTTTTGCCAGAAAACATATTGTCTCATCTGAGCTTAGTTGACCAAGATCCACTGTGTAGACATTTCCTTCTCTTGTCCCGGTTAGCTTTACATCAGATGTCTTCAAATCTCTAACTTGACATTGGTTGTTGAGGAATGTCACTTGATGACCCTTGTCGCAGAGTTGACTGATGCTTAGAAGGTTGTGTTGCAGATCTTCTACATATGCTACCTTTCTAAAAGATACTACACCATTGCCAGCAGAGCCATATCCTCTTGTCTTGCCTGAGCCATTATCTCCAAAGATGACTGAGGGACCCTCCTTTTCTATGTAGTTAGATAAGAGGGCTTTGTTCCCGGTCATGTGCCTTGAGCATCCATTGTCCAGATACCATGTAGTGATCGTGGAGCTCTTTTCCTGTCAAAATAGTGAACCTTCATTTTGGTACCCATATTTGCATGGGTCCTTCTTTGTTAGTGCCTTTGGGGACCCAAATCAGTTTAATCTTGGGTCTCACATGCATGGAATTATAATAACACTTGGCAGCCTTGTGACCATATTTATTGCATATAAAACACCTAGTATGATGCATGCTAGTGTATGTGTGATGATTCATCCTCCATTTGGACTTGTGTGGTTCTTTAATTATCCCTCTGTTAAACTGATTCTCATTTTTCCACGTGTCCTTGGATTTCATAAATAGTGATGAGTGTGCCTTACCTCTACTGTACCTTCCCAGTTGATTCGTAGAGTTGGTCTTGCTTGACTCTACGATTCTTTGAGGTTGGTGAGTAGAGGTTAGGTTACTCTTCTCTTTTATGAACCCAGATCAAAGATGAGATCCTTTACTCCTATGAGTAAGCAGAGATGATGGGACAAGGTTGAACTTATTCTTTCTTCTGTGAGGATTTCACAAAGGTAATGCTTCTACTGAAACTTAGGCATTACTAGTGCTAGTTTCCTTTGTCTTTTCCACACAAGGCTCTGAGATGGATTCCCCATAGCCTAGGCCTATTTTGTCGAATGTTCTTCTCTGACTAGAGAGCAGGCAGTCCATGGATGATGAGGATTTGTTCCATGTAGAGATAGTCTTTTCTAGATCCTCAATTTTAGAGGTTAGTTTAGACTCTCTTTGTGCATTGAGTGTGTTTGTCTGTCTTAAGGTCTCATTCTCAGCATCAAGCTTGGAGACAAGATTAGTACTTAGAAGGGCTGTTTCAAGCTCTCCTTGTACTTTCTTCTTCTCCTTTTGAAGAAGTGAATGATCCTTAGACAAAACTCTGAACCACTTCATATATTGATGTAGATCAGTGGTTATGCCATGCAGTGCAGTTCTTAAGTCATTTATATCTACATCAGGTGAGTTGAAGTCAAATACCTCATCGAGACTTACATCATGTATGTTGAGGTTTTGTTTGCCCTTTGCATGTTTGACCATTAGGCACAGATTGGCCATTTGTGGTTCTTCTTCATCTCTGGAGTCAGCATTGGAGTCATTATCTGAATCATTCCATGATCCTCCAGTTACCAGGCCTTTGTCTCTCTTCTGAGGCCTTTTGTTTCCTTTGTATTCCTTCTTTGCATGCTATTTCTTCTTTAGTTCTTCTCTTAGAGGTTTGTTGCAGTTGGCAATGAAGTGGCCAGGCTTCTTGCAGTTATAGCATAGATCATTTATTTGCTCCTGGCTGCTGTAGTTGCTGACCTTCTTTGGCTTGCTGGTTTTGCCTTGACGCATGAATCTTCTTAGTCTTTTTATGAGCATAGCAAGGTCTTCATCATTGTCTTCATCATAATCAGAGTCAATCTCAGTGTTGACCTTTGATGCACTTTCAGTTGCCTTGAGAGCAACGCCCTTATCCTTCCTTCTTTCTTCTGATAGGGTTTCAGCTCGTTGAGTCAGCTCTAGTTCGTATTTCAGGAGATTTCCATATAGCTGTTGGACTGTCATCTCGTGAAGATTCTTTGACTCTCTTATAACAGTGGTTTTAGCATCCCACTTGCTTGGTAGGGCTCTCATGAACTTTATGATCAGATCTTTGTTAGGATAGATCTTCCCATATGCTCGTAGAGAGTTGAGCATAACATTGAATCTTTCATAGGTGGCAGTCACGTTCTCTCCTTGAACATGAGCAAACATCTCATACTGCTGTGTCAGAAGAGATTGTTTGTTTTCTCTGACTTCTTCAGTTCCTTTGTGCATGATCAACAATGCTTCCCAAACCTCCTTAGCTATTTTGTTGTTGACGACATTTTCAAATAGATCATCTTCTAAGGATTGGAACAGGATGTTCTTGGCCTTTTTGTCAAGTTGGACAGCTCTCTTCTCGTTGTCTGTCCATTCTTCTTTAACCTTGATTTGCATTTTGTTTGGATCATCAGTGGTTGGTGCAAGCTTTGTTGGAATATAGGGCCCATTTTGAATGGTCTCAAATAGATCTTCATCTATTGAGTCCATGTAAGCTTGCATCCTTACTTAACAGTTTGCAAATTTATCCTTGTTGCACATTGGTCGCTTGCTGCCTCCTCCAGTTCTAGATTCGCTTGGTACGTGTGCCATTTGATCTACTAAAGCTTGTAAGCTATATAATAGAACCTGATCTGATACCAATTGTTAGTTCCTAGTTGGCACAATAGTTATCTAGAAGGGGGGGGGGTTGAATAGATATTTAAAAACTTTTTGTTTTAAACTTGTTCTTTAATGATGATTAAAACTTAGTGGAATTTATGTTTGTTTTAATCTTCTTTACAAAAAGAATGCGATTATGAGAGTGAGCGATTATATCGGTTATGGCGAGATATAGCGGTTATAGTATGAATGTAAAAGACACGAATGTTTTAAGTGGTTCAGAGCACTTAAAGCTCCTAATCCACTCTTCTACTCAACGAGTAGGATATCCACTAAGGATCTCTTTTACAACTTCTGATCACACAGATTCCTTCTAGACCAGTAGTCTAGGAACTTCTTAGTTCACTCTTGAACTCTTCAAGTCCAGCAGACTTGGCTTTCTTACAGTTCACTTAGAACTCTTCAAGTCCAACAGACTTGGTACTCTTCTTCAGTTGATTGATAGATGTTGAGTTCTTGATGGTTGCTACTCAGTTGCTGTTTAAGCACATGTTCGAAAGAACTAAGTAGCTGAGCAAGCTTTGCAAATTCTCAGATCGAAGAGTTGAGCTTGAGAGCTGTTAACGTTGTTTTTTCAATGCTTGCTTGATTCTCTCTCATCTGTCTGATCTGCATCTATGTGATCTTGAAAACTATCCGTTGGATCCATCCGTTGAGGCATTAAATGTCTTGACTTTTCTGATCTTTGATGGAGACATTTTTGTACATCTTCTGAAACTGCATTCTGGCTCACTAACACAACAAACTGCTTTCTCACCTACCACCTGAAAAGGTGTTTTGCCCCCTTACCAATGGTACTTTCCTTAGCTTCTTCAATACGCTTCTTTGTTGCATACTAAGGATATTTCATATTACTTTGGGACTGATGAGTACTGCAGCGTCTTCACAAGACAGATGATGCTCTACGATTTGTATCGTGATACTCTACGATTCAGATCGTAGTTACTTGTCGCCTTGGTGCTTGATCTAATGCTATCAGCCAAGAGCACTATGATTTCTCTTAAACTTTTGCACACTACGATCTTTACTTGCTCGTGTTGTTACTCTATGTTTCCGAGAGCACACTACGATCGTTGACTTGTAAACTCCATGTTTCCTTCAGCACACTACGATCGTTGAAATGGCTCGGAAAATGTTGGGACCACTGTACGATTTCTGAAGAGTCCTTTCAAGGCAGGCACACTACGATATTCGAAGCTCTACGTTTTCTGCCTTGACTTCTGCAATGTTGATCAGATGATACACTACGATTTCTTTGAAGCCTATCTATTACATCTCAAGATCAACCTAATAGCTTTGATCTTTCTATCTATACATTCCATTACAGAATGATATACTTTAAGAGCTTAGATCAACCTAAAAAATTTGATTTATCACTAAGTCCTTGTACATATATTACTTGGAAGGACTTTACAAATAATCATGAGCATATACATTAAAACATCAAATCATAATATGCATTCTCCCAATAATCTCCCCCTCTTTGATGTTGACATAACCAAGGAGATTTGTTGTCATGATTTATTAGTGTCTAGATACATTTGCAGGAAATTTAAACATGACTTAGTATTTCAGTGAACAGCTGAAATTTCTAGAGAATAAGTATGAATATTGATGTTAAGGAGATATTGCAATTTTAGCTTTACATCAATAAGAATTGAAGTTTACACTTATCTCTATTTCTTTGACCTTTTTCCTTGGAGGATTGGCATATTCATCAGCCCTTCTTTTCCTGTTTGCTTAATCTCTTCTGGCTAACTCTTCCAGCTCACTCGGACTTACTATCGGGTTGTGCTCATGCGTATTCATGAATGCTGGATCTCCAATTGGCATTCTTAGGCCTGTGGTGGTCACATTTGGTGAGCTGATAGGTAGCCCTTGATTTCTTACCTAAGGTCCTTGCTATGGAACACTGTACCTCCCTTTCGACCTTTAATCTATGATGTACCCGACTTTGTCATGTTCGTAATAACCTCGTCGTAGTCAGGGTCAAAATCTCTCAATTGTTCATACTGACACTGTCGTGGCACTCACAACTTATAATATGCATTAATGGCATCATCACTGAACGGGACCATGCGACCCCGCACAAACGCATTGAATGGGGCTTTGTCTTTGGCGTTTGCATAAAACTCCTTGACAATGTTTACAACTGGGTGCCTTGATTTTGATGAGTTTGATCCACCCTTTGATAGATTTGAGACATCATTTCCCCATCATTTCCCTCGGGGCCAATCCCCGCTCCCAAGATAAGGGCTTTGGTTAGATGTAATCACTCCGGCTGGCGGCATGCATGCATGGCCAGCATGGCCAATGAGCGACACTCATAAATTTTCGTCGATCATATGTTCATGTCAGTTGAGCGGATCTTGAACTCTCTACCCTTTGGCGTTTGGATGTCGGTTGCAAAGCCATCGAATCTGACTGTCAGAACTCACTGTCAACACCCTACCGTTCCCTCAAACTTGGTTCACACAATTTTGCAAACACTTGGTGTGCCCAGAAGTTACTTCCCCCAACCTTGTCGACTCTTGTGGTAGGAATTGCAGGAGAAGAAGAAGAATGTTTAGGATTAGTACTCACTTGCAGATGCAAGCTTAATTCTCCTTATTGAAACTCTACTTCGAGGATGGGTGATCGGTATGTGCAAGGTTGTGAGGAAATTTTTGTTGAGGGTGTGTGAATATATATAGAGAAAGTGTGTGGAGAGAAGGGTTTGAAGTAATCGAATGGTGGTAATGGGGTGTATGGGTAATAATGGGCGTGAGATAATGAAGATATGTGTTAAGTCGTGGGTGGGGATTTGTAGAAGTTGTCGTTGGTAGTTTAGGTGAGGAGTACGGCAAGGGACGTGGGCGTGTAGTGGGAAGAAACCGAACCAAAGATGTGTAATCGTGAAATTAGTTCCTCGAATTTAGGACCCATCAAGTGGGTGCTAGGTCATTTTAGCCCGCCCCGACCGACATGCCCACTGACTTCGAATTTTTGGCTTCCAAAAGTGCAGATCAAAATTATCCGATTTTCCTTCTTTTCTTGCCCGTTGTTGCTCTTACTCACTTTAGACCCCTCCTACAACCATAAACATGCAACTTGTTAGATTATTGACGACTTGGAGTAGTATTGAGAGTTTCAACAAAACTTTTACGCTATAATACCTACCTAATATTTAATAAAAGCTACATTCTAACAATTATAAATAAAGCTACGATAAATAACAAAATATTGGGTTGCCTCCCAATTAGCGCTTGATTTTAAGTCGTTCAGCCTGACTACTCCCTGTTTTACTGTGTATCGGCGAGGTTAATGTTGACGACATCCTAGTTTGACTCGCCATCCCAGTAATGCTTTATCCATTGACCATTAACCTTAAACGTCTCTAACGCATTACGACTGTAGAGTTCAACGGCGCCATGAGGGAATACTCTCTTTATAGTGAATGGTCCCGACCATCTTGACTTAAGCTTTCCTGGGAACAATCGCAGCCGTGAGTTGAACAAGAGGACTGATTGACCCGGCTCGAATGTTCAATGCAAAATTTTCTGGTCATGCCATCTTTTAACCTTTTCTTTATATAGCTTGGCGTTCTCGTATGCATGAAGTCAGAATTCGTTGAGCTCATTTAGTTGGAGTAGCCTCTTTTCTCCTATAGCGGATTGATCAAAATTCAATTTCTGTATTGCCCAGTAGGCCTTGTGCTGTAGCTCCACCAGTAAGTGACATGCTTTTCTGTACAATAGTTGATATGGTGACATCCCGATTGGTGTTTTGTATGCAGTCCGGTAAGCCCATAATGCGTCATCCAACCGAAGTGACCAATCTTTCTAACTCGGATTTACGACTTTTTCCAATATCTTCTTAATTTATCTGTTTGATACCTCAGCCTGTCCATTTGTTTGAGGGTGATACGCTATAGCCACCTTGTGGTTAACCCCATACTTAGCCAACAGAGCTGTAAAAGACTTATTGCGTAAGGACTACCTTCACATCGATTATGGCTCTCAAGCGCCGTGAAAATGTTTTTCTGTAGGAATTTGAGGAGCACCTTGGCATCGTTGGATGGTAGTGTTGTAGCTTCAACCCACTTAGAGACGTAATCCACCGCGAGTAGAATATACTGATTGCTCAAAGACGAAGGGAATGGCCCCATGAAATCGATGCCCCATACATCAAAGATTTCCACTTTAAGAATTGTTTGTAGGGGCATCTCATTCCATTTAGAGATGTTTCCCACCCTTTGGCATCTATCACATGTTTTTACAAATTGGTGGGCATCTTTGAACAATGTCGGCCAATAAAACCAGGCTTGAAGCACTTTTTCATGGCAGGCGCCACTCCCATAATGTCCCCCATATCTTGGATGAGTGGCATTTCTGCAAATATGTTGTGCACTTCACTATAGGGGATACACCTTCTAATCATCTTGTCGGCACACTGTTTGAATAAATAAGGCTCATCCCACATGTACCACTTGACGTCATAAAGAAACTTCTTTTTCTATTTTCGTGTAAGATCAGGGGAAGCATGTTTCTCACCAGATAATTCGCGAAGTCTGCATACTAAGGAAATTCTGCATTTAACCCAAATAGTTGCTCATCCGGGAATGACTCGTTGATTGAGCATCTATCTTCATCCTTTTTCTCCGGATTTTCCAGCCTTGATAAATGGTCGGCAACTTGATTCTCCGTCCCCTTTCTATCTTTAATTTCTAAGTCAAACTCTTGAAGTAGAAGAATCCATCAGATAAGGCGTGGCTTAGCATCTTTTTTTGCTATTAGGTACCGAATCGCTGAATGGTCCGTGTAGACTATCACCTTCATCCCGATTAAGTATGCCTGGAATTTGTCAAACGCGTACACTACTGCAAGAAATTCCTTTTCCATGGTAGTGTAATTCATTTGAGTCTCTGTGAGTGTTTTGCTTGCATAGTATATGGCATGAAACACCTTGTCTCATCTTTGGCCCAAAACATCCCTAACCGCATAGTCGCTTGCATCACACATAAGCTTGAATGGCATATTCCATTACGGTGCGACTATCACGGGGGCTGTAGTTAATTTCTTCTTCAATAATTCAAAATGACTTGCATTCAAGAAGAAATCGAAAGTAGCATCCTTCTCTAAAAAAGGCGCATAGAGGTTTTGCAATTTTAGAGAAGTCTTTTATGAACCTCCTGTAGAACCCAGCATGCCCCAGAAAACTTCTAATACCCTTAATGGAGCTCGGTGGAGGCAGTTTCTCGATCGTATCTAGATTTGCTTTGTCCACCTCCAATCCCTGAGCTGACACCTTATGGCCCAAAATTATGCCTTCTTCAACCATGAAGTGGCATTTTTCCCAGTTGAGTATGAGATTTGTATCCTTACATCGCTGCAATACCATGACTGGATTCCCTAGGAAAATATCAAAGTTGTCTCCATAGACCGAGAAATCGTCTATAAAGACTTCAACATTTTTTTCCACCATGTCTGAAAAAATGGCCATCATACACCGTTGGAAAGTTACAGGTGCATTGCATAACCCGAATGACATCCTCCTGAATGCAAATGTGCCGTAAGGGTGTGTAAATGTTATCTTCTCTTGATCCTCAGGAGCGATGGCGATCTGGTTATTGCCCGAGTATCCATCCAATAAACAGTAGTACTCGTGTCCCGCTAATCTGTCTAACATTTGATCAATAAAGGGCAGTGGGAAATGATCTTTTCGGGTTGCCTTATTCAATCTCCTATAATCGATGCACACCCTCCATCATGTAACTATTCTTGTTGGAATTAACTCGTTGTCCTCATTCTGTACCACAGTCATTCCCCCCTTTTTCGGCACACAATGAACCGGACTAACCCATTTACTATCAGAAATTGGATATATGATACCGGCATCCAATAATTTTAGAATTTCATTCTTTACCACTTCCTTCATAATTGGGTTAAGTCGACGTTGATGCTTCACCGACGGTGTTGCATCATCCTCCATCAGAATCTTGTGCATGCAAAATGACGGGCTAATTCCCTTTATATCCGCAATCGTCCATCCAATCGCTGATTTATGATCCCTAAGCACCCTCAGCAACTTTTCTTCCTGCAATTCATTAAGTGCAACAGAAATAATTACAGGTAAAGAATTTGAATTGCCTAAGTACGCATACCTAAGATGTTTAGGGAGTGGCTTAAGTTCCAATGTTGGTGGCTCCTCCAAAGACGGTTTTAGTTTTTCTGCAGCTATTTCCTCAGTGTGCAAAGGTTCAAACGGTGCTCTGAATCGGCTAACTCGTGGCAATGAGTCTAGCATCTGTAAGAAGTCCACAAATTCTGGGTCATCCTTTTCTTCATCTCCCAATAAGGTTGTTTCTAACGGATCGTTGACCAAACTCTTGCTCATATCCTCGCTGATGATTTGCTCAATTAAATCTATCCGAAAACATTCTTCCTCATCCGTAGGGAATTTCATGGCCTTGAACACATTAAATTTGATTTCTTGATCTTGGACTCTCATAGTAAGTTCTCCTTTTTGCACGTCTATGAGTGTCCTTCCCGTAGCCAAGAAAGGTCTCCCTAGGATAATTGGTATGTTTTTATCCTCCTCGAAATCCAGAATGATAAAGTCCGCAGGGAATATAAACTTATCCACTTTAACCAAAATGTCCTCTACTATGCCTCTCGGATATGTGACTGACCTATCCGCCAACTAAAATGAAATATTCATAGGCTTTGGCGCGAGCAAACCCAATTCTGTGTATACTGACAATGGCATTAGGTTCACACTCGCCCCCAAATCACATAAACATTTGTTAAACGACATTTTTTCGATCGTGCATGGGAAAGTAAAGCTTTTCGGGTCTTTAAGTTTTGGTGGTAGCTTCTCCTGTAACACCGCACTACACTCCTCTGTTAGTGCCACTGTTTCAAATTCTTCCCATTTCTATTTCCTCGACAGAATTCCTTTCATAAATTTCGCATAACTCGGCATTTGCTCTAGAGCCTCTGCGAATGGGATGTTAATCTGGAGTTTCTTGAACACGTCTAAAAACCTTGCGAACTGCTTATCTAATTTCTATTGTTGGACCCTCTGCTGAAACGGTGGTGGAGGATAAACAATTGGCTTATTGTTTAACTTTATATCCTTGCCTTTGTTACCTTCCACCACGTTACTGTCATCAACTTTTTCTTCCGGTGTCGCTTAATTTTCTGCATTATTACCCCGAGATGTTTTCCACTTCTCAACATAACTGCTTGACATTGCTCATGACTACCCTTCGGATTTCTCTCAGTGTCGCTAGGTAATGTTCCTTGTGGTCTATTATTCACTGCTAACACCAGCTGTCCGATCTAATTTTCAAAATTCTTGATCGCCATCTCTTGATTTTTCATTATCATTGCTTGATTTTTTATTGTTGCCCCATTGCTAGTTATGAACTTCGACACCATTTCCTCGAAATTTGATTTCCTTTCCTGATGTTGAACCGGTTGTTGGTGACTCTGAAAACCAGGGGGATATGATGGTCGCGGAGCTTGAGTTTTCTGGTTATTGCTCCATGAGAAGTTTGGGTGGTTCCTATTCCCCTGGTTGTAGCTGTTTTGATATGTATTTTGCAGAATTCTGTTGTAGTTACCTATGAACTGGACGGATGCTAGGTTAATTGAGCACTGATATGTAGGATGATCACCGCACACAATTCACATACTACCATGAACTCTTTGAACTTGAGCCCCTCGTCGAGTATCAAACTTGGACAAAGGTAAAAATCAGGTCTTGTATAGCTGTCACCCCATCTACTTCCAAAATCCCAGCCGCCTTTGCCTGTGTCATTCTTGCTGTGGGCCACTGGTAGTTATTTTTTGCCATAGTTTCGATTAAATTGTAGGCTTCCTCGTAACTCTCAGCCATGAATGCACCGCTCGACGCTGCATCAATACTGGTTCTGACATTCCCATTTAGTCAGTTATAAAAGGTGTTCATTTGCAGCCATTTGGGAAATCCATGATGCGGGCACTTTCTACGTAATTCCTTGTAATGCTCCCATGCCTCATATAGCGACTCCCCATTCTGCTACTCAAACATCGTTATGTCATTCCTCATTTTAGCAGTTTTCGCCGGTGGAAAAAATTTGGCAATAAATTTCTGCGCCAAGTCTTCCAACGTAGTAATCGACCCCGGTGGAAGAGAATGTAACAAACACTTTGCCTTGTCCTGTAAAGTGAATGGGAACAAGCGAAGTCTCACTGCCTCATCCGACACCCCATTGTACTTGAACGTGTCGCACATTTTCAGAAAACTGATTAAATGCTCATTCGGATCGTCATTTGCCATTCCCCCAAACTGAACTGAATTTTGCATCATCTGAATGGTCCCAGGCTTGATTTCAAAAGTATTCACAGCTATTACAGGCCTAGTGATGCTCGACTGCAGATCAGTCACCTTAGGTAGCCATTGTTTCTTCCTTATCAGAATTTTTGAATTCGTTCCTCATTTTTTCGATCCACTTACTTAACCTCTGAAATTTCCTTTCAATGTCGTCCTCAAAAGGAAGCAAGTCTGGATGTTTAGATCGTGTTTGCATAAACCAATGTCAAAAACCTGAAATAGGAAAAACAAAAACAAAAAAAACTGTTTAAGTAAAACTGGACTAATTAAACTAATATCGTAAAAATATTAAAATCTCGGCTAAATTGTCCCCGACAACGGCGCCAAAAACTTGTTGGATAAAATTGATACGCACAAAACACACAAGTGTACGTGGTCAATAAGTAATATAGTAGTGAATAAAGTATCGGTCCCACAAGGACAAATTAGCAAGAATTTTAACTTCACAATTATCAATTTTCTATTAATCCTAATTCTATTAAACTATTCAATTCAATGGTTTAAAAATATAGAAACTAAATTAATAAATAAACTATCACAAAAACAACCACTAATATCAAAATTCGAAATTTCAAACAATTAATGGAGAATTAGACTTATGATTTCATCCTAAGTTTCACTCTGATTTTCAACCCTTTATTCCAACTCAATTTAATATCCAAGTTTATTAATCAAGAACACGAATGTAATACTAGCCACCTCTCGATGCACTAATACCAATATAACTTAAATTCACAATTAAGATAGAAACAAGTTAAACACCTAAATCAACTAACTCACTATATCTCTATATGAACTTCAATTAAAGAAGGTTTAAGCTTAAGTTTTCTATCCGATTACATATAATGTCAAGCATATCTCTACGTTAACAATAATCAAAAATCTGCTATTCACAAAATTCATGACACATGCTACATTAACTAGGTCTAGATTTGAATATCCTCTCTCAATTCCATTCAAATCCACGAGGAATTGTTGATCAAGCAATTCATAGGTTCACGCTCGAATTAACATAGATAAACTGAAAAAATTTTATTGAATTGAAAATCAAAGTTATAGAATCATCGTTTCACCCAAGGATCCATCACAAGTCTAATAAGCGAATTAGTTCATAACGAATGAATTAAAAACTGAATAATCTAATGAAACCATCCTTTCAATTACAAATAAAAGACTAAATAGAAGAAGAATAATGAACACCCTTCACGTAGCCTAGATTTGTAACCGTCACGATAATCTTTTCAAATTACTCCTCCTAAGCGCGCACTTGAATCCTGGAATTTTTCTCTGAATTATGCTTGTTGTATTGTGTGATTTGTTGTTTACAACATAATATCTAGCTCTCCCCATGTTCTACCCGAAGTCTGCCTATTATAGAGTCCAGGCGCTTAACAAAACATCAAAAATCCATGTTGCAGCAGTCTTCAAAAGCTAGCAGGAGTCTTAGGTTTCGGCACCCCCGCCCCGGCGGGGGGTACAAGGCTAATTAGTCCCGCCCCGGCGGGCATGGCTACTGCTAAAGAAAAATTGCAACTTCATGCGTTTTTCCACTTTCGCTCCAAAACTCCGTCTTTCTTCACCACTTGCCTCCATGACTACCCTACACATAAACTAACATGAAACGAGTGAAAACGAACACAAACAAGAAGATAACTACGAATTTAAACTTGAAATGAACATCGATTCGTGTATATTAAATCCACTTATCACTATAGCCGGTTCGTTTTTAGTTCGCTCCTTCCGATTCATTGGAGAAGCGGATCAGTATATATATATATATATATATATATATATATATATATATATATATATATATATATATATATATATATATATATATACAGTCGGATCAAGTGCATACCCTTATCTTACTCACGTATGTTTCTTTTAGTAGCGGTTTTTATACAACTGTCGCTTTATACTTTTAGCGACACTATATGTTGTCTGTCGCTAAAAGTATAAAGCGACTTATTGTATGATCAAACTGTCGCTTAAAAGGGGTAAGCAAGACGGTGAGTAAGATAAGGGTATGCACTGATCCTTGCTCTCTCTCTCTCTATATATATATATATATATAATACTAGAAATACAAGCCCAAAAACCCCAAAATCCCTTATCCATTGGAAACTCATCCTCTTGTGCAGACGATGGAATGAAAATCTTGGGCTCCAAACTGCTCACCATTCTCTTTAAAAACCAGAATTTACTTGAAATTATGCAATGAATTGGGGGTGTAGAACTTGCAATTATT
The DNA here is from genome assembly GCA_020205605.1 of Panax ginseng. Taxonomy (NCBI): domain Eukaryota; kingdom Viridiplantae; phylum Streptophyta; class Magnoliopsida; order Apiales; family Araliaceae; genus Panax; species Panax ginseng. The sequence goes on along the minus strand of CM035127.1, from coordinate 37,194,869 downwards.
AAGGAAATTTAAGGAAGAAGAAACAGAGAATTGGTTTGGAAGAGAGAAGAGAGAAGATATAGTAAGTGAAAGTAGTATGCACACAAGTCAATCGTGTTTAATGATAAAGTATATACTTAGTAATAATCTCATTTATTTATTTATTAATAAACAAATTGTTTAACTAAAGGCTTTTAATTTATCTTCATGGTGCTGCTTTATAATATATGAGAAACCCATAATTTTGAGCAATACTTTTAGAATCATGATGATGATCATGCTAATGAGATCTACATTTTTAGATTGCTCATGTAGACACTCGAAATTTTGCATTCCTGTTACTAACTATGCATGAGGGCAGAATCATCTTTCATCTTCCAGAGACAACCCTAAAAGTCAAAATCATCAAATTAGACCCCCGAAAATAGCCCCGGGAAATCATTAAACCAGACCCCCAGAAACAACCTCGGGAAATCATCTGAAAGTCCAATAATAATCTAGAAGTGGGGTTGAATAAATTATTACAGATTAAAAAACTATCTTAGGCCTTTTTGAATTTTTAGATAACTAATTTGCATTGTTAGAAATTAATATGCAAGACAGTGAAAATTCAATCACACAATGTACAAAGATTTGTCTGGTTCACAACATACATCCCGGGTATGCTGCTACGTCCAGTCTCAAGCTCCTCTCCAAGACTTGAGATCCTATTACTTTCTGTAATAAAAACTCCTTTAACATGCGGAGAAGCCTTTACAAAGATTTATGTACAAACTTCCAACTATTCCCAACTTATCTATCTTAGACAGCAAGCTCCCAGCTCCCTCCTCAAGCTTAGTTGTAGCTTCTTTTGAGTTCAGCTCTATTCTATGATCTGGTGTTGAAACAAAATGTTGGAGGAATGCATATGTTAATTTGATGTTTAAATAAAAATGCTCATGATTATTTGTAAAGTCCTACAAGGATTATATGTACAAGGACTTAGTAATAGATCAAATTTGTTAGGTTGATCTAAGCTCTTAATGTGTATCATTCTGGAAATGAATGTATAGATAAAAAGATCAAAGCTGTTAGGTTGATCTTGAGATGTAATAGATAGGCTTCGAAGAATTTGTAGTGTATCAATCTGATCAACATTACAGGAGTCAAGGAAGAAACGTAGAGCTTCAAGAATCGTAGTGTGCCTGCCTTGAAGGGCCTCTTCGGAAATCGTAGAGTGGTCCCAACGTTTACCGAGCCAACTCAGAGATCGTAATGTGCTCTCAGAAACGTAGAGTTTACATAGCGAAGATTTTAGTGTGCAAGTAGTTAAGAGAAATCGTAGTGCTCTTGGCTGATAGCATCAGACCAAGCACCAAGGCGACAAGTCACCACGATCTGAATCGTAGAGTACCACGATTTGAATCATAGAGTACCACGATCTGAATCGTAGAGTATCATCTGTCTTGTGTCAGAAACATCAAGCCTCATGATTTATGTGGAGACAGACTCCAACATATGAGGAATGGATTCTAAACGTTAAAGTACTCACCAGTCCCAAAGTCATTAGAAATATCCTTAGTATGCAACAAAGAAGCGTATTGAAGAAGCTAAGGAAAGTACCATTGGTAGGGGGGGGGGGGAAACACCTTTTAAGTGTTAGGTGAGAAAGCAGTCTGCTGTGTTAGTGGACCAGAATGCAATTCAGAAGATGTGCAGAAAAGTCTCCATCAAAGAACAGAAAGGTCAAACATATTTAATGCTTCAACGGATGGATCCAACAGATAGTTTTCAAGATCACATATATGCAAATCAAGCAGATGAGAGATACAAGCAAGCATTGAACGAAAAATGAACATGAACTCTCAAAGCTCAACTCTACGATCTGAGAAAAAGAAAAGCTTGCTCAGCTACTCAGTTCTTTCGAACAAGTGCTTAAATAACAACTAAGTAGCAACCATTAAGAACTCAACATCTACCAATAAACTGAAGAAAAAGTACCAAGTCTGCTGGACTTGATGAGTTCTAAGTGAACTATAAGAGAGCTAAGTCTGCTGGGCTTGAAGAGTTCAAGAGTTAACTAAGAAGTTTCTAGACTGCTGGTCTAGAAGGAATCTGTGTGATTCAGAAGTTGTAAAAGACATCCTTAGTGGATTTCCTACTCGAGGAGTAGAAGAGTGGACTAGGAGCTTTAAGTGCTCTGAACCACTTAAAACGACTGTGTCTTTTACTTTCTTCCTATAACTGCTATATCTGCCATAACTGCTATAACTGCCTCACTCTCATAACTCCACTACTTCGTAAAGGAGATTAAAACAAACATTAATTCCGCTAAGTTTTAATCATCATCAACTAACAAGTTTAAAACGAAAAAGATTTTTTAAATATCTATTCAACCCCCCCCCATCTAGATAACTAATGTGCCTACTGGGAACTAACAATTGGTATCAAAGCAGGTTCTATTATACATCTTACAAGCTTTAGTAGATCCAATGGCACACGTACCAATTGAATCAAGGACTGGAGGAGGCAGCAAGCTACTAATGTGCAACAAGGATAAATTTGTAAACTAGACAGTCAGGATGCAAGCATACATGGACTCAATATATGAAGATCTATTTGAGATTGTTCAGAATGGGCGCTATGTTCTAATAAAGCTTGCACCAACCACAGACGATCCAAATAAAATACAAATCAAAGTCAAAGAGGAGTGGACATACAACGAGAAGAGAGCTGTCCAACTTGACAAAAAGGCCAAGAATATCCTGTTTCAATTCTTAGAAGACGATCTGTTCGAAAAAGTTGCCAACAACAAAATAGCTAATGAGGTTTGGGAAGCACTGCTCATCATGCACGAAGGAACTGAAGAAGTAAGAGAAAACAATCAATCACTCCTGACACAACAGTATGAAATCTTTGCTCATGTTCAAGGAGAAAATGTAACTGCCACCTATGAGAGATTCAACGTTCTGCTCAACTCTCTATGAGCATATGGAAAGATCTATCCAAACAAAGATCTGATCATAAAGTTCATGAGAACCCTACCGAGCAGATGGGATGCCAAAACCACTGCTATAAGAGAGTCAAAGAATCTTAATGAGATGACAGTTCAACAGCTATATGGCAATCTCCTGACATACGAACTGGAGAAGGAAGAAAGAAGGATAAGGGTGTTGTTCTCAAAGCAACTGAAGGTGCATCTAAGGTTAACACTGAGATTGAATCTGACTATGATGAAGACGATGATGAAGATTTTGCTATGCTGGTAAAAAGACTAAGAAGGTTCATGCGTCAAGGCAAAACCAACAAGCCAAAGAAGGTCATCAATTACAGCAGCCAAGAGCAAATGAATGATCTGTGCTACAACTGCAAGAAGCCTAGCCACTTCATTGCCAACTGCAACAAACCTCTCAGAGAAGAACTAAAGAAGAAATTCCATCCAAAGAAGGAATACAAAGTCAACAAAAGGCCTAAGAAGAGAGACAAAGGCCTGATAGCTGGAGGATCATGGAGTGATTCAGACAATGACTCCAATCCTGATTCTGGAGATGATGAAGAACCACAAATGGCTAATCTGTGCCTAATGGCCAAACATGTAAAGGACAAACAAAATTCCAACATACATGATATAGGTCTCGATGAGGTATTTGACTTCAACTCTCCTGTTGTAGACATAAATGATTTAAGAACTGCGCTGCATGGCATAACCACTGATCTACATCAATACATGAAGTGGTTCTGAGTTTTGTCTAAGGATCATTTACTTCTTCAAGAAGAGAAAAAGAAAGTTCAAGAAGAGCTTGAAACAACCCTTCTAAGTACTAACCTTCTCTCCAAGCTTGAGGCTGAGAATTAGATCTTAAAACAGACAAATAAACTCAATGCAAAAAGGGAGTATAATCTAACCTTTAAAATTGAGGAACTAGAAAAGACTATCTCTACATGGAACAAATCCTCATCATCCATGGACTCCCAGCTCTCTAGTTAGAGAAGTACATTCGACAGAACAGACCTAGGCTTTGGGGAATCCATCTCAGAGCCATGTGTGGAAAAGACAAAGGAAACTAGCACTAGTAATGCCTCAAGTTTTAGTAGAAACATTACCTTTGTGAAATCCTCACAGAAAGAAGAACCAGTTCAACCTTGTTCTACTATTTCCATTCATACTCAAAGGAATAAAGGATCTCATGCTGGCCTGGGCTTCATAAAAGAGAAAATTAATCCAACCTCCACTCACCAACCTCGAAGAATCGTAGAGTCAAGTAAGACAAACTCTACGAATCAACTGGGAACGTACAGTAGTGGTAAGACACACTCATCACTATTTATGAAACCCAAGGACACGTGGAAGAAGGAAAATCAGTTTAACAGAAGGATAACTAAAGAACCACACAAGTCCAAATGGAGGATGAGTTATCATACATGCATGCATCATACTAGATGTTTTATATGCAATAAATTTGGTCACAAGGCTGCCAAGTGTTATTATAATTCCATGCATGTGAGACCCAAGATTAAACAGACTTGGGTCCCTAAAGGCACTAACAAAGTAGGACCCATGCAAATATGGGTACCAAAATGAAGGTTATTATAAATTTTTGATTTCTGCTCCACAATTGATTATTATGGAGTATTTTTGAACTTAGATAAACTAAAGTACGAATCCCTAATCTTTGTTCTTTATCTCACTAGATTCATTTTCTTTAAAATATTTTTATCATTCTCAGTCCTAAATGATGATATTACTGAATATCTTTGGCATGTAGTGCAAAGATGAATAATTGACTGATGAATATCTTTGGCCCGTAGTGCAAAGATGAACATGTGTTGAGATGAACATGACCAACTGGTGATACAAATGAATATCTTTGGCATGTAGTGCAAAGATGAATATGTGATTCAAGATGTATATTGATTGATGTTACAGGGATAAAATATTGATGATGGACTTTTAAATCTTAGAAGATAGTAGAATTCATTCCCTACTTGACTTTTCTAATGGATTAGTATTTCCGCTACAGTTGTTGATCTAAAACTTGTTGTCTATTATATTATATCAGATTTTTCCCTGTTGAACACTAATGATAATTTTTTGTATATTATCTTAGTCATAATATTCTTTATTGGGCTAGTTGAGCTCACCCTTTTCCTTTTTGTTCCATTTTTCTTCTCAAGATGCGAGAATATAGCGGGAACTAGTTGGGGTGTGGAGTGATGTTTCTAGTCAGTTATTTTAGCAGTCCTCACAATTTTATAAAATAGTGTAATAATAATTGTAATGAGGACTCCTTTTGAGTTTGAATATTGTCTATTAGACAATATTTGTATTTAAACTCACAGTATATATGTGTTGTCGTATTTTGCACGACAATTGTATTAATGAAGTTGTATTTGTTTCTGTACCATGTATTTGGCGACCTAGAATGGGTTGGGTGGAATGGACCTTTTTTGGGGGCATCACAGCTGTGTAGAAATGTATGTGTAAAATGTTGAGATGGTGCGATATGGCGTCAAAGTGACAAGATGACGACTTTTCCCCTCACCAGGGTTATCTCCGATTTGGGCCTATAAAGAAGACGTTGCTTAGGGTTATCTCTGAGATTGGACTGTTGCAAGTGTTGAAGGTCCTCAGTGTTATCTCTGAGGTATGCCTGTCTTCCCGATGCTATCTCCGGGTCTTGTACTGACTTCTCGGTGTGAGTGACAAGGTTGAAGCTGATTGCATGCATTTGAAACGAGCATTTTTGGGGTTATCTCCGGAACTGCAACTACACTCCTTGGGGTTATCTCCAAGGTTAGCACTGCTATTCCCAGTGTTGGGACTGAGACTGAATATCTCAGGGTTATCTACGGGATGAATCGGTTTTCTTTGGTGGAATTTACGGTATTTGGACGACATGCCTTGGGGTTACCTCCGAGGTCGGAACTGATACTCTCGGTATGTGTTCCGGGGTTGAGACTGAACTTCCAGTAGTATCCAAACTAGATATGAGCTGTCTTCCAGGGTCATCTCTGAAAGACAAATCTGCCCTCCTAAAATGTTAGTGACAGATGTGCAGAAAATTTTGAGTGTCTACACCTCATTTGCCTATAAGTAAACTGAGGGGTGGCGACTCAAATCGCCTAGAAGATTTGGAATCGTCACATTAATGCCTGGAAAATCCCTACGGGGAGCATGAGTGTGAGGACCCCAAATTCGGGTCACAATCACCACGAATCTGGTACATCATTTTTATAACTATTGCGGAAGATATAAACATAAATTGTTTATACATTAAACTTTACACACTATCCCCAAGGTCGAGAACCTTCACTTATTACACAATTCATAACCTAATTGATATACAATGTCATTATCATACACTACTATTACAAATTTAGCTGCACATATAAACCAAAGTTGGACTTGTGTTTGACTTTTCCTGTATCCGACGTATTCGTCCTTATCTACAATGTTTGTAATGATATAGCAAGGGTGAGCAACAAGTTTTCCCAGCAAGTATAAGTTCAATTAAGGATATATCATGATTGAAAGAATTGAACAATAAGCTGGCTAAAGTTCTACAATATAATTGTGAACCAGCATGAACAAATTTTCATAGCTGAACGAACATTGAACATAAATAAATCAACTGAACCAGATGGTAATGAAGGTTATCAACCTTTCATACCTGATGAAGATATGCAATATGCACAGAGTGCGAATCAATAATTCATAGACATGATAATAAGCAATGATTAACCATAAGCATATTTTATAATATCAACTCGAGATCGAGTTAGAGAAAACTTGCACAATAAGTGAGTATAAAAAACTAGCCTTTATCGCCGACTACTGCTACGCAATTTATTTAGCTTTGTCTGAATACCTAATATTAATAATATCGATATACAAATTAGAATAATATCACCACAGTTATAAAATAACCTAAACACATTAACACATAATCCTATCAGTCTATAAAATACATAAGACCTAACCTCAAGTCAAACTTTTATAGTCTAAGTCGAGTTCGGTATAATTCTGACATCCTGATTGCCTAATCGGTTAATCACCGAGCCTAATATCAATAAGAATCTGCCTAAACACTTAACAATTATCTTATATAATTTATTTATTAATCAAAATATTTTTCAAAGGCTCATTATAATTTTTAAATAATTATTATCATTTATCACGATTTTTCAATCATTAATATCATATTTATATGATTTAAATACCATAATATTCCATTATTATTAATATTTATTTAATATCAAATATTAATGAAATACATAACATAATATTATAAATAATTTATAATATCTCAAAGTATTTTTAATACCTTAATATTGCCTTTAAATAATTATAAGACATTTAAAACCATTATTAAAATAAGCGCCATTAATATATAAATATTAATGTTTTTCATGACAAAATATCAAAAGTTATATTTTATGACTTCAAATATTTTTATACCCTTTAAAATATTTTTTATATGATTTTTAAATCATTAATTCTATTTTTTCATAATTTATTTAATATATTTATTTAATAAATTAATTATCATTAATTTTAATTAATTAATAAAATTCATCACAACATATTAAAAGTCATTAAAAATAACTTAAAATATTTTCTTATACCATAATATAATTTCAAATGATTTTTCAAGTATTAAAATCATTTTTAAGTAATTTATTTAATATAATAATTAAATAAATTAAATACTATTAATATTCAAAAATATTAAAATATTAATGATATATATTCAAAATTATTAAAAACCCCATTTTTAGGCTTTAAAATAATTTTTAGGAATTTATTATGAATTTTTAATAAATAAAAACTATTTCTCTCTATTTATTAAATACAATAATTAATTTTTATATAAGAAGTGTCACTAAAGGGGCCTATGGCGACGAAACTGTCGCTATAGGTGTTCTTGAGCGTTCTTGAGCAAACCCAGAAATTCATAGGCAGTTATCAAAGTCCTAAGTTTTACCATGCATAGATCTTTGATCCTTAAGTGTTCTGGCTTGTTAAGTTGTTAATGTTGTAGTACTGATGTAGTACTACAACCCTAAACCAACTTCTTGGCTAAATCATAACACAACAGAGAGATTTAATACCTCAAAGTTGTTGTCAGAGGCTGTTCTTCATTTCCGGGTTACCCAGAAATGAAGAACAGTTCATGGTACCCTTTTTAGAGCCTTGTAACTTTGATCCTGAGCTTACTTAATGTGATCTAAAGGTTCAGTCATGTAGTAGAGATGTCAGGTTAAAACTATACAACATTAAATCAGTCTAACAACAACATATGTAAGAGATCTTGGCCGGTCAAACTACTATCAGAAACGTGTTCTTGAACTTTCTAGGTTTTGCAAAAATGTTCTTAAGGCTGGTGGTCAACCCTTGTTTGACCACCTACAATTTTGATTTTGTTAAGCATCTAAGTGTTCTAGAGGCATGGATCGATAGTCCATATGTCAGTCTACAAGTCTATTACAACAACATGGCCAATCTATCAAAGATCAGCAAGATCAGAGGCCTTAAAAGTGCCTGTCAGAGTTTTCTGGAAAATATGGGTTACCCAGAATTCCATTTCCATGATCGGTCAACCATGTTTGACTGCTTATATCTGGAGATCTAGACATGGTATGGATTTGATTCCAGTTCCAATCTACTCTCCTCATGACAAAGAACATATCTATAACATCTAACACACATATCATCTAACAAAGAGAGATCTATGGGTCCTGACATTTGGTTGTCAGACAAAAATTTAGGGTTCAAAGTCAGTTTTGAAAACTTGATTTTCGTGCATCTAGATGTTATGGATCCTTGATGTAACATCTTGGATCACTAAATAATATCCTCATACACAACGTTAACCAACAAATAACAACATCTAACATCAAATCACATGATTTTCAAGTTTAGGGTTTTATACATTTTTAATGCTATGATCTTGAATCTGATCATCATGATCTGATCTGGGCTTGTTAAGGATTATTCTAGAGACTGATCCACTTAGTATTTTCGTAGGTCTAGAGAGAGAATAGCTTTTCTGGGTACTTGTGAATAAATTAGCCAACGTTTTAACTTTTCTCTCTCTTTAATCTATATATCTTGATACAATGTATTTGATCTAACAAGTTGGCTGAGGTTGCTGATATATTGAGCACATGGAAGATTTTAGAGTTGGTGAGTCCAATTATATGGCAAGATTTGTACAAAATCTTATAAAAATACAAAAAGGGCATTTTGGACATTTTGCTTACCATTTTAATGGCTTATTAGTAACTTGACCAACCCTTAGGGTTTACAAATTTAAAATTTTAGCTTTTTCTAATTAGGTTTTTAAATAGAAAATTAAGATTTCTAAATTGTAATTAGGATTTTCTAATTATATTAATATTTCCTAATCATATTAGGGCATGCAAATTAGGATTAATGTTTCCTAATTAACATTATAATTTCTAAATTAACAATTAGGTTATTTTTCTAATTATACACTAGGGTTTCTAATTTAGCAATTAGGGTTTTCTAACTAATTTATTAGGTTCCCCTAATTAAGTTTTTAAATCATTACACTTAAGCCTTATACTTAACCTTTTAGCTCCCAGATTAGGGTTTTAATATTCTGAATTAGGATTTCGGATTCCCGGAACTAAAATTAGGGTTCCTAGAGCCGGTATTAGGGTTTCTTACAAATCGTTAGGGTTTTCTAACTGAACGTCAATGTTCTTAATATATCCTTAGAGTTTGTCACTGATATAATTTATTTGATCAACCCTTGTCCCTTAACCACATACTATACACATAAAATCAGTATATACAGAATCGTATACACTCAAGCACTTAACCCTATAAGTCTCCACCAATTTTTTTAAATTCTCAAAAATCCATCTCAGAAATGTCAAATCCATACACTTATTTTCTGTATAGGTCTATTATTTAACCTTAATTCAATCTTTTAAGATTTTATTAAATTGTCTAAATTCTCGAGTTGTCACATTCACCTCTTCTTCTAAAAATTTCGTCCACGAAATTTACCTTACACTTTACACCTTTCATACACAGCATCACATGCTACCCAAAACATCACTCACAAGAATTAAAATTTTCAAATCATGCTAAGGAGTCATATAGACTACAAACTTTCATTTTTGAAAAGGTTTATACAGAAATTTATCTGCAAACCGTCATGTCTTACAGACATAGTGGGTAATTAGCGCGTTATGCCCTGTACTTATTAATTAAGTACTGTTGGTCGAAACAATTTTTCATGTTCCTCTTATCCGCCTTAGGCGCATAAACATTTTACCTCAGTCTTTATCGGATTCCTCACCAAAACAACTCGGTTCGAGAAAATTTTCAAAGAACGCTTAGAGTTTTATAAACGTTGGTCTAGTTGAATCAAATAGCTTAGACTCATACCAATAATCAATTTCAACCGAAACATTTATGTATAGCCAAACCCTGTTGGAAAATTATAACTTTAAATATAGTTTGAAAATGACGTCATGATGCCGTAATGTATTAACAGCCAGTTTGAGGATGCCGTCATCGAGTGACTTTATCATAACAAATCATACAATAGTGGAACAACAATTTTTAGATCGAATTCAACACTAAGTATTCCTGTATTTATAACTCCATCAACTTTTTATCATCTCTGCACTAGGTTACATGATGCATTAATGATAAGTAAAACACATTTTGATATTTCAAATCATTTTCGTCTAGGCAAAAGAAGTAGCATAAACTATTCTTTAAACCGTTCAAAAATCATTGCAAATCAATTTTATCATCTCAATAGGTAACGATGTGTCAGTGGCCCGAAGTCCACATATACACAATGGTCACCCGGAGTTGAGAATAAAAATTCATTTTTAAAAGGAACATAGTGCGTAATTAGCTTGACGTTAAAAATTTCGAAGTCTAGCATAACTAGATGATTTGGAAAACCTATGTCTCCACTAATGATCCATTGCTTAATATTGCTATCTATTCTTATTATCGTCAATACTCCATTCACACTTAGTTCTACCTAGTTCGTCAAACTTACCACACGTTATAAGTTCAGGAACTTTCCACAATCATATGAGTTGAAGAACTTGTCCTAGACAGACCTTTGGCGTCCATTCACTGAAGGGTTCAAAAACATTTCATATAATTATGAGTCACGAACTTACCATAAGTATGAGTTTTAGGAACTCGCAACTTAACCTTATATTCTCTAACTATACTCTACCTATCTGTTATACACATGAGAATATAATCACCTTCTCAACACATATATAACAAATAGCGCGACACAAACATCAAAGTGATATAGTGGTAATTAAACCAAGCCGAAAACCTCTTCCCATGATACCAATCGGTGAGGACCCCAGATTCAGGTCCCAAATCACCACGCAATCATCGTTACATTATTTTACAACTATTGCGAAGATATAAATAAATTATTTATACATTAAACTTTACATTGTTCATCCTGCCGAGAACCTCTTCACTCTATTACACAATTCATAAGTATCTAATTGACATACAATGTCATTATCATACAATACTATTACAAATTTAGTCGCATATAAAACTAAAGTCACATGTCTTGACTTTTCCCGTATCCCACGATCTATTTTTATCGCGGGTAATGTTTGTCATGATTCATAAGCAAGGATGAGCAACATGTTTTCCTAGGCAAGTATAAGTTCAATTAATGATATATCGTGATTGGAAAGAATTGAGCGAATAAATTAGTCAAGCAAGTTCTACTGATATAATTGTGAACTAGGCATGAATAAATTTTTCATACCGAACGAAAATTGAACATAAACAAATCAATCAACTTGGGAGTGGTAAATTAAGGTGATCGACCTTTCATACTTATGAACATATGCACATGCATAGTTACATGAGCAAAATCAATAATTCATAGACATGGTAATATAGCAATGATTAACATACATAAGCATATTTTATAATATCAACAAGAGATCGAGTTAGAGAAAACTTGCCTAAGAAAGTTTCGCCACTACTACTACACACAATTTATTTAGCTTTCATCAGATATCTATATAAAATTAGAATTAATATCATCATCATAGCTTATAAAATAACCCAAACACATTAAACCCTAATTCAAAATATTAAAAACCCTAATTTGGGAGCAATTTAATAAATTGTTAAAAAGATTGAATAGAGGTTAAATAAGTATAAACGCTTCCGTATATGGTTATATGTTATTGATTATATAATTATAAGTTAGAACCTCGGATAGAAAACCTACCTAAGGAAACCCTAGTTTCGATTTTTCAAAATAAACCCTAATTGTTTAGGATGGAAACCCTAATGTACAATTATGGAACCTAAATGCTAAATTATCAATTTTAATTAGGAGATATTAATCCTAATTATCAAGCTTGAATTTGATTAGTAAACTTTACTATAATTAGAAAACCCTATTTATAATCTTAATTTTCTATTTCTAAAAACCTAATTAGAAAAGCCTAGAAAATAAATTTGTAATACCTTAGGGTTAAACCCTTAGGGTTAAAACCTAAGGGTTGTGACAAGTTACCAAGTTGCCATTTACTTCACAAGTCAAATGTCCAAACTACCCTTTTTAAATATTTTAATGAGATGGAGTGTAGATTGCCCTACTTGTGGTTGGTGACCAACTCTAACTAGACATGTGCCCTATATCTAAAGTATAAGCAAACTTGTTAGATTAAATACATTGTATCATGGATTAAAGACATACACGTATAGAAAAGTTACACACTTTACTTTTCAATCTGGCTAAGTCTTCTCTCTCTCTCTTTCCCATCCAAAATTTTAGAGTGAAAGTGAGTGAGAAACAAAGCCAATATCAACCTTTAGCTTGCCAAGAACAAACATCAAGGTCAGAATCAAGATCAAGCTCAAAAAGGAGGTATAAACCCTAAACTTGAAAATCATGTGATCTTATGTTAGATGTTGTGATTTATTGTTTAGAACAGTGTTAGATGGTGTCAATTAGTGATCTGGGTTGTTACTTCCTAGATCCAAAACATCTAGATGCTCGAAATTGAAGTTTTTAGAAATCTAGAAAAACTTGAAAATGTTGTCTGACAAGCAAATGTCAGGCCTCATAGATCCTTGTATGTTAGTTTTTTGTTGTGTTTTAAGTTATAGACTTGTAGTATGATGTAAGGGCTTTGATCTGGAACTTGAATCAAGCCTAGATCATGTCTAGATCTCCATATAAAAGCAATCAAAGTACGTTGACTGATCACGAAAACTGGAAATCTGGGTAAACCTAGAAACCCAGAATTTCTGACAAGCTTTTCAAAGCTTTAGATCTTGATGTGTTTAAGTTGTTATGCTATGTTAGTTTTTTGATGTTGTTGTCTGACATGTAGTGTGACGCCCCCAAAATTAGGTATACATAACCCATCTTGAGTCGCCAAATATCATTTCACAATTTAATAAGGAATGAATACGATCATGATTATACCGAAAAGGATCATTCATCATGCATGTGGTAATCCACATAGATGATGGTTATTCTAACAAGAATAATAAAGAATGGAATAAATTTAAAAAAGATTCACCGTGCGATATGCGATAGGTATGCCAGCATCTGAGTTATCCCAAATAGAATGCAAGAATAATAAATAATGGAACCGGTCATAGATAGGTTATTCGTAAAATGAATAACATGACGGGATATTCCAATAGAATAATAAATAATGGAACCCGGTATTAAAATGGCGATATTCCGATAGAATAATAAATAATGGAATGTGTCCCGCAGAGCGCATTGACGGATATTCCAATGAATAATAAAGAACGGAATAATAAATAATGGAACCGGTCGGTGAAATTACATACCGATAGGATATTAAACATAATAATAAAGAATGGAATAATAGAAGAATTTCACCATGTATGCGGTGCCGCATAAACAAAGTTATTCAACATAATAATAAAGAATGGAATAATAGAAGAATTTCACCATGTATGCGGTGCTTCAGCATAGACATATTATTCCAACATAATAATAAAGAATGGAATAATAGAAGAATTTCACCATGTATGCGGTACTTCGCATAGACAAGTTGTTCAAACATAATAATAAAGAATGGAATAATAGAAGAATTTCACCATATATACGGTACTTCGCATAAACAGGTTATTCCAACATAATAATAAAGAATGGAATAATAGAAGAATTTCACCATGTATGCGGTACTTCGCATAGACAGGTTATTCCAACATAATAATAAAGAATGGAATAATAGAAGAATTTCACCAAGTATAGGGTAGCCCACGTATACAGGTTATTCCAACAGAATAATAAAGAATGGAATAACAGAAGTTCTCTTCGCGAATAAGAAAGAAAGAATACCCCTTACGAGTACAACAAATAATATCCCTTACCTTTGAAAGAAGAGTATTAAAATTTGGTAGAGGCGAGGATATACTCGAAGAAAACTTATCTTATGCTCAAAAGTTTTCTTAAACTCTAAAGAAATACACTCAAGATTATAGAAGAAGAACTCTCTCTATAGTTTCTCTCTCTAGAGTTTCAAATTGAATTAAAGAAATAATGAAGGAATGAGCTTTATTTATAGAAAAATGGAATTTGCATAGTAACTAATTCATGAGCGGTCAGATTGATTTACTTTAATCGGACGGTCCAGATTTAAAGAAAAATCTTTTAAATAAAATAAAATATATTCTATTTATAGAATAACTTTATAAAAGTATTACATTTTTATATAAAAAGATTTTTTACTATGCAAAACACTATCTGAGAGCACTATGCAAATACTATGCATAATAAAATATAATATATTCTATTTATAGAATAACTTTATAAAGTATTCTATTTTATATAAAAGATTTTACTATGCAAACACTATGCAAGTACTATGATAATAAAATATAATATATTCTAATTATTGTCTAATAAAACAAATAACTTTATAAAAGTATTCTATTTTATATAAAAAGATTTTTGTTTTATTACATTAATAATACTAATAAAACAAAACTTCATCATCACTTAATTTCAAAAGATTTCAAATGTCACCCTAACTTTAAGCTTTTATCAATTTAACTATTCACCAAAATAGAAAAATTGAACACTTTTATTTCATAAAATTTGGGGTCTCACATGTAGGCTACATGATCATGCCTTTAGATAACTTAGATCTATAACAGAATCAAAGATATATTTCATTAATATTTAATATTTTTGGAATATTAATGGTATTTAATTTTTAAATTATAATATTAAATAAATTACTTAAAAATGATTTTAATACTTGAAAAATCATGAAAAATTATATTATGGTATAAGAAAATATTTGAAGTTATTTTGATGACTTTTAATATTTTGTGATGAATTTCATTAATAAATTAATATTAATGACATTTAATTTATTTAATAAATGTATTAAATAAATTATGGAAAAATAGAATTAATGATTTAAAAATTATATAAAAATAATTTAAAGGTTATAAAATATTTGAAGTTATAAAATATAACTTTTGATATTTTTCATAAAAAATATTAATATTTTAATATTAAGGACATATATTTATTAATGGTTTTAATTACTTTAAAATCATTTAAAAGCGATAATAATGTATTAAAATATTTTGAGATATTATAAATATATTATAATATTATGTTAAGGATTTCATTAATAATTAATATTAAATAAATATTAATGATAATGGAACTAAGAGGTATTTAAATCATATAAATATGATATTAATGATTGAAAAATCATAATAAATAATAATAATTACTTGAAAATTTATATGAGTCTTATGGATATTAGGCTCGATAGTTATCCGACTGGGCCGTCGGGATGTCGAAATAGTGCTGACTTAACTCAGACTGCAATAGTTTGACTTGATACTAGGACTTATGTACTGTGTAATCGGATAGGATTATTTGATAATATTTTTAGGTTATTTTATACTGTGATGATATTATTCTAATATTTGGAGATCAATATTATCTATATTAGGTATTCAGTCAAAGCTAAATATAATGTGTAGCAGTAATCAACCGATCAGGTAAGTTTTTTATACTTATTTATTGTGCAAGTTCTCTTTAACTCCACCCTGAGTTATAAATTTCATATATGCTGGTAATTAATCATTACTAATTATCACGTCCATGAATTGTTGAATCGCACTTGGTGCATATTGCATGTGTTTATCATGTATGAAAGGCTGATCACCTTCATTATCATTTGTTCAAGATACAGTTATCCATGTTCATTATTCGTTCAGTTATAAAAATTTTTCATGCTAGTTCACAATGTATATATTATTGAATGTTAGCCAGCTTGTTATCCAATTCTTTCAATCATGATATATATTCAATTAAACTTATACTTGTTGGGAAAACTTGTTGCTCACCCTTGCTATATCATGATAAACATTGCAGATTATGACGAATACGTCAGATACGAGAAAAGTCAAAGCCATGTTCATCTTTGGAGTATATGTGCAGTTAAAATGTAATAGATTTGTATGAATATACCATTATATGTTAGATAGAATATTGAATCAGGTTTTATGTGAAGGTTCTCAAAATTGGGGATACTGTGTAATGTTTAATGTATAAACAATTTATGTTTATATCTTCCAGAATAGTTAGAACTAGTGTACCAGATTCGTGGTGATTTAAGACCCGAATTTGGGGGCGCTACAACAACTATACAACATTAAATCAGTCTAACAACAACACATGTAAGAGATCTTGGCCGGTAAAACTACTGTCAGAAATGTGTTCTTGAACTTTCTGGGTTTTTTAGAAATGTTCTTAAGGTTGGTGGTCAACCCTTTTTTGACCACCCACAACTTTAATTCTGTTAAGCATCTAAGTGTTCTAGAGGCATGAATCGATAGTCCATATGTCAGTCCACAAGTCTATTACAACAAAATGACCTATCTATCAAAGATCAGCAAGTTCATAGGCCTTAAAAGTGCCTGTCAGAGTTTTCAGGAAAATCTAGGTTACCCAGAATTCCATTTCCATGATCGGTCAACCGTGTTTGACTGCTTATATATGGAGATCTAGACATGGTATGGACTTTATTCTAGTTCCAGTCTACTCTCCTCATGACAAAGAACATATCTATAACATCTAACACACATATCATCTAACACAGAGAGATCTATGGGTCTTGACATTTGGTTGTCAGACCAAAATTTAAGGTTCAAAGTCAGTTTTGAAAACTTGATTTCCGTGCATCTAGATGTTATGAATCCTTGATGTAACATCTTGGATCACTAAATAACATCTTCATACACAACTTTAACCAACAAATAACATCTAACATCAAATCACATGATTTTCAAGTTTAGGGTTTATACCTTTTTAATGCTTTGATCTTGAATCTGATCATCATGATCTGATCTGAGCTTGCTAAGGATCATTCCAGAGACTGATCCACTTAGTATTTTCTTAGGTCTAGAGAGAGAATAACTTGGTTGGATGTTTGTGAATAAATTAGCTAACTTTTTGACTTTCCACTCTTTTTAATCTATATATATCTTGATACAATGTATTTGATCTAACAAGTTGGCTGAGGTTGCTGATATATTGAGCACATGGAAGATTTTAGAGTTGTTGAGTCCAATTATATGGCAAGATTTGTACAAAATCTTATAGGAATACAAAAAGGGCATTTTGGACATTTTGCTTACCATTTTAATGGCTTATTAGTAACTTGACCAACCCTTAGGGTTTAACCCTTAGGGTTTACAAATTTAAAATTTGAGCATTTTCTAATTAAGTTTTTAAATTATAATAAGGATTTCCTAATTATATTAAGAATTCCTAATCATATTAGGGCTTGCAAATTAGGATTAATGTTTTCTAATTAACATTATAATTTCTAAATTAGCAATTAGGTTTTTTTTTCTAATTATACAATAGGGTTTCTAATTTAGCAATTACGATTTTTAACTAATTTGTTAGGTTCCCCTAATTAAGTTTGTAAATCATTACACTTAAGCCTTATACTTAACCTTTTAGCTCCCAGATTAGGGTTTTAATATTCTGAATTAGGATTTCGGATTCCCGTAACTAAAATTAGGGTTCCCAGAGCAGGTATTAGGGTTTTCTAACTGAACGTCAATGTTCTTAATAAATCTTTAGGGTTTGTCATTGATTTAATTTATTTGATTAACCCTTGGTCCTTAACCACATACTATACACATCAAATCAGTATATACAGGATCGTATACACTCAAACACTTAACCCTATAAGTCTCCACCAAAATTTTTTAAATTCTCAAAAATCCTTCTCAGAAATGTCAAATCCATACACTTATTTTCTGTCTAGGTCTATTATTTAACCTTAATTCAATCTTTTAAGATTTTATTAAATTGTCTAAATTCTCGGGTTGTCACAATGAGCAGCAGGAGCTGGAGCCACAACCAGTACATCCTCCTCCTCGTCCTCAACATTCGGTACATCAACCCGGATATGACGAATCACCGCCTCTACCAACCGAAGAGGATGTCTGACTGAACGGGGTTGAGGCACTTCAGAAGCCCTCCTCCGCACAGCTGAAGTGGTCTTGCGGGAACTACTCGGCTGATCGGGATCCATAATAGTTGGACACAAGTCTCCAAATCACATCAAAAAGGGTGTGGTAAATTCTAACCTGGAGCTTTTCAAATGCATTTTATGACTACATGCATGCATGCATTACTTTAACATACGCCTATAGTAGAGTTAAAAGTGCATGACTACCCAATGCTTAGACTTATGGAAATTTTTTGCCAGTGTCTCCTTTGTAACAAGGACTATCCACATGCGCATAGGCATGACTAGGTGGCCATTCAGTAGCACACCTACCCGCAGTCATAAACATCCTATATGCATACAAATGTCAAAGTCACAATCCATGATGGTAGACTAATTACCAGGATTGCTTTGCTTTACTTCCTTTGCTTATTTGTCCTCAAATAGGATAAGAAATAGCAGAAAAAGGTGCCAATTTGATTATTTCAAAAGTCAAATTTTTTCACATCATTATGTTAAGCATGGTTAAATACTAACATTTACTATGTTGAATATTTTTTATCAAGTCACATAAGCATTCATATTCACTACTATGTGTTTAGACGCATTTTATATGATAACTCATTTTCCAACGGACAAAACTGGAAAAGAAGACATGCATACGTTACCAGGATAGTGTGAAACACTTGTACGGTGACGGATTTCACAGAAAGTAGCCCGAACTCAGCAGATCTGAAGAAGAACTCTGAGGATTCTCTTTGTGGCGCAACGTGAAAGTGTTTTGTGAAAGGCAAGCAGCCTACAAGTACACCCACGATTGGCCATAGGTGTACTTGTGGCTACCCTATGTGGGTCCCACCCCTCCGGCTCGGTCCACTTTGAGTTGCAAAGGAGGTCTCATAAGTTGAAACAGTTAAATCAGGAAAAAAGACGCTACATGATTGAGCGGAATAGCCTGAAATCTTGGTTTTCAAGGCCAAATTGTGGGTCTACATGTCACTCATTGGTATTCACCCGAACACAGGGTACACAACACCAATGATCACAGCTGTTGCAAACTTCAATCGGCAATACCTCACAAAGGTCTGATGCCGTCAGTTTGGGGTCGTAACTCCAAAATAGCTCTCCCAGCGGGAACTTCATGCGTCTTCAGTCGTTGATGCACATTTCAACGAAGGTCAAGAAACCTTGACGATATTTCAGTTGTTGGCAATTAAATCGAACGAAGCGTCAGAAGCCATCTGATGACATCAGCCGTTGATGCACATTTCAACGAAGGTTAAGCAACCTTGACAGTCTTCAGCCGTTGATGCACATTTCAATGAAGGTTAAACAACCTTGACGATATTTCAGCCGTTGGCAATTAAATCCAACGAAGCGTCAGAAGCCATCCGATGACATCAGCCGTTGATATACATTTCAACGAAGGTCAAGCAACATTGACAGTCTTCAGCCGTTGGCAAGTAAATCCAATGAAGCGTCGGAAGCCATCTGATGATCTCACTTCAACGAAAGTTAAGCAACCTTGACATCACCAGCCGTTAGCAAGTAAACCCAACGAAGCGTCAGAAGTCATCTGATGATTACAGCAGTTGGCCATTAAACCCAATAAAGCATCAGAGGTGGTTCGATGGTGGTATCCGTTGATACACATTTCAGTGAGGGTCAGGCAACCCTGACAACACAGACTGTTGGCAGTAACTCCGATAGATAACTGGAAAGACTTGGCGATACAAACCTGGAACAAAATCCTCATCGGGGAGGACCGATGATGTAATATGTTATACACATCTTCCTCAGACAAAACACAATCCCCTAGAGTCTCTTGTACATGAGAGAAATATCTATGGTGGAAAGTCTGTACCAAGGATTAAGGACTTTGGTGATAACCCCAACATCAACATCCTGAAAGAACCTGAGAGATTTGGAGTACACATCCAACCAGTCCCCCAGAGCCATTTGTGATAACTCCAGTACCCATCAAAAGTTATGGGAACAAACAATCATCACATCCCGTTGGAAAATGGTCCAACAAACCACATTCATCATACATTTGCATCATGCTACAATACATTGCATCATGAATATCTTGTCATATTTCAAGTGCCTAGTATTATTTATCCTATCTATGCCATTACATTGCATGAATATGATAAAGAGGGGCATCTGTAGACACTCGAAATTTTTGCATTCCTGTTACTAACATTGTAGGAGGGCAAAATCGTCTTCCAGAGATAACCCTGGAGGTCAAATCAGTTCCATTCCGGGAGACAACCCCGGGATACTCAGTTTTCCATCCCAAAGAAAACCCCGGGATATTTGGCCTTTCCCATCTCGGAGACAACCCCGAGATATTCAGTTCCAGTCCCGGAGATAACCCCAGGAATTTCAGTTTCAACCTCGGAGACAATCCCTAGGAATGCAATTCTAGTTCCGGAGATAATACCGGAGAAGTCAGTTCCATCTCGGAGACAACCCCGGGAGTTGTTGGGTAAAATTTAGTTATACACAACACGCAAGTATACGTGGTCAACAAGTAATAAAGTGAAAGTAGATTATCATTCCCAAGAGGAATTATTTAATAAAAAATCACCAAGTACTAACCCGTAACCAACTCAATCTTATTTAAAGGAATGAATTTCAAATTATATAAATTAAATTATTTAATTACACTAATTCTAATTACCACTAATTAAATTAAGATTACGGAGATTTAAGATCACAACTTCACTTATTGCTTCATTTAAATTAACACACTTCTCATCAATTATTCTCTATCATGAATTGTTAATCAAGAATACTAAAGCCGATAAAACCACCTCTCGATGCATAATACCCATACTCACTTAAATCCACAGATGATAGAATTAAGCAAGACACCCTAATTAACTAATCCACTATATCTCTATGTGAATTACAATTAAAAAATATTTAAAGCACAAGTTCTCTATAAGATTACATATGGCGTAAAGGTATATCTCTATCCTAAACACGAATCATGAACTCCATCTATGTAGAAATCACAAACACATTCTATCATGATAAGATCTAAATCAATACTTCATCTCTCGAGTTCATATAGATTATCACAGTAATTGTTAGCTAGGCAATTAAGCAATTAAGTCCAAATCACAATAGACAATCCTCACAATAGAACATAATAATTGATAACAAAGCATATTAAAATAAACTACACAATAAGATCCATTGTAATCTCGAACAAAGAATTAGTTCATGATTATTGAATTAAAACTAAGAATCCTCAATTGAATAATCATTAAAAGATAAAGATAGATGAATATAAGAAGATAGAATCTATTGTCTGTAGATTTGATGCTCCCTCCTTGCTCCTACTTTGAATCTTCAATGGTCTCCAAATTGCTTCAAACTCCAAATCTCATAAGAACTAGTGTTTTGATCTAATTAACTCTAATCTAATCTAATGGAATCCTCTATCTAGTCTCTAATCACCAATCTCCCCTAATCCTTGTGATTCTCCTCCTTTTATAAGTCTCTTTATATGCCTTTAAGTCCTCTTGGAAGTCCTTTTGGAAGTCCTTGTGTCAATCGGATCGACACAATCCTTCCCGCACTCAAATTGGACCAAAATTTGCATTTTCTGGGCATACCCCCGCCCCGATGGGGGTCTAGGCTTGTTTTGGGCCCGTCCCAGCGGGCTAAGGGCCTGGTTTGACGCTTGCAGGCCCACCCCGGTGGCGGTTTTGTGAAGAAATATTTTCTGCTCTGACGTCCTTTGGAAAAATGGCCATAACGTCTTCGTTTGAACTCCGGTTTTGATGATTCAAGATGTTCCGAAAAGAGGAGACGTAGATGTACAATTTTTATGCTTTGAGTGTTTCGAAATAAGGATTAAAGAAATGCTAAAAGTGGCTCTGAAGTCGCTGCTATGTAAATGACCACCTGAAACAGTGACGTTCGACGTCCGTTGGTACAAATGTCATAACTCTTGTATCCGAACTCATTTGGAATGATTCAAGTTGTTCCGGAAAGGTAAGAAGAAGCTCTACAATGTAATCCAAGTTCTAAGCCAAGAACATGAAATGAACATGAAAGCCCAAACGATGTCCGGATTGCTTTTCTTTGCGATTTCATACCAATTCTTTGCGATTTCCACTCGCAAGCATATAATCCACAAAACGAACACAAAATACATGAAAAGTAACTAAGAAACACGAGATTAAGCAAATAATTCAAGTAATAGATATCGAATAAGTAGGTATAAAACCTACTTATCAAATACCCCCAAACTTAAACATTTGCTTGTCCTCAAGCAAAAAAACAAAACAATAATGCTATGTAATGCAACTAATCTACATGCCTACGAAACCAGCAGTAATGACAGAAACAAGTCTATTTAGCCGGCCTTAAAGAAATCAAGTAAACATGATAATACATCATATCAAATCAAATCAATAATTTCTTAATCAATCATCAAATCTTAGACTGTTATCACTAATATAATGCGTGTGTGCTCCACAACAATGTTAACTGATATAAAATCAAACTTAACACATAACAAGTCTCTTCGAAGGCATCATACAGTATAAACTCAAGAAATCCAAAAACAAGCTAGATCCAACTAAAATCAAACAATTACTAATATCGAGGGTCTACATGGGATACTTATGCTTTATTTTTCATCTACGGGGGCTTTTTGCTCTTATTTCCTGTTTTATCTCTTCTTCTTTTTTTTTGGATAGTGAGTACGTTTTACGCTCCATCTCACGCCTGTGTTTATGAGGAGTGCATTTCACGCTTCTTCTCTACCCACCACAGGACTCAATTTATTCAACTCAATATCTTTTTTTAGAAGCTTATATACCCCACTTTTTCCCCCAAACTTAGGTTCTTGCCTAATTCTTCGCCTTCACTGCCTATCTTTGTCATTCTCATATTTAAACTAGCATTATCCTTTAGAATCCCATTATGTATCGATTTAAACTCAATCATTCAACAAGTTGTTTTTACTGTGCTATCCTTATTATACCAGTTTCAAACAGAAAAAGACTCAATTCATAACAAGAAATCACATCAAAGCTCTAATGGTCAGTACTATACTTGTCTACCCAATTACAATCTCAACATTGGCCAAAACAAACTGTAAACTATCTAACAACTGGATTCATGCAAATGAACATAGTAACTAACTAATAAATTTTTTTTTTGAATTTTTGAATTTGTGAATTTTTTTTTATTTTTTTTAAAGAACTGAATATAATGCTATTTAATCTATACTACTATGCAACTACTTATGCAGTTGTACTACATGAATGCATACCTAATCAACCTAACATATGCAAAATAACATAACATAAACATGAAACTAAACATGCAATAATGAACTAAACTAAACTCCCCCAAACTTAGCAATTACAATGTCCTCATTATAAGAATATAGCGGTAAGTAGAAGAGAACTTCCCTGTAATCAACTAAGCGTGAGGTGATGGTGGCGATAGAGGCAACGATCATTTTCCTATCCATTGAACCTCCAATACCTGCAATGAAGAGACAACATGGATTAGAATAGCACTTGGATTGGTAAGAGAACTCAATAAGCAAATTAATTCATATCTACTAACTAAACTAGTAAAGCATATAAATATAAAAATTCCTGGGTTGCCTCCCAATTAGCGCTTGAATTATAGTCTTTCAGCTTGACTTTGTCTGGTCAACGCTATCCAATTCCTCTTCGGTAATTGAGGAACCCTCCATCCATTAGAAATAATATAGCTTTTGGTAGGTTCCCATTTGTGATGGCCAATGCATCAAAGTCACCTAACATGCTTTTTTAGATAAGATCACATTCAAGAACGTCCAACATCTAGGTGTTTTCTCCATTGTGTCTGCGAATAGATTCTGGCATTGAAGCTTGTCAAACACAATAATCTCTTCTTCTATCTTCTCCAGCTCATCGCACCATGGCTTCAAAGTTGTACTCGCTTTTACGTCATAAGGAGTATTGCCGACGACATGACTACCTAGCGGACAAGGTTTCGCAAATCTAACCGGATCCTTGAACTTTAGTGGAGAAGGCACTTGAGTCATTAATAACATCGGCTCATCCTCGTTAGTACTCATAGTTAGTTCATC
Organism: Panax ginseng; assembly: GCA_020205605.1. NCBI lineage: Eukaryota > Viridiplantae > Streptophyta > Magnoliopsida > Apiales > Araliaceae > Panax > Panax ginseng. The sequence continues at coordinate 37,170,265 of CM035127.1, read as the reverse complement.
CCCACTTGTCTCCTCTTTTTCAACATCTCGTGTCTCATCCAGTTGTAGATTTGGTTCGGGCACTTCATCAATCTCGGAATCCTCGTCATAACACCATTTATTTTGAGGACAGTTGTTCAAGGCTTTGAGCATTTGATCCATCTGATTCTGCAGATTTTGAATTGATATCTCTTGATTCTGAATTAACCGCTCTTAATTAATCCTCCTCTCCTCATTTGATGCTACGAACTTGGAAAACAGTTCCTCCAACCTTGAATTATCTGTCTCAGTCTCTGAAGCCATGTATTGAGGACCACTGGTTGAGGTAGTGATGAGTTCTTCAATCTGATTATTAAAATTTTGGGTTGACAACTCTTGGCTAATCCTCATCTCCTCTAGGTTTGCTATGCCCTTCAATATTATATCCCTTGGATTTGGCTTTTCTTTTTGTGGCAATGGAGGTGAACATGAAAATTCCGGTGTGTATGTTGGATTTGGAGCGTAGTATTGGTCTTCAGAAGTATAGCTCCATAACGAATCCGGGCGATACCCCCAAACTTGATGATAATTAGCATATGTATAATCGTTGAGGTATTCACCACCGTGTTGTCCCGACCCAAAACTAACGGTGCATTGATATTTCGGATGATTACCGACCACAATAATTGCAATTAAGCGCTATCCTTCGATTATGTTGAAAACTTGCAACAACGTCCAACCTCCTCGAAAGTGTCTCATGCTGCGCTGATAATGCAGAAAATGCATTGAGACCATCAATTCCCGCTCCCCTTGGTACCTGATAATTAAATTTTTCCATGGTACCTAAAAAGAAAGAAAAATAGGAAGAGAATTAAAAAAGAAAAAAAAATGTTTAAAATAAGACTAATTTGATTGAAGCTAATATTGGCAAAAATATATTAACTAATTTCCCGGCAACGGCGTTAAAAACTTGTTGGGTAAAATCTAGTTACGCACAAAACACAAGTATACGTGGTCAACAAGAAATAAAGTTAAAGTAGAGTATCGTCCCCACGAGGAATTATTTAATAAAAAATCACCAAGTACTAACCCGTAACCAACTCAATCTTATTTAAACGAATGAATTTCAAATTATATAAATTAAATTATATAATTACACTAATTCTAATTACCACTAATTAAATTAAGATTACGGAGATTTAAGATCACAACTTCACTTATTGCTTCATTTAAATTAACACACTTCTCATCAATTAGTCTCTATCATGAATTGTTAATCAAGAATACTAAAGCAGATAAAACCACCTCTCGATGCATAATACCCATACTCACTTAAATCTACAGATGATAGAATTAAGCAAGACACCCTAATTAACTAATCCACTATATCTTTATGTGAATTACAATTAAAAAAGATTTAAAGCACAAGTTCTCTATAAGATTACATATGGCGTAAAGACATATCTCTATCCTAAACATGAATCATGAATTCCATCTATGCAGAAATCACAAACACATGCTATCATGATAAGATCTAAATTAATACTTCATCTCTCGAGTTCATATAGATTATCACGATAATTGTTAGCTAGGAAATTAAGCAATTAAGTCCAAATCATAGTAGACAATTCTCACAATAAAACATAATAATTGATAACGAAGCATATTAAAATAAACTACACAATAAGATCCATTGTAATCTCAAACAAAGAATTAGTTCATGATTATTGAATTAAAACTAAGAATCCCCAATTGAATAATCATTAAAAGATAAAGATAGATGAAGATAAGAAGATAGAATCTATTGTCTGTAGATTTGATGCTCCCTCCTTGCTCCTACTTTGAATCTTCAATGGTCTCCAAGTTGCGTCAACTCCAAATATAATAAGAACTAGTGTTTTGATCTAATTTACTCTAATCTAATCTAATGAAATCCTCTATCTAGTCTCTAATCTCCAATCTCCCCTAATCCTTGTGATTCTCCTCCTTTTATAAGTCTCTTTATATGTCTTTAAGTCCTCTTGGTAGTCCTCTTGGAAGTCCTTGTGTCAATCGGATCAAAACAATCTTTCCTGGACTCAAATTGGACCAAAATTCGCATTTTTTGGGTATACCCCCGCCCCGGCGGGGGTCTAGGCTTGCTTTGGACCCGCCCCGGCGGGCTAGGGGCTTGCTTTGACGCTTGCATGCCCACCCCGGCAGCGGTTTTGTGAAAAAATATTTTCTGCTCTGACGTCCTTTGGGAAAATGGCCATAACTTCTTCGTCTGAACTCCGATTTTGATGATTCAAGATGTTCCAGAAAGCGGAGACGTAGATCTACAACGTTCATGCTTTGAGTTTTTCGAAATATTGACTGGAGAAATGCTGAAAGTGGCTCTGAAGTGGCTGTTATGTAAATGACCACCCGAAACAGTGACGTTCGACGTCTGTTGGTACAAATGTCATAACTCTTGCATCCGAACTCCGATTGGAATGATTCAAGTTTTTCCGGAAAGCTAAGAAGAAGCTCTACAATGTAATCCAAGTTCCAAGCCAAGAAAATTAAATTAACCTGAAATTCCAAACGATGTCCGGATTGCTTTTCTTTGCGATTTCATACCAATTCTTTGCGATTTTAACTCCAAAGCATATCATCCACAAAACGAACACAAAATGCATGAAAAGTAATTAAGAAACATGAGATTAAGCAAATAGTTCAAGTAATAGATACTGGCTAAGTAGGTATAAAACCTACTTATCAGGAGTTTCAGTTCCAAACCTTCAGAGACAACCCCGAGAATGCAGGTGTAATTCCAGAGATAACCTCGAAAAGCGTCGTTTCAATCCCCAACAATCAGCTTCAACCTCGGTGATAGCCCCGAGGCACTCAGTCCCAAACGCGAAGATATCCCCCAAGAGGTCAGGCACATCTCAGAGACAACCCTGAGGACATTCAGATTTTGCAGCAGCCAAATCTCAGAGATACCCCTGAGCAACGACTGCTAAATCTTCCCTAAACCGGAGATAACCCCGGTGGGGCGAAAATCATCATTTTTCCACCTCGATCCCACATTCACGCCATCCCAACAACATTTCAACCTACATGCTACACAGAAGTGTCCTACAAGAACCATAGATCCAATCCCGAGTGACTACTACACAAGATAACACACCAGATAGAATTTGAAGACCTGGGCATGGACCCATCTTCCTAACTTCGTACAACCTCTTATCCCATGTCATTGTGTAGCTCTCGACAACATCATTCCGAAAAGGTATTATACGCCTCCATCGGATGCCCAGATTGAAAGTTATGAAAGTTTGAGCAGATAACGCGTTGCACGAGTGCACATACTTCGAGACGATGGGGTCCATGGAGCCCAGGACACCCCGGGCAGCCGCAGGTACATCTACGACTGCCACAGGTACACCTGCGGCTCTCCCCCTCTATAAATAGATGGCTAGGGGTGACCATTTGTAAGAGAAAAAAAGGTGAGGAAGCCCTGTCCATTTTGCTCTGTACACACAATAAACTGAGTGCTTTCTCATTTCAAACACTTGTGAGCTTATATTTTGCTACATTTTACCGGTGGAAACCGAGTGTTCATTCATTTAAAGCTATTTGAAGTCTTCTTTGGCAGCCCACTATAAGCCTTCTCACATTTCTTAAAGCCTTTCTCCACTTTTTTCACACACAATTATTCACGTTAAGAGTCGTGTTGTGTGTGTAAGACCCCAACTTTTATGAATAAAGACGAATTTTCTATAAATATCATTTTTGAATATTAAGGAGTGAATGTGATATAATGTTATAGTTGTGGGTCATATTTATAAATTTTACAAAGTACGCAAGTTGTTATATTATATTCGATTGGTCGGGGAATATTCGTTTTAACAGGGGAATATTAGATGAGCGGCACAATCATTAGTTGATTACGATTGGAATTATTGTCGGGGTTAGAAAATGACATAAATACCTATTTATAAAAGTAACGGCGGATGTTTTTACTGTTAACTGTTGAAATACCCAGTGTTAAAAGTATAGTAATACGCGTGGTTGCTTAGTAGCACACAGTATTGATTATTGATGCTTACGTGAGAAGTCACTCAGTTTTGTTCAATTATTGCTACAGTAATTGATGCATAGTATCTCACGTTATTTGATTCAATTATTGTCAATATTTTATATATTATTAAATCAATAATTGAGATGACAAGTTATTCTAATTATTATATGCATAATTAACAATGTCTAGAAAGTTCTATCGAGGAAAGGGGTTTGGTCACCTAATTGCACGCCAATAGGGAGAAATCCTTATCGGAAAGCCCCCTCTTTCTTGGAACGATCTGGTTGTTAATAGTGCGAGTTATAATAATGATGAATAAATTGAAGGGATTTTATGAAATATTTGTTGTAAGTTTTGCTTATTATATGGACCCCCATTTACCTATTTTTCAAAAATAATCGGTAAAAAGTTATTCAGTATATATATATATATATATATATATATATATATGTATAATAAAAAGTGGGGCCCACATGTGATGAAGACATATGGTGGGGCCCACTGGTGGAAGACTTTTGGGGAGGGGGAAGCTGAAGTTGTTCACGGGTGGGTTTTTTTGTTGAAATTATGTATATATCTATATATATATATATATATATATATATCATAATAAGTTTTGTTTTTTTATGAAAAATAGAATATATTATATTTTATTAAATATTATATTATTAAAGTTGAAAAAAAGGAAACGTCAGAAATTTTTTTCCCCAATGACGCTTTTCGTCAGAAAACCCTCTTGTTGGTAAAGTGATAAATTTTTTCTAAATAGTATCCTTTCATTCTCCTATAAATAGGATGCTTAGTTAGAATTGAAAATCAAACCAGAATCAGAGAATTCTTCTTCTATAATATTTAGCGTATTTCTTTCGAGTTGTAGAAAGTTTTGAGCGTAGATAACAATATAAGTTTTCTTTAAGAATATTTCCGCTATATCAGTTGTAATACTCTTCTTTTCAAGGTAAGGGATGTTATTTTTGTTTAATATTCATATGAAATAATATTTTCTTCCATACTCTGTAGTATGTAAGTAATATTATTTTGTTTCAGATTCCGAATTCTATACTCAATTTGTTAAAGTTTTGGCTTCTATACTCCATGAAATTAGTAGAATATCCTTGATATTTGGGCTTCATCCAATATCTTTTCATGGAAATATTATTCTGAGCATTCTTGATAAGTTTTAACATTTCATATCGGAGTACTATTCACGGGGTTACTATTCCCGAAAGTTACTATTCATGGGGTACTATTCACTCGGTTACTATTCACCCGAGGTACTATTCATGACAAAAATTGATTATTTTTCGGTCCAAATCATTTTTGATACAATATTATTCATGAATTTTACTCCACAAAGCAGTATCATGTTGACAATTTGGACATTATTGAATTCTGGATAAATTAAATTATAAATCTTTAAAAATTTATCCTTTGCTTTCTTTTAATTATATTCTTATATCATTGTCATCATCCTCATGCTTATATTGTTATGAAAGTCATCTTTGGCCCGTAGTGCATAGATTGACTTGGTATGATTATGACCAGGGATTATTCGGTATAATCCTTGAGTAGTAATGTTACAAATGATGTGGTAAAAGTCTTCATTGGCCCGTAGTGCATTGATGGACAGTTGTTGGCATGATCATGACCATTGATGAAAACACGAATATCCTTGGCCCGTAGTGCATGGATAATTTGTGGTCGTGATACTAATGAATATCCTTGGCCGTAGTGCAGGGGTGATTCGATGATGTGGATTATTTATTAAGCTGAGTCTCTGCGATAAAACTTTTGATAAACATTTTAAATCATATAACATAGTAGATATCATGCTCTACCTGACTCTTCTAATGGATTGCCTGTTCCGCTGCAGTTAAACTTGATGTTTATTATATTTTATCAGTTTAACACTGTTGAAGGCTAACGATAATTTATTCAGCATTATCTTAGTCATAATATTTCTTCTTTGGGCTATTTGAGCTCACCTTTACTTTCATTGTTCTCTTTGAAATGAGAATATATTTGGGACTAGTCGGGGAGCGGGTGGCGGTCCAGATGTTTTCATTAGTAGTCCTCAACATTACGTGAAATAGTGTGATAATAAATGTATTGATGACTTATTTTGAGTTTGAATACTGTCTAGAAGACAATATTTGTATTAAAACTCACAACTCATGTTGTATATTTAAGTTTGTATTTGTATTCTGTACCATGTATTTGGCTACTCAGAATGGGAGATGTATACTGTGAGACCCCACATTATTAATTTAGAACTGGACGAGATAGCAGATGATTTAACGTATAAGGAGATACGTGTTAAAATCTTGGATAAGAAGGATTATATTCGACACTTAAAAGTTATACCTCAAGGGTTAGAATTTGAAGTGAAGTCAAGGTATCCTCACCTGTTCGGCATACCAGGTACGTACGTAAATTTTGAGGGCAAAATTTCATAAGGAGGGGAGATTGTGAGACCCTAGATTTTATGAATAAAGATTTAATTTTCTCGAAATATTTTTTTTAAATATTATGCTGTGGATTTGATATAATGTTATAGTTGTGGGTAATATTTATAAATTTTGCAAAGTACGCAAGTTGTTATATAATATTGGATTGGTCGGGGAATATTCTTTTTGTCGGGGAATATCAAATGCGACGGTACAATAATTAGTGGACCCCACAATGGAATTATTGTCGGATTGAGAAAGCGACAAAAATACTTTATGAAAATAACGGCGGAAGTTTCTGAATTAACTTTAGAAACACCGGTGTTAAAAAAATGCGATGTCGCATGTGGTTGCATAGTAGCTACGGTATTGATTATTGATGCTTACATATCACTCGAGTTATACTCAATTATTGCTACGATAATTCTTTGCATCATATCTCTCATATTATTGATTCAATTATTGTCACGATTATCATCTCGCATAATATTTATTATTAATAAATCAATAATTGAGGCGACAAAGTTATTCATATTATTATTTGCAATATTGTGATGTCTAGAAAGTTACTGTCGAGGAGAGGTTTGGTCACCCTAACAATTGCGGCTTGATAAAGAGAAATCCTTATCGGAAAGCCCCTCTTTCACAGGAGCGACTGGTTGTTAAATATTGTGAGTTATAATATTAATGATGAATAAGTCGTGTTGATTAAAGATGAAATTGATTGTTCCATTGTGTTGGGATTATTAGTGTTAGTGGAAATTGATATTTATTTTGATGATAATTGATGTACGGAGGTTATATTGTTCACTTTCGGGTATTAGGAGCACTTTTAGGTGTCGGAGTACTATTCACGAGTTATTATTCACGAGTTACTATTCATGAGTTATTATTCACGGGGTACTATTGATTCACATTCTTATATACTATTAGGAGTGGTGGTGCAAGATTGATAATACTTACATGACTAAGTTAAAAATGTAGGTATAGTTGAAGGTACTATAGTGTAATTAATTTTTTCACATGATTATACTATTTATTCACATGATTGTACTATTGATTCACATGATTTACTATTAGGGGAGTTGGTGCAAGATTGATAATACTTGCAGGACTAAATTAAAAATGAAAGAAAAGTTAGAGGTATTGTACTGTAATTTTTCGAGCCCCAAAACGTTCAATTATCGAAACTATATTTTTCTATAAATAGAAGCTCATTCTTCCTTCATTTCTCACCAATTCACTAAAGCTATAGAGCAATTATTATAGAGAGAAATTATAGAGAGAAAGAAGAAAAGTATTCTGCTACTTCACTACTTTTATATCCAGTTTCTTCTAAGGTAAGGGATATTATTTGTTGTACTCGTAGGGATATTATTTCTTTCTTTCATCTTCATGAAGAGAACTTACATTATTCCATTCTTTGTTATTATGTTGGAATAACTTTATTTTATCTGCAATACCGCATACTTGGTGAAATTCTTCTATTATTCCATTCTTTAATATTTTGTTGGAATATTTTATTATGCATGGAATATTTCTACATGCGTTTTACTTGGAACACTGTTTAAATCTTTATTATTATGTTGGAATATCACATGCATGCGTTCTACGTGGGACTGGAATTCATCTTTATTATTACATTGGAATATCACATGCATACATTTTTCTGTGGGACTGATTCCGTTATTTATTATTACATTGGAATAACTTTTTTTGTATGCGGTCTATCGCATGCATGGTGATTTCTTTTGTTATTCTATTCTTTATTATACTCAGTAGGTTAAATTTTTGACTTCTATATTCCATGAAATTAGTAGAATATCCTTGATATTTGCGCTTCATCTAGTATCTTTTCATGGAAATATTCTTCTGAGTATTCTTGAATTTTACTCCACAAAGAAATATCATGTTGACAACTTGAACGTTATTGGTTCCTGGATAAATTAATTCTTGAACTTTTTATTGAATATTATATCATTGTCATCATCCTCATGTTTATATTATGTTGAAAGTCATACATGGCTGTGGTGCATAGATGGACTTAGTATGATTATGACCGAGGATTATTCGGTGTAATCATGGGTAGTAATGTTATAAATGATGTGGTAAAAGTCATCTTTGGCCCGTAGTGCATGGATGGACTTGGTGTGATTATGACGAGGATTATTCGGTATAATCATCATGTAGTAATGTAACGAATGATGTGGTAAAATCCTCATTTGCCGTAGTGCATTGATGGAATGATTTTTGGTATGATTATGGCTATGGATTCTCTTGACCGAGGGTGCAAAGATGAATTGTTTTATGGCATGATCGGAATAGTTGATGAAAACACGATTATCTTTGGCCCGTAGTGCATGGATAATTCATGGTCGTGATACTAAATAATATCCTTGGCTTTGTAGTGCGGGGATGATTTGATGATGTGGATTATTTATTAAGTTTGAGTCTCGTGATAAAAGTGATGAAAAACCTTTTTAAATCATAAAAGATAGTAGATTTTATTCTCTACTTGACTCTTTTAATGGATGGTTTGTTCCGCTGCAGTTAAACTTGATGTTTGTTATATTTTATCGGTTTATCAACTTTTTGAAAACTAATGATAATTTATTACGCATTATCTTAGTCATAATATTTCTTCTTTGGGCTAGTTGAGCTCACCCTTTCTTTCCTTTATTCTCTTGAAATGAGAGCGTAAATTTGGGACTAGTCGGGGAGCAGTGATGGTCTAGATGGTGCATTAGTAGTCCTCACTATTATGTGAAATAGTGTGATAATAAATGTAATAATGAGGACTCCTTTTGAGATTTTATACTCTCTAGTAGACAATGTTTGTATTCAAACTCATGAGTTTCATGTTTTGTCGTATTTTACACGGACAATTTGTATTATTAAGTTGTATTTGGATTTATATACCATGTAATTTGGTGACCCAAGATGGGTGATGTATACCTAATTTTGGGGCGTCACGGTTGTTAGTATCAAAGCTTAGGGATATGATCCCTGGCTAAGACGTGAGACAAGAACTAGGAGGGGAGAGACGGGGAATTCCTTCGCTAGTATGACCTACCTAAGTTTATTTGGTATTTAATTGGTTGGTCAGAGTATAGGGATAATATGTGATATGTCAATTAACCCTTATTTTTTGACAGTGTTTCAGAATGGCATCTGAAAATGCTTAGATAAATAATGAAGCACATGAGAGCGTTGATTCAGCTCAAGCAAAAGGTAACGACCAACAAAACGATAATAATCATATCGGTGGCAACGGCTATCGGAACAATGATAACCATCGTGGGGGAAATTATCATGCCAAGAATGGTAACCACTTCGGTGGTAATCATGGCCAAGATAATAGAAGTGGGAATTTCAAGAAGAGAGGGTCATTTAGCTCGATTTTGTAGTGTACCAAAGTCAAGTCCAGCTGGGACGGTGGCACCAAAGGCGGATACGGACAAAACAAAGTCTGTGGTTTCAGTAAGAGCGTTTTTCGTGATTCTCAAAAAGCGAGTAACCCGAACGAAGTTAGCACGGGTTAGTTAATTATAAAATTCTTACGAAGTCTATACCTTATTAGATACTGGTTCTACCCATTCTTTTATCTCTCATGCTTGCGCTCAATGTTTAAATTTAACCCCAGAGAAGTTAGACTTTGACTTATTGGTTGAAACTTTGATATTAGAAACCTTCGTTACATCCACTATTTATAAATCTTGTTTAATTCAAATTGACACTTTCGCGTTACCTGTCAATCTTATCTCTTTGAAAATACTTGTCTTTGATGCGATTTTCGAAAACGATTGGTTAACTACTCATCATGCTTTTCGTAAGGTTGTTAGCTTTCATACTCCTAACCAACCTGTTATGCGAATTCAAAGTAACCAAACCACTAAAGTCAATCATTGTCATATCAAGCCATAAGTAAAGAGCCCCGAGCCTTTCGCTGGTGACTTCCTTGTTTGGAATGTACCAAAGCCGAACTTTCCGTAGGGGACGTTGTGAATAATGGTGGCAAGTTGATAGGTATCAATGTGACGTACTATCCAAGTCTTGGATGAGAGTCACAGTTTTGAATGATATTTCTATTGTTAATAAATTTTCTGACGTATTCTTGAAGACTTCTTAGCCTACCCTAGAGCGTGAAATCTAATTTTGTATTGACCTTAGTACAAAACCCATTTCTTAAAGCCTCAAATATTTTCTTCACCTAAAACGAACGTAACATGTGCCAAAGACGTTGGCTCGAGCTGTTGAAGATTACGATCATATCATTCAATACCATCGTGGAAAAGCGAACGTAGTAGCTAACGCGTTGAGTAGAAGATCGTATGCGTTTACAAGTGCGAATATAAGAACCCCCATGAAGATAACGAATATACGAGTAGAATCGACTCTAATCGATAAAGTTAAAAGCGTTCAAGCTACTGGACACGGAGGTGATGAATGTGAAGAATTAAGAAGGTTCAAGAGGGCGTTATTCTAGAACCAAGAATCGACGAAGAGAAGAAATCTCAACCCTCGATTTAATTGGCCCATTTGAAATCCTCGATAAAAGTATGAACTGTGGCTTATAGACTTGTTTTACCGCCAAGTAAGTCGCGTGTTTATAACGTTTTTAAGGTATCAACGTTACTTAAATATGGGGATGATCCGAACCACATTATTAATTTAGAACTGGATGAGATAGCAGATGATTTAACATATAAGGAGATACGTGTTAAAATCTTGGATAAGAAGGATTATATTCGACACTTAAAGGTTATACCTCAAGGGTTAGAATTTGAAGTGAAGTCAAGGTATCCTCACACATTAGGCATATCGAGTGCGTCACGTAAATTTCGAGGGCAAAATTTCATAATAAGGAGGAGATTGTGAGACCCTTGATTTTATGGATAAAGATTTAATTTTCTCGAAATATTTTTTTTAAATATTATGGTGTGGATTTGATATAATGTTATAGTTGTGGGTAATATTTATAAATTTTGCAAAACGCAAGTTGTTATATAATATTCGATTGGTGGGGAATATTCTTTTTGTCGGGGAATATCCAAATGCGGCGGTACAATTATTAGTGGACCCCTAAGCGGAATTATTGTCGGATTGAGAAAGCGACAAAAATAGTTTATGTAAATAACGACGGAAGTTTTTGTTAACTTTTGAAACACCGGTGTTAAAAATGCGATGTCTGGCGTGGTTGCATAGTAGCACACGGTATTGATTATTGATTATTGATGCTTTTACGTCACTCGAGTTATACTCAATTATTACTACGATAATTGCTACATAATATCTCTCATATTATTGATTCAATTATTGTCACAGTATCATCTGCATAATATTTATTATTATTAAATCAATAATTGAGATGGAAAAGTTATTCATATTATTATTTGCAATATTGACAATGTCTAGAAAGTTCTGTCAAGGAGAGGTTTGGTCACCTAATTGCGCGCTAATAAGGAGAAATCCTTATCGGAAAGCCCCCTCTTTCCTAGGAACGGCCTGGTTGTTAAATATTGTGAGTTATAAGATTAATGATGAATAAGTCGTGTTGATTAAAGATGAAATTGATTGTTCCATTGTGTTGGGATTATTAGTGTTAGTGGAAATTGACATTTATTTCGATGATAATTGATGTCTGGAGGTTATATTGTTCACTCGGGTATTCGGAGCACTTTTCGTGTCGGAGTACTATTCAGGAGTTATTAATCACGAGTTACTATTCATGAGTTATTATTCACGGGGTACTATTGATTCACATTCTTATACTATTAGGAGTGGTGGTGCAAGATTGATAATACTTGCATGACTAAGTTAAAAATGGAGGTATAGTTGAAAGGTACTATCTTGTAATTAATTTTTCACATGATTATACTATTTATTCACATGATTACACTATTTATTCACATGATTGTACTATTGATTCACATGATTTACTATTAGGGGAGTTGGTGCAAGATTGATAATACTTGCGAGGACTAAATTAAAAATGAAAGAAAAGTTGGAGGTATTGTCTTTGTAATTTTTGAGCCCCAAAAGCGATGTAATTATCGAAACTATATTTTCCTATAAATAGAAACTCATTCTTCCTTCATTTCTCACCAATTCACTAAAGCTATAGAGCAATTATTATAGAGAGAAATTATAGAGAGAAAGAAGAAAATATTACGCTTCTTCACTACTTTTATATCCGATTTCTTCTAAGGTAAGGGATATTATTTGTTGTACTTCGTAGGGGATATTATTTCTTTCTTTCATCTTCATGAAAGAACTTACATTATTCCATTCTTTGTTATTATGTTGGAATAAACTATATTTATGCGCATACTTGGCATTACCATATCGTGGTGAAATTCTTCTATTATTCCATTCTTTAATATTCATTGGAAATATCATATCACATGCATGCGTTTCTGTAGAACACAGTTAAAGTCTTTATTATTATGTTGGAATATCACATGCATGCGTTTCACATTGGGACTGGTTGAATCTTTATTATTTATTATTGAACATGCATTTTGGAATAACAGATTATTTATTATTCATTGGAATCTATCGATCTATCGCATGCATGGTGATTTCTTTTGTTATTCCATTCTTTATTATACTCAGTAGGTTAAATTTTTGACTTCTATAATCCATGAAATTAGTAGAATATCCTTGATATGTGCGCTTCATCTAGTATCTTTTCATGGAAATATTCTTCTGAGCATTCTTGAATTTTACACCACAAAGAAATATCATGTTGACAATTTGAACGTTATTGGTTCCTGGATAAATTAATTCTTGAACTTGTTTTATTGAATATTATATCATTGTCATCATCCTCATGTTTATATTATGTTGAAAGTCATCTGTGGCCTGTAGTGCATAGATGGACTTGGTATGATTATGACGAGGATTATTGATTGTAATCATGGTAGTAATGTTACAAATGATGTGGTAAAAGTCCTTATTGGCCCGTAGTGCATTGATGGACGATTGTTGGCATGATCATGACCATTAATGAATACACAAATATTCTTGGCCCGTAGTGCATTGATAATTGTGGTCGTGATACTAAAGAATATATTTGGTCATAATATTTCTTACTGGGCTAGTTGAGCTCACCCTTTCTTTCATTGTTCTCTTCAAGAAATGAGAACGTAGCTGGGACTAGTCGGGGAACAGAGTGATGGTCCTAGATGGTGCATTAGTAGTCCTCACTATTATGTGAAATAGTGTGATAATAAATGTAATGAGGACTCCTTTTGAGATTTTATACTCTCTAGTAGACAATGTTTGTATTCAAACTTACAGCTCATGCTTTGTCGTATTTTACACGACAGCTGTATTATTAAGTTGTATTTGGATTTATATACCATGTAATTTGGTAACCCAAGATGGGTGATGTATACCTAATTTTGGGGGCGTCACAGTTGGTATCAAAGCTTAGGGATATGATCCCTGGCTAAGATGTGAGACAAGAACTAGGAGGGGAGAGACGGGGAATTCCTTCGCTAGTATGACCTACCTAAGTTTATTTGGTATTTAATTGGTTGGTCAGAGTATAGGGATAATATGTGAAATGTCAATTAACCCTTGTTTTGTGACAGTGTTTCAGAATGGCTTCTGAAAATGCTGAGATAAACAATGAAGCACATGAGAGCGTTGATTCAGCTCTAGCAAAAGGTAACGACCAACAAAACGATAATAATCATATCGGCTTCTGTCCAAAATGTAGGCGAAAACACTAGAAACTCTCGGACGGTCACCGCTAAACAGTTCAAGGAGCTGGGACCACCGGAGTTTATTGGAGAGCCAAAATCACTTAAGGCGGAGACGTGGATAAAGTAGATCACCAAGATATTTGATGTATTGGGATGCTCCGAAGAGCAAAAGGTTCCCTTTGCCACCTTTATGTTGCGAGCAGAAGCAGATTACTAGTGGGAATCGATAAAGTGTAGTCAACCTGCCGCACTGAAGATGTCTTGGGAAAAGTTCCAAGAACTATTCAATGACAAGTACTTTCCGAAAGTATTCGTCACATGAAGGAGGTAGAGTTCATCAAGCTGGAGCAGAACAATATGACCATGTCGCAGTACGAAGCTAAGTTTGCCTCGTTGTCCCGGTTTGCATCCCACTTGGTTGATAATTAGGAGAGAATGACGCGGATATTTCTAAAGAGGTTTGAAACCCGAGATACGTCAATATTTAGTTTCTCACAAACTGTGTTTGTATTCAGATGTTGTAAATAGGGCTCAGTTATTGGAGCGCGATAACGAGTCAACCCAACCAAGAGAAAGTAGCCGACAAAATGATAATACCAGTGGTAGCAGTCATCGAAGTGGTGACAACAAACGTGGAGGGAATCAACATGCCAGAAATGGTAACCACTTCGATGGTAATCATGGCCAAGACAGTAAAAGTGGACATTTCAAGAAGAGAAAATTCAACAATAATGGAAAGACGTCAGCACCAGCACCCGTTGTTAAAGAAGGAGAATGGCAACCGATCGTATGTTTCAAATGCGGAGGGGAGGGACACATCAGTCCAAACTGTGTGCAACAGTCCAAAACGTGTTATAATTGTGGAAGAGAAGGTCACCTAGCTCGATTTTGTTGTACAGTAAAGCCAAATTCAGCTGGGATGGAGGTACCAAAGGCCTTCCCAGACAAGTCAAAACCAGTAGTTCAAGGGAGAGTATTTGTGGTGACCTCCCAGAAAGCAAGGAACCCGAACGAGGTCATCATGAGTAAGCTTATCATAAACTCTAGTGAAGTATATATCTTATTTGATACCGGTTCTACCCATTCTTTTATTTCTCCTACTTGCGCTCAACGTTTAAATTTGACTTCAGAGAAATTAGACTTTGACTTATCTGTTGAAACTCCGTTGGGAGAAACCTTCATTACATCCACTGTTTATAAGTCTTGTTTGGTTCAAATCGGTACCCTCACATTACCTGTCGATCTTATTTCCTTGAAAATACTTGCATTTGACGTAATTCTAAGGATTGATTGGTTAACTACTCATCATGCTAAAATCAATTATTTTCGTAAGGTTGTTAGCTTTCATATTCTTAACCAACCTATTATGCGAATTTAAGCGACCAAACCATTAAAATCAATCACTGTCATCTCAAGCCATAAAGCTATTCATTTATTGAAAAATGGATGTCAAGCTTTCTTAATTCATGTCACGGATTTAAACAAAAATACGTCAGTTTTGAATGATATTTCTATTGTTAATAAATTTTGTGATGTATTCCCTAAAGAACTTCCTGGCCTAACCCAAAGCGTGAAATTGAGACATCGGTTTCATTCTTCCTAGTAAGTCTCCTTGGGGTGCTCTTGTTCTATTCGTAAAGAAGAAAGATGGGAGTATGCGACATTGTATTGATTATCGGGAGTTGAACTATGTCACTGTCAAAAATAGGTACCCGTTGCCTCGTATTGATGACCTGTTTGACCAGTTACAAGGCGCCAAATTCTTTTCAAAGATTGATCTTCGTTCCGAATATCACCAATTGAAGATTAAAATCGATGACATTCCAAAGACGGCTTTCAGAACTCGGTACGGGCATTATGAATTCCTAGTCATGTCTTTTGGATTGACTAATGCTCCTGCTACCTTCATGGACAAGATGAATCGAGTATTCAAGGAATATTTGGATCATTTTGTGGTTGTCTTTATTGATGATATTCTTATATACTCCCAAAGTCGTGAAGATCATGAGCAACACTTGAGGCTGATACCCAAAAGCTTCGTGAGAACAAGTTATATGCAAAGTTGAAGAAATGCGAGTTCTGGCTTGAGGAAGTAGCATTTCTTAGGCACGTAGTATCAAGTCATGGAATATCTGTTAACCTGGAAAAGATTAAAGAAATACAAAGCTGGGAGCAACCTAAATCAGTGACCAAAGTACGTAGCTTTCTCGGCTTAACTGGTTATTATTGGAGATTCGTAGAAGGGTTTTCTCGAATCCCTACTCCATTAACTCAGATGACTCGAAAAGATACAAAATTCTGTTGGAGCGAGGAATGTGAGAAGAGTTTTTAAGAACTCAAGAGAAGACACATTTCAGCACCTGTTCTGACAATACCATCTAGTTCGAAGGGATTTTTCATCTACAGTGATGCTTCAAGCAAAGGGTTAGGACGTGTTCTCATGCAACACGAAAAAGTCATAGTCTATGCCTCTCGACAACTCAAAGAATATGAGAGAAATTATCCTACTCATGATCTAGAGTTGGCAGCTGTTGTCTTCGCACTTAAAATTTGGAGGCATTTCCTGTATGGGGAGACAATGGAGATCTATACGGATCATAAAAGCCTCAAATATTTCTTCACTCAAAAGGAACTCAACATGCGGCAGCGACGTTGGCTCTAACTATTGAAAGATTATGATTATACTATTCAACACCATCCTGGAAAAGTGAACGTAGTAGCTGACGCATTGAGTAGAAGATCATATGCAGGTACGAGTGCGTTATTGTCAACGCAAAGGCCCATTTTGTCTGACTTGCAAAGGATGGAGACAGAGTTAAAGACTCCGGGGACCCACGTGATGATGGCAAACATATAAGTAGAACCGACTTTAATTGATAAAGTTAAATCTGCTCAAGCTACAGACCTATAGTTGATGTATATGAGGAAGAAAGTGCATGAAGGTGCTATCCCGGAAGTAAGAATTGATGAAGAAGGAATACTTCGAGTCAACTCCAGACTTCGTGTTCCTAACAATTCTGACTTGAAGTATAAAATCATGATGGATACGCACAACACACCATTTTCAATCCGTCCTAGGAGTACCAAAATGTAACGTGATCTTCGACATACATTTTGGTGGAGCAATATGAAGAGAGAGATCGCAGAGTTTATCTCAAGGTGTTTAACTTGTCAACGTGTCAAGGCGGAGCATCAAGTGCCAAAAGGTTCATTGCAACCACTTGAAAATCCAGAATGGAAGTGGGAGCACATTGCCATGGATTTCGTTACTGGTCTTCCCAAGGTTTCTCAAGACATAGATGCAATTTGGGTCATTGTTGATAGATTGACCAAGTCTGCTCATTTCTTACCTATACGAGAAACTTATACACTTGAACGTCTTGCTCATATGTACATAAATGAGATTGTAAGACTGCATGGTATGCCAGTATCCATAGTTTATGATCGAGACCCAAGATTCACTTCACGATTTTGGATTAGTTTGCAAAAAGTTATGGGCACGGATTTGCGATTCAGTTTGGCATATCATCCTCAAACGGATGGACAGTCGGAGAGGACTATTCAAACTCTTGAAGATTTATTAAAACTCTTTGTCCTTGACTTGAAAGGACGTTGGGACAAGTTCTTGCCATTGGTGGAATTTTCCTACAACAACAGTTATCAAACAAGTATTGGCATGGCTCCATTCGAGGCGTTGTATGGGCGCAAGTATCGTTTTCCAGTATATTGGGACGAGGTGGGTGAAGTAATGTTGTTGAGACCGAAATTGGTACGTATGACTACGAAAAAGATTCAAATGATCCTGTAACATATAAAGACCTCACAAGATCGACAAAAGAGTTATGATGATCTTCATCGAAAAGACGTGGAATTCAATGTTGGAGAGTATGTGTTGTTACGTGTGGCACCATGGAAAGGAGTTACGAGATTTGGAAAGAGAGGAAAGCTCAATCCTCAATTCATTGGCCCATTTGAAATACGTGACCGAGTAGGAACTGTGGCTTATAGACTTGCGTTACCGTCAAGTATGTCTCGTGTTCATAACGTTTTTCACATATCCATGTTACGTAAATATGTGGAAGACCCGAACCACATTATTGAGTTAGAACCAGACAAAATAGCAGAAGATTTAACGTATGAAGAGGTTGCTGTTAAAATCTTGGATAAGTCGGAACATATATTCTACGCTCCAAGGTTATACCTCAAGTCATAGTTTTGTGGAGAAACCACGATGTTGAGGAAATGACCTGGGAGTTAGAATCTAAAATGAAATCAAGGTATCCTCACCAATTAGTCATACTAGGTATGCACCCTAATTTCGAGGGCGAAATTTCATAAGAAGGGGAGGTTGTAAGATCCCAACTTTTATGAATAAAGATAAATTTTCAATAAATATTATTTTTGAATATTAAGGAGTGAATGTGATATAATGTTATAGTTGTGGGTAATATTTATAAATTTTGTAAAGTACGCAAGTTGTTATATTATATTCGATTGGTTGGGGAATATTTGTATTAACAGGGAATATTCGTACGACGACACAATCATTGGTGGATCCCACAGTGGAATTATTGTCGGAGTTAGAAAACGACAGAAATACCTTTTTATAAAAGTAATGGCTGAAGTTTTACGGTTAACTGTTGAAATACGAAGTGTTAAAAGTACAGTAAGACGCGTGGTTGCATAGTAGCACACGGTATTGATTATTGATGCTTACGTGAGAAGTCACTCAGTTTTGTTCAATTATTGTTACAGTAATTGCTGCATAGTATCTCACGTTATTTGATTCAATTATTGTCAATATTTTATATATTATTAAATCAATAATTTAGATGAAAAGTTATTCTAATTATTATATGCATAATTAATAATGTCTAAAAAGTTCTGTCGAGAAAAGGGGTTTGGTCACCTAATTGCGCGCCAATAGGGAGAAATTCTTATCGGAAAGCCCCCTCTTTCCTGGGAATGATCTGGTTGTTAATAGTGCGAGTTATAATAATGATGAATAAATTGAAGGGATTTTATGAAATATTTATTGTAAGTTTTGCTTATTATATGGACCCCCATTTTTCAAAAATAATCGGTAGAAAGTTATTTAGTGTATATATATATATATATATATATATATATATATATATATATAATAAAAGTGGGGCCCACATGTGATGAAGACATATGGTGGGGCCCATTGGTGGAAGACTTTTGGGGAGGGGGAAGCTGAAGTTGTTCACGGGTCGGTTTTTTTGTTAAAATTATGTATATATATATATATTACAATAAGTTTTATTTTTTTATGAAAAATAGAATATGTTAGTTCCCAGAGGGTAGAATAGATCTAGAAGGGGGGGGGGGGGGTTGAATAGATCCTTTTTATTTTAAATACTTTTCTGGTTTATGATGTATTGTTCATATTAGAGTATATGACAAACATAAGAATCTTTTCAAGCATAGTGGAATAAGTAAAAGATTCCCCTTCATTGATATATTCATAATTATACGTACAATATTCATTGGGTTAGTTTAGTTGTAAGCAGTTAAAACATACATAGCAGTTATAGCAGTTATAGACATAATGTAAATGACACAAGAGGTTTTAAGTGGTTCAGAGACTCAAGCTCCTAATCCACTCTTCTGCTTTCAACTAGCAGGATTTCCACTAAGGAAGGGCAGCACCCTGAATCTCTACGATTCCTTGAGGCCGGCTGACCTTGGGAGTTCAGTTCACTAAGAACTCTTCAAGGCCAGCAGCCTTAGGACTATTCTAGTTCCCTAGGAACTCTTCAAGCCCAGTAGGCTTGGAACTTCGTTTAGTCCCTTTGGACAAGGACCCTTTTACCCTGTTTCATTTAGTCCCTCTGGACAAGGACCACTCAGGCCCTGGCTTCATTGAGTTGTTTTTTTTATTGTTGTTGGAGTCGGTCTTTGTTTGCTAAGATGTCTTCATGCTACGAACATCTTCTATCCCCTAGCGACTTGGCTTGATCATCCTTGAAGAGCAGTTGAGTGTTGTATGATGCTCAGCTTCTTAGGTTGCTCAACTACTCCGGATGACCCCTTGATGAACTGCCTTGAAGATCATTCTCCTTGGTACTTGATGGCTGCACATGAGATGCTTCTAAGATGACTTTAGGCTCTTCTGCTAGGTACTTAAAAGCTTTCTCATGCTTGACACCAAGATGGCTTTTGTGGTCTCCCTTCTTGCTACTCGATGCCTTCCCATGATTGACTTGCTAAGTTTACCGTATGCTCTTCTCTGTTGTACTTAGAGTCTTCCCATGATGGACATCCAGATGGCATGATGCTTTTCTTTCTCTCAGCAGTTCTGAACACTCTTCATGTAGTAGAGCTCTCACTTCTACATAGTAGAACTCACTCTTCTACTTCTTGCTTGATCTGACTTTTAAGTGTTCTTGGTGGATCGTAGAGTGAGCCTCTGGACTTACTAACACTTGATTCGATCAGTCCACCTTCTCTCCAAAACTCACAACTCTAGCAGCCTTTGATCTTTGAAACTCTTCTATATTTATACATCTTCCCAATTCTTCCGTTGGAAAGTAGCCGTTGGAAGCTATTCAAATGTCTTCGCAGATCTCGACTTGCTTGAGGTAGGCGCTTGATGTGACATGTCATACTTTTTACGACAACTGCAGGTCTACTATTTCACACCTACTGTCGGATGTATCACTTTCTTGTCTTGGCGGGTTGAAGACTTTATCTCTTCTGATTTCTAGATCAGAGGTTGTCCTTTTGCATTGATGCTCTCAATAAGCACTTGTTCGAATATTACTTTTCAAATTGAACCGTTGCAATGCTTGGTCTTGTGTATTGAACTCTCTACGATTACGATGCATGTCTTCAAGGACCTGATCGTAATGTCTTGTTGAGTGTTGATCGTTGGTTTGTAGAGTTAACACTACGATCTGGAAGAGTGTTGATTGGATCTTCAATGTAGAACACCCCTTCCTTGTATTATGCAGTGCTTCAATACTTACATTTGCTTTGGCGGTTCTCGAGAATTGATGGGGTGATTCCTTATCTGGTCCCTTCCGAGTATTAAGAAACTTGATTTGTAGTGCGTCCGACTTACTTTTTCCTTGTGATCTCCGTTCACTTATCATCAATGATCGACACGGAACTTAATCACTTTAGCCTTGCTCTTGGTGACGACAAAGTATCTCGGTTCACTTTCCATCGGTCCTTTCTTTGTTTGGCAAACACTACGATCTTGGTTACTTCAAGGTCGTTGTCTTTATTCTCTTATCGACAAGAATCGCATTAGTCGACTTTTCCTTGGTCATTCTTTGAAGTCTTCTTTGAATCATCTTGTGGAAGACTTCATCACGAATGGCCTTTCAACTCAATCTTGATTCTGATTGGATTGTTGCTTAGTTCTCCTGCTAACCTGCATGTCATTCGTTGAGTGCTCTCTGGTTCCCTTACTGTGGATTGCATCTTTGTAGTGCCAACAAGAGGCTTCGTACCTTTGGATATTCTGGGAGTGCTCATTCATTGAGAACCGTATCTGCTCTATGATCTTGACTTAGCATTATGAGAACTTCTTTTGGAGTTGTAGTTCTGCACTCTACGATTCAGCTTCGGCTGTGTAGACACTACGATCCCGAGATCAGATCTTGACACTCTACGATTTCTGCCTTGTGCTTGTTGTCTTCATCTGATCTTGCCCAACTACGATCTCTGCATTCATTCAGTGGACTCTACGATCTTAGAGTGTAGCCTACGATCCTTGTCTTGGCTTTGGCATCGCTAGACTCTACTACTTTGAGTGTAGTCTACGTTTCATACTTGGCTTCGGCAGATGGTCGTTCGGCTTGTAGGCAATTTGTCTCACGATTACGAACATGACTTCCCAAAGACACTACGATCCCGAGGAAGCTCTTCTCGACACACTACGATCCTTCTTCGTTTCCCCTGGAAGTTTACGAACTCAGAGATCTCACTATCTTGCATACTCTATTACGCCTCGATAGCTCCCGAGTTGACTCTAACTCTCCTGGCGGACTCGACTTTTGGTGCGGTGCTCAGCGATCGAGACATGCCTATCTATTACAAATGGAAGATCAACCTAACATGCTTGATCTTTATATATTTATAGTCCTTGTACATCATTTCTTTTTAAGGACTTCACAAAATTTTTTTGCTTATGTAGGATCAACCTAACATATTTGATCAATTCATTCTAAGTCCTTGTACATATATTTCTATTATCTATCAAAGGACTTTCTGACTTTTCTTCATGCAAGCATACTTGCATATTCATTCATATATATATCATAATCAAATCATATATTAAATAGGAATATCATTCACATGTTTATTCCTGACAATCTCCCCCTATTTGATTATGACAAGAACAATAAGTGCATATGCATGTTATGAATGAATCTTAGATACAGTGAGCAGCTGTATTTCTAAACAGTTAATCATGAATGTAATTTATATTCATATGGCAATTATATATTCAGACATTCTACATCCTGGATCCAGAACATACTAACAGAGTAGAGATGTACCTCCTTGGCTCCATGTATGTTTCCAGGATGCTTGTTGATCAACTACTCATCTAATTCTGCTTCTTGCTCTTGCTCCCCCCCCAGATGATGATCTTCTATCTTTGCTTGGCTCCCCTTCATCACCTTTCTGATCTGGTTTCCTTTCAGCTTCTATGATTTTGGTATCATCATCTTCAGGCTCAGCCTCAGATGATGATTCTTTATCTGCTGCTGCTACCTTCTTCTTTGACTTCTTCTCCCTTAACCCTCTGCTCTTCTTCTTTCTTTGCCTCTTTTTCTCCTCCTTTTTATCATCAATCATTTGAGAGAGCTGCTCCATGTTGGACATAAGCTGCTCCATCAGGTAGGAGGAGTTTGCAACTTCAAACTTTAGCTCTTGCTGTCCGAGTTCAAGTTGCATAGAGAAGGACTGTTTCAAATCGTCAATCTTGTCAGAGAGGGCTTCGATCTACTTTGCATTGGCCTCCTGAACTTGTAGAGCTTCTGCCTTCTGATCTTGGATGGCCTTCTGATAGATGTTATCTCTCTCTTGGAGTTTGAGAGATACATCAGCCAAAATAGCTTGAAGCTTGTTCTGGAAAGAGTTATCTCCTACTGCGGTCTGCTTCTGTGATTCTTCAGTGAGCATAAATATCTTCTTGCTTAAATCGTTAGAGCTCTTCAGTAGTTCCTGCTCCAAAGCAGTTTGATCCTCTTGATTGGTAGCTTCAGTATGGGAAATGGATTGGACTTTACGATTGTCATCTTTGGACATATTTTTAAAGGTGTGGATAATCTGAACAATTGTGGAGTACCAATTGCACTGGTGGAGGATGATGGAGTGTACATTAGCGATTGCTTGATCATAAGGAGACTTACGAGATTGGATTTGAACATCATAAGCGGTGAGAGTGATCGGACTATCGATCGACTTCTTGGACATGGTTCTTCTTCCTTGAGTCCACCCTACGATCGTAGGGGATGTAGAGATTTCGGCGATGTCGATAGATCTTGAAGTGAAATTTGGTTTGTGATCGACTTGGTGGCAAACTTCTTCACTCTTGGAAAGTTCTGAGCCACCAGTTCCATGCTTGGAAACTGCTTATAACACCAACTGAAGTAGCTTCCATCTTTTTCAGTAATGGCCTTTAGCCATTGCATCCACTAGAAGAACCATCTCATTAGCAGATCATCAGGGTTATAGAGAATGGTTGTGCAGTCCATTTCCATGTTGTTCCAGTTCTTGACCAAGTCAAAGGAGGTCATTCTTACTATTCTGATCTGTTCACCTCCATGGTTTATCCATTTGTCAGGAGGAGTCTCTGATGGTGGGAACTTCTACTACTATTCTCCTGATAAATCTTGCAGGTGAGAGAACAGGGTGGAGTTTCAGAGTTTTACGATTCACGATCTTGAGTTGGAATCATTTCCTTCTTCCTTCTCGAACCGGAACCATTTAGATCGACTTGACAGAGAGGGATCATCTTCATGTTGCATTTCATGTTCAGACTCTTCTTAATCATCTCCAACAGAGAATCCTTCTTGCTGAATTTCATTATCTGAACTTTCTTCATCAAGATTTTCCTTAGAGACTTCTTCTTCTTCTTTGGCTTCTTCTTGACATCTTCTCACTGGGATCTGATTCATCATCACTTAATTCAATGATGGCATTTGATTGGCTACTGTTCCGTTTGGAGGCAAACTGGGCTTGCAGCCTGTAGCTCTTCCTTCTTCGTAGAGGTTCAATTATTGGAGAGATAGACTCTTCTTCTTTTTCAGTCTTTGACTCCATTTGCTCATCAGATAAACTTCTTTAAAGATCAGCACTGGCAGGGTCAGACTCTTTTTTCTTGGCCTCATCACTTTCTGAACCATCATGAGAGCTTTCTTGGATTGAGGGGACATGTTCTTCTTCTTCTTCTAGAGTAGTATTTTCTGACCCATTCTGCAGGCGGGGTTAGGCGATTGCACTTGGGGATGCACTTTGATCATTCTAAATTCCCTTTTCTACATCAGAGTTGCTTCTCTGAGAATTGGCCATGGGGCTTGAGCACTTTTCTTCCATCACATTAGCTTCACTTTTATTTCTGAATGCTGACTGTGGGGACTTAGCTTTCTTGCTGACTAGCCCTTGAAGCAACCTGCTGCTTCTTCTTTTTATGGTCTCAGCAGTTTGGGCATCTTCTTCTTTATCTTTGTTCAAGGAGGAGATTCTCCTTGGTGGGGCCTGGGCTTTCTTCACTTCACCAGCTCTTTCACCACTTTTGATTTCTTCTGGTGGTGTGATTTCAATTTGCTTTGAGTCCTTTGGACTCGAGCTCTCTGCCTTCTTGTCTTCCTCTTCTTTGCGGAGGAGGCTCTCTACTTTGCTCCCATTTGTCGACCTTTTGATCTCCTTGGGGTTCTTATTCCGGTTTTCAAATAAGCTGTGGAGACATTACTTTGTGCACATTGTGGCTTCTCCTCATCATCCTTGATCTTTCCCTAGCCTTTTCTTGATATGATACTTTCAATGACCTTCCATGAAACACTTTGGTCAGTGATTTCTTCTTAGCCTTCTCTACCCACTTAGAGATATGATCAAACAAAATTGCTCTAAAGTCAATTTGTTTCTTCAGCACTATAGCTGACATAATCTTCAGTTGTTGATCAATCACCGTATCATGTGCAATATTTTTGCACAGAATGCACTTTCCTACAATTTCAGCTAGGAACTCATACTCTTCAGGGAACTCCTTCTTCTTCATATATTTGAAGCAAGAGTTTCTTTGATATCCCATCAACTCCTTCGCTTGCTCAACATTCACATCTTCAAGGTTCTTCAGCCCTTGGCTAGGGAACCATAGGCATTGATTAAGGTCAGAAGATTTCCGCTTCAGAATCTGACCTTTAACCTTGGTAGATAAAGTTCCAGAGTTTATGGAGATGTTTGAGTAAAACTCCTTAACCAGGTTAATGTATACACGAGTACTTGCCTCGAGACATTCTGAAAACCCTGCTTCCTTTACGAGTCTAAGGACGTCCCTGAACTTCTTCTCAGAATTCGCATAAGCGAAGTTGGTTCCAAGTGAATCTGGGTGATAACTTGCCGCTTTTCCATTTGAATCGTTCAAGAAGGCTGTGGGTGTTTGATTTAGAGATTATGCTAGATGGTGACTAAGATTTGGTTAGACTTTGGAAGGTTAAGCGATTTTGCTCTTGAAAAGCTTTCTAGGGTTTTTGAAAATGGGAGGAGAAAGGTTCGATATCTTTTAGTAGCTGTCTGCTTGATTTGAATTTGTCTTTATGGCGGTTCCTTCTAACTCTGCATACTTAGTGA
Organism: Panax ginseng; assembly: GCA_020205605.1. NCBI lineage: Eukaryota > Viridiplantae > Streptophyta > Magnoliopsida > Apiales > Araliaceae > Panax > Panax ginseng. The sequence goes on along the minus strand of CM035127.1, from coordinate 37,144,271 downwards.
TGTGTCAATTGTCCATTGGTTTCACGTTGCCCGATGAATGAGTCAGTAACTCCCCACAACTTTTCGAGGTTATTAGAGGTGGACATTTAATTGACGTGGCTTTGACCGTTGACCTTTTGATTCGTAGAGTAACATGATGAGATAGCTATAGACTCTACGATTTCATTTGTTTACTCAATGATCAATTTCTGAGAGATGCTATAGTGGATGGCTTCGTCTTTCCTCCTTACATCGGTGCAGCATAGCTCAATCACTGATGTATTCAAACTTATCTCCTCAACTTGAATGGCTTAGCAGATGTCTCATTCTTCATGTTCCTTGAACTGGAATACCCTTTGGTAGGACTACGATCGTTGAGTTATCTTCTTCTGTCGTTGAGGTTGCACTACGATCGTTTAGATAACATTACGATCGGTGAGTTTGTACTACAATCGTTTAGTCCTCTTCAAGTTTAACTCTACGATCGTTGACTGACTTGGTTCTTTTGAGATGAACTAGATCAAGCATTCCTTCTGGGATAAGGTAGCTCAGGAAGGGCCAACCTCTTAGAGTTAGCTAAGGGTCAGGTTTGTCCCTGAGGCGCTTTCCAGATGAAATACTAAGACAGTTATTTTCAATGACATCTCATTAGACCCTTTCTAATGGGGAGGTCTTTCTGCCACCTCTGGATATCTGCATTGCTAAAATCGTGGTGTCCTTCTGCTCTTACACTACGATCATGTGTTTGATCGTAGGAACTTCACGATTATGAATTGGGTGGCTGAAGGGTTATCAGTAGTACATTTTGAGACGTTCCTACTGACTATGGATCTTCATATAGTTCATCAGCCATAATGTTTTGGGACTCTATAGCTGGTACATATCTTCCAGGTTTAATAGTGTTGTTATTCCTTAACAGATCACTGCTCCCCTATTGTTGATGTTGTCTTCTCAGATAGATGTGATTCCATCTTCATGTTTATTTGAAGGCTTCCCATCATTTCTCCTTCTGACTGGAATCATCATCGTTTCTTAGTTTTCCTTGTATCGTAGAGATGAGTATTTTTAGGATTGATCACTCTACGATCATTTGACAGCACTACGAAGGTAGTCTTCTTTGTCAGTCCTTTGTTTTGAGAAGTTCTGCTTCATAAAGAACTCCTTTTGTCTTAAGCTCAATGGTCTTCTGTTGTGAGCTTCCCTTGAGCATCCTTTCCAGAAAGCATGTCTTTCTTGATATAGGCACATAAAATCCTCTTTATCTTACGTTTCATGGCATGCTCTCATCATCTGAGATATGTGACCATGTGAGCTCCATTCCAGTTAGCTCGGAGGGTCTTCAAGACGATAGAAGTTTAAACATATAGGAACTTTATCGGACTCATTTACGAGCAGGTCCTTAGCCTTCTTTGGTTGTATCTTCTTGGTGAAGTCTTACGCTTCATCATTCCTTAGTGTGGTCGATTGTCCAAATACTGCGAGGTTTAAATATATTTCTATTTTTAGTACGCATAGTTAAATGGGTCCTGCTAGGTTAGTTTTCTAAACCCCTGTTCCTCTTATTTGGATAATTATCATATTTATCATCAACAGACATATCCATTTCATGAAACTATCTTATGATAATATATTTTGAGATGCATGATGGTGAGTGTGTGTGATTTGACATTTAATAACACACTCTCTATCTATGATGGTTTCATCATTCACTGGGTTATGTTCACAATGTTTAAGTATTCACAGATTGAGAATCAGCTCCACGATTTTAGGAGTATCCAGTTGATTCATTGAGGTGATCAGTTTCTACAAATCAGCAACATCCTCTTGCAGAACTGATCATGCTCTGTGTGTTGTCAAACACTTAGAACATAGGCATGTACATACATACTAACCCATCAGCAAAGATTACTTCACATAACGTTCATTAGGTATGTGATGCTCTTATGACACATTTCAGACTTCCTTGAGATATCATCTTCAACCTAAAACTTGGATGGAGAGAAAATTTGTAGTCATTTGAGTTTCCATCCTCATGTTACTTTTCTCTCTTCACCTTTTCGGGTAGATTATGACTCCTTGATAGAATCTTTGTTATAGTTCATAAGAAGATGCAATAATGGTGTACATTTATAATAGTGAGGAGGCAGTACCTTTTTCTTTGTCGATTCTGAAAGCGGTCATTTATTGAAGATATAGTGAGTTTGGGTATTGATGTGCATGGCTTTACTTTTGCTCCTGACAGCTTAATGCTCTTGTTGGCCTTTCATCAATCAGTCGTGGTCTTGAAGATATAGATCAAGAGAATCGTAGCATTAAGATCTTTGACATTTTTTGAGTTTACAAAGATAGCACCCAGTTGTTGGTTGGTCACTCATAAGTTTGAGAAGATTTTCTTTCTCCTCTCGATCAGCATTTCTTAGTATGCGTGACCTCTTCATCTTTCAGACTGATGAATGCTTTACTCTTTGTCACTGATGTCTCTTGCTCTCTTTCTCTCGTCTTGTCTTCAGACTACAAGATTGACTGCAGGCTAAGATTGGTCTTGTTGATATAACAATCGAGGATATGGACCAAACTGAGCAGCTTCAGGTGTATACACATTTTTACCTATACACATTATTTCCAACGTGTGAGCTCTTCTGCATATAACAAGTTACTTACTACTAAACTAAGTTTAGAACAATGTTGGTGCCTTGGATCAGACTCAAAGTGATTATCTTTTGAATATAGCATGAGAACCTACTTTGATACCAATTGTTAGTTCCCAGAGGGCACAATAGATCTAGAAGGGGGGGGTTGAATAGATCCTTTTTATTTCAAATCATTACATTTTATGATGTATTGTTCATATTAGAGTATATGACAAACATAACAATCTTTTCAAGCACAACGGAATAAGTAAAAGATTCCCCTTCATTGATATATTCATAATTATCGTCTGATGTTCATTGGGTTAGTTTAGTTATAGCGAGTTAAAATATACATAGCGATTATAGCGATTATAGACATAATGTAAAAGACACAAGAGGTTTTAAGTGGTTCGGAGACTCAAGCTCCTAATCCACTCTTCTACTTTCAACTAGCGAGATTTCCACTAAGGAAGGGCGACACCACAAATCTCTGATTCCTTGAGGCCGTGACCTTGGGACTTGATTCACTAAGAACTCTTCAAGGCCAACAACCTTGGGACTCTTCTAGTTCCCCTAGGAACTCTTCAAGCCCAATGAGGCTTTGAACCGTTTAGTCCCTCTAGACAAGGACCCTTTGGCCCTGCTTCATTTAGTCCCTCTGGACAAGGACCCCTCAGGCCCTGGCTTCGTTGAGTTGTTTGGTTGTTGTTGTTGGAGTCGGTGCTGAGATGCAAAGATGTCTTCATGCTCTGAACATCTTCTATCCCTAGCAGCTTTGCTTGATCATCCTTGAAGAGCAGTTGAGTGTTGCATGATGCTTAGCTTCTTAGGTTGCTCAACTACTCCGTATGACCCCTTGATGAACTTCCTTGAAGATCATTCTCCTTGGTACTTGATGGCTGCACATGAGAGGCTTCTAAAATGACTGTAAGCTCTTCTGCAAGGTACTTAAAAGCTTTCTCATGCTTGACACCAAGATGGCTTTTGTGATCTCCCTTCTTGCTACTCGATGCCTTCCCATGATGGACTTGTTAAGTTTACCGTAAGCTCTTCTCTGTTGTACTTAGAGTCTTCCCATGATGGACATCCAGAAGGCATGATGCTCTTCTTTTCTCAGTGATTCGAACACTCTTCATGTAGTAGAGCTCTCACTTCTACATAGTAGAACTCACACTTCTACTTCTTGCTTGATCTGACTTTTGAGTTTTCTTGGTGGATCGTAGAGTGAGCCTCTGGACTCACTATCACTTGATTCGATCAGTCCACCTTCTCTCCAAAACTCACACTAGCAGCCTTTGATCTTTGAAACTCTTCTAAATTTATACATCTTCCCAATTCTTCCGTTGGAAAGTAGCCGTTGGAAGTTATTCAAACGTCTTCGCAGATCTTGAGTTGCTTGAGGTAGACCGCTTGATGTGACATGTCATACTCTTTCTGACACTGCAGTCTACTGTTTCACCTGCCCTGTCAGATGTATCACTTTACTGTCTTGGGCATGTTGAAGACTTTATCTCTTCTGATTTCTAGATCAGATGTTGTCCGTTTGCATTGATGCTCTCAATAAGCACTTGTTCGAATATTACTCTTCAGATTGAATCATTGCCAATGCTTCAGTCTTCAGGTATTCGAACTCTATGATTCTGATGCATGTCTTCAAGGACCTGATCATAGTGTCTTATTGAGTGTTGCTCGTTGGTTGGTAGAGTTAACACTACGATCTGGAAGAGTGTTGATTGGATCTTCAATGTAGAACACCCCTTCCTTGTATTATGCGGTGCTTCAATACTTACTTGCTTTGCTTTGGTTCGGTTCTCGGATCTTGATGGCACGATTCCTTATCCACGGTCCCTTTCGAATATTAAGACACTTGATTTGTGGTGCGTCCCAATTTTACTTTCTCCTTGTGATCTCCGTTCACTTATCATCAATGATCTGACACGACACTTAATCACTTTAGCCTTGCTTTTTAGAGGCTGACCAGTATCTCAGTTCACTTTCCATCAGTCCCTTCTTTGTTTGGCAAACACTACGATCTTGGTTACTTCCAAGGTCGTTGTCTTCTGTTCTCTTGTTAAGAACTGCATTAACTGACTTTTCCTTAGTCATTCTTTGAAGTCTTCTTTGAATCATCTTGTGGAAGACTTCATCACGAATGGCCTTTCAACTCAATCTTGATCTTTGATTGGATTGTTGCTTAGTTCTCTCCGCTAGCTTTGTATGTCATTCGTTGAGTGCTTTACGGTTCCCTCTTCGTGGATTGCATCTTTGCAGTGCCAACCAGAGGCTTCGTACCTTTGGATATTCTGGGAGTGCTCATTTGTTGAGAACCGTATCTGCTCTACGATCCTGACTTAGCATTATGAGCACTTCTTTTGGAGTCATAATTCTGCACTCTACAATTCAGCTTCGGCTGTGCAGACACTACGATCCCGAGATCAGATCTTGACACTCTATGATTTCTGCCTTGTGCTTGTTGTCTTTATCTGATCTTGCCCGACTATGATCTCTGCATTCATTCAGTGGACTCTATGATCTCAGAGTGTAGCCTACGATCCTTGTCTTGGCTTTGGCATCGCTAGACTCTACGACTCTGAGTGTAGTCTATGTTTCATACTTGGCTTCGGTAGATGGTCGTTCGGCTTGTAGATAGGCTGTCTCTACAATTCTGAACATGACTTCCTCAGCACACTACGATCCCGAGGAAGCTCTTCTCGACACACTACGATCCTTCTTCATTTCTCCTGGAAGTCTACGAACTCCGAGATCTCACTATCTTGCATACTCCTATTCTGCCTCGATAGCTCCCGAGTTGACTCCAACTCTCCTGGTAGACTACGACTTTTGGTGCAGTGCTCGACGATCAGACAAGCCTATCTATTACAACATAAGATCAGCCTAACATGCTTGATCTTTCTATATTTATAGTCCTTGTACATCATTTCTTTTTAAGGATTTCACAAAGCTGTTTTGCTTATGTAGGATCAAACTAACATATTTGATCAATTCATTCTAAGTCCTTGTACATATATTTCTATTATCTATCAAAGGACTTTACAGCTTTTCTTCATACAAGCATACTTGCATATTCATTCATATATATATATATATATATATATCATAATCAAATCATATATTAAATAGGAATATCATTCACATGTTTATTCCTGATAGAATATATTATATTTTATTAAATATTATATTATTAAAGTTGAAAAAAAGGAAATGTCAGAATTTTTTTTCCTCCGTGACGCTTTCGTCCGAAAACCTACTGTTGGTCTATGATAATTTTTTTCTAAATAGTATCCTTTCATTCTCCTATTAATAGGATGCTTAGTTAGAATTGAAAATCACACCAAAATCAGAGAATTCTTCTTCTATAATATTGAGCGTATTTCTTTCGAGTTTGAGAAAGTTTTTAGCGTAGAAAACAGTATAAGTTTTCTTTAAGAATATCCCAACTATACCAGTTGGAATACTCTTCTTTTCAAAGTAAGGGATGTTATTTTTTTTCAATATTCATATGAAATAATATTTTCTTCTATAATCTGTAGTATGTAAGTAATATTATTTCGCTTCAGATTTCGAATTCTATACTCATTTTGTTAAAGTTTTGGCTTCTATACTCCATGAAATTAGTAGAATATCCTTGATATTTGCGCTTCCTCCTGAAGTTACTATTCACAGGGTACTATTCACTTGGTTACTATTCACCCGGGATATTATTCATGACAAAAATTGATTCTTTTTCGGTCCAAATCATTTTTGATACAATATTATTCTTGAATTTTACTCCACAAAGCAGTATCATGTTGACAATTTTGGACATTATTGAATTCTGGATAAATTAAATTATAAATCTTTAAAAATTTATCCTTTACTTTCTTTTAATTGAATTCTTATATCATTGTCATCATCTTCATGCTTATATTGTTATGAAAGTCATCTTTGGCCCGTAGTGCATAGATGACTTGGTATGATTATGACCAGGGATTATTCGGTATACTCATGACGGTAATGTTACAAATGATGTGGTAAAAGTCCTCATTTGCCCTGTAGTGCATTTGATGTACAGTTGTTGGCATGATCATGACCATTGATGAAAATACGAATATCCTTCGCCCGTAGTGCATGGATAATTTGTGGTCGTGATACAAATGAATATCGTTGGCCATAGTGCAGGGGCGATTCGATGATGTGGATTATTTATTAAGCTTAGTCTGCCATGAAACACCTTAGTCATGGGTTTTTCGGTGGACTTCTTCATCTCAGCTTTTTCTACCCACTTGGAGATTTGATCGAACAAGATAGCTCCAAAGTTGATTTGTTTCTTCAGAACTATTGTTGACATTATCTTCAACTGTTGGTCAAGCACCGTGTCATGTGCAGTGTCCTTGCACAGTATGCATTTTCCAACTATTTCAACAAGGAACTCGTATTCCTCTGGAAATTCCTTCTTCTTCATGTCTTTCAGACTAGGGTTTCTTTGGTACCCCATGATCTCCTTTGCTTATTCCGTATCAACATCATCAAGGGTCTTCAGTCCTTGGTTAGGAAAACCTAGGCATTGATTTAGGTCAGATGATTTCAGCTTTAGAGACTGACCTTTGACTTTGGTAGAAAGGGTTCCAAAGTTTATTGAAGTATTTGAGTAGAATTCTTTCACCAGGTCAACATACACTCGAGTGATAGCCTCAAGGCATTCTGAGAATCCAGCTTTCTTCACAAGTTCGAGAATTTCTCTGAACCTATTTTTGGATTTCTCAAACGACTTGGTTCCATGCTGAATGCTAGTGATAACTCGCCAGTTTTCCATTTGAGCAGTTCGAAGAATGTTGGTATTTGATTTAGAGAGGTTTGTGAGAGATGGATGATTGTGATTTGATAAAGATCTGGAGTGTTAATTTGTTCTTGCTCTTAAGAGGATTTTAGGGTTTAAAAATGAGAGGGAGAAAGGTTCGATAGCTTTTGATAACTGTCTGCAGATTTGAAATTGTCTTTATGGAAGTTCCTTTTAACTCTGCATAACTAGTGATATGACAACCGACCATTGGTTGCACGATGCTCAGTAATGAGTTTTAACTCCCTATAACTTTTCAGTTAGATATTTCCTTTCAAAAGAGTAGACGTTTAAACAACGTGGCTTTGATCGTTGACCTTTTGATTCGTAGAGTAGCATAGTAAGGCAGCTGTGGACTCTACGTTTTCCTTTGTTGACTCAACGATCAACTTTTGAGAGATGCTGCAGTGGATGGCTTTGACTTTTATCCTCACTTTGATGCATCATATCTCACTCACTGATGTATTCGAACTTATCTCTTTATTTTGAATGGTTGAGCAATTGTCTCATTTTCCAAGCTCCTTATGAACTGGAGTACCCTTTGGTAGGACTACGATCATCAAGTTGTCTTCTACGATCGCTGAGGTTGCACTGTGATCGTGGAGTTCTCTTCAACCTCGACTCTACGATCGTTGATTGACTTGGTCCTTGAGATGAATTTGATCAAGCAATTTTCTGGGTTAAGGTAGCTCAGGAAGGGCCAACCTCTTAGAGTGAACTAAGGGTCAGGTTTGTCCCTGAGGCGCTTTCCAGATGAAATACTTTGGAAGTGATTTGTAATGATATCTCATTTGACCTTTTCTGGTGGGGAGGTCCTCTACCAACTTTGGACAATTGCATTTGTTGTATTCGTGGTGCCCTCCTGCTTCTACACTGCCATCAGATGTTTGATCGTAGGCACTCCACGATTTTGAGTTGGGTGGCTGAAAGGTTATCAATAGTACGTTTTGAGACGTTCCTACTAACTATGGATCTTCATTTGGTTCATCCGCCACTGAAATTTAAATAGGTACACTTAGAAGGGGGGGTTGAATAAGTGTAGGCACAAACTATGTCCAACTTTTATTTCTTATCAAAAATTCCTTGAGTGTTTAATGCAGCAAGCTGGATTACTGATATGGATAGAATGCTGGTTGCTGGATAAATAACAGAATATTCGAGTATAGAATGCAATTACACAAACACCAGAATTTTTACGTGGTTCAGCCCCTATCCTCTATTCTAGTGGCCTAATCCACGTCCAATACCAACTAGTATTGGAGACTCTCTTAATTAATTAACTTTGTTTACAATTAAACCCCTTTACAAGACAAGTTTCATAACCTTTGAGTACTTATACTCCCCTAGCACCTTTGCTCCCCGTGCACCTATGCACCCTTAAGCACCTATGCTTCCTTGAACTTGCTTGCAAAACCTCTAATCCAACCCAGATTAGAAACCTTAGACTAACAACTTAGTCTACCACATGTTTAGAGAATTGATCAATGATATGACACCAAAATAAACTATGATCAAAGCAATAATTATATCAACAATTCAAGGCTCAACTAGAATGCAATGATCAAAGTATATCACCGATTTAAGCTCATGAGACTTAGCTGAAAATATAGTCAATTTAATTACCTAGCTGCTTGTATGCTTGCACTCAAAATAATAAAATATCTTTCAAGTATATTAGTGCAAAGATTAATCTCAGTGAATAAAGAATTGAAGAGATATCACCAATTAGATGTTCACGAAGTAGCTGAAATTATAGTTAGTAGAATTGCTCAGTAGCTTGTATGCTTTGTGATATCAGTATGTGTTTTTCTTGTTCTTTTCTCGTTAAAGAAATCACTTCATTTATAGGCTTTTCTAAAGTATTACCGTTGCTTGTTGTCTATGCGTGATATGATCGTTAGAGACAGTATGCACAAGTCACGTAATACATAGACTGTCATCTGGAGATTGTGCCAAAGATCAAGACATCTAATATATGTATATTAGTATATGACACGTCATGATTTAGTATACAATATAGACATATCTTAGTGATGACTGAGAGAATCTTGCTTAAGAGAGTCCATCACGTTTAGTCTATATCTTTTATGATTTCTGCATTTAGTAACCATCTTGTCATATGGCAGCTTTCTTTTTGGCAATTATCGGATATAATCAATTATCATCACGAAGCAGATTTTCTTTAACATAACAATCTAGTGATGTTCCTTAATTTGAGCTTTTATATAAAGCATGATATTAGCTAGTTACCTTAGTTGATTGCCCAGAATTAAAGTCTTTGAATCATGAGGCACGATTTATGATGCATGAATCATGAGGCACGATTCAAGTTGATGAATAATTTATGGCATGGTATTTAATCAACCATTTACTCCAGATTTCTATATATATATATATATATATATATATATATATTGGTTAACAATATTTGATTCCTTAATTTATGGTGAGCAATTTTGGTCATGCATATCAGGGACTAGTGAATTACCATATGACATCAAATATGTTACTACAAGTATTTATGCAATGCACATGTCCTAGAGTACTCATTTTTAGGAACACTTAAAATTTTCATCATTTAAGAAACATTTCCATATTAATTTTAGGAACCCAATTAATGTAGATTTGCCCTCACTAATTAGCTTTCCAAAAGTTATTCCAATTAATTGATCCATGCTAATTGATTCTAAAGATATGAATATTGATTTGCTAAATTTTAAGGAAAGTTCAATAAATTCAAGAATAACTCAATCCCAAGATATATGGTATAGATTTATGTAAAGAATCAAAATCTATTTTAAATTAATTCCTTTAATTATGGGAATGTTTCAAAATTAACTTTTCAAAAATTACTCCAATTATTGATCCATGATAATTGATTATGAAGATATGCAAATATAACTTGCTTAATCAATTTTAAGGAAAGTTCAATCAATTAATAAATCATAGAAAACATAATGAATAACTTAATTAATATTTGATCCTTATTAATTTTGAAAGCTTAATTAAATATTTTCATAATTAATCTTTAATTAATTAATCATTTTAATTTATTCCATAATTAATTAATGATGCAATGCAATGCAAATCCTAGAGCCTTGATTGAGAAATAATTAAAGTTAGAATCTTACATTTATTTCCTAATGACTCAAGCAATTCTTCAAGCCTTCATGTCTTCAATCCTTTAATACATCAAAGCTTCAAGAATTCTTTTAATATCATTTATTTCCTAATGACTCAAGCAATTCTTCAAGCCTTCATGTCTTCAATCCTTTAATACATCAAAGCTTCAAGATTTCTTTTAATATCCTGTAAATGCATGAGTAAACATTTTAGTACAATAGGAAAGTCATCATCAAAACCTAAGGTTGGAATATGACCAAGTCAACAGCCACAAAGTTTTGGGACTCTGTAGCTGGTACATCTCTTCATAGTAAAACTCAGTGCTATTGTTTCTCAGCAGATCACTGCTCAGCATGGTTGATGCTGTTTTCTCAACTGTGATTCCCTTTTTGACATATGTATTAGAAGGCAGCGTTGCAAATCTCCTTCTGACTGGAATCACCATTATCACTTAGATCTCCTTGTATCGTAGACATAGATATTTTTAGGACTGATCACTCTACGATCCTTTGACAACACTACGAACGTAGTCTCCTTTGACAGTCTTGTGCATGTGATGTTCTGCTTCTATAATGAAGTCCTCTTGACTGATGCTCGATAATCCTCTGTTATAAGCTCCCTTGAGGATTCTTCTCATATAGCATGTTTTGCTTGATTTCAGCATATAGGACTCTTTTCACCTTGGGTTGAATGGCCTGCTTCCGTATATAGATTACCAGCCATGTGAGCTCCATTCTGGTTAACTTAGAGGGTCTTCAAGGACAAGCTTGGACATATAGAAATTTTATCAGAATCTCTTCTAAATAGTCCATAGCCTTCTGCTGGTTGAGTCTTCTTGACTGAAGTCTTCTACTTCAGCATTCCTTAGTGTTGTCAGACTGACCAAGTACCTGCATGTTTAAATATATTTCTATTCTTGGTACCCATAATTAAATGGGTCCTGCTAGGTTAGTTTTCTAAACCCTTGTTCCTCTTATTTGGATAATCATCACATTTATCACCAACATCATATTCATGCACAAGACTAGTTATAGATAATACATTTTGATATGCATGAAGGTGAATGTGTGTAAGATTTGACATTTAATAACACACTCTTTATCTTTGATGGTTTCATCATTTGCTGGGTTATGTTCACAATGTTTAAGTGTTCACAGAGTGAGAATCAACTCTACGATTTAAGAGTATCTAGTTGATTCATGGAGGTCATCAGTTTTTATATATCATCAAGATACTCTTTTAGAACTGATCATACTCTGTGTGTTATCAAACACTTAGAACAAGGATTTGTACATACATACTAGCCCACCAGCAAAATTACTTCACATCCAATTAATTTGACCTGTGATGCTCTTATGACCCATTTCAGATTTCCTTCAAGATGTCATCTTCAACCTAAAACTTGGACGGAGAGAAAGTTTATAGACTTTTGAGTTTACATCCTCAGAGTACTTTCTCTCTTCACCTTTTTGGGTAGATTATGACTTCTAGACTGAAATCTGTTATGGTTCATAAAAGGGTGCTTTTATGATGAACACATGTAATAGTGAGGAACCGTACCTTTTTACTGTCAGTTACTTAACAGTCATTTATCTTTAATGTACTCAGTTTAGGCATTGATGTGCCTAGCATCACTTTTGCTCCTGACAGCTTATTGCTCGTGTTGGCCTTTAATCAATCAGTCGTGGTCTTGAAGATGTAGGCCAATAGAATCTCAGCATTAAAATCTTTGACATCCTTTACTTCACAAAGTTTTCACCCATCTGCTGGTTGGCCAGGCATAAGTTTGAGAAGATCTTCTTTCTTATCTTGATAAGCTTTTCTTAGCATGAATGGCCTTTTCACTTTTTAGGCTGGTGGATGCTTAACTCTTTGTCTTTGATGTCTCTTGAGCTCTCTCGTCTAGTCTTCAGACTATAAGATTGACTGCAGGAAAGGATTGGTCTTTTTGATGTAGCATTCGAGAACATGGACCAATCTCAGCAGCTTCAGGTTTATATACACATTTAACCTATACACAATATTTCCAACGTGTGAGCTCATCTGCATATAACAAGTTACTTACAACTAAACTAAGTTTAGAACAATGTTTGTGCTTGGGATCAGACTCAAAGCGATTAGCTTTTGAATATAGCATGAGAACCTGCTTTGATACCAATTGTTAGTTCCCAGTAGGCACAACAGATCTAGAAAGGGGGGGGGGGGGGGTTGAATAGATCCTTTTTATTTCAAATACTTTTCTCTTTTATTTTGTATTGCTATTACATTAGCAGATGACAAACATAAGAATCTTTTCAAGCACATCGGAATAAGTAAAAGATCCCCTTCATTGATATATTCATAATCAAACATACATTGTTCGTAGAGTTAGCTTGGTTGTAAGCAGTTAAAACATACATAGCAGTTATAGCAGTTATAGTACATAATGTAAATGACATATTGTAAAAGACACAAGGGGTTTTAAGTGGTTTAGAGACTCAAGCTCCTAATCCACTCTTCTGCTTTCAACTAGAAGGATTTCCACTAAGGAAGGGCAGCACCCTGAATCACTAAGATTCCTTCAAGGCGGCTGACCTTGGGATTTCAAATTCACTAAGAACTCTTCAAGGCCGTGACCTTGGAACTCCTCTAGTTCCCTAGGAACTCTTCAAGCCCAGCAGGCTTGGAACTTCGTTTCGTCCCTCCGGACAAGGACCCCTCAGGCCCTGGCTTCATTTAATCCCTTCGGACAAGGACCCCTCAGGTCATGGCTTCTGTTGAGTTGTTTGTTTGTTTGTTGGAGTTGGTGCTGAGCTGCTAAGATGTCTTCATGCTCTAAATATCTTCTGTACTTAGCAGCTTGGCGTGATCATCCTTGAAGTGCAGTTGAGTGTTGCATGATGCTCAGCTTCTTCAATTACTCAACCACTTCGGATGATCCCTTGATGACTACTTTGAAGATCGTTCCTCTTGATACACGATGGCTACACATGATGGGTTTCTAAAATGACTGTAAGCTCTTCTGCTAGGTACTTAGAAACTTTCTCATGCTTGCCACCATGATGGCGTTTGTGATCTCCCTCGTTGATACTTGATTTCTTCCCATGATGGACACTAAGATGACATGATGCACTTCTTTCTCTCGACAGTTCTGAACACTCTTCTTGTAGTAGAACTCTCACTTCTACATAGTAGAACTCTTACTTCTATTTCTTCCTTTGCATGTATCTGAGTGTTCTTGGTGGATCGTAGAGTGAGCCTTCGGACTCACTATTTCACATGATTTAGAACAGTCCACCATTACTCCAAACTCGAAAACTCCAGCAACCCTAGATCTTTGAAGCTCTTCCTGATATACTCCTTCCCAATCCTTCTGTTGGAAAGTAATCGTTGAAGGCTATTCAAATATCTTCACAGATCTCGAGTTGACAGAGGTAGACTGCTGATTTGACATGTCATACTTTATCTGACATTGCAGTCTACTGTTTCACCTACCCATCAGAGATGTAACTTTAATGTCTTAGGCAGGTCGAAGACTTTTATTTCCTTCTTCTGATTTCTTGATCAGAGGTTGTCCTTTTGCATCGATGTTCTCAATAAGCACTTGTCCGAATATTACCCTTCAGATTGAACCGTTGCCAATGCTTCAGTCTTTAGCCATTCAAACTCTATGATTCTGATGCATGTCTTCGAGGACCTGATCGTAGTGTCTTGTTGAGTGTTGCTCATTGACTGGTAGAGTTAACACTACGATCTTGAAGAGTGTTGATTGGATCTTCAATGTAGAACACCTCTTCCTTCTATTGTGTAGTGCTTCAACACTTCTGTTTCCTTTGACTGTTCTCAGATACTGATGGCTTGACTCCTTTGATCTGGCTCCTTCTGAGTAGCAAGACACTTCAGATTTGTGGCGCATCCAGCTCGCTTTCTCCTGGTGATCTCCCATTCACTTATCATCAATGGACTGACCCTACACTTAATCACTTTAGCCTTGTTCTTCAGAGGCTGGCCAATATCTCTGTGCACGTTCCATCAGTTCTTTCTTTGTTTGGCAAACACTACGATCCTGGTAGCTTCCATGATCGTTGTCTTCTGTATGCTTGACAGCTACTACACTTGCTGACTTTCCTTAGTTAGTTACTGAAGTCTTCTTCTGATCTCCTTGTGGAAGACTTCATCTCGAATGGCTTCACAACTCAATCTTGATGTTGATTAGGTTGGTGCTTAGATCTTCTGTTTAGCTTGTATGCCATTCGTTGAGTGCTCTCTAGTTCCCTTCAGGTGGGATGTATCTTTGCAGTGCCAACCAGAGGCTTTGTTCCTTTGGATATTATGGGAGTGCTCATTTGTTGAGAATCGTATTTGCTCTACGATTCTGCCTTGGCATTGTGAGAACATCTGTTGAGGTCGTAGTTCTGCACTCTACGACTCAGCTTCGGTTTTGCAGACACTACGATCCTAGATCAGATCTTGACACTCTACGATTCCTGCGTTGTGCTTGTTGTCTTTATCTGATCTTGCTCGACTACGATCTCTGCATGTAATCAACAGACTCTACGAACTCAGAGTGTGATCTATGATCCTTGACTTGTCGGCATCAGTAGACTCTACGACTCTGAGTGTAGTCTACGTTTCTGACTTGGCTTGGCGGGAGAGGTTGGTCGGCTCAGTGGCGAAAAGTGTCTCTCACGATTCTGAACATGACTTTCTCAGCAGACTTCGGTCTAGAGGAAGTTCTACTCGACGCACTACGATCTTTCCTCGTCTCTCCTGGCAGTCTACGAACTCCGAGATCTACTATCTTGTAGACTACGATTCTGCCTTGATAGCTCTCGAGTTACCCTTGACTCTCCTGGCAGACTACGATTTCTGGTGCAGTGCTCGACGATCAAACAAGCCTATCTATTACATCATAAGATCAACCTAACATGCTTGATCTTTCTATGTTTATAGTCCTTGTACATCATTTCTTTTTAAGGACTTTACAAAGCTGTTTTGCTTATGTAGGATCAACCTAACATACTTGATCAATTCATTCTAAGTCCTTGTACACATGTTTCTATTTTCTATCAAAGGACTTTACAGCTTTTCTTAATGCAAGCATACTTGCATATTCATTCATATATATATCATAATCAAATCATATGTAAATAGGAATATCATTCATATGTTTATTCCTGACAGATAGTAGATATCATGCTCTACTTGACTCTTCTAATGGATTGCTTGGTCAGCTGAAGTTAAACTTGATGTTTATTATATTTTATCAGTGTAACACTGTTAAAGGGTAACGATAATTTATTCTGCATTATCTTAGGCGTAATATTTCTTACTGGGCTAGTTGAGCTCACCCTTTGCTTTCATTGTTCTCTTCAGGAAATGAGAATATTTCTGGGACTAGTCGGGGAACGGAGTAACGGTCCAGATGTTTGCATTAGTAGTCCTCACTATTCTATGAAATAGTGTGATAATAAATGTATTGAGGACTTATTTTGAGTTTGAATATTGTCTAGAAGACAATATTTATATTAAAACTCACAGCTCATGTTGTATATTTAAGTTTTTTATTTGTATTATGTACCATGTATTTGGCGACTCAGAATGGGTGATGTATACCTATTTTGGGGGCGTCACAATGTTTGTATGCCCGGACCGTCGGTCCGTGGCTTTTATTGTTTATATATATATATATTATTGAGTTATCTTGATTGAGCCTGAATATAATATTCGGAGCGTTTACTGCTTTTATATATATAAATACTTATATATATTGTTATCATCAAACTCTGTTTGATTGAGCCTGGATTTTTATGCAGAGCGTTTACTAGTTTATATATATATATACCCGCATGGAGTTTACTTCGTGGCAGTTGATCGTTTTTTTATATATATATTTACATTTAGTCCCGTCTGGAGTTTACTTCGTGACGGTTGATCGTTCATATATATATATATATACATATATATATATATATATATATATAACTGTTTACAGCTTTCATATAAACTGCATCATCATGTGAGCCTAGGAATCATGATATCACAGATTCAGTCTCCTGAATCTAGATTCGGTTCTCATGATGGACATTTTCAGGTGTGACCAGCTTGTAAATTATTTACGGTGTTTGAATTTCTTTAGGCGACTCTAATGGCCACAAGGCATTCGGCACTGCTTTTTATCTTATTTTCTCGAAGATGCTTCGCATCTCGAAAATAAAAGTAATTCAGCCGAACATATAATAAAATGGAAGTATCAAAGGCCTCATTTACTATTGAGCATAAGGGTTTGAAAAACCTCTTTTACAAAATATCATTGATATATCTTGTTAAAATTGAACATTTATACAAAATTCAAACCTTTTGTATATAGGTGCAAATGAGGCATAACACTATTTCCAGATAACTGCACATAGACCTACACACACACACACACACACATTCAGATAAATGTTTAAAATGAAAAGTAGCGATCACCGTGTTACCACGGATGTCGGGGGGTGCCTAACACCTTCCCCTCGCATAACCAAGCCCCCGGACCCTAACGAATCTCGATTTCACAAACCAGCTACGCAGTGTCACATCACTTAGTCTATATGCAAATCTTTTCTCGGTTGAGTTAGTGCAACTATTTAAAAATACCAATTGGCGACTCTTACATTCCCAATCGTCGACATATACATGTTGAATCTTTTCACTACTTATTTTTTCAACCAAATCTCACCTAACATGAGAACACCAAAAGACAAGAACAGAAAAGGGGCAAAAAAAAATCCCGACGTCGACAAAAACATGCATTAGTTTAACATACTTCCCCAGTAGAGTTAAAATTGCATGCATGTTAAATGCCTAGACTCTTCAAAAAATTTCCCCAGAGTCTCCTTTTTAAAACGGACTATCCGTATGCACATAGGTATGACTAGGTGGCCATTCAGTAGTACACCAACCCAAAATTATGGGCATTTCATATGTATGATAAACATTAAGGATAAACTCACCATAGAAGCCAAATCACTAGTTGTATCTTACTTGAAAATCTATGCTCATTTGTCCTTAAATAGGATAAATAAAATAGCCAAAAAAATGTAAAATGACTATTTCAGAAATTAGTTTTCTTTCACATCAGAATGTACAACATGGTAAAATACAAACATTTACTAGGCCCATTCATTTTTATCAAGTCATATGTGCAGACATACTTGATACATTGCATTTAAACCTATACTGCATGGAATCTAACGTTCTTGCGGTCAAAAATTGAAAAGAAAGGATGTAAACGTTACCAGAGTTGTGCAGAATATTTGTACGGTGATTGATTTTGTAAAAAGTAGCCCGAACTGAGTAGATCTGAGCTAGAAGGTTCGGATTTTTCAGAGGCGTTTAAGTTGAAATTGACTTTGAAGGGCCAGGGGGAGTATAAATCCACCCGCGATCTGCTGCGAGTCTACCTGCGGCAGCTATAGGTAGACCCGCGGTAACCTAGGGTGGGCCATACCCCTTCCATCTTGATCAAATTTGAGTTATAGCGGAGATCCCTGAAGCTGAAAAGTTAAATCATGAAAAAAAGGTTCTACGCGATTGAGCAGAAAGGGCCTAAAACCCTGAAACGGGGTGTCAACTTTCGAAGTATAAAAAAATCTTCTGCAAACCATTGGTGACAACTCCAGTGTAGCATCGGAGAAGGATCCGGTGATTTAAACTGTTGGTGACATCTCCAGCGTAGCATCGGAAAATGTTCGGTGGTGAAAGTCGTTGAAAGCTAATTCAGCGAAGATCAGAGAATCCGATATTCCAAACTATGACGCCCCAAATTTGAGTTCTCTATCTTCGAATTCAGTGCTCACGATCCATCTATAACATGCACATTTTATAAACTATTGCGAAATATTAAACATACATCGTTCATCATAAAAAAAAACTTGCAACATCGTTCCTAGGTTTTCTTAACCTTAAGCTAAACGTACCCTGAATAATATAAAAAGTTTATCTAATCAAATTAGATCAAAGTAAAATAACTTAAACATTCTTATTTTAATACTCTTGAACTTTCCCCCTTCTTTTTTCCTTCCGGACGCCTTTGGTTTGACTGAAAGAAACGTCATGACATAGCAAGAGTAAGCAACTAATTTGCTTAGCAAGTTTAAATACAAGGGAGATATATCATGATTAGAAAAGAATTTATCTATCGATGTTCAACAATGAAAATCAATTGGGAAATAACATTTGATCAGATTCAATAATTGAATATTCGAATACTTGAATAATAGATACTGATTGGTTTGGAATAACCATGAACATATACGAAGGTTGTCAGTATTTAAACTAGACCTTTTAATAAGTTTTGGTAATCAAGGGGATCAACCTTTCATACCCGGTAAATTATGCATAAACACTTAATAAACGAGCAATAATTGTTTTCCAATTTAATGCTTTAGTAAACCTGTTCTTTTTCTCAGTCAAGAGTCCTTATCAAATCAATTGAATAGGATCAGCTTTTCAATTGTATTTGATTTAACAAATTTAAACATGTTTGATCTAGCTGATACACCTAGCATAGATCTATCTCATAAACAGTTCATGAATGAAAGAACTTTACTTAATTCGCAGTTCAATAAATATAGAACAGGAATTCAATTGGACAAAGTGTGAATTTCAATAATCATTATAGATGTGAATAATTAACAATAATTATTCACTAACATGCTTTGAAAATAATAACTCAAGTTTGATTTAGGAAACTTGCCTCGTCTGCGGTCTACTACTAAGAAATTAAATTTATTTGCTTAAGTAGTTTAAACTATCTTCCTTTGGAACACCTATCATTGATCTTCCAATTAGTCATAGTATAACATACATTATTTAATATCTAATCACATAAATAAATAATAGATAGTACATTTAATTCTTAGAAATATTATCATGCTTTGATAATACTATTATTAGATAACAATTATCTTAAATTCATCTAATATTATTACCCTTAATAATATTTTATTTACTTCTTAGTACTATTAATCAACTAATAATACTTTATTCACTTACTAATATTATTAACCTCTTAATAATATTTTAATCAATTTCTAATATTCTTAACACTTACTTCTTTTACTAATATTATTACTCATTTAATAACATCTTAATCCTTAACTAATATTTTAGTCATCTCTTAGTATTATTAATTAATTAATAATACTTTAATCATTTGCTAATTTAGTAACCATTTAATAATATTTTAATATCTTATTAATATTATTAATTTCTTAATAATATTTTATTACCTTACTAATATTATTAACCCTTAATAATATTTTAATCATCTAATAATACTTTATTCTAACATTATTAATCAATTAATAATATTTAATATCATGTTTTCAATTATATCAATATTTTAATCTAATATTATTATTCTTTTAAAATATTTTAATCTAATATTATTATTCATTTAATAATATTTTAATCATCTACACATGCTTTAATTCAAAGATTATCCAACATTAAATAATATTGTAATCCAAATATTATTAAATACTTAATAATACTTTAATATAATATTATTAACCATATAAAAATATTTTAAGCATTTATTACATTTATAAAAAATTTATTTTAATTGTTTACCCTTTAATAAATCATTTATTTAATCATCCTTAAATGTCCTAAACATAACCTTTCATCACAAATTACCAAAATACCCTCTGGAAATTAGCACTTAACATATTTAGGGTTCCCATGTCAAAAAATCCCATTTTTACCATTTACGAAATCCCCAAACTAATTATTTTCATTTATTCATAATACAACCATTTACATGAAAAATACAAAAACACTTTCAAAAATTCTTAGCTATTGGGAAATAATAGTATATCAGTCCCACATGAACATATATTTTTTTTGAAATTTTTAATTTACATTTAGTATTTTTAACGTGCTTAAAACATCCGAATCTTGCAACTTTTTTCATAAATCGTGTTGTCCAAATATTCCGAAACTTTCAGGGTATTTTTCTGGTATATACATGTACTCCCAGTAAATATTTCATAATTTTTGGCTGCACACAATAAGAGTTATTCCCCTTTACTTATTAGGTAGTCCCTTTTTGTAAAATCCATATCTCCTAATCTACACATCCAAAAAATGTTCATTGTTCTTTCTAAATGCAGATAACTCATCAAAGTATCTTCCCAAATTTTTTCAGAATTTTAAAAATACAGAAAATGGATGAAACTGCCCTTTCCATGAAGTGGCAAGAAATTGTCCAGAAATTTATTTGTTCAACATGGACTGTTTTGACGACAACAACCCTTAAAGCTTGTAAATAAGTATATTTGCATGCTACCACTTGGGTTTACTAGTTAACTTGCATATCTAGCACCCCCCCAATGACGGATTACAAATAGGAGGTGTAGATCTCAAGTTATACATGATTCAAGTGAAGAAAAGTTGGGGGGTTTTGTGACACCCCCAAAAATAGGTATACATCACTCATCTTGAGTCGCCAGATACATGGTACATAAATACAAATACAACTATCGTGTAAAATATGACAAAACATAGCTGAGAGTTCAAACAATAATATTACCTTCTAGACAATATCCACTCTCAATAGAGTCTGTATTACATTTATTATCACACTATTTCACAGAATAGTGAGGACTACTAATGCTATAATCTGGACCGATCACTCCGTTCCCTCGACTAGTCCCAAATTTATATTCTCATTTCACAGAAGAGAAACGGTGAAAGAAAGGGTGAGCTCAACTAGCCCAAGAAGAAATATTATGACTAAGAAAATGCAGAATAAATTATCATTAGCCTTCAACAGTGTTAAACTGATACAATATAACAAACATCAAGTTTAACTGCAGCGGAACAAGCAATCCATTAAAAGAGTCAAGTAAAGAATAAAATCTACTATCTTCTATGATTTAAAAAGGTTTTTCATCACTTTTATCACTGAGACTCAGCTTAATAAATAATCCACATCATCAAATCATCCCTACACTACAGGCCAAGGATATTATTTAGTATCACGACCATAAATTATCCATGCACTACGGGACAAAGATAATCGTGTTTTCATCAACGATCCTGATCATGCCATAAAACAATTCATCTTTGCACCCTTGGCCGAAGAGAATCCATAGCCATAATCATACCAAAAACTGTCGATCAATGCACTACGGCCAATGAGGATTTTTACCACATCATTCATCACATTAAGGTCATGATTATACCGAATAATCCCTGGTCATAATCACACCAAGTCCATCAATGCACTACGGGCCAAAGATGACTTTTACCACATCATTTGTAACATTACAGTCATGATTATACCGAATAATCCCTGGTCATAATCATACCAAGTCCATCTATGGACGTAAGCCACATATGACTTTCAACACAATATAAGCATGATGATCATGACAATGACATAATAATTCAATAAAACAAGTTCAAGAATTAATTTATCCAAGAACCAATAACGTCCAAACTGTCAACATGATAATTCTTTGTAGAGTAAAATTCAGGAATGCTCAGAAGAATATTTCCATGAAAAGATATTGGATGAAGCGAAAATATCAAGGATATTCCACTAATTTCATGGAGTATAGAAGCTAAAACTTTAACCAACTGAGTATAATAGAATATATGAAACTGCAAATGGATTTTCACCGCCATGAGGTAATCCACTTAGACATATCATTTCCACAATTTAATAAGGAATGAATACAAAGGATCATTCACCATACATGTGGTAATCCACATAGATAGGTTATTCTAACAGAATAATATAGAATGGAATAACAGAAGGATTCACCATGCGTGCGATAGACTACATAGATAGGTTATTCCCAACAGAATAATAAATAATGGAACCAGGTCCGGCGTAAACGCACAGACAGGATATTCCGACAGAATAATAAAGAACAGTATAATAAATAATGGAACTAGGTCCGGCGTAAACGCACAGATAGGATATTTCGATAGAATAATAAAGAATGGAATAATAAATAATGGAAGCAGGTCAGGCGTAATACGCACCGACATGATATTCCGACAGAATAATAAAGAACGGAATAATAGAAGAATTTCACCATGTATGCAGTACTTCGCATAAACAGGTTATTCCAACATAATAATAAAGAATGTAATAATAGAAGAATTTCACCTTGTATGCGGTACTTCGCATAGACAGGTTATTCCAACATAATAATAAATAATGGAATAATAGAAGAATTTCACCATGTATGCGGTACTTCGGATAGACAAGTTCTTCCAACATAATAATAAAGAATGGAATAACAAAAGTTCTCTTCATGAATACGAAAGAAATAATACCCCTTACGAGTACAACAAATAATATCCCTTACAGGTACAATAAATAATATCCCTTACCTTAAAAGAAGAGTATTCCTACTGGTAGACCGAGGATATACTCGAAGAAAACAAGTACTACGCTTAAAGCTTTCTTAAACTCTAAAGAAATACGCTCAAGATTATAGAAGAAGAACTCTCTCTATAGTTTCTCTCTCTAGAGTTTTAGTGAATTCGTAAGAAATAATGAAGGAATGAGCTTCTATTTATAGAAGAATGGACTGCATAGTAACTAATTCATGAATGGTCCAGATTGATTTACTTTAAACGGATGGTCCAGATTTAAAGCAATATCTTTTAAATAAAATATAATATATTCTATTTATAATCTAATAAAATGAATAACTTTATAAAAGTATTCTGTTTTATATAAAAAGATTTTACTATACAAAATACTATGCAGGCACTATGCAACACTATACATAATAAAATATAATATATTCTAATTATTGTCTAATAAAATAAACAACTTTATAAAAGTATTCAGTTTTATATAAAAAGATATTACTATGCAAAATACTATGCATAATAGAATATAATCTATTCTATTTATAGAATAACTTTATAAAAGTATTCTGTTTTATATAAAAAGCTTTTCTG
Source organism: Panax ginseng (assembly GCA_020205605.1). Lineage (NCBI taxonomy): Eukaryota > Viridiplantae > Streptophyta > Magnoliopsida > Apiales > Araliaceae > Panax > Panax ginseng. The sequence continues at coordinate 37,120,748 of CM035127.1, read as the reverse complement.
TTTTATTATATTAATAATAGTAATAAAACAAAACTGAGTGACTTATCACGTAAGTATCAATAATCAATACCGTGTGCTACTATGCAACCACACGTATTATTGTACTTTTACTATCAAGTATTTCAACAGTATTAACAGTAAAACTTCCGCCGTTATTTTTATAAAATATTTTTATCGCTTTTTCAATTCGACAACAATTCTGTTGCGGGGTCCACCAATGATTGTACCATTGTACGAATATTCCCCGACCAATCGAATATTATATAACAACTTGCATACTTTGCAAAATTTATAAATACTACCCACAACTATAATATTATATCAAATCCACACCATAATATTAAAAAAATTATTTCGAGAAAATTAAATCTTTATTCATAAAATCTGGGTTCTCACAATCTCTCCTTCTTATGGAATTTCGCCCTCGAAATTTACGTACGTACCTGGTATGCTGAAGAGGTGAGGGTACCTTGACTTCATTTCAGATTCTAACACTTGAGGTATAACCTTTGAGTGTCGAATATAATCCTTCTTATCCAAGATTTTAACATATATCTCCTCATACGTTAAATCATCCGCTATCTCGTCTGGTTCTAAATTAATAATGTGGTTCGGGTCCTCCATATATTTACGTAACATCGATACGTTAAAAACGTTATGAACACGCGACATATTTGGCGGTAAAATGAGTCTATAAGCCACAGTTCCTACTCGATCGATGATTTTAAATGGGCCACTTAAATCGAGGGTTGAGATTTCCTTTCTTCATCGATTCTTGCTTCTAGAATAACGCCCTCTTGAACCTTCTTCTTCACATTCATCAGCTCTGAGTATGTAGCTTGAGCGACTTTAACTTTATCGATTAAAGTCGATTCTACTTGTATATTCGTTATCTTCACGTGGGTTCGTATATTCCCACTTGTAAATGCATACGATCTTCTACTCAACACGTCAGCTACCACGTTCACTTTCCCACGATGGTATTGAATGGTACGATCTTAATCTCCAACAGCTCGAGTCAACGTCTTTGGTGCATGTTACGTTCATTTTAGTTGAAGAAATATTTGAGGGTTTAAGAAATGGGTTTTGTACTAGGGTCAATACAAAATTCGATTTCACGCTCTAGGGGTAGGCTAAGAAGTCTTCAAGAATACGTCAGGAAATTTATTAACGATAGAAATGTTATTCCAAACTGTGACTCTCATCCAAAACTTGGATAACACATGTAATGAAGGTTTCTCCTAACAGAGTTTCAACAAATAAATCAAAATTTCCCCGGAGTCAAATTTAAACGTTGAACGCAATCAAGAGAGATAAAAGAATGGGTAGAACTGATATCTAATAAGGTATAGACTTCGCAAGAATTTATAATTAACTAACCCGTGCTAACTTCGTTCGGGTTAATCGCTTTTTGAGAAGTCACAAAAAATGCTCTTCCTAAAACCACCGACTTTGTTTTGTTTGTATCCGCCTTTGGTGCTACTGTCCCAGCTGGACTTGACTTCACTATACGATAAAATCGAGCTAAATGACCTTCTCTTCTTTAAATTTCCACTTCTATTATCTTGGCCATGATTACCACCGAAGTGGTTACCATTCTTGGCATGATAATTTCCCCCACGATGATTATCATTGTTCCGATGGCTGTTGCCACCGGTAAGATTATTATCGTGTTGTTGGTCGTTACCTTTTGGTTGTGCTAACTCATTATCGCGCTCCAATAACTGAGCCATATTCAAAACATCTGAATATAAAGAAAATTTATGAGAAATGAGGTATTGACGTATATCGGGTTTCGAACCTCTTAAAAATATTCGCGTCATTCGCTCCTCATTATCGACCAAATGGGATGCAAACTGGGATAACTCCGCAAACTTAGCCTCATACTACGATACGGTCCTATTATTTTGCTCCATTGCTTATCTCAATATTTTCAGATGCTATTTTTAAACATTGTCACAAAATAAGGGTTAATTGACATATCACATATTATCCCTATACTCTGACTGACCAATTAAATTCCAAATAAACGTAGGTAGGTCATACTAGCGAAGGAATTCCCCGTCTCTCCCCTCCTAGTTCTAGTCTCACATGTTACACCCCCAAATCTCGGTACTTCATTACCTCAAGATTTGGTGTTCACGTAATCAAAACATTCATTTATAACTACCCAATCATAAATAAAATTGAATAATAAACCTGCCCATACAGGAATTACGTAAAATAATATCTCCCAGGTTATCTAACCTTTACAAATAATCATTCATGCGGAAAATTTAAACAAACTTCACTACAATCTTTAAACCAAAGTCTGATAATAAAACTATCAAAACTATTACAAGTTTTCAGTACTTGTTCATCTTTCCCTTTACTTTATTGGTGCTAGGTACGTCACCCTTTCCATCTTTAGCTGTAAGGATTTTACAGGCAAGAGTGAGCAAACAAGGCTCACTTGAAATAACAATAAATAACTTGTACATTCTCTGCCCATTCAGGGGCTCAATAGAACTGAACAATAGGTTCTATTAACATCTTAAACATTCCTTGCCCATTCAGGGGCTCAATAGAACTAAATAATAAGTCCTATTAACATCTTAACATTCATTGCCCATTCAGGGGCTCAATAGAACTGAACAATAGGTTCGATTAACATTTTAAACATTCACTGAGGGTCTAATGACCACAAACTTTGTCCACAGTTATAAGTAATCTTTCAACTTAAACTTTAACGGTCATACGACCATAAAGACTTTAAGGTACTTAGGGGGATCAACCCTTCGTACATGTATTATATATAAACATTTCAGCGCAAAGTACAAAACTAAGCGTAACCCCTATAAATAGGGTTGTTCATCTCAGTATTTTGAGTACAAGTATACCCCAAAGATAGTTTGGTTTGGACACACTTCAAGCCAATTTGTAATTCAACGGACATCAACTAAGGATTAGTTGAATAAAAGATAATAACACTATGTTATTGAATAATCCTGACTGAATAAACATTTCGTTCTGAGTTCATGCTTCAAGAATAATTCTAATAGCATAACAATTGAATAATCTATCATACCTTACTTTGAACAATATTAAGCTAAGGTTATATCTTAAAATTTATTACCAAGCATGCACAACAAATAATAACTTGAACAATAAACTGATGCAACAGAATAAGGGTATTTGCATGCTAATATAACAAGTTTAGAATTAGGAAAAAGCTTGCATAATCATAATAACTATCTCAACAAAAGTGTGGAGATGGTAAGTTTGTATCATCATGAATAACTGGATACAATTAAGTTGCTTAATGGAAATATTTTACTCAATAAAGTGTAGCATATGAAATTTGCATAACGAAGCTTTAGGATTAGAAAACTTGTATAAACACAACTAACTCAACGAGAGTATGGAGTTAGAGAACTTGCCTTGCGCGTAGATTAAACCGTTATAATCCAAATCACAATATCCTATATACATGTGTTAGCATGACATGAATTGTCATAATCAACACTACATCACGTATGGTTTCAATGTCTAACCATGTAATCAAATCATATTCCTAAACGATAATAAATTCGTTAGGTATTAACACCATGATCGTTTCAACACATTACAATACTATAATAATGTAATTTATTTGGTCTTATAGTATTATTATCAAAATTTCGGACTTACGTGCAAGATGTAAGTCATTTCGTAATATTCTGCTATAATAAGGCTACGATGTGTGGCGCTCCATGGCCGAGAAATATCTGAGGACTCGGTCTTTGGCGCCAAGTCCGGGTCAAGGCGATTTTTTGGCGCTAAAGGCGTGAAACTTGATTTGGGCGTGAATTTTGACGTTGGGGCCAAACTCACGTAACCAAAGCGTAAGAACAGAGCCAAAACTATCATCTTAAATTTGTAACAATAATTCGCCCTAACTCATATGTATAACTTATATAAATTACACATACACATTAACAATCATATCTATACCAATTACCAACAATTGAACAACAAATTTAAAAGACTTAAATCACTAAAATAATATTTAGTTAAAACTAAAAACTCCATTGTTGATAAATAAAATACAGTGAACCGAATTTCCACTGTTATCAACCAAATTTGATTCTTTTGAAATACAATCATACCAACAATATCAAAAACTTAAATCCTTGAAAACACTGTTTTCCTTTAAAACCAAACTTTTAAAACTCTATTGTTGATATCTTGATATAAAAATATACAGTGGGCGTAAATCCAGAATTATAACCAACTTAATACTTTTGAAATACTAGAATACTAACATATATTCAAATTTACATATACAAAGTTCAATTCGCATATTACTTCATAATTTGTATAATCACATACCAATTTTGTTATTTTGCAAACATACGTTCATACATGTTTTTCACTGTAAAACCATGTTCCTCTTTGTTTAACATGTAATTAGCATTATATACATGTTAAGCATACAATCACCTATCAATATATGCTAGTATAACAATTACCAAAACATAGTTTACAAGAATTTTGTAAAAACTTATACATAGTGAAGTTGAAGAACACAGACTATCAAATTCGCAGTAAGTATGACGTAAAACATATATGGTTACATATACATAAATTAAGGTTATAAGCACCTACCTTTTTGTTGATTTTAGAAAACTTGTCAACAAAACTTGTTTTGGAAAATCTTGCACTTGGCTTCTTCTCAAACTCTCTGAACTTTTCATTTCTCTTTTCTCACTTCTCTCAGCAATAGACTAGGTACTAACACTGAGCGTAAAATTGATAATCATATACGTAAAATAACTATTATGGCAATAATAAGCCTATTTACTCTTATTAGTTACCAAACATATAACGTATAATCTTATAAATATAAATATATTTTATTTATATATTTGTTTTATTCTATTAATAATATAATTTAAAATTAACAAGAATTTCAAAAGCCATAAGGCCTTATTTGGCAAACCATTTATAAAATAAAGGATTAATATACTTACACCTTGTTTGGAAAAACTAAATTAAAATTACTTTAATTTATTTTAATAACTCTTTATCACATAGTAATTTGTGGCTTTATTTAATAACAATTTATTAAATAAATCACTTAATCACATAACTCAATCCACATAACACATTAATTATTTAACAAATAAATAATTAACTAAATCAACTCAATCAAATTGAAAAATTACTTATTCAATAATAAACACATCCAATAAATATTTATATAAATCAATAAATATTTATAACTTACATTTAAAAATCTGGAATGTTATATCACATCTCAGCCAGGGATCATATCCCTAAGCTTTGATACCAACTATGACGCCCCCAAAAATAGGTATACATCACCCATCTTGAGTCGCCAGATACATGGTACAAAAATACAAATACAACTTAATAATACAACTGTTCTGTAAAATACGATAAAACATAGCTGAGAGTTAAAACAATAATATTGCCTTCTAGACAATGTCCACTCTCAATGGAGTCCTCATTACATTTATTATCACACTATTTCAAAGAATAGTAAGGAATACTAATGCTATCATCTGGACCATCACTCCGTTCCCCGACTAGTCCCAGCTATATTCTCATTTCCTGAAGAGAACATTGAAAGAAATGGTGAGCTCAACTAGCCCAGTAAGAAATATTATGACTAAGATAATGCAGAATAAATTATCATTAGCCTTCAACAGTGTTAAACTGATACAATATAACAAACATCAAGTTTAACTGCAGCAAAATAAACAATCCATTAGAAGAGTCAAGTAAAGAATAAAATCTACTATCTTCTATAATTTAAAAATGTTTTTCATCACTTTTATCGCTGAGACTTAGCTTAATAAATAATTCACATCATCAAATCATCCCTGCACTACAGGCCAAGGATATTATTTAGTATCACGACCATGAATTATCCGTGCAATACGGGCCAAAGATAATCGTGTTTTCATCAATGGTCCTGATCATGCCATAAAATAATTCATCTTTGCACCCTTGGCCGAAGAGAATTCATAGCCATAATCATACCAAAAACTGTCCATCAATGCACTACGACCAATGAGGATTTTTATCACATCATTCACCGCATTACGGTCATGATGATTTTTACCACATCATTCTTCCCTACTTACAAAGATTCTGTCCCCAGAATTGAAGACACGGATTAAACAAATAACTCAGGGTACTCTTTCATCTTTTTCTCTTCGAGTTCCCATGTTACTTCTTCAGCATTGTGGTTTCTCCATATCACCTTCATAGAAGGTATCACTTTATTCCTAGTCACTTGTTCTTTCTTATCGACTATCTGGATAGGAACCTCTTCATAAGACAAATCTTTCTCGAACTGCAACGGTTCGTACTCGATCACGTGATTGTAATCGGGTTTATATGGTCGTAACACCGAAATATGAAAAACATTATGAATGTTTTCCAACTCTGGAGGTAGAGCTACCTTGTAAGCTACCTCTCCAACTTTTCGCAGCACTTCAAAGGGTCCAATAAACCTCGGGCTTAGTTTTTCCTTTTTACCGAAATGAATTTTCCCCTTCTAAGGAGAAACTTTTAGGAATACGTAGCTTCCTACGTCAAATGCACGATCTGTCTTGTGTTGATCAACATACTTCTTCTGTCTGTCTTGAGCTGCTACCAATCTTGTCCTGATGAGTTTGATAACCTCAGCAGTTTGTTGCACTAGTTCTGGTCTTAGCAGTTGACGTTCACCAACTTCATCCCAGCACAGTGGAGTTCTGCACTTTCTGTCGTATAACGCTTCGTAAGGCGGCATGCTGATGCTCGCGTGATGACTATTATTCTAGGCAAATTCCACCAACGGTAATTGTTCTTCCCAACTTCCTTTGAAATCCATGACGCATGCTCTCAACATATCTTCCAATGTCTGGATTGTTCATTCGCTTTGGCCATCTGTTTGTGGATGATAAGCTGTACTCATTCGTAATTGAGTTCCCATGCATTCTTGTAGTCTCTTCCAAAAGTTTGACGTGAATCGTGGGTCTCTATCGGACACAATTGACACTGGCACTCCATGTCTCGAAATGATTTCTTTAATGTACAATCTCGCTATTTGATCAAGATTAAACCTAATCTTTATTGCTAAAAAGTGCGTTGATTTAGTCAGTCTGTCCACTATCACCCAAATTGCATCGCATCTTCTCTGAGTAGTTGAAAGACCAACCACAAAATCCATCGTGATGTGTTCCCACTTCTATTTCGGTATTTCCAACGGTTGAAGTAATCCGCTGGGTCTTTGATGTTCAGCTTTTACTCTTTGACATGTCAAACATTTCGCCACGCATTCTGCAACGTCCATTTTCATATTCGGACACCAAAAATGTCGGCATAGATCTTGATACATATTCTTACTTCCAGGATGAATCGAATATCTTGAGCTATGAGCTTCGGTCAAGATTTCGTCTTTCAGCTCTGGTGTTGCTGGAACCCAGATTCTTCCCTCGTACCATAGTAATCCTTCGGTATCGACCTTGTATTTCGTATTGTTACCATCAACCATATTCTCTTTTATTTTCCCACATTCTTCATCTTGTAACTGAGCGTTCTTCACCTTGTCCAGTAAAGTTGGACCTGCTTCTAACTGAAATAGTTATTCATCTGATTCTCGTGGAAATTTGATTTCCAGCCCAACTTTGTCATTCTTTGAAATGAGCTCCTCTGAGTTGTTATCAAGATCAATTTCTCCCGACCTTTCCTCGCTTAAAGCATCCGCAATCACATTCGTTTTTCCGGATGATAAAAGATCTCACAATCATAATCTTTTATCAATTCCATCCACCTTCTCCGACGCATGTTCAAATCTTTTCTCGAGTGAAAATATACTTCGGACTTTTTGTGGTGCGTGTAGATCTCACATTTCTCTCCATACTGAGATAGTGTCTCCATATCTTGAGAGCAAATACTCATCGCAGCCTAATTCCAAATCATGAGTCGGATAACCTTTCTCATAATCCTTCAGTTGTCTTGATGCATAGGCAATAACTTTGTCGTTTTACATAAGAACACAACCCAATCCTTTGTGTGAGGCATCACTATACACCACAAAATTTCCTGTACTATCTGGTAGTGTTAACACAGGTGCCACACTTAGCTTCTTCTTTAAACCTTGGAAACTCTTTTCACATTTCTCCCTCCAAACGAATTTCACAGCTTTCATTGTCAAATTTGTTAACAGAAGGGGCTATCTTGGAAAAATCTTGTATAAATCTTCTATAATAACAGGCCAGTCCCAAGAAACTACTCACCTTCGAAGGTGTCCTTGGTTGTTCCCAATTGATTATAGCTTCTACTTTTGATGGATCCACTGAAATCCCATCTTTGTCAATCACATGACCCAAAAATTGTACACGATCGAGCCAAAATTCGCACTTAGAGAATTTCGCATACATCTTTTCCTTTCTTAGTGTCTCCAATGTCAAACGTAAATGTTCCACGTGTTCTTCTTGAGTTTTGGAATACACCAGAATGTCGTCGATAAACACCACTACGAACTTGCCTTAGAATGGTTTAAATACCCTATTCATTAAATCCATGAACGCGGCAGGGGCATTTGTTAAACCAAAAGATATCACCAGAAACTCGTAATGTCCGTACCGAGTTCTGAATGTCGTTCTAGGTATATCCTCCTTTCTTACCTTCAATTGGTGATACCCACTTCTCAAATCTATTTTTGAGAAGTATTTAGCACCCTTTAACTGATCAAACAAGTCATCTATTCTAGGCAATGGATACCTATTCTTAATAGTGACCTTGTTTAACTCCCTATAATTAATGCAAAGACGCATTGATCCGTCCTTCTTCTTCACGAATAATATCGGCGCTCCCCACGGTGATATGCTTGGTTGAATATACTTCTTGTCCAGCAGTTCTTGCAGTTGCACCATCAGTTCCTTCATTTCTCTGGGAGCCATTCTCATGACGGGGCTTTCGACATTTGCAGCTTCTCACAGGCGCTTAAGTCGATTACAAACTCAATCTTTCTGTCAGGCGGAGGTCATGGCAAATCTTCCAGAAATACATCTACGAATTCTCTAACCACTGGTATCTCCTCCAGTTTCCCACCCTTCTTTTGAGTATCGACTATGTAAGCCAAATAACCCACACAGCCTTTACTTAACAACTTCTTGGCCTGCATAATCGTCAGACATTTCATTTGTCTAGGCGATTTGCTACCATGGAAAACTACCTTTGATGGAGTCATAAGGTTTACACACTTATTGTGACAATTAATTACTGCTCCATATTTGAACAGCCAATCCATTCCCAAAATTACATCAAATTCCCCGAGTCTAATCGGAATTAAATCTACCATCATTATATTCCCTTTTATGTTCACCCTACAGCTCTTGTGTAACATTCCAGATTTTTAAATGTAAGTTATAAATATTTATTGATTTATATAAATATTTATTGGACGTGTTTATTATTGAATAAGTAATTGTTAAATTTGATTGAGATGTTTTAGTTAATTATTTATTTGTTAAATAATTAATGTGTTATGTGGATTGAGTTATATTATTAAGTGATTTATTTAATAAATTGTTATTATATAAAGTGTGACAAATAACTATGTGATAAAGAGTTATTAAAATAAATTAAAGTAACTTTTAATTTAGTTTTGCCAAACAAGGTTTAAGTATTAATCTTTTAATTTTAAATGGTTTGCCAAACAAAGCCTTATTACTTTTGGATTTCTTTTGAATTTAAATTATTAATTAAATAAATAATATATATTATTTTGGGTAACTGCTAAATTAATACGATCATTAGTTGAGCGTCAGTTTTATACGTTTTAGTTTTAAAGGTAAGCGTTAGTTTTTAGTTAATATTACGTATATGGTATTTTGGCTTAAGCCTAATCAAAATTTGAAGTTTGTCTGAGATAGTTGAGAGAGAGACAGAGAGAGGAAAGCTCTGAGATTATCATTATCAGTGAACAACAAAGGTTTTTAAAATCAACAAAAAGGTAGGTGCTTATAACCTTAATTTATGTGTATGTAATCATATATGTTTCACGCTATATACTTACAGTGAATTTGATAGTCTGTGTTCTTCAACTTTACTGTGTATAAGTTTTTTTTTTACAAAATTCTTGTAAACTATGTGTTGGTAATTGTTATACTAGCATATATATATATTTATATATAATTGTATGCTTAATATATAAATATGATGGTATGCTAAATTACGTATTTAAGAAATTGTTTTTTACTGGTGGAAACATGTGAGTCATTTAACTTGAGTGTAGAATTTATCAAAGGTTATATATATATATATATATATATATATATATATATATATATTAGTATGCTAACTGAGAAATGGGACTATACATGTTAATTGGGATATATATTGGTATACTTGTATGTCAAAGGAATCAAAATTGGTTGATAACAGTGTAAATTACGTTCACTGTAAATTGATATTTCATCAATGGATTTTAATTTTAAAACACAGTGTTTTCAAAGAATTAGTCTATGATATTGTTAATTAGTGGTTGGTAATTGGTATATGGATGATTGTTAGCAATTATGTGTAATTTATATTAGTTATACATGTTGTTTTGGGTGAATCATTGTTAAGATTTAAGACAGTAGCTTTGGCTCTGTTCTTCGCTCTGGTTTCTGTGATTTTTGGCGCCCCAGTGTCAAAATTCATGCTCCAAAGATCAAGTTTCGCACTTAGCGCCAAACTCAAACTGCCAGTCTTGACCAGACATTGCGCCAAGAAGACCGAAGTCATTGGCAAGCACCGGACTTCATGGCGCAAAGACCGAGTCCTCAGATAAGTCTCACACAGAAGCAATATATGTCAATATTACAATACGTACTACGATTCAAGCGTGGTGCCTTGCAATACCACTTAGCAGAATGCTCAGAAAAGACTTTTTGTCTTTCACAAAAGTCTGATATTTTAATGAAATGTTATATGATAAATATTGAGTATGTATTTCTAGTATTATAGTATATTAATACTATAAGTGAACATAGAATTACTAAATAACAAATATTGTTATTAGTTTTAATGGATAGAATTTGATAATGCAATTTATAATCAAAGCATACGTGATGTGGAGATATAGTATGTTGTTACTGACTGATTATGTCATGTTAACACATGTATATAGGATAATTGTGATTTGGATTAAAACGGTTTAATCTACGCGCAAGGCAAGTTTCTAAACCTATTTTTTTACATTAAGCAAGTTCTCTAACTCCATACTCTCGTTGAGTTAGTTGTGTTATACAAGTTTTCTAATCCTAAAGCTTCGTTATGCAAATTTCATATGCTACACTTTATTGAGTAAAATATTTCCATTAAGCAACTTAATTGTATCCAGTTATTCATGATGATACAAACTTACCATCTCTACACTTTCGTTGAGATAGTTATTATGATTATACAAGTTTTTCCTAACTCTAAACTTGTTATATTAGCATGCAAGTATCGTTATTCTGTTGTATCGGTTTATTGTTCAAGTTATTATTTGTTGTGCATTCTTGATATTAAATTCTAAGATGTAACCTTTGCGTAATGTTGTTCAAAGCAAGGTATGATGTGTTATTCAATAGTAATGCTATTAGATTATCCCTAAAGCATGAACTTAGAACGAAATGTTTATTCAGTTATGATTATTCAATAACATAGTGTTATTATCTTTTATTCAACTAATCCTTAGTTGATGTCCGTTGAACTCCAAATTACCTTGAAGTGTATCCAAACCAAACTATCTTTGGGACGGACTTGTACTCAAAATACTGAGATGAACAACCCTATTTATAGGGGTTACGCTTAGTTTTGTACTTTGCGCTAAAATGTTTGTATACAATACATGTACGAAGGGTTGATCCCCCTAAGTACCTTAAAGTCATTATGGTCGTATGACTATAAAAGTTTAAGTTGAAAGATTACTAATAACAGTGGACAAGGTTCGTGGTCATTAGACCCTCAGTGAATGTTTAAAATGTTAATAGAACTCATTGTTCAGTTCTATTGAGCCCCCGAATGGGCAAGGGATGTTAAGATGTTAATAGGACTTATTATTTAGTTCTATTGAGCCCCTGAATGGGCAAGGAATGTTTAAGATGTTAATAGAATCTATTGTTCATTTCTATCGAGCCTCGAATGGGCAAGAGAATGTAAAAGTTATTCATTGTTATTTCAAGTGAGCCTTGTTTGCTCACTCTTGCCTCAGAAAATCCTTACACTACTAAAGATTGAAACGGTGAAGTACCTAGCACCAAAGAAAGGAAAGGGAAAAAGATGAACAAGCACTGAAGACTTGTAATAGTTTTGATAGTTTTATTATCAGACTTTGGTTTAAAGATTGTTATGAAGTTTATTTAAATTTTTCGCATGAATGATTGTTTGTGAAGGTTAGATAACCTGGGAGATATTATTTTATGTAATTCCTGTATGGGCAGGTTTATTATTCAATTTTATTTATAATTGGGTAGTTTTAAATGAATGTTTTGATTACGTGAACACCAAATTTTGAGGTAATGAAGTACCGAGATTTGGGGGTGTCACAGGTTGGTATCAAAGCTTTAGGTTATGAACCTTAGGTGGGGGAAAAAGCCTTAGGAAGTAACCTTTGAAAATATAGTGGAGATAACTCTTATCGTGTTTTAAGGAAGAAGTAATAAAACACTTGTGTGCTTATGTGTTTATAACTTATGTGCTCACGAGTGTCGAGTAAAACGATTAATGACTAAAACTTTAAAATTTTGTTGTCAGGATGACTAATGTCGGAGAATCCAGTCAGGCTAGGGAGGAGGGACCTCAAATGCCTATAGAGGAGGAGCCTCGCGACATTCAGGTTGTTTGGGAACAACTACTGCCACGGGAGTCAGCCCCGTTGGTCACAGTGGTTGAAGATGAGGATGATGATTTGGCAAAACTAAATTAAAATTACTTTAATTTATTTTAATAACTCTTTATAACATAGTAATTTGTGGCTTTATTTAATAACAATTTATTAAATAAATCACTTAATCACATAACTCAATCCACATAACACATTAATTATTTAACAAATAAATAATTAACTAATCACATTAATTATTTAACAAATAAATAATTAACTAAATTAACTCAATCAAATTGAAAAATTACTTATTCAATAATAAACACATCCAATAAATATTTATAACTTACATTTAAAAATCTGGAATGTTACATCACATCTCAGCTAGGGATCATATCCCTAAGCTTTAATACCAACTGTGACGCCCCCAAAAATAGGTATACATCACCCATCTTGAGTTGCCAGATACATGGTACAAAAATACAAATACAACTTAATAATATAACTGTCGTGTAAAATACGACAAAACATAGCTGAGAGCTGAAACAATAATATTGCCTTCTAGACAATGTCCACTCTCAATGGAGTCCTCATTACATTTGTTATCACACTATTTCACATAATAGTGAGGAATACTAATGCTAACATCTGGACCATCACTCCGTTCCCCGACTAGTCCCAGCTATATTCTCATTTCCTGAAGAGAATATTGAAAGAAAGGGTGAGCTCAACTAGCCCAGTAAAAAATATTATGACTAAGATAATGCAGAATAAATTATCATTAGCCTTCAAATGTTGTTAAAGCGATACAATATAACAAACATCAAGTTTAAGCTGCAGTGAATAAACAAGCAATCCATTAGAAGAGTTAAGTAGAGAATAAAATCTACTATTTTCTATGATTTAAAAGGTTTTTCATCACTTTTATCATTTGAGACTCAAATTTTTAATAAATAATCCACATCATCAAATCATCCTCGCACTACGAGCCAAGATATATTATTTAGTATCACGACCATGAATTATCAATGCACTACGGGCCAAAGATAATTTTATTTTCATCAACGGTCCTGATCATGCCATAAAACAATTCATCTTTGCACCCTTGGCCGAAGAGAATCCATAACCAAAATCAAACCAAAAACTGTCCATCAATGCACTACGACCAATGAGGATTTTTACCACATCATTCATCGCATTACGGTCATGATTATACCGAATAATCCCTGGTCATAATCACACCAAGTCCATCTATGCACTACCGGCCAAAGATGACTTTTACCACATCATTTGTAACATTATGGTCATGATTATACTGAATAATCCCTGGTCATAATCATACCAAGTCCATCTATATATGCACGTAAGCCACATATTACTTTCAACACAATATAAGCATGAGGATCATGACAATAACATAATAATTCAATAAAACAAGTTCAAGAATTAATTTATCCAAGAACCAATAACGTCCAAACTGTGACGCCCCCAAAATTAGGTATACATCACCCATCTTAGGTCGCTTGGATACATGGTACGTAATTTAAATACAACTTACTAATACAATCGTGCCGTGTATAATATGACAAAACATAAATGTGAGTTTGAATACAAATATTGTCTACTAGAGATTATACAAACTCAAAAGGAGTCCTCATTACAATTATTATCACACTATTTCATAGAATAGTGAGGACTACTAATGCTATCCTCCGGACCATTACTCCGATTCTCAGGCTCGTCCCGGCTATATTCTCATTTCTCAAGAGAACGGTAAAAAAGAAAGGGTGAGCTCAACTAGCCCAAAGAAGAAATATTATGACTAAGATAATGCGAGAATAAATTATCATTAGCCTTCAACAAGTGTTAAACCGATAAAATATAATAAACATCAAGTTTAAGCTGCGGTAGAACCAAAGAATCCATTAAAAGAGTCAAGTAGAAAATAAAATCTAATATCTTTTATGATTTAAAAGGTTTTTCATCACTGTTATAGCTGAGACTCAGCTTAATAAATATTCCACATCATCGAATCACCCGTACACTACGACCAAGGATATTCTTTAGTATCACGACCATAATTATCCATGCACTACGGGCCAAGAATATTTGTGTATTCATTAATGGTCATGATCATGCCAACAACTGTCCATCAATGCAATACAGGACAATGAGAACTTTTACAACATCATTTGTAACATTACTACCATGATTACAAGAATAATCCCACGGTCATAATCATACCAAGTCCATCTATGCACACTCTGAGCCACAGATGACTTTCAACAAAATATAAACATGAGGATGATGACAATGATATAAGAATTCAATAAAACAAGTTCAAGAATTATTATATCCAGGAATTATTAACGTCCAAATTGTCAACATGATACTGCTTTGTAGAGTAAAATTCAAGAATACTTAGAAGAATATTTCCATGAAAGGATACTGGATGAAGCGCAAATACCAAGGATATTCCACTAATTTCATGGAGTATAGAAGTCAAAGTTTTAACCAATTGAGTATAATAAAGAATGGAATAATAAAAGAAATCACCATGCATGCGATAGACCGCACAGGCAGGTTATTCCAACAGAATAATAAATAACGGAACCCAGTCCCGTAAAAACGCATGAGATAGGATATTCCAATGAATAATAAAGAATGAAACCGGTCCCATGTAAAACACATGCAGACGGATATTCAATGCGAATAATAAAGAATGGAACCAGGTCGGCGTAAAACACATAGGCAGGATGTTCCAAATGAATAATAATAAAGAGCGGAACCAGTCAAGGTGTAAAAACACGATGCATGGATGTTCCAATGTAATAATAGAAGAATGTCACCAAGTATAGGGTAAATAGCGCGTATACAAAGTTATTCCAACAGAATAATAAGTAATGGAATAACAACAGTTCTCTTCATGAATAAAGAAAGAATAACACCCCTTACTTTAGTAGGAGATTGAATCTTTGCCGAAGAGTGTAGTAACAGAATACTCTTCTTCTTTCTCTCTTATTCTCTCTATACTTTCTCTCTCTATAGCTTGAATGAATTCGTGAAAAATAATGAAGCACTAGGCCTCTATTTATAGAAGATTTCTAGCTTAGCACTTGCCATGTGAAAAGAAAAGTGGTTTGACGCCTGTAATGTGAAACGACAAGTGGTTCGATGCCTGTAATATGAAACAACAAGTGTTTCAACGTCTGGTAAAGGTAATTACTATTAACGAAGGTAATTACTTTTGACGAAAGTAATTACTATTGACCAAGGTAATTACTATTGACGAAGGTAATTACTATTGACGAAGGGACTCTTAGATGATGACATATGGGCCCCCCCATAAAATAACCAAACTTACCACAAACGTCTTATAACAGAATCATTATAGACATCAAGGATTGAATAAATATTATCACAAATCATTTTATTTTTAATCAACACATATTTAATCTTTCAACAATTATTAATCATTTATAACTTGTCATCTCAATTATTGATTTAATAATATAACATATTATACAAATGATACTGTGACAATAATTGAATCAATAATATAAGAGATATGATGTAGCAATTACTGTAGCAATAATTGAGTATAACTAAGTGAATTCTCACGTAAGCATCAATAATCAATACCGTGTGCTACTATGCAACCACGCGTAGACATCGTACTTTTTTACTACCGGGTAGTTCAACAGTTTTAACGGTAACACCTCCGCCGTTATTTTTATAGAAAGATAATTTCGTCGTTTTCTAACTACGACAATACTTCCGTTGTGGGGTCCACAAATGATTGAGCCGTCGTACGAATATTCTCCGACCAAACGAATATTTTATAACAACTTGCTTACTTTGCAAAATTTATAAATATTACCCACAACTACTATATTAATTTTAGTCCATAATATTCAAAAATAATATTTATAGAAAATTCATCTTTATTTATAAAAGTTGGGGTCTTACAACCTCCCCTTCTTATGAAATTTCGCCCTCGAAATTAGGGTACGTACCTGGTATGTCGAAGAGGTAAGGATACCTTGATTTCATTTCTGATTCTAACTCCCAAGTCATTTCCTCAACATCGTGGTTTCTCCATAAAACTTTGACTTGAGGTATAACCTTGAAGCGTAGAATATGTTCCTTCTTATCCAAGATTTGAACATGAACCTCTTCATACGTCAAATCTTCCGCAAATTTCGTCCGGTTCTAACTCAATAATGTGGTTCGGGTCTTTCACATATTTACGTAACATGGATATGTGAAAAATGTTATGAACACGAGACATACTTGGCGGTAAAGCGAGTCTATAGGCCACAATTCCTACTCGATCGAGGATTGAAAATGGACCGATGAATCGAGGATTGAGTTTTCCTCTCTTTCCAAATCTTGTAACTCCTTTCCATGGAGCAACACGTAACAACACATGATCTCCTATATCGAATTCCACGTCCTTTCGATGAGGATCAGCATAACTCTTTTGTCGATTTTGTGAGGTTTTTATACGTTGTCGGATCGTTTGAATTTTTCCGTAGTCATACGTACCAACTCTGGTCCCAACAACGTTACTTCACCCACCTCATCCAAGCATACTGGAGAATGACACTTTCTTCCATACAACGCTTGAATGGAGCCATGCCAATACTTGCTTGATAAGCATTCGTTGTTGTAGGAAAACTCCACCAATGGTAAGAACTTGTCCCAACTTCCCTTGAAATCAAGGACACATAGTCTTAATAGATCTTCAAGAGTTTGAATAGTCCTCTCCATTCGTCCGTCCGTCGAGGATGATATGCTTAGAGCTAAATCGTGAAGTCTGTGCCCATAGCTTTTTGCAAACCGACCCAAAATCGTGAAATGAATCTTGGGTCTCGATCGAAAGAAACTATTGATCTTAGAAGCATACCATGCGGTCTTACAATCTCGTTTATGTACATCTGAGCAAGGCGTTTAAGTGTATAAGTTTCTTGTATCGGCAGAAGAAATGAGCGGACTTGGTCAATCTATCAACAATGACCCAAATCACATCTATGCCTTGAGAAACCTTAGGAAGACCCCAGAACGAAATCCATAGTAATGTGCTCCCACTTCCATTCGGAAATTCAAGTGGTTGCAATGGACCTTTTGGTACTTGATGCTCCGCTTTAACTCATTGACAAGTTAGACACCTTGAGATAAGCAGTATTTATCTCTCTCTTCATATTGCTCCACCAAAATGTATGGCGAATATCATGATACATTTTGGTACTCCCGAGATGGATTGCAAACGTGTGTGTGTGCGCCTCCATCATGATTTTATACTTTAAATTAGGGTCGTTAGGAACACAAAGTCTGGAGTTGACTCAAAGTATTCCTTCTTCATCGATTCTTTCTTTAAGATAGCACCTTCTTGCACTTTCTTCCTCATACGCATATCATTTCTAGGTCTATAGCTTGAAAGCGAACTTTTAACTTTATCAATTAAAGTCGGTTCTACTCGTATATTCGCTATCATCACATGCGTCCCTGGAGTCTTTAACTCTATCTCCATCCTTTGCAAGTCACACAAAATGGGCCTTTGCGTTGACAATATCTCGCTTTTCAGACTTTGCATATGATCTTCTACTCAATAAATCGCCTACCACGTTCGCTTTTCCGGGATGGTATTAGATGGTATGATCATAATCTTTCAGCAGATTCAAAGCCAACGTCGTTGTCGCATGTTGAATTCCTTTTGAGTGAAGAAATATTTGAGGCTTTTATGATCCGTAAAGATCTCCACTTTCTCCCCATACAAGTAATGCCTCCAAATTTTAAGTGCAAAGACAATAGTTGCCAACTCTAGATCATGAGTAGGATAATTCCTCTCATATTCTTTCAGTTGTCGCGAGGCATAGGCTATGACTTTTCCATGTTGCATGAGAACACATCCCAACCTTTTGCCCGAAGCATCATTGTAGATGACAAATCCTCCGAGCAGATGGTATTTAGCCGAGCAGTCTTGAAATATGAGTCTCCTCTTGAGTTCTTGAAAACTCTTCTCAAATTCTTCGCTCCAACCAAACTTTGTATCTTTCTGAGTCAGCTGAGTCAATGGAGTAGCGATTTGAGAAAATCCTTCCACGAATCTCCGATAATAACTATTTAAACCGAGAAAGCCACGTACTTCAGTCACTGATTTAGGTTGCTCCCAGCTTTGAATAGCTTCTTCAATCTCTGCTGGGTCAACAGATATTCCATAACTTGATACCACGTGGCCAAAGAATGCCACTTCCTCAAGCCAGAACTCGCATTTCTTCAACTTGGCATAAAGCTTATATTCACGAAGCTTTTGGAGTGTCAGCCTCAAGTGTTGCTCATGATCTTCACGGCTTTTGGAATAAATAAGGATGTCATCAATAAAGACGACCACAAAGTGATCCAAATATTCCTTTAATACTCGGTTCATCATATCCATGAAAGCGGTGAGGAGCATTAGTCAATCCAAAGGACATGACTAGGAATTCATAATGCCCGTGTCGAGTTACAAAGCCGTCTTTGGAATGTCATCGGTTCTAATCTTCAATTGGTGATATCCGGAACGAAGATCAATCTTTGAAAAGAATTTGGCTCCTTGCAACTGGTCAAACAGGTCATCAATACGTGGCAATGGATACCTATTTTTGATGGTGACATGATTCAACTCCCGATAATCAATACAAAGTAAAGTAGCATACTCCCATCTTTCTTCTTCACGAATAGAACAGGAGCACCCCAAGGAGAAGTACTAGGACGAATAAAGCCAATATCTAACAATTCCTGCAGTTGGGTCTTTAACTCTTGAAGTTCAATAGGAGCCATTCGATATGGGGCTTTGGAAATGGGTTTTGTACCGGGTTCAAGGTCGATACAAAATTCAATATCACGCTCTGGGGCTAGGCCAAGAAGTTCTTCGGGGAATACGTTAGGAAATTTATTAACAATAGAAATATCGTTCAAAACTGACGTATTTTTGTTTAAATCTGTGACATGAGCTAAACAAGCTTGACATCCGTTTTTCAATAAACGAATAGCTTTATGGCTTGAGATGACCGTGATTGATTTTAATGGTTTGGTCGCTTGAATTTGCATAATAGGTTGATTAGGAATATGAAAGATAACAACGTTACGAAAATAATCAATTTTTGCATGATGAGTAGTTAACCAATCAATCCCTAGAATCACGTCAAATGCAAGTATTTTTAATGAAATAAGATCGACAGGTAATGTGAGGCTACCGATTTGAACCAAACAAGACCTATAAACAGTGGATGTAATGAAGGTTTCTCCCAACGGAGTTTCCACAGATAAGTTAAAGTCTAATTTCTCCGGAGTCAAATTTAATCGATGAGCGCAAGTAGGAGAAATAAAAGAATGGGTAGAACCGGTATCAAATAAAGTATAGACTTCGTTAGAGTTTATGATAAGCTTACCCGTGATGACCTCATTTGGGTTCCTTGCTTTTTGGGAGGTCACAACAAACGCTCTCCCTTGCACTACTGGCTTTGACCTTTTACGGGATGGCCTTTGGTGCCTCCATCCTAAATTTGAATTTGTCTTGATTGAGCGACAAAAATCAAAGCTAAGTGACCTTCTCTTCCACAATTATAACATGCTTTGGATGGCATCGCGTAATTTGGGCTGATGTGTCCCTCCCCTCCGCATTTGAAGCATATGATATGTGGTCTTTCTCCTTCCTTAACAACTGGTGTTAGTGCTGACGTCATTCCATCATTGTTAAATCTCCTTTTCTTGAAATGTCAATTCTTATAGTTTTGGACCTGATTACCACCGAAGTGGTTACCATTTCTGGCCTGTTGATTCCCTCCACGCTTGTTGTCACCCAGCCGATGACTACTACTCATTTGGTATTATAATTTTGCTTAAATTTGCTCTCTTTTAGTTGCGTTGACTCGTTATCGCGCTCCACTAATCGAGCCCTATTTACAACATCCTCGAATACAAACATAGTTTATGAGAAATAAGATGTTGGCGTATCTAAACTTCAAAACTCTTAAAACATTCGCACCATTCTCTCTTCATTATCCACCAAGTGGGGATGAAACCGTGATAACTCGGTAAATTTTGCCTCGTGATCACGACATGGTCATATTGTTTTGTTCCAACTTGATAAACTCCACCTCCTTCATGTGGCGAATACTTTCGGGAAAGTATTTGTCATTGAAACGACTCTGGAACTTCTCCCAAGATATCTTTGAAGACAATGAGTTGAGTAAGTTTTACCGATTCCCACCAGTAATCTGCCTCTCCGCGCAACATAAAGGCGGCAAAGGGAACCTTTTGCTCCTCGGAGCATCCAGAGACATAAAATATCTTGGTGATTTGCTTTATCCATGCTTCCGCCATAAGTGGTTTTGGCTCTCCCTTAAACTCCGGTGGTCCTAGCTCCTTGAACTGTTTAGCGGTGACCGCCCGAGAGTTTCTCGTGTTTTCACCTACGTTTTGGACAGGAGCCGCTCTCGCCTGCTGTTGCATGAATTGCATAAAGCCTCTGAACATTTAATCATTCACCATTTGGTCAGTGTTGTTATTTGCATGAGGATTGTCGGCTTCCTAATGCACATTATCCTGATTATTGATATGTGGTGAATCAACGGTCGCCTGTGCTCTATTGCTATTCTCAACATTCTCAGATGTCATTTTCAGATACTGCCACAAAACAAAAGGTTAATTGACATGTAACATATTATCCCTATATTCTGACCGACCAATAAAATAGCGCATAACTTAGGTAGGTCATACTAGCGAAGGAATTCCCGTGCTCTCCCTCCAAGTACTATTCTCACATCTTAGCGAGGATCATATCCCTAAGCTTTGATACCAACCGTGGCGCCCCAAAATTAGGTATACATCACCCATCTTAGGTCGCCAGATACATGGTATGTAATTTAAATACAACTTACTAATACAACTGTCGGTGTACAATACGACAAAACATAAACTGTGAGTTTGAATACAAATATTGTCTACTAAAGATTATACAAACTCAAAAGGAGTCCTCATTACAATTATTATTACACTATTTCACAAAATAGTGAGGACTACTAATGCTATCCTCTCGGACCATTACTAGTTCCCAGACTCGTCGACTATATTCTAATTTCACAGAAGAGAACAATGAAAGAAAGGGTGGGCTCAACTAGCCCAAGAAGAAATATTATGACTAAGATAATGCGAATAAATTATCATTAGCCTTCAACAAAGTGTTAAGCGATAAAATATAATAAACATCAAGTTTAAGCTGCAATGAACCAAAGAATCCATTAAAAGAGTCAAGTAGAAAATAAAATCTACTATATTTTATGATTTAAAAGGTTTTTCATCATTATATATTTGAGTCTCGACTTAATAAATATTCTACATCATTGAATCACCCCCACACACTCTGCCGAGGATATTCTTTAGTATCATGACCACAATTATCCATGCACTACGGGCCAAGAATATTTGTGTATTCATTAATGGTCATGATCATGCCAACAACTTTCCATCAATGCACTATGTGCCAATGAGAACTTTTACCACATCATTTGTAACATTACGGTCATGATTACAATCAGAATAATCCACGGTCATAATCATACCAAGTCCATCATGCACTTTATAGGCCACGAGATGACTTTCAACAAAATATAAACATGAGGATGATGACAATGATATATGAATTCAATAAAACAAGTTCAAGAATTATTATATCCAGGAATTATTAACGTCCAAATTGTCAACATGATACTGCTTTGTAGAGTAAAATTTAAGAATACTTAGAAGAATATTTCCATGAAAGGATACTGGATGAAGCACAAATATCAAGGATATTCCACTAATTTCATGGAGTATTGAAGTCAAAGTTTTAACCAACTGAGTATAATAAAGAATGGAATAAAAAAAGAAATCACCATGCATGCGATAGACCGCACAGGTAGGTTATTCCAACAAAATAATAAATAACGGAACCAGGTCCGGCGTAAAACACCAGACATGATATTCCAACAGAATAATAAAGAATGGAACCAGGTCCGGCGTAAAACACACAGACAGGATATTCCAACAGAATAATAAAGAATGGAACCAGGTTCGGCGTAAAACACACAGATAGGATGTTCCAACAGAATAATAATAAAGACGGAACCAGGTCCGGTGTAAAACACACAGACAGGATGTTCCAACAAAATAATAGAAGAATGACACTAAGTATAGGGTAAATCGCATATACAAGTTATTCCAACAGAATAATAAACAATGGAATAACAACAGTTCTCTTCATAAATAAGAAAGAATAACACCCCTTACTTTAGTAGGAGATTGAATACTGCAGTAGTGTAGTAACAAAATACTCTTCTTCTTTCTCTCTTATTCTCTCTATACTTTCTCTCTCTATAGCTTGAATGAATTCGTGAAAAATAATGAAGCACTAGGCCTCTATTTATAGAAGATTTCTAGCTTAGCACTTGCCATGTGAAAAGAAAAGTGGTTTGACGCCTGTAATGTGAAACGACAATTGGTTCGACGCCTGTAATGTGAAACGACAAGTGGTTCGATGCCTGTAATATGAAACGGAAAGTGGTTCGACGTCTGGTAAAGGTAATTACTATTAACGAAGGTAATTACTATTGATGAAGGTAATTACTAGTGACGAAGGTAATTACAATTGACGAAGGTAATTACTATTGACGAAAGGACTCTTAGATGATGACATATGGGCCCCCATAAAATAACCAAACTTGCCACAAATGTCTCATAACAGACTCTTTATATACATCAAGGATTGAATAAATATTACCACAAATCATTTTATTTTTAATCAACACACATTTAATCTTTCAACAATTATTAATCATTTATAACTTTTCGTCTCAATTATTGATTTAATAATATAACATATTATCTGAGATGATCTTTGTGACACTAATTGAATCAATAATATAAGAGATATGATGCAAGAATTCGTAATAATAATTGAGTATATAGTGAGTGACTTCTCATGTAAGCATCGATAATCAATACTGTAGTGTCTTACTATGTAACCCGCAGCGTATTCTTTGTACTTTTACTACCGGGTAGTTCAACAGTTTTAACGGTAACACCTCCGCCGTTATTTTTATAGAAAGATAATTTTGTCGTTTTCTAACTACGACAATACTTCTGTTGTGGGGTCCGCCAATAATTGAGCCGTCGTACGAATATTCCCCGATAAAAAGAATAATCCCCGACCAAACGAATATTTTATAACAACTTTCTTACTTTGAAAAATTTATAAATATTACCACAACTATTATATCAATTTTACTCCATAATATTCAAAAATAATATTTATAGAAAATTCATCTTTATTTATAAAAGTTGGGGTCTTACACAAACTGTCAACATGATAATTCTTTGTAGAGTAAAATTCAAGAATGCTCAGAAGAATATTTCCATGAAAAGATATTGGATGAAGCGAAAATATCAAGGATATTCCACTAATTTCATGGAGTATAGAAGCTAAAACTTTAACCAACTGAGTATAATAGAATATATGAAACTGCAAATGGATTTTTACCGCAATGCGGTAATCCACTTAGACATATCATTTCCATAATTTAATAAGGAATGAATACAAAGGATCATTCACCATGCATGTTGTAATCCACACGTACGAGTTATTCCAACGAATAATATAGAATGGAATAATGAAGGATTCACATGCATGCGTGCGATAGACTACTATGGATGGTTATTCCCAAGAATAATAAATAATGGAACCAAGTAGGCGAAGCCTTGAACAGGATATTAAGCGAGAATAATAAATAATGGAACCAGATGAAGCGTAAATGCACAAAGCAGGATATTAAGCGCGAATAATAAAGAACAGAATAATAAATAATGGAACAAGGTTCTGCGTAAACGCACATACATGATATTTCGATAGAATAATAAAGAACGAAATAATAAATAATGGAACCAAGTCAGGCGTAATACGCACCGACAGGTTATTCCAACATAATAATAAAGAATGGAATAACAGAAGAATTTCACCATGTATGCGGTGCAGATAGACAAAGTTATTCAACATAATAATAAAGAATGGAATAATAGAAGAATTTCACCATGTATGCGGTACTTCGCATAGACAGGTTATTCCAACATAATAATAAAGAATGGAATAATAGAAGAATTTCACTATGTATGCAGTATTTCGCATAGACAAGTTATTCCAACATAATAATAAAGAATGGAATAACAGAAGTTCTCTTCATGAATACGAAAGAAATAATGTCACCCCTTATGAGTACAACAAATAATATCCCTTACAAGTACAACAAATAATATCCCTTACTGTAAAAGAAGAGTATTCCTACTGGTAGGGCGAGGATATACTCGAAGAAAACTTGTACTACACTCAAAGCTTTCTTAAACTCTAAAGAAATACGCTCAAGATTATAGAAGAAGAACTCTCTCTATAGTTTCTCTCTCTTGAGTTTCAGTGAATTCGTAAGAAATAATGAAGGAATGAGCTTCTATTTATAGAAGAATGGACTGCATAGTAACTAATTCATGAATGGTCCAGATTGATTTATTTTAAACGGACGGTTCAGATTTAAAGCAAAATCTTTTAAATAAAATATAATATATTCTATTTATAATCTAATAAAACGAATAACTTTATAAAAGTATTCTGTTTTATATAAAATGATTTTACTATACAAAACACTATGTAGGCACTATGCAACACTATGCATAATAAAATATAATATATTCTAATTATGATCTAATAAAATAAACAACTTTATAAAAGTATTACATTTTATATAAAAAGATATTACTATGCAAAATACTATGCATAATAGAATATAATATATTTTATTTATAGAATAACTTTATAAAAGTATTCTATTTTATATAAAAAGCTTTTCTGTTTTATTACATTAATAATACTAATAAAACAAAACTGAGTGACTTATCACGTAAGCATCAATAATCAATACCGTGTGCTACTATGCAACCACGCGTATTATTATTACTTTACTACCGAGAGTAGTTCAGCAAAGATTAACGGTAAAACTTCCACCGTTATTTTTATAAAACATTTTTGTCGTTTTCTCTATTCGACAATAATTCCGTTGCGGGGTCCAACCAATGATTGTACCGTTGTACGAATATTCCCCGACCAATCGAATATTATATAACAACTTGCATACTTTGCAAAATTTATAAATACTACCCACAACTATAACATTATATCAAATCCACACCATAATATTAAAAAAATTATTTCGAGAAAATTAAATCTTTATTCATAAAATCTGGGTTATCACATTTTTCACCCTTTAGAACATAAGTTCATTTTCTTCTTTTGGATCTTCATTCTAACACTCAAAATGGTTAGATCCTTTTCTGATTGTACCTGGTCAGTGTAACGCCCGAGAAAATTGGATCTTTATGTGAATTAAATTTTATTTGATTATTTGAATTAAATGAATTTAATTGATTATTTATGTGAGTAAGCTATTTGAAGGTTGTTCTATGACCTAGAATGTGCGGATGTGGTTAGTATTCTGGTTATGTGCTAGGATTAATTATTTTTAATTTCCAAGACGAAAATAATAGATTTTTAAGAAATTTTCGTAAAAACACTATTCATCCGTTTCTGCTTGGAGATTTAGTTTGAATTTCTGAGAAACGTGTAATGATAAAATATGAAGACGTGATGGAATATTAAATAATATTTCAGTTATGGCGAACGAAGTTTTCGCCTGTGGACTTAAAACCTAAGGGTTAGGAAAAGTGAGTTCTGAGAATTTAATGTCTACGTATAATGATTAGGGTTATTATACGTGATGAATACGAGTATGATACTAGTTATTATACGAGTATAGTACGAAGATTATTACAACATATAATATGATTATCGTACGAACTATATACGAAGAGAATACGAGAATTGTACAAGTAGAATACGATTAGTCTTATTTAACTTTGAGTTTATGGACTTTGTATAATCCAATTGGACTTGGATTATGTCAAGCCTAATGCTTTGTTAAGGTAAGCCCAAGATAGGCCCAATTTGAATTTACTCTAAGACCAAAACCAAGAAAATAAATCACGGATCGAACGATGGGTAATCGGATGGGTAAAACCCATGGGGCAACCCATGGGGGGGACCCATGGACCATGTTGGCTGCCCACTTGGTCACCAAGTAAAGTGGTTACTTGGTGACTAAGCCATGAATAGTAAGGAGGTGGGATGGATGACCATTTTCCCTCCATTAGAATTTTCTATAAATAAGAAGCTTAGGTAGGTTCATTTGATGTTTCACCAACTCTAGATAATTAAATTGAGAGAGAGAAAAGAGCTTTAACAAGTAATTAAGAACAATCCAAAGCAAAGTACTCAAGTTTATTCAAGAACGCGAAGAACGTTAAGGTAATATTTCGTAAACATTAGTCTTCGATCTTTTTTGATTTCTTCTTTGTAGAGAAGTATGAATTGGTGGAGCATGTCTTTTCCAGAGTAATAAGGATGACTAATAGTGGATTAAACCATTATAAGTCATGTATGATTAGTAATTATAAGTGTTTAAGTAAGTTTTAAATCAAAGAAAATCGTTAAGCATTTATTTGGTTGTTAATGGACAAATTGAAAACCATCATAGGGTATGTGCATGTTGTTTGGTTAGGATGTAGATGATGAATCAATGGATCGGTTCCATTTGATTTGGCATAGAAAACTCGAGTAACGAAGTTATGGCGAAATTTACGAGATTAGGCGTTAAACGTTGAAATCGTAGAAATTCCGAATTAGTAGTCAAAAGTTGCCATTTAACTTGGAAACCTTGGTTTTCGATGGCATAACGTAGGATAACGTATTTAAGAGTCATGGACTCAAGAATCGTTGAATTCTGACTTAGAACGAAGAAACGAGCTATAAACGCTCACGACCGTTAAACACACACGTAATAGGACGTTAAATAGTAAATTCATTGTTAACGGATTTAAAAACTACTTTTATCCGAATGAAATCGAAGTACATGAGTTATGTAAGATAACGGCTTTTGAACGAGCCAATTCCGACTTATAACGATCAAGTTAGGAGTCAGAGAAGAATTAAACTAAGAAAAAGACTTAGAATTCGAGGCTCGAGAATTACGACTTGCATGATGCCACCCAAGCTATAATACTCGCGACATAGCGCCGGGTTGGGATATTAGCTACTGTTAGTTGACACCGTAATGCCACTTATGTATAGTAAGTCTCGGTAGCAATTATTTGAGGCGAGGGTTAGACATCTTGTCTAATGGCGGCGTCCTTGATGATGATGGTAAGCTTCGAGGATGGCCTTGCATTGTGTGCGAGGGCAGGGGAAATGACGGACTTAGTTATTTTTGAACCTAATTATTGCATGACAATTATGGGGTAGGTGTATATATATAATATACATGTTAAGACTATTCCTATGTCACATATATAGTGATGACCTTAGGAATTGAACGTGGTTTATTAGTAATGAAACGATGAACGATAATAAGCCGTAAGGGTGGACAAGTACTTAAAATGAGTTTTATTAATGAAATAAATTCGGTTAAGTTACAGAAGAGAAAGAAGTTGGTAAAAATAATGTGATTAGATTGTTTGGTAGCTAATTACAATGTGCTATGTGAATATAAAATGTAGAGACTGTAAAGACTGAGAATTGTTCAATATTTATTTGAAGACGCTTGAAGGCAAGTTTTCTTAACGCTTGTCTAACCTTCGTGTTAGCTAAGTTTTCTATGATTCATGTTATTAGATGCATGAATTGTTTTACGAAAGGGTCGATACCAGTTTTACCTTGGCTAGACTAATCATAAAGAGTTTGATTGATTTGT
Source organism: Panax ginseng (assembly GCA_020205605.1). Lineage (NCBI taxonomy): Eukaryota > Viridiplantae > Streptophyta > Magnoliopsida > Apiales > Araliaceae > Panax > Panax ginseng. Next base: position 37,092,047 of record CM035127.1, on the reverse strand, counting down.
TTACAAGTCTTTCAATATAGAATTGATAACGCTATCTTATGCCAATTGTTTGGTACGGATTCAAAGGTAAGCCTGAGTATGAATAAACAAATGTATTTTACATCGATTATTCGATGGGCATGCGAGGTTGACAAAACTTAAATGTAAATACGTTTAACGGATGAGTGTTGATCAACATAGAGTACTATAGGCTGATCACCTAGAAGTGCTCGTAAGATATATCAGACTTACGGACTTAGTGTCGGGTTTTCCTTTTTCATGAATGAAAACTAAAAAGAATGTTCATGGTCTTTTGACCTACTCAGAATTCCTAAGTTACTATTTGTACTTCGGAATTGTTTGAAGAGAATGAAAAGTGCTATAAAATGTTTTATAGTACTTCATAGCTATTTGTTTAGTTATTGAAGAATAATCATATGATTCTCGATGTGATATTTATATAATATGTTGCTAGACTTGCTGAGCTAGTTATGTTCACTTCTTGCTTAGATTATATGATTGCAGCTAAGGCTGGACGAACTGAGGGTTCTAAGAAAGATAAAGGCAAGGCTAAGATGGATAATTAGTTATCCTGTAATAGACTAGTATGTTTGTATGTATTATACTTATGAACAATGAAGAATGTTTTCGATTTCAGAACCTGGTAAAGGAGTTATTATTATTGTAATAAGAATGTAGTTAATACACTCATTTTGATGTTGTTTCAATAGAATGAATGTATAGTTAATAGTACCGTGTAGCACCATATTTATGGGTTGAAAGTACCCGAATTTGGGGGTGTCACAGTCAGAGCATCACTTCCACCTTTTGCAATAATTATCTTCTCCAAAACTCTCACAAAAGTGTTCAATTGGAACATTGACACCTTGTTGTACAACCATGGCTTTAACCCTTGTTCAAACCTCCTACCTTTCCTCTCATCTGTATTCACCTGATAAGTTGCGAACCTAGCCAACTCGTTGAATTTTGCAGCATATTCTGGCACCTTCATGTTTCCCTTCTTCAATTCCAGAAACTTAACCTCCATCTGGTTCGGAGAGCTCAAAGAATATCTCCTTGAACTTATCCCATGTGATCACACCCTATCCTCCTTTAACCTTGTTCGCCTGCCACTAGTAACTGGCCTCTGACTTCAGCATAAACGTTGCAAAGGCGGTCTTCTGATCATCGTTGACCCTCGCAATGACAAATACCTTCTCCATTTCCATAATTCAGGTCTGAGCTTCGACCGTATTCGTGGATCCCCTAAACTCTGGCGGTCCTACCACCTCGAAATCCTTGAATGGGGTAGCTTGAGCTTGCGGCTGATTTACAAATGCTCCAGTTAACAGATTTACCAATTGTTGCACAGGATTAACATTGGCATTGTCGTTGTTATTGTTGTTGATAATGTTCGTGGATCCTTTCTGAGCTTGTTGACGTGTTGGGCGTCTTCTTGGCGGCATTTTTTGTTTAAGATATACGCTTATTAGATCATTACTCAATCTCTTAAGTATTTAAGACTTAACTTAAGCATTTTAAGATTATCACTTAACACATAACATCTTGAATAAACATTGATATTTTATTCATTAATAACTTTCAAAACGTAGGGAGATAACATCATTGCTATTTACATCAACTATCCCGAGATAAAGAATCTTTAGGATTAAATCATCATATTCCATTGCTTATATTCACACTGGAATTTACATCATTAACTATCATAGATATTCACATAACTCATACTATTTCTATCACGGCCTATTAAGACGTTGAACAACTTCTATGCGTTCTTCTTCTATGATATGGAACATCGTCCTACGATCTAACATGTACCAAGGTAGGTCTTCGAACTGGACTGGATAATACATGACTCGATCCTGAGCTCTGTTCATCGCAGTGTGGAATGCACAATCCATCTGCCCCATCTTAGCCTTCTTTGCCTACACACCTCTTCTTACTACATACATATCCGTGACCCCCAAGCAATGTATACATCACCTAATACGAGGTCGTCAAATACATGGTACAGAATACAAAATACAACTTAGTTATACAACTGTCGTATACAATACGACAAAACATAAGCTGTGAGTTTTAATACAAATATTGTCGTCTAGACAATATACAAACTCAAATTCAATATTATTACATTTATTTTCCACTATTTCACTGAATAGTGAGGACTATTAATGCTATCATCTGGTTCGTCACTCCGTTCCCCGACTAGTCCCTGCTACGTTCTCATTTCTTGAAGAGAACAATAAAAGTAAAAGGGTGAGCTCAACTAGCCCAGTAGGAAAGATTATGACTAAGATAATGCAGAAAATATTATAGTTAGCCTTCAACAGTGTTAAATTGATACAATATAACAACCATCAAGTTTAACTGTAGCGGAACAAGCAATCCATTAAAAGAGTCAAGTAGAGAATAAAATCTACTATCTTTTATGATTTAGAAGGTTTTTCATCACTTTTATCATTTGGGACTCAACTTAATAAATAATCCACATCATCGAATCACCCTCGCACTACTGCCGAGGATATTCTTTAGTATCACGACCACAATTATTCATGCACTACGGGCCAAGAATATTTGTGTATTCAATAATGGTTATGATCATGCCAACAAATGTCCATCAATGCTCTACAGGCCAATGAGGACTTTTTCCACATCATTTGTAACATTACGGTCATGATTACCTTTGAATAATCCACGGTCATAATCATACCAAGTTCATCATACCTTTATATAGGCCACAGATGACTTTCAACAAAAAATATAAACATGAGGATGATGACAATGATATAAGAATTCAATAAAAAAAGTTCAAGAATTAATTTATTCAGGAACTAATAACGTCCAAATTGTCAACATGATACTACTTTGTAGAGTAAAATTCAAGAATGCTCTAAATAATATTTCCATGAAAAGATACTGGATGAAGCGCAAATATCAAGGATATTCCACTAATTTCATGGAGTGTAGAAGTCAAAACTTTAACCAACTGAGTATAATAAGGAATGGAATAACAAAAGAAATAACCAGGCATGCGATAGACCACACAGGCAGGTTATTCCAACAGAATAATAAATAACGGAATCATGTCCGGCGTAAAAGCATACGAGACGGGATATTCAACGAATAATAAAGGCGAGAATCGGTCCGGCATAAAACGTCGAGACATGATGATATTCCAGCGAGAATAATAAAGAGGCGAAATCGAGTCCGGCGTAGAGCGCCGCAGACAAGATATTCCAACGAGAATAATAAAGGCGGAATTAGGTCCAGGCGTAAAATCTTGTGAACATGATATTCCAACAGAATAATAAAGACGGAATAATAGAAGAATGTCACCAAGTATAGGGTAGCCCGCGTATACAGGTTATTCCAACAGAATAATAAAGAATGGAATAATAGAAGTTCTCTTCATGGATAAGAAAGAAATAATACTCCCTACCTTCAGAAAAATTGGATACTGGAATAGTGAGGTAGCAGACTTCTCTTCTTCTTTCTATAATTTCTCTCTATAATAATCACTCTAAAGCTTTTGTGAATTGGTGAGAAATGAAGGAAGAATGTGCTTCTATTTATAGAAAAATATAGTTTTGATAATTGCACGTTTTGGGGCTCGAAAAATTTCAGTACAATACCTCCAACTTTTCCTTTATTTTTAATTTAGTCATGGAAGTATGTTAGTTCCTAGAGGGCACAATAGATCTAGAAGGGGGGGGGTTGAATAGATCCTTTTATTTCAAATACTTTTCTAGTTAATGTTGTATTGTTCATATTTAAGTGTATGACAAACATAAGAATATTTTCAAGCACAACAAAATAAGTAAAAGATTCCACTTCATTGATATATTCATAATCATACATACATTATTCATTGGGTTAGTTTAGTTGTAAGCAGTTAGAATATACATAGCAGTTATTGACATAATGTAAATGACATAATGTAAAAGACACAAGGGGATTTAAGTGGTTCAGAGACTCAAGCTCCTAATCCACTCTTCTGCTTTCAACTAGCAGGATTTCCACTAAGGAAGGGCAGCACCCTGAATCTCTACGATTCCTTCAAGGCCAGCAGCCTTGGAACTTTAGTTCACTAAGAACTCTTCATGGCTAGCAGCTTTGGAACTCTATTTAGTCCCTTTGGACAAGGACCCTTTGGCCCTGCTTTGTTTAGTCCCTCTGGACAAGGACCCCTCAGGCCCTGGCTTCGTTGAGTTGTTTGTTTGTTTTTGTTGGAGTCAGTGCTGAGCTGCTAAGATGTCTCATGCTCTGAACATCTTCTATCCTTAGCAGCTTCGCTTGATCATCCTTGAAGAGCAGTTGAGTGTTGCATGATGCTCAGCTTCTTGTTGACCCCTTGATGAACCGCCTTGAAGATCATTCTTCTTGGTACTTGATGACTGCACATGAGAGGCTTCTAAGCTGATTATAAGCTCTTCTGTAAAGTACTTAGAAGCTTTCTCATGCTTGACACCAAGATGGCTTTTGTGATCTCCCTTCTTACTACTCGATGCCTTCTCATGGTGGACTTGCTTAGATGACCGTAAGCTCTTCTCTATTGTACTTAGAGTCTTCCCATGATGGACATCCAGATGGCATGATTCTCTTCTTTCTCTCGGCAGTTCAGAACACTCTTCATGTAGTAGAACTCACACTTCTACTTCTTTTTTGATCTGACTTCAGAGTGTTCTTGGTGGATCGTAGAGTGATCCTTCGGACTCACTATCTCACATGATTTATATCAGTCCACCGACTCTCCAAACTCGGCAACTCCAACAACCTTTGATCTTTGAAGCTCTTTCTTATTTATATTTCTTCCCAATCCTTCCGTTGGAAAGTAACTGTTGAAGGCTATTCAAATATTTTCACAGATCTCAAGTTGCTTGATGTAGACTACATGATGTGACTTGTCATACTTTTTCTAACGCTGCAGTCTACTGTTTCACCTACCCTGTCAGATGTATAACATTAATGTCTTGGGCAGGTCGAAGACTTTATCACCTCTTTTTGATTCCTCGATCAGAGGTTGTCCTATTGCATCGATGCTCTCAATAGGCACTTGTCTGAATATTACCCTTCAGATTGAACCTTTGCCAATGCTTCAGTCTTCAGTTATTCGGACTCTATGATTCTGATGCACGTCTTCAAGGACCTGATCGTAGTGTCTTATTGAGTGTTGCTCGTTGACTAGTAGAGCTAACACTATGATCCTGAAGAGTGTTGCTTGGATCTTTACTGGAGAACACCTCTTCACTATATTATGCAGTGCTTCAATACTTCTTTTTGCTTCGACTGTTCTCAGATACTAATGGCCTAATTCCTTGCTCTGGTCCCCTTCTGAATATAAAGACACTTTAGATTTGTTGTGCGTCCAGCTTGCTTTCTCCTGGTGATCTTCCGCTCACTTATCATCAATGGTGACTTCGCACTTAATCACTTTAGCCTTTACTCTTGAAGTGACCCGGTATCTCGGTTCACCTTCCATCAGTTCTTTCTTTGTTTAACAAACACTACGATCCTGGTTGCTTCCAAAATCGTTGTCTTACATTCTCTTAATAAAGAATCGCATTAGTGACTTTTCCTTAGTCATTCTTTGAAATCTTCTTTAAATCATCTTGTGGAAGACTTCATCACGAATGGCCTTTTCACTCAATCTTGATGCTGATTGGATTGGTGCTTAGTTCTTCTGCTAGCCTGCATGCCATTCGTTGAGTGCTCTCTGGTTCCCTTACTGTGGATTGCATCTTTGCAGTGCCAACCAGAGGCTTCATATCTTTGGATATTTTGGGAGTGCTCATCCGTTGAGAACCGTATCTGCTCTACGATTTTGACTTAACATTGTGAGCACTTCTTTTGGAGTCATAGTTCTGCACTCTACGATTCAGGTTTGGCTGTGCAGACACTACAATCCCGAGATCAGATATTGACACTCTACCATTTCTGCCTTGTGTCTGTTGTCTTCATCTGATCTTGCTCGACTACGAACTCAGAGTGTGATCTATGATCCTTGACTTGGCTTCGGCATCAGTAGACTCTACGACTCTGAGTGTAGTCTACGTTTTTTTCTTGCTTCGGCAGATGACCGGTCGACTTGAAGGAAGGTTGTCTCTACGATTCTGAACATGACTTCCTCAGCACACTACGATCCCGAGGAAGCTCTTCTTGATACACTATGACCCTTCTTCATTTCCCCTTGCAGTCTATGAACTCCGAGATCTACTATCTTCCATACTCTCATTCTGCCTCGATAGCTCCCGAGTTAACCTTGACTAACTTGGTAGACTACGACTTCTGGTACAGTGCTCTACGATCAGACTAGCCTATCTATTACATCATAAGATCAACCTAACAAGCTTGATCTTTTTATATTTATAGTCCTTGTACATCATTTCTTTTTAAGGACTTTACAAAGCTGTTTTGCTTTATGTAGGATCAACCTAACATATTTGATCAATTCATACTAACTCCTTGTACATATATTTCTATTATCTATCACAGGACTTTACAACTTTTCTTAATGCAACCATACTTGCATATTATTCATTCATATAGATATATATAAATATATATATATACATATATATATATCATAATCAAATCATATATAAATAGGAATAGCATTCACATGCTTATTCCTGACAATCTCCCCCTATTTGATTATGACAAAAATAATAAGTGCATAGAATGTTATGAAGGAATCTTATATACAGTGAGCAGCTGTATTTCTAAAATAGTTAATCATGAATGTCATTAATATTGATATGACAATTTATACCTTAAGGCATTCTACATCCTGGATCCAGAACATTCCTAACAAATTAGAGATGTACCTCCTTGGCTCCATGTGTGTTTCCAGGATGCTTGTTGATCAGCTACTCATCTTTTTCTACTTCTTGCTCTTGCTCCCCCTCAGGTGATGACCTTCTATCTTTGCTTGGCTCCCCTTCATCACATTTGTGATCTGGCTCCCCCTCAGATGATGATTCTTTATCTGCTGCTACTTTCTTCTTCTTTGGCTTCTTCTCCCTTAACTCTCTGCTCTTCTTCGAGTGCCTTTTGCTCCTTTTCTTTCTTTGCCTCCTCTTCTCCCCCTTTTTGTCATCAATCATTTAAGAGAGCTGCTCCAAGTTGGACATAAGCTGCTCCATTAGGTAGGAGGAGTTTGCAACTTCAAACTTTAGTTCTTGCTGGCCGAGCTCAAGTTGCACAGAGAAGGACTATTTTAGATCGTCAATCTTGTCAGAGAGGGCTTTGATCTACTTTGCATTGACCTCCTGAACTTGTAGAGCTACTACCTTCTGATCTTGGAAGGCCTTCTGATAGATGCTATCTCTTTCTTGAAGTTTGAGAGATACATCAGCCAAGATAGCTTGAAGCTTGTGCTGGAAAGAATCATCTCCTGCTGCTGTCCGCTTCTGTGATTCTTCAGTAAGCATAGATATCTTCTTGCTTAGATCATCGGAGCTCTTCAGTAGTTCCTGCTCCAAAGCAGTTTGATCCTCTTGATTGGTAGCTTCAGGTTGAGCAATGGATTGGACTCTACGATTTTCATCTTTGGACAAATTTTCAAATTTTTGGATAATCTGAACAATCGTGGAGTACCAATTTCTTGTGGAGGATGATGGAGTGACTGACAGCAGTGCTTAATCATAAGGAGGCTTCTTAGATTGTTGAACACCATCAGCCGTAGAATGAACAGACTCTACGATCAGCTCCTTGGTCATGACCCTTCTTCCTTTAGAATGTACTCTACGATCGTAGGGGATGTAGAGATTTTCAGCTTGTAGATAGACCTTGAAGTGAGGGTGGTTGGTTATCATCTTGGTAGCATAGGTTTTCACCCTTGGGAAGTTTTGGGCTACCAGTTCCATGCTTGGAAAAGTCTTATAACACCAGCTGAAGTTGCTTCCATCTCCTTCATTAAAGGCCTTTAGCCAAGGCATCCACTGGAAGAACCATCTCATCTGCATATCATCAGGATTGTAGAGAATGGTTGAGAAGTATAGCTCCATGTTGTTCCAGTTCCTGACTAAGTCAAAGGAAGTCAGTCGTGTTACTCTGAGCTGCTCGGCTCCATAGTTTACCCATTTGTCTAGAGGAGTCTCTGATGGTTCATTTGGGACTTCTACCACAATTTTCTTGGTAGATTTTGCAGGTGAGAGAACTGGGTGAGGTTCTGATTCCTGATTTTTAGAGTTTGAATCATTTTCTGTTTCTTCATTCTCAGAACTAGAACAACTTAGATCAGATTTAGTAGATAGTCTTTCTTGCTGCAATATTTCATTATCAGATCCTTCTTCAGCAAGTCTTTCCTTAAATTCTTCCTCTTCACTGCTGGCTTCTTCTTCAGCATCTTCTCTTGGGGATACAAATTCATCATCACTTAATTCAATGATGGCATTTGATTGGCTGTTGTTCCTTTTGGAGGCAAACTGGGCTTGCAGCCTGTAGCTCTTCCTTCTACGTAGAGGTTCAACTATTGGAGAGACAAACTCTTCTTCTTCTTCTTCTTCAGTCTCTAACTCCTCTTGCTCATCAGATAAACTTCTTTGGATATCAGCACTGGCAGGAGCAGGCTCTTCTTTCTTGGCCTCATCACTTTCTGAGCCATCATGAGAGCTTTCTTGGTTTGAGGGGACATGTTCTTCTTCTTCTTCTTGAATAGCATTTTCTGACCCATTCTCTGGGTTGGTTGGGGTAGTTGCATTTGGGGATGCACTTTGATCATCATGAATTTCTTTTTCTTCATCAGAGTGACTGCTTTGAGGATTGGCCATGGGGCTTGAGCACTTTTCTTCTTCAGCAGTTTCTGCACTTTCCTTCATCACATCCGCTTCATTTTCATTGCTGGGTGCTGACTGTGGGGACTGGACTACATCTTCTGTTTTTTCCTCTTCTGCTGACTTCACGTCCCTTTCTTCAGTAGATGTATTGATTTGAGAAGCTAAGGTTGGTTTGTCTTCCACCTTAGATTTCTTGCTGATAGGCCCTTGAAGCAACCTGCTGCTTCTTCTCTTTATGGTTTCAGCAGTTTGGTCCTTTTCTTCCTTATCCTTGTTCGAGGAGGAGACTCTCCTTGGTGGGGCCTGGGCTTTCTTCACATCACCAGCTCTTTTCACCACTTTTGATTTCTTCATGGCTGGTGTGATTTCAGCTGTTGTAGAGTCATCAGACTCAGAGCTCTCTATCTTTACTGTCTTCCTCTTTTTTGCAGAGGCTCTACTGCTGCTCCTAGCTATCAGCCTCTTGTTCTCCTTTGGGTTCTTCTTCCAGTTTTCAAATAACTGTGGAGACATTACTTTGTGCACATTCGGGGCTTCTCCCTTATCATCCTTGCTCTTTCCCCTAGCTTTTCTTGAGATGATACTCAAAGAACCTCCCATGAAATACCTTGGTCAGGGGCTTCTTCTCAGCCTTCTCTACCCACTTGGAGATCTGATCAAACAAGATAGCTCCAAAGTCGATTTGTTTCTTCAGAACTATTGCTGACATGATTTTCAACTGTTGGTCGATCACTGTGTCATGTGCAGTGTTCTTACACAGTATGCACTTTCCAACTATTTCAGCAAGGAACTCATATTGCTCAGGAAACTCCTTCTTCATATCCTTGAAACTAGGGTTTCTTTGATATCCCATAACTTCCATTGCTAGTTTAGTGTTGACAATATCAAGGTTCTTTAGCCCTTGGTTAGGAAAACCTAGGCATTGATTGAGGTCAGAAGATTTTAACTTGAGAGACTGACCTTTAACCTTGGTAGTAAGGGTTTCCGAATTTATAGAGATGTTTGAGTAGAATTCTTTAACCAGGTTGTAGTAGACTCGAGTATTTGTCTCAAGGCATTCTGAAAATCCAGCCTTCTTTACAAGCCCGAGAATATCCCTGAACTTCTTTTCAGATTTCTCAAACGATTTGGTTCCAAGCTGAATACCAGTGATTACTTGCCAGTTTTCCATTTTGAGTAGTTTGAAGAATGTGGGTGTTAGATATAGAGAGATTTATGCGAGATGGTACATGCGGTTGGTAAGGCTCTGGGGGTTAACTGATTTTGCTCTTGAAAAGCTTTCTAGGGTTTTGAAAATGGGAGGGAGAAAGGTTCGATATCTTTTGGTAACTGTCTACAGATTTGAACTTGTCTTTATGGCAGTTCCTTCTAACTCTGCATACTCAGTGATGTGTCAACTGTCCATTAGTTGCACATTGCTCAGTAATGAGTTGTAACTCCCCACAACTTTTCAGTTATTAGAGGAGTGGACGTTTAATTGACGTGGCTTTGACCGTTGACCTTTTGATTCGTAGAGTAACATGATGAGATAGCTATAGACTCTACGATTTCCTTTGTTGACTCAATGATCAACTTCTAAGAGATGTTGCAGTGGATGGCTTTGTCTTTCCTCCTTTCTTCGATGTAGCATAGTTCAATCACTGATGTATTCGAACTTATCTCCTCAACTTAAATGGCTTAGGAGATGTCTCATTCTTTATTCTCCTTGTGAACTGGAATACCCTTTTGTAGGACTACGATTGTTGAGTTGTCCTCTACGATCGCTGAGGTTGCACTACGATCGTTTAGATAGCATTACGATCGTTGAGATTGTACTACAATCATTTATTCCTCTTCACGTTCAACTCTACGATCGTTGACTGACTTGGTTCTTTTGAGATGAACTAGATCAAGCATTCATTCTGGGATAAGGTAGCTCAGGAAGGGCCAACTTCTTAGAGTTAGCTAAGGGTCAGGTTTGTCCCTGAGGCCCTCTCCAGATGAAATACTAAGACAGTGATTTTCAATGACATCTCATTAGACCTTTTCTGATGGGGAGGTCTTTCTACCAGCTCTGGATATCTGCATTGCTGAAATCGTGGTGTCCTTCTGCTCTTACACTACGATCTTGTGGTTGATCGTAGGAACTTCATGATTATGGATTGGGTGGTTGAAGGGTTATCAGTAGTACGTTTTAAGATGTTCCTACTGACTATGGATCTTCATTTGGTTCATCAGCCACAAATTTTTGGGACTCTATAGCTGGTACATCTCTTCCAGGCTTAATAGTGATGTTATTCCTTAAAAGATCACTGCTCCCCCATTGTTGATGCTGTCTTCTCAGATAGATGTGATTCCTTCTTCATGTTCATTTGAAGGCTGCCCAGCATTCCTCCTTCTGACTAGAATCATCATCGTTGCTTAGTTTTCCTTGTATCATAGAGATGAGTATTTTCAGGATTGATCACTCTACGATCATTTGACAGCACTATGAATGTAGTCTTCTTTGACAGTCCTTTGTTTTGAGAAGTTCTATTTTGTAAAGAACTCTTTTGTCTTAAGCTCAATGATCTTCTGTTGTGAGCTTCCCTTGAGGATCCTTTTCATAAAGCATGTCCTTCTTGATATGGGCACATAGAATCCTCTTTATCTTCTATTGCATGGCATGCTCCCATATACAGATTTGCAGCCATGTGAGCTCCATTCCAGTTAGCTCAGAGGGTCTTCAAGAACTAGCTTGGACATATAGGAACCTTATCAGACTCATCTCTGAACAGTCCTTAGACTTCTGTTGGTTGAGTCCTATTGAATGAAGTCTTCTGCTTCAGCATTCCTTAGTGTGGTCAGACTGACCAAGTACCTGCAGGTTTAAGTATATTTCTACTTTTGGTCCCCATTTTTGAATGGGTCTTGCTAGGTTAGTTTTCTAAACCCCTATTCCTCTTAACTGGATAATCATCATGTTTATCACTAACAGACATATTCAAACATACAACTATCTTGAGATAATATATTTGAGATGCATGATGGTGAGTGTGTATAGGATTTGACAATTAATGACACACTCTTTATCTATGATGGTTTCATCATTTACTGGGTTATGTTCACAATGTTTAAGTGTTCACAGAGTGTGAATCAACTCTACAATTTATGAGTATCTAGTTAATTTATGGATGTGATCAGTTTCTACAAATCAGCAAGATCCTCTTGTAGAACTGATCATTCTCTGTGTGTTGTCAAACATTTAGAATATAGGCTTATACATACATACTAACACATCAAAGAATGATTACTTAACATAAAATTCATTTGATGCAGTGATACTCTTATGATCTATTTTGATTTTCTTCAAGATGTCATCTTCAGCCTAAAACTTGGTTAAAGAGAAAGTTTGTAGACATTTGAATTTTCCATCTTCAGACTACTTTCTCTCTTCACCTTTTTAGGTATATTATGACTTCTTGATAGAATACTGTCATAGTTCATAAGATGGTGCAAATATGATGTATAAATTAGTAATGGTGAGGAACTGTACCTTTTTACTGTCAGTTTCTTAACAGTCATTTACCTTAGATATACTGAGTTCAGGTATTGAAGTGCATAGCTTTTACTTTTTCTCCTTTCGGCTTAATGCTCTTGTTGGCCTTTCATCAATCATTCGTGCTCTTGAAGATGTAGATAAAGAGAATCGTAGCATTAAGATCTTTGACATCTTTGAGTTTACAAAGATAGCACCCAGTTGTTGGTTGGTCACTCATAAGTTTGAGAAGATCTTCTTTCTCCTCTCGATCAGCATTTCTTAGTACGTGTGACCTCTTCATCTTTTAGACTGATGAAGGCTTTACTCTTTGTCACTGATGTCCCTTGCTTTCTTTCTCTCGTCTGGTCTTCAGACAACAAGATTGAATGCAGGCTAGGATTGGCCTTGTTGATATAGCAATCGAGGATATGGACCAATCTGAGCAACTTCAGGTGTATACACATTTTTACCTATACACAATATTTCCAACGTGTGAGCTCTTCTGCATATAACAAGTTACTTACTACTAAACTAAGTCTAGAACAATGTTAGTGCCTGGGATCAGACTCAAAGCGATTAGCTTTTGAATAAAGACGAGAACCTTTTTCGATACCAATTGTTAGTTCGTGAGGGCACAATAGATCTAGAAGGGAGGGGTTGAATAGATCCTTTTATTTCAAATACTTTTTAAGTTAATGTTGTATTGTTCATATTTAAGTATATGACAAACATAAGAATCTTTTCAAACACAGTGAATAAGTAAAAGATTCCCTTCATTGATATATTCATAATCATACATACATTATTCGTTGGGTAAGTTTAGTTGTAAGCAGTTAGAACATACATAGCAGTTATAGACATAATGTAAATGACATAATGTAAAAGACACAAGGGGTTTTAAGTGGTTCAGAGACTCAAGCTCCTAATCCACTCTTCCGCTTTCAACTAGCAGGATTTCCACTAAGGAAGGGCAGCACCCTGAATCTCTACGATTCCTTCAAGGCCAGCAACCTTGGGACTTTAGTTCACTAAGAACTCTTCAAAGCCAGCAGCCTTGGAACTCTATTTAGTCCCTTTGGACAAGGACCCTTTGGCCCTGCTTTGTTTAGTCCCTCCGGAGAAGGACCCTCTTGGCCTTGCTTCATTTAGTCCCTCTGGACAAGGACCCCTCAGGCCCTGGCTTCGTTGAGTTGTTTGTTTGTTGTTGTTGGAGTCAGTGCTGAGCTGCTAAGATGTCTCATGCTCTGAACATCTTCTATCCTTAGCAGCTTGGCTTGATCATCCTTGAAGAGCAGTTGAGTGTTGCATGATGCTCAGCTTCTTAGGTTGTTCAACTACTCCGGATGACCCCTTGATGAGCCGCCTTGAAGATCATTCTTCTTGGTACTTGATGACTGCACATGAGAGGCTTCTAAGATGACTGTAAGCTCTTCTGTAAAGTACTTAGAAGCTTTCTCATGCTTGACACCAAGATGGCTTTTGTGATCTCCCTTCTTACTACTCGATGCCTTCTCATGGTGGACTTGCTAAGATGACCGTAAGCTCTTCTCTATTGTACTTAGATTCTTCCCATGATGGACATCCAGATGGCATGATGCTCTTCTTTCTCTCGGCAGTTCAGAACACTCTTCATATAGTAAAACTCTCACTTTTACATAGTAGAACTCACACTTCTACTTCTTTCTTGATCTGACTTCTGAGTGTTCTTGGTGGATCGTAGAGTGAGCCTTCGGACTCACTATCTCACATGATTTATATCAGTCCACCTACTCTCCAAACTCGACAACTCCAGTAACCTTTGATCTTTGAAGCTCTTTCTTATTTATATTTAAAACGATCAGATCTACTCGCAATGATCTTTTAAGCTAAATAGTTAAAGATCAGTTCGATTAATTTTGATCGAGATCTACTGGCAATGATTGTGTATGCTATGTACCCTGGTATGTATAGGTTTTAAAACGGTGATTCCGGGGACGGAATCTTTATAAGGGAGGGTGAATGTAAGAACCCGATATTTTCTGTATAAATAAATCAGAAATTTTGCATATAATTTTTATTTTTATTTTTAAGGATGAGGATTTGTACAAGATAATAGGTATATGTATTTTTGTGATAAATAAAAATATATTTATTACATGAATGTTTACAAATAATTTTATTTTAGAATTATTGACTATTATAAAGTTTATTCTTACAATAATTAATTTTATATAGAAATGTTTTTATTAATTATTTTCTATGAAAATATGATTGTATATTATTTAAATAATATATGAAATGATTTTTAGAATTATTATAATAATTATTTATTTTATTATATGAATTTATGCAAGATTAATTAAGTTAATTATTTTAACTTAATTATTAATGTTATATATGAAGAATAAATCAGATATGGAATACAAACCCTAATTTTGAATTTTTATCAATGGATGAGAATAATAATATAATAATATTATATTTTGATTCTTCAGTGCTATAAATATGTACTGTATTTTTGTGGACTGACAATGGTTGGTCAAATATGGGGTATTACGACCAAACCCTAATTTTACTGACAAACACTAATTTCGAAGTCAAATAAGACTTTAAAATCTGTTAAGTCAATATGTTATGTGATTCATGATAATTATAATTATTAATAATCAAGAGAAAACCCTAATTGTAAATTAAAACCCTAATTTCTTAAATTAGAAACCTTAAATCAATAATTAACTTATTGATAAATGGAAACCCTAATCTGGAACTCGGTTATGAGTTCGAGGTTGTTATGTAACTATGTGATTACGATTAAGGTGAAGTGTTATAGAATTTTATATTGATTAGGTAAACCCTAATTAATATTTAGAAATATTAAATTTCTAGAAAATTCTAATATTTATATTAGAAACTCTAATATTTAAAATTAAACCCTAATTGCTAAATTAGCAAAGTTAACGGTAATTATTATATTTTAACCCTAATGTTCCTGTATAAGGTAACTAGAAAATTAATTATAATTAGAAAGCCCTAATTTAAAAATTTTAGAAACTAATTTAATTTTTATTTAATTTTTCTTTTTTTGTGCAAACCCTAATTGCTAAATCCTACAAATGTTTTGTGCTAAACCTTAGGGTTAAACCCTAAGGGTTTTCAAGGATTACAAGATTGCCCTTAAAATTCCAAGACAAATGACCATTATGCCCTTTTTGTGAATTATTGAAGCTAGATTGTAGGTTTTGACATTAGGTGTAGTTGGTGACCTAATGTAACAACTCTTTTGACTTAAAAACACTGAGATCAGTCACCCATGCCAGCCAATTCATGCATCTAACTTAGTATATATAGATTGGAGGAGAGAGAAATGACATTGTTATCTTACACTTTTGCACAACCCTCATCCAAGTCCCTCTCTCTCTCTAGATCACGAAATATAGTGACAAATCAGTCCCTAATGCAAGCCCCACGAATTCCTCTAACAAATTAGAAGCCCAAATTCCAGAAATGAAAGCTTAAAGGTATAAACCCTAATCAAAATTTCGGACTTTGATCCTCTGTTAAAAGTTATGTTTGAGTGTTAAGATATGTTGTATATAGTGTTATTAAGTGATCTGGGTTAATAGACGTTGGATCCATAACATCTATAAGCTCAGATCTAGTGTTTTTGCAAATCTGGAAAATTTTTAAAACAGTGGTCTGACAACGAATGTCAGTGCCTCTAGATCTTTGTGTGTTAAGTGTTATGTGTGTTTTATGTTATGGATATGTTCTTTGTAATGTGGACTATGATTTGGAACTGGAAACTAGATCAAATCATGTTTAGATCGTAAGATACAAGCGGCCAAAGTGAATTGACCGAGCACGAATTCTGGAAATCTGGGTAAACCCAAAAACCCAGAATTTCTGACAACGTTTTCTAAGCGTTGGATCTGGCTTTTGGTAAGGTTTATGGCCATGTTGTTGTATTCTCTTTGTAGACTGACATGTAAGGTACATGTTCATGCATCTAAAACATTTAGATCGTGCTTATAATAAAAGCTATTTCCGGTCAAAGTAGGGTTGACCGACTGTTTTGTCTCAAATCTGGAAAACCCAGATTTCTTCATGAGACATTTTTCTGACAAGGTTTGACTTGATCATATCTTGTGTTTTTGTTGTTATTAGAATGATCTGATGATACCAAGTTGTTCCCTGTCATGTACTCTATATGTATGAACCATTAGAATGAACATATCAAGCCTAGAACGGTTGAATCAAAGCTTGGAAAGTAAGTACCTCGACTGTTCTTCATTTCTGGAAAACCCCAAAATTGAAGAACAGTTCTGACATGATTTTTGGAGGGCTAGATCTTGCTGATATTTGATGTTATAATTATGTTTGTTGTTTGATAATTAAGTGTTGCACTAGAACTATAATATCTGATCACAAGAATGTCAGGAAACATCACAGATTGAGATTTACGTATGGTCAAACCTAGCATCCTCGAAACTGACATAGTGTTCTGGGTTTTGCTGAAGAACACCTATAGTGACGGCTTTGTCGTTATAGGTGGTCTTTAGCGACAGTTAATTTATAAAAATTATATTTTTATTTAATAATTAGTTTTTAAATACGAAAAATACAAAATAAATTATTAAAAATTATTTTAAATTCTAAAAATTAGTTTTTAATTATTTTAAATATATTTCATAAATATTTAATATTTTTGGAATATTAAAAGTATTTAATTTATTTAATTATAATATTAAATAAATTATTTAAAAATGATTTTAATACATGAAAAATAATTTAAAATTATATTATGGTATAAGAAAATAATTTAAGTTATTTTTGATAACTTTTAATATTTTGTGATGAATTTTATTTATTAATTAATATTAATGATAATTAAGTTATTTATTGAATATATTAAATAAATTATGAAAAATAGAATTAATGATTTAAAAATTATAGAAAAATGATTTAAAGATTATAAAAGTATTTTAAGTTATAAAATATAACTTTTGATATTTTGTCATGAAAAATATTAATATTTTAATATGATTAGAAAAATCATTTTAATGAAAATAAATAGTTTAAAAATATTTTAAGTTATAAAATATAACTTTTAATATTTAAAGGTAAATTTCATTAATTAATTATTATTAATGATATTAAATTTATTTAATAATTATATTAAATACATTAGTTTAAAAATGATTTTAATATTATAATAATCATTTTAAATGAAAATAAAGTGTTTAAAGATATTTTAAGTTATAAAATATAACTTTTATTATTTAAAGGATAATTTCATTAATAATTTAATATTAATGATATTAATTTAATAATAAATGATATTAAGTTTATTTAATAATTATATTAAATAAATAGTTTTAAAATGGTTTTATTTATTTAACAATCATTTAATAAGGATATAAATGAATTAAAAATATTTTAAGTTATAATTAATGACTTCTAATATTTTGATAGATAATGCAAGTAATATTTTAATATAAATGATAATTATTTAAAAATGATTTTAATTCTTTTAAAAATCATTTAAGGGTAATATTAATACTTTAAAAGTATTTTGAGTTATTATAAATAACTTTAACCTTTTGGCAATGGTTTCATTAATAGTTTAATATTAATTAAATATTAATGATAATAGAATTAATTGATATTTAAATCATTTAATAATGATTACGGTATTTGAAAATTCATGATAAATTATAATAAATGTTTTAAAATTATATTAAGTCATTTAAAAATAATATATTTAGTACTAAGTTATGGAATTGAGTCTTAGACTAGATAATTACCCGATTAAGTCGCTTAAATTTTGCACTACATTTTTGAAATTGATCTGGACTTAGATAATTTGATTAGTTATGTGTTTATTTGTGATTCAATGGTTGTAGAACATATTTGACAATGTGATTAGGTTATGTGCTGACTGCAATAAGAAGTGCTATGTGTTATAGTATGTTATTCTAATCGATCAAATGATCTTATTAATGATAGGTTTCGGTATAAAAGATAGAACTAAGTTAGGAACTGTAAGCAGCGCATCAGGCAAGTATCTTACCTTTGCATTTCCTTTATGCAATGGACATGAGTAAGAAGTTTCAGAATTATATTATTATTATGCTATATTATTAACCATATTGTGATATATTCTATATCTTATCATTGTTTATCAACATGTTAGTATATGATAATTCAAATATATATATTCTGTTCGATAATTTCTATATATGGTTATACGAGTGTCCATTTGGATAATTATTATATTTAATCACATGTTGATATATATATATATATATATATATATATATATATATATATATATGACGTCTAAGCTACTTGATCAGCTAGACACAAATTTCGAAATGTCGTTGAATATGATAAAAACCTTTTTGTATCCAATCAAATTGTTTTGGTTCGGATTCCAGTCTATGTATGAATATCCCGATCACGGGAAAAACTTGTATGCGCCCAAGGCTGACAGAGTGAACTATCTTATCATTCTTGTAATGTAGTATTGATCAATATAGGGCCCATGGGATGTACACCCTCGCGCCCGTAAGTTATGACGGTTTGCAGATGAAGTTCTATTAAACCTTAGCGAAAACTAAAAATAATGTTCATAGTATGTCGACTACCCTATATATATAGTCTATATGTAGTATCAAAAATTTGAGATAGAATTGTTATGTTATTATTATCGGTTCAGTTTACTTCACAACTATAAATTCGTTGTAGAAGTGATGTACAAAGAAAACATTTATATCTTTCAGCTAATTATATTTCTAATTGTTATTACTTGCTGGACACTCAAATGCTCACCTTTGCTTAAATTTAAATGTTTTCAGCTAAGCATGATCAACCTGAAGGTTCAGGCAAGAACAAGTGAAAAAGGAAAGCAAACTGAACATGTGTAATGGTATCTTTTGTAATAGTTAGACAGTATTAAGGCAATGAGATATATTATCTATCATGTAAGGAATTATAGTAAAGGTTGTGTACTTGGGATTAGACTCTGATATATGTAAATTAAGTTTGTTTTTTATATTATTGTTATTATTATTAGTATTATTCCGCTAATAGAAATGGTATCGTGAAGCACCGAGTTCAGGTTTCAAGTACCCGAGTTTGGGGTCTTCACAAGCACGTCTTCAAGGACCTGATCGTAGTGTCTTATTGAGTGTTGCTCGTTGACTAGTAGAGCTAACACTACGATCCTGAAGAGTGTTGCTTGGATCTTCACTGGAGAACACCTTTTCACTATATTGTGTAGTGCTTCAATACTTTGTGTAGTGCTTCAATACTTCTTTTTGCTTCGACTGTTCTCAGATACTAATGGCCTAATTCCTTGCTCTGGTCCCCTTCTGAATATCAAGACAATTCAGATTTATGGCGCGTCCAGCTTGCTTTCCCCTGGTGATCTTCCGCTCACTTATCATCAATGAACTGACCCTGCACTTAATCACTTTAGCCTTGCTCTTGGTGACCGAGTATCTCTGGTTCACCTTCCATCAGTTCTTTCTTTGTTTGACAAACACTACGATCCTGGTTGCTTCCAAGATCGTTGTCTTCTGTTCTCTTGACAGCAACTGCATTAGCTGACTTTTCCTTAGTCAGCTGCTGAAATCTTCTTTAAATCATCTTGTGGAAGACTTCATCACGAATGGCCTTTTCACTCAATCTTGATGCTAATTGGATTGGTGCTTAGTTCTTCTGCTAGCTTGCATGTCATTCGTTGAGTGCTCTCTGGTTCCCTTACTGTGGATTACATCTTTGCAGTGCCAACCAGAGGCTTCATATCTTTGGATATTTTGGGAGTGCTCATCCATTGAGAACCGTATCTGCTCTACGATTCTGACTTAGCATTGTGAGCACTTCTTTTGGAGTCATAGTTCTGCACTTTACGATTCAGGTTCGGCTGTGCAGACACTACGATCCCGAGATCAGATATTGACACTCTACGATTTTTGCCTTGTGCTTGTTGTCTTCATCTGATCTTGCTCGACTACGATCTCTGCATATAATCAATAGACTCTACGAACTCAGAGTGTGATCTACGATTCTTGACTTGGCTTCGGCATCAGTAGACTCTACGACTTTGAGTGTAGTCTACGTTTTTGTCTTGCTTCGGCAGATGACCGGCCGGCTTGTAGGCAGGCTGTCTCTACGATTCTGAACATGACTTCCTCAGCACACTACGATCCCGAGGAAGCTCTTCTTGATACACTACGTTCCTTCTTCGTTTCCCGTTGCAGTCTATGAACTCCGAGATCTACTATCCTCCATACTCTCATTCTTCCTCGATAGCTCCCGAGTTAACCTTGACTCACTTGGCAGACTACGACTTCTGGTGCAGTGCTCGACGATCAGACTAGCCTATCTATTACATCATAAGATCAACCTAACAAGCTTGATGTTTCTATATTTATAGTCCTTGTACATCATTTCTTTTTAAGGACTTTACAAAGCTGTTTTGCTTTATGTAGGATCAACCTAACATATTTGATCAATTCATACTAAGTCCTTGTACATATATTTCTATTATCTATCACAGGACTTTATAGCTTTTCTTAATGCAAGCACACTTGCATATTATTCATTCATATACACATATATATATATATGTATATATATATATATATATATACTTTATCGGGAATAAGCATGTGAATGTTATTCCTATTTATATATGATTTGATTATGATATATATATATATATATATATATATATATATATATATATATATATATATATATATATGTATTATCAAACTTGCACCACCACCCCTAATAGTAAATAATGCGATTCAATAGTAAATTATGTGAATCAATAGTTCTGAACATGTGAAAATACTAATTACGATAAGTACCTCCATCTATACCTCCATTTTTAACTTAGTCATGCAAGAATTATCAATCTTGCACCAACTCCCCTAATAGTAACAAAAATGGGAAACAATAGTATACACATGTGAACAAATAGTTATAATCATGTGCAATAATAGCAATCAATTGCTCATTTATGGGAGTTAAATACCAGATTGGTCAATATAACCTCGGACATCAATTATTATCGAAATAATTGTCGATTTTCACTAACACAAATAATTCCAACACAATGAAACCATTTTTATCAAAAATATAAATTTTGAAGTTTGACTTTTCCCGAAAAAGTCAACTGTTGACTTTTTGACCAAATAGTGAATTCTAAAAAATTGTGTGTTTATAGACTATTTTTACTAATTTCATCATTCTGGACTCAAATATCATATCCGCGTCTCCAAATTCAACTCTGAACACAACTTAAATTTTAATAACATTTATCATTAATATTATAACTCACAATATTTATCAACTAGGTCGTTCCCAGGAAAGAGGGGGCTTTCCAATAAGGATTTATCCCTATTGGCGCACAATTAGGTGACCAAACCTCTCCTTGACAGAACTTCTAGACATTATAAATATTGAAATTTATAATATGAATAACTTTGTCATCTCAAGTATTGATTTAATAAAAAAACATTTTATGCAGATGATACTATGACAATAATTGAATCAATAATATGATAGATATGATGCAGCAATTACTGTAGCAATAATTGAGTATAACTGAGTGACTTCTCACGTAAGCATCAATAATCAATATCGTGTGCTACTATGCAACCACACGTATTCGCATTACTTTTAATACCGTGTGTTTCAACAGTTAATGATAAAACTTCCGCAGTTATTTTCATAAAGTATTTTGTCATTTTCTCAATCCGGCAATAATTACATTGTGGGGGTCCACCAATGATTGTGGCGTTGTATTTAATATTCCCTGTTAAAACGAATATTCCCTTTAACAATCGAATATTATATAACAACTTGCGTACTTTGCAAAATTTGTAAATATTACCCACAACTATAACATTATATCAAATCCACACCATAATATTTAAAAATATATTTCGAGAAATTTAATCTTTATTCAAAAAGTTGGGATCTTACAACCTCCCCTTCTTATGAAATTTCATCCTCGAAATTATGTTGTGTACCTGATATATCGAAGAGGTAAGGATATCTTGATTTCTTCTCAGATTCTAACTCCCAGGTCATTTCTTCCACATCGTGGTTTCTCCATAAAACTTTGACTTGAGGTATAACCTTGGAGCGTGGAATATGTTCCTTCTTATCCAAGATTTTAATAGGAACCTCTTCATACGTTAAATCTTCCTCTATTTCGTCCGGTTGTAACTCAATAATGTGGTTCGGGTCTTTCACATATTTACGTAACATGGATATGTGAAAAACGTTATAAACACGAGACATACTTAGCGGTAATGCAAGTCTATACGCCACAGTTCCTACTCGATCGAGGATTAAAAATGGGCCAATGAATCGAGGGTTGAGCTTTCCTCTCTTTCCAAATCTTGTAACTCCTTTCCATGGAGCAACACGTAACAACACATGATCTCCAATATCGAATTCTACGTCCTTTTGATGAAGATCAGCATAACTCTTTTGTCTATCTTGTGAGGTTTTTATACGTTGTCGGATCGTTTGTATCTTTTCCATAGTCATACGCACCAACTCTGGTCCCAACAACGTTGCTTCACCCCACCTCATCCCAGCATACTGGAGAACGACACTTTCTTCCATACAACGCCTCAAATGGAGCCATGCCAATACTTACTTGATAACTGTTGTTGTAGGAAAACTCCACCAATGGTAGGAACTTATCCCAACTTCCCTTGAAGTCAAGGACACAGAGTCTTAATAGATCTTCAAGAGTTTGAATGGTCCTCTCCGACTGCCCGTCCGTCTGAGGATGATATGCCGAGCTAAATCATAAATCCGTGACCATAGCTTTTTGCAAACTAACCCAAAATCTTAAAGTGAATCTTGGGTCTCGATCAGAAACTATGGATACTGGCATACCATGAAGTCTTACAATCTCGTTTATGTTAATACAAGCAAGACGTTCAAGTATATAAGTTTCTCGTATAGGTAGGAAACGAGCAGACTTGGTCAATCTATCAACAATCACCCAAATTGCATCTATGCCTTGAGAAATCTTGGGAATACCAGTAACGAAATCCATAGTAATGTGCTCCCACTTCCATTCTGGAATTTCAAGTGGTTGCAATGGACCTTTTGGTACTTGATGCTCTGCCTTGACTCGTTGACAAGTTAAACACCTTGAGATAAACTCTTGCTATCTCTCCTTCATATTGCTCCACCAAAATGTATGTTCAAGATCACGATACATTTTGGTACTCCTGAGATGGATTGTAGCGGTGTGTTGTCCGCTTCCATCCCCGATTTTATACTTTAAATCAGGGTCGTTAGGAACACAAAGTCTGGAGTTGACTCGAAGTATTCCTTCTTCATCGATTCTTGCTTCCGGCATAGCACCTTCTTGCACTTTCTTCTTAATAAGCATTAGCTCCAGGTATGTAGCTTGAGCAGCTTTAACTTTATCGATTAAAGTCGGTTCTACTCGTATGTTTGCCATCATCATGTGGGTTCCTGGAGTCTTTATCTCTAACTCCATCCTTTGCAAGTCATACAAAATAGGCCTTTGCGTTGACAATATTGCACTCGTACTCGCATATGATCTTCTACTCAGTGCGTCAGCTACCACATTCACTTTTCCAGGATGGTATTGGATGGTATAATCATAATCTTTCAATAGTTAAAGCCAACATCATTGTCGCATGTTGAGTTCCTTTTGAGTGAAGAAATATTTGAGGCTTTTATGATCCGTAAAGATTTCCACTTTCTCCCATACAAGTAATGCCTCCAAATTTTAAGTGCGAAAACGACAGCTGCCAACTCTAGATCATGAGTAGGATAATTCCTCTCATATTCTTTGAGTTTTCGTGAGGCATAGGCTATGACTTTACCTTGTTGCATGAGAACACATCCTAACTATTTGCCTGAAGCATCACTGTAGATGACAAATCCCTCCGAACCAGATGGTATTGTCAGAACAGGTGCTGAAATGAGTCTCCTTTTGAGTTCTTGAAAACTCTTCTCACAATCCTCGCTCCAACCGAACTTTGTATCTTTCAAAGAGTAATTTGAGTTAATGGAGTAAGCGATTTGAGAAAATCCTTCCATGAATCTCTCGATAATAACCAATTAAACCGCAAGAAAGCTACGTTATTTTGGCCATCGATTTGGGTTGCTCCTAGCTTTGAATAGCTTCAATCTTTGCCGGGTCAACGTATATTCCATGACCTGATACTACGTGCCCAAGGAATGCTACTTCCTCAAGCCAGAACTCACATTTCTTTAACTTGGCATAAAGCTTATATTCACGAAACTTTTGGAGTATCACCTCAAGTGTTGCTCATGATCTTCACGGCTTTTGGAATAAATAAGGATGTCATCAATAAAGAGCGACCACAAAGTGATCCAAATATTCCTTGAATACTTGGTTCATCATATCCATGAAAGCGATGGGAGCATTAGTCAATCCAAAAGACATGACTAAGAATTCATAATGCCCGCATCGAAGGATTCAAGGCGTCTTTGGAATATCCTCGATTTTAACCTTCAAATGATGATATCTAGAACGAAGATCGATCTTTAAAAAAAATTATGCTCCTTGTAACTGATCAAACAGGTCATCAATACGTGGCAATGGGTACCTATTTTTGATGGTGACATGATTCAACTCCCGATAATCAATACAAAGTCGCATACTCCCATCTTTCTTCTTCACGAATAGAATAGGAACACCCCAAGGAGACGTACTAGGATGAATGAAACCAATGTCTAACAATTCCTGCAATTGGGTCTTTAACTCCTGAAGTTCAAGAGGAGCCATTCGATATGGGGCTTTGGAAATGGGTTTTGTACCGGGTTCAAGGTCGATACAAAATTCAACTTCACGCTCTGGGGGTAGGCCAGGAAGTTCTTCAGGGAATACGTCAGGAAATTTATTAACAATAGAAATATCCTTCAAATCCGACGTATTTTTGTTTAAATTCGTGACATGAGCTAAGAAAGCTTTACATCCGTTTTTCAATAAACGAATAGCTTTATGGCTTGAGATGACCATGATTGATTTTAATGGTTTGGTCGCTTGAATTTGCATAATAGGTTTATTTGGAATATGAAAGCTAACAACCTTACGAAAACAATCAATTTTAGCATGATGAGTAGTTAACCAATCAATCCCTAGAATCACGTCAAATGTAAGTATTTTTAAGGAGATAAGATCAACAGGTAACGTGCAATTACCGATTTGAATCAAACAAGACTTATAAACAGTGGATGTAATGAAGGTTTCTCCTAATGGAGTTTCAACAGATAAGTCAAAGTCTAATTCCTCCGGAGTTAAATTTAATCGTTGAGCACAAGTAAGAGAAATAAAAGAATGGGTAGAACCGGTATCAAATAAGGTATAGACTTCACTAGAGTTTTTGATAAGCTTACCCGTGATAACCTCGTTCGGGTTCCTTGTTTTCTGGGAGGTCACAACAAATGCTCTCCCTTGCACTACCGGCTTTGACTTTTCTAGGACGGTCTTTGGTGCCTCCATCCTAGCTGAACTTGTCTTCGGTGAATGACAAAATCGAGCTAAGTGACCTTCCCTTCCATAATTATAACATGCTTTGGACGACATTGCGCATTTTGGACTGATGTGTCCCTCCCCTCCGCATTTGAAGCATATGATAGGTGGTCGTTCTCCTTCCTTGACAACGGTTGCTGGTGCTGACGTCTTTCCATCATTGTTGAATCTCATTTTCTTGAAATGTCCATTTTTATTGTCTTGGCCATGATTACCACCGAAGTGGTTACCATTTCTGGCATGTTGATTCCCTCCACGTTTGTTGGCACCGCTTCGATGACTGATACCACTAGTATTTTCATGTCTTACCGCTTTCTTTGGTCATGCGTTGACTACATTCGCGCTCCTATAACTAAGCCCTATTTACAACTTCTGAGTACAAACACAGTTTATGAGAAATAAGATATTGACGTATCTCCGATTTCAAACCTCTTAAAAACATTCGTGTCATTCGCTCCTCATTATCGACCAAATGGGATGCAAACCGGGATAACTCTGTAAATTTAGCCTCGTATTGCGACACGGTCATATTATTTTGTTCCAACTTGATAAACTCCACCTCTTTCATGTGACGAATACTTTCGGGAAAGTACTTGTCGTTGAATAGCTCTTGGAACTTCTCCCAAGACATCTTGAGTCGTTAGTTGGGTACATTTTCTGATTTCCACCAAGAATCGCCTCTTCACGCAACATGAAGGTGGCGAAGGGAACCTTTTGCTCCTCGGAGCATCCCAAGACATCAAATATCTGGGTTATCTGCTTTATCCATGCTTCCGCCTTAAGGGGTTTTGGCTCTCCAATAAACTCCGGTGGTCCCAGCTCCTTGAACTATTTGGCGGTGACCGTTTGAGAGTTGCCAGTGTTTCCACCTGCATTTTGGACAGGAGCCGCTCTCGCCTGATGTTGCATGAATTGCATGAAGCCTCAGAACATTCCATCGTTCATCATTTGGTTAGTGTTGTTGTTTGCATGAGGATTGTTGCCTTCCTGATGCACATTATCCTGGTTATTGATCTGTGGAGACTCAACGGTCTCCTGTGCTCCATTGATGTTCTCAACATTCTCGGATGCCATTTTCAAATATTGCCACAAAACAAGGGTTAATTGACATGAAATATATTATCCCTACACTTTGACTTATTAAATACCAAATAAACTTAGGTAGGTCATAGTAGCGAAGGAATTCCCCGTGTCTCCCGTCCTAGTTCTAGTCTCACATCTTAGACAAGGATCATATCCCTAAGCTTTGATACCAACTGTGATGCCCCCAAAACAGGTATACATCACCTATTCTGAGTCGTCAAATACATGGTACAGAATACAAATACAACTTAGTTATACAACTGTCGTATAAAGTACGAAAAAACATAAGTTGTGAGTTTTAATACAAATATTGTCGTCTAGACAATATATAAACTCAAATTCAATATTATTACATTTATTTTCCACTATTTCACTGAATATTGAGGACTATTAATGCTATCATCTGGTCCGTCACCGTTCCCCGACTAGTCTCTGGTACGTTATCATTTCCTAAAGATAACAATAAAAGTAAAAGGGTGAGCTCAACTAGCCCAGTAGGAAATATTATGACTAAAATAATGCAGAATATATTATCGTCAGCCTTCAACAGTGTTAAACTGATACAATATAACAACCATCAAGTTTAACTGCTGCGAAACAAGCAATCCATTAAAAGAGTCAAGTAGAGAATAAAATCTACTATCTTTTATGATTTAGAAGGTTTTTCATCACTTTTATCATTGGGACTCAAACTTAATAAATAATCCACATCATCGAATCACTTGCACTACACTGCCAAGGATATTCTTTAGTATCACGACCACAATTATCCATGCACTACGGGCCAAGAATATTTGTGTATTCAATAATGGTCATGATTATGCCAACAACTGTCCATCAATGCTCTACGGGCCAATGAGGACTTTTTCCACATCATTTATAATATTACGGTCATGATTACACCGAATAATCCCTGGTCATAATCATACCAAGTCCATCTATGCACTATAGGCCACAGATGACTTTCAACAAAATATAAACATGAGGATGATGACAATAATATAAGAATTCAATAAAACAAGTTCAAGAATTAATTTATTCAAGAACTAATAACGTCCAAATTGTCAACATGATACTGATTTGTAGAGGAAAATTCAAGAATGCTCAGAAGAATATTTCCATGAAAAGATACTGGTTGAAGCGCAAATATCAATGATATTCCACTAATTTCATGGAGTATAGAAGTCAAAACTTTAACCAACTGAGAATAATAAGGAATGGAATAACAAAAGAAATCACCAGGCATGCGATAGATCATGACAGAAAAGTTATTCTAATGAATAATAAATAACGGAATCGGTCCACAGAAAAAGCGCATGCATGTGAGGATATTCAATGGAATAATAAAGACGGAATCAGTCCGCGTAAAACGCATGCAGATGAGGATATTCCAACGAAGTAATAATAAAGACGGAATAATAGAAGAATGTCACCAAGTATAGGGTAGCTCACAGATATCAAAAGTTATTCCAAATGAATAATAAAGAATGGAATAATGAAGTTCTCTTCATGAATACAAAAGAAATAATACTCCTACCTTTAGAAAAACCTGATCTTTGGAATAGTGACGTAAAGGACTTCTTCTTCTTCTTTCTATAAATTCTCTCTAAAATAATTGCTCTAAAGCTTTTGTGAATTGGTTAGAAATGAAGGAAGAATGAGCTTATATTTATAGAAAAATATAGTTTCGATAATTGCACGTTTTGGGGCTCAAAAAATTTCAGTACAATAACTCCAACTTTTTTTTTTTTTTTTAATTTAGTCATGAAAGTATTATCAAACTTGCACCACCTCCCCTAATAGTAAATAATGTGATTCAATAGTAAATTATGTGAATCAATAGTTCTAGACATGTGAAAATACGAATTACAGTATAGTACCTCCATCTATACATCCATTTTTAACTTAGTCATGCAAGTATTATCAATCTTGCACCAACTCCCCTAATAGTAACAAGAATGTGAAACAATAGTATACACATGTGAACAAATAGTTATAATCATGTGAAATAATAGCAATCAATTGCTCATTTATCAGGTTAAAAATACCCGATTGGTCAATATAACCTCCGGACATCAATTATTATCGAAATAATTATCGATTTTCACTAACACAAATAATTCCAACACAATGAAACCATTTTTATCAAAAATATAAATTTTGAAATTTTGAAGTTTGTTTTTCAAGAAAAAGTCAACTGTTGACTTTTTGACCAAATAGTGAATTAGGAAAATTTTGTGTTTATAGACTATTTTACTAATTTCATCGTTCCGGACTCAAATATCACGTCCGCGTCTCCAAATTCAACCCCGAACACAACTTAAATTTTAATAACATTCATCATTAATATTATAACTCACACTATTTATCAACCAGGTCGTTCCTAGGAAATAGGGGGCTTTCCAATAAGGATTTCTCCCTATTGGCGCACAATTAGGTGACCAAACCTCTCCTTGACAGAACATCTAGACATTGTAAATATTGAAATTTATAATATGAATAACTTTGTTGTCTCAAGTATTAATTTAATAAAAAAAACATTTTATGCAGATGATATTGTGACAATAATTGAATCAATAATATGATAGATATGATGCAGCAATTACTGTAGCAATAATTGAGTATAAATGAGTGACTTCTCACGTAAGCATCAATAATCAATATCGTGTGCTACTATGCAACCACGCAGATTATCAGCTTTCTTTTAACACGGGTGTTTCAACGAGTTAATGAAGAAACTTCCGCCGTTATTTTCATAAAGTAATTTTGTTATTTTCTCAATCCAAAAATAATTCCGTTGTGGGGGTCCACCAATGATTGTGTCGTTGTACGAATATTCCCTGTTAAAACGAATATTCCCCGACCAATCGAATATTATATAACAACTTGCGTACTTTGCAAAATTTGTAAATATTACCCACAACTATAACATTATATCAAATCCACACCATAATATTAAAAAATATATTTCGAGAAAATTTAATCTTTATTCAAAAAGTTGGGATCTTACAACCTCCCCTTTTTATGAAATTTCATCCTCGAAATTAGGGTGCGTACTTGGTATGCCGAAGAGGTGAGGATATCTTGATTTCATCACAGATTCTAACTCCAGGTCATTTCTTCCACATCGTGGTTTCTCCATAAAACTTTGACTTGAGGTATAACCTTGGAGCGTAGAATATGTTCCTTCTTATCCAAGATTTTAACAGGAACCTCTTCATACGTTAAATCTTCCTCTATTTCGTCCGGTTCTAACTCAATAATGTGGTTCGGGTCTTTCAAATATTTACGTAACATGGATATGTGAAAAACGTTATGAACACGAGACATACTTGGCGGTAACACAAGTCTATACGCCACAGTTCCTACACGATCGAGGATTAAAAATGGGCCAATGAATCGAGGGTTGAGCTTTCCTCTCTTTCCAAATCTTGTAACTCCTTTCCATGGAGCAACATGTAACAACACATGATCTCCAATATCGAATCCTACGTCCTTTCGATGAAGATCAGCATAACTCTTTTGTCGATCTTGTGAGTTTTTATACGTTGTCGGATCATTTGTATCTTTTTCTTAGTCCTACACACCAACTCCGGTCCCAACAACGTTGCTTCACCCACCTCATCCCAGCATACTGGAGAACGACACTTTCTTCCATATAACGCCTCAAATGGAGCCATGCCAATACTTGCTTGATAACTGTTATTGTAGGAAAACTCCACCAATGGTAGGATTTTATCCCAACTTCCGTTGAAGTCAAGGACACATAGTCTTAATAGATCTTCAAGATTTTGAATGGTCCTCTCTGACTGCCTGTCCGTCTGAGGATGATATGCCGAGCTAAATCGTAAATCCGTGCCCATAGCTTTTTGCAAACTAACCCAAAATCTTGAAGTGAATCTTGGGTCTCGATCAGAAACTATGGATACTGGCATACCATGAAGTCTTACAATCTCGTTTATGTACATACGAACAAGACGTTCAAGTGTATAAGTTTCTCGTATAGGTAGGAAACGAGCAGACTTGGTCAATCTATCAACAATGACCCAAATTGCATCTATGCCTTGAGAAACCTTGCGAAGACCAGTAACGGAATCCATAGTAATGTGCTCCCACTTCTATTCTGGAATTTCAAGTGGTTGCAATGGACCTTTTGGTACTTGATACTCCACCTTGACTCATTGACAAGTTAAACACCTTGAGATAAACTCTGCTATCCCTCTCTTCATATTGCTCCACCAAAATGTATGTCGAAGATCACGATACATTTTGGTTCTCCCAGGATGGATTACAAACGGTGTGTTGTGCGCCTCTATCATGATTTTATACTTTGAATTAGGGTCGTTAGGAACACAAAGTCTGGATATGAATCCATGATTATATAATTGTGTAGAAATACACGCAGTGCAGATAAGCTTTCAGCAGTTAAGTCGTAATTGATAAACTACGAATCAGGCAAGTCTTTCAGTTCCTATTTGATATATGAATTCTATAACTGTCAGTGAGTTATATTATGCTATGATAATGTTGATGTATATATATGAAATGCATATGAGATATGTATGAATGTTGAAAGTTGATCTTTGAAGATATGCTTGTGGACTAAATCATGAATACCTGTTATTTGAAAAGTAACATGCGTAGTAACTGTTAATTGATTATGAATGCATGAACTGAATATGCTATTATATGTTATGTGCTGCATGAAAACTGTTAGAATTGTTGGGCTGTCGAGCTCCCCCTTGCAAATAACTACTTTTGCAGGTTAAGGACACACGGTAAAGGTTACGTGCTAATTGATTGATAAAGTTCAATCACATCAAAGGAGATTGATTTGTTTAATTAAATATATACTATCGAACCATGTTTTAGTAGATATATTTGATAGTAGGTTACGATGTGTAATACATGTTAGCTTGTAAAGTTGTACTAGGAGGTACATAGAGAAATTCGAATCGAGATGTAAAGATTTATACAGGAATTAGAATAGAATGAATTATAACATTATTTGATTCAAGGATTTGTAATTGATTCAAGTTAAGATATCAATAAAAGAATTATTCCGCATATTTATATAACATCGAATGTGATGTAATACAGGAATATTAAATGACCAAGTTGTGAAACTTATAAAAGTTTGGGGTCATTGTGCAGATCCTGGTAATGGAAAGAATTTATATTCTAAATTGTAATAAGCAAAGTTATATTCATTAAGTTATGAATAAGCGATATAAATAGTTTGACGATAGTAGTATCGTGGCGGACCGAATCTGAGGTTCGAAGTGACCCGGATTTGAGGGCGTCACAGCGGCACCCCCAAACTGCACCGAATTCTGTACCATTTGAATAGTGCCCATTTTTATCTTGAATGTATTGGCTGCTATCGCTTGTCTGACGATGCTAGACTGTAATCCATTGATATTGGGCATGGAATATTCCTTCAGGGACCTATGCTCCTCTCTTTGCTCTTCTCCTTGTACCTCGGCTGCCATATTAGCTGTGGTACATTCTAACTGTGCTTGTAAATTTCTACG
Source organism: Panax ginseng (assembly GCA_020205605.1). Lineage (NCBI taxonomy): Eukaryota > Viridiplantae > Streptophyta > Magnoliopsida > Apiales > Araliaceae > Panax > Panax ginseng. The sequence continues at coordinate 37,059,599 of CM035127.1, read as the reverse complement.
AACACTAGCTTTCCAATCTCTCTCGTTTATGTTGTCCTGAATAGGTGTTAAGTCGGGGTTGGATGACCGCGTGCGCATAAAAATTTATCCAAATTCCTGAAACAAAAACAAAAATGGAAATGAGATAAGAATGGATTTGTCTAAGTCATACAATATAGCTTAATCTAATGATAATAATAATAATTTAAACGCCTTTCCCTGGCAACGGCGCCAAAAACTTGTTGCCTCTTTTTTAGTTCTAACAAACGAGCTCTAACTCATGCAAGTATACATGTGTCAACAAGTAATAAAGAGCAAGTAAAGTATCGATCCCACAGAGAAAGTTGTTTACTTTAAATCACTATGCCTTTATTAAATCACTATATTTATATGCTCAAACTTATGACTAAGATTGGGTTGTTATTTTAATCGCAAATAATGATTAAACAATAATAAAGATGTAATAAATCAAATCTGGAAGTAATGGGATCCTAACTTCATTTAATATTTCATTTAATCACCACTATCATGCAAGATTTATTCACATATCATAGGAAAGTAGCCAAAAGCACTAAAAAAGTCATAGCCATTTTTCAATGCACTATGACCTACTTACACAGCATCTACAAATGATAGACTCTATGTAATCATCAATATAACCAAAATCACTATATGTCTATGTGAAATTGCAACTATATTGAATTTAAGTTCAAGCCCTTATTCTAACTCATACGGTGAAACAGATATGTCTATCTCTGGTTCACAGAAAAATACACAAGCCAGATAAAAATAAATTTTTATATCGCATACTATCATGATTACAATCCATACTTGTATGTTCATTGTCAATTCCATACAAGTACTGAAATGAATGGTGATCAAGCATTCATACATGCAAAACAATCATGATAGACATCCCATATGATATGTAAAACAATCCAGCATTCAAGCATGCAATCAAACTACATATTAAAATCCGTTGGAATCTCATAATGGAGTTTAGTTCATGACTGAACCAAAAGCCATTATGGGATCAAATCTAAATATGATTAATAAACAAACAATTGAAAGATGAAAGGTAGAAATGATCAAACCCAATTGATGAATATAAGCCACTATTCAAATCCTCATATGAATCCAACAAATACTAATAAAAATCTACTCTGGTAGAAAATCCCAAGAAGAAGTAGAAAAGTAGAGTTTTGGCATCCTTCTACGTTAGAATCTCTCATAGAAAGTAAACCCTAGTTACGATGTTAAAATACGTAAAAACTGAATAATTCTCCGTAATCCTCTTACACCAGTCAGATATCGTTTAAAAAACCAATTACAACCCTTTTAATTCAAAATTAAAATAAAATAGCTCAAAAGAATGATTAAGCATCGCCATGATCAAGGCTCCCCGATGTACTCCCTTGCATGGTAGCATAACTTGATGTCTCATGATGTCCATTAGGTGCTGCATGGCGGTGGTATGCGTTCCATCTTGTGTCTGTCATGGGTCATTGTGACTTTGAATCCTGGTTATCTTCTTTGACCGATATGTTCCTTTGCTCATTTCTTTGTTCATCCCTGTTGAGTCTCTGCTACACTTGATCCTCATGCCACGCATCCATAGCTTGTGCCTCGCTTCATGTGTCCATTCGCCTCGTGCCCTCTAAGTCCACCAAATTAGGCTGTTTCCTGCACTTTTCCACCAAAAGGAGTTTTAAGTATATGCAATGCAAACTAACATGAAATGCAACTAAAACACACTAAAATGTACTTGAGATGGGCATAGTTCGTGTGAATTGGTACTCAATAAGTAGGTATAAAACCCACTTATCAGAACTCGATAAGAGTTTATCACCATTATGTTCTCGATCTCCTATAAGGCTACTACCTAAGTTCATAACCTACAGCTTTGATACCAACCTGTGACACCCCCAAATCCAGGAACTCGAACTTCCCACAGATTTGGTGTTCACTCACAAAAATAAATTAACATCTAACTACCCATATTAATGATAAAAATAAAATTGAAATAGAATCCTCCCAATAAAGGGTTATAACAACTAAAATAAATCAATCCCAGGTCATCTAACCTTAATACATCAAATGTGGAAACATCATAAACAAATAAGTCTTAAACATAATATCATAAGTCTTAACATAATCATTCTCAAAAACTAAATAAGTCTTCATCATTTGCTTGCTTTTCCCTTACCCTTACTTGTTGATGGCTTGCTTTGCCCTCGCCCTTACTTGTGGATGGCTCATCAACTCTTTCAATCTTAGCTGTAATGTTATTATGCAATAGTGAGCAACAATTGCCCACAAATTTAACAATATGATACTAATAATAACATGCGAATAAACAATGGATACTGAACCAAAAGAAAGGTCAGCTTTTGAATCAAGATTAGAACATGAATTAAAAGTACATCTGAGGGTCACAAGACTACGAACTATGTCCCAGGTTACCAAGTATTTCCACTTTAAACCTTTAACAGTCATAAGACTATATGGACCTTACTTCTCGTACCTAGGGGGATCAACTCTTAGTACCATGTATTTGCACAACATCTTAACGCTATCGCGTAATATAATCCCCTATAACAGGGTTGTTCATCCCAGCTTTGACATTAGAGTCTGCACTAAAGGAAGTTTGGTTTAGATTGATCTCAAGGGTAATTTAGAGTTCAATAATCATTAACTAAGGATTAGTTGAATCAATAAGGATTCATTATCTATTTAATATTTCAATACAATATTGAAATCAATACTCAAATCAAGGATTGAATCTCAACTCTATACAATTGAATGAACATTGTATAACAAAAGTAATACTTCAAATAAGTTAGAACATTTCATTTGGAATCATGAATTTGAATGATTAAACTCTGAACAATTCAAATTAAGAATATGAAGCTTGTTCAACAATAATAAGATTTAAGAACTTACTCAACGAAAGTTTAGAAATAGAAACTTGTTCCTTCATAATATACAATAAGAATTTACTCAATTTAAGAATAGAGTTTGAAAACTCGCGTGATCGTAATTAAGATAGGGTATGAAACTTGCTCAACATAAGAGTAAGGTTTAGAAACTTGCTCAAATAAAGTTTAGGGTTTGAATACTTGCGTAATTATAATCATGATAGAGTAAGAATACTTGCTCAACATAAGAGTAAGGTTCAGAAACTTGCTCAAATAAAGTTTAGGATTAGAAAACTTGCGTAATTATAATCATGTTAGAGTAAGAATTCTTGCTCAACATAAGAATACGGTTCAGAAACTTGCTCAAATAAAGTTTAGGGTTATAAAACTTGCATAATTATAATCATGATAGAGTAAGAATACTTGCTCAACATAAGAGTAGGGTTCAGAAACTTGCTAAAATAAAGTTTAGGGCTAGAAAACTTGCCTCGTGCGTAGATTACATGTTTACTATTCACGTTCCTCAATTTAATCCTACATATCATTTATATTCACAATACTAGTTAATTATAACATAACTGACATCATAAGTACATCCTCTTTTGTCTAAACTCTAATTATGAGTATACTAATCAAATCATAATATTAGTTTTCACACATTATTAGACTTCACGAATGATGAGTTAACTACACGTTCGACATATTAATTAAACACGTAAGAACATCATTGACATGTTATGAATCTGTTTTAACATCACATTGTACGGTTAATACATTTTCATGTTCATTATATTGGGTTTAAATCACATTTTCTGGACCTGAACAATTAAATAAAATTTTATGGGCAAATATGCTAACCTTAGCCGCTACTAATTGCACCCTATTACTTTAGAACCAACGTCTGAAGCATGACCACAGCATGCGCAGCTCTCTTTGTTAAAGCTTATGGCTAATCATTTAGCTCGACTCGGTCTTACATCGCACCATTAATACTAAAGACCCGTAGCTATGGCGCTATATGCGGCTGCAGACATTGCAGAATAAGCTAGCTAGTGACGCTTATTCTGATATAAGGCGATTTACATTTCTTCGCAGATCATGAATAACACAAAACATGGCCAATTTAGGACTAAATCTCACACAAACAATGAATTCAATTTCACCCATATGTTCTGAACTTAACAGAAACATTTAATGATATTCTTAGCATACTTTTAACATCTTAAGTCACATAAACAAGAAGATTTAAAGCTATAATTTTGATGTTTTGTGAAAACTCTATTTTTTGACATTCTTAACTAAATCAACTACTACGAACTCGTTTTTCAACCAAATCAGTCCATACAAGTTTCGTTCTTTTCGTTTTTACATGTATAAACATAATCAATTATCAATTTACCGATTAATAAGCAATTTAAAGATAAATTCTCATACTTTTAAGCCATATGTATATGTTCTTATTCTGTAAACCATAAAATTCCAATTAAAACATAATTTCATGGATTAATTACTCTAAAATCGTTTATAAACATCATATAGAAGATTATATATGCATATTAACAATTACAAACAACTTTTCAACTATTTGGCCATAAAAACTTAATTACAAAGAACTAAAATAATGTTTTCACTGTAAACTCAAAAAGTCAAATTTAAAGCATAATTTCATGAATTGGATTATTCTAAATCTCAAACAAGTCATGTAAAATATGTTATAAACATATATAACATCATATATTCAACAATGATTCATAAAAATTCAATTAGAGTGAGATAAAAATTGATTTCGTGAAGAACTTTTAAGAACATAATTTTAAAACTTGAGATTAAGGGATTACCCTTGATTTCTCTATTATAATTAGGCAAGATGATATAAACTCTTTAATTTTCTAACTTCTTCTTCTTCTTCAATCTCACTGACTCTCAATTCTCTCTCTTTTTCTCTCTAAGTTTGCTCTCCAACTTGAAATAACAAATACGTAATGTGTATAAAATAACTGACAAGGATGTGGGGAAGCGGTTAAGCGCAGTCCGGCCTTAACTGGTACCACATTCTCAAGGCCATGTTTGGCTTACTTATATAATTGCCTCTCTAATTTATTTTAATTTACTTATTTATTATATAGTTTATTTGTCACACTTTCATTACTAAAATTTTAATATTTAAATTCAATTAAATTAAAGCCAATATTACACATTAAATCTCACCGTCGAATAATTAAAATTCTCATTTATTAAATATAACACATAATTTATGTTCTCAATAAATTTCTAATTAATTAGAACAACATTAAAATTATTTAACAACTCATTTAATTTAATTATCTCAATTAAATTCACACTTTGCACTATAAAATTATTCCACATTAATTTAATTAATGTAACACACTTAATTAAATTAATCTACAATAATTCCATCAAATATTTATTTAACTCAATAAATAAATCAATAAAATATTTATTTTTTTCAATAAATATTTAAAAATTAATTACAAAAGTCTCGTTTGTCACAGAATCAGAGATTTCTTCTTTAGATCTACTGAGTTCGGGCTGCTTTCTGCAAAATTCATCACCGTATAATCGTTATGCATTATACTGGTAACGTTTACATGTTTTCTTTTCTAGTTTTGACCGTTGGAAAGTGAGATATCATACAGAATGCTTCAAAACACATAGTAATGAATATGCATGCTCAATGACTTGATAAAAATTATTCAACGTAGTAAATGTTAGTCTTTTACCATGCTGAATGTATTGATGTGAAAAAATTGACTTTTGAAACAGTCAATTGGCACCTTTTTTTGCTATTTTTTCATCCTATTTGAGGAGAAATGAGCAAAGGTTTTGAAGTAAAGCAATCGTAGTAATTAGGCTACCATGATGGATTTGACTTTGATGTTTTTTTCATGCATATAAGATGTTCATGACTTTGAGTTGGTGTGCTACTGAATGGCCACCTAGTCATGCCTATGTGCATGTGGATAGTCCTTTTTACAAAGGAGACTCTGACGAAATTTTTTTCATGAGTCTAGGCATTGAATGAACACGTATTTTTAACTCTACTGTAAATGTATGTTAAAGCAATGCATGCATGCATGAAGCTATGAATTGAAATTAATGAGCTCCAAGTTAGAATTTACCACACCATTTTTGAGGTGATTTGGAGACTTTTGTCCAGATATATGGATCTAGACCAACCGAGTAGCTCCCGTAAGGCCTCTTCAGGTGTGAGGAGGAGAGCTTTATATGTTCCTCAGCCTCGCCCAACTCGACAGCCTCGTCGATTTACTGATTCAGTTATTCGCCCTATCCAAGTTGAGAGACTGGATGTCGACGACGAGAAGGATGACGTACCCATTACGGATCCTGCTCCGTCTTCTTCCATTCCCTGCAGGGAGCTTTCAGCTATAAATGTGACGATTTTAGATCTCCTGGATGATTTGAGTCGTCACCCCTCGATTTATCTTCATGCGAACGAGGTAATAGTCGCGTTGATCTTCCTTTTCCCATTTGTGGGGGCAAGGGTTCTGATGTTAATTTGCAATTTGATGCAGGTTCCCGACTTTACGTAGCCCAGAGGGAACTGGTTTAGCATACATTCTCTGTATCGGACTCTCCATCCTGAGTACCGAGAGATTGTTTATGTATAGGGCTTTAAGGCTTTCTTCTCTATTCCCCCCGTCGTTGTCCCTGGGGTTATCTCTTGGGCTTTGTCTGAGCGTTGGTTTCACCAGACCCAGTCTCTCCACTTGCTGGATTGTGAAGTGATGATGACACCGATGGATTGGCGATTCATCATTGGATTGGAGTTTTTAAGGGCGTCAGTGCCTTTGATGACTGACATTTCCCCGACTGCTGTCAGATCCTTGTTGGGAGTCTTGGCCACGACACTCAAGGGTCAGACTATCCGTTATGGTTCCTTGAGTGTAGACGCAATAAGTGGGGCTCTGATTGAGCCATTTCCCAATGATCCGAGGGTTAGAGATCACATCCTTCAGCGATTGTTCCTGATTATATTTAGGGATTGTTTCCCTGCTGATAACTCTTTGATGGTATCATTCGCTTTAGTCATTCCTACTCGGGAGGTGGACCATATCAAAGAGTTTGATTAGGGCTCCTACACCTTTGCCTACTTCCTCAGGGGGATGCGCCTACGCTCAGAGGGCGTGACGGAGGCTTGGTTAAGGTTTTACCCATTCTTGCTGGTGAGTTTTTTCTCTTGATTTTTTATTTCCCTTGTTCGGGTTGCCAATTTTCCTGACTGCATATATTTTATCTTTGTATTCGAAGTTTTGGGCCTACGAGAGGCTCCCATGTCTTCGCCCCATTAGCATGATAGGTCTGGGCACCTATTCACATGGACAGAGATGGCATTACTCCACTTTGGTAGTGGTTTATGTAGCTGAGGGTTTCACCCATTCTCGCCTAAAGTTGGACTTGATGACCGCATATGTCATTACACGGGTTCCTTACTCTGAGGACCACTTGACAGTTAGCTTTAAGGGTGGTTTCCTGACTGGCGTCGAATATGCATTGTCCACTTGTCGGATTCCTCTCCTTACTGAAGGAGGTTGGGTGCTCTATTTGGGAGAGCATGCTATCAGGAGCACCACATGAGAGATACATATTCTGTTCTTTCCTCCTGCCAGACGTCATTGACCTTTGTCTTAGCCGATCACTGAGATCCCCTTAATGGGCGTAGATGGTTTTACTTTGTTAGAGGGACTCAAGAGGATTTTTGCCACTAGTGGTTCCCTCACACCATTGGAGCACAGACCCGCGCCACACATTTTATGGGGGATATGGTTCCTAGTTCTGTCATTATGACAGATTAGATTGCATGCGTCCGAGAGCCTACTCATTTGATGCAGATTGAGAGTTTGACCCAGCAGTTAGACCGGGCACATTTCTTCACATTTGGGCAGAGATCCATCAGAGGAGGATACTTTTGATCCTTCCAGTTTTGGGGCTGGCCCATTAGGTGACCCATATTCTTATGGTTTTACCCGCATTGATCCTCTATTGTATCGGCCTGATATCCCTTCTGGCAGAGACTCAATAACTCAGGAGGAGTTACATCAGATGGATAGATTGGATGATGTGGACATCATTGGCTTCTTCTGATGCATTTTTTGCTATTTCTTTTGATATGCCTCTGTTAGATATTGGGCGGCTATGCCCCAGTTCTCGTTATATCTTTTGATAGGCCTCTGTTATATGTTGGGCAGTTGTGCCCCATTTCCCTGTACATATATTTTTAGTTGTATACAGAGATAATGTATTAGATGATGATGTACTTAGAAATGTATGTATAATGCTTTCTATTCCCTACATCATATTGTCATCTATCATTTATCATTTATTATGATGCATGTTTTATATCATGGATATGCCTTCTCAGAGGTGAGTTTAGCATTGACCCCTGGATGGTCTTATGATACGGCTCTACAGATATCTTCATCTAATGTTAGCCGGATTGAGCATACACCACCCACGTCGATGGCCTCGTCTTTGAGATCTTGGTATGGTAGTTTGTCTTCCCTAGATTGGGTGACAATTGATCAGTTGTTGAGGAACTCCATGACCCTCTTGACATTTCAAGTTTTGTCGGCCTTTATAGAGGGCATGCTTGATCATTGGATATCAGAGAGACATGTGTTCAGATTTGATACCGATGAGTTGACTCCCACATTGGAGGAGTATAAGCGTCTTAAAGACTTGCCATTGGATCGGCCTTGCGCTCGGATGGCTGTCGGTGATATGAGCCGGCAGTTTATGACCTTGACATGCTTGAGGCGCAGAGTTTCTTTAGACGAGATTACCTCGGGTCATGTGGTGTCCATGGACTTCTTGATCGGCTGATTTGGGTCATTGGACGAGTTTTGATGCAATTTGAATACTGCAGTGGCATGGACAGAATGTAATTGGCTTCTATTGGGACTGGAATTGGGACGTTTTCAGGAGTTATTACAGAGACTTAGGAGAGGCAATTCAGAGAATCATCAGACACTAATCAATTGGAACTTTTGGAACCCTAATTTTAGAGAAGATTTTGGAGGAGCAGAGCAAGGAAGCAAGATCACGAAGATTGCAGAATTGAGTGAGGATAAGGGTGGTTCTATTTTATTCATGTATCTTTATTTCAGTTTCTGTAAATTGGGATGATGAATTCTTTTATCTATTCAGTTTTTAATTCATTAGTTATGAACAAAATTTCTTATTAAGCTTGCAATGGATTTAATGTGGAATAATAATTATCATGCTTTGAATTCAGTTTAATTAATCTTTCTTTTCAGTTCATTTATTGTGATTTGTGCTTAATTTATGAATTGCTTGATCACCAATTTATATGGATTTGTATGGACTCGAGAGATGAGATATGGATCTAGACTTAGTCATAATAGCATGTGTTCATGATTTATGCATTTTGATGGAATTCTTGTTGTATGTTTAGGATAGAGATATACCTAACATCACATGTAATCGTGTAAGAACTTGGAATTTAAACCTTCTTTGATTTTAATTCACATAGAGATATTGTGAATTAGTTAATTAGGGTGTTTGGCTTAATTTTATCAATTGTGGATTTAAGTTGATATGGTGTTAGTGCATTGAGAGATGGCTAATTCTACTTTTGTGTTCTTGATTAATGAACTGAGATAGTTAATTGAATTGAAAAGAAGTGTGATAATCTGAGTGAAACTTAAAGTGAAATTATAGGCTTGATTCTCCATTATCTGATTAAAATTTGTGGTAATTAGTTGTGTTGATTGATTTGATTTTTAGTTTATTAGTTTTTCATTAATTGCAATCATTAATTCGAATAGTTTAATAAAATTAAAATAATACAAAGTTGGTAATTGTTAGATTAAAATTAATACATGTCTCTGTGGGAACAATACTCTACTTATCATTATATTACTTGTTGATCACGTATTCTTGCGTGCTGTGCGTAATTTAGATTTACACCAACAACCCTAAAAGACTATAATCATCTTTTCTGTCCTAGGTTAATAGGTGTTTCTACTATACCCTTTAACAGTTTAAACGCCTATGTGGACCTTCATCTCGTACTCTAGGTGATCAACCCTTTGTATTATGTATTGCGTAAACATTTTAACGCTATTGTGTAGCTCTAAAATAGTCCCTTGATAAAGGGTTGTTCATCTCAGCTTAGATCATTAGGTTTCGCACCAAAGGAAGTTTGGTTTGGAATTAACTTCAAAGAAATTCTAGATCTTTAGAACGCTCATCAACTAAGTACTAGTTGAATCAAATAGGGACAAATAACTACTCAAGAGTTCGATTACAATATCATCATGAACAAAGTATAACCACAAACCAATAAGAGATAAAGTCTCAATGGATTATAAATGAACAAATGTTAATTATCGAGTAGATACTTTCAAAACTGTAAAGGTATATAAGCAAACCATAGGAAGTTTGATTTGGATTGACTTCAAGAGTAATTTAGTTTATAGAGCATTCCACTAGTACAAAGTAGTAAATAGACAACACTTAAACCACAACGTTTTTATAAAAAATGATGTGGTATTTTTTTCACAACGTTTTTTAACAAAACGTTGTAGATATATATGAACAAAACGTTATCTATTTAAAAGGGCATTTTTTGGTTTTAACTAGAAAATGTTTTTTTTAAAAACGTTATCTATGTAAAAAACATAGTGCAAAAAATCGAGCTCAAGTGAAAACTTAGAATAAAAAGACACTCTTTCTCCGTGCTCGTAAGTTCAGTTTCGTTCCCTCTCTTTAGTTTTCCTTCTCTCTTTTAGTTTTTCTCTTTATTTTTCCTTCTCTCTACAGTTTTCCTTCTTTCTCTTCAGTTTTCTTTCTCTCTATCTGCTCCTTAGTTGTGTTCTTATTGGGTGTACGTTTGATCTGAGGCTGAAATCTGATAATTAAATTGGGTGTTTGAAGATAAGCTATTTTGGGGCTAGGTTTTCATCGTAAGCTCTTCATCTCTTTGGATTTGTTCTTGCATAGTTAGTCTCGGGATTGAATCAACCAAGGGAGGAGATGAGCTAGTGAATCAGAGCAGAAACCAAGTGAATTACTTTACTTGGATCTATTTTTAGAGGAAGAAGGGAATCAAGCCCCTCTCTTCATTGACTCTTGGTAAACGCCAATAGCTTGTTTCCAATACTCAGCGGCTTGATCGAACCAAACCTCTGCTATTTCAGAATCTCCCTGTCGAATGGCCTGTTCTCCCCGGTCAAAATATGCGAGTCAATTCCTTCCCTTAGAACCGTACTTGAGAGTTTCCTACCTCATACGGCTCAGCAGTCAATTGTGTTTATTTTTAACCCATTTACAGTCTTTGTGTATATAAACGTGTTTGAGGTGCTCAATTTTTTTTGTTGTAATGGCTTTTCTACTTTCATAGTGGTAGCATTGAACGCCACTTCTTCAATTGTCCATGCTTGTGGAAGGGGGAGGCGAGATCTCAAGGGAGGAGCAGCTGAGTCACGAACCATCCGATCTGAGGTTGTTGCTTGGGGTTTTGGGTCTTGTAGATTGGCTCCGATCTGCGATTAATGATAATGACCCTTTTCCCCATCTCAGTATCAAAGACACTCCCATTATAATTTTTCATCCCTTCTTATTTGTTTCTATTTTCCCTTATTTTTTGTTAATTTTTTATAAAATAAAACTTTTGTAGTTAACTGGTTTTCTGTTCATTACTTGTTTCTTTGGTTATGTTTTTATAAATTCATTTTGTAATTGCAAAATGGATTATTATGGTATCTAAAAATCTAGACTTGATGGTTTGGATTTTGGTTGTTTGAGCATATTATTGATAGAACTACTGTGTATTATACTTTTGGCTGATTATGTTAGTTTTGTACTCATGGTCATTTGTTAATAAATTATGTCCATTAGCTACTAAAGTGTTTCAATCAATAAAAAAGATTCTCCCTTTTATTATAACTTTTTTATTTGGGTATTATATGAAATAAATAAGAACTTTCATGTTTGCAACTCCTTCCTAGCATTATATGCAATCTACTGAATTTGTAATCGTTGAGCGCAAGTAGGAGAAATAAAAGAATGGGTAAAACCGGTATCAAATAAAGTATAGACTTCGCTAGAGTTTATGATAAGCTTACCGTGATGACCTCATTCGGGTTCCTTGCTACGGGAGGTCACGACAAACGCTCTTCTTCTTTACTTTCTGGGTTTGACTTTTCTGGGATGGCTTTTGGTGCCTCCATCCTAGCTGAACTTGTCTTTAGTGAACAACAAAATCGGGCTAAGTGACCTTCTCTTCCACAATTATAACATGCTTTGGACGACATCGCGCAGTTTGGACTGATGTGTCCATCCCCTCCGCATTTGAAGCATATGATAGGTGGTCGTTCTCCTTCCTTAACAACAGGTGCTGGTGTTGACGTCTTTCCATCATTGTTGAATCTCCTCTTCTTGAAATGTCCATTCTTATTGTTTTGGCCCTGATTACCACCGAAGTGGTTACCATTTCGGGCCTCTTGATTCCCTCCACGCTTGTTATAACCACTTCGATGATTGCTCTCACTGGTGTTATCATTTTGCCGGCTGCTCTCTTTTGGTTGTGTTGAGTCGTTATCGCGCTCCACTAACTGAGACCTATTTACAATATCTGAATACAAACACAGTTTATGAGAAATAAGATGTTGTCGTATCTCCGGCTTCAAACCTCTTAAAAACATCCGCGTCATTCTCTCTTCATTATCCACCAAGTGGGACGCAAATCGGGACAACTCGACAAACTTGGCTTCGTACTGCGACACGGTCATATTATTTTTGCTCCAACTTGATGAATTCTACCTCTTTTATATGACAAATACTTTCGGGAAAGTACTTGTCGTTGAATAGTTCTTGGAACTTTTCCCAAGACATCTTCAGTGCGGCAGGTTGAGTACGATTTACCGATTCCCAACAGTAATCTGCCTCTCCTCGTAACATAAAGGCGGCAAAGGAAACCTTTTGCTCCTTCGAGCATCCCAAGACATCAAATATCTTGGTGATCTGCTTTATCCATGCTTCCGCCTTAAGTGGTTTTGGCTCTCCAATAAACTCCGTTGGTCGGCTCCTTGAAGCATTTAGCGGTGACCGTCCGAGAGTTTCAGTGTTTCCACCTACATTTTGGGAGGAGCCGCTCTCGCTTTCTTTGTTGCATGAATTGCATAAAGCCTCGAACATTCCATCATTCATCATTTGATCGGTGTTGTTGTTTGCATCGGGATTGTTGCCTTCTGATGCACATTATCTCGATTATTGATATGTGGTGAATCAGCGATGCTTTGTGCTCCATTGCTATTCTTAACATTCTCGGATGTCATTTTGAATCGCCACAAAAAAAGGTTAATTGACATGTAACATATTATCCCTATATTCTAACCGACCAATTAAATACCAAAAAACTTAGGTAGGTCATACTAGCGAAGAAATTCCTCGTCTCTCCCCTCCTAGTTCTATTCTCACATCTTAGCCAGTGATCATATCCCTAAGCTTTGATACCAACTGTGACGCCCCCAAAATTAGGTATACATCACCCATCTTGAGTCGCTTGATACATGGTACAGAATTCAAATACTACTTAATAATACAACTGTCGTGTACAATACAACAAAACATAAACTGTGAGTTTGAATACAAATATTGTCTACAAGAGAGTATAAAAACTCAAAAGGAGTCCTCATTACAATTATTATCACACTATTTCACAGAATAGTGAGGACTACTAATGCAAACATCTAGGACCATCACTCTGTTCCCCGACTAGTCCCAGCTACGTTCTCATTTCTTGAAGAGAACAATGAAAGAAAGGGTGAGCTCAACTAGCCCAATAAGAAATATTATGACTAAGATAATGCAGAATAATTTATCATTAGCCTTCAACAGTGTTAAACTGATAAAATATAATAACTATCAAGTTTAACTACAACAGAACAAGGAATCCATTAGAAGAGTCATGTAGGGAATAAATCTACTATCTTCTATGATTTAAAAGGTTTTTCATCACTTTTATCGCTGGGACTCAGCTTAATAAATTATCCACATCATCGAATCACCCCTGCACTACGACCAAGGATATTCTTTAGTATCACGACCATAAATTATCCATGCACTACGGGCCAAGGACATTCGTGTATTCATTAATGGTCATGATCATGCCAACAACTGTCCATCAATGCACTACGGGCCAATGAGGACTTTTACCACATCATTTGTAACGTTACGGTCATGATTACACCGAATAATCCCTGGTCATAATCATACCAAGTCCATCTATGCACTACAGGCCATAGATGACTTTCAACAAAATATAAACATGAGGATGATGACAATGATATAAGAATTCAATAAAACAAGTTCAAGAATTAATTTATCTAGGAACTAATAACGTCTAAATTGTCAACATGATACTTCTTTGTAGAGTAAAATTCAAGAATGCTCAGAAGAATATTTTCATGAAAAGATACTGGATGAAGCGCAAATATCAAAGATATTCCACTAATTTCATGAAGTATAGAAGTCAAAGTTTTAACCAACTGAGTATAATAAAGAATGGAATAACAAAAGAAATCACCATGCATGCGATAGACCGCACAGGCAGGTTATTCCAACAGAGTAATAAATAACGGAACCAGGTCCGGCGTAAAATGCACAGACATGATATTCCAATAGAATAATAAAGAATGGAACCAGGTCCGGCGTAAAATGCACAAATAGGATATTCCAACAGAAAAATAAAGATCGGAACCGGTCCCACGTAAAACGCATGAACATGATATTCAATGAGAATAATAAAGAATGAAATAATGAAGAATTTCACCAAGTATAGGGTAGCAGCGTGTCTGAGTTATTCCAACAGAATAATAAATAATGGAATAACAGAAGTTCTCTTCATGAATTCAAAAGAAATAATACCCCTTACCGTAAAAGAAACTGAATATAAGAGTAGGGAAGTAGCAGAATACTTTTCTATAGTTTCTCTATAACTTTTCTCTCTAGCGTTTCAATGAATTTGTAAGAAATAATGAAGGAATGAACTTCTATTTATAGAAGAATGGACTACATAGTTACTAACTTATGAACGGTCTAGATTGATTTACTTTAAACGGACGATCCAGATTGGTTTACTCTTAAAACTTAAAGCAACGGTCCATACTGATTTACTATTAAAACTTTAAACCAACGATCCACATTGATTTACTATTATAACTATCCACCAGCGGTCCATATTGATTTATTATTATATCTTTAACCAACGGTGTGAAAAATTAGCGCATCTCCTAATGGAAAAATATTGTACCCAAAAATAATTTGGACCGAAAAGAAATATATTTTACGGGTGAATAGTAACTCATGAATAGTAACTCGTGAATAGTAACTTGTGAATAGTAACTCGTGAATAGTACTCCGACACGAAAAGTGTCCCAAATACCCGATTGAACAATATATCCTTCAGACATCAATTATTATCGAAACAAATGTCGATTCCCACTAACACAAATAATTCCAACACTATAAAATTCATCTTTAATCAACACAAACTTATTCATCATTAATTTTATAATTCACAATATTTAACAACCAGTCGTTCCAGAAAGAGGGGCTTCCAGATAAGGATTTCTCCTTATTGGCGCCGCAATTAGGTGACCAAACCTCTCCTTGACAGAACTTCTAGACATTGTCAATATTGCAAATAATAATATGAATAACTTTGTCGTCTCAATCATTGATTTAATAATATATCATATTATGCAGATGATACTGTAACAATAATTGAATCAATAATATGAGAGATATGATGTAGCAATTATTGTAGCAATAATTGAGTATAACTGAGTGACTTCTCATGTAAGCATCAATAATCAATACTGTGTAATCTCTTTGTAACTACTCCAGCGTATTCTTGTACTTTTAAAACCGGGTGTTTCAACAGTTAACGGTAAAACTTCCGCCGTTATTTTCATAAAGTATTTTTGTCGTTTTCTAACTACGACAATACTTCTGTTATGGGGTCCACCAATGATTGTGCCGTCGTACGAATATTTCCTGTTAAAATGAATATTATATAACCACTTGCTTACTTTGCAAAAATTGTAAATATTACCCATAACTATAATATTATATCTAATCAACACCATAATATTCAAAAATATAATTCGAGAAAATTATTCTTTATTCATAAAAGTTGGGGTCTTACAACCTCCCCTTCTTATGAAATTTTGTCCTCAAAATTAGGGTACATACCTGGTATGTCGAAGAGATGAGGATATCTTGACTTCATCTCAGATTATAACTCCCAAGTCATTTCCTCCACATCGTGGTTTCTCCACAAAACTTTGACTTGAGGTATATGTTAGAGTTTATGCCCTAGAGGCCAATTATTTGATATAATTGCTTAACGTTTTGATATTATATTTGATTGAATAAATAAATGATTTTATTATGGTTTTATTTACTGCGTAATATAATTCTTAACATAATAAAATTCCTTAGAATAGTGATACAAATTATATAGTTTCAAGTATGTGACTTGAACATGAGATTATATAATTACAATTACTATCATTGTTCTTAAATGTCCCTAGTCGAGTATCATTGTTGATGGGACAACAATGATGCATTGAGACTAGTATGTGGATTGACTGATGACCAAATCTCATTGGTCATAAATATATGAGATATTAAGTCAATGTATAGGTACATGTTAGAGAACGATGTACTAGACAGACCCACCATGAGAATTCTATATATGGAGCATTATGCGAAGTGTCATTAGCAATTCTCATAGTGACAATGATGTAATGGTCCTCCGACCTGAAATCGCTATATTACTACACGAGAATTTATGTACTTTGATATCATCAAATGTCACCTTTAATAGGGTGGACTATAATGGTGATTATTGGGTTCATCATGAATCGTGTGAGAAATATGAGTGTTCTAGATGGAATTTAACCATCCTATATATTAAGGGTAATATCCATAGGCCTCTTGATTGAGTAGGACTATGAAATGCATGGCCATGCTCAAATAGTGATTTGTTTCATATAGTTTACTCATTGATCAAGAAAACTCAGATTAAATTTTGAAGAGTATGACACATTCCATGACTCGAGTTTAATCTAGGATATTAAGGTTAAAAGGATTAAATTACAATGAAACATTGGTCACGAAAAGGTTGCATCGAATCATCGATCTTATTATTACTTGGGTAGCAGTGATGCATTACTAGATGCTCACCGCATTTATAATTTTATAATATAATTTTAAAACTATTGCCAGCGTAATAATAACCTATAGGATCACACACAAAAAACGTTATTAAAGGAAATTAATTTAAATTGTAAAGATTTAAATATATCAATATGATTGATAGTATTTAAATCGCAATTTAAATTTAAAGGATGCTTTAATATATATATATATTAATTAAGTAAGACTTAATTAAGATATAATATATATATATATATATAAATTCGGATTTTATTTTAATTAGATTAGGGTTTTGATTAATTCTAATTTATTGCTATATATATGATATATCAGCGTCTTTGAATTTTTTAATCAAAAAACAAAAACCCTAGCTGCTTTTAAAGAGAGACTCGAGAAAACAGTTTCGAAAATCCTCATCCTTGGTGGCTAGTACCGCGATTCCTTCTTCTGCAGATCGTAGGACGATTCGTGTGGAGCGTTCGTGTGGATACCGTAGAGACGCAGTCCGCTTGAATTGCGTTGAAGATTCGACCGCATCGATTTTAGCTTTAACAATCGGTATAATTTCTAACCTCTGAATTAATTGAATTTTTCGCATGGATCCTGTTTTAGGGTTTCGGAAATTGCTTTAAAATTTTATTTTCACTGTGCATTTCTGTGCCGAAACCAACAGTGGTATCAGAGCTACTTGCGAAACGATTAATTCAGATAACGTGTTTAATTTTTTTCGATATATATGATATGTGATGATACAATTTTTTAGATGCGAAATTGATTATATTGTTTTCGATATATATGATATATGATGATACAATTTTTCTTGATACATTAATTGAGTATATGATATTACGTAATCGACATATTACGGTATTATGAATATCGGTAATAGATAAAAATGTATATGATGTTACATTAATTGTATCTTATATGGCGTAATAACGTTATACAACTTATGTTCTAATTGGATTAGAAGTATGAAGATTCAGATTTAATATGATTAATTTGGCCGGACATATATGATATGTCTAGGGTATATTGTTATTATGACTATTTTGGTGGATTAAATATATGATTACGAAGCTGTTTTGAGGAGATTCGTATGGAAAAATTCTACTTGTCTGATTGTATGGGAGGACCAGCTTAGAAGCGAGACCCCCCTTGGACCCCAGTCGTAAGTGGCCTTACGATGGTCGTGACCCCAATATGTTATATATAGTTTTCTTTAATTATATATAAATTGTTATGTGCTTATTGTGATATGCATGGTATGATTATGGCCTTTTGACCCATAGGTTAGTGGTTTTTGGTTTTGAAATACGGCTTGCATGTCGTACCTTTCTATAAATTCTAATGTAATATTCTTTTCTCATCTAAATCCCCTCGAATGTAACTCGAGGTTTCTTTATGTCATGTAATAATCTGTAATCGATGAAGATGTCAAGATGGAGAACACGATGGAAAGATGATGATGGGGAGGAGGCACATGCTTGAGGAAGATCCAAAGAAGCTATTTATTTTAAGATCTTTTACCACCTTAGATTGACCTTCAATCTTTCATTAGCTTGAAAAGATTGAAAGTGGATTGGGCTATAACTGTGACACATTTAATTTTGCACTTTATTTATGCTTGTATGCGATATGATATGATAAATAATGTGCATGCTTAATTAGATTAAAATTGGTAAAATCTAAATTAATTTATAAAATTCCTCAATAAAATATTAAGTCTAAATTAGATGCCTTCCAATGAATAACACTCATCAAGACCTTGATCAATAGATGTAGGTTTGCCAAAGCAAAGTGTCCTATTTATCTAGGTAAGATGCGATAGGATAATTGTGATATCCAAACTGTTAAAATCATTGGGCCCGACTTAACTAAGTTATCTCAATAGGATTGTGGACTTAGAGGCATAGAGTTTGGTTGGCACCATTAGATGGACTAGAAACAAATTTTGTTTACCAAACTATCCAGGAGTTATATATGATATAATTGACAAGGGTTTGTCTACCTAAATACTTATGTATTGAGAGAATAGCCAAAGCTAACTTAAGGCATAATGAAATATGGATCTTGGCTCACTAGAAAGATTTAATAGAAAATGTTTTCCGAATTAATGGTGTGGGCTATTAATTTGAATAAAATAGTGGGAGGTATATTTTGAATGTACTATTATCAATTACATAATATCAACTCTGCAATTTGACTTATTATTTTTGCACTTATAAATTGTAGATATCAATGGCAAACAACAACAACACAAAAAGTCTTTCATTACGATCAGTCCTTGAAAAGGACAAGCTGAGTGGAATTAATTTCCTTGACTGGCATAGGAACTTGAGGATTGTCCTCAAACAAGAGCGTAAGCTATATGTCCTTGATGGGCCCATTCTGCGAAGACCGGTATCAACATTGCACTGCGATGTGAGCATAATCCTTACAAGAAGCATCAAGATGATTCTCTGGACATGAGTTGTGTCATGCTAGCAACCATGAACGCTGAGCTTCAGAAGCAACATGAGTTGATAGATGCTTATGATATGATCGAGCATCTCAAGAAATTGTTCGAAGGGCATGCTCGACAGGAGAGGTATGATACAAGCAAGGCGTTGTATCACTGCAAAATGGGTGAACGTGATCCAGTTGGTCCACATGTGCTTAAAATGATTGGGTATATTGAGTACCTTGATAGGTTGGGTTTTCCAAATCACTCCAGAAGCCCAAACTGAACTTGTTTTGCAATCTTTGAACAACAGCTACTCTCAATTTGTTATGAACTATCTTATGAATGAAATTGAGACCCCTTCTTGAGTTGTTGAGCATGTTAAGAAGCGCCAAGAATAACATGAAAAAGGCGGGACCCGCTCCCATAATGATGGTGCAAAAGGGGAATGCTAAGGGAAATTGGAAAGGCACGAAAAAGATAGGATCTAAATCTTTTGCCAAACCCAATTCCAAAACCAAGCAGCTTTAAAACCTAAAGGTGGGGTGGCTAAAAAAGGTGAATGTCATACATGGAAAACACCGGATCTTTGGAAAAGGAATCATGCTTATTTAGAAGAAGTGAAGAAAAGGAAAGGAAATACGACTTCTGATTCAGGTATATACGTTATAGAATTCAACTTGTCTACTTCTACATCATGGGTAGTGGATACTGGATGTGGTTCTCACATTTGTGTTAATGTGCAGGGACTCCGAAGGAGTAGGACTTTGGCGAAAGGAGTGGTTGACCTACGAGTTGGGAATGGAGCAAAAGTTGTTGCACTGGCCGTAGGAACTTATCATTTATCTTTGCCCACTGGGCTAGTTTTAGAATTAGAAGATTGTTATTTTGTGCCTGCTATAAGCAAAAACATTATTTCTGTTTCTTGTTTGGACAAGAAAGGTTTTTTATTTATAATAAAGAACAATCGTTGTTTGTTTTACTTAAATGATATTTGTTATGGTGTTGCACAATTGTTTAACGGTTTCTATATTCTTGATTTAGAAATGCCTATATATAACATAAATACAAAACGATTTAAATCAAATGATTCAAATCCGACATATCTCTGGCATTGTCGTTTAGGCCATATAAATGAGAAACGCATATCCAAACACCATAAAGATGGGTTTTTGGATTCATTTGATTTTGAATCATATGAGAAATGTGAGTCTTGTTTATTAGGCAAAATGACTAAAGTCCCTTTCACTGGACACAATGAACGGGCTAGCGATGTATTGGGACTTATACATAGTAATGTATGTGGACCCATGAGTTCGTTAGCCAGAGGTAGGTTTTATTACTTCATTACATTTATTGACGACTTTAGTAGATATGGATATGTGTATCTTATGAGACACAAATCCGAATCCTTTGAAAAGTTCAAGGAATTCAAGAATGAAGTTCAAAACCAATTTGGCAAAAGCATAAAAGCCCTTCGATCCGATCGAGGAGATGAATACTTAAGCCAAGACTTTGATGACCTTCTAAAAGGAGTGTGGTATTATATCACGACTCACTCCACTGGAACACCTCAATGGAATGGTGTATGCGAGAGGAGGAATCGAACCTTGTTGGACATGGTACGATCAATGATGAGTCATCTGAGATCTTCTAATAAGCACGGGGTCATGCCCACAGAGGCAATTTGCATTCACACTTAACCGTGTTCCTAAAAAAACGGTTCAGAAGACACCATATGAGATGTGGACTGGGAAACATCCTAATATGTCATTCATGAAGATTTGGGGTTGCGAGGCGTTCGTAAAACGTCTGAATTCTGCAAAGCTCGGACCCAAATCTGACAAATGTAATTTTGTGGGATACCCAAAGGAAACAAAAGGGTATTATTTCTAACAAAGTATTTCTTGCTCGAACTGGTATTTTTCTAGAAAGAGAATTTGTCTCTAAAGGAAACAGTGGGAGGAAAGTAGAACTCGAAGAAATCCGAGAAACACAAAATATCATTGAACCTGATTTGGAACGTGAGCAGGAACCACAAGATATTGTGGAAAGTGAACCTGCTCAAATTACACAAGTTATTCGTAGATCTGGTAGGACACGCCAAGAGCCTGAGAGATATTATGAATATCTTGTGACTCAAAACGGCGATGTGATGCTCATAGATCAAGATGAGCCTGCTTCCTACCAAGAAGCTATGAATGGACCAGATTCTTAGAAATGGCTTGAAGCCATGAAATCTGAGATGGACTTCATGTATACTAACCAAGTATGGACTCTGGTTGATCCACCCGAAGGGGTAAAACCAATCGGGTGCAAGTGGGTTTTCAAGAAGAAAACCAACACGGATGGTAATGTACAAACCAATAAAGGCCGACTGGTTGCAAAAGGTTTCAAACAAATTCAAGGTGTTGACTATGATGAAACCTTCTCTCCAGTGGCAATGGTTAAATCCATCAGGATCTTACTTGCTATTGCAGCTTTTTATTATTACGAAATCTGGCAGATGGATGTCAAAACTGCTTTCCTTAACGGAAATCTCCTTGAGGATGTGTATATGACACAACACGAGGGTTTTGTCACTCAAAGGATCTTTGGAAAGGTATGTAAGCTACAGCGATCCATTTATGGATTGAAGAAAGCCTCTCGGAGTTGGAATCTTCAATTTGATGAAGTAGTCAAAGAATTTGGCTTTATTAAAAATGAAGATGAACCTTGTGTATATAAGAAGGTTAGTGGGAGTCACATTGTATTCCTAGTATTATATGTTGATGACATATTAATTATTGGGAATGACATTCCTTCCTTACAGGCTGTAAAAACATGGTTAGGAATATGTTTCTCCATGAAAGATTTAGGCGATGCTGCCTACATTTTAGGTATCAGGATCTATAGAGATAGATCGAGAAAAATGCTCGGCCTAAGTTAAAGTACATATATTGATAAAGTATTGACACGGTTCAGCATGCAAGAGGCAAAAAGAGGAAACTTACCCGTGACTCATGGTGTAAAGATCTCTAAGGCCCAATGTCCTAAATCACAAGATGATGACGAGCGTATGACAAAGATCCCTTATGCTTCAGCAATTGGATCTATCATGTATTCAACGATATGTACTCGTCCGGATGTCTCGTATGCTTTGATCATGACGAGCAGATACCAGTCGAATCCAGGTGAAGGTCACTGGACAGCAGTCAAGAATATCCTCAAGTACCTGAAAAGGACTAAGGATTCATTCTTGGTATATGGAGGTGAAGATGAACTGGCAGTAAAGTGTTACACAGATGCTAGTTTCCAGACTGACAATGATGACTATAAGTCTCAATCATGGTTTGTGTTTTGCATTAATAGTGGTGTTGTTAATTTGGAAAAGTTGAAGCAAGAGGCGATGAGTTGATTCTACAACGGAGGTCGAGTATATTGTCGCTTCTAGATGACCCCAAGGAGGCTGTATGGATTAAAAAGTTCATCACTGAACTTGGTGTTGTTCCAACCATTGTTGATCCGGTTTCTCTATATTATGATAATAATGGAGCCATTGCACAGGCTAAGGAACCCAGATCTCACCAACGATCCAAGCATATACTTAGGCGGTACCATCTCATCCATGAAATCATTGATAGGGGAGATGTACATATAGGAAGAGTGCCAACAGATGATAATATTACAGATCCACTTACCAAGGCTTTGTTGCAGCAAAAGCACGACGGTCACACTAGTTCCATGGGTATTAGATACATGAGTGATTGGCTCTAGTGCAAGTGGGAGACTGTTAGAGTTTATGCCCTAGAGGCCAATTATTTGATATAATTGCTTAACGTTTTGATATTATATTTGATTGAATAAATAAATGATTTTATTTACTGCGTAATATAATTGTTAACATAATAAAATTCCTTAGAATAGTGATACAAATTATATAGTTTCAAGTATGTGACTTGAACATGAGATTATATAATTACAATTTGTATCATTATTCTTAAATGTCCCTAGTCGAGTATCATTGTTGATGGGACAACAATGATGCATTGAGACTAGTATGTGGAATGTTGATGACCAAATCTCATTGGTCATAAATATATGAGATATTAAGTCAATGCATAGGTACATGTTAGAGAACGATGTACTGGATAGACCCACCATGAGAATTCTATATGGAGCATTATGCGAAGTATCATTAGCAATTCTCATAGTGAGAATGATGTAATGGTCCTCCGACCTGAAATCGCTATATTACTACACGAGAATTTAAGTACTTTGATATCATCAAATGTCACCTTTAATAGGGTGGACTATAATGGTGATTATTGGGTTCATCATGAATCGTGTGAGAAATATGAGTGTTCTAGATGGAATTTAACCATCCTATATATTAAGGGTAATATCCATAGGCCTCTTGATTGAGTAGGACTATGAAATGCATGGCCATGCTTAAATAGTGATTTGTTTCATATAGTCTACTCATTGATCTAGAAAACTTAGATTAAATTATGAAGAGTATGACACATTCCATGACTCGAGTTTAATCTATGATATTAAGGTTAAAAGGATTAAATTACATTGAAACATTGGTCACGAAAAGGTTGCATCGAATCATCGATCTTATTATTACTTGGGTAGTAGTGATGCATTACTAGATGCCGCTCACTTTTTATAATTTTATAATATGATTTTAAAATTATTGCCAACGTAATAATAACATATAGGGTCACACACAAAGAACGTTATTAAAAGGGAATTAATTTAAATTGTAAGCATTTAAATATATCAATATGATTGATAGTATTTAAATCACGAATTTAAATTAAAAGGATGCTTTGTATATGTATATATATTAATTAAGTAATACTTAATTAAGATATAATATATATATATAAATTCGGATTTTATTTTAATTAGATTAGGGTTTTGATTAATTCTGATTTATTGCTATATATATGATATATCAGCGTCTTTGGATTTTTTAATCCAAAACAAAAACCCTAGCCGCTCTTAGAGAGAGACTAGAGAAAACAGTTTCGAAAATCCTCATCCTTGGTGGCTAGTACCGCGATTCCTTCTTCTGCAGATTATAGGACGATTCGTGTGGAGCGTTCGTGTGGATACCGTAGAGACGCAGTCCGTTTGAAATGTGTTGGAGATTCGACCGCATCGATTCTAGCTTTAACAATCGGTATAATTTCTAACCTTTGAATTAATTGAATTTTTCGCATGGATCCTGTTTTAGGGTTTTAGAAATTGCTTTAAAATTTTATTTCCGCTGTGAATTTCTGTACCGAAACAAACAGTATAACCTTGGAGCATAGAACATGATCCTTCTTATCCAAGATTTTAACAGGTAACTCTTCATACATTAAATCTTCCTCTATCTCGTCTGGTTCTAACTTAATAATGTGGTTCGAGTCTTTCACATATTTACGTAACATAGATATGTGAAAAACATTATGAACACGAGACATACTTGGCGGTAAGGCGAGTCAATAGGCCATAGTTCCCACTCGCTCGAGAATTAAAAATGGGCCAATGAATCGAGGATTGAGCTTTCCTCTCTTTCCAAATCTCGTAATTCCTTTCTATGGAGCAACACGTAACAACACATGATCTCCAATATCGAATTCTACGTCCTTTTGATGAAGATCAGTATAACTCTTTTGTCGATCTTGTGAAGTTTTTATACGTTGTCGGATCGTTTAAATCTTTTCTGTAGTCATACGTACCAACTCTGGTCCCAAAAACGTTGCTTCACCCACCTCATCCCAGCATACTGAAGAACGACACTTTCTCCTATACAACACCTCAAATGGAGCCATGCCAATACTTGCTTGATAACTTTTGTTGTAGGAAAACTCCACCAACGGTAAGAACTTGTCCCAACTTCCTTTGAAGTCAAGGACACAAAGTCTTAATAGATCTTCAAGAGTTTGAATAGTCCTCTCTGACTTCCCGTCCGTCTAAGGATGATATGCCGGGATAAATTGTAAATCCGTGGCCATAGCTTTCTACAAATTAACCCAAAATCATGAAGTGAATCTTGGGACTCGATCAGAAACTATGGATACTAGCATACCATGCAGTCTTACAATCTCATTTATGTACATACGAGCAAGACGTTCAAGTGTATAAGTTTCTCGTATAGGTAAGAAGTGAGCAGACTTGGTTAATCTATCAACAATGACCCAAATTGAATCTATGCCTTGAGAAACCTTGGGAAGACCAGTAACGAAATCCATGGTAATGTGCTCCCACTTCCATTCTGGAATTTCAAGTGGTTGCAATGGACCTTTTGGTACTTGATGCTCCGCCTTAACTCGTTGACAAGTTAAACACCTTGAGATAAACTCCACTATCTCTCTCTTCATATTGCTCCACCAAAATGTATGTCGAAGATCATGATACATTTTGGTACTCCCATGATGGATTGCAAATGGTGTGTTATGTGTCTCCATCATGATTTTATACTTTAAATCATGGTCATTAGGAACACGCATAGCACCTTCTTGCAATTTCTTCCTCATACGCATCAGCTCCAGGTCTGTAGCTTGAGCAGCTTTAACTTTATCAATTAAAGTCGGTTCTACTCGTATATTTTCCATCATCACATGGTTCCCTGGAGTCTTTAACTCTATCTCCATCCTTTGCAAGTCACACAAAATGGGCCTTTGCGTTGACAATATCGCACTCGTACTTGCATATGATCTTCTACTCAATGCGTCAGCTACCATATTCGCTTTTCCTGGATGGTATTGGATGGTATGATCATAATCTTTCAACAGTTCAAGCCAACGTCGTAGATGACAAATCCCTCCGAGCTAGATGGTATTGTCAGAACAGGTGCTGAAATGAGTCTCCTTTTGAGTTCTTGAAAACTCTTCTCACATTCTTCGCTCCAACCGAACTTTGTATCTTTCCGAGTCAGCTGAGTTAATGGAGTAGCGATTCGAGAAAATCCTTCCACGAATCTCCGATAATAACCAGCTAAACCGAGAAAGCTATGTACTTCGGTTACTGATTTAGGTTGCTCCCAGCTTTGAATATCTTCAATCTTTGCCGGGTCAACAGATATTCCATGACTTGATACTACGTGCCCAAGGAATGCTACTTCTTCCAGCCAGAACTCGCATTTCTTCAACTTGGCATAAAAGCTTGTATTCACAAAGCTTTTGGAGTGTCAGCCTCAAGTGTTGCTCATGATCTTCATGGCTTTTGGAATAAATAAGGATGTCATCAATAAAGACGACCACAAAGTGATCCAAATATTCCTTGAATACTCGGTTCATCATATCCATGAAGGCATCAGGAGCATTAGTCAATCCAAAGGACATGACTAGGAATTCATAATGCCCGTACCGAGTTCTGAAAGCCGTCTTTGGAATGTCATCGGTTCTAATCTTCAATTGGTGATATCCGGAACGAAGATCAATCTATGAAAAGAATTTGGCTCCTTGCAACTGGTCAAACAGGTCATCAATACGTGGCAATGGGTACCTATATTTGATGGTGACATGATTCAACTCCCGATAATCAATACAAAGTTGCATACTCCCATCTTTCTAATTCACGAATAGAACATGTGCACCCCAAGGAGACGTACTAGGACGAAAGAAACCAATGTCTAACAATTCCTGCAATTGGGTCTTTAACTCCTGAAGTTCAATAGGATCCATTCGATATGGGGCTTTGGAAATGGGTTTTGTACCAGGTTCAAGGTCGATACAAAATTCAATTTCACGCTCTGGGGGTAGGCCAGGAACTTCTTCAGGGAATACGTCAGGAAATTTATTAACAATAGAAATATCGTTCAAAACTGACGTATTTTTGTTTAAATCTGTGACATGAGCTAAGAAAGCTTGACAATCGTTTTACAATAAACGAATAGCTTTATGGCTTGAAATGACTGTGATTGATTTTAATGGTTTGGTTGCTTGAATTTGCATAATAGGTTGATTAGGAATATGAAAACTAACAACCTTACGAAAACAATCAATTTTTGCATGATGAGTAGTTAACCAATCAATCCCTAGAATTACTTCAAACGCAAGTATTTTTAAAGAAATAAGATCGACAGGTAATGTGCGGTTACCGATTTGAACCAAACAAGACTTATAACCAGTGGATGTAATGAAGGTTTCTCCCAACGGAGTTTCCACAGATAAGTCAAAGTCTAATTTCTCCGGAGTCAAATTTAATCGTTGAGCGCAAGTAGGAGAAATAAAAGAATGGGTAGAACCGGTATCAAATAAAGTATAGACTTCGCTAGAGTTTATGATAAGCTTACCCGTGATGACCTCATTCGGGTTCCTTGCTTTCTGGGAGGTCACAACAAACGCTATTCCTTGCACTACCGGCTTTGACTTTTCTGGGATGGCTTTTGGTGCCTCCATCCTAGCTGAACTTGTCTTCGGTGAATGACAAAATCGGGCTAAGTGACCTTCTCTTCCACAATTATAACATCCTTTGGATGGCATCGCGTAGTTTGGACTGATGTGTCCTTCCTCTCCGCATTTGAAGCATATGATAGGTGGTCGTTCTCCTTCCTTAACAACGGGTGCTGGTGCTGACGTCTTTCCATCATTGTTGAATCTCCTCTTCTTGAAATGTCCATTCTTATTGTTTTGGCCCTGATTACCACCGAAGTGGTTACCATTTTTGGCATGTTGATTCCCTCCACGCTTGTTGTAACCGCTTCGATGACTGCTCTCACTGGTGTTATCATTTCGTCGGTTGCTCTCTTTTGGTTGTGTTGACTTGTTATCACGCTCCACTAACTGAGCGATATTTACAATATCTGAATACAAACACAGTTCATGAGAAATAAGATGTTGACGTACCTTCGGCTTCAAGCCTCTTCAAAACATCCGCGCCATTCTCTCTTCATTATCCACCAAGTGGGACGCAAACCGGGACAACTCGGTAAACTTTGCTTCGTACTGTGACACGGTCATATTATTTTGCTCCAACTTGATGAATTCTACCTCTTTTATATGACGAATACTTTCGGGAAAGTACTTGTCGTTGAATAGTTCTTGGAACTTTTCCCAAGACATCTTTAGTGCGGCAGGTTGAGTACGCTTTACCGATTCCCACCAGTAATCTGCCTCTCCTCGTAACATAAAGGCGGCAAAGGAAACCTTTTGCTCCTCGGAGCATCACAAGACATCAAATATCTTGGTGATCTGCTTTATCCATGCTTCCACCTTAAGTGGTTTTGGATTTCCAATAAACTCCGGTGGTCCCAGCTCCTTGAACTATTTAGCGGTGACCGTCCGAGAGTTTCCAATGTTTCCACCTATATTTTGGACAGGAGCCGCTCTCACCTGCTGTTGCATGAATTGCATAAAGCCTCTGAACATTCCATCATTCATCATTTGGTCAGTGTTGTTGTTTTCATGAGGATTGTCGCCTTCCTGATGCACATTATCCTGATTATTGATATGTGGTGAATCAATGGTCGCATGTGCTCCATTGCTTTTCTCAACATTCTCGAATGTCATTTTCAGATACTGCCACAAAACAAAAGGTTAATTGACATGTAACATATTATCCCTATATTCTAACAGACCAATTAAATACCAAAAAACTTAGGTAGGTCATACTAGCGAAGGAATTCCCCGTCTCTCCCCTCCTAGTTCTATTCTCGCATCTTAGCCAGGGATCATATCCCTAAGCTTTGATACCAACTATAGCGCCCCCAAAATTAGGTATACATCACCCATCTTGAGTCGCGCGGATACATGATATGTAATTCAAATACAACTTAATAATACAATATTGTACCGGTGTACAATACGACAAAACATAAGCCGTGAGTTTGAATACAAATATTGTCTCTACTAGAGTATATAAAAACTCAAAAGGAGTCCTCATTACAATTATTATCACACTATTTCACGAATAGTGAGGACTACTAATGCAAACATCTAGGACCATCACTCTGTTCCCCGACTAGTCCTAGCTACGTTCTCATTTCTTGAAGAGAACAGTGAAAGAAAGGGTGAGCTCAACTAGCCCAGTAAGAAATATTATGACTAAGATACTGCAGAATAATTTATCTTTAGCCTTCAATAGTGTTAAACTGATAAAATATAATAACTATCAAGTTTAAGCTGCTTGAATGAACAAGCAATCCATTAGAAGAGTCAAGTAGGGAATAAAATCTACTATCTTCTATGATTTAAAAGGTTTTTCATCACTTTTATCGCTTGGACTCAGCTTAATAAATAATCCACATCATCGAATCACCCCTGCACTACGGCAAAGGATATTCTTTAATATCACGACCACAAATTATCCATGCACTACGGGCCAAGGACATTCGTGTATTCATTAATGGTCATGATCATGCCAACAACTGTCCATCAATGCACTACGGGCCAATGAGGACTTTTACCACATCATTTGTAACGTTACGGTCATGATTATACCGAATAATCCCTGGTCATAATCATACCAAGTCCATCTATGCACTACAAGCCACAGATGACTTTCAACAAAATATAAACATGAGGATGATGACAATGATATAAGAATTCAATAAAAACAAGTTCAAGAATTAATTTATCCACGAACTAATAACGTCCAAATTGTCAACATGATACTTCTTTGTAGAGTAAAATTCAAGAATGCTTAGAAGAATATTTCCATGAAAAGATACTGGATGAAGCACAAATATCAAGGATATTCCACTAATTTCATGGAGTATAGAAGTCAAAGTTTTAACCAACTGAGTATAATAAAGAATGGAATAACAAAAGAAATCACCATGCATGCGATAGGCCGTATGCATGCGAGTTATTCCAATGAATAATAAATAATCGAACAGTAAAGCGTAAAAGCGTATGAGATAGGATATTGAGCGAATAATAATATAGAATGGAACCAGGTCCGGCGTAAAATGCACAAACAAGATATTCCAATAGAATAATAAAGACTGGAACCAGGTCCGGCGTAAAATGCACAGACAAGATATTCCAACAGAATAATAAAGAATGAAATAACAGAAGAATTTTACCAAGTATAAGGTAGCCCGCGTATACAGGTTATTCCAACAGAATAATAAATAATGGAATAACAGAAGTTCTCTTCATGAATACAAAAGAAATAATACCCCTTACCGTAAAAGAAACTGAATATAAGAGTAGGGAAGTAGCAGAATACTTTTCTATAGTTTCTCTATAACTTTTCTCTCCAGAGTTTCAGTGAATTCGTAAGAAATAATGAAGGAATGAGCTTCTATTCATAGAAGAATGGACTACATAGTAACTAACTTATGAACGGTCCAGATTGATTTACTTTAAACGGATGATCCAGATTGGTTTACTATTAAAACTTAAAGCAACGGTCCATACTGATTTACTATTAAAACTTTAAACCAGCGATCCACATTGATTTACTATTATAACTATCCACCAGCGGTCCATATTGATTTACAATTATATCTTCAACCAACGGTCTGAAAAATTAGCACATCTCCTCATTGAATAATATTGTACCCAAAAATAATTTGGACCGAAAAGAAATATATTTTACGGGTGAATACTCCGTGAATAGTAACTCGTGAATAGTAACTCATGAATAGTAACTCGTGAATAGTAACTCGTGAATAGTAACTCATGAATAGTAACTCGTGAATAATAACTTGTGAATAGTAACTCGTGAATAGTACTCCGACACGAAAAGTGTCCCGAATACCCGATTGAACAATATATCCTTCAGACATCAATTATTATCGAAACAAATGTCGATTCCCACTAACACAAATAATTCCAACACTATAAAATTCATCTTTAATTAACACAAACTTATTCATCATAAATATTATAATTCACAATATTTAACAACCAGGTCGTTCCCAAGAAAGAGGGGGCTTTCCGAAAAGGATTTCTCCTTATTGGCGCGCAATTAGGTGACCAAACCTCTCCTTGACAGAACTTCTAGACATTGTCAATATTACAAATAATAATATGAATAACTTTGTCGTCTCAATCATTGATTTAATAATATATCATATTATGCAGATGATACTGTAACAATAATTGAATCAATAATATGAGAGATATGATCTGACAATTATGTAGCAATAATTGAGTACAACCCGAGTGACTTCTCACGTAAGCATCAATAATCAATATTGTGTGCTACTCGTTTGTGCAACTCGGCGTACATCGTATTTTTTAACACCGGGTGTTTCAACAGTTAACGGTAAAACTTCCGCCGTTATTTTCAAAAAGTATTTTTATCGTTTTCTAACTACGACAATGATTGTGCCGTCTTACGAATATTCCCTGTTAAAATGAATATTCCCTGACCAATCGAATATTATATAACCACTTGCTTACTTTGCAAAATTTGTAAATATTACCCACAACTATAACATTATACCAAATCAACACCATAATATTCAAAAATATAATTCGAAAAAATTATTCTTTATTCATAAAAGTTGGGGTCTTACACCGAGAATCTTAAAACCCTAATTAGGAAACCCTAATCCTAATTGGGAAGCCTGATGTGTGTATTAAACTTTAATATGATTAGAAAATCCTAACTATATTTTAGTTATCTTAATTTCTATTTTACAAACCCTAATTGTAAGTTAGAAATTTTAATTTTTATAATTAAAACCCTAATTTTATATTCGAGATTTCTAAACCTTAATTAGGCAACCCTAATCCTAATTGGAAGGCCTAATATATTTATTAAACGTTGATATGATTAGGAAAACCTAATTTAATTAGGAAACCCTAATTTTAGTTTTAAATTCTTAATTTTCTATTTCTTAAACACTACTTAGAAAATCCTAGAATTTGATGTTTTAAAACCTAAGGGTTAAAACCTTAGGGTTAAACCCTAAGGGTTTGTGCAATTGGCAAGATTGCTATTAAATTAATTTGCTAATGACTAAAATACCCTTTTTATATTCTTTAATTAGCTAACTTGTATTATTGCTATAAACTTTAGTTGTTGAACCACTAAGTTGACTTTGATGACACAATATATCAACTACTCAGCCAAAAATTGCAGATCCAAGCAACATATAAGCATTATATAAGAGATTTAGAGAGAGAAAGTTCATAAAAAAAGCTAGCCATTTTGCTCCATGCCCTCACCAACTCTCTCTCTCTCCCAAACCAACGAAATTGCTAAGTATATCAGTTCTAAATACAGCCCTAGATCAATCAATAACAGATTGGAGAGCCAAGATCTAAATTTTTTTGAAGAAAATGTATAAACCCTAAAATCTACTTTGATCTTGTATGCTAAGAAATTTTGTGTGTTTAAGTGTTTAGAATCTTGCTAATGGATGTTTTATGAAGATCTATAATGATCTATCATGAATCCATAGCATCAAAGTGCCTTAAAATAAAGTTTTTCAAAAACTATTCTTGCGCTCTAAGGTCGTCTGACAAGCTAATGTAAGTGGCCATAGATCTATGTATGTTCATAGTTTTTAATATTTTAAAGTTGTTATGTGTAGCTTGGTATGAGTTCTATACTTTGCAAAAGAAAGCAGTACCATTTGATTTCAAGATTAGATGATATAATGGGTCAAAACTCGCTGACCGACGTTGACCGGGCCAAATCTGGGTAACCTAGAAAGCCTTGGTCAACATCTGACAACGTTTTGTGGGCTTAATATCTGTCAGTTTGTTAGTATTATGGTGTTTTTGTTGTGACATATTTGTAGATGGTTATGTGTTCTGTGTATTGGTGGATTTATATCGCGTAAGTGATCAATTAGTAGATCATGACAGTTGGTCAAAGTAGACCACCCGGTCTGTTTTTGACATTTCTGGAAAACCCAGAAATAGTTAGAACGAGTATTTTGACATAGTTTGACCGTATGAATCATGTTGATTTTGTTGATAATAAACCGATTTGATGCTTTAGGGTTGTTCCTTAACATAAGTACTATAACATTGAACTATTAAACAACATGAAACACGACTAGAACATAGAGATAATCGAGCTTGAAAGTGTCAACTCGAGTCGTATGCGGGTTTCGGGTTACCGAGAAAAACCCGATTGCTCGATGAGAAAGTTTGAGAAGCCAGATCTTCTTGTTATGTTTTGATATGACCAAGTTGGTGATTGATAAGTGTAGAATTACGTTTTTACTACAATACCTAAGTCTTAGATGGCCCAGAAACAATTATAGCAGAGAATTAAGTCTGGTCAAACAATGCACCTTGAACAATGACTTTGTTAGTGTTCTTGAGCCAAGAACACCAAAGGCAACAGACAAGTGTCGCTAAAGGCCATTAACGACGGTTTATTTAATTTTCTAATTTCTGAATATTCCAGAAATTATTTAAAATTAGAAATAAATTATAAAAATTACCAAAAATAGTTTTAAAAATAATTTTAAATTCGGAAAAATAACTTTTAATTATTTGGGACATTTTTCTTTAATATTTATAATTATTTAAATATTAAAGGTTTTTAATTTATTTACTTAGTGTATTAAATAAATTAGAAGAAAATGATTTAATATTATGAAAAATCATTTTAAATAAGAATAATGTATTTAAAAATATTTTGAGTTATAAAATGTGACTTTTAATATTTTTGGAGAATTTTTATTAATAAATTAATATTAATGATATTAGATTTATTTAATTATTAAATTAAATAAATATGATAAAATGATTTTATTGATTTAAAAATCATTTTAAATAAGAATAAAGTGTTAGAAAATATTTAGAATTATAAATTATAATTTTCAATATTTTTGGAGAATTCTCTTTAATAAATTAATATTAATGATATTAGATTTATTTAATTATTATATTAAATAAATGAATTAAAAATAATTTTATTGACATTTAAAAATGAGAAAAATGTTTTTAAAATATTTTAAGTTATAATTAATGACTTTTAATATTTTTGATAATAATTTTATTAATATTTAAATATTAATGGTGATGATTTAATAATGATTTTAATTATTTTAAAAATCATTTAAGTAGAATATTGATGATTTAAAAATATTTTAAGTTATGAATAATAACTTTAATATTTTGACAAGTATAACATTAATATTTTTATATTATTAAATATTAATGATAATAAGATTATTTGATAATTAAATCATTTAAAAATGATTTAAGTGTTTGAAAAAATTATTATAAATTATAATAATTGTTTATAAATTATTAAAAGCTTCCGAAAAATATTATAAACGATATTTGACTTATCTAAAATAATATTGAAGCTTAGAGACCAAGTTTAATTGACAATCAATGTGTTAATTGTCGGATAGGGTGACCGAGAACAGAGAATGGAGTAGAAGTCCAACCAGCATCCAAACTAGTTAGACTTGTTAAGTGTTTATATAGGTTATAAACACTAATATGGCTATGTAGTAATGTGTCTAGGAGAAGTTTGACTGTAAAATACAGTGTTAAATGTTATAAATGATTGTGCTAATTGTGAGACCGACATTGTTGAATATAGGTCTTACGCAGCGATTAATTATATTGTGTAGAATCAGTAATCAACGCTTTTAAGGCAAGTTTCCTAACTAAACCTTGAGTTATATTCATTCAATTATTATAATGGTTAATTATTGCTAATTATACCATGTCCAGGGAATTTATTGTTGATTATTCGTAGTTGGTGCATGATTAATAATTAAAATTGAATTACTGATTCGGAGAATATACATTTATAGAATAACTATTATTGGATATTTATATTCGTAGAAGATAGAATTGACAGTACTGATAATTCCTGTTTATTGTCAAATTATGTTGAGAAAGGTCTTAGCTAATTATTCTGGCTAGACGAACATTTGTTAGAACTTGATAGATTCGAGAAGAGAATTCAATTGTTATTGATAGATCGATGCCAATTATTTCGGCTAGATCGATAAGTAAATAGAAATTTAAATCATTAAATTTCGTTGTTAAATCAAATCTTAATTCTGAGACTGAGAAGAACAACCTTTTATATAAAGGGAACATTTTTAAGTCGTATATTCGACCATTGCGCGCGACCTAAGTATTATGCATAATATAGGGTACAAGGAGTTGGCCGGCTCTAAGTACTTGTAGAGGGGTATGATTTAATCTTTATGGTTATCTGATACTCTTGTGTATGTATCAAAGTAAATCTTTGATAGATACCCGAGAAAGTAGAAGTTCTAGATCCAATGGATCGCTCAGCATAAATCTGGAAAACATTCTACTTTATTATTGTGTAGAATTGATTCTTGTTTATTCAATTGAATATCGTAGAAACTTTGAAAGCATTATACTTTTTCATTATCAGATTATTGTGTTGCCTAGAATATGAGAAGACTTGTTATTGATTAACGATTTGTTCAGCTATTTCAAAGTTCCCCGAACTTTGGTTTCATTCTATCAAAATAGATAGTCTGTTCTTATTGATTCGTATACATTTATTGTTTGTTTTAACTTGCGGGGCAAACTTGTTGCTCACCCTTGATATAAATAAAACATTTCAGCTAGGAACGAAGAGGCCAGCGGGTCAAAGAAGAACAAAGGAAAAGGCAAGATGCTGGAGTAGTTATAAAGACCTTATTATTATGTTGTATTTGTAAACCCTTTTTGTTTATCTAAGGGGTATGTTTGTAATTTTAAGGTTAGCAAACATGGGACTTATGTATTAACAACATATGTTAATGACTTATGTATTCCTATTTCTATATGAATGGGTAGTTAGATGTTATTATATTGTGGATCGTGAACACCAAACTCGAGGGTCAGTAACTTGATTTGGGGGTGTCACAGTTAGTATCAAAGTCAGATCTTGACCAAGGTGTCACAAGTTGGTAGAAGAGCTGTAGGTTATAAACCTTAAGTGGGGTGGGGGGAAACCTTAGGATTATAACCATAAGCGAGATATAGAATACTCATTTAGAGTACTAAGTGAGAGATTGCTGAAGCGTATCAATAGTGAGATAAGTGGACACATAGTGTAAGAATGTTGTACTGGTGAAGTACTAATCAAGTTGTTTAAACTGATTGTAGGATGTCTGGAGAAGATAAGATGAGTACGGAGATTCCAGCGGCTGTCGCACCAGTGCCAGTAGCCGTGGTGCCAACACAGAGTGAATCAGTGGAAGAAGTAGGAAAAGATGAACCCATGGTCAATCTCGGGAGTGATCATAATGATTATCCCGAGATGTATTTGAGTGGAGATGAGGAGGCAGAGTCTGAGCCAGCTAAGGTGGAGTTAAAGAATAAGATTAAAGTTGGAGAACAAGATCAACTATCTGCAGAAGTCCAGGAACTCCGAAGTAAAGTGTTTCTTCTAGAGGAGTTGTGGAAGACAGAGCGGGCGTTATGCGAAATGACTGAAGAAAGGAACGAGCTCAAGGCGCAGATAGAAAGGATGAAGGCGGAAGGTGGTGGATCGTTTGAAGGGATAATCAAGCAACAGAAAGACAAGAAAAAGAGAAAGAGGGACAACGACAGCCCTAATTCTGAAAAGTCAAGCCCGAAGAAGAAGCAAGCCTGTAGCAAGTGTGGGAAGACTCACGCGGGAGAATGCATGATGTGGAAAAATGTGTGCTTCAACTATAAGCAGGAAGGACATATTTCTTTGCATTGTCCTAAGTCAAATTTGAGGAAGTGTTTTTCATGTGGGCAAACGGGTCACAGATTCAACAAGTGTCCCAACAAGAAGAAGACTGGTGAAGGGAGTGGTCGGTAGATAACCTAGATATATGTGGTAGTACCTTTTTGTAGTAGATTATGATATTAAGTGTTGTAATATAGAAAAAGATATGTGAACATATATAAATATAAATATGTTGTATGAATGAAATCTTTATTTTCTATATGAATATAAGATTAAGATTAATTTGTATGTTTTTAAAACTCTTACTTATGGTAAATTAATGACTCATAATTATATGAAATATTCTGAACCCCTCAGCGAATGGACGCCAAAGGTCTGACTAGGATAAGTTCATACACTCATATAATTGTGGCAAGTTACTGAACTCATTAGTGTGGTAAGTTTGACGAACTGGTAATAACTATATGTGAATGGAGAATTGAAACTTTTTGTGTAAAGTTGTGTTAATAACCCTGATATGATTTAAAAAGGGATAGTAATATGTGAAGTACTAAATGTACTATGTGCTATTTGAATAAATATGCGATTATGTGAGAATTAATATAATATTTTTATTTAAATCAGATCATGCCGCCTAGACGACAAAATCGAAACCAACGAGAAGAACAGTCAGTGAATAACGAAGGAGGTCAAGCTGACCCAATGCAAAACTTTGCGGATATGATAGCCGAAGCTATGGAAAATAGGGCTCCAGCAAGAGGAAGAACGAGGAATCACCGGTGATGATTGGCTAACTTCAAGGATTTTAAAGCGGTAGGACCGTCGGAATTCAAGGGAACCACAGATCAGATTGAAGCCCAAACTTGGGTGAAGGAGATGGAGAAAGCATTCGTCATGGCGCGAGTGGCAGAAGAACAGAAGACGGCTTTTGCGACATACTTAATGAAGGGAGAAGATAATTACTGGTGGGAGACTAATCAGGTCAGATTTAAGGAACTGTTCTTTGAGAACTACTTCTCACCAAGTATGCAATCCATAATGGAAGTCAAATTCTTAGAACTTAAGCAGGAGAACATGTCGGTAACAGAATACGCTGCCAAATTCAATGAGTTGGCAAGATTTGCACCTCATCAAGTGGACACAGAGGCGAGAAAGGCGAGAAGATTTGAGAACGGACTGAAATCGGGGATATTCAACAAGGTAGCGATATTGCAGATCAATACGTTCGCGGCTTTGATGGAGAAAGCGTTAATTACTGAAGGAGGGAGCGAAGCTGCGTCTCGATTTCATCAAGAGAAGAAGAAGAAGACCAATGATTGTGGAAGCAGTGGTGGTAGTAATCCGAATAAGAGGAAATGGAGTGAGAATACCCAGTCGGGTAATAACACAGAAGATAATAGGAAAGGAAGGGAGCCATGTTCGAATTGTGGGAAGAACCATGCTGGAGTTTGCCTGAAGAAGAAGGGGGTTTGCTATAACTGTGGGCAAGAGGGGCACATGTCGCCCAATTGTCCCAGTCCGAAGAAGATACAAGGTTGTTATGCATGTGGATCAACTGATCATCTAGTACGGAACTGTCCGAAGAAGAATGCGGAGAAGGAAAGTGTCAACAAGGGACCCAGTAGCGAAACCTTGGCAATTCGAGGACTTGCATAGCCAGGGAGACCAACAGCCCATACATTCAACATGACGGAGCAGGATGCAGTGTCTACTCAGGAGGTGGCCATAGATAATGATTTCGTTTAGAAATTTAATTACACGAGTATTATGAGTTAGATAATTCTGTGAACTGTTTTCTTTTATAGATTCAAGTCATAGGTTAGAATTTGAAACATAAATTAATATTGTGTTGATAAAAATGAATTGATGATACAACTTTAAAAGATTGTAGAGAATAAGAAAGCAGTGATTCCGAGGACGGAATCTTTTTAAGGAGGGGTGAATGTGATAACCCGAGATTTTGAATAATCAAAATTTTACGAATAACTTTTTTTTTAATTAATATTAATATTGATTATTAATTTGGTGACAAGTTTCTGTGATACGAGTCTCGAGAAAATCAATTTGTATATTGACTAATAAATTTAGAGTAGAGTTGTGCTTAACAGCTTTAGAAACCCTAACCTTAATTTCTGGAAAGGGATTCGATAAAAAATATAATTAATATAATTATATTAATGAGTATGTGTTTGCACTGTATAGAAAGTTTGATCAATGATTGATCGGATAAGGTTTGTAATTAATAAACCCTAATAAGGGATTAGAAACCCTAATCTCAGATTTAGAAAACCAATTGTATGGTTAAAAACCTTAATTGTACGCCGGGAGTCCTAAAACCCTAATTAGGAAACCCTAATCCTAATTGGGAAGCCTGATGTGTGTATTAAACTTTAATATGATTAGAAAATCCTAATTATATTTTAGTTATCTTAATTTCTATTTTACAAACCCTAATTGTAAGTTAGAAATTTTAATGTTTCTAATTAAAACCCTAATTTTATATTCGAGATTTCTAAACCCTAATTAGGCAACCCTAATCCTAATTGGAAGGCCTAATATATTTATTAAACGTTGATATGATTAGAAAAACCTAATTTAATTAGGAAAACCTAATTTTAGTTTTAAATTCTTAATTGTCTATTTCTTAAACCCTAATTAGAAAATCTTAGAATTTGATGTTTTAAAACATAAGGGTTAGAACCTTAGGGTTAAACCCTAAGGGTTTGTGCAATTGGCAAGA
Source organism: Panax ginseng (assembly GCA_020205605.1). NCBI lineage: Eukaryota > Viridiplantae > Streptophyta > Magnoliopsida > Apiales > Araliaceae > Panax > Panax ginseng. The sequence continues at coordinate 37,019,746 of CM035127.1, read as the reverse complement.
TTGCCATTAAATTAATTTGCTAATGACTAAAATACCATTTTTATATTCTTTAATTAGGTAACTTGTATTATTGCTAGAAACTTTAGTTGTTGAACCACTAAGTTGACTTTGATGACACAATATATCAACAACTCGGCCAAAAATTGCAGATCCAAGCAACATATATGCATTATATAAGAGATTTAGAGAGAGAAAATTCATAAAAAGCTAGCCATTTTGCTTCATGCCCTCACCAACTCTCTCTCTCTCTCCTAAACCAACAAAATTACTAAGTATATCAGTTCTATATACAGCCCTAGATCAATCAATAACAGATTGGAGAGCCAAGATCTAAATTTTTTTCAAGAAAAGGTATAAACCCTAAAATCTACTTTGATCTTGTATGCTAAGAAATTTTGTTTGTTTAAGTGTTTAGAATCTTGCTAATGGATGTTTTATGAAGATCTATGATGATCTATCATGAATCCATAGCATCAAAGTGCCTTAAAATAAAGTTTTTCAAAAACTGTTCTTGAGCTCTAATGTCGTCTGACAAACTAATGTCAGTGGCCATAGATCTCTGTATGATCATGGTTTTTGATGTTTTAAAGTTGTTATGTGTAGCTTGGTATGAGTTCTTTACTCTGCAAAAGAAAGCAGTACCATTTGATTTCTGGATTAGATGATATAATGGGTGAAAACTCGCTGACCGGGCCAAATCTGGGTAACCTAGAATGCCTTGGTCAACGTCTGACAACATTTTGTGGGCTTAATATCTGTCAGTTTGTTAGTATTATGGTGTTTTTGTTGTGACATATTTGTAGATGGTTATGTGTACTGTGTATTGGTGGATTTATATCGTGTAAGTGATCAACTAGTAGATCGTGACAGTTGGTCAAAGTAGACCACCCGGTCTGTTTTTGACGTTTCTGGAAAACCCAGAAACAGTTAGAACAAGTATTCTGACGTAGTTTGACCGTATGAATCATGTTGATTTTGTTGATGATAAACCGATTTGATTCATTAGGGTTGTTCCTTAACATAAGTACTATAACATTGAACCATTAAACAGCATGAACCATGAGTAGAACATAGAGATAATCGAGCTTGAAAGTATCAACTCTAAGCTGTCTGGGTTTCTGGGTTACCCAGAAAACCCAGATTGCTTTGACAGAAAGTTTGAGAAGCCAGATCTTCTTGTTATGTTTTGATATGACCAAGTTGGTGATTGATAAGTGTAGAATTACGTTTTTACTACAATACCTAAGTCTTAATGGCCCAGAAACAATTATAGTAGAGAATTAAGTCCGGTCAAACCATGCACCTTGAACACTGACTTTGTCAATGTTCTTGAGCCAAGAACACCAAAGGTAACAGACAAGTGTCGCTAAAGGCCATTAGCGACGGTTTATTTAATTTTCTAATTTCTGAATATTCCAGAAATTATTTAAAATTAGAAATAAATTATAAAAATTACCAAAAATAGTTTTAAAAATCATTTTAAATTCATAAAAATAACTTTTAATTATTTGGGACATTTTTCTTTAATATTTATAATTATTTAAATATTAAAGATTTTTAATTTATTTACTTAGTGTATTAAATAAATTAGAGGAAAATGATTTAATATTATGAAATATCATTTTAAATAAGAATAATGTATTTAAAAATATTTTGAGTTATAAAATGTGACTTTTAATATTTTTGGAGAATTTTCATTAATAAATTAATATTAATGATATTAGATTTATTTAATTATTAAATTAAATAAATAAGATAAAAATGATTTTATTGATTTAAAAATCATTTTAAATAAGAATAAAGTGTTAGAAGATATTTAGAATTATAAAATATAATTTTCAATATTTTTGGAGAATTCTCATTAATAAATTAATATTAATGATATTAGATTTATTTAATTATTATATTAAATAAATGAATTAAAAATAATTTTATTGATTTAAAAATTCATTTAAAAATGAGAAAAATGTTTTTAAAATATTTTAAGTTATAATTAATGACTTTTAATATTTTGATAATAATTTCATTAATATGTAAATAATAATAGTGATGATTTAAAATTATTTTGATTTTTTTTAAAATCATTTAAGTAGAATATTGATGATTTAAAAATATTTTAAGTTATTAATAATAACTTTATATTTTGATAAGTATAACATTAATATTTTTATATTATTAAATATTAATGATAATAAGATTATTTGATAATTAAATCATTTAAAAATGATTTAAGTGTTTGAAAAATTATTATAAATTATAATAATTGTTTATAAATTATTAAAAGCTTCCGAAAAATATTATAAATGATATTTGACTTATCAAAAATAATATTGAAGCTTAGAGACAAAGTTTAATTGACAATCAATGTGTTAATTGTCGGATAGGGTGACCAGAACACCGAGAATGGACTGAAGTATAACCAGACCGAACTAGTTTGACTTGTTAAGTGTTTATGTAGGTTATAAACACTAATGTGGTTATGTGGTAATGTGTCTAGGAGAAGTTTGATTGTAAAATCTGATTGTTACGTGTTATAAATGATTGTGCTAATTGTGAGACCGACATTGTTGAATATAGGTCTTACGAATGCAGTTAATTATATTGTGTAGCTGTAATCAACGCGGAAGACAATTTTCCTAACTCAACCTTGAGTTATATTCATTCAATTATTATAATGGTTAATTATTGCTAATTATACCATGTCCATGGAATTTATTATTGATTATTTGCAGTTAGTGCATGATTAATAATTCAAATTGAATTACTGATTCGGAGAATATACATTTGTAGAATAACTGTTGTTGGATATTTATATTCGTAGAAGATAGAATTGACAGTACAGATAATTCCTGTTTATTATCAAATTATGTTGAGAAATGTCTTAGCTAATTATTATGGCTAGACGAACATTTGTTAGAACTTGATAGATTCGAGAAGAGAATTCAATTGTTATTGATAGATCGATGCCAATTATTTCGGCTAGATCGATAAGTAAATAGAAATTGAAATCATTAAATTTTGTTGTTAAATCAAATCTTGATTCTGAGACTGAGAAGAACAACCTTTGATATAAAGGGAACATTTTTAAGTCGTATATTCGACCATTGCGCGCGACCTAAGTATTATGCATAATATAGGGTACAAGGAGTTGGCCGGCTCTAAGTACTTGTACAGGGGTATGATTTAATCTTTATGGTTATCTGATACTCCTGCGTATGTATCAAATTAATCTTTGATAGATACCCGAGAAAGTAGAAGTTCTAGATCCAATGGATCTCTCAGCATAAATCTGGAAAACATTCCACTTTGTTATTGTGTAGAATTAATTCTTGTTTATTCAATAGAATATCGTAGAAACTTTGAAAGTGTTATACTCTTTCATTATCAGATTATTGCGTTGCCTAGAATACGAGAAGACTTGTTATTGATTAACGATTTCTTCAACTATTTCAAAGTTCTCCAAACTTTGGTTTCATTCTATCAAAATAGATAGTCTGTTCTTATTGATTCGTATACATTTATTGTTTGTTTTAACTTGCGGGGAAAACTTGTTGCTCACCCTTGGTATAAATAAAACATTTCAGCTTGGAACGAAGAGGCCAGCGGGTCAAAGAAGAACAAAGGCAAAGGTAAGATGCTGGAGTAGTTATAAAGACCTTATTATTATGTTGTATTTATAAACCCTTTTTGTTTATCTAAGGGGTATGTTTGTAATTTTAAGGTTAGTAAACCTGGGACTTATGTATTAACAACATATGTTAATGACTTATGTATTCCTATTTCTATATGAATGGGTAGTTAGATGTTATTATATTGTAGGTCATGAACACCAAACTCGGGGGTCAGGTAACCCGAATTTGTGGGCGTCACAGAACAAATAAAAAACTAACTCCACATGGTGACTTTTTTTAACTTTGGGGGGGGGGGGGGGGGGAGAGGGAGGTTGTTAAGCAGTTTAAGAAATTAACATTATGATTTGAAGGTTAGTTGGCTTAAATGATCATTGTTTATAGGAAACTTCATCTGCTCAATACATATTGCAATTGTGACGCCCCTAAATCTGGGTATCTTCCAACCCGACAGATGGCGCTCCACGATACTACATTTCATACAATCATTCCATTGAAATAACAACAAAATGATTGTAATTACTATCTTTGTATTACATCTGTAATAAATCCTTTCCTAGGTTAATAACCGAATACATTCGTTGTTCTTCATAAGTATATTACATACAAATATACTAGTCTATTACAGGACGATTAATTATCCATCTTAGCCTTGCCTTTATCTCTCATAGAATTCTCAGTTCGTTCGGCTTTAGCTGTAAACATATGGTTCAAGCAAGAATGAGCATAACTAGCTCAGCAAGTCTTAACAACGAAACATATGAATGTCAAATCAGTAAGTACATGCTTTATATCAATATCAGAACAATTATAATCATTTGACTAATACTTCTACTACAACAATTCCAAAGTATATATAATAGGTTAGGAATGATGAACCGGTCAATAGACCATGAACATACTCTTTTCATTTTCATACTTGAAAAGGATATCCAAAGACTAAGGCCATCCGCTTCGTCTTTTACTTACGAGCACTTCAGTGATCACTATTGTACTCTATGTTGATCAACACTCTTACGTTAAACGTATTTACGTTTAACATTTGGCAACCTCGCGTGCCCATCGAATAATCGATGAAAATACTTTTGTTTGTTCATAGACAAACTTACCTTCTCATCCGTACCAAATACTTGGCATAGGATAGCGTTAACAATTCTATATCAACAGACGTGTAACCAATTCAATCTATCCTTCAATACTTGTCTAGCCCGGATAAAATAGGCATCGACTCTTTTCTATTTACCATTCATGCATTGTATATCATGCATTACGTAAAAACTTGACTAACATGAAGGTCAAATAAGAGTTAAGAAAGACTTGCCCTTAAGCGTCTTCAAATATATATTCGAACTATTCACAGTCTTTACAGGATCTACATGATACATTCACATAGCACACTGTAATTAGTTATAAAACAAACTCACTTTACGGTTCTAACCAACTTCTTTCTCTTTTATGTCTTACTTGTTTTAACTCCGTTATTAAAGTCGTCGACTTTCTATACTTCGTTACGTTTTATTAACGTTCTTACATCCTTAGCCGACATTCAATCATTAATGGTTAATTACCAATGTTGAACGTCATTCTCGGATCACTCATTACGTATTTGCGTTCTCCGTTTAATTTCCATTAAACCTTACCCATTCTTCTTACATTAACATTTTATAAGTGTTTTTAAAGTACGTCTCATTATGTACTTTAAGTACCTTTAACATCTTACTTTAGGTCTACATTCAAAAGGGAACTAAACCTAACTTGGTCAACTTTTTTCCACTTCCGGCGCGACATCCTTTGTATATTAGTGGGTATTACGGTATGAAAGTTAGCGTAATTACTCTATTAAGTCTCAGTCATACGCTATTTCCACCACTTTGTATTGGTTTGGCGGCTGCGGCCGTAGTCGTGTAAACCAGATTAGCCAAAACAGATTTGGTTTCTTAACGAAACTCCCGGCTTCCTAATTTGTTCGTTTTACATCCGAATTGACCCATTCGAATTCCTAAAAGTCGGGAATTGCATCCTTTACGTGTTCATATAAGAATTTCATATTTACGAATCTGTTAACTCGAAATTCATCTTTAAATTCGTTTTTAAGCATTCGTTTAACGTTTTTGCCCGTTCAATACTAGTTTTTCTTGAGTTATGAATGCGACGACGATTCCTTCGCCAACGACTCTTAATTACCTTATCTCACGTGTTGACATTGGAAACCGACGTTTTCAAGTCACACGACAACTTTTGACCCTTAATCCGGACTTTATGCGTTTTCAATGTTTAACGTCTATTTCCGCAAAATCCGCCATAACTTCGTTACTAATGTTCTCTAAGCCAAATCACATGGAATACTCCATCGACTTCATATCTACATCCTAACCAATCAAGATGCACATATCTTAGCTACAACGGTTTCCAAAACGTTCAATTATAACTAAGTTAACTTTCAAGACTTTCTATGGTTTTAACTCACGTAAACACTTACGATTTCTATTTGGTTATGACCTATCAATGATTTGGTCATTAAAAGGCTTTCTTATATCTTCTCTATAAACATTCTCAACTCATCTACGATTTTTCTATGAGAAAGAAATCGAAAAGGATGAAGGTTACGGTTTATAGGAATTTACCTTTGAAGTAGTTAACGTTCTTGATAAACGTCTTTTGGTTTGCTTGGAAGTAGAAGAATATAGTGTTTCTAGCTCTTTCTCTCTCTCAATATATGTTGGACAAACTTTGTAAAACAACAAAAATCCAACTCTTAGCTTTCTATTTATAGAAAACCAAATGAGGGCAAAAATGTCCAATTTCCCACCTCCTTACTTAATTACCACTTTGTCACCAAGTAAAGTACTTGGTGACCAAGTGATACACTTGGCTTGCACACAAAGTGGCCGGCCCACCATGCCCATGGGTTTTACCCATCCCTTGACCCACCGGTTCGACCCGCGGTTTACTTTTTTGAATTGGGCTTGACATAAAAACATTGGGCTTTAACCAATCTAATATTGGGCCTTGACTTGGGCTTGTATAATTATTTCATTGGGCTTGTTATTAATCCAAGTCCAATTGGATTGGATAAAATCCTTAGCTCATACTCTAATAATACAATTCGTATTCTACGCGTATTATTCACGTATTCTCTTCGTATAATATTCATATAATACTCGTATTATACGTCGTACTATTCTTCATATCATACTCGTATACATACTAGTATAATACTCATATTCCTTACGTATAATAATCGAAATGACTATACGCATTACATTTCCCTTTCGGAAACCTCTCTTACAAACCCTTAGGTTTTAAGTCTGCATGCGAAAACTTCGTTTGCCATAACGGAAATATTATTGGATATTCCATAATATCGTCATATTCTAACATTACGCTTTTCTCAGAATCTCAAACCCTAGCTCCGAACGTCATCGGATGAATACCTTCGTTCTCGTCTTGATAATTCACAACAATTAATTCTAGCACAAAGCCAGAATACTAACCACATCTATACATTCTATGTCATACAACGACCTTCGAACATCTTACTCATATAATAACTCACTAAAATTCATTTAATCCACATAATCAAATAAAAATTTAATTCATTAAAAATTCGAAATTCTCGGGCGTTACAGCAACAATTCATAGCAGCGTCGGGAGGCCAGAAACTTCAAAACTCTATTCAGAAATCTTATGCAATGGGGAAGGTGTGAATGTTAGCCTTTGATATGGAGACTGCTACCAACTTCATTGGTTTAGTAGCCGCAATCAACATTGTTTGATGTTGGAGTAGCTGCTGAGTTGGTAATATGTTCTCATAGTTGTTCCTTATATAGTTGGCATTGCTGTTAAAAATTAGTTAAAAGAGGTAACCCTTTCGATATGACTCAAAAAACTACATACTATATCTTTTCAATATATGAGAGGAACTGTATTTTGAGGATCACACAATGATTGTGTGACTATAAGAATTCATCTGGGAAGATTCTCTAATACCGAGTCTTATTTAAGACATACTATAAATGGATCATACCTGTTGCATGCGGAACATACTATCAATAAATGCACCCAAAAGAAAACCCCCATAGTCTTCATAGTCTGATTATCAGCAATCATTATTTATTGTCCTATATTCTTGATTTCCCTTTCTCCACTATTACTTGCGGTGCTGCTATTTTCTTAGTTATGTATTTGTATTCCATAGCCCTGATCACTATTGTTACAAGATAGCTCAATCAGTGAGCTTATGCACATTGTTCAAGGATGTTTGCTTCTAAGCAAACCCTTGTGGCAGTCTTGTAAGTTGTGTGCTGCAAGTTGCTTGTTGCACTTTATTAACTTGTATAAACTTCGAGAGAAGGAAAATCTTTGCCTCTATGGATTTCCTAGCGAGCAATGGGAAGTTAATTTGCTTGCTGAAGAGGTGCCTCCTGAGCTCCCTGAGCCTGCTTTAGGTATTAACTTTGCCAGAGATGGAATGCAAGAGAAGGACTGGTTGGCTCTAGTTGCGGTTCACAGCGATGCATGGTTACTTTCTGTGGCATTTTATTTTGGTGCCAGATTTTGTTTTGACAAAGCAGACATGTTTATCTTCTTTATTCCTATACATTTTTATACTTGAAATTCTAATGTTTAACTTAGAATGAGAGAAGAGTGTGTGTTGGCATATGTCATTCTTTACACTTTTGCTGATATTGAATTATATACTTATTGAAAAAAAAGAGGTGTAACATGGGAAGGAGAATAGAATAATGGATATGGGTTGGTTATTAGGCAACACTATGTAAGTTTGTAACTGCTATTCGCTTCCATTGCTATTAGCAACTCTAGTGGAATATTGAATTCTGCTTCTTGGAAGAACTTTTTTTCGATGAAAACTTCAGTTGTTCCAAAGCTCAACTGTTTGCAACTGAAGTTATAGGAAATCAAACTCCCCTTCACTTCTGTTTCTCTTTGGGTGAATATCTTTTGCTAATTGGTGTGGGATTGACGAGTTATAGGTTGATGATGTATAGTTATTTCCACCTTCCTGCTCCTACATCTAAATAATGAGTAGTGCTCTAAACGAAAATTATACTTCTATGCATAGTGTTCTAAGTGCTGGAGGCAATCCAGTTACAACTTAATGTGTTTTTTTATTAAAAGTATATCTTAATGGTTGAAGTAATCCAATAATAAAAATTTGTGTGCCACTCAATGAATTCCTAGTTACATTATTGTTAATTTGTTATTGACTTATTGCATCTGTATGTTATGGCGGGCTAGCAAAATTTTATCACTTATTAACTTATCATCTGATTTTACAGCTACACTATATAGTTGTTAGATCTCATGTTATACCAGTTCTTTTAAGTGACGGTTTTGGTTTTGTGGGGCATACTTAATATATTCATTTTCTTAGGTACTAAACCTTATTTTCAATCCCTTTCTTTCCCTCTTTGTTTTTTTATGTGTTTCAGTGGGTGGTAACTAACCTTCGGCATAACAGCCCTCCTGATTCATCATCATCTGGCTTCTCATAGGTGTTTGACCTCAATGGAATTGCGAAAATGTATCAATCATACGAAGAGACAAATTTATAGTATTCTCCTTTAATATTTTGAACGGATGTTAAATCTGGGATAACTTTCATATATTCTTAAACTATCTAAATAGCTGGTTTGCTTGCTTGCTTTTGAACAAATGAATGGTATTTGCATTTGGCTTGTTATCTTTTAGACCTATATTTGGCATTTCTCAAAAAATGGGTTTTGTGTAAGTTTTAGCTTCTGGAAGATTCTTTGTTGTGCAATTATGTACTTGTTCAATTTGAACTGTGTGCATCGAAAAGCATTATTTCTCTAAAATATGTCATTTAATTTTTTTTTGGAAACCTGAATGTTATTTTCTACAACGAATTTGATCATCCACCTTTTAAATATACGCAGGAAAATAGTGGAAGATGTGCCTCGAGGTGTGCATTTTAATTTTTTGAAAGCAAAAAGAAGTTTGCACATATGGGCACTTGATGATCTACAGAGGATTCATGCTGCTGAATAGCAAGCTGCTGAGGAAGGTGGTGGAGTCGAAATGCATGTCCTTGAAGATGCAGGCCATTGTGTATGTTTCAATCTCATCCTCCCCTTCTCGTTCTGCTTGTTACGATGAGAAATGCTGAGACACAAAGTTTCTCTAATTTCTGCTGGTATAGAATCCTGATTTAACAGTCTTTCTGTCATTGTATGTAGCTGCTGTATTTATTTCTTTATGGCTATTTTTTTCCATCTCTATATGAATTTAATACATGCTTAAGTTCAACTCACTTGTATGTCTTGCAGAAACTCAAGGAAAAGGCAGCATTTAGGAACCCAAATGAATTTTACTTCAAGATGATCAACACTAAAACTATCAATGGAGTCCATAAGCTAGAGTAATCTATAACTTATACTATATACTCGATCACTTTGTCTTTTTCCTCTTGTCATTTGATCAAGTCTGACTTGTAAGTTTCTTACAAAAGTGACTTGTAAGTTTGGTATTATTGGGATGTAAACGTATTGTATGGTATTAATATTCTTTGTAATTGGTATATTTTGAATTTTAGATGTATGGATAGTAATATTATTTATAATTGGTATATTTTGAATGTTTGATACATTTTGGCTTTAAATAGATGACACCTTCTAAACGTTGTATAAATGTGTTTAAACGTTGTCTATTGTTGCTTGCTAAGGTAGAGATCCAAAAAAAGTTGTTATATACATGTATTACAACATTTTTAAGTCAAACTATAACGTTTTAAAAACGTTGTATAAAGGGTGTCAAGTAGATGACACCTTTTAAATGTTGTATAAATGTGTCTAAACGTTGTCTGATGTATCAAATTACAACATTTTAAGCCAGAAAACGTTGTGGAATCATACCATCTACAAAATTTTCAAGCATCCAATGATTTCTGAAAAATAAATATACAACGTTTTTTAAGAAAAAAACATTGTAAATGTGACAAACCACAACGTTTTAAAACCGTTGTATAAAGGGTGTCAAATAGATGACACCCTTAACCACGACGTTTCTGGGATACAAACCATAATGTTTTTTACGCGTTATCTATTTACTGTTTTGTAGTAGTGTTCATCAACTAAGGATTATTTGAATCAATAGAAGGATCGCTAGTCAAGCAAGAGTTTAGTACAACAATGTAAGATAATACAATGACATTGGTGAATAGAGATTGAACAACAGTTATTCGTAGCTGAACAAACATTTGGCAACAAGATCAAACTTTCAACAACGGTACATACTTTGAATAAACAAAGCAATCTCGCTTGTAATAAAGAAGTAAAGATTACTTAACTTGCTCAATGAAAAGTATAGTTTAGAAACTTGCTCAACAATAATTTACAGTTAAAGATTATGCATAACAATAACAAGTTAGGAACAAGGAACTTGCATAATAAAAGATTGGGGTAAATGAACTTGCGTAATCGTAATCAAGATAAAGATAGATAACTTATTCAATGATAAGTAGAGTTAATGATGCTTATATAAGAGTTTCAGATTAAAGAACTTGCATAAGTGTAAACAAGATAACAGTTAAAAAAAACCTTGCTGAATAATAAAGTAGCAAAGATTAGGGAACTTTCCTCTTGCGTAAGCTATAAAATTTACAATTCATGTTCACCTACGTATACCATCATAACATTAATCAATTACAATACCACTAACATCATTGTCTTCTCTTTTCACTTAGCTTAATAGCTCTTAGCTATAAATCTGTTTGTATTAGCCACATAACACAAGTCTTAATTCACCAACACATTATCAACCCTACGAAAAACAGGTTTAAGTCCTTGCATACAATTTGTTAACTTACAACTTTAAAACCATCATACACTTGTTAACAATCTGTTTTAACATCTAATTATATGGTTAAAATTCTATATTGATCATTAAATAAGATTAAATTAACACCCCTGGAAGTTGTACATTTAAACAACCATTTCTGGCCAAAGAGCTAACTGGCGGCTACAATACCTAGTTTTTTATTTAAGGACCAGCTTCAGCGCAAGAAGATAAATGCTTGAAATTGCTGCTGCATTTCGGTCCTCTCGACCGCTATGAGCGCTCTGTTTACTCACATAACCCGTGTTGCAGCGCCTGTACTCGTCAACAGGCATTGAGTGGCGCTACAGCGCCTCGGCACAGTTTCACGCAGATAATGTTCGCAAGGAACACAAAACAAAGACAAATTGGCCTAAAAACTTCTTTCTAACAACAAATTTAACTTACTCAAGTAATATAAACTTTACAAAAACAATCGCTAATATTTCTGACATGTTTCTAACCATATAAACAACATAAACAACAAATTAAAACCTTTAAATTTCATTGTTCTTGCCATTTCTTCACTTTTAATTACTGTTAGCAAAACTAATCACTACGAATTCGTTTGTCAACCAAAACAATCCATTTAAAACTCATTGTTCTCGTTTCTTCATGTATTTACATAATCAAGAGTCAATTTACACATACAAATATGAATTGAACATCAATTTTTACATCACATAAGCCATATTCATGTATTACTACTGTAAACTCACTAAATCACATAAAACAGTTTATATACATAATCTAAACATATATAAACCATATATTTAGCAATTATCATAGAATTCAAATTATAAAGAATGAAAACGCAAGAATATGAAGAAAAGCTAGGAATTTATACCTTTGATTGCTTGTTTAACTTTGTTAGAAGATACGAATTAGCTTGTTAATTCTCTTTCACCCTCTCCTCAATCTCTTAAAGGAACAGGGAATTTCTTCTCTTCTTTTCTCTCTGTGTTTTTCTTCTTTCTCTTCTCTATTTCTTTCTTCTAACTTAACGTAAAACAACAATATAACTCATATAATATAATTATTATTACGCATATAAAAGCTGAAGACATAAATTACCCTTACTTAATTGATATCGATTATATATATATATATATATATATATATATATATATATATATATATATTAAATTCAAAAACCACTGAAGCTTGTTTGGCAAGAACTAAATTAAAATAAAGACTTAAAAACCTTAAGCCTTATTTGGTAAAACTAAATTAAAACTCTTTTTAGCTTATTTTAATAACTCACTTAATATATAGTTTATTGCCACACTTAATTTAATTAAATTCTACTACTCTAATTCAATTAAATTAAAGTCATATCAACTTACTAAATCAAAATGCCACATAATCAAATTGCTACAAAATTATAATTTTCATTATAATTTTATTTAATAAATTAGTACATCACCTTTAATTACTAAATTAAATTAAAACAATATTATAACAATTTATTTTATCATTATCAACCTCTAATTTAATTATTAAATTAAATTAGAATATTACCATTATGTAACATAATAATTAATTCAACACTCATTTAATTTAATTAACTTTAAAATACAAAATTACCAAATACCAACTTAATTAATATATTACACATAATTAAGTTAATTTCCGCCATTCATGAATTATTTATTTAACTAATAAATAATCAAAACAATCAAATATTTATTTAACAATAACCACATCAACTAAAATACTTATTTAATTCAATAAATATTTTAAATTACATACAAAATTCTGGATCGTTATATCATTCCCTCCTTAGAAGGATTTTGTTCCCAGAATCAGAACTCAAACAATTCATTCGTCACATTCTTCCATCCTTACAAGGATTTTGTCCCCAGAATCGAAGACATAGATTAAACAAATAACTCAGGATAACTTTTCATCATCTTATTTTCGAGATCCCACGTAGCTTCTTCAGCATTGTGGTCCCTCCATATTATCTTAACAAAATGTATCACTTTATTCTTGAGAACTTGTTCTTTTCTGTCAACTATCTGAATAGGAATTTTCTCGTAGGATAAATCTTTATCAAACTGTAACGGTTCGTACTCAATCACATGATTGTAGTCGGGCTTGTACGACCGTAGCAGTGAACTATGAAAAACATTGTGAATGCGCTCTAACTGTAGAGGTAAGGCTACCTCATAACCATCTCTTCCTTTTCTTCATAGTACCTATAAAAGCTAAGATCCTTAGATTCATCTTTCCCCAATCTGTCTTGAGCATCTATCGATCTTGCTCTTCCGTACAACGCTTCTTACAGTAACATACCCATGTTTTGTGTGATAGTTATTGTTATAGACGAACTAAACTAAAAGTAAATGTCTTCCAATGTCTGGCTTGTCTTTTCATTTTGGCCATCAGTTTGCAAATGGTATAACGCGCTCATTCACAACTGCATCCCCATGCGCTCTTATAACTTTTCTGGAAATTCGATGTTAATCGTGGATCTCTGTCATACACGATTGATACCGGAACACCGTGCCTTGTGTTGGTCATTTTACTGATCAAGATATGCGTGCAAGTATACACGGTCAACAAGTAATAAAGAGTAAGTAAATTATCGTTCCCACGGAGAATTAACTAATAAAGCTCACCAAGAACTAACCCATAACCATTTCAGTCTTATTTAAACGAGTGATTTAATACTATATATTTAAACTATGAAATTAAATAAAACTAACTATCCCTAGAATGAGACTAGATAATGAAGACTTGAGATTACAATTTCATCTATTGAATCATTTAAATCAACACACTTCCTGTTAAGCCAAATTAATTGCACCGGATTGTTAATCGAGAACATGAAAGTGAAACATGGCCATCTCTCGATGCCCCATACCCATATCATATATAATCCACAATTGATAGAATACAGATGAACACCCATATTACCTAAATCACTATATGTCTATGCAATTTAAAAATACTTAGGGTTTAAGCCCAAGTTCTCAATTGACTACGAGTGGTGCTTCGGTATATGTCTATCCTAAGCACGAATCATAAATCTCATCCATGTAGAACATACACACAAAAGCTATTAAGATCAAATCTAAACTCATATTTCGTCTTTTAAGTTCATATGGATTATCACAGTAATTAATGGCCAATCAAATAAGCAATTAATCATGAATCTTAATAGACAATCCCATAAAAATCAATATAAGCTAACCATGAAGTAGATCAAAATAAACTAAACAATAAAATCCATTACAATCCCAAGATAGAGCTTAACTCATAGTTGAATCAAATCCATCAGCCACAAATTGAAATAACATCATAAGAATACAAAAAGGAATCAAAGCTTATAGTAGGTAGTTGAATTTCAAATCTGTTCTCTTGCTCCAAGTTTGAATCTTTAATGATATCCAATTGCTTCAAATCCTCTATTCTAATATTGAAATTAAAGAGAGAAAACAATAATAGCTAAGTGATCCCCCACTGGGTGGAATCCTATTACATCTGATATCTGTCTCATTATATAAGAGTCACGTTCGTATGTCCCTTATCCAAGCAATCATGCATTTGGACAACTTAAATCAAAGTCGGTTCTTGAGAACATTTATTTGGCCTTGAATCTGTACCGTGATTGGCTTTGAAGAGGGCACGCAATTTATTTGTAATGTGGAATTCAGGCAGTGCTTGGCGGCAAAGCTGCGTTGTGTCATAGGCCAAGCTTGGCGTAGCTGCGCCATGCACCAGCTGTAAAACCCCAACTTTTTGAATAAAGATGAATTTTCTATAAATATTATTTTTGAATATTATGGAGTGAAATTGATATAATGTTATAGTTGTGGGTAATATTTATAAATTTTGCAAAGTACGCAAGTTGTTATATAATATTCGATTGGTCGGGGAATATTCCTTTTAACAGGAAATATTCGTATAACAAGCACAATCATTGGTGAACCCCATTAGCGGAATTATTGCCGGATTGAAAGCGACAAAATACTTTATAAAAATAACGGCGGAAGTTTTACCGTTAAGCTTTGTTGAAACACCGGTGTTAAAAGTACGATGTCTGGCGTGGTTGCATAGTAAATACACGGTATTAATTATTGATGCTTACGTGATAAGTCACTCAGTTATGTTGGTATTATTAATGTAATAATACAGAAAATCTTTTATATAAAAACAGAATACTTTTATAAAGTTATTCTATAAATAGAATATATTATATTCTATTATGCATAGTGTTGCATAGTGTCTGCATAGTGTTTTGCATAGTAAAATCTTTTTATATAAAACAGAATACTTTTATAAAGTTATCTGTTTTATTAGACAATAATTAGAATATATTATATTTTATTATGCATAGTATTTGCATAGTGCCTGCATAGTGTTTGCATAGTAAAATCTTTTATAAAGTTATTCATTTTATTAGATTATAAATAGAATATATTATATTTTATTTAAAAGATTTTGCTTTAAATATGGACCGTCAGATTAAAGTAAATCAATCGGACCGGTTCATGAGTTAGTTACTATCTTGATCCATTTTTCTATAAATAGAAGCTCATTCCTTCATTATTTTCTTACGAATTCTTTGAAACTTTAGAGAGATAAACTATAGAGAGAAAAAGAAGAAAGTATTCTCACTTCACTACTTATATATCCAAAGACTTTCATCTTAAGGTAGGGAATATTATTTGTTGTACTCTTAAGGGGTGTTATTCTTTTGTATTCATGAAGAGAACTTATGTTATTCCATCCTTTATTATTACATTGGAATAACTTTTGTATCTGTGAGCTACCTATACTTGGTGACATTCTTCTATTATTAGTTTTATTATTACATTGGAATATCATGTATGCATGCGTTTTCTGGCGGACTGATTCCGTCTTTATTATTTTGTTGGAATATCGTATACATGCGTTTTTATGGGACTGGTTTAAATCTTTATTATTATTACATTGGAATATCACGTCATGCATTTTACGCAGGACTTGATTAAAATCTAATTAATATTCTCGTTGGAATAACTTTGTCCATGTAAGTACCGCATACATGGTGATTTCATTGTTATTCCATTCTTTATTATTCTGTTGGAACATCCGTCGATGCAATTTCGCTTGACACGGGTTCCGATTATTTAGTATTCTATTGGAATAACACATCTATGTGAAGTACCGCATGCATGGTGATTTCTTTTATTATTCCATTCTTTATTATACTCAGTTGGTTAAAGTTTTGACTTCTATACTCCATGAAATTAGTGGAATATCCTTTATATTTGCGCTTCATCCAGTATCTCTTCATGGAAATATTTTTCTGAGCATTCTTGAATTTTACTCTACAAAGCAGTATCATGTTGACAATTTGGACATTATTAGTTCCTGGATAAATTAATTCTTGAACTTGTTTTATTGAATTCTTATCATTGTCATCATCCTCATGTTTATATGTTTTTGAAAGTCATCTGTGACCTGTAGTGCATAGATGGACTTGGTATGATTATGACCAGGGATTATTCGGTGTAATCATGACCGTAATGTTACAAATAATGTGGTAAAAGTCCTCATTGGCGCATAGTTCATTGATGGACAGTTGTTGGCATGATCATGACCATTAATGAATACACAAATATTCTTGGCCCATAGTGCATGGATAATTGTGGTCGTGATACTAAAGAATATCCTTGGCCGTAGTGCAGGGGTGATTCGATGATGTGAATTATTTATTAAGCTGAGTCTCAGCGATAAAAGTAATGAAAAACCTTTTAAATCATAGAAGATAGTAGATTTTATTCTCTACTTGACTCTTCTAATGGATTGCTTGTTCATTGCAGATTAAACTTGATGTTTGTTATATTTTATCAGTTTAACACTGTTGAAGGCTAATGATAATTTATTCTGCATTATCTTAGTCATAATATTTCTTACTAGGCTAGTTGAGCTCACCCTTTCTTTCCTTTGTTCTCTCTTCGTGAAATGAGAAGCGTAGCTTGGATGAGTCGGGGAGCGGAGTTATGGTGGGATGATAGTATTAGCTAGTAGTCCTCACTATTACATTAAATAGTGTGACAATAAATGTAATGAGGACTTATTATGAGAGTGGATATTGTTTAGAAGACAGTATTTGTATTAAAACTCACAGCTCTCTTGTTTTATATTAAAGATTGTATTTATATTCTGTACCATATATTTGGCGACTCAGAATAGGTGATGTATACCTATTTTGGGGGCGTCACACCAGCTGACCCTGACTTCTTTTGTTACAGGCATCTGATGTGTGCACATCATGGCATTTCACTCCATTTCTTCCTTCCACCACACTTAGCTCTATTTACACCAAGAGAGTTCCCATTAATGCATCTACTAAAGAAGACACAAAAACATAATAAGCTATACAATAAAATGAGTTTAAGCGACAAATTAAGTCAGTTAATATCTAAATAAGTGGTTAGAAAACCACTTATCACCTTGAAATAATTTATTTGACATATAACTTCACCCACTGATCGATAGGAAATACGCAAACTTTGACATACTATGAAATCTATCGCCATATCTTGCCATCAAAAATATTGTCAAAGGCGTAATATATATTTGTGTGCTCCCTAGTTGATTCAACATATAATTTTATGCAAAACTTCATCTTCAATTCCTGATACTGGCGAAACCTAGTTTCTTCCTTTAACAGTCAACCGCCCTTCAGTATCGATCTTGAATTTGACACCTTCATCTTGGAGTTACTCTTCTTTTACTATATCCAACAAAGTTGTACGATTTGTAATCTGAACAGCTTTCCCTCCGACTTCTTCGGACAACTTACCTTCTACCCCCAACTAAATCATTTCTATTCTGTATTCATCTTGCGCAGTTAACTAAAACAACTACTACCTTTCTGCTTAAGACGTCAGCAACCACATTTGGTTAGGATTTTACAGTCACAATCCTTGATCAATTTCAACTATCACTACAAACGCATGATTAAATATCTCTGTGTGAGGATATACTTTAGACACTTATGGTCCGTTTATATCTCACACTACTTCCCAAAATAATACCTCCAAATCCTCAAGGCAACCACTACTACTGCTAATTGTAGATCATGAGTCGGATATCCCTTCTCATAATATTTCAATTATCGTGAGGCATACGTAGTGACTTTGCCGTTTTGCATAAGCACACAACCTAGTCCTTTATGAGAAGCGTCACTATACAATGCAAAATTTCATGTATTATCTGGTAAAGACAACACATGTGCCATACTTAACTTCTTCTTCGATTCTTAAAAATTTGCTTCATAACTTCCTGCCCATATGAATTCCACTGATTTCCTCGTCAAGTTAGCTAAAAAAGTGGGTATCTTGAACTTTGTGTATCCTACACACTATTTTCTTAACAACTACTTGACCTACAACTAGAAAAATAAAATACTATCTTTGACTTCCTCGAAGTCATAAGGTTTACACACTTTCTTTGGCAATCACTTTTCTCCACATGGTTCAACAACATTAGAGTTTCCCAAATCAAATTGGAAATAAATCCATTGGCGTCACTTGGCCTTTAATACCCATACGACAGTTCTACGCATCAACTTAAAAGGAATCATTATTCACACTTTCTATATTTAGGGAATAGTCTAACTCTTCCAGAAGCGAATCTAATTTCTAAACAAATTCATCAAACATAAATTAACAAATAACACCCAAATCAAATAACATGCAATCATTTAAATCATTGATCAGAATAGTACCTTGCATTGTGTCCTGCACTGTCACGTCGAATGTAGGATCGATTGTTTGACTCGGCAACGTTAATTCTATTATAGCCACCGCGATCACTCTTGCTGATGCGCCATGAAACAGGGAATAGTCAGGCTGAAAGATTTCAAAACAAGTTCTCATTAAGAGGCAACCCAATTTTAATGTCATTTACAATATTTTAGTTTCATGTTATTCAATTCGTAGTTTAGTTAATGATTTAGTATTACATAGTTCAAGTATCTACAATTCCTAGGTAGTTAGTTAGTGATTTTTAGTAAATTTCAACATTCTTGCTCCAACTGTATTTTCTTATCTTATATTTTGGGTTTCAATGAATTTCAGGTATTAATAATGAAGTTGTGCATGCACGCGGGGCAAAATTGCTGAAAAAATTGAAGTTTAGCAGGAACTGACCCCCGCCCCGATGGGCCTTTTCCTCGCTTGACACACCCTCCCAATCGGGGGTTATGTAATTGCACCTTAGGGTCACGGATTCCATACTTTTTTAAACGTCTGAAATCGTGGCTTTTCTCCACTTCATCTTCCATAAACGAAAATACACCACTTCTTCAACCACAAAATCGCCCCATACTCCATCCAATTCGAGCACTACGTCCATTCTATATATACACATAACCTAATTCTACCATCCCACACCAAATCTCCATCAAATTCTCTAAATTTCTTCACCATAACCTAGGGTTTCATCCACTGTTAAGGATTGCAACCAATGAGGAGAAGAAAAATTTTGAATTTGGTCAATCAACTACTGCAACATCATCATCTACAGAGGCAAATCAGTGTGGTAAGCTACTGTTCTTAGTTTTCTTCAACTCGAATTGCAGTCTTCATAGTTTGGGGTTTGTGTAAGTGGTGGTGCACGCCACGTGTTTGTGAAATTGCCAAGAACACAGTTTGGGGAATTTGGTTTATTTTATTAGTCTGTTATGGCTCCTAAGACTCCTTCTAAAATAATAGCATGATAAAGGGTTGTTCATCTCAGCTTAGATCATTAGGTTCCGTACCAAAGGAAGTTTGGTTTGGAATTAACTTCAAAGGAATTCTAGATCTTTAGAAAGCTCATCAACTAAGTACTAGTTGAATCAAATATAGACAAATAACTACTCAAGAGTTTGATTACAATATCATCATGAACAAAGTATAACCACAAACTAATAAGAGAAAGTCTCAATGGATTATAAATGAACAAGTGTTAATCATTGAGTTGATACTTTCAAAACTGTATAGGTATATAAGAAAATCATAGGAAGTTTGGTTTGGATTGACTTCAAGGGTAATTTATTTTATAGAGCATTCATCAACTAAGGATTATTTGAATCAATAGAAGGATCGCTAGTAAACCAAGAGTTTAGTACAATAATGTAAGATAATACAATGCATTGGTGAATAGAGATTGAACAACAATTATTCGTAGCTGAACAAACATTTTGCAACAAGATCAAACTTTCAACAACGGTACATACTTTTAATAAACAAAGAAACCTCGCTTGTAATAAAGGAGTAAAGATAACTTAACTTTCTCAATGAAAAGTATAGTTTAGAAACTTGCTCAACAATAATTTAGAGTTAAAGAATATGCATAATAATAACAAGTTAGGAATAAGGAACTTGCATAATAAAAGATTGGGGTAAATGAACTTGCGTAAGCGTAATCAAGATAAAGATAGATAACTTATTCAATGATCAGTAGAGTTAAGGATGCTCATATAAGAGTTTCAGATTAAAGAACTTGCATAAGTGTAAACAAGGTAACAGTGAAAAGAAAACCGTACTAGATAATAAAGTAGCAAAGATTAGGGAACTTGCCTCTTGCGTAAGCTATAAAATTTACAATTCATGTTCACCTACATATACCATTATAACATCAATCAATTACAATACCACTAACATCATTGTCTTCTCTTTTTACTTATCTTTATAGCTTTTAGCTATAAATCTATTTGTATTAGCCACATAACACAAGTCTTAATTCACCAACACATTATCAACCCTACGAAAAACAAGTTTAAGTCTTTGCATTCAATTTGTTAACTCACAACTTTAAAACCATCATACACTTGTTAACAATCTGTTTTAACATCTAATTATATGGTAACATTCTATATTGATCATTAAATAAGATTAAATTAACACCCCTAGAATTTGTACATTTAAATAACCATTTCTGGACAAACTACTAAGCGGCACTACTGAGGTGCTCCAATTTTACTAAGGACCCCAGACCGCGACTGATGCAGGCGCGTTGTTGCGTGAGATAAAGGCTTGAAATCGGTACATGACTCGATTCTCTCGTGCTGCAGCCGATCCTGTTTACTCACAGAACCGATGTTAATGCGTCTGTAGTCGTCAATATGAACTGAGTGGCACTGCAGCGCCCTATTACTTCACAAAACAGGCATTGCGGCGCATCAGCACAGTTTCACGCAAACAGTGTTCGCAAGGAACACAAAACAAAGCCAAATTGACCTAAAAACTTATGTCTAACAACAAATTTAACATACTCAAGTTATATAACTTTACAGAAACAATCATTAATGTTTCTAACATGTTTCTAACTATATAAACAACATAAAGACAAATTAAAACCATTAAATTTCATTGTTCCTACTATTTCTTCACTTTTAATTACTGTTAGCAAAACTAATCACTGTGAATTCTTTTTTCAACCAAAACAATCCATTCAAAACTCATTATTTTCGTTTCTTCATGTATTTACATAATCAAGAGTCAATTTACACATACGAATATGAATTCAACATCAATTTTTACATCATATAAGCCATATTCATGTATTTACTACTGTAAACTCACTGTGATATAATTTTCTTCATATTTATCATGTTTTCATAGATTACATAATCTAAACATATACAAACCATATATTTAGCAATTACCATAGAATTCAAATTATAGATAATGAAAACTCAAGAATATGAATAAAAGCTAGGAATTTATACCTTTGATTGCTTGTTTAACTTTGTTAGATGATAGAAATTAGCTTGTTAATTCTCTTTCACCCTTTCTCAATCTCTCAAAGGAATAGAGAATTTCTTCTCTGTTTCTTTCTTTCTTCTAACTTAACGTAAAACAACAATATAACTGATATAATATAATTATTATTACGCATATAAAAACTGAAGACATAAATTACCCTTACTTAATTGATATCGGTTATATATATATATATATATATATATATATATATATATATATATATATATATTTTAAATTCAAAAGCCTTTGAGGCTTGTTTGGCAAGAACTAAATTAAAATAAAGACTTAAAAACCTTAAGCCTTGATTTATAAAACTAAATTAAAACTCTTTTTAGCTTATTTTAATAAAGTACTTACTATATAGTTTATCGTCACACTTAATTTAATTAAATTCTAATACTCTAATTCAATTAAATTAAAGTCATATCAACTTACTAAATCAAAATGCCACTTAATCAAATTGCTACAAAATTATAATTTTCATTATAATTTTATTTAATAAATTAGTACATCACCTTTAATTACTAAATTAAATTAAAACATCATTATAACAATTCATTTAATCATTATCAACCCTCTAATTTAATTATTAAATTAAATTAGAATATTACCACTATGTAACATAATAATTAATTCAACACTCATTTAATTTAATTAACTTCAAAATACAAAATTACCAAATACCAACCTAATTAATATATTACACTAAATTAAGTTAATTCCCTACAACTCATGAATTATTTATTTAACTAATAAATAATCAAAACAATCAAACATTTATTTAACAATAACCACATCAACTAAAATATTTATTTAATTCAATAAATATTTTAAATTACATACAAAAATTCTGGATCGTTACATCCTTCCCTTCTTACAAGGTTGTGTCCCAATAATCACAACTCAAACAATTCATTCGTCCCATTCTTCCATCCTTACAAGGATTTTATCCCCAGAATCGAAGACATAGATTAAACAAATAACTCAGGATAACTTTTCATCATATTATTTTTGAGATCCCACGTAGCGTTTTCAGCATTGTGGTCCCTCCATATTATCTTAACAAAATATATCACTTCATTCGTGAGAACTTGTTGTTTTCTGTCAACCATCTGAATAGGAATTTCCTCGTAGGATAAATCTTTATCAAACTGTAACGGTTCGTACGTGATCACATGATTGTAGTCGGGCTTGTACGACCATAGCAGTGAAATATGAAAACCATTGTGAATGCGCTCTAACTGTAGAGGTAAGGTTACCTCATAACCATCTCTTCCCTTTCTTCGCAGTACCTATAAATGCTAAGATCCTCAGATTCAGCTTTCCCATATCTGTCTTGAGCAGCTATCGATCTTGCTCTTCCGTACAACGCTTCTTAAAGTAACATACCCATGTTTTACGTGATAGATATTGTAGTAGACGAACTAAACTAAAAGTAAATGTCTTCTAATATCTGTTTTGTCTTTTCATTTTGGCCATCAGTTTGCAAATGGTACAACATGCTCATTCACAACTGTATCCCCATGCGCTCTTATAACTTTTCTAGAAATTCGATGTTAATCGTGGATCCTTGTCGTACACGATTGATACTGGAACACCGTGCCTTAAAAACAATTTCTTTGACATATAACTTCACCCACTGATCGATAGGAAATACATTAACTTTGACATACCATGAAATCTATCGCCATATCTTGCCATCAAAAGTATTGTCAAAGGCGTAAAATATATTTTCGTGCTCCCTAATTGATTCAACATATAATTTTATGCAAAACTTCATCTTCAATTCCTGATACTGGCGAAACCTAGTTTCTTCCTTCAACATTCAATCGCCCCTCAGTATCGATATTGAATTTGACACCTTCATCTTGGAGTTACTCTTCTTTTACTCTGTCAAGCAAAGTTATACGGTTTTTAATCTGAACAGCTTTTCCTCTGACTTCTTCGGACATCTTACCTTCTACCCCAACTAAATCATTTTTATTATAAACTCATCTTGCGCAGTTAACTAAAACAACTCCTACATTTCTATTTAAGACATCAGTAACCACATTCGTTTAGGATTTTGCAGTCACAATCCTTGATCAACTTCAACTATCACTTTAAATGCATGATTAAATATCTCTGTGTGAGGATATAGTTTAGACACTTATGGTTCGTTTATATCTCACACTACTTCCCAAAATAATACCTCCAAATCCTCAGGGCAACCACTACTACCACTAACTCTGGATCATGAGTTGGATATCCCTTCTCATAATATTTCAATCGTCGTGAGCCATACACAGTGACTTTGTCGTTTTGCATAAGCACACAACCTAGTCCTTTATAAGAAGCGTCCCTATACAATGCAAAATTTCTTGTATTATATGGTAAAGATAAAACATGTGCTATACTTAACTTCTTCTTCAATTCTTGAAAATTCGCTTCATAACTTCCTGCCCATATGAATTCCATCGATTTCCTTGTCCAGTTTGCTAACGAAGTGGCTATCTTGAACTTCCCGTATCCCACGCACTATTTTCTTAACAACTACTTAAAATACTACCTTTGACTTCCTTGGAGTCATAAGGTTTACACACTTTCTTTGGCAATCACTTATCGCCACATGGTTCAACAACCTCAGAGTTTCCCAAATCAAATTGGAAATAAATCCATTGGCATCACCTGGCCTTTAATACCTATACAGTAACTCTACGTATCAACTTAAAAGGAATCATTGTTCATACTTTTTATATTTAGGGAATAGTCTAACTCTTCCCGAAGCAAATCTAATTTCTAAACAAATTCATCAAACACAAATTAATAAATAACACCCGAATCAAATAACACACAATCATTTAAATCATCGATCAAAATAGTACCTTGCATTACATCCTGCACCGTCACGTCGAATGTAGGTTCGGTTGGTCAACTCGGTGACGTTAATTCTACTATAGCCAGCTTGTCACTGCTGTTGCCTCCCTTGCTTCCGCTTGTTTCTCCTATCGCTTTCTTTGGGTAACCTCGAGCCAAGTGCTCCTTTGATCCACACGTAAAGTAGGCTCCCTTCCTTGGGCTTGGATATTTTTGTGCAATGTGGCCCTTCAAGCCACAATTAAATCACACCATCTTTCCCTTCAAACAAACACCCACGTGTCTCTTTTTGCAGTTGCTACACGTCACCACTTTCTTCTTCTCATTCCCTTACTGATTTTTAACAGTAATGCTATTGTTCCACTTTCTTTTCTGAGCATTACCGGTATGACTACCATCTGCCTTATCATCTTTACTCTTCTTTCCCCTATGATCTTGATTGTATGTCAGTTTATTTCTTCCTCCTTTTACAACAATCATCCTCTCTAACCCTGTTGTAAACGAATTTGGTTGGAACATTGAGATTTGACTATACAACCAAGAATTCAGTTGATTTGACAGTGCTCCCACCAACAAATTCACCAACTGCGACATTGGATTTATGTCAGCTTCATTATTGTATACAAATTCCTCAGAGGTCCATTGACACTGCTGTCTTCTTCTAGGCAGCATCTTACTATTTAAAAATTGCACTATTAGATCATCGTTCATTCACGTATTAAAACATGTAAGATTATCTTAATCACTTTTAAATAACACCTGATATATCTTAATAAACAATGATATTTTTATTCATTTATTACTTCACCACATAACAAAATAGCCTCACTACTATTTATATCATCTATCCTGTAAAATTCTAGGATTACCTCATCATATTCCCATTATTTATTCCAAAAGTCTGGATTTACATCTTATTAGTTTTCATCATGATTTATATATCATCATATTGTTTTTCTCGCAATCTACAAGAACATTCCACGGTGTACAGCTTCATCGCGTTCTTGCTCTATGATACGAATCATCGGCGATCCATCGCATACCAAAGATAAACCTCAACCTACACATAAAAGTGGAAGACTAAATTCTAATTTCCATCATTCGCTTGGCCCTCTTTGACTTGTCTTTAACACAATCTATGCGTTTAGAAGACTGCACCCACGCATCTTTAGCTCTCACTCGCTCTGTTGACTCCTTTCCCAAGTCATTCCTGCACAATCTCATTCCTAGCTAATAACTATCCTGTTTAATACTCCAACTGAGATAATCTCTGCTCTACATCTGCAAGTCGTGCGGTAAGTTCTTGAGTTACGACATAACTTGGCGCTAACATGGCTTGGTGCTTTACGGCTTGACCTTCTAACAACCTTATCTTGTAAATTAATGTTATGATCATACACTTCATCAGAGGAATCATGTTATAACCCGGGATATTGAATAATCTGAATTTTACGAATAATTTTATTTTATTTAATATTAATATTGATTATCAATTTTGTGCCGAGTATCTGTGATATGAGTCTTGAGATGTGGTCAATTTGTGTATTGACTGAGAAAATAAGAGTAGTGTTATGCTTAACAGAGAGTAGAAACCCTAACCCAAAGTCCGGATGGGGATTCGATAGAAATTACGGTTGTAATAAACATAACTGTGAGAACTTAGTCCTACTGTATCGAAATTTTGATCAATGATTGATCAGGTAGGGTACAATATTAGTAAACCCTAATAAGGGATTAGAAACCCTAATCTCAAGAGTAGAATCCCTAATGTACAGTTAGGAACCCTAATCGAAAGCTGGAAAACCCTAATTTTGAATTCAGGAATCCTAAACCCTAATTAGGAAACCCTAATCCTAATTAGCAAGCCCTAATGTGATTAGTAAACTTTAATATAATTAGGAAACCCTAATTATATTTTAGAAATCTTAATTTTCTATATTAAAACCCTAATTAGAAAATTCTAGAAATTGATGCTGTAAAAACCTAAGGGTTAGAACCTTAGGGTTAAACCCAAAGGGTTTAGAAAGTTACATGTTTGCCATTAAAATTGCATGTTCAATGACCAAAATACCCTTTTTGGCATTCTTTATTAGTTAACTTGTAGAATTTAGCAAAACTTTAGTTGTTCACCAACTTTGACTTTCCTTATGACTTAAAATATCAGCAATCAGCTACTTAATGGACAACAACATCAGCTATATGCATTGCATTTATATTATATAAGGATTAAAGAGAGAGAAAGTGTGCACATTTGGTCATTTTTCTCTCAAACACTCAACCTACTCTCTCTCTCTCCAAACCTCCAAAAATCATAAGTGTCTCAGTCCCTAAAAAACCTCCTAGAACATCTAGATCAGTTAAGGAGATCAAAGATCAAAGCTTCGAACTAGAAAGGTATATAAACCCTAACTCACTTTGATCTTGTATGCTTAGTTAAACTTTGTGTTTATGTGTTTAGATTCATGCTAGAATATGTTTTAAGATGATCTATGATGATGCATCATAGATCTATGGCATCAAATGGCTTTAAAAGTGAAGTTTTTCAAAATGACCAAGAACCCTATAAGTTTTCTGACAACCATATGTCAATGGCCTTAGAACTTTTCCCGTTTATGATTTTTGTTGTTTTAAGTTTTAAATTTATAGTTTGACATGAGGTCTTTGATCTGGAAGTGGAATCATTATCATTCCATGTTCAGATTGTAAGTTATTAACGGTCAAACCTCGTTGACCGAGCATGACAGGATGATTTCTGGGTTACCTAGAAATCATATTCCATCGTTTGACAAGATTTTGCAACGCCTTGATCTGTCAAGTATTATGTGTTTTGTTGATGTGTTTGTATCCAGTTTATAGCCTGACACATGTACTTTATATTTATGGCTTTAGATCATCTACATAATCAACAGATTGAACGCAGCAGGTGGTCAAAGTAGCCCACCTGGTCACGAAGACACTTTTTTGGAATTTCCAGAAAGTGTATGAACATCGTTTATGACCAAGTTTGACAAGTACAAATCTGGTGATTTTAATGTTGTTGAACCAAGATGTTGATATGTAAATGTTCCTTGACATAAGGAGTATAGACTTGAACCATAAAATTAGCAAATAATGACCAGAACATTAAATTAATTGGGCTGGAAAGTGACACCACGAACGGCCTGGGTTTCTGGGTTACCCAGAAAACCCAGGAATCCTCTGACAGTAAGTTTAGAGGCTCAGATCTCCTTGTTTGTTTGTTGCATGACAAAGATGATGGTTGGATATTGTAATGTTACCTTTCTACTATACGATCAGAGTCTAAGTTAGCCCAAATCATATACAGGCGAGAATCATAAACGGTTAAAGAAAGGCTCTTGCTAAGCCAGCTGTCATTGTTCTTGAGCCCAAGAACACCTACAGCGACAGAAAGTGTCGATATAGGCTATAGCGACGGATGTAATTAATTTATTTTTCTGATTTTATGAAAATTGATTAAAAATAGAAAATAAATTCTAAAAATTACAAAAATTGTTTTAAAAATTATTTTAAATTATGAAAAATAACTTTTGATAATTTGGGGTATTTTTCATTAATATTTATAATTATTTGAATATTAATGGTATTTAATTTATTTAATTAGTATATTAAATAAATTAGAAAAAATGATTTTAATATTATAAAAATCATTTTAAATAAGAATAAAGTGTTTTAAAATATTTTGAGTTATAAAATGTAGCTTTTAATATTTTTGGAGAATTTTCATTAATAATTAATATTAATGATATTAGATTTATTTAATTATTATATTAAATAAATGAATTAAAAATGGTTTTATTGATTTAAAAATCATTTAAAAATAAGAAAAGTGATATAAAAATATTTTAAGTTATAATTAATGAATTTTAATATTTTGGTGAGGATTTTTCATTAATATTTAAATATTAATGGTGATGATTTAAAAATTATTTTTAATTACTTTAAAAATCATTTATGTAGAATATTGGTGATTTAAAAATATTTTAAGTTATTATTAATAACGATAATATTTTGACAAGCATGTCATTAATATTTTAATATTATTAAATATGAATGATGATGGAATTAATTAGTATTTAAGTCATTAAAAATGATTTCGATGTTTGAAAAATTATTATAAAATATAATAAATGTTTGAAAATTATTAAAAGTTTTC
The DNA here is from genome assembly GCA_020205605.1 of Panax ginseng. Classification (NCBI taxonomy): domain Eukaryota; kingdom Viridiplantae; phylum Streptophyta; class Magnoliopsida; order Apiales; family Araliaceae; genus Panax; species Panax ginseng. The sequence goes on along the minus strand of CM035127.1, from coordinate 36,990,476 downwards.
GAAAAATATTATGAACGATATCTGACTTATCTAAAATAATATTGAATCTTTGAGACTAGGATAATGTGACTAGGACACCGAGAACAGACTGAAGTCCAACCAGACCGAACTAGTTAGACTTGATAAGTGTTTATATAGGTTATAAATACTGATGTGACTATGTGGTAATGTGCCTAGGAGAAAGACTGACTGTAAATTACAATGATACATGTTGTGATTTATTGTTCTAATTGTGGGACCGATATTGTGATTATAAGTCTTGTGAACGCAGATAAGTATATTGTGTAGCAGTAATCAACGGAGAAGGAAAGTTTCCTTAACTCAACCTTGAGTTATATATTTTCAAATATTATGGTGGTTAATTATTGTTGATTAGACCACGTCTGAGAATTTTGTTGATTATTCGCAGTTAGTGCATGTTTATTAATTCAAATTGAATAAGTGATTCTGAGTATGTAATTGGAGAATAATTGTTGTTGGATATTCACATCCGTAGAAGCTATTATTGATTGCATATAGTACAGATAATTACTGTCTATTGTGGAATCGTGTTGAGAAATGTCATAGCTAATTGTTCTTGTTAGACAAACATTTGTTAGAACTTGATAGGTTCGAAAAGAGAATTCAATTATTATTGACAGATCGATGCCAATTATTTTGGCTAGATCGAGAAGTGATTAGATATTGAAATCATAATAGTTATAAGTAAAACTTTGATTATAAGACTGAGAAGAAGAACCTTTTATACAAAGGAAATATTTTTGGTCGTATATTCGACCTTTGCGCGCGTGTAAGTATTATGCATAATATAGGGTACACGGAGTTGGCCGATCTAAATACTTGCTGAGGGGTATGACTTAATCTTTATGATTATCTGATACACCTGGGTATATCAAAGTAAATCTTTGATAGTTACTCGAGAAGAGAAGTTCAAGATCCAATGGATCGCTCAACATAAATCTGGAAAACATTCCACTTTGTTATTGCGTAGAATTGATTCTTGATTATTCAATAAAATATCGTAGAAACTTTGAAAGTGTTGCACTCTTTCATTATCAAATTATTGTGTTGCATAAATTGCGAAAAGACTTGTTAGTAATTAACGAATCGTTCAACTATTTCAAAGTTCCCTGAACTTTGGTGTTATTCTATCAAAATAGATAGTCTATTATTCTTGATTCTTATACATTCATTGTATGTCTTAACTTGCGGGGAAAATTTATTGCTCACCCTTTCTAAATAAAATATTCCAGCTAGGAACGAAGAGGCCAGCGAGGCTAAGAAGAACAAAGGCAAATGCATAGTGCTGGAGTAGTTATAATGAACATTATTATTATGTTGTATTTGTAAACCCTTTTTGTATATCTAAAGGGTAAGTTTGTAATGTTAAGGTTAGATAACCTGGGACGAATGCATTAACAATATCTGTTAATGAGATATGTATTGCTATTTATAAATAAATGGGTAGTTTATTGTTATTTATATTGTAGATTGTGAGCGCCAAACTCGGGGGTCAGGAAACCCGGATTTGCGAGCGTCACAGGTTGGTATCAAATCTGTAGGTTATAAAAATTAAGTGGGGGGAAAACCTAGAATTATAACCATAAGCGAGATCTAGAATACTCATTTAGAGTACTAAGTGAGGGATTGTCGAAGTGCATCAATAATGAGATATGTGGACACATAGTGTGAGAAGTTCGTACTGGTGAAGTACTAATCAAGTTGTTTAAACTGATTATAGGATGTCAGGAGAAGATGAACCTATGATCAATCTGGGGAGTGATCATGATGATTATCCTGAGATGTATCTGAGTGGTGATGAGGAGGCAGAGTCCGAAGAAGCTGTTAGAGTTTATGCCCTAGAGGCCAATTATTTGATATAATTGCTTAACGTTTTGATATTATATTTGATTGAATAAATATATGATTTTATTATGGTTTTATTTACTACGTAATATAATTGTTAACATAATAAAATTCCTTAGAATAATGATACAAATTATATAGTTTCAAGTATGTGACTTGAACATGAGATTATATATTACCATTAGTATCAGTGTTCTTAAATGTCCCTAGTCGAGTATCATTGTTGATGGGACAACAATGATGCATTGAGACTAGTATGTGGATTGACTGATGACCAAATCTCATTGGTCATAAATATATGAAATATTAAGTCAATGCATAGGTACATGTTAGAGAACGATGTACTGGACAGACCCACCATGAGAATTCTATATGGAGCATAATGCGAAGTGTCATTAGCAATTCTCATAGTGACAATGATGTAATGGTCGTCCGACCTGAAATCGCTATATTACTACACAAGAATTTATGTACTTTGATATCATCAAATGTCACCTTTAATAGGGTGGACTATAAAGGTGATTATTGGGTTCATCATTAATCGTGTGAGAAATATGAGTGATCTAGATGGAATTTAACCATCCTATATATTATGGGTGATATCCATAGGCCTCTTGATTGAGTAGGACTATGAAATGCATGGCCATGCTCAAATAGTGATTTGTTTCATATAGTCTACTCATTGATCAAGAAAACTCAGATTAAATTATGAAGAGTATGACACATTCCATGACTCGAGTTTAATCTAGGATATTAAGGTTAAAAGGATAAAATTACATTGAAACATTGGTCACAAAAAGGTTGCATCGAATCATCGATCTTATAATTACTTGGGTAGCAGTGATGCATTACTAGATGCCGCTCACTGTTTATAATTTTATAATATGATTTTAAAATTATTGCCAACGTAATAATAACCTATAGGGTCACACACATAGAACATTATTTAAAAGGGAATTAATTTAAATTTTAAGGATTTAAATATATTAATATGATTAATATTTTTTAAATCATTTAATTTAAATTAAAAGGATAATTGTATATATGTATATTAATTAAGTAAGACTTAATTAAGAGATATATATATATATATAAATTCGGATTTTATAAAATTAGGTTTTGATTTGATTAATTCCTTTTAACTACTATATATATGATATATAGCGACTACTTAGGGTAAGATATCATAATTGAAAAATCCTAGCATTTCTTAGAGAGAGACTAGAGAGAAAACAGTTTCAAAATCCATTCCTTTTGGTGGCTAGTACCGCAAGTCCTTCTTATTGCGAGAATCGTTCGACGGTTCGATGCGGCTCAGGTGATGAATCTAGTAGAGAAGCATAATCGGTTTGTATTATGCGTTGGAGATTCGAGCGCTTGATCGATTTGATTCTCATTTTGTTTATATCTCGGTATAATCTCTAAACCTCGAATTAATTGATTTTCGCATGGATCCTGTTTTAGGGTTTCGGAAATTGCTTTAAAATTTTAATTTCCGATGTGCGTTTCTGTGTCGAAGCCCAACAGAAGCTAAGGTGGAGAAAGAGAATAAGACCAAAGTTAGAGAACAAGATCAAGTATCTACAGAAGTATAAGAACTCCGGAGTAAAGTGTTTCTCTTGGAGGAGTTATGGAAGACAGAGCGAGCTTTACGCGAGATGACTGAAGAAAGGAATGAGTTGAAGGTGCGGGTGGAAAGGATGGAGACTAAAGGTGGTGGATCGTCTGAAGGAACAATTAAGCAGAAGGGCAAGGATAAGAGAAAGAGGGACAACGATAGTGATAATTCTGAAAATTCAAACCCAGAGAAAAAGCAAGTCTATAGCAAGTGTGGAAAGACTCATGTGGGAGAATGCATGATGTGGAAGAACGTGTGCTTCAATTGTAAGCAGGAAGGACATATTTCCCTACATTGTCCTAAGCCGAGTATGAGGAAGTGTTTTTCATGTGGAAGAACGGGTCACAGATTCAACAAGTGTTGCAGCAAGAAGAATACGGGTGAAGGGAGTGGACGGTAGACAATTTAGATATAAGCGGTAATATCTTTTGGTAGTATGTTATGATGTTAAAGGTTGTAATATCGTAAATATATATATATGTTTGTATGAATGAAATCTTTATTTTCTATATGAATATAAGATTAAGATAAATTCGTGTGTTCTTAAAACTCATACTTATGGTAAGTTCATGACTCATAATTATATGAAATGTTTCTTAACCCCTCAGCGAATGGACTCCAATAGCCTGACTAGGATAAGTTCATACACTCATATAATTGTGGAAAGTTCCTGAACTCATAAGTGTGGTAAGATTGACGAACTGGGAATAGCTATGTATGAATGGAGAATTGCAACTTTTTGTGTAAAGTTGGAGAATTACAACTTTTTGTGTAAAGTTGTGTGGGTTAATCCTAAAATTTATTTTAAAATGGTTAGTAATATGTGTTAAGTACTAAATGTACTATATGCTATTTTAATAAATATGAGATTATATGAGAATTATGTGTTGAATTCTTATTATGTTAAGAATTTGTGTAGAGAAAGAGAATTAATGTAAGATTTTTATTTAAATCAGATAATACCACCTAGACGACAGAATCAAAATCAAAGAGAAGAACAGTCAGTGAATAATGAAGGAGGTCAAGCAGACCCGATGCAAAACTTTGCAAATATGATAGCCGAAGTTATGGGGAATAGAGTGCCAGCACCAAGAGCGGGAGAACATCCAGCTAATAGATTGGTTAATTTCAAGGACTTTAAAGTGGTAGGACCGCCAGAATTTAAGGGAACCACGGGTCCGATTGAACCCCAAACCTTGGTAAAGGAGGTGGAGAAAGCATTCATTATTGCGAGAGTAGCGGAAGAGCAAAATATAGCTTTTGTAACATATCTGATGAAGGGAGAAGCCAATTACTGGTGGGATACTAATCAGGAGAGAGCTGGTACAGCTGTGGTGACTTGGACAAGATTCAAGAAGTTTTTCTTTGAGAACTACTTTTCACTGAGTATGCAAGCTCGGATGGAAGTTAAGTTTTTAGAACTAAAGTAGAAGAACATGTCGGTTTCGGAGTATGCTGCCAAATTCAATGAGTTAGTGAGATTTGCACCTCATCAGGTGGACACAGAGGCAAGAAAGGCGAGAATATTTGAGAATGGACTGAAGCCAGGGATATTCAACAAAGTAGCGGTATTACAGATCAATACATTTACGGCTTTAATGGAAAAAGTGTTAATTGTTGAAGGGGGAAGCGAAGCTGCATCTCGATATAATCAGGAAAAGAAGAAGAAGACAAATGACGGAGGTAGTAGTGGTGGTAGTAATTCGAACAAGAGAAAGTGGAGCGAGAATACCCAATCAGGTAACAAGATAGAAGAGAATAGGAAAGGGAGAGAGCCATGTGTGACTTGTGGGAAGAACCATTCAAGAGTTTATTTGAAGAAAAAGGGAGTTTGTTATAACTGCGATCAAGAGGGACACTTGTCGCCCAATTATCCCAGTCCGAAGAAGATATAAGGTTGTTTTACGTGTGGATCGACTGATCATCTAGTTCGAAACTGTCCAAAGAGAAATGTGGAAAAGGAAAGTGTCAATAAGGGACCCGGTAGCGAAACCTTGGCGATTCGAGGACCTACACAGCCAGGAAGACCAACGGCCCGTGCATTCAACATGACGGTGAAAGATACAATGGCTGCCCAGGGGGTGGCAATAAGTAACGATTTCGTTTAAAAATTTTGTTACGCGAGTATTATGAGTTAGATAATTACTGTGAATTGTTTTCTTTTATAGATCCAAGTCACAGGTTAGAATATAAGACACAAATTAATATTGTGTTAATGAGAGTGAATTGATGATACAACTTTAAAAGATTGTAGAGAATAAGAAAGCGGTGATTCCGAGGATGGAATCCTTATAAGGAGGGGAGAATGTGATCACCCGGGATTTTGAATAATCCGAATTTTACGAATAATTTTTTATTTATTTAATATTAATATTGATTATCAATTTTGTGCCGAGTATCTGTGATACGAGTCTTGAGGTGTGGTCAATTTGTGTATTGACTGAGAAAATAAGAGTAGAGTTGTGCTTAACAGAGAATAGAAACCTTAACCCTAAGTCCGGATAGGGATTTGATAGAAATTATTGTATAGAAATTTTGATCAATGATTGATCGGGTATGGTACAATATTAGTAAAACCTAATAAGGGATTAGAAACCCTAATCTCAGGAGTAGAAACCCTAACGTACAATTATGAACCTTAATCAAAAGCCGGGAAATCCTAATTTTAAATTCAGCAATCCTAAACCCTAATTAGGAAACCCTAATCCTAATTAGCAAGCCCTGATGTGATTAGTAAACTTTAATGTGATTAGTAACCTTTAATATAATTAGGAAACCCTAATTATATTTTAGAAATCTTAATTTTCTATTTTAAAACCCTAATTAGAAAATTCTAAAAAGTGAAGTTGTAAAAACCTGAGGGTTAGAACCTTAGGGTTAAACCCTAAGGGTTTGGCAAGTTACATATTTGCCATTAAAATTGCATGTTCAATGACCAAAATACCCTTTTTGGCATTCTTTATTAGTTAACTTGTAGAATTTAGCAAAACTTTAGTTGTTCACAAACTTTGACTTTCCTTGTGACTTAAAATATCAGCAATTAGCTACTTAATGGACAACAACATCAGCTATATGCATTTAATTTATATTATATAAGGATTAAAGAGAGAGAAAGTGTGCACATTTGGTCATTTTTCTCTCAAACACTCAACCTACTCTCTCTCTCTCTCCAAACCTCCGAAAATCATAAGTGTCTCAGTCCCTAAAACACCTCCTAGAACATTTAGATAAGTTAAGGAGATCAAAGATCAAAGCTTGGAACTAGAAAGGTATATAAACCCTAACTCACTTTGATCTTTTATGTTTAGTTATACTTTGTGTTTATGTGTTTAGATCCATGCTAGAATATGTTTTAAGATGATCTATGATGATCCATCATAGATCTATGGCATCAAATGGCTTTAAAAGTGAAGTTTTTCAAAACTGCCCAAGAACCCTAAAAGTGTTTTGACAATCACATGTCAGTGACCTTAGATCTTTTCCTGTTTATGATTTTTGTTGTTTTAAGTTTTAAATATGTAGTTTGACATGAGGTCTTTGATATGGAAGTGGAATCATATTCATTCCATGTCTAGATTGTAAGTTATTAACGGTTAAACCCCGCTGACCGAGCATGACCGAATGATTTCTGGGTAACCCAGAAATCATATTCTATCGTCTGACAAGATTTTGTAACGCCTTAATCTGTCAGGTATTATGTGTTTTGTTGATGTGTTTGTATCCAGTTTATAGCCTGACATATGTACTTTATATTTATGGCTTTAGATCGTGTACATAATAAACAGATCGAACGCATCAGGTGGCCAAAGTAGCCCACCTGATCACGAGACACTTTTCTGGAATTTCCAGAAAGTGTATGAACATCGTTTCTGACGAAGTTTGACTAGTACAAATCTGGTGATTTTAATGTTGTTTAACCGAGATGTTGATATTAAATTTTCCTTGACATAAGGACTATAGACTTGAACCATAAAATCGGCAAACAAATGACCAGAACATTAAATTAATTGGGCTGGAAAGTGACACCATGAACTGCATGGGTTTTTGGGTTACCCAGAAAACCCAGGAATCCTCTGACAGTAAGTTTGGAGGCTCAGATCTCCTTGTTTGTTTGTTGCATGACAAAGATGATGGTTGGATATTGTAATGTTACCTTTCTACTATACGATCAGAGTCTAAGTTAGCCCAAATCATGTCTAGACTGAGAATCATAAACGGTTAAAGAAAGGCTCTTGCTAAGCCAGCTGTCATTGTTCTTGAGCCCAAGAACACCTACAACGACAGAAAGTGTCGATATAGGCTATAGCGACGGATGTAATTAATTTATTTTTCTGATTTTATGGAAATTGATTAAAAATAGAAAATAAATTCTAAAAATTACAAAAATTGTTTTAAAAATTATTTTAAATTATGAAAAATAACTTTTGATAATTTGGGGTATTTTTCATTAATATTTATAATTATTTGAATATTAATGGTATTTAATTTATTTAATTAGTATATTAAATAAATTAGAAAAAAATGATTTTAATATTATAAAAATCATTTTAAATAAGAATAAAGTGTTTTAAAATATTTTGAGTTATAAAATGTAGCTTTTAATATTTTTGGAGAATTTTCATTAATAATTAATATTAATGATATTATATTTATTTAATTATTATATTAAATAAATGAATTAAAAATGGTTTTATTGATTTAAAAATCATTTAAAAATAAGAAAAGTGATATAAAAAGCGAGTTTGAAAAGGTCCGACATGTGAATGTCGATGATTTGACATTTAGAGTTGCCAATTGGTAGATTTGAAATGGTTGTACTAACTCAACCAATTTTGAAAAGGTTTATACAAAGGCCCAATGGTTGGACACTGTTTAACTTGCCTTGGAAACCGAGATTTATTGAGTTTGGGGGCTTGATTAAGCGAGGAAAATATGTTAGGCACCCCCCGACTTCCGTGAAAACACGATTGCCGCAACTTTTCAATTACCCTAATTATCTGTATATGTGTGTGTGTGTGTGTGTGTGTGTGTTTATTGGGCCTATGTGCAATTATCTGGAAGTAGTGTTATGCCTCGTTTACACCTATATACAAAGGATTTGACTTGTATATAAAAGATCAGTTTTAGGCAAGATATAGCAGTGAAGTTTTGGAAAATAAGTTTTCAAACCCTTACGCTCAATAGTAATTGAGGTCTTTGATACTTTCATTTTATTCTATATTAGGCTTTGTGGCAACCCGAGAATTTAGAAAATTTATAAAATTCTAAAATGATGGATTAAAGGTTATATGATAGACCTAGACTAAAAATAAGTGTATGGATTTGACATTTCTTTGAAGGAATTTTAAGGATTTCAAAATTTTTGGAAAAGACTTGAATAATTTGGTAGACTGTACTGATAGTCTGATTATGAGGTATAAGATTTTGGTGGATTTAAAATTTTTGTGAAGAATTATCAGGGTTAAGTATCTAAGTGTATACGAGTCGGTATATGAGATCTTATATGTGTACAATGATTGTTAATGTGTACAGTTTGTGGATGAAGGATCAATTATTGATTAGGATAAGTATAATTGTAATAAACACTAAATTTATGTTAATAACATTTGTGTTCAGAAAGAAAACTTTAACGAACTTTTAGAAACCCTAACGATACGTTCGAAAACCCTAATTTTAGTTCCGAGAATCCAAAACCCTAAATTGGGAGTTTAAAAGCTAAATATAAATAGCTAAGTGTTATAAGTTATGGAATAAAAGGGAAATGTCCAAGTTACCTTTCAATTTATAGGGGAAAAGACCAAATTACCCTTAGTAGGTGTGAAATGACAAAAATACCATTTTCTTAAAATTTAAGCAAAAGATATGGCAAATCTTGGTGACTTATCAAGCTAGCTTATCCCATGTGCTCAAAATCTATCTAATATATCATATATGTGTGCCACCTTGCAAGATATGGTGCATGACTCAAAGATTATAATTCAAAAGTTAAGTAAAATACTTACTTTACTTATCATACTTGCCAAGCCTTTTCTCTCTCTATATTTTTGAACTTGGAGTGAGAGAAAGTGAGAAACAAAACCAATATCAGTTCATAGCTTCCTAAGAACAGATCAAGGATCAGAAATCAAGAATCAAAGCCTAAAAGGTATAAAACCCTAAACTTGTAAATCTATGTGTTTCATGTTAGATGTTGTTGTTTGTTGGTTAAAGTTGTGTTAAAGGATGTTATTGACTGATCCAAGATTTTACATCAAGGATCCATAACATCTAGAAGCCAAAAAATCAAGTTTTGAAAACTGATCAAGAACCCTAATTTTAAGGTCTGACAGCCATATGTCAGGGCCTCTAGATCTGTTTATGTTATGTGTTATGTTAGTTTGATGTTATAGATCTGTTCTTTGCCATGAGGAGTGTAACAACCTGATATTTTCTATATAAATAAATCAGAAATTTTGCGTATAAATTTTTTATTTATTTTAAAGATGAGGATTTGTACAAGATAATGTGTATATGTATTTATGTGGTAAATAAAATATATTTATTACATAAATATTTACAAATAAATTTTATTTTAGAATTATTGATTATTATAAAGTATATTCTTATAATAATTACTTTTATAGAAGAAATGTTTTTATTAGTTATTTTCCATGAAAATATAATCATATATTATTTAAATAATATATGGAGTGATTTTAGAATAATTATAATAATTATTTTATTATATGAATTTTAGTATGATTATTAAGTTAATTAGTTTACATTAATTATTAAGGTTAAATATGAAGAATAAATCAGATATGGAATCCAAACCCTAATTTTGGATTTTTATCCAGGAATGAGAATAATAATATAATATTAATTATATTTTGATTTTTTAGTGCTGTAAATATGTACTGTATGTACGTATTGATAATGGTTGGTTAATTATGGTGTATAATTTCAAAACCCTAATATTAATTGGTTAAACCCTAGTTTTACTGGGGGAAACCCTAATTTGAAAATCAATTGTGAGTTTAAGACTGTTATATAACTGTGTTATATGTTTTATGTTGTGTATTAAATGATTAATTAGGTAAATCCTAATTAAAAAAATTAGAAAACCCTAAATAATTTTTAGAAAACCCTAAGTTATTAAAAACCCTAATTTGAAACTCAAATTAGAGTTCAAGATTGATTGGTGATTGTGTTAATATGATTAATATCATGTACAGGAGATTTTGTTGCTAATTATGGAAAACCTAATTAGTAATTTAAAACCCTAATATGTAGAACCCTAATTTGGTAATTAGAAACCCTAATTATAATTTAGTAACCCTAATTATGAAAATCATAAACCCTATTTGCTAAATTAGCAAAGTTAATTATAATTAGTGATTTTTAACCCTAATGTTCCTGTATAAAGTAATTAGAAAATTGATCATAATTAGGAAACCCTAATTTCAAAATTTTAAAAACTAAAATTTATTTAATTTTTTTTATGCAAACCCTAAATTAGAAATCCTACATTTGATTTGTGCTTAACCTCAGGGTTAAACCCTAAGGGTTAAATCCTAAGGGTCAAACCCTAAGGGTTTGCAAGATTACAAAATGGCCATTAAATTTCTAAGCCAAATGACCATTATGCCCCTTGCATTATTGAGGCTAGTATGTAGGTTTTGACATTAGGTTTAGTTGGTGAACCAAACCCAACCACCCCATGTGACAAATCTCAACAGATCAGCCTCTAGATCAGCAACATACAATGTATACAAGCACTATAAATATAATTAGAGAGAGAAAAAGTGTACATTTTGCTCATTTATTCACCCACACTCCATTAAGTCCCCCTCTCTCTCTAACATACAAACTCAACTTGTAAATCAGTCCCAAATCAAAGCCCCACGAACACCATAACCAAATTAGAAGCCAGAAATCAAAACCAATTTGATGTTGTCCATCGATCTGTGGTTTGATATTGTTTTTTTGTGTTAAACATGTTAAATCTAGTGTATAATGATGATCTTGGTTGCTAGATGTTAGATCCACAACATCTAGAGGCTCGGATTAGGCATTTTACAAAATTTGGGAAAATAAATTTTTGTCCTCTGACAACGAATGTCAGTCCTTATATCTCTATGATCTGTAAAGATTTTTGTATTTTGAACGCTTGTAGTTGTAGTCGTGTATGTGTTCTTTAGTCTGAAAGTGGAATCATGGTCATTGGATGTGTAGATTGTAAGTTATAACCGGTCAAAGGTCGATGACCGACATTGACCGTGCCATTTCTGGGCAACCCAGAAACAGGGAAACAACGTCTGACAGTTAATTGAAGCCTCTAGATCTGTCAGTTTATTGTTGGTTTATGTTTGTTGTTCAATCCATGTTATAGTATGTTAGTTTAACTCTCGATCCATGCTTTTAGTTCATCTAGATATCAAATACACTGGATTTAGTGACCGGTCAAATTAGCAGGGTCAAGCACAAAGATGGTTTTCTGGGTAACCCAGAAAACCTAAGAACACAGTTTCTGACATGCATTGACCGGTCCAGATCTATTGATTCTGTTGATGTTTTGTTGATATTTGGTGTTAGATCTCTTCCTTTACATACTGACTACACACTGCAGCTTATAGATCATAAAAACAACACAAGATTAGCAAGTTGTGGAAGCCCAAAACTAGTTGGGCCGAATCGGTTTCTTCATTTCGGGTAACCTGAAAATGAAGAACAACTCCCGATAACTTTGTTCAAGGCTCCAGATCTCGTTGGTTATGCATGTTATGATGATTTTTATTGTTGGATCCTGTAGTCTTGTATTCGTCCTACATGGTCTGACCATCAACATGTCCAGAAACAAATTTATCAGCGTTTAATCAATGGTCAAAGTAGCACCCACGAAACTGCCATATGAATCCATGAAGAACATTAAGAACACATATAGCGACAGTTATGTCACTATTGGTGGTCTTTAGCGATAGACAATGCATTTTAATTAATTTATTTTTCAAAAATTAATTATTTGAATTAAATAAATAGAAAAAAATAGTTTTAATTATTAAAAATACAAAATAAATTATTAAAAATTATTTTAAATTCTAAAATTAGTTTTATTTATTTTAAGTATATTTCATAAATATTTAATATTTTTGAAATATTATTGGTATTTAATTTATTTAATTATAATATTTAATAAATTAGTTAAAAATGTTTTAATATTTGAAAAATCATTTAAAATTATATTATGATATAAGAAAATATTTTAAGTTATTTTTAATGACTTTTAATATTTTGTGATGAAATTCATTAATAAATTAATATTAATGATAATTAATTTATTTACTAAATAAATTAATTAAAATGATTTTATTATATTAAAACTCATTTTAAATAATAATAAGGTATTTAAAAATATTTTAAGTTATAAAATATAACTTTCAATATTTAAAGGTAAATTTCATTAATTAATTATTATTAATGATATTAAGGTTATTGTAATAATTATATTAAATAAATTAATTTAAAATGATTTTATTATTATAAAAATCATTTTAAATAAAAATAAAATGTTTAAAGATATTTTAAGTTATAAAATATAACTTTTAATATTTAAAGGATAATTTTATTAATAATTTAATATTAATAATTATTAATTTATTAGTAATGATATTAAATTTATTTAATAATTATATTAAATAAATAGTTTAAAAATGGTTTTATTAATTTAAAAATCATTTAAAAAGGATATAAATGAATTAAAAATATTATTAAGTTATACTTAATGACTTTTAATATTTTAATAAATAGTACATTAATAATTTAATATTAATGGTAATTATTTAAAATGATTTTAAATGTTTTAAAAATCATTTAAGGGTAATATTAATACTTTAAAAGTATTTTGAGTTATTATAAATAACTTTAATATTTTGGAAATGATTTCATTAATAGTTTAATATTAATTAAATATGAATGATAATAGAATTATTTAATATTTAAATCATTTAATAATGATTCCGATGTTTGAAAATTCATGATAAATTATAATAAATGTTTTAAAATTATTATAGGTCATTTAAATATAATATGACTGATATTTATAGATATTGAGTTACAGAATAGAGTCTTAAACTCGATAATTATTCGATAAAGCTGTCGGTACACCGACATGTTTCAGAAATTGATCTGGACTTATATAATTTAATTAGATATGTGATTATTTGTGATTCAATGGTTGTTAAACATGGGTAATAATGTGATTAGGTTATGTCTCGATCGCTGAAATGCGACTATGTGTTATAGTATATTATTCTAATCGAACTAATGATCCGATTAATGATAGTCGTGATATAAACGATAAAACTAAGTTGTGAAGCGTAAGTAACGTATCGTCGAAAAAGTATGTTACCTTTGCATTTTCTTTATGCAATGGACATGAGTAAGAATATTTATGAATTATATTATTACTGTACAGATTATTAACCTTATATTACATACACTCATTGATTATAAACATGTTAGTATATGGTAATTCAGATATATATTATGTTTGTTAATTTCTATAAATGGTTATACAAGTGTCCCCACTTGGATAATCATTGTATTTAATCACATGTTGATATACCTTTGTCAATTACCCGTATATATATATGTGTTGAATTATAGATTATTGTTGAACAAGATAAAACCTTTGATTTGGAACCCAGATAAGTATGAACATCCCTACACGGGGAAAACTGTTTATGCACCCAAGGTGGACAGAGTGAACGATCGTATCGTTCTTGCATGTAGTATTGATCAATGTAGGGCATAACGGGCTGATCACCCCCTGTGCCCGTAAGTTATGACGGTTTGCAGATGAATTTCTGTTTAACCTTTTTGAAATGAAAATAATGTTCATAGCATGTCACCATAACCCCAGTTATAGTCAATATGTAGTTTCAAAAATTTGAAAGAGAGTTGTTATGATATTATTATCGGTTTAGATTACTTCACAACTATTGACTTGTTGTAGAAGGGTAGTACAAAGAAAACATTTAAATTCTTTCATCTTATATATATAATTGATATTACTTGCTGGTCACTCAAATGCTCATCCTTGCTTAATTTAAATGTTTTCAGCTAAGGGTGAACAACCAGAGAGTTCTACTAAGAATAAGGGTAAGGGAAAGGTTGTTGAATGAACGAAATGTTTTGTTATGTAATAGTTAACTTTATTAAGACAAATATGATATATATTATCTATCATGGGTTGTAATGAATGTTTAAAGGTTACGTACTTGGGATTCAGACTCTGATGAATATGTAAATTAAGTTGATTTTTATATTATTATTATTATTATTAGTATTATTCTGCTCATATAAATGGTATCGTGAAGCACCGAGTTTGGGTTTCAATTACCCGAATTTGGGGCTTTCTGGTGTTAATATCGAGCTTAGGGTTAAAAACCTTAGGTGGGATAGACCTTAGGCTATAACCTTAGAACAGAGGGAAACATTGAAAATATAAATAACTCATATAGAGTTTAAAAAGAGATGAATTGGATAAATTCATTGTCAATCAGAATAAAAAGATAACTTATATAAAACTCTTAATTGCTGTGTGTATATATTATATGCTAATCAGGATAATTTATGTGTGTAGATGTCTGGTGGAAAAGGTTTGTTATATGCATATAGCATGAAGAAAGATCAAATCCATACACCCGAGCTAATATCGAAGCCAATAGCTGAAATATAGGCTCATGATGAAAACAACTCAGACGAGGTGGTTATTGTAGAAAACGTAGTACCAGATCCGGAGATGGTGGAGCTGAAAGATAGTGATTCAGACACCAAAGTTGAAGCTGATCAAGTATCAACGGAGGTGCAGGATCTGAGGAACAAGGTTTCTTCTCTAGAAAGGCTGTGGGAAATAGAAAATTTGTTGAATAGTCAATTGCGTCAAACATTAATAGAAACAATGGAAGAACAAGATAAGCTTAAAATCCAAATTGATCAGATGGGAGCCACAAACAACACATCGTGTGCAGCTCCGAGCAAGAAGGGGAAAAGAAAGATAGAAGACCATGACTTAGGAAACTCCGATAAGAAGAAAGTACTACTCTGTATTGTCCCGACTACAAACCAGGAGCATGTTTTATCTGTGGGATAGAAGGTCATCAGGCGAAACGTTGTCCAATGAAAAAGGCGTAGCGAATAGGTAGTATAGGTTCTGTGATATAGGTGAGTTTAATGTAATATATATGATTAGTATGTCTGTGTAATGTAATATTCTAAAACTTTTGTGCTGGTCAAGGTTGTAAATCCTGACTTTTGTAGTCACAAAGGGATTGCTAATGTTTAAAGCATTATGTGTTATGCTATATAAATATTCGCTAAATGAATATGAACCTATGTTTGAGTAATGAAACGAGTTTAATATACTAATCTTATGCGATAAGGTTTAGAATGTAAGTTAAAATTTATGATTTTATTTAATCAGATAATGCTGCCAAGACGTCGAACTCGAAACCAAAGGGCAGAAGAATCTGTCAACAACGTTGAGGGACAACAACAAGCAGAACCGATGCAGAACTTCGCAAACATGGTAGCTCAGGCTATGCAATAGGGAATACCAGCCGCAGGGAACCCGCCGGACAACCGCTTGGCAAACTTTAAAGATTTCAAGGTTGTGGGACCGCCGGAATTCAAAGGTACAACTGACCCTTTTGAAGCCCAAACTTGGGTCAAAGTGATTGAAAAAGAATTCATGGTAGCTAGGGTAGATGAAGGGAAGAAGACTGATTTTTCCACTTACATGATGAAGGGGGAGGTAAACTTTTGGTGGGCAGTGAATCAGGCAAGGGCAGGAGAAGGTGTAGTCACATGGGATAGGTTTAAGACACTGTTCTTCGAGAACTATTTCTCGTCTAGTATACAGGCTAGGATGGAGATGAAATTTTTAGAGTTGAAGCAGGAGAATATAACGGTGTCAGAATACGCCGCAAAATTTAATGAGTTATCTAGGTTTGCTCTGCATCAAGTTGATACAGAGGCTAGGAAAGCTAGAAGGTTTGAGCTGGGATTAAAACCCTGGCTCTATAACAAGGTGGCGGTGTTGCAGATTTCTACATTTGTAGCACTCATGGAGAAGGCGATTATTCCTGAGGAGGGGATTGAGGCTATGAGCCTCTACAACAAGGAGAGGAAAAATAAGGGTAAGACCGAAGGAGTAGGGAAGGTAGGAATTAATAGTGGGAGCAGGAGTGGAGATAACAAGAGGAAGGTGAATAACTTTGGGAATGTTCAGATCAAGCAGGAAGGTGTTAAGAAGCCATCGGTACAGTGTAAGACTTGTGGAAAGAACCACTCGGGGGAATTTTTGAAAGGGAAGTTTGTATGCTATAAGTGCAGGCAAGAAGGCCATATCTCTCCCAACTGCCCTAATCCTAGGATGAATAGTGGGTGTTTTATGTGCGGATCGACTGAGCACAAGGTGAAGGATTGTCCGAAGAGAGGCGGAGGTAGGAAGTGTGAATATTGGCACTGGCAGCGGGACTTTAGCAATCACCGGACCGACTTCGTCAAACAAACCAACAAAATCAACAATAAGGGTCTACAATATGACAGTCAAGGATACGATGGCAGCTGGCACTGGAACTCCAGGTATTATTCGTCTAACTCTTATTTTCTTATATACATGATTTCATATATATAGTAAATTATTTTATAAAGAAATTTTGAAGGAGAAATTTGAGTTCTTTTAGAAATTAAATTTCCGTTTAATCAGAAAGAAAGACAAGCTTTATGTGAATATTTAAAGATCAGTTCGATCAAATTATGATCGAGATCTACTTGCAATGATTGTGTATGCTATGTGATGCCCCCAAAATAGGTATACATTACCCATCTTAAGTCAACAAATACATGGTACAAAATTCAAATACAAACTTAAATATACAACATGTGTTGTGAATTTGAATACAAAATTATCTACTAGAGAGTATACAAACTCAAAAAGAATCCTCATTACAATTATTATCACACTATTTCACAGAATAGTGAGGACTACTAATACTATCATCTGGTCCATCACTTCATTCCCCGACTCGTCCCAGCTATATTCTCATTTCCTGAAGAGAACAGTGAAAGAAAGGGTGAGCTCAACTAGCACAGTAAGAAATATTATGACTAAGATAATGCAGAATAATTTATCGTTAGCCTTCAACAGTGTTAAACTTATAAAATATAATAACTATCAAGTTTAACTGCAGCAGAACCAACAATCCATTAGAAGAGTCAAGTAGGGAATAAAATCTTCTATCTTCTATGATTTAAAAGCTTTTTTTGTCACTTTTATCGCCGGAACTCAGCTTAATAAATAATTCACATCATCGAATCACCCCTGCACTATGGCCAAGGATATTCTTTAGTATCACGACCATAATTATACATGCACTACGGGCCAAAGATAATCATGTTTTCATCAACGGTCCTAATCATGCCATAAAACAATTCATCTTTGCACCCTTGGCCGAAGAGAATCCATAGCCATAATCATACCAAAAACTGTCCATCAATACACTACGGGCCAATGAGGACTTTTTCCACATCATTTGTAACATTACGGTCATGATTATACCGAATAATCCCTGGTCATAATCATACCAAGTCCATCTACGCACTACAGCCCACAGATGACTTTTAACATATTATAAACATGAGGATGATGACAATGACATAATAATTCAATAAAATAAGTTCAAGAATTAATTTATCCAGGAACCAACAACGTCCAAATTGTCAATATTATACTGCTTTGTAGAGTTAAATTCAAGAATGCTCAGAAGAATATTTCCTTTAAAAGATACTGGATGAAGCAAAAATATCAAGGATATTCCACTAATTTCATGGAGTATAGAAGTCAAAACTTTAACCAACTGAGTATAATAGAATATATGAAACTTATACAGATCATTTCCATAATTTAATAACGAATGAATACAAAGGATCATTCACCATGCATGTGGTAAACCACATAGACAGGTTATTCCAACAGAATAATAAAGAATGGAATAACAGAAGGACTCACCATGTGTGCGATAGATTGCATAGACAAGTTATTCCCAACAGAATAATAAATAATGAAACCAGGTCTGGCGTAAACACTCAGACAGGATATTCTGACAGAATAATAAATAATGGAACCAGGTCCGGCGTAAATGCACAAACATGATATTCCGACAGAATAATAAATAATGAAACCAGGTCTGACGTGAAACGCACAAACAGGATATTCCAACAGAATCATAACGAATGGAATAACGCAAGAATTTCCCCAAGTATAGGGTATCCCGCGTATACAGGTTATTCCAACAGAATAATAAAGAATGGAATAACAGAAGTTCTCTTCATAAATACAAAAGAAATAATACTCCCTACCTTAAGAAGAAGAGTACTAGATATAGAAGTAGTGAAGTAGCAGAACACTTTTTTCTTTCTCTGTATAGTTTCTCTCTCTAGAGTTTCAGTGAATTTGTAAGAAATAATGAAGGAATGAGCTTCTATTTATAGAAAAAATTGACTGCATAGTAACTAACTCATGAACGGTCTAGACTGATTTACTTTAATCTAACGGTCCATATTTAAAGCAAAATCTTTTAAATAAAATATAATATATTCTATTTTCAATCTAATAAAATGAATAACTTTATAAAAGATTTTAATATGCAAACACTATACAGGCACTATGCAAACACTATGCATAATAAAATATAATATATTCTAATTATTGTCTAATAAAACAAATAACTTTATAAAAGTATTTTGTTTTATATAAAAAGATTTTACTATAAAAAATACTATATGCAGGCACCATGCAACACTATGTATAATAAAATATAATATATTCTATTTATAGAATAACTTTATAAAAGTATTCTATTTTATATAAAAAGATTTTACTATACAAAATACTATGCAGACACTATGCAACACTATGCATAATTGAATATAATATATTCTATTTATAGAATAACTTTATAAAAGTATTATGTTTTATTACATTAATAATACCAATAAAACAAAACTGAGTGACTTATCACGTAAGCATCAATAATCAATACCGTGTGCTACTATGCAACCCACGCCAGACATCATCCTTTAACAAGGGTGTTTCAGCAGATTAACGGTAAAACTTCCGCCGTTATTTTCATAAAATATTTTTGTCGTTTTCTCAATCGAATAATAATTACATTGTAGGTCCACCAATGATTGTCTTAGTTGCACGAATATTCCCTGATAAAACAAATATTCCCCGACCAATCGAATATAATATGACAACTTTTATACTTTGCAAAATTTATAAATACTACCCACGACTATAACATTATATCAAATCCACACCATAATATTCAAAAAAATTATTTCGAGAAAATTAAATCTTTATTCATAAAATCTGGGGTCTCACAATCTCCCCTCCTTATGAAATTTCGCCCTCGAAATTTATCTACGTACCTGGTATGCCGAAGAGGTGAGGATACCTTGACTTCATTTCAGATTCTAACTCTTGAGGTATAATCTTTGAGTGTTGAATACGATTCTTCTTATCCAAGATTTTAACACGTATCTCCTCATAGGTTAAATCTTCTACTATCTCGTCTAGTTCTAAATTAATAATGTGGTTCGGTCGTCCACATATTTATGTAACATCGATACGTAAAAAAAATGTTCTGAACACGCAACATACTTGGCGGTAAAACAAGTCTATAGGCCACAGTTCCTACTTCATCGAGGATTTCAAATGGGCCAATTAAATCGAGGGTTGAGATTTCCTCTCTTCGTCTATTCTTGCTTCTAGAATAATGCCCTCTTGAACCTTCTTCTTCACATTCATCAGCTCTGAGTATGTAGCTTGAGCGGCTTTAACTTTATCGATTAAAGTCGATTCTACTCGTATATTCGTTATCTTCACTTGGGTTCCTAGAGTCTTTAACTCTATCTTCATTATTTGTAAGTCGTACAAAATGGGCCTTTGTGTTAACAACATCGCACTCGTAAACGCAAACGATCTTCTACTCAACGCATCAGCTACCACGTTCGCTTTCCCACGATGTTATTGAATGGTATGATCGTAATCTTCAACAGCTCGAGCCAACGTCTTTGGCTCATGTTACGTTCGCTTTAGTTGAAGAAATATTTAACGGTTTTAGAAATGGGTTTTGTACTGGGGTCAATACAAAATCCGATTTCACGCTCAAGGGGTAGGCTAAGAAGACTTCAAGAATACATAAAGTCTGGCTTCGGTGCATTCCACTCAAGGAAGTCAACAACGAAAGGACCGGGGCTCTTTACTTATGGCTTGATATGACAATGATTAACTTTAGTGGTTTGGTTGCTTGAATTCGCATAACAGGTTGGTTAAGAATATGAACGCTAACAACCTTACGAAAAGAATGATGAGTAGTTAACCAATCGATTCCTAAAATTGCAATAAAGGCAAGTATTTTCAAAGATATAAGGTTGACAGGTAACGTGAAAGTGACAATTTAAATTAAACAATATTTATAAATAGTGGACGTAACGAAGGTTTCTCCCAACTGAGTTTCAACAGATAAATCGAAATCTAACTTCTCCGGAGTCAAATTTAAACATTTAACACAACTAGATGAAATAAAAGAGTGGTAGAACTAGTATCGAATAAAGTATAGACTTCGCAAGTTTATAATTAACTTACCCGTAATAACTTCGTTCGGGTTTCTCGACAAATGCCCTCACTTAAACTACCGGATTTGACTTTGCTATAGGGTACATTCCACCCTTAAGTGCTTCGTCCCATTCCTGATCCATGATTTGAATCATTATTCTCCGATCCATATCGAATTGGGGTTGTGCGTATGCTATGCATGTGGTAATTAGAATGCGATGTTGGATTCTCCCAATTGTTGTCCAAATAGAAAATCCATTTCATCTATTTTGGCTTTATTGGATCGGATGTCTTGTTCTACAATATCTACGCGCCGTGCGGCTTTTACTCACGCATCATCTATTCTCATTCGTTCAGTTGTTTCTGCTTTCATCAGAACTTTGATCATAGCATTCTCAGATTCCAGCTCCAATACCTTATACTCTGCCAAAGAGTGCTTCTGCTCAAGCATCGCACATCGGGTAACACAATTTTGAATGGTAGCATCACTTTGCTCCACGACCGCCTGCCGTTCTTCAGCCTGCTCTTCTAACTCATGAACACGATTTATGCACTACAGGCCACAGATGACTTTCAACATAATATAAACACGAGGATGATGATAATGACATAATAATTCAATAAAACAAGTTCAAGAATTAATTTATCCAGGAACCAACAACGTCCAAATTGTCAATATTATACTGCTTTGTAGAGTTAAATTCAAGAATGCTCAGAAGAATATTTCCTTTAAAAGATACTGGATGAAGCGAAAATATCAAGGATATTCCACTAATTTCATGGAGTATAGAAGTCAAAACTTTAACCAACTGAGTATAATAGAATATATGAAACTGCAAATGGATCTTCACCCGCCATGCGGTAATTCCACGTATACAGATCATTTCCACAATCTAATAACGAATGAATACAAAGGATCATTCACCATGCATGTGGTAATCCACATAGACAGGTTATTCCAACAGAATAATAAAGAAAGGAATAACAGAAGGATTCACCATGTGTGCGATAGATTGCATAGACAGGTTATTCCCAACAGAATAATAAATAATGGAACCAGGTCTGGCGTAAACGCTAAGACAGGATATTCCGACAGAATAATAAATAATGGAACCAGGTCCGGCGTAAACACATAGACATGATATTCTGACAGAATAATAAATAATGGAACCAGGTCCGACGTGAAATGCACAAACAGGATATTCTAATAGAATCATAACAAATGGAATAACAGAATAATTTCCCCAAGTATAGGGTATCCCGCGTATACAGGTTATTCCAACAGAATAATAAAGAATGGAATAACAGAAGTTCTCTTCATGAATACAAAAGAAATAATACACCCTACCTTAAGAAGAAGAGTACTAGATATAGAAGTAGTGAAGTAGCAGAACACTTTTCTTCTTTCTCTGTATAGTTTCTCTCTCTAGAGTTTCAGTGAATTCGTAAGAAATAATGAAGGAATGAGTTTCTATTTATAGAAAAAATTGACTGCATAGTAACTAACTCATGAATGATCCAGATTGATTTACTTTAATCTGACGATTCATATTTAAAGAAATTTTTTTTAAATAAAATATAATATATTCTATTTATAATCTAATAAAACGAATAACTTTATAAAAGATTTTAATATGCAAACACTATACAGGCACTATGCAAACACTATGCATAATAAAATATAATATATTCTAATTATTGTCTAATAAAACAAATAACTTTATAAAAGTATTTTATTTTATATAAAAAGATTTTACTATGCAAAACACTATGTAGGCACTATGCAACACTATGCATAATAAAATATAAATATTCTATTTATAGAATAACTTTATAAAAGTATTCTGTTTTATATAAAAAGATTTTACTATGCAAAACACTATGCAGACACTATGCAACACTATGCATAATAGAATATAATATATTCTATTTATAGAATAACTTTATAAAAGTATTACATTTTATTACATTAATAATACCAATAAAACAAAACCGAGTGACTTATCACGTAAGCATCAATAATCAATACCAGGTGTGCTACTATGCAACCACGCCAGACATCGTATTACTTTTAACCTTTGGGTGTTTTAACAGTTAACGGTAAAACTTCTGCCGTTATTTTTATAAAATATATTTGTCCTTTTCTCAATCAGACAATAATTCCGTTGTAGGGTCCACCAATGTTTATGTCGTTGCACGAATATTCCCTGATAAAACAAATATTCCCCGACCAATTGAATATAATATGACAACTTGCATACTTTGCAAAATTTATAAATACTACCCACAACTATAACATTATATCAAATCCACACCATAATATTCAAAAAAATTATTTCGAGAAAATTAAATCTTTATTCATAAAATCTGGGGTCTCACATGCTATGTACCCCTGTATGTATAGGTTTTAAAACGGTGATTCCGGGGACGGAATCTTTATAAGGGAGGGTGAATGTAACAACCCGATATTTTCTATATAAATAAATCAGAAATTTTGCGTATAAATTTTTTATTTATTTTAAAGATGAGGATTTGTACAAGATAATGTGTATATGTATTTATGTGGTAAATAAAAATATATTTATTACATAAATATTTACAAATAAATTTAATTTTAGAATTTATTGATTATTATAAAGTATATTCTTATAATAATTACTTTTATAGAGAAATGTTTTTATTAGTTATTTTCCATGAAAATATAATCATATATTATTTAAATAATATATGGAGTGATTTTAGAATAATTATAATAATTATTTTATTATATGAATTTTAGTCTGCATTATTAAGTTAATTAGTTTACCTTAATTATTAAGGTTAAATATGAAGAATAAATCAGATATGGAATCCAAACCCTAATTTTGGATTTTAATCAAGGGATGAGAATAATAATATAATATTAATTATATTTTGCTTTTTCAGTGCTTTAAATATGTACTGTATGTACGTATTGATAATGGTTGGTCAATTATGGTGTATAATTTCAAAACCCTAATATTAATTGGTTAAACCCTAGTTTTACTAGGGGGAAACCCTAATTTGAAAATTAATTGTGAGTTTAAGACTGTTATATAACTGTGTTATATGTTTTATGTTGTGTATTAAATGATTAATTTGGTAAACCCTAATTAAAAAATTTAGAAAATCCTAAATAATTTTTAGAAAACCCTAAGTTATTAAAAACCCTAATTTGAAACACAAATTAGAGTTCAAGATTGATTGGTGATTGTGTTAATATGATTAATATCATGTACAGTAGATTTTATTGCTAATTATGGAAAAACTAATTAGTAATTTAAAACCCTAATATCTATAACCCTAATTTGGTAATTAGAAACCCTAAATATCAAAATCGTAAACCCTAATTTCTAAATTAGCAAAGTTAATTATAATTAGTGATTTTAAACCCTAATGTTCATGTATAAAGTAATTATAAAATTGATCATAATTAGGAAACCTTAATTTCAAAATTTGAGAAACTAAACTTTATTAATTTTTTTTTAATGCAAATCCTAAATTGGAAATCCTACATTTGATTTGTGCTAAACTTTAGGGTTAAATCCTAAGGGTTAAACTCTAAGGGTCAAACCCTAAGGGTTTGCAAGATTACAAAATGGCCATTAAATTTCTAAGCCAAATGACCATTATACCCCTTGCATTATTGAGGCTAATATATAGGTTTTGACATTAGGTTTAGTTGGTGAACCAAACCCAACCACCCCATGTGACAAATCTCAGCAGATCAGCCTCTAGATCAGCAACATACAATGTATACAAGCACTATAAATAGATTTGGAGAGAGAAAAAGTGTACATTTTGCTCATTTATTCACCCACACTCCATCAAGTCCCTCTCTCTCTCTAACATACAAATTCAACTTGTAAATCAGTCCCAAATCAAAGCCCCACGAACACCATAACCAAATCAGAAGCCAGAAATCAAAACCGATCAAAGAAGGTATAAACCCTAGCCAAGAAATCTGTCAATCGATCTGTGGTTTGATGTTGTTTTTTGTGTGTTAAACATGTTAAATCTAGTGTATAATGATGATATGGGTTGCTAGATGTTAGATCTATAACATCTAGAGGCTCGGATTAGGCATTTTACAAAATCTGGGAAAATAAATTTCTGTCCTCTGACAACAAATGTTAGTCCTTATATCTCTGTGATCTGTAAAGATTTTTGTGTTTTGAAAGCTTGTAGTTGTAGTTGTGTATGTGTTCTTTAGTCTGAAAGTGGAATCAGGGTCATTGGATGTGTAGATTATAAGTTATAACCGGTCAAAGGTTGTTGATCGACATTGACCGTGCCATTTCTGGGCAACCCAGAAACAGGGAAACAACGTCTGACAGTTAATTAAAGCCTCTAGATCTGTCAGTTTATTGTTGGTTTATGTTTGTTGTTGAATCCATGTTATATTATGTTAGTTTAACTCTCGATCCATGCTTTTAGTACATCTAGATATCAAATACATTGGATTTAGTGACCGGTCAAACTAGCAGGGTCAAGCACAAAGATGATTTTCTGGGTAACCCAGAAAACCTAAGAACACAGTTTCTGACATGCATTGACCGGTCCAGACCTATTGATTCTGTTGATGTTTTGTTGATATTTGGTGTTAGATATCTTCCTTTACATACTGACTACACACTGCAGCTTATAGATCATGAAAACAACACAAGATTAGCAAGTTGTGGAATCCCAAAACTAGCCAGTCGAACTGTTCTTCATTTCTTGGTAACCCAGAAAATGAAGAACAGCTCTGACAGCTTGTTCAAGGCTCCAGATCTCATTGGTTATGCATGTTATGATGATTTTTATTGTTGGATCCTGTAGTCTTGTATTCGTCCTACATGGTCTGACCATCAACATGTCCAAAAACAAATTTATCAGCGTTTAATCAATGGTCAAAGTAGCACCCACGAAACTGTCTTATAAATGCATGAAGAACACCTATAGCGACAATTATGTCACTATAGGTGGTCTTTAGCGACAGACAATGCATTTTAACTAATTTATTTTCTAAAAATTAATTATTTTAATTAAATAAATAGAAAAAATAGTTTTTAATTATTAAAAATACCAAATAAATTATTAAAAATTATTTTAAATTCGAAAATTAGTTTTTATTTATTTTAAGTATATTTCATAAATATTTAATATTTTTGAAATATAATTGGTATTTAATTTATTTAATTATAATATTAAATAAATTAGTTAAAAATGGTTTTAATATTTGAAAAATTATTTAAAATAATAGTATGATATAAGAAAATATTTTAAGTTATTTTTAATGACTTTTAAAATTTTGTGATGAAATTCATTAATAAATTAATATTAATGATAATTAAGTTATTTACTAAATAAATTAATTAAAAATGATTTTATTATATTAAAAATCATTTTAAATAATAATAAGGTATTTAAAAATATTTTAAGTTATAAAATATAACTTTCAATATTTAAAGGTAAATTTCATTAATTAATTATTATTAATGATATTAAGGTTATGTAATAATTATATTAAATAAATTAATTTAAAAATGATTTTATTATTATAAAAGTCATTTTAAATGAAAATAAAGTGTTTAAAGATATTTTAAGTTATAAAATATAACTTTTAATATTTAAAGGATAATTTCATTAATAATTTATTATTAATAATTATTAATTTATTATTAATGATATTAAATTTATTTAATAATTATATTAAATAAATAGCTTAAAATGGTTTTATTAATTTAAAAATCATTTAAAAAGGATATAAATGAATTAAAAATATTATTAAATAATACTTAATGACTTTAAATATTTTCATAAATAGTACATTAATAATTTAATATTAATAGTAATTATTTAAAATGATTTTAAATGCTTTAAAAATTATTTAAGGGTAATATTAATACTTTTAAAGGTATTTTGAGTTATTATAAATAACTTTAATATTTTGGAAATGATTTCATTAATAGTTTAATATTAATTAAATATTAACGATAATAGAATTTTTTAATATTTAAATCATTTAATAATGATTCCGATGTTTGAAAATTCATGATAAATTATAATAAATGTTTTAAAATTATTATAGGTCATTTAAAAATAATATGATTGATATTTATAGATATTGAGTTATAGAATAGAGTCTTAGACTCGATAATTACCCGATAAAGCTGTCGATACACCGACATATTTCAGAAATTGATCTGGACTTAGATAATATAATTAGATATTTGATTATTTGTGATTCAATGGTTGTTAAACATGGGTAATAATGTGATTAGGTTATGTGCTGACTGCGAAATGCAGTAATATGTGTTATAATATATTGTTATAATCGAACGAATGATTTTATTAATGATAGGTCGTGACATAAACGATAAAACTAAGTTGTGAACTGTAAGTAGCGCATCAGGCAAGTATCTTATCTTTGCATTTTCTTTATGCAATGGACATGAGTAAGAATATTTATGAATTATATTATTACTGTACAGATTATTAACCTTATATTATATACACTCATTGATTATCAACATGTTAGTATATGGTAATTCAGATATATATTATGTTTGTTAATTTCTATAAATGGTTATACAAGTGTCCCCGCTTGGATAATCATTGTATTTAATCACATGTTGATATACCTTTGTCAATTACCCGTATATATATATATATATGTTGAATTATAGATTATTGTTGAACAAGATAAAACCTTTGATTTGGAACCCAGACAAGTATGAACATCCCTACACGGGAAAACTGTTTATGCACCCAAGGTCGACAGAGTGAACGGTCCAATCTTTCTTGCATGTAGTATTGATCAATACAGGGCATAACGGACTGATCACCCCCCGTGCCCATAAGTTATGACGGTTTGCAGATGAATTTCTGTTTAACCTTTTTGAAAATGAAAACAATGTTCATAGCATGTCACCATAACCCCAGTTATAGTCAATATGTAGTTTTAAAAATTTGAAAGAGAGTTGTTATGATATTATTATCGGTTCAGATTACTTCACAACTATTGACTTGGTGTAGAAGGGTAGTACAAAGAAAACATTTAAGTTCTTTCAGCTTATATATATAATTACGATTACTTGCTGGGCACTCAAATGCTCATCCTTGCTTAATTTAAATGTTTTCAGCTAAGGGTGAACAACCAGAGAGCTCTGCTAAAAATAAGGGAAAGGGAAAGGTTGCTGAATGAACGAAATGCTATGTTATGTAATAGTTAACTTTATTAAGACAAATATGATATATATTATCTATCATGGGTTGTAATGAATGTTTAAAGGTTACGTACTTGGGATTCAGACTCTGATGAATATGTAAATTAAGTTGATCTTTATATTATTGTAATTATTAGTAGTATTATTCCGCTCATAGAAATGGTATAATGAAGCACCGAGTTCGGGTTTCAAGTACCCGAATTTAGGGGCTTTACAAGGAGAGTAGACTGGAAGTGGAATCAACTACATACCATGTCTAGATCTCAAGTTATAAGCAGTCAAACATGGTTGACCGACCATGACCAATCTGTTCTGGAAAACCCAGATTTGCCCAGAAAGCTCTGACAAGCTTTTCAAAGCCTTAGAGCTTACTGTGTTTAAGTGATTAAGCCATGTTGTTGTTTTGATGTTGTACTCTGACATGATGACTACACAATCATGTCCTTAGATCACCCATATTATGTATAGAATCAAAATTAATCATGGTCAAACCAGCGCTGACCAAATGCCTAGGACGAAATCTGGAAAACCCAGAATTCGTCAAGAACAATTTTTGACAAGCGTTTGACCGGCCTTAATCTCTCACATGTTATGTTGCTTTACTACTTTAGTGTTATATATATGTTCCTTGACATGCAAACTACAGGTTTGAAGCATTAGAACACCAAACAAATGACCAGAACCCTAAAATGTTTGAGCCACAAAGTGGGCACTCGAAGCTATCTGGGTTTCTGGGTAACCCAGAAAACCCAGCAAGCCTCTGACAACAACTTTTGTAAGCCTGGATCTTGCATATTTGATATGTTTGGGATATGAAACTTGCTGGAGATTATAGTATTACATCAATACTACAATCCTATATCACTAGACTGCCCAGAAACCTTATGAGCAAGAATTAATATCCGGTTAAACCTACCACCCTACACACTGCCTATGAATGTTTTGGGCATGATCAAGAACATGAAGAACACCTATAGCGATGGTTCTGTCGCTATAGGTAGCCATTAGCGACAGTTTCATTATGAAATTAATTATTTTAATTAAATAAATAGAGAAAAATAGTTTTAAATTATTAAAAATTCATATTAAATTCCTAAAAATTATTTTAAAGCCTAAAATGGGTTTTTAATAATTTTGAGTATATTTCATATATATTTAATATTTTTGAAATATTAATTGTATTTAATTTATCTAATTATAATATTAAATAAATTACTTAAAAATGATTTTAGTACTTGAAAAATTATGAAAAATTATATTATGGTGTTAGAAAATATTTTAAGTTATTTTTAATAACTTTTTATATTTTATGATGAATTTCATTAATTAATTAATATGAATGATAGATTTATTTAATGAATATATTAAAGAAATTATGAAAAAAATAGAATTAATGATTTAAAAATCATATAAAAATGATTTAAGTGTTAGAAAAATATTTGAAGTTATAAAATATAACTTTTGATATTTTGTCATGAAAAATATTTATATTTTAATATTAATGTCAATTATTGGATAATGGATTTAAATGTTTAAAAATCATTTAAATGAGAAATTAAGGTATTAAAATACTTTGAAATATTATAAATATATTATAATATTATGTTATGATTTTCATTAATATTTTATAGTAAATAAATATTAATGATAAGAGAATAATGTGGTATTTATATAATATAAATACAATATTAATGATTGAAAAATTATGATAAATGGTAATAACTACTTAAAAATTATTACTTAGTCTTTGAAAAATGTTTTGACTGAATTGAAAATTATATAAGTTAATTGTTAAGTGTTTAGATCTAGTCTTAGTGATATTAGGCTCGAGAATAGTCTGACTAGACCGTAAGGATGTTAGAATTGTGTCGGGAAATAGTTTGACTTGATATCGAGTCTTAAGTAGTTTGTGGATTGATAGGGTTATGTGTTATGTGTTTAGGTTATTTTATAAATATATTTATAACAGTATTATACTGTGATGATATTATTCTAATTTTTAGATCAATATTATTTATATTAGGTATTCAGATAAAGTGATATAAACTGTGTAGCAGTAGTCGGTGATACAGGCAAGTTCTCGAACTATACTCTTTTATTGAGCAAGTTCCTAACCTTGAACTTTTAATTATTGTGCAAGTTTTCTTAAACTTAACCTTGAGTTGCTTATTCAAATATGCTTATGGTTAATCATTGCTGATTACCATGTCTATGAATTATTGATTTGCACTCTGTGCACATTGCATGTATTTATCAGGTATGAAAGGCTCATCACCTTCATTAATATTCGATCCAGATATATTTGTTTATGTTCAATGTTCGTTCAGCTATGAAAATTTGTTTATGCTAAGTTCACAATTATATTGTAGAATTGTAGCCAACTATTATTAAAATTCTTTCAATCATGATATATTCTCAATTAAACTTAAACTTGCTGGGCAAACTTGTTGCTCACCCTTGCTATATTATGATTTAACATTGCAGATTATGACGAATATGTCGGATCCAGGAAAGGATAAAGCCAAGTTCAGTTTGGGATTATAGGTTCAACTGGAAATGTAATAGTATTATATAATAATAGCATTGTATGTTAGACATATTATGAACTGTGTATAAGTTAAGGTTACTCGATGATGATTGGGTAATATACCCATAAATCGGATATACTTGGGCTTAAATTGTTGTATCTTCGAGTCGTTTAAGAATATTTTTGCTGTGTTTAGGTGTTATTTTGCGATTTGGGGCTGCGAGAGCAAGCAGGAAATTTAAAATTTGAAAAGGGCATAATTGTAATTTTTGGAAGCCCAGCGCCGGGGCGTTGGGAATTGAACTACAGAGAGCGCCGGGGCGCTGAAGCTGGGCCGTGTCAGGCATTGACTAGGGACTTGCGCGTTGACTTTTTCGTTTACCCACTAAATTGATTGTTGTTTAAAGCCTAATTGGATTGGGATTGTGGCATGCTATAAAAAGGGATTAAAGTGCTGAAATTAGTAAAAGGGGGATTCATCTATTCATTCATGCATTGGAGGCTACACGAGGATTACTTGAAGACTAAGGATTGGCTAAAGAGTTTTCTTCTTCTTCTCCTTATCTTTAATTTGTAATTCTTTAAGGATGATTTGCAAACAATTATTGGTTTTTATTTCCGTTATGAACTAATTCTTTAATTAAGATTTCAATTGAACCTTTTATGGCTATAAATTAGTTATTCAGTTTATTCCAATTATTTATATTGAAGTGAATTGTTTATCATGCCTTGCATCTTTTGATTAATTATTTGGCTAATAATTACCTTGTTATTCTAGAAGGAATTGAAAGATGAATTCTAGGGTTAGAACTGAGTTTGATAACGTGTGACTTATTTATTTGCATAGTGAATAATTAGGTTTGTGAATTGAATGGAAATATCTTTTCACCGCATGTAACACATAAGGAATTGGAATTGAAAGAGTTTAATTCACTTGTTTTGCATAGTAATATAGCAAGATTAATTTGGATTAAATAGAAGTCAGCTGATTACTTGGAAAAAGACTTTTGACATTTGAGAATTCCTATTAACAATTCAGGAAACATAATAATTGGGATAATTGGATAATTGATTTATAGTTCATAATTGGGGATATTGGAGTCTTAATCCTTATTTATTGGAAATCAGTCAGTCAAATCTGAGTTTATTTATTTGCTTATTTTAGAATAATATCTTTAATTGTTTAATTTAATTTTTAGAAAATCATAATTTATCATTGTTTAAATAAAATTGGATTGATATAGTGCTAGTAGTTGGGATTTATTAATTAGAATTCTTTGTGGGAATGATACTTTTCTTATCACTTTATTACTTGTTGACCGTGTATACTTGCACGTAATTATTGATTGTGAAATCAACCAACAAGTTTTTGGCGCCGTTGCCGGGGAATTTTTTTATTAATATTAATTTCATATTAGTTAGAATCAATTCGGTCTTAATTTAAACGTTACTTATTTTTCTTCTTGGATTGGCAGGAATTCTTGTGCGTGTATGCACACTAGATCGAATGCTAAAAAGTAACTTTTTCCGTATACAGAAGACATCGAAAAGAAGTTCCGAAAAGTGCGTTTGAATAGTGAGGTTATATATTTCGAAGACGAACTGGCATACCAGGAAATACCCGTGAACATGGCAGAGAACGAACAGAAATCACTTAGGGATTATGCCATGCAGATATCGCAGTTCTGATCAGTATCAAGGATTATCAATACAAAGTATTGAGATAAAATCAGATCAATTGGATCTTTCTGAGATAATATCGGTTTGGGGTAATTCGATAGATGATCTAATGAGCATATCTTGAGTTTATATTTGCGATTTTGGGGTAATTCGATGTATCGGAAGATACTGAGGTTGAGGATGTTCCGTTTACTTTGAAAGATAAAACCACGAAAATTTGGTTACACTCTTTGCCTCCTGGTTCAATCACCACCTGGGATGACTTAGCTTAAAATTTTTTAGCTAAGTTCTTCCCACCAGCGAAGTCGGCAAAACTACAGAACGATATTCACACTTTTGCACAATTTAATTCAGAGTCGTTATATGAGGTGTGGGAAAGGTTAAAGGATATGCTCCGTAAGTGCCCTCATCATGGAATTTCGCAGTGGATGCAATTAGGGATATTTTGTGATGGTTTGCACACGTCCATGAGGGCTAGTATTGATGCAGCAGCAGGAGGAGCGATCATGTCCAAGAGTTTTGATGAGGCGTATCAATTGTTAGAGATAATGTCCACCAACAACTATCAGTGGCCCATGACGAGGTCTAATCATCCGAAAGCATCGAGAAAGTAAGAAGTGGGCGTGATGACAACGATTAATAATGACCAAGTGACCGCAATAGCTAAGCATATGGAAACATGGCGTCCACAAGCCCACAATGAGTAGCGATGGTTTGTGAGTTGTGTCTTTGGGGGTCATGCTACGGATCAATGTGCCATAAATTCTAAATCGGCCACGGTTAAGTAGGAAACTATAATCGCTCAACTCAAGCAGTATTCGACTCAAAATGCTTATAATCGAGTTGGAAAAATCATCAAGGGGTTTTCATGGAGTAACAATCAAGCTGCTGACTCAACCACCTGAACAACAAAACACCTCCGGATTTCAAAATTAGACTCAACAACCGAGAGAGGAAATCAAGTTTGGAAGAAGCCTTGGAAAAATTCATTAGAGCTACGACAAAAAGAACGAGAAAAGATAAGAAATTGAATCAAGTAGAGCTTACTTTGTAAAGCCATGTGGCATCGTTAAAGAATCTGGAAAATCAAGTGGGACAAATAGCACATGCATTGAATAGCAAATCCACTAAGGCGCTCCCGAGTGACACGAGAAATAAATCCGTGCGACGCTTGAGCATTGCAGAATTTGTAACTTCTGTGATGGGAAGGACTTGCGAAAGCGATTAAGGATAAGGAAAAGGGGACAAAAACAACAATTTGAAATAGAAGAAGTTGTGGAAACCAGGAAAGATAAAGAGGAAATCGTGAAGCGAGAATGCACAGAACCAAGCTGTCACAATGCCGCCGATACCAGTATCCATGAGAGGTTTGAAATCCAAGTTAGATAAGAAGTTTTCAAGATTTCTGGATATTTTCAAGATGTTTCATATCAACATCCCATTTGCCGAAGCTTTAGAACAAATGCCGAGCTACGCTAAGTTCATGAAGGATGTGTTGTCAAAGAAAAAGAAACTGGGTGATTTTAAAATAGTAGCATTAACCGAAGAATGCAGCGCAATTATCCAGAACAAGTTGCCTCCGAAGTTGAAAGATCTAGGTAGTTTTACTATTCCATGCGACAATGGTAACCAGTTTTCGGGAAGAGCATTATGTGATTTGGGGGCCAGTATTAATTTGATGCCATTATCAGTCTATAGTCAGTTTGGGCTCAAGGCACCAAAACCAACAAATATCAGTTTATTGTTGGCGGACCGATCAGTTACATATCCACGAGGTATCGTTGAAGACGTATTAGTAAGAGTGGATAAATTCATCTTCCCAGCAGATTTCATTATCTTTGATTGTGAAGCAGACAAGGAAATTCCCATCATTCTCGGGCGACCATTTTTAGCAACGAGGAGAACATTGATCGACGTACAGAAAGGAGAATTGACAATGCGAGTTGAAGATCAGCAGGTCACTTTTAATGTGTTTAAATCAATGTCTTATCCGAAGGAAAAGGTTGAGTGTTTGCGGGTGGATTTAATGGATGAGTTAGTTAATCACAAGTTTTGCGGCAAATACTCCGAGGACCCGATAAAATCTATGTTGTTCGGAATAGATAACTATGGTATTGATGAGGATATTGAGCAGATCAAATGGCTAGATACAACATCAATTTTCCAATAAAACAATAAACCATTCGATACCCTCGATAGGCCCGAAACGGAAGGTAAAAAGTGCAAACCCTCGATGGAAGAGCCACCGGTGTTGGAATTAAAGCCACTTCCCTCTCATGTTGAGTATGCGCTTATACGGGAAAGATTCGACTCTACCGTTATTGTTTCTACGGAGTTAATCGACACTTAAAAGGAAAAACTGCTACGGGTTTTGCGAGAATTCAAAACAGCGATTGGGTGGACTATAGCGGACATTCGAGGTATTAGCCCATCTTTCTGTATACATAAGATTTTAATGGAAGAGGGGTCAAAACCAACCATTGAGATGCAAAGAAGGCTAAACTCCATAATGAAAGATGTGATGAAAAAGGAGATCATAAAATGGTTGGATGCCAGTATTATTTACCCAATCTTAGACAGTTCATGGGTAAGTCCTGTGCAGTGTGTACCAAAGAAAGGGGGTATGACAGTGGTGAAGAACGACGCCAATGAGCTCATCCCGACTAGAACTGTTACAGGCTAGAGAGTATGTATGGATTACCGCAAGTTGAATAAAGCAACACGCAAGGATCACTTCCCTTTGCCGTTTATTGATCAGATGTTGGACAGATTAGCGGGACATCAATTCTACTGTTTGTTGGATGGATATTCTGGGTATAATCAAATTTCCATAGCTCCGAAAGATCAAGAAAAGACCACGTTCACATGTCCATACGGTACGTTTGCATTCCGGCGTATGTCTTTTGGTTTATGTAATGCGCCGACAACCTTCCAATGATGTATGATGGCAATCTTCTCCGGTATATTCGAATATAATTTAGAGGTATTTATGGATGATTTCTCCGTGTTCGGTGATAGTTTTGACTTGTGCTTGAAGAATCTGATCTTGGTGTTAAAAAGATGTGTGGAGACTAACCTGGTGCTTAACTGGGGAAAATGCCATTTCATGGTACAAGAAGGGATTATTCTGGGGTATAAGGTTTCTGTACCAGGATTAGAGGTGGACAGAGAAAAAATTGAGACGATTGAGAAATTGCCTCCTCCATCATATGTGAAGGGAATACAAAGCTTCTTGGGACATGTGGGTTTCTACAGACGTTTCATTAAAGATTTTTCAAAGATTTCAAAACCCCTATGTTCCCTCTTGGAGAAAGATGTCACGTTCAAAATAAATCAGTCATGTATTGAGGCATTTGAGGTATTAAAGAAGAAATTAGTCTCTGCTCCAATTATTGTGGCGCCCGATTGGTCTTTACCGTTTGAATTGATGTGAGGACGCCGGTGACTACGTGATGGGGGCGGTGTTGGGTCAACGTCACGACAAGATTTTTCACACTATCTACTACTCTAGTAAGACATTGACGGATGACCAATTGAACTACACAACCACCGAAAAAGAGTTACTTGACGTGGTGTTTGCCTTCGACAAATTCAAAGCGTATCTTATTGGCACCAAGGTAATTTTCTACACTGATCATTCTGCCATTAAATATCTGATTGAGAAGAAGGATGCAAAACCGCATTTAATACGGTGGGTACTGTTGTTATAAGAATTCGATCTGGAGATTCGGGACAGAAAGGGGATAGAAAATCAGGTGGTGGATCATCTTTCTCAGTTGGAAAACGCAGAGGTACAGAAGGAAGACAACATACTGATCAATGAAAAATTTCCAGATGAACAACTATTCCGAGTAACCACAATATTACCTTGGTATGCTGACTATATGAATTACGTGGTTGCCAAAGTGTTACCACCGGATTTGACCTCACAACAACGAAAGAAGTTTCTCCACGATGTGAAGCAATACTATTGGGATGAACCATTTACGCTTAAGGCACGTCTTGAGA
The DNA here is from genome assembly GCA_020205605.1 of Panax ginseng. Classification (NCBI taxonomy): domain Eukaryota; kingdom Viridiplantae; phylum Streptophyta; class Magnoliopsida; order Apiales; family Araliaceae; genus Panax; species Panax ginseng. The sequence continues at coordinate 36,953,883 of CM035127.1, read as the reverse complement.
TCAAATGATAAGGCGTTGTGTGCCCTCATGAAGAAATGGATAGTATATTAGGCCATTGCTACTCCTCGATACGGAGGTCATTATTACGGTGATGATCGAGCAATGAAAAGTACTACAATCGAGATTTTTCTGGCCTTCTTTATTCAAAGATGCTTACCTATTTGTGCTGAAATGCGATCGATGCCAACGCATAGGTAATATCTCCAAGCGCAATGAAATGCCACTCATCATAATTTTGGAGGTTGAACTATTCGACGTGTGGGGAATCGATTTTATGGGACCATTTCCATCGTCGTTTAATAATCAGTACATCTTATTGGCGGTCGATTATGTTTCCAAATGGGTAGAAGCCGCAGGTTTACCCACAAATGACGCCAACGTTGTTCTCCGATTCTTAAAGAAAAATATCTTCACCCGATTTGGGATGCCGAGAGCAATAATAAGTGATGAGGCAACTCACTTCTGTAATAAGCAGTTCACAAAATTGCTTGTAAAGTATGGGGTTCGTCATAAAATAGCAGCTGCGTATCATCCCCAAACCAATGGTCAAGTAGAAGTATTGAATAGGGAGGTCAAGCGAATTCTGGAAAAAGTGGTCAATCCTCACGAAAAGATTGGTCATTGCGTCTTGACGATGCTTTATGGGCATATTGAACAACATACAAAAATCCAATCGGTATGTCACCTTACAGAATGGTATTTTGAAAGGCATGTCACCTTCCGGTCAAGCTAGAACACAGTGCACACTGGGCCATGCGGAAACTGAACTTTGATCTAGAAGCGGCAGGTGAGAAAAGGTTACTGCAGTTAAACGAGATGGATGAATTTCGGTTCAATGCCTACGATAACGCAAAGCTTTACAAAGAGAAAGTCAAAGCCTGGCATGATAAGAAAATTCTCGATCGGATATTTGAACCGGGCCAACAAGTACTACTTTTTAACTCACGCTTGCGGTTATTTCCTGGGAAATTGAAATCCTGGTGGTCTGGGCCATTCGTGATTATATCTGTCGCTCCACACGGAAACATTGAGGTCGAGGAACCAAACTCAAAGCGTACATTCAAGGTCAACGATCAACATTTGAAACATTACTGGAGTGGACCCATCAAACATCAAGCTACGGTCCAGTACCTCTCCGAACCAGTAGACAACTGAGCAACACCGCAAAGTCGGGCTGACGACTATAACCCAAGCGGTATAGGGAGGCAACCCCAAGAGTTTTTGTTTTGTTTTTTTTTTATATATTTATATCGTATTTTATTTTTAATTCTTATTCTAGTTTATTTTATTTGACTTTATGCACTTTTATTGATTGATAGATGAGCGAAATTCGGCCTAGCCAGTTTGCATAGTTTCAGATGACAAGCTCAGGGACAAAAACTCCAAGTCGGGTCTAGCCCCGGCTAATATGAAAGGACTCGGCGCTTGACCTTTGAGGTCCAGACTCGACAACCCATGCAGTAGCCGCCGCCATCTCAAACCTAATATTGATTGCCCAAAGACTATAGGGTCACAAAGACTATCGCCAGAGCGGCGACCGACGCTATAAATACTATAACCAGCAGCCCCTTATTTGGGTCAAAAGTTCTACGATTCCTATTCCCTTTTCAATTTCATTCGGTTCCATCTTGTGTCTCCTCAACTTGTGTCCCACGATCTCCATTACACGTCTCTTGCTCTAATATGGTAACGATCCCTTCTATTTATTATAAATTGCATAATCTGTGGAGCCTTCAACCCTTGCACGCTCGTTCCAGCCATCATCTCATAAAATTGTTATTACTATACCCTCCCCAAGGTATGTTTTAACTTTCAATGTCAATTTTTGTTGCACCACATATCTTCAGTATTTATGGGTAAGTGTAAATCGTGTGTGCCTCACTTGCAATAGAGATTGTAAACCATGATGAACCCTATGATATGGGTGGTGCATTAATTTGCAACTAGTTATGCCCAGACAATATTCTAGTACGCTTACAATGTGTTTGATCAAATGCCCATGTGAACTTTCTTTGATAATTTGCATCAACGGTTTCTATATCATTCGGCAAGTATCAAGTTTTGGTCTTGGGTCGAATTTGCTCTACTAGAATAAATTCCTTCCTCTGTAACATACAATGATCATATTTATTAATTGGAGGATAATTATTTCTATATGTGCCGTAAGTTTGATTTACTATCAACCATGTTAGTAATATTGCATGTAATTCGGCCCCAATTTACCTCATGCCTCCAACTATTGAGCAACAAAGTTTTTATAAGAAATAGTTTGGGGGTTGTGATATGGGTCAATTTTTTACATATTCACATGATGCTAAATTCTACTATATGTGCCTGTCAATTTGTACAGAATTTTTCTAAATGGCTTCCAAACGACAACGTGGCGACGGTTCTGGTTCCGCCTCGGCTCCACCAAGATTTGATAGCCGTCGGGTTGTCTCCGCTGAGGCACAAGAACGCTACAATAAGATGGCCACCCGCTCAGTAGTCCCCGAACGTGGTTTAAGGCCCGATGAAACCAAGGATGGAGAAATAGTAGTGATGATTGCTGAAAGAAATTGGTTCTCCCTCACCGAACAACCTGACCCGGCAGTGATTGCGGCCGTGAAATAATTTTATGCCCAATTGCCCGAGCATGATCATTATGGGGTATTTGTCAGAGGAAAAACAGTGGAAATCGGCGAGGAGGATATAAATGGGTGTTATCAACTACCATTAGAGGGCCTTAATGATGAATATGCCAGACTCGTGAGTGATGGACCGGACTATGAAAAGATTATTTGGGAGCTATGTCAACCGGGCACCACATGGACCGTGCATGAGCGTGGCAGCATCACTTTCCCATTGTCACACCTCAGTCTCTATGGAAAGGCATGGTATGCCTTCATTTGTGCCAAATTGATGCCCTGCATACATGTGAGCCACATAACCAGAGAAAGGGCTGTGGTCTTATACTCAATCATACAAGGCCTAAAGATTGATGTCGGCCATCTTTTTCAGCAATCTATTCTCCGAGCATCTCGCGGAGAGACAACAGGAGGGTTACTATATCCGTCACTGATCTGCATTTTATGTGTTGAGTTTGGGGTAAAATGCAAATCGGATGAGATGATTCAAACGCCTATGCCCGTGTTGGACCACAAGTTGATCCGTCGTTATAAAGAGTGGACAGGTGGGGCAAATCACCCTAGGGGATTGGGTTTTATAATTCCCCAAGGTACACCTACACAAGCCCCACCACCTCAGGCTCCACCTACTTATGGCCCATCTACAGCAGCTCATCGCGGTGTGGTCCCCAAAGCAGTCCGGCAGGAGATAGATGGTTGGTTCTACAACATGGAGTCCCATAATGTACGTTTGTTTGAACGTCAAGACGTGATTTTTAACTTTTTATTTGACCAATTTGCTGCACAGAATGCACTGACCTTCCAATCACATCCTGGCGTTCAACTTAGCCATTTCCCAACCGCTCGATTACGCCGGTCTTTCCCCTTAGATCAAGAGATGAGCGAGGACGATGATGCTCCACCTGAGGAATAAGCTCGTCAGGGAAGTCCTCTATTTTATTTTGCCTTATTTTTTGCATGAGGACATTGCTCTAGATTAGTTTGGGGGTAGTTAAGTTTTATGTCTAAGTTGTAGTTTTTTTTATTAGTTTGTGGATTTGGTTTGTGATTGTTAGTTTATTGTTGCATTTAGGATTGCATGTTAATTCCAGTTTTTAATAGTACGTATATTTGGGGGTCAATAATGAAAGTAGAATTGCATGAACAAGTCTAGTAAGGATTGTTGAGTCAGTGATATGATTTTCTTGACATAAATGTGAATCTTTATCTGTTTGACACTGATATTATAGGAAAGCACTTTAAAAAAACGACCATGTTGGCTATGATAGTTTAAATGGTTAGATAATAGAGTTCTAAAGGATGATTGCTAGTGAAATGACGGGACAATTTGAATAGCTAGTGAAGACGGAATTTATACATAAACTCGAGTTTGGGGGAAAAATATTTGGAATATATAAGCTAAAAAAAAATTAAAAAAATATATATATACATGGTGACTAGTCTTGTTTCGGGGTCTTTTTAACTTGAGCAGAAATGCATACCTTTGGGGATTGTCTTTACACCTAAGCCTAAGGTCTTTCATGGTGCAGGAGTCGTTGGTCAAAAGCTTCGCTAAGGGTAACACTTTATTAGCCTAATGGGATGAGACATTACCACGATCATTTATGTATATTTTAAAAAAAAAATAAAAATAAATGCAAATAAAGCGGGAAAAGTGCAAAAAAGCCCTCGTTATTAAAAAAAAAAAATAAAGAAAAGAAAAGCATAAGTATTCCATTTTGACTCTTGAATTAGGGTGATTGTTTGATTTGAGGTTGAAAGCAAGTATATTTGATGAGTTCTCGATTTACCTTTGTATGATGCTTACTAAGAAATTTATTATCTTTCATATTTTTTCCTTTCATGGGTTAGCATGGTTGTTGAACACACACTCACAATTTCGGTAATAATGATTGATTCGTTGATTGTTGGGATATCATTGATCTGTGTCACATGATGTATTAGCATGTTTTTGTGATTTTTCTGAGGCTTATGGATATACGGGAGCTATTGGATTGCTGGAATTACGTTAATTTAGTTAGTTGCATTTGCATGAGTTGTCGTTTTCATATTGTTAGTATTGTTTTGTGTTTGTTGCTTGAGGACATGCAACGATTTAAGTTTGGGGGTATTTGATGATTGGGTAATATACCCATAAATCGGATATACTTGGGTTTAAATTGTTGTATCTTCGAGTCGTTTAAGAATATTTTTGCTGTGTTTAGGTGTTATTTTGCAGATTTGGGAGCTGCAGGAGCAAACGGGGGAATTTAAGCTGAAAAGGGCATAATTGTAATTTTGGAAGCCCAGACTCGGTATTTGGGAATTGAACTCTGAGCCGGTGTCGGAGTCTTTGGGTGGGTGGTAATGTCGAGGCGTTGACCGAGGACTTAGCATTGACTTTTTCGTTTACCCACTAAATTGATTGTTGTTTAAAGCTTAATTGGATTGGGATTGTGGCATGCTATAAAAAGGGATTAAAGTGCTGAAATTAGTAAAAGGGGGATTCATCTATTCATTCATTCATTGGAGGCTACACGAGGATTACTTGAAGACTAAGGATCGTCTAAAGAGTTTTCTTCTTCTTCTCCTTATCTTTAATTTGTAATTCTTTAAGGATGATTTGCAAACAATTATTGGTTTTTATTTCCGTTATGAACTAATTCTTTAATTAAGATTTCAATTGAACCTTTTATGGCTATAAATTAGTTATTCAGTTTATTCCAATTATTTATGTTGAAGTGAATTGTTTATCATGCCCTGCATCTTTTGATTAATTATTTGGCCAATAATTACCTTGTTATTCTAGAAGGAATTGAAAGAGGATTCTAGGGTTAGAACTGGGTTTGATAACGTGTGACTTATTTATTTGCATAGTGAATAATTAAGTTTGTGAATTGAATGGAAATATCTTTTCACCGCATGTAACACATAAGGAATTGGAATTGAAAGAGTTTAATTCACTTGTTTTGCATAGGAATATAGCAAGATTAATTTGGATTCAGTAGAAGTCAGCTGATTACTTGGAAAAGGACTTTTGACATTTGAGAATTCCTGTTAACAATTCAGGAAACATAATAATTGGGATAATTGGATAATTGATTTATAGTTCATAATTGGGGATATTGGAGTCTTAATCCTTATTTATTGGAAATCAGTCAGTCAAATATGAGTTTATTTATTTGCTTATTTTAGAATAATATCTTTAATTGTTTAATTTAATTTTCAGAAAATAATAATTTATCATTGTTTAAATAAAATTGGATTGATATAGTGCTAGTAGTTGGGATTATTAATTAGAATTTTCTGTGGGAACGATACTTTTGTTATCACTTTATTACTTGTTGACCGTGTATACTTGCACGTAATTATTGATTGTGAAATCTACCAACACTCGACCTTGGGGATTAATGTGTAAAGATTAATGTATAAACAATTTATGTTTATATCTTTCGCAAATAGTTATAGAAATAGTATACCAGATCCGTGGTGATTAGGACCCAGATTTAGGGCTACTGATAAGTGGGGTTTATACCTATTTATCGGATATCAATTCACGCGAACTACGCCTATCTTAAGTACATTTTAGTGTGTTTTTAGTTGTATCTTGTTTATTTTGCATTGCATGTACTTAGAACTCCCTTTGGTGTAAAAGTGCAGGATATGACATAAGTTGGCGATGGTGAGTGGCATTTGATTAATGAAGGCACAACATGAGGAAAAATTGGAGCAAGGAGACTAAGCATGGGTGGACAGAAGAATGAACATCACAAAAGATCGAGCAGCAGGATAGAAAACAAGCAGCAAAGAATAAAACCGAATAAACATCAGTAGAAAGCCAGCGTGACCATGTGATTATAGAGAGCTTGAGGACGCAAGCACGCATTGATCATTCAGATTACACATACTTGATACATGCTTGCTACCGCCGCGAGAGAATGTTAAAGGAGGGCGCCAGCCGCACATCACGATGTAATGATGATGGTGAGCTGTTTTATTTTAATTTTTAATTTTAAGGGTTGTAATCGGTTAAAAATAATTCTGATTGGTGTCAGACGTATCAATCAGTAGTTTTACGTGTTTTTCATATTCGTAACTAGGATTTACACTTGGAGAGTATTCCAACGTGAAACTAATCATAGATTTCGTATTTTCTACTCCTTTAGATTTCAGTAGTTGTGGATGTTTTACATTATTGTTGCTGGATATTATTAAGGATTTGCACGTTACGTTGGGTTTGTAATCAGCAATTGGGTTTGATCGATTCTTTCTTCTTTCTTTCTCAATTGTTTGCTTATTATCCATGTTTTGCTTTGATCCCATAATGGCTTTTGGTTCAGTCATGAACTAAACTCCATTATGGGATTCTAACAGATTTAAATATGTAGTTTAATTGATTGCTTGAGTGTTGGACTATTTTATATATCATAAGGAATTTCTATCATGGTTGGTTTGCATGCATGAATGCTTGATCACCATTCATTTTCAGTACTTGTATGGAGTTGAAAAATAACATACAAGTATGGATTATAATCATGATAGCATGCGTATATAGGGCTATTTTGTATAGCTTTGTATTTCGTGAACCAGATAGACATATATTGTTTCACCGTATGAGTTAAAATAAGGGCTTGTGCTTAAATTCAATATAGTTGCAATTTCACATAGACATATAGTGATTATGGTTAAATTGATGATTACATAGTGTCTATCGCATGTGGATACTATATAAGTAGGCCATAGTACATTGAAAAATTGCTATGTCTCTATTAGTGCTCTTGGCTACTTTTCTGTGATATGTAAACAATCTTGTATGATGGTGGTACTTAGATGAAGTATTAAATGAAGTTAGGATCCCATTATCTCCAGATTTGATTTATTACCTTATTATTCTCGTTATTTGCACTTAGAGTAATTCACAATTATAATCATTAGTTTAAGCATATAAAATATAGTGATTTAATTGATGCATAGTGGTTTAAATTAGACAACTTTCCCTGTGGATCGATACTCGACTTACTCTGTATTACTTGTTGACGTATGTATATTTGCATGAGTTAGAGCTCTTTTGTTAGAACTAAAAAAGAGGCAACAAGTTTTTGGCACCGTTGCCTGGGAAAGGCGTTTAAATTTTTATTATTATCATTAGTTTTAAGCTATATTGTATGACTTAAACAAATCTAATCTTATCTCATTTCCATTTTTGTTTTTTGTTTTTGTTTTAGGAACTTGTATAAATTTTTATCAGACGCATGATCATCTCACCCAACCTAACACACCTTTCCAAGACAACATAAGCGGAGAGGTTGGAAAGCAAGTGTTCGTAGAAATTTACAAGCACAGTTAGAGAGTACTACATCTAATATGGCAGCCGAGGCACAAGGAAAAGAGCAAAGAGAGGAGCATATGGCTCTGAGAGAATATTCCATGCCTAATATTAATGGATTATAGTCTAGCATAGTCAGACCAGCGATAGCTACTAATGCATTCGAGATAAAAATGGGCACTATTTAGATGGTATAAAATTCGATACAGTTTGGGGGTGCCGCTACAGATGAGCCGAATGAACACCTATTGAGTTTCATTGAGATATGTGACACATTCAAATATAACGGGGTGACAGAGGATGCTATCATAGTTAGGCTGTTTTAATTCTCATTGAGGGATAAAGCGAGAAATTGGCTTCATTCTTTGCTAGCAGGATCTATAACTAATGGGAGGACTTAACACATAAGTTCTTAGCCAAGTTTTTCCCAATGGCTAAGACTGCGAAAATGAGGACAACAATCTCTTAGTTTGAGCAACTGCAGGGTGAATCCTTATATGAGGCATGTGAGAGATACAAAGAGATGCTACGAAAGTGTCCGCACCATGGAATGCCAGATTGGATGGTGATTAACACATTCTATAACGGATTGGGATGGCAGTCTAGGCCGATTATAGATGCAGCTGAAGGTGGAGCATTATGGGCAAAGAGCTATGAGGAAGCCTATAACCTCATCGAGACAATGGCATCAAACGATTTTCAAAATCCTACATCTCGGATGCCACAGCCAAAAGTTGCAGGTTTATTGGAAGTGGATGCTATCACGCAGTTGTCAGCACAGATGGCAGCCATGACGAAGAAAATAGATACATTAACAGAGGGTAAAATGAAAACAGTTGCATTTGTATGTGAGATCTGTGAGGGGTCACACACGACTGATCAATGTGCTATCAGCTCGGAGTCGGTACAGTATGTGAGCAATTACATAAAAGACCAAGGTCAGTTTCAGAACACATACAACCCCAACAACCGTAATCATTCAAACTTCAGTTGGTCAAATAATCAAGAAATCAGCGAGAATCGGATTTCGGTAGATGAATGAGTTTGATCCGACTGACAAGTGCAACCACAGTTTACTCCTAGACCACCTTTTCCGCCGGGAATTTCTTAACAACAACAACATCACTCCAGCTGCACCTCAGCAAGAAAAGAAATCAGAAATGGAGGAGATGATGATGAAATACATGGCGAATACAGAGGTTATAATCAAAAGCCAAGCAGTGGCTATTAAGAATCTGGAAACTCAGATGGGGAAAATGGCAAACATGCTTAACAACAGGCCGCAGGGTTCATTGTCGAGTAATACAGAGACAAATCCACAAAGAGACGGGAAGGAACAGTGCCAAGCGATCACGTTGAGGTCTGGGAAAAATATTGCGAGCACTTAAAAAGTCGGCGGCGCCGCTTCAATTATACTAAGGAGGTTGCTGTGCATGAAAGCGAGATCAAGAAATTGCTGAGAAAGGAAATCTAGAAAATTCTGAGGTTAAGCAGGAAGAGAAAGATAAAGCTAGGTCAGTTGAGAAGCCTATGAGTCCAGTACCACCAATTCACCCTCAGGTACCGTATCTGCAAAGATTGAATAAACAAAGGGAAGATAAACAGTTCAGCAAATTCTTGGAGGTATTTAAAAAGCTGCAGATCAACATACCTTTCGCCGAGGCATTGGAACAAATGCCAAGTTATGCAAAGTTTATGAAGGGTATATTGTCAAGGAAGAGGAGATTAGACGAATTTGAGATAATAGCCTTGACAAAGGAGTGCAGTGCAATGCTTCAGCGGAAGTTACCTCCGAAACTGAAGGATCTGGGCAGTTTCACAATTCCATGCACGATTGGAAAGATGAACTTTGATAAATGTTTGTGTGATCTTTGGGCAAGTATCAATCTGATGCCCTTGCCATTGTTCAATCTGGGTTGGGATTCTGGCTCCAAAGTAAACAAACATTTCGTTGCAGTTAGCTAACAGATCCATCACATATCCACAGGGAATTATTGAAGATGTATTAGTGAAAGTGGACAAATTTATCTTTCCGGATGACTTCGTCATTTTGGATTACGATGAAGATAAAAATATACCACTCATACTAGGGAGACCATTCTTAGCCACAGGAAAGACTTTGATAGATGTGCAGAAGGGGGAACTCACTATGCGTGTTCATGATCAAGAGGTTACCTTTACTGTCTTCAAAGCCATGAAATTTCCAGCAGATGAAGAGGAATGTTTCCTGGTTGATTTGGTGGATCAGGTCGTAAATGATGAAGTACAAAGTCTAGTGGATGATGAACCCTTGAGGAGTGTAATTGCTAAAAATTCAAATTTGGAGGACGAGGAACTTGACGAACTTGTGCGATATCTGGATACCACTCCACAAGTCAGAAAATTCAGAACACATGTCGAGCCATTGACAAAGGCTGGAGAATCCTCAGTAAAATTAAAGCCATCTCTTGAGACACCTCCTGAACTTTAATTAAAACCACTTCCAGAACATCTTAGGTACACATTTTTAAATAAAGATTCAAAGCTACCTGTGATTATTTCTTCTGCATTAACATATTTTCAGGAAGAAAAACTGCTACGAGTTCTTCGAGAGTTCAAATCAGCTATTGGATGGACCATAACAGATATCAAAGGGATCAGCCCTTCATTTTGCATGCATAAGATCTCGATGGAAGATGGAAGTAAGGCCGTCGGTTGAAAGCAAAGAAAGGAGACTTAATCCGATAATGAAAAAGTGGTTAAGAAAGAGGAATCTTGAAATGCATTTGGATGCTGGCATAATCTATTCGATCTCGAAGGCGGCTCATGGGTGAGCCCGGTGAAGTGTGTACCAAAAAAGGGTGGCATGATAGTAGTGACTAATGAGAATAATGAGTTGATTCTAACATGAACGGTGGATGGTGGTGGAAGTGCGCATGGACTCATGAAGGCTCAACAAAGCTACAAGGAAAGATCATTTTCCACTCCCATTCATTGATCAGATGTTAGACAGATTAGCAGGTCATGAGTACTATTGCCTTCTGGACGGATATTCGGGTTATAATCAAATTATGATAGCTCCAGAAGATCAAGAAAAGACAACCTTCACATGTCCTTACGGCAAGTTTTCTTTCAGAAGGATGTCCTTCGGGTTGTGCAATGCTCCAGCCACCTTTCAGAGATGCATGATGGCTATATTTTCAGATATGGTGGAGCAGAATATGGAAGTATTTATGGATGACTTCTCAGTCTTCGGGGACACGTTTAATCTATGCCTTTGAGAATTTGGTGATGGTTTTGAAGAGGTGTGTTGAGACAAATTTAGTGCTGAATTGGGAAAAGTGCCATTTTATGGTACAAGAAGGAATCATACTGGGACACAAAGTGTCGAAGAAGGGACTCGAGGTGGATAGGGCAAAGCTGGAAACTATTGAGAAATTGCCACCACCTACTTCAGTAAAAGGTGTTCGCAGCTTTCTGGGACATTCATGTTTCTACCGAAGATTCATCAAGGACTTCTCCAAGATAACTAAACCACTATGCAGTTTATTGGAGAAAGATGAACAGTTTAACTTTGATGAGGCTTGTGTGTCGGTATTTGAGCACCTAAAAGGGAAATTAACATCTGCACCAATTATTACTGCACTAGATTGGGATTTGCAATTTGAGCTGATGTGTGATGCCAGTGATTACGCCGTAGGGGCTGCTTTGGGGTAGATGAAAGATAAGATGTTTCATATGATTTATTATGCCAGCAAGACACTTATAGATGCACAGTTGAACTACACCACCATAGAGAAAGAGTTATTGGCAGTGGTGTACGCCTTTGATAAATTTTGAGCATATCTGATTGGCACAAAGGTGATAGTGTATACGGATCACGCGGAAATTCTACATTTAATGGAAAAGAAGGATGCAAAGCCCCGGTTGATCAGATGGATTTTATTACTGCAGTAATTTGATTTGGAGATCAAGGACAGAAAGGGCACTGAAAACCAAGTGGCGGATCACTTATCTCGACTTGAGAATTCGGAAAGGGAGGCAGACGACAAGGTTTTAATCAATGAATCCTTTCCAGATGAGCAGTTGTTTGTGGTGAAAGGGGAAGTGCCATGGTTTGCAGACTACGCAAACTATTTGGTGAGTAAGATGGTACCTTCTAACTTGGTGGGTTATCAAAAGAAGAAATTCCTACATGATGTCAAATGGTACATATGGGGTGAGCCTTATTTGTTTAAACAATGTACTAACCAAATGATAAGAAGGTGTATCCCGTATAGCGAAACCGAGGGAATTTTGCAGGATTGTCATTCTTCGGTGTATGGTGGTCACTATGGTGGAGAGCGAACAACGGTTAGAGTGCTACAAGCAGGATTCTACTAGCCGACAATTTTAAAGGATGCCTACAGTTTTGTCCAGCGGTGTGATAGATGTCAGAGAGTGGGAAACATCTCAAAAAGAAATGAAAAGCCATTTAATACTATCCTCGAAGTAGAAATTTTTGATGTGTGGGGGATTGATTTTATGGGACCTTTTGTTTCTTCCTGCCGAAATCTCTACATCTTGCTAGTAGTGGATTATGTCTCGAAATAAGTAGAAGTGGTAGCTCTTCCAACAAATTATGCCAAGGTAGTCCTCAGGTTTTTACACAGGAGTATTTTCACTAGGTTTGGGACTCCAAGAGCCATCATCAGTGATGAAGGCAGTCATTTCTGCAACAGGTAGTTTACAGCTTTGTTGGCTAAGTATGGGGTGAACCATCGCATTGTGACAACTTATCACCCACAAACGAATGGCCAAGCTGAAGTGTCGAATCAAGAAATAAAAAGAATCCTTAAAAAGGTTGTGAATCCCACGAGGAAGGATTGGTCGTTAAAGTTGGATGATGTAGTATGGGCCTATAGGACTGCATACAAAACTCCGTTGGGCATGTCACCTTTTCAACTTGTGTATGGAAGAGCTTGTCATCTTCCTATGGAGTTAGAGCATAAGGCATATTGGGTGATTTGGAAGCTCAATTTTGATTTGAAAGTTGCAGGGGAGAAACGCTTACTCTAACTCAAGGAGTTGGATGAATTTAGATTACAGGCATATGAGAATTCAAATCTATACAAGGAGAAGGTGAAGAAATGGCATGATCGAAATATAATTGATAGAACATTTGAACCGGGATAAAGGGTTTTTCTTTATAACTCCAGACTTAAACTTTTTCCCGGGAAGCTGAAATCGAGATGGTCAGGTCCATTTACAGTGAAGAGTGTATTTCCGCATGGTGCAATTGAAGTATTTGACAATTTTCTGGACAAGCCTTTTAAAGTAAATGGGCAACGATTGAAGCATTATTTTAGTGGCGAGGTGGACAGACAGAAAATCACCTCAATTCTTTCTTCAACATGAGATTCAGAAATAGTCAAGCTAATTGACTATAACTTAGCGCTTGAAGGGAGGCAACCCATTATTTCTATCTCTAATATTTATTTATTCAGTTTAGGTTGCTGTAGTTAGTTATCTTTATTTCATTTTTGATAGTTGTATGTTTTACATAATTGAGTGTGTAGTTGAATTTGCATTGAGAGGTGTTTGAAGTGGTATAGAGTTTTTTTGGTCAGTCATGCTTGCTTAGTCATTCCGTCATTCATTCTTTAACAGTGTGTGTTACTATCTCTGTAGGTATTTTAGAATGAAGTCATCACTGGTTTGCAATATTGGAATTAAAAGTTAGCATTACGGTGTATTGTGGTGTGATCTGGCGCCATGAAATATAATTCTAAAGACCATGCTACCATGGCGTTATACCTACTCAGAGCCCAATATACCACTCGCGCGCCTAAGCCCCATGCCCATTAAAAGATCGCGCGGCCGCGCGCGACACCGGTAGTGGACAATGTTTTAAGTTTTAAAAGACATGTACTCCCACTTGGCTTATATTAGTTGCAACGTATTCTCTTGCTCTCCTCAACAAACACGTCTCCCCACCTCTTGGCAGTTATAAATTGAGCCAAACTATCATCTCCACTACGTGATTGTTGCTTCAGTATTTACACCCATGATTACACACAAGTTTCATAAGTGAAATATAAATCTAGGGTTTCTGCTTAGGTTGTGCAGTTACGAGTTTGGGGGTACTCTCATCAGCAGCTCTTAATCATTATCAAGCAAAGCATCTGTATTCTCTTTATCATCTGTAAATGGGTCCAAAAAGAGCACGCTCCATCTCCATCTCCATGTCTTCTTCCGATTCCTCGTCCTCTAGTAACCAAGAAGAGGATGACGTGAACCACACGAAATTTAGCAATTGGGAGACACAAGTAGAATATTATCGAATCGTGGATAAATCGTTCGTGAAGGAATGGGGATTTAAGCCTGACAAGCAAGATGACCAACTATGGAATATGATACGAGAAAAAGGGTGGGTTTGTTTGGCTGCAACTCCTATGCCTATTCCCACGGGGGTTGTTCAAGAGTTCTACGCGAATGCTAAGGACATAAAGGGAGGAATAACGTTGGTTCGAGGAATTCAAGTGGATTTTCGACCTCCAGCAATCCGAGCAGCTTTCAGAATCAATGATGCACCACCGACTGGGTCTGCTAATTGGGTCGAAGGTGCGCATCTAGAAACAGATTTGAACTTAGTAATTGCTAAATTGTGCATTTTAGGAACAAAGTGGAATTATAAGGCTGGAACGAATGAGCCTAACTTTCCCAGCGTTCGCCTTGAATCGATATGCAAAAGCATGGAATCTGTTTATTTGTGCCAAGTTAGTTCCGTCATCTCAGCAGCATAAAATAACCACTAAGCGAGCTATCATTTTGTGGGGCATCATCAAAGGCAAGTACATTGACATAGGCCACCTAATTCATCAAAACATGTTGCATTATTTACAGGGAGCACTACAGGGGGTATTCCACTTGCGTCTGTGGTAGCCATGCTTTGTGTACAACAAGGAGTCTAGTGGGATAACGAGCAGATGCAGAAACTGAGCCAAGACATCACACATTCAACTATTGCTAACTTCAAGGATTGGACAGGAGGAGAACCACATCCGAGAGGATTAGGTTTTATCATTCAGCCCACATTCCCAAAGCCACCACATCAGCCCTCTCAGCCAGATGAAGCAGGACCATCTATTCGAGCTACTACTGCTACTGAGGATCGACAACTCCGAAGGTTGGAGCGAAAAGTCAACGCCATGTACGATAATTTTTTAGCGTTTGCAACGGGGTTGACGAGGTCATTGGCAAAAGCTTTTGCACAGCAGGGGACAATGCTTGAGTGGCCTCAGTTCGGGATAGCTGTGCCATATCCACCACCAGATTCACCACCCATGAGAGGTGGTGCGGTGGCTTTATTAGGGGAGTTTTCTTTAACCCTTTACCTTTATTCACTGGAACATTGAATATTATAAGTTTGGGGGTATTGGGGTAGTAGTAGTATAGTTGCATTTAGTATTTGCATGTTAATGTTTAGTATTTTCCATATTTAGTTTACATTTTGCATGCTTATGTTGAATATAGTAGTTTCTTGTCAAAATTTTTGTTTATTATGTTAGTATATTTTTAGTTTGCATGTCTCACAGTTCTAGCTTTATGGAAATTTTGTCTAGCCGATGATGATAATGAATTTTGAAGGATTTTTGAGTATTTTGGGATAACATGAGCTGAGATATAAGGTTTTACACAATGCAATTTATAATGCTGTTTAAATGCTTTCGGTTTGCACGGCCGTGTTCACAAACACTTATAGGTATAAGAATTATGTGTTGCATTGCTCGATAGAAAATGTAGTTGAAAAAGGGAAATATGTGGAAAGTGAACTTTAGACTGTTTAAAACATTGATTTTCAAACTTTGGGAAAACATGGGTATGCTATGTGTATAAAAAAAAATCAAATAGCAATAATGTGGCTAGTCTTATTTCGGGGCCCTAGCTACTTGAGTAAGTACGCCCGTAGGGGTGTCTTAACACCTAGCGCCCTAAGGTCTTTCATGGTCTGGGAGTCGTTGGTTGAAAGCTCGCTAAGGGGTAGCAGTGTTTACTTAATGGAATGAGGCATTGTACAGTCATGTGAAAAAAAAAGAAAAAAAAAGAAAAATAGAAATAAACACCGCGGGAAAGAGCGAAAATCACCCTCGTGAGAAACAATAAAGCAGTTAAGCCCATTGTTGAACCTTAGTTTGCTTTGATATGTTGGAACAATCTTTGTTGCATAAGTATACATGAGTCTTGATTTAGACTGTAATTTTCTGTTTTGAGCAATTTAGCATGTGTATTCTTTGCTTAAATCAAGTTTTTGTGAACACAAAAAACACACACACACATCTCTATAGTATATGTGAACTATCTGAGTGTATGATTTTATGCTTATAGTTCAGTTTGAATTGGTATTCTTGAATCTGGATAATTTGTTGAGGCATTTTGGGGCTGAAATTCTATTATAGCTGGAACAATGTGAGACTAGTTTGCATCATGATGTAGTTGCATAGCATGTAGTTGCTTTTTCATTGTTTATTAGTATGTATTGCTTGAGGGCAAGCAGCAGTTCAAGTTTGGGGGTATTTGATAAGTAGGTTTTATACCTACTTATCGGATATCAATTCACGCGAACTACGCCTATCTTAAGTACATTTTAGTGTGTTTTTAGTTGCATTTTGTTTATTTTGCATTGCATGTACTTAGAACTCCCTTTGGAGTAAAAGTGTAGGATATGACATAAGTTGGCGATGGTGAGTGGCATGTAATCAATAAAGGCACAACATGAGGAAAAAGTGGAGCAAGGAGACTAAGCATGGGTGATTGGGGAGAATGAAAAGACAAAAGATTGAAGCGATGGGGAATGAAAGCAATGACAGCGGTAAAACTAGAATAAAAGCTGCGAAGCGAATGTGTGCATGATTATAGAGGCTTAAGGATGCGCGCCCGCGCGATCATTCAGATTACACAGACTTGACACGCACTCTCTGAAAAAGAATAAAAAGGAGGAGCAGCGCTGCATGTGATGATGTACTGATGAATTTATTTTATTTTAATTTTGAATTTTAAGGGTTGTAATCGGTTAAAAACAATTCTGACTGGTATCAGACGTATCAATCAGTAGTTTTACGTGTTTTTCATATTAATAACTAGGGTTTACACTTGGAGAGTATTCAAATGTGAAACCAATCATAGATTTCGTATTTTCTACTCCTTCTTTAGATTTCAGTAGTTGTGGATGCTTTACATTATTGTTGTTGGATATTAATAAGGATTTGCACGTTACGTTGGGTTTGTAATCAGCAATTGGGTTTGATCGATTCTTTCTCCTCTCTTTCTCAATTGTTTGATTATTATCCATGTTTTTCTTTGATCCCATAATGGCTTTTTGTTCAGTCATGAACTAAACTCCATTATGGGATTCTAACGGATTTTAATATGTATTTTAATTGATTGCTTGAGTGCTGGACTATTTTATATATCATAAGGAATTTCTATCATGGTTGGTTTGCATGCATGAATGCTTGATCACCATTCGTTTTCAATACTTGTATGGAGTTGAAAAAATAACATGCAAGTATGGATTGTAATCACGATAGCATGCGTATATAGGGTTGTTTTGCATAGCTTTGTATTTCATGAACTACATAGACATATACTGTTTCACCGTCTGAGTTAAAATAAGGGCTTGTGCTTAAATTCAATATGGTTGCAATTTCACATAGACATATAGTGATTTTGGTTATATTGATGATTACACGGTGTCTATCGCATGTGGGTACTATGTAAGTAGGCCATAGTACATTGAAAAATGGCTATGTCTATATTAGTGCTCTTGGCTACTTTTCTGTGATATGTAAACAATCTTGTATGATGGTGGTAATTAGATGAAGTATTAAATGAAGTTAGGATCCCATTATCTCCAGATTTGATCTATTACCTTATTATTGTCGTTATTTCCACTTAGAGTAATTCACAATTATAATCATTAGTTTAAGCATATAAAATATAGTGATTTAATTGATGCATAGTGGTTTAAATTAGACAACTTTCCCTGTGGATCGATACTCGACTTACTCTGTATTACTTGTTAACGCATGTATACTTGCGTGAGTTAGAGCTCTTTTGTTAGAACTAAAAAAGAGGCAACAGCTACTACAGGCTTGATTGATTTTATTTTTGAGATGTGAAGCATCTTCGAGAAAATAAGATACGTAGAAGTGTTGAACTCCTTATGGGAATGATAGCCATCCAAGGATATCCAGACACCGTACATAATTTACAAGCTAGTTGCAGCTGAGAAATGTCCATGATAGATTAATATGTACAAAAGTTAGAGATAGATTAATATGTACAAAAGCTAGAAAGATAGATTAATATGTACAAAAGCTAGAAAGAGAACTAGATTTAAATAAATCTAAGCCATTCTAGCTTCAACAGTTGAAGTTTAGTCACTTTTGAACTGGTTAAAGTTAGAGATAGCTAGATTTAGACAAATTTAGTCCACAGGCTGGAAGATTAAAAATCTACATTACGAAAGCAGTTAAAGCATATATATATATATATATATATATAAGTAGTAAATATATATATAGGGAACCAGGATCAGGTCTGGGAGTCCGGACCTTGTTAAAATGCGAACCATTTTTTTATTTCTTTTTGCTTTTTTTTTAAAACAACTAAAAAAAAGGTTAATATTTTATGGAACTGGAATTTTTCCATAATACAGAGTTTTGGGCGTGATTTAGATACATATAACAAAAGCAGTGCATACAGGTTTATCTGATTTGTTTTGTTATATGTATCAAATCACACCCCAAAACACCGCCACTTAAACCAAACCTATATGTATCCATATTTTAAGAAAGTATAGGAGTCCGGACAGGAACCGGACCCTGTATATAGGTATATATATATATATAGACGATCAACTACCATGAATTTGGAATCCAGGCAGGACTTTGATATATATATATATATATATATATAAAGGAAGGAAAAAGCCACGAATCGATGACCGGGCGTAACTACTCGATGAGATTCTCGATATCGGCGTATATATATACTAAAGTAGTAGAAAGCTTAAAAATCTGAATTTTTTTACAGTGGGCTGTCAAGAAGACTTCAGGTAGCTTTTGGGGCCTGAAAACTTCGTTTCCACCGGTTAAATTTCAATATGTTGTAGAACACGAGCTTACAAGTTTATAGAAAGAAGAATCACTCAGTTTTGAGCACTCTAGAAGAGGTTAAAGGCTTATGGACAGAGTTTTCTTTCTTTTCTTCTTTTTTTTTCAAATGAGCTGATGGGGGCTCATATTTATTGACAAGATGGTCGTGGGTCAACTGCGGCGGTGTGAGTCTACTTCAGAAATTTGGTAAAGGCCGCACCGAAGCCATGGGTCTTGTCATCTCGAAGTACATGCACTCGGGCTACGCACTGTCCGCTCGAACCTTCATAACTTTCAATCCGGGCATCCGATGGAGGCGCGTTGTACGTTTTTGGAAAGCTGTTGTCGAGAGCTACACAATGACATGGGATTAGACACTGTCCCAAGTCTCCAAGTAGTCGACTGTTTTCCAAGTCTTCTTTGTCTATCCGTTGAGTTGTTTTGTGCAGTTGTCACTCGGGATTTGAGCTATAGTTCTTGTGGGACATTTTTGGATGCAGTTTGAGTTGAACTGTGTTAAGACAAAGTTAATGTGATGTTGAGGTGGAAAAATGACTATTTTTCCCCTCCTGGAGTTGTCTCCGGCTTTGGCGTAGTTGTAGCAGTCTTTTCTTAGGGTTATCTGACCTCCTGTTGACTCTAACTGTCCTCAAGATTATCTCTGAGGTTGGTTTGACCTTCCAGGGTTAACTTCGGGCTTTGAACTTGATCCCATGAGGTTATCTCCAGGGTTGGACTTGACTTTCCCGAGATTATCTCCGGGGTTGGAACTGGATCTCTCGAGGTTGTCTCCGAGACTGTAACTAGATATCCCGAGGTTATCTCCGGGATTGGAAAGTTGGATCTCTCGGGTTTATATTTGGGTTTGGAAACCTGGATCTCCCGGAGTTATCTCCGGGGTTAGAAACTGAATCTCTGGGGTTATCTCCAGGACTGGAAACTTGGATCTCCTGCGGTTATCTCCAGGACTGGAAATTTGGATCTCTCGGGGTTATCTTCGGGGTTGGATTTATTTGGCTTCTAAGGTTATCTTTGGAAGACGATTCTGCCCACCTGCATGGTTAGTAACATGAATGCAAATTTTTTAGTGTCTACACGCTCGACTGAATGTATTTTCTAATACGATGGAGTTAAAGGAATACTGATCTGTTCCAAAAATAAAAGTTATATAACATTTTTTAAAAAAACAACTCTTTTACAAGTAATATTGTATGTTACTTAGTTAAAAAGTGTAATTATTATAAATAAATTTACTACTGTAAAAAATTTAATTTATTTATTTTATAATTTATATTCACCACAATTAATTTTAAAAAATTATTTAGAACAACACAGTGAATAATTTTATCACTCACAAAAAACTTTGAACAATATTATATTGTGAGTAATAATTCCTTCACTAACATATTTTTTCCTCGCAAAATTTTATCATAAATTGGCGCCAAATATCCTTCTACCACCACAATTTTGCGAGGAAGAATAATATAAATTGTGAAGGATGTTTTTTTGTTAATAATTATATTGTCACTACATTTTGTTTCCTTCACTGTTCCTTCGATAGAAAACTCCTCATGTGAAGGAATGAATTCCTTCATAAAATTTCCTTCGCTACATCCCTAATTTCTTGTAGTGAGAATAACAAAAACTGTATAGCATCTTTCAATCTCCACGCTCTACCTCTAATCCTTGCTCTCCTTCGTTTACTCTCCTTTACAATCTTGGAAAATCTGATAGAAAGCCTTAGCTTCCATACTGATCAGATGTATGATGTGATGTATATATGATATCAGCCTTGATTGTGGATTTATAGGATTGATCTTTTTAACTTGGTAGATATTATAACTTATTAGAACTCAACATGGCAAGTGTCCCAAGTCAGTTAGGAAAATAACACTAGCCAGCCAAGGAAACTCAGTAAACCTTAATAGCCTCCAATGCCTAAGCACCCAGCAAAAGCGCCTAGGTGCTTGCCTTCTATGATCCCAACACCACGGCGCCTTCTTTTTCGTGTTCAGCGCTTGACAACCTTCGGCGCGCTTTGCGTTTGCCGCATACCGCTTAACGCCTGCGTGCCCATTTGCGTTGTCTACTAATTGCATGCTCACGCTCATAATAGCATAGCGAAATGCGCTAAGCGCGTTTTGCTCTTGATTCTTGTTGATGGTTGCAAATTCCTGCCGCACGTTAAGCCACATTGTTGCCTTGCACGCTTTGTGCATGATGTCTACCGCACAAAGTCGCTCACTACTACCCATTGTCGCACTCTGCTGTACTTTTACGCACTTTGATGTATACCTAGCCATAGTCCACCAAGATTAAACTCACTTAGCATCAATTTCCATTCCACTTCATTTTCCTACACAAACACAATAGAACTCACAAAAAGAAATAGAAAATACTCAAGTAATCCTAGTTTCGTCAAACTAGACTTATTCAATTCGTAGGTATAAAACCCGATCATCATGGAGAATTGAAGATTTCACTGAACTAGAGCCAGAACTGGAAGAACTCGGACATGATGGAACAAGAAATGATGTTCCAATAGGAAGTATGAGAGCAAGAGATCACACCTAAGACCTTATTATTGGGGATTCCAATGCAAGAATCAGAACTAAGTCTGCAACTCAGAACGAATGTTTCTTCCAAAGCTTTCTCTCTCAGATAGAGCCTAAAAAGATTTTAGAAGACTTGGAATATTCAAGTTGGATCAAAGCTATGTAAGAAGAGATGAATCAGTTTGAAAGAAACAGAGTTTGGAGGTTAGTCCCAAGACCTTAAGATCATCCAGTCATATACTTAGAAATAAGATGGATGAAGAAGGGGTGATCACAAGGAATAAAGGAATATTAGTGGCCAAAGGATATTCTTAAGAAGAAGGAATCGATTATGATGATACCTTTGCTCCTATTGCAATATTGGAAACCATAAGAATGTTCCTTGCATATACTGCCCATATAAAGTTCAAGATTTTTCAAATGGATGTCAAGAGTGCTTTTTTGAATGGAGAACTTCGGGAAGAAGTTTATGTTGAACAACCTCCAGGTTTTGTAAATCCAACTCATCCTAACTATGTTTATAAATTACATAAGGTTTTATATAGATTAAAACAAGCACTTAAGGCATGATATGAAACTCTAACTAATTTTCTTATTGGAAAATGATTCACTAGAGGTAGGGTAGATACAAATTTATTTCTTAAGAAATAAGGATAAAACATTATTAGTAGAAATCTATGTATATAAATGATATTATATTTGGTTCTATTGATGAAAAAAATATGTGAGAAATTTGTCAAGCTTATGCAGAGAAAGTTCGAGATGTGCGTGATACTTAAACTTCTTCCTTGAACTACAAGTGAAGCAAATAGATGAAAGAATATTCATCAACCAAGCCAAGTTTATTAAAGACTTACTCAAGAAGTATGGCATGGAACCAATCACTCCCACGAAGACTCCAATGGCATCTGCAACCAAGCTTGATAAAGAAGAGGAAGGTAAAAGTATTGATAATACTCAATACATAGGTATGATCGGATCTCTCATCTACTTAACTACTAGCAGACCAGATATCATGTTTGTTACTTGTATTTGTACTAGATTTCAAGTTAATCCTAAGGAATCGCATTTAATAGCTATTAAAATGATTCTCAAATATCTTAAAGACACTCTACATTTGGGATTGTGGTATCCCAATGAGTCTCTCTTTGGTTTAATAGGGTATTCAGATATTGATTTTGCAGGATGCAAAATAGACAAGAAAACACTAGTGGTAAATGTTAACTGCTTGGGAACAACAGAATAGTCTCATGGTTTAGCAAGAAACATAACTCAGTATTAACTTTAACTACAGAAGCTGAGTATATTGCTACTGGTAGCTGTTGTGCTCAAATTCTTTGGATGAAGAATTAGCTAGCTGACTATGGGTTTGCGTTTAAATCTATTCCTATATATTGCAATAATACTAGTGTTATTGTTATCACTCATAATCCTGTCATGCATTCTAGGACTAAACATATAGACATCAGATACCATTTTATTAGATATCATGTTCAAAATGGAATTATATCTTTGCATTCCATATGAAAGTAGTATGCACACAAGTCAATCATATTTGATGATAAAGCATATACTTTGTAACAAGCTAATTTATTTATTAATATAAGGCTTTAATTTATCTACATGGTGTTGTTTTATAATATGTGATAAACTCATAGTTTTGAACAATGCTTTTAGAATCATGATGATGATCATGCTAGTGAGATCTAAAATCTTATATAGCTCACAAACTAAAATTGTTCCCAATCATTCGATTACTAAAAGGGGGATTTGTAAATCCGGATAAATTGGTACATACGTTGCTTGCTCATTGGATGAGGATTATTGATCTCATGATCATTTGTGTGAAGACACTAAAGGAAGTATGTAAGTGCTTATTGGAGAATAAGTTCACTGAATGTCGTTCACTAAGGAATACCTAATTGAGTTTTACTTACATGTTAATAGGAATTCCTGTAGTGATAGTAGTTAAAGTGATCCTTAGACTTGAGATCATCATAGTATCTTGTGTATGATGAGTTATGCTTTGACATGTCCCTTAAGACCCTTAGGGTATATCAAAGGGTATGCTTGAGTGTAATAAGTTGTACATGGAGATAATGAATGATCAACAAAGAATCTACCATCTCTAGTAAAAGGAGAAAATGTCATATGTGATTCGATAAATAACAACCCAGTAGTCCTTGGCTATGTCAGAATGAAATTAGATAGGAGTTTCTAATTTGCATTATTTGGAGTTGTGCAATTAAGAATCGAAATACATATAAGACTTGACATTAATTTCATGTCTTATATTTAATTGGGATATTGTATGGTGGAAGGATTGAATTGTTCGGTAACTACTTACTCTAAGTTTTTTTTATGATTAATGTTGAAACCTATATTATCTGGAAAGCCGTTGATCACTTAGGAGGCTTATCCTTATTGTAGAATAAATATTATTTATTTAAAAAGAATTAAATAGTTTAATTTATTTATTTAAATAAGATTAGAATTATTCTAATTGATTTATTCACAACCGGTTTAATATGGAGAATCTAAAGGGTCACACCATAAAAGAAATATATTTATTTAAGAAGTAAATGTCATAATCATAATAATAAGTTAAGTGTATTTAATTTAATCTATGGTGATAGAATAAATTAAATAGCTTAATATTTATTATTTTAGAAATATTAAATATAAATTAATAAGATGAGTCTTATTATTATTATTACTATTATTATTATTATTTAATTCCTACAGGAGTTTGGAAATTAATTAATAAAATTACTCTTATTTATTCATAATTAGATTAGGAGCCTAATTAATTAAAGGAGTTTAATTAATTAAAATAAAACCCTATTCCTAAATAGTTTAGGAGGGTTCCCTACATCTATAAATAAGAGGAGTCTTATTATGGATTAAAGTTATGCACTTTATTCTAAGAGTTAGGAGAGTACACATTCTATAAAGATATAATTAGGGTTTTTCCAAACACCCATCTTCATGAATACTTGTTCTTCCTTGGTGGATTACCTCTAGAGGCCAAAGACTTGGGTGGCTAACGTTGATCACGGAAGGAATCAAACCCGGTGGATTCAAGTTGAACGTGAAAAGGAATTTGAGATAAACTCGTACCTAAGGAAGCTAGTTTCTACAAGGGTATGAATATGATCTCCATCTCTTTTCATCTAAATAATAATTGTGTATAAAGGATGATCCGGGTATATTGTTTGTCAAATTTTAAAACTCTGATTTTTCACTCTTCCGCTTTATGTATGTAATTTGTTACATGATCATGGATATTACAAACCTAACACCATCTCTACATAAAATCAATTAGTTGATGTTTTACCAAACCATTAGATGAATCCAAATTTAAAAAGTTAATAGGTGAATTAGGAATGTTAAACTTACATTCTTATTATACTTTGGAGAAAACTAACTTTCCAGGAAGAAATCCTAGAACTAACAAGTAAAGTAAAGTTTGTAGAGTGTTTCGCAGAGTGAAGAAGTTCGTAGAGTGCTTCGCATAGTGAAGAAGTTCACAGAGTGATTAGTAGAGTCGGGAGGTATTGTAGAGTAATAATGCCCTACAAAAGTAAGCTCTACAATATCCATCATATCCCTGAGAAGATAAGGAAAAGTTATAGTGTGTGCACAACAAATCCAGATCAAGTGAGTGTGACGAGGGATGATATTGTCTCTCTATCTCAATTGGTCAAACAAAAGGGTTAGAAAGATAAGAGATTAAGGAAGACCACTGTTCAGCCTCCTCCCAAGATAACTCGAGAACATGCTGAGGAGTTTTGTGAAGGGATTGTCAAACATGATATTGAGGGTACTGCCAAAGAAGGTTTATCCATTGCTGAATGGGATAAGAAACAAATAAAGAAGGAAAGATCTGTTAAGATAGAAAAATTTTGCAGAATTATTTAAGTAGAAGATTATGTATTTGTCGAGTCGATCTTAGAGCCTTCCAACTCTTTAATCGTAGAGCCTAAAGAAGTAGCAGATGATGATGAGATGGTTGGGAAGGCTTTTGAGCCCGAGCCAATGAATGTTGAAGAGACAGTTGAGATGGTTGATATGCTGAAGCCACATCAAGAGAATGAAATGACGACTATGAAGGTATCTAATCCTGAGCCAAAGAAGATGAAATTAATAAAGAAGTTTGAGAAGACGATGAAGAAAGGATCAAACTCAAAGAAGAAGAAAAAAACCCTAGAACTAGACAAATCAGTCGAAGCTACTTCTGAGGGGGAGACACCAATTTTAATTCCAGGCTCTTTGGTTGATTCCTTGGAGCTAACAAAGATTATTGAATCAGTCGTAGAGGACATCGGAAGAGAGCCAAGTCAACCTAGTTCTGAGTTTAACAATGTTAGAACTTAGTAGGAGAAATTTGAGGCTGAATTTGAAGATCTCCCACTCACTGAAGGAAGAGAAACAGAACCAATCAATTTGTAATTCTTGGGCCCTAGAGCTAGTGCTAATCTTGAATGGCTAGGAAGAAGCACTATTAACTTCCAAAGTAATAGTGACTTATTATTCTTCTTTTTTCTAATAATGCATTAGTTGAAGGTTCTTATACTAAAGGATCTAAGCTATATCACTTGGACACTCTCGTCTTAACCTAATGTTCAGGTGTTGTCTTAGAATTTCCCAAAGTCATCGAGTTTTCTAGAAGAACTATCTCTATTGGCACAACTTTTTCAGATATATACAATAAATTTGCATTCATTTCAAATTCTTAATTCTTTAAAATCTAACCCTCTTCTCGCAATGAAGTAATTGTAGAGTCCAAAACTATGAGTGTCAATTAATTGTTAAGTCAACATACTAACTCCCCGATCATAGAGTCTCAAAACCTTACGATAGAAACATAAATTCCTAACTCCCTGATCATAAAGTCTCAAAACCCTACGATAGAAGTACAAATTCCTAAATCTCCAATCGTAGAGTTCCAAAACATTACGATCAAAAAATAAAATACTCCCTCTCCAATACACATATCTTCTTCATATAATATCTCTCTAATCTACAAGTACTGAATTTATCAAGTTTCTCTCAGATAAGGTTTTCTCATTAAGCTCCTCATTACTAGAGTTTAAAAGTTTGTGATGCAGTTAATGGAATGCATTGATAATACAATGACACTTGTTCCTCATCAAAGAGAACGAGTTGAAGCAAAATTTCAAGAACCCAAAGACGATATTACACTTTCCAGGAGCTAAATGCAAGAACTTGTCAATATTTTCAAGCAACTCTTTAAGGAAGTAATACTCTACGAAGTGAAAGAGATGCTGACAAAAGCGGGAGAGGAGATGACCTCAGTAAACATCAATTATTCCTCCTAATCCTCCCTCTCAATATTCTTCTCACCTCAAGCCATTCTTCTAGGCTATGGTCAAACTCATGGACAATCAGTTTCCTCTTCAAGGGCAGGATGTGACACCCCCAAATCCGGGTACTTCATTCCTACAGAATTTGGTGCTCACTATCAAAATAATTACATCTAACTACCCATAATAAATGGTAAAACATTAAATAACTTAAACAATAATCTTTCCCATTAAAGGGTTACATCATCTCAAAAACAATCCCAGGTAAACTGACCTTAAATTATTACATTAGCTTGCGAAAAACATCATAAAATAAAACAAGTCTTATAACATAATGCATTTAAATAAATTCTAATAAGTCTTCAACACTTGGACATCTTGCCCTTTCCTTTTCTAGTAGATGGATCATCGACTCTTTCAACTTTAGCTGCAGTGTTAATTGCAAGAATGAGCAAACAATTGCTCACTGATATAAAAAGTAGTAATGATAACAACATGAGAGTGAACGACGAATGCTGAACAATAATGAACTTGTTCTACGAATCATAAATAGAAAACAAGTTCGAACTTTAATGAATGAGGGTCTTAAGACCACGAACTATGTCCCCGGTGATTAGGTATTACTACCCCAACCTTAACAGTCAATTAGACTATACAGACTCTACTTAACGTAGTTAGGGGGATCAGCCCTTTATACCATGTATTGTGCACAAACATCTCAACGTTAAACTTACAAAATCCTCTATGTTAGGGTAGTTCGTCTCAGTTTGAATTTAGAATTTCTGTACTAATGAAAGTTTGGCTCGAAACTAACTTATCAGTGGTTCTAGAATTTTAGAACACTATTCCACAACAGATTAGTTTAATCAATAAGAGTTTGCTTACTACTTCAAAGTTTAATGCAACAATATAGAATTGAACAAGGTTATCAAGATCAAAGATCGAATAACAACAATATATAATTGAGTAAATATGATATACATGCAAAATGCTATATTCAAAAGAGTTAGAACAATCTCCTTTGACTCGATGTATTAGAACAATATATGCTCTAAATAATATTAAGGAAAGTAAAACTTGCTCGATGTAACGAATTATGTTACAAGAGCTTGCACAATCATACAAAAGATGGATTAGCTTTGCTCAACTTTAACATAGAATTTAGAAACTTGTACAATGATAATTTAGGAATAAAAATCTTGCATTCTTATAAAGAGAATGAAGTTTGGAAAACTTGCTCAATAAAAGTTTAGGATAAGAAACTTGCCTTGTATGTAAGCTACACAAGTAATAATATTCGCCAATTACCCTAATATATCATTGAAATTGCAACAACAATTAGTTGCATGAATATTAGCTTTCGGGGTTTAAACCACCATTTAAGTCATAACCTTAGCTTAACTTCTAATCATGTTGCTTAATATCCTTAACGCATCTGAAATTACATTATAAACTAACATAACCTTATCATTTATCTTTAACTTTTAAAAACATCACATTTGGTTTCATTACATAACTTATTCAAATGATTACTTCAAATCTTCCCATTTTATACTACATCACATTACAATCTGATGTTGTAACCCATATTATGTTTTAACATCATTATCTTGCATGCTAAACTATATTAGACCCTTTTTATAACAACCTACAAACAAGCGACCTTCCTTCGCTTAGGCTCAGAACTGGCAGCAACAAGATGCTTCCATCGACAGCCTTGATGCAGATTTGCGAGAAGGCCTACTGTATAGATTCTGCTACACAAGATGAACACCCAATTCGACCCAAAACCACAGAAATTCATAACCCTAAACATCTAAAACTCTGTAATAACATAGTTAAGAATGTAATACATCATTCTAACCACATAAACATCACATATACACAAATTTAAAGAATCAAAACCATAATTTTCCAAATTCCTCCAATTTTTACACTTTTAGCGAAATCGATAGCCACGACTTCGTTTCTTACCCAAATGACATGATTCAAACTACGCCGCTTTCATTTCTTAACATACTAATATAATCCAACATAAATTTTTAGATTATTATACAAATTAAACATAAAATTTTGTACTTTCTTAAGCCATTTTTCATAAACATATACTGTTATTTCAACTTCTTCCTACAAACCCAATTTCAAATGTTTGATAATCAAGTATTACTCATATATGATGATTAACAGTTTATAAACCATATATACAAGTATATATATCAATCTAACGTAACTATAATTTACAGTGAATAATCACTAAGAAACCAAAAACCTAGACATTAGAAGGAATTTATACCTTAAATCCTTAATTGTTGGGAAGAAGAACAATAAGAACCTTGATACACCAACTCCTTAGCAAAATTCATAGAGAATTTCTCTCTTCCTCACAAACTCTCTTTTCTCTGCTCTTAGGCTTTGGAAGAACACGTGAAATAAAATAACCCAACTGATAATCGCGTTATCAGTTTTAAAAAACAAATAGGTGTCAGTTACAATAAGCCAAAGGCCACAAGGTCTTGTTTGGCTAAACACACCAATTCCCCCATACTAGTTTACTTTAATAGTATTATATTATATAGTTTTCACTTGTCACACTTAAGTTAATTTAAATAACTTATAATAGTAATTATAATTATTTTATTATAATTATATTTATGATTAATAGAAAATTATATATCTAATTTAATTAATAAATTAGACTTAAACCTAACTTTATTTAATTTACTTATTTTGTTAAATTTACACAAGTCATTTAATTTAATTATTTTCATTAAATTAAATCCTCAAATAATAAAATTACCATTCATTAATTTAGTTAGCATACATACTCAACTAAATTATTACATCACAATTCATCAAATATTTATTTTTCCTAATAAATAAATTATTAAAAATATATATTTAATTCAATAAATATTTAAATTAAATTACAAATTTCTCGATAGTTACACAGGATCATAGAGTGCAGTAACACCTACTGGCTCACTATTTCCATCCATTGACCGAGCTTTCATAAATAGAAATCTTCAAGGAGTTCATATTGAATTAGAAGAACAATTTAATATGCATGGACTTGGTCCTAGAGACTCAATAGAAGAAATCCATATAAGAGAAGTTGAAGGGAGAGAAAGCTACATAAAAAGGTGAGAAGTTGAGCGTAAAGATCCTCCGAGGAGTAATAGGGGGGTGATGTAAATAAATAGAGACTCAATAGAATAAATCAATATAAGAGAAGTTGAAGGGAGAGAAAGCTACATAAGAAGGTGAGAAGCTAAGTGTAGAGATCATCTGTGACGAACGACATTTTATAATTTAATTTTTAATATTTATTGAATTAAATAAATATTTTTCGATGATTTAATTAGTAGATTAAATAATTAATTGATAAAGTTGTGATAAATTAATTTAATTATATGTGTTATATTTATTAAATTAATGTGGAGAATTTTATTACTCAGATTATGTATTTATGCGAGCTTATTGAATTAAATGAAATATTTAATAAGCATAATGCTATTTTAATTGATTTAATAATTAATTAGAGATTTAATAATTTAACATAATTAATAAAAGAGAAAATTAATTATGTGACTATGTGAATTAATGAAAAATTATTATATTTTATTTAAATTAAAGTAAATAAGATATTTGATTTATTGTATAAATGGGTGTGACATTATTAAACTATAGTATAAAGGATTTATTAAATTAAATGGTTTTGAGCCATTTAAGGCTTGCCAAACGAGGCCTTAGTGGAGGTTAGGAGCAGTTAACCATTACTGGGTAACTGACCACCACTCTGCGCTCAATTATTTTATACGACGTCTTCTTTATTTTCATTTTTGCTAAGTCTGGAAGAAGCAATTCTCAGAGAGAAATTTTGTGAGAAACTCTGTGATTGAGAAGTATTTGAAAAAGGGTTGTCATCTCTACTCATCTACGCTTTGGGTAATTTCTCCAACCCATTTTTTATTTACGTCATTTAAAGTTTCATAAAATGGCTTTCAAACTATCTGTTAAAATCTCTGTAGTTGGAAAGGATAATGATTATGTGTTTATGTATGTAATAAGATGTCATCATATCATGTTTTACTATATATATCGTATATCCATATCATCAGTTTCATAAAATATATGTCGTAGATTACAGATAATGAAAATATGGCCCAAATGGCCTTACATACCAAATTTAACACGATAATCATAAGTTGTATTATAAATTACATATATATGTGTTAATATGTTAACGTAGTATGTTTCTACTATGTTGTATGAACCATAGCATCAATTTCATAAAAAAAAATAGGTCATATATATACTTTCTCCAATTTATAAAGTACAAAA
Organism: Panax ginseng; assembly: GCA_020205605.1. Taxonomy (NCBI): domain Eukaryota; kingdom Viridiplantae; phylum Streptophyta; class Magnoliopsida; order Apiales; family Araliaceae; genus Panax; species Panax ginseng. The sequence continues at coordinate 36,922,611 of CM035127.1, read as the reverse complement.
TATGACCATATGACCTTACGTACCAAATTTGATGCGTTAATCATATGTAGTATCATAAATTTATACTTGTATGTAATTATGTTTGATAAAACAAAGAGAACAAACTTCAAATGAACGGATTCGGTGTTATAACAAACCCGTAGTGTTGATTTTCATGTTTTTGTGTTTAAAAACTTCAAAAACATCAAGAACAGTAAATTACATGTTTTAATTCTACAATTTATGTGTTTTAACATGTTAAAATCATGCTAGAAGGGTTGAGTATTAGTTATATGTGTATGACAATGTTTGGCTATGTTTAAATTCGTGTAGAAATAATTTAATCGGAGGTTTTGGCCATGCTCGCAATTTTTGAATTACGTAATCTGGGCGGCTCACATGCATGCACACTTTCAGTCCACGCTTAAGGTTCACTGGGCCATGGCCAACATCACTGCCATGACACCAAGGGTCACGCCACAGCATTACAAATCGCGTTCAAAAATAGCCAGAAGAATAACAACAAAGGGCGTATAACGCCACTCTCAGAATGTCGAAATGAAAATTTTAAAGTGTTCAAGTCCATGAATGTGATAGTAACTTAATCTAATGAACAAAAAAATATGTTAGAAGTATAATGAGATGTTAAAATAGATTCTTAACATGTCAATAATGCATTTACGTGTAAATTAAATTATTAAACACATAGTTAACATATTGTTCGTGAAATGTATATTATGTGACAATAAGTGTGGTAATTTGACTAAGTTTAGTCATAACCAAAGTTTAGACAAAAGAATGAACTTATGATGACTAGTTACATTATAATTAACTGGAGTTGTAAATGGAAATGATATGTAGGATTAAATCAAAGAACTTGTATAATTAGCGTGTAATCTACGCACGAGGCAAGTTTTCTAACCCTACTTGCTATTGTTATTTCAAGTTTATAAACTTATATTGAGCATAATCTCCTTATATTGAATCAAGTTCAATTTGTCATATCAAACATTATTGATCTTTTCAAAGTATGATTTAGTTATACAATACTTATTCTATTGTATACCTCTTGAGATTATTATTCAATTTAAATATCAGTTATTGTTAAACCTTGTTAGACTAGCGAACCCTTATTAATTCGACTAGTCCATAGTTGATGAATGTTCTAAATTTCAGAACCCTTGTTGAATTTATCCAAACCAAACTTCCTTTGGTGCGGATTCGAATGTCAAATTGAGATGAACAACCCTATACAAGGGATTACTTATGCGTTAGCGTTAAGATATTGTGCATAGTATGGTACTAAGGGCTGATCCCCTAAGTACGAGAAGAAGAGTCCATAGTGTTATGACTGTTAAAGGTTTCAAGTGTATCCCTTGATAATCTAGGACATAGTTCAAAGTTTTATGACCCTTAGAAATCTTTTGATTCTTGTTATTCATTCTTGATTCAAAAGTTGAGTTTTATTTCAGAAGTCTTTGATTCACTCGCATGTTATTATATTGTTATTTCATTGTTATACTTATGGGCAATCGTGCTCACTCTTGCGTAATAATAACATTGCAGTTAAGAACGAAAGATCCGACGAGCCTTCTACTAGCAAAGGCAAGGGAAAGATTAACTAGTGATGAAGACTTGTTGTTTTATGTGTTAAATATATATATGTTAAGACTTATGTTGATGTTGTGTAAGACAATAAATTATTTATGTTTTCGCAGTTAAGATTTAAGGTTAGTATGACCTGGGATATTTGTACTTAATTCAGATGTTGTAACTCCTTAAGGAGAGGATTTATTCTATATATTTATGTTTTCATTTATTATGGGTAGATAGACATATGATGTTTGAATAGTGAACACCAAATCATGTAGAAATTTAAGTACTGGATTTGGGGGTGTCACATCCTCCAGGGAGTAATAGGGGGGATGAGGTAAATAAATAGATAAATATCTATGTTGTAAAAAAAAATCGAAAATTTTTATACTATAAAATTATTTTATTCATCAATAAATTCAATGTTTCTTTCTAGAAATACAGTTGCTCACTGTATATAAGTCATATTTAAATTCAAAGTGTTATATTATCTGCATCTTATAATTGATGATTTCTTGAAAATACTTGTTTTTTCATCATCAAATAGGGGAGATTGTTATGACAAATGCATATTTGATTTCATGATGAGAGAATGTATATTTGTACCCAGTATCTTTTGTGAAGTCCATATAATGAAATTATTGTAAAAGTTCTTAAATTAGAAGATTAAACTTGTTAGGTTGATCTATTTCGTTGAGTAAACTAAATGTATAGCTATAAGAAATTAATCAATCATAAAGCTTACTGAATGATCGTAGAGAATATTAATCAAGTTCGCAGACGTCTACTTCGAGATCGTAGAATCTCCTGAAAAATCGAAAAACAAATTGAAAATCATAGAGTCTTAATGATTAGGTTTTATACCTACGAATCTGGTACCAATTAACTGAATTTGTTGCTTAAACTTGTGTTTAGTAGTTACTTTTCATGCATTTTACTTCTATTTGGCAGGATACAAGTTTGTGAACTGAATTGGTGGCATTTGAGGATTAAATGATGAAATTTATGGCTTAAAGTGGAGGACTTAGAGGCTTGAGGATGCAACAGTGAAAGACCTGAGGAAATTGCAGCATTGTCATACAGCACGACTGTGCTCCCAAGTTGTTAGAAGTTGTCTGTCAAACAGCGCAGCCGCACCCATTACAAGCTTAGGGATAGTGCGGTCACGCCAGGTTAACTTTGACCAACTTTGACTTTAGACTTAAGTGATGCAATTGAGTTATAATTCACGTACTCTTTTCAGAATTTGATCAGGATTTCTAACAGACTTATAAATAGAACCTTTTGTTAGTTATTAGACATAATTATATATTAGAATATCTCTCTTTTAATTTTAAAAAAACCCTAGATTAGATTAAATTATTGGAGAATTAAAGCAAGGAGGCTAGCAGGGAGTTTCAAGACATAGACAGAGAAGAAAATCAAGATTGCTACAACAGTTTTTATTCTTCCTCTTTATCTTCTATTTGTATTCGTCATGCTATATTACTTGTGGATATTGGCTTTTAATTCAATGATTATGAACTAAATTTCTCTTTAAGGCTATAATGGATCTTATTGTCTAATTGTGATTGACATGCTTTTGGGTTAAGTTATAAAAAGTTATTCATGGGTTGTCTATTATGATTTGTACTGAATTGATTTATTGTTTGGCCAGTGATTACCGTGATAACTTATATGAAATTGAGAAACTGATTATGTCTAGATCTGATCATAATATCATGTGTTTATGTTTTCTGCATAATGTTGGAATTCATAATTTATGTTTAGGATAGAGATAAACATATGCAGCGCATGTAATCTTGAAAAGAACTTGTACTTTAAAAAAAATTAATTAAAATTCATGTAGAGATATAGTGGATTAGTTAATTAGAATGCTCCTCTTAATTCTATCATCTGAGGATTTAAGCTGATATCAGTATGATGCATTGAGAGATGATCATATTTACTTATGTTTTCTTGATTAACAATCCAGAATAATTAATTTTGTTTAATTGGAAGTGTGTTTGTGACACCCCCAAATCTCAGTACTTCATTACCTCAAGATTTGGTGTTCACGTAATCAAAACATTCATGATTTATAACTACCAATCATAAATAAAATTGAATAATAAACCTGTCCATACAGGAATTACATAAAATAATATCTCCCAGGTTATCTAACCTTTACAAACAATCATTCATGCGGAAAATTTAAATAAACTTCATTACATTCTTTAAACCAAAGTCTGATAATAAAACTATCAAAACTATTACAAGTCTTCAGTACTTGTTCATCTTTCCATTTTCTTTACTGGTGCTAGGTACGTCACCCTTTCCATCTTTAGCCGTAAGCATTTTACAGGCAAGAGTGAGGAAACAAAGCTCACTTGAAGTAACAATGAATAACTTTTACATTCTCTGCCCATTCAGGGGCTCAATAGAACTGAACAATAGGTCCTATTAACATCTTAAACATTCCTTGCCCATTTAGGGGCTCAATAGAACTAAATAATAAGTTCTAATAACATCTTAACATTCCTTGCCCATTCAGGGGCTCAATAGAACTGAATAATAGGTTCTATTAACATTTTAAACATTCACTAAGGGTCTAATGACCACGAACCTTGTCCACAGTTATAAGTAATCTTTCAACTTTAACTTTTACGGTCATACGACCATAATGACTTTAAGGTACTTAGGGGGATCAACCCTTCGTACATGTATTGTATACAAACATTTCAGCGTAAAGTACAAAACTAAGTGTAACCCCAATAAATAGGGTTGTTCATCTCAGTATTTTGAGTACAAGTCCGCCCCAAAGATAGTTTGGTTTGGATACACTTCAAGGCAATTTGGAATTCAACGGACATCAACTAAGGATTAGTTGAATAAAAGATAATAACACTATGTTATTGAATAATCCTGACTGAATAAATATTTCGTTCTGAGTTCATGTTTTAGGAATAATTCTAATAGCACAACAATTGAATAATCTATCATACCTTGCTTTGAACAATATTAAGCTAAGGTTATATCTTAAAATTTATTATCAAGCATGCACAATAAATAATACCTTGAACAATAAACTGATTCAACAGAATAACGATACTTGGATGCTAATATAACAAGTTTAGAGTTAGGAAAAACTTGCATATTCATAATAACTATCTCAACGAAAGTATGGAGATGGGAAGCTTGTATCATCATGAATAACTGGATACAATTAAGTTGCTTAATGGAAATACTTTACTCAATAAAGTGTAGCATATGAAATTTGCATAACGAAGCTTTAGGATTAGAAAACTTGTATAAACACAACTAACTCAACGAGAGTATGGAGTTAGAGAACTTGCCTTGCGTGTTGATTAAACCGTTATAATCCAAATCACAATTATCCTATATACATATGTTAACATGACATAATCAGTCAGTAACAACATACTATATCTCTACATCACGTATGCTTTGATTATAAATTGTATAATCAAATTCTATCCATTAAAACTAATAACAATATTTGTTAATTAGTAATTCCATGTTCACTCATAGTATTAATATACAATAATACAAAAATACATACTCAATATTAATCATATATCATTCTTTTTTAAAAAAATCAGACTTTTGTGCAAGACAAAAGTCGTTTCAAACTTTTACATTAAGTGGTATTTGCTTGTGCCTGAGGTGGCGCCTGGTGCAAGAAATATATAGGGACTCATTGTGGCTGTATTTGCCAAGTCCGGCTCGCTCTGCCGACTTGACTACTAATGAGAAATCTGGTGAGAAGTCTTGATTTTTGGCTAAAAGGCGCTAAAAATTGATATTTGAGCATAAATTTTTTGTTGGTAGCCAAACTCATAGAACCAAAACGAAGAACAGAGCCAAAGCTACTATCTTAAATTTGTAACAACAATTGACATCCAATAATATGTATAACTTCACAAAAATTACACATAAAAGTTATGAAGCATTTGTGTACAAATTTTACACAACTAAACAACAATATCAGAGAACTAATTCTTTGAAAACAATGTTTTCCTTTAAAACCAAACTTTTAAAACTCCATTGTTGATATCTTGATATCTAAAATACAGTGAACGTAGATCAAGAATTATAACAAACTTAATACTTTTGAAATACTATCATACAAACATATATTCCAATTTAAATATATAAAGTTAAATTCGCGTATTAGTTCACAATTTGTATAATCACATACCAATTTTGTTATTTTGCAAACATATGTTCATACATGTTTTTCACTGTAAAACCAAGTTCCTCTTTCTTTAACACGTAATTAGAATAAAATCTTATATACATGTTAAACATATAATCACCTATCAATATATGCTAGTATAACAATTACCAAAACATAGTTTACAAGAATTTTGTAAAAACTTATACACAGTGAAGTAGAAGAACACATACTATCAAATTCACAGTAAATATATGGCATAAAAGCATATATGGTTACATAAACATAATTTAAGATTATAAACACCTACCTTTTTGTTGATAAGAATACTTGTTAAACCTGTCGATGTCGGGATTTTTGGGTGCCCCTTTCCGTTACTTGTTCTTTGGTGTTCTCATTTTAGGTGAGATTTGTTTGAAAAATCAAGTGAAAAAGGTCCGACATGTATAATGTCGATGATGGGAGTGTTAAGAGTCGCCAGTTGGTTTTTTAAATGGTTGTACAAACACAACCGAGAAAAGGTTTGCACATTGACCTAGTGATGTGACACTGATATACGGGTCGGCGAAACCGAAATTCGTTTAGGGTCCGGGGACTTGGTTATCTTGAGGGAAGCCGTTAGGCACCCAGAACATCCGTCATTACCACGGTGACCGCCTCTTTTCAAGAAACTATTATCTGAGTGTGTGTGTGTGGGTCAATGTGCTATTATATGAAAGTTGTGCGAGGCCTCGTTGAACCTATATATAGGATTTGAATTTATGTAAAAATTAGGTTTTTAGCAAGATAGCGGTGATGATGTTTTATAAAGAGGTTTTCAAACCTTGATGCTCAATAGGAATTGAGGCCTTTTATACTCCCATTTTATTAAGTGATCAATTTGGATTGATTTTATTTTGTGGATCTGAGGCATCCATATGAAAATAATATACAAAAATAATGCCGAGCTTCACCGTCAAGTATGGAAACCATCGAGGAAATTTAGACATCGTAGGATAATTTACAAAGTCGCTACAATTTGAAAAATGTACATCATGGGAACCAGAATCTAGATCAATGGGATGAATCTGTGATCACATGATTCTAAGCGCATGAATCTTTTAATTTGTATGAAAGCGATGGCGGTATATATATAAAAGCGGTAAATATATATATATCTGATTTGGATCACCAACCACGAAGCACCTCCATGGGGATCGAAATGTAAATAAAGTCATTAAAAGCTATCAAGCGCCATGAAGAGAACTCGGTAGGAACGAATATATATATATATATATATATATATATATATATATATATATATATATATATATATATATAAAAGCGAGTAAACGCACTGCATCAAGTTCTAGGCTCATCGAACAAAGTCCGACACAGTTGAGTATATATATATATATATATATATATATATATATATATATATATATATATATATATATATATATATATAGCGAATAAGCATATACTGCATAGATGTACAGGCTCATCGAACAAAGTCAAGCCAGACAGGTTAATATATATAACTATATATATATATTAAAGCGATGGCGCTCGGGCATCAAGTTCAGGCTCAATCGAGACATAACTCGATAATGTTAGTCAATATATATATAAATATATGTATATATAATATATATATATACAGACTGGGATGAAACTATGGACCGAAGTCTGGGCAAAAACAAGCAACACGACTCTCAACGTGTAGAAGGGTGTGTGCAAAGATGAAGAGAAAGAATCTAAAGTGTGTGAGAAGGCTTACAGTTGACTGCTAAAAAAGGCTTCTATATCTTTAGAGTTGGTAAACACTGGGATTTTGTGGGTACAAAAGAGGCTATATATGAGCTCACAGGTGTTTAAAAGTGGGAAAATACACTGTATGGCGAGTGCATAACAAATTGTGCAGGGTTTCCCCGTCTTTTTTCTCTTAAAAATTAGCACCCCAAGCCCTCTATTTATAGGCAATATGAGCCGCAGGTGTACCAGAGGCGGGTCGAGTCAGCCCGGCTTTGTCGGGTCTGGTCGTCTCAAAGTACGTGCACTCAGGCACTATAATGTCCACTTGGATTTTGAGAAGTGCAATCCGAGCATCCATTTTGAGGTATTTAGGACCTATTTCGGACTTCCGTTGTCGAGAGTTGTACGATGGCATGGGATTAGAGTTTGTACGAAGTCATTGAAGATGGGACGATGCCCTCCGGTCTTCAAGCCTTAACTTTCATCCGTTACCTCGCACAATAGTCACTCAGGATTGGTTAGCCTTGTGGGACATCGTTGCGTAGAGACGTGATGTGGCATCATTTTGGACGTGATGACGATGTTTCCCCTCACCGGTGTTATCACCGGATTAGGCTGATAAAGCAGACGTTGCTCAGACTTCGCTGAGATTTGATTGCTGCATTTGTTGAAGGTCCTCATTGTCATCTTTGAGGTGTGCCTGTCTTCCCGATGTTATTGTCGGGTTGGTAGAGTGTATCTCGTTGTGAGTACCGAGATTGAAGCTGATGACATTTGAAACAAGCATTTCCGGGGTTATCTCCGAAACTGCATTCCTTGGGGTTATCACTAAGGTTGGTGACTATTCCCATGGTTGGGACTGAGACTGGATACCTCGGGGCCATCCCTGAGATTAATCGATCTTCTTCAGTGTGAGTTCCGGTATTGTGTCTTCAGGTCTCGGGGTTACATACGAGGGTGAAATTGTTACTCCCAAATTGCGATCCGGGGTTGATGCTGCACTTCCGGTAGTATCCGATATGAATTTGGATTGTCTTTCAAGGTTCTCTCTTAAAAGACGAATATGTCCTCCTGCAATGTTAGTGACAGTAGTACAAAAATTTTTGAGTGTCTACAGATGCCCCTCTTTATCATACTCATACATGGCGATGCATTGGTAGGATAAAGAATCCTAGACACTTGAAATGCAACAAGATAAACATGGTGCTAAGGATAGAAACATGATGCAAATGTATGATGCATGTGTACGAGGTTGTTGAACAACATGCTGGGGATGATTACGGGATCCCTGTTGCTTCAACTGGGGATTGGCAATACTGACCAGATTTGACGTGCAAGCCGAATCTGTTAGGATGTTGATGTTGGAGTTATCACCAAATTCCTGTGTTCTTGATAACGACTTGGTCCTGAAGGGGTACCTCTTATGTGTAAGAGATCTGTGGTGATAAAGCTTGATCTATTTGAGGATGTGTATAACATATTCCATCATCTATCCTCTTTGATAATGTTGACCGCTCCTGGTTAGTATCGCTAGAATATGTCACGATTAGTTAGATTTCTCGCCAACAACAAATCTTTATGTCGAGGATGCGACCTTCGTTGACGTGTGAATCAACGGCTGAAACATCCTGTGGGATATACTGTCAAGGTTGCTTGACCTTCGCTGATGTGTGAATCAACGGCTGAAACTCTGTGAGGAGATTGTCAAGGTTGCTTGACCTTCGATGATGTGTAAATCAACGGAGCATTGCGTTGTGACCCCCGCCAGGGATCGGCTGGGGAATATGAGTAGCTGGGTATGAGAACCTCAAACAGCTCTATAGCTATGATAGGTTTAATCGTTATCGGCTGAAATGACGTCAAGGTTGCTTGATCTTCGTTGATATGTGTGTCAACGGCTGAGCATGCGTTGCTACTCCCGCCAAAGATATACGTTATTACCCCCGTCAGGGATCTACTGGGGATGCATGAGTACGTACGCAACTACCAAACGGTTCTCAACGCTTCGATGGGTTTACCTGCCATCGGCTGAAATAATGTCAAGGCTGCTTGAACTTCATTGATAGAATTATCAATAGATGAACGTGTTGTAACCCCCACCGGGGATCTACGTTGTAACCCCCGTCGGGGACTCATGTTGTAACCCCCGTCGGGGACTCACGTTGTAACCCCCGTCGGGGACTCACGTTGTAACCCCCATCGGGGACCTACGTTGTAACCCCGTCGAGACCTACGTTATAACCCCATCGAGGACTCACGTGAAATAACGACACGGAGTCGTGACATCGGACCTATATAAGGTATTGCCGTATGTGATTTGTGACAACTGAGGTCATCGGCAGAGTATACCTTGTGTTCAGGCGACTACCAATGAGTGATGTATAGATTCAAGGTCTCATATGAGAAGACCAGGATTGCATGCGTTTTTGCTCAATCGCGTGGTATTTTTATTCTCGATTTGACCTTTCTAGCCCTTAAAAACTCCGTTTCAACTCGAACTGGACCGAGCCGGAGGGGTGGGACCCACATAAAGGAGCCACAGGTGCACCTGCTGCAGCCGCAGATGAGTCTGTGGCCAGGCGTGGATGATAAATCCCAGTAAGCTTTTCTTCACAAGTCACTTTCAACTTGTTTCTCTTTAGAAAAACCGCAAGCCATCTTCAGATCCACTGAGTTCGGGCTGCTTTCTGCAAATTCTGTCACCGTACAAGTGTTCTACACTATCCTGGTAACGTATGCATGTATTTTTTCCATTTTCTATCCGTTGATATTGCACGAAATGCATCTAAACACATAGTAGTGATTATGTATGCACAAATGACTTGATAAAAAATATTCAACATAGTAAATGTTAGTATTAAACCATGCTGAACATAATGATGTAAAAAAATTTGACCTTTGAGACAGTCAAATTGGCACCCTTTTCTGCTATTTTTTGTCCTATTTGAGGTCCAATGAGCAAAAGGTAGAAAGGCAAAATACTCCTAGCATTGAGGTTGGCCTTATGCATGATAATTTTGATTTTTAATGCATATATTAGGTATATGACTTTGGGGACGGGGTGTCTTTCTTGAATGGACACCTAGACATGCCTGTGTGCATGGGGATAGTCCTATTTTCAAAGGGGACTATGGCAAAAATTTTCCAAATGTAGGCCAATGGTAGTCATGCATTCTAACTCTATTATATGTTAAAGTAAATGCATGCATGCATATAGTCATATAATGCATTTTAGAAAGCTCAGTGTAAGGAAATACCACACCTTTTACGAGGTGATTTGGAGACTTGTTGTCCGGATATTATGGATCTGGATCATTTGGCAGATTCTATGGGGACCGCTTCTGGCGTACGGCGGAGGGCTTCTGAAGTGCCTCATCCCCGTTCTATCAGACAGCCTCGTCGGTTGGTGGAGGCTGTGATTCGTCCTGTCTAGGTAGATGTTCCAGATGTCGAGGATGAGGAGGTGGATATTGAGGATCCCGCTCTTGCTACACATATCCCTTGTAGGGAGCTTCCGAGCATCCAGGTGGTGAACCCAGAGTTGCTGGGTGATTTGGGTAGACACCCATCGATGTACTTACATGTTAAAGAGGTATGACGTTAGACTTTATCTTCCTTCTTTCTTATTGATGAGGATTGAAAGGGTTCTGATGTTGATCTACTTTTCATGAAGGTTCCAGGTTTTACAAAGCCTCGAGGGAACTGGTTTAGCATCCACTCCATGTACCAGGCGCTTCATCCTGATTATAGAGCAGTAGTGCATGAGTGAGGATTTGAGGCATTTTTCTCCATCCTTCCCCGTCGTTGTCCCTGGGGTTACCTCAGGGCATTGTCGAGCGATGGTTTCATCGGACTCGATCACTCCCACTTTTGGATTGCGAGGTGATGATGACGCCTATGGATTGGCGATTTATCACAGGTACGGAGTTTGGAGGGGAGCCAGTGCCTTGCATGGCGAATATCACCCCTACTGCCGTCCGATCCTTATTAGGAGTTCCGGCGGGGGCGCTCAAAGGCAGGACTGTACGTTCAGGTCCTTTGAGCGTAGATGTTATGAGCGGGCTATTGAGTGAGCCCATGCCTGATGATGTTAGGATCAAGGATCGCGTTTTGCAGCGATTGTTCCTGATGATCATTCGAGGCTGCTACATAGCAGATAACTCTTCCATGGTATCTTTCACTTTGGTTAGCGCCACACGTGATGTGGACCGTATAAGAGAGTATGACTAGGGCTCTAACACCTTTGCATATTTCCTCCGGGGCATGCGTCTGCGCTCACAGGGTTTGACCGAGGCTTGGCTAGGATTTTACCCATTTCTACTGGTGAGTATTTCTCTTGTCTTTTTCCATTCACAAGTTAAGAGCGTTTACTAATAGCAGATGTTTTGCCATTGTGTTGGCAGTTTTGGGCCTATGAGAGGCTTCCATGTTTGCGTCCCATGAGTGTGTTAGGCTTAGATACCTATCTACGAGGACGATGATGGCACCATTCTATTTTGCCAGAGGTCCTTGTATCTGAGGGCTTCACTCCTGCCAGGTATCTGTTGGAGTTCTTGTGGCGGGTACCATTACGTGGATTCCCTATTCAGGGGAGCATTTGACCATCGGCTTTGAGGATGGACATCCGACCAGAGTCGAGTATTTGATCTCTACCAGGAGAGTTCCTCTCTTCACTGATGGAGGCTGGGAGCTCTATTTAGGAGAGCGTGCTATTAGGAGCACCACAGGGGAGATTCGCATACCGATCTTGCCTCCTGTCAGGCGTCATTGGCCTGTATCACAATCACCCGCCACTAATATTCCATTGTTGTGAGTTGACGATTTTGATTTATCTGAGGGTCCATGTACTCAGGAGATATTCCAGCCCTGGTGGCTCCATCGCACTATTGGGGCCCAGTCCCGTGCCACACAGTTTATGGGGGACATGGTTCCAGGATCTTTGATGATGATGGATTGGGTGGCTTGTGTCCGAGCTCCGACTCATCTGACCCAGATTGATAGCTTAACCCGTTAGTTGGATCAGACACACATATTTATTCGGCATTTGGGCAGAGATCCAGCAGAGGTGGAGTCATTTGTTCCTTCTAGCTCAGGTGTTAACCCTTCAGACGACCCATTTGGTTTTGCCGGCGTAGATCCTCCTTTTTATAGGCCTGACATCCCTGTTGATAGAGATCCAGTGACTCAGGAGGAGTTACATCAGGTGGACAGGATTGAGGATGTGGAGATCGAGACCCTGATCTTCTTCTGATGTGTATTCTTGTTATATCTTTTGATAGGCCTCTGTTAGATATTGGGTGGCTATTCCCCATTCTCGTTATATCTTTTGATAGGCCTCTATTAGTAGTAGGGCGTCTGTGCCCCATTTTCATGTATTTGTAGCTGTATAGAGCTGATATATTTAGATGATGATATATTTAGGAATATATACACCGTTTTTCATTCCCTATATCATATTGCAATCCATTATCTGTTATGCATGTATCATGTTATGCATATATATGTATGTCCAGAGATATTCGGCATTGACCCCTGGATGGTCTTATGACACAGCCCACACAGATGTCTTCTTCGACAGTTACTCGTATAGATCATACCCCACCGTCAGTGGTGGTATTGGGTATGCGATCGTGGTACGATAACATGTCACCACCAGATAGGGTATTTGTAGATGCATTCTTTATGACATACTGGCATGACCCTTTTGGTATTTCGGGTTCGCCGAGATTCGTGGACGGGATGATAGAGCATTGGCTACCTGATAGGCATGTATTCCATTTTGGCACCCATGAGTTGATCTTATTCTGGAGGAGTATGCCCGTTTGACGATGCTGCCCTTAGACAGACCCTGTGTGCACATGTCTTTAGGAGACATGAGTAGACGATTCATAACTCTCACATGATTGGTAGCGAGTGGTGCGAGGATGGTGACATCCGCCGCGTGATCTCTCAGCGTTTTTTGTATGACAGATTTGGTGCGGAGGATAGCTACTCATGACATTCGGGGGATTTCACCGTGTCGAAGGATCATTGGCGTTTGGCCAGAGTTGATGTACTGATGCTATGTGTACTGTCATACGTGTATATGCCACGGTATATGGATGAGATAGATATAGGCGTTATCATGGCCGTGAGAGCTCTCAGGGAGGGTCGTACCATTGTACCTATGATCGTGGCGAGAGACCTGCGATCGACATCCTGCTCACTGCTGATGCTTATATGTCGGGAGCTTGTTTCTTTGGGAGTTCGATCATCTTTGTATGTGTGGTTTATGTCACACTTATGGCCGGTTGGCACCCTTAGGCGACATGGGTATTGCTTTTCCCATGATGTGGCTATGTCATACTCCTTTCGATCTTGAGTGTATAGATGCTCGATCTGTTCGCATTTTGGCGGAGATATCGAGATCCATTTAGCATATTGTTGTGCTGGGGTTTTCTCACCATCTGACTTCATTACTCATGCTCAAGGCATGGATTTCCTCCCTTTGGGCGGCTTGAGGGGTGTGACTACTTATCACCCATTGGCCATCTTTGTCATGATTCGACTAGTTCGAGATTTTCATCCTTTCAAGAAGCGGCGGTCAACATTCATCTTCTCGATACCTCTCGGTAGAGGACCGATCTCGTGTATACGCTTCTTTGGGATCGGCATGAAGCTAGTCGCTTTCCGCCCGGTCTTCCGGTTACTCGCATGGATGGAGCGGAGGTTTTATCGGTTGCGGCGATATTTGCGATACCGGAGATTGAGTTAGACGATGTAGAGCCTATGGAGGACATTGATACCTACATCGAGGAGGGTACCGCTGTTGGGTTACCAGCGTTTCTTCTGGATTCTCCTAGTACCAGTACTTTTGTGATTGACCTCGACACGATTGCTTAGCAAGCGAGTCTTCATCGATGACCTTTGAGAGATATCGATTCGATCTATGATGTCGACTGCTCTTGATGTGAGGGACGCCGCCCTATTAGAGAGAGATGAGGCATTGGCTCGCAGAGATGCCGCCGTCGCTGAGCGTGATGAGGCTAGACCAGACAGAGACGAAGTGATAGTTGAGCGGGATAGTGCTATATCTGCCCGGGATGTGGTACATCACGAGATAATCTGCAATGAGATCCCTTACCACTTTGGTATGATCACGGAGAGATGGCGGTTATATCGATGAGCATATGGTCACGTCATGCGGTGGCTTCTGAATCTGTTGGGTCGTGTGGATATTCTTATCCAGGAGACTACAGCTTTATCTCCTTCATCTAAGAGGGATGCCATGTTGGTCTTGCTAGGTCGCATGTACCCTGATTCGTAGATGAACTTGTATTTACCGCATGACTAAGCTTAGCCATTTTGTCATCGTATACGATTCACATTGTATATATATCAAACAACATTATATATGAGAGGGAAATATAATTTTGGATCACTTCCCTTTTAGATATGCCTTGCTATTTGCTTGATATTTTGCCTGCAGCTTTAGGGCTTGTGATCTTGATGTATTCTGCCTTCCTCCTAGATGGATGGACATTGAGTTATCTCTGGATAGTTCAAAACGGATCATTGATCTATGTGTATCCTTACCATCTTTGGTGTCTTGGGACTTATCTCTGAATGGAGATGTGGAGAGGAGCGTGGCTTTCTTCTCTGAGATTGACCGCACCACAGATAGTCGCCAGTACTTCTATTTAGGAGAAGCCTAGTTAATTCCACCTCTTATGGTTTAGTGTTGCTCTTTGAGGTATGTGCATGGCTTAGATGGTCATAGAATCTCCTATTTGGGAGGAGTTCAAGTAATTCCATCCCTTTGTGCGAAGATAGAATGAAATGTAATGGATTGAAGAGAATCCCAATACAGATTGACAATGGTTTGTGGTTTTTGGTAGGGGTGAGACCGCACCATGAATGGCTGCATCGTACTCTATTGAAGAGGAGATCAGTCTGCGAAGTTTGAACACAGTAAGAGGTTCAATCTTCATATATGGTCGATATGGTGTAGGAATGTTTTGGTTGTTTTTGTTTTTGTAAGGAGAAGAGGGTAGAAATGTTTTTATTGTTTTTGTTTTATTGCTACCGGGACATATGAAATGGTTGCCTACGTACTCCTATTGAAGAGGAGATCAGGTCGACATAGTTCGCCCCTCAAGGCAAGAAGAAAAGCGTAATCCCATGTGCAGGTCAGAGTGCGGGGAGGAAAAAGTTTAATCCTAGGTTGAGGATAAACTGTAGGTACGAGAAGTTTGATCCCAGGTAAGGGTAGCCAAACTGCAACCGCAAGAGGTTCAATCCGCGGTGGGATGACCTAAGTTGTATGAGTCTGAAAGGAGAAAGCCGACTGGCGGCTTGAAGAAAGTACGTTCCACGAGGGGCAAAGTGTAGATAAGTTGTATGTAGTAAAGGGTTAAAGAAGCTGGAATGGTGGTGACTGATGATGATGCACTGTGGTGTTTCTTTGGTTACTTGAGGACATAATACCGTTTCACGGTGTCTGAGTTGATGAGTTATGGAAATTCATCGCCGTCCATTTGTTGCAATCTGAGAGCTCTTCCTGTCAATACTTCCTTGACAATAAGCGGGCCTTCCAGTTAGGGCGAATTTTCCTTTAGCTTTGATCTTGGTTGTCAAGAATTTTCTTCAAAACCAAGTCATGTTGTTTAAACTGCCATAGCCGGACTTTTTTGTTGTAGGATCTGGCGATCCTTTGCTGATATAACTGACCATGAAAGATAGCCGCGGTTCACCTTTCGTCTATTAGAGACAAGTGGTGATACCTGTCTTGTACCCATTGGTCTTCATCTAGCTGAGCGTCTATCAACACTCTGAGAGATTCCATCTCAACCTCTATGGGGAGCACTACTTCCATCCCATAGGTTAAAGCGTAGGGGGTTGCCCCAGTTGAAGTGCGCATGGAGGTTCTGTAGGCTAACAGAGTAAGAGGCAATAGGTCAGGCCAATCTTTGTGGTTGGCGGACATCTTTTGCATAATCTTCTTGATATTTTTGTTAGCTGCTTCAACAGCACTGTTCATCTTCGGACGATAGATGACATAGTTAAGATGTTTGATGTGGAACTTATTGCATAATTCCTACATCATTTTGTTGTTGAGGTTTTTTGCATTGTCTGACACAATCACCTCTGGTTGTCCATATCGACAAATGACATTATTTCTGATGAAAGCAATGATTACTTCTTTAGTGACCCTGGGGAAGGAGGCTGCTTCTACCCACTTGGTGAAGTAGTCGATCATGGTGAAGATAAACCGATGACCATTACTGGCTTTAGGCTCGATGGGCCTGATAACATCCATTCCCCACATTGAGAAGGGCCAAGGTGAACTCATAATTTGGAGTTCCCGTGGAAGGCCGTGTATAGCATTCCCATGAATCTGGCACTGATAGCATCGTTTGACGTGGTCATTGCAATCAGCCTTGAGAGATAGTCAATAGTGTCCTGTTCTGAGGACTTTCTTGACAAGGAGGGGGCCACTCATGTGGGGGCCACAAACTCCGCCATGGATTTCATCCATAAGCCTTTGCACTTGATCTTTGTCTAGACACCTGAGGAGAGCTAGTCTTGCATCTCTTTTGTAGAGCGCATCTCCACTCAGGTAGAACTTCATAGCAAGTCGATGGATCCGCCTTTTCTCAGTCAGGCTAGCCTCAGCGGGTGTAGATCCATCTCGCAGATATTCCTTAATATGCTGATACCAAGGAGGTTGGATGGGAGGTAGCTCATCCGATACTTCTCTGATGTAATTCCCATAGGTTGGGGCCTTGTTCAGGGAAATTGTGACGCTTGGCAAGTGTTCCTTGTCTGATATGCGAATCAAGGAGGCCAAAGTTGCTAATGCATCCGCGAAATCATTCCTATTATGAGGAACATGTATAAAGGAAATTTCTTCGAATTCTAAAGCCATCTTCAAAACCTGCCGATGGTAAGGTAGCAAATGTAGTTCCTTGGTTTGATAGATTCTGGTGGGATTGTCTGATTATCAACTCCGAATCTTCCAGGACAGTTAATCGCCTGATGCCCATTGAACGGGCAAGTTTTAGCCCCATGAGAAAGCCTTCATACTCGGTATTTGTATTGTTGGTCTTGATAAAGCGTAATTTTTAATGACGGATCTTTGCTCCCGTGTCGAGATATGGAACCGCTCCGGCTCAGAACCTTCCATATTAACAGCTCCATCAAAATACATCCTCCATAATTGGCGCATATCGTGCTGATGGTGTTGTTGTACCGTCATTACTCCTTCATCGAGGAAATATGTCTCCAAGGGTTTGAAATCCCCTGAAGGTGCGATGGCCAGTTAATCCGCGATTCCTTGACCTTTGATGGACTTTTGAGTCACATATATGATGTCAAATTGTTATAGGATCAACTGCCATCTGGACAACCGGCAATTTAACATGTGTTTGTTGAACATGTACTTGAGAGGATCCACGCGGGATATGAGATGGGTTGTGTGACCATTGAGGTAATGTTGTAACCTCATGGCAGCCCATGCTAAAGCACAACATGTCTTTTCGATCAGAGCGTACTTGTGTTCACTGTTGCTGAACCTTTTGCTGAGTTAATAGATAGCTCGTTCTTGGCCTTTATCGTCTTTCTGTCCCAACATGCAGCCCATGGCATTGTCACTTACGGACAGATACATGAACAGGGGAATATCATCCCTGGGTGGTACCAAGACGGGATCTTTGAGTAGCTGTTTCTTGATTGTAAGGAATTCATTCTGACACTCATCATTCCATTTTATGGAGGAGTTCTTCTTTAATAGCTTGAAGATTGGCTCACAGGTTGCTGTGAGTTGGGAGATAAACCTGCTGATGAAGTTTATTCTTCCCAAAAATCCCCGTATTTTCTTCTCTATCTGAGGAATGGGAATTTCAGTGATGGCTTGGATTTTTTTAGGATCCAGCTCAATCCCTTTGTGGCTGACTAGAAATCCTAGCAACTTGCCTGATTTGACGCCAAAGGCGCACTTAGCTGGATTCAACTTCAAGTTGTACTTACGCAACCTGTTGAACAACTTTCTAAGATGGTCTATATGGTCATCCTCCTTCCGAGACTTGACAATGATGTCATCCATGTAGATCTCAATCTCTTTATATATTAAGTCGTGGAAAAGAGGCATCATAGCTCGTTGATAGGTAGCTCCGGCATTGATGAGGCCGAATGACAACCGTCTATAGAAAAAAGTTCCCCAAGGAGTGATGAAAGCAGTTTTCTCACGATCTTCCTCGGCAACCATGATCTGATGGTACCCCACAAAGCAATCAGCTAAGGAGTACATGTCGTATTGCATAGTATTGTCAATGAGAATGTGGATAAATGGCACGGGAAAGCTATCTTTTAAGCAAGCTTTATTCAAGTCCCGGTAATCCACACAAACTCGCACCTTCCCTCCGGGTTTAGGCACGGGTAAAATGTTGGATATCCACTCAGGATATGTAGACACCATGATGATGCCAGCCTGAAATTATTTCACAATTTCTTCTTTTACCTTTAAACTCCACTCAGGTTTCAATCGCCTGAGTTTCTGCTTGACTGGCTTAAATCACTCTTTAATGGGAAGGCGATGAAGGACAATGTCAGTGGACAAACCCACCATGTCTTCATGAGACCATGCAAACACGTCCTAGAATTGGGTCAATAGCGTAACCACGTCATTCCGTTGGTTTGGGGTAAGGTCTGAACCAATCTGGATTAACTTAGGGCTTTCTAAGGTTCCGAGATTGAAAGAAGTGGTTTGATCAAGGTTGGGTTTGGGTTTGTCTTTGACCCATTCTTGAATTTCTGGAGGCACCTCAATGTCATCCTGGATATCCATCAAAGCTGAATTCATCTCTACATCAAAGGTACAATCCTTGTATAGGAGAGGCATCATATCCGCAAGTACAGGCACATCTAAATTCAGAGTCCTGAAACAAAAATATGCTTTCACTTAGTATATATGAAATGCATTGATCATACATAATGTTAGCATATACTGGCAAAATAAACTTCTAATACTGTACAGAAAAGTAAGCAGTTATTATATCTACATGGCAGAAAGAGTTCTGCCCATTTTACCCTCGTCGACCAAAGCAAGGAATGTTGTTCCAATTGGCAAGGGTAAAGTCTGGGTGGACCGCAATGATGGAGGGATTGTCATCATCCTCCCTGTCCCGAATGATGGCCATTACATCTGGGAAATCATCGTCTGGGGTGTATCTGTTGGTATGTTCATCATGGAGGATGATGCGTATACCGGACATCATCCGTATGACGTCTTGTTTGATTCTTCATTCCTCTTCTTCCACTGCGGGATTTGGAACAAAGATTTCTTTTCCTTTCACCGGTACCGGCTTGGGAAATAACATAGCCATTACATTGGCTGACACCTTTACTAGAGGTTGTGTAGACTCAGAGTTTGAAGGCGAAGCCAAATGCCACATGGTTGAAGCTGAAAGAATCTGCTGATGCTTATGAGGATTCCTGTGACTAGAACTGGCAGAATAGCCTAGTCCAGCTTTCCCAACTTGCTTGGTTAATAAAATGGGGTACTTGATACCCTGGCCATCTTTACCCAACCCTTGTCCCGGTTTATGACCTAACGACATCATTTCTTGAGTAGCCGACATTACCTCGGCAGAAATTTTGGGTTCGGGCAATGGTGCTCCAATAGCATGGTATTGGGTGTTGCTTATTTCAAAGCATGGCGGTGGTTCCACATCCTCATTGGCATTGATGAATGGTATATCCCCATGCTGAGGAATCTCCGGTTCAGAGTTAACTATGACCAGGCTATTGGTGATGATGTATTTCAACTGTTGGTGAAGAGTGGAGGGGACTGCCCCAGCCATATGAATCCATGGTCGTCCCAGGAGCAGGTTGTATCCCGAATCTATCTTGAGCACATGGAAAGATACGCAAAATGTGTAAGGACCAATTTCGATTGGCAGCTCGATTACTCCGACCGAGTTACGGCGGGCTCCATCAAACGCTTTGATGATAGTATAGCTGCTCCGAATTCGGTTGAGATTGATGTTCATCTTCACCAAGGTAGCATATGGGCAGATATTCAGAAAGGAACCTCCATCTATTAGGACTCCTGCTACCATATATCTGGAGGACAAGACCGCAATGTGTAACGACTTGCAATGACCTGTCCCTTCGGGCGGTATGTCATCATCAGTGAAGGATATCACATTGTTATTGAAAATGTGATCAACCATATGTTGAAATTTTTCTGTATCCACTGATGTCGGGAGATAGGCTTCTTCTAGAACCTTTAGCAAGACCTTTCAGTGATTCTCAGAGGTTAGGACCAAGTCCAAAATTGATATTTGTTGTGGAGCTTCATTCAAGATTAAAACCACCGTAGCTTCATTATGATCCACAGCGCGGAGGAATTTTTCAACCTTCTCCATGGGTATTTTTTCCTTTGATTTGGTGGTGGGGTTCATCACCCGATGGGGAAGATACAATGGATTTTCCTTCGACACTGCAGCAGTGGTATGTGAGGTGGATTCTTCACCTTCTCCATAATTCCACGGAACCTTATGCAAGCTAACAATAGGATATTGTGCTCTGCATGGCAAGTTGATTGGCTCAGGAGTGGCCACTTTTAAAGGATTGTTACCTCCTTTGAGCTGAATTATCAGTGTTGTGAGTAAAGTATTAATTCCTTCAGCTTCAGTGGATATAACTGCTACCACACTTTTTCACTTAGTAGGGCCTGCATTATCACTTGCACGTAACACAGTGTCGTTATCTGCCAAGCGCAGTACACCACTATCGATTAGATTTTGAATAAGGTGGTGGAGTGCCCAGCATTCTTCTGTGCTGTGACCGCGAGACTGGGAGTGGTATTGGCACACTCCCTCAGAGTTGTACAGTCCCGAACGTGGGTTGATTGGAGGTAGAAGGGAACTGATCCTTCCTTCATTGATTAACATGTGAAGGATTTCCTCCATGGATTGGCCCAAATAGGTGAATTTCTGTTTGTTGGCGAAATCCCGACGGGCTTTGGCATTTGCTCTCTTTGTCACTTTGTCTTCCAACATTTCATTTTCTGAAAGTGACGAGGGAATATTCATGACAATAGGTAGGAGACTGGCATGCTCCTGGATGATTAACTGGCGAGTTACTTGATGCTGATAAGTCACTAGTTCTGCCAATTGCTCAATTTTTTTGCTGAGGGCTTTGATCTTTCGTTCCATTATGAATTGGAACTAGGCATAATCCCATCTATCATCACCGTCTTTGATGGTCTGGGAGGAATCACAGCTGAAGTTGGAACTCTGTCCACTGCTCTAATTAATAATGTTGACCTCTTCTTCTTTGTGTTGAGGAAGAGGGTTGTCTTGTACATGAGGCTGATCGGGTTTGGTGACTACGATCTCCCCATTGTCTATTAGGTCTTGGATCTTGTGTTTCAGGGCCCAACAATCCTGAGTATCATGTCCAGGTGCCCCGACATGATAAGCACATTTCCTAGCAGCATTGAAACCCCGTCCATTAGGGCTGGCTGGTGGAAGAAGATGCGTGATTTTCTTCTATGTTATTAGAAGATTTAAAACGTTCTCGAGGGTATCTCCTAAGGGTGTAAACACTTGATGGCGTTTGACTTCTCCACCTTTTGGTACTGGAGGGTTTGCAGACTGTGCTGGAAAGGGAGTGTAGTTTCTCCTTTGAATAGGCATGTTTTGATTGCCTTTTTGCCCCTGTAGTATCAGGAAAACATCTTCCTCTTTCTTTTTATGGACCCTCCGGGGATTGTTCCCATAATTTCTAGATTGGATGTGGTCTGCAATAGCTTTGAGTGCAGCAAGGTCTTGAATCTTTCCTGACTTCAATCCCATCTCAGCCATCTCCCCATGTTTAACCATTTCAGGAAACGGTTTGTCGATGCCAGCTAAAACTCTCTCATAGAAGGGAGCTTCTTGTATATCTATGAATGTCATGACCATTTCTGATTCTGTCATAGCAGGACTAACTTGGGCAGCCAGGCGTCTCCACCTTTGAGCATACTCTCTGAAAGACTCGTTAGACTGTTTCTTGATCTTGGTAATCTGATACCGATCAAGAGCCATATGAGTTTGGAAACTGTATTGAGTGAGGAAGGCATGTGCTAGCTCTTCCCAGCTATGAATTTTGGAGTTGTCTAATCTTGTGTACCACTTAAGCAGGCTTCTCAGTTAGACTCTTTTGGAATAATTGCATTACGAGTTTTCATCCTCTGCATAGGATCCCAGTTCTCCAATAAAGACTTTTAAATGTGTATAAGGATCCCCTAACCCGTCATATTTTTCAAAGTCAGGAGTTTTAAATTTTATGGATAGTGAACACCAGGAAAAATACATAGATCAGCATATGAAACACTCCCATGTGTTCCAATTCCGTTGATAGCGCGAAGGGTCTCTTCCATTTGGAGGACTTTCTTTTTGATGTCACCAGTGTCTGGATCTCCAGTGGGATGGGCAGCATCATGAGTTTTGTTGGTCGTATCCAACTATAGTCTAGGTATGGTAATGACCGGGATTCCTCCTTGTGTGGAGGATTCAGTATGTACGGGTATTTTTTGACCCTGTGTAGATTGGTGTAATTCTTTTAATAGAACAACCAAATTTGTAATCTGTTTACTTAATCCATCGAATTCTTTGCGAGAAACTGGATTAAGTTTAGTCTGGTAGGATGATGACATGATTGACTGTAGGCCTGTTGCATTTTTTGGACTTTGACTGAGTAGTAGGTCCGATTGATTCCCTGCGAAAGACTGGCATAGTTTAGTCCTTAGGGAAGGTGTATAATAACATGATATGTGATGTGTCCATTTTAGGAATTTTATCCTGCAAAATGGATGTCAACTGTTTGTAGCATGTATGTGTACACATTTCTTCATACTTCTCATTACATGGAGATAGATATGAAATGAAATTACACGTAATTGTGTTTACAAGTAATGAGCATGAAGAGACTTTCCTCCGTTTTGGGTTTATCAGAGGCTGACCTATCGTAGGTTACTCTCGCGGCTTTTTGTCATGAAGGTTCCAAAATCATCGCAATCTACTCGACGAGAAGTTAATCCGGTCATTCAACTGGAGCGAATTTGGGTGGTGCCTTTCCTGAGCCTCGAAGAATTAGTCTTCTCACGAGTCCAGTAATCAAACACCGACGGGATAGCCTCCTGGTGGAGGGACCACAAAACATACATTCACATACATCGCGTCTCACCGTATAAAATGATGACATGTGCGAAGCACTAATATCATAAGCAGTTTATAGTGCGAATCACTAACATCACACGCAGATATGATGCGAAGCATTAAGTTCAATCAAGACATGCATTCGTACACATTCATCCAATGTAAATGCAACATCCACACACAAGCATATAACAGTTTTGAAAAGATTGTAATGGTGGCTTAAGCCCTCTTACTGGAGTCCCCAGCAGAGTCGTCACCTGTCGACGTCGGGGTCGGGATTTTTGGGTGCCCCTTTCCGTTACTTGTTCTTTGGTGTTCTCATTTTAGGTGAGATTTGTTTGAAAAAACAAGTGAAAAAGGTCCGACATGTATAATGTCGACGATAGGACTGTTAAGAGTCGCCAGTTGATTTTTTAAATGGTTGTACCAACACAACTGAGAAAAGGTTTGCACATTGAACCAGTGATGTGACACTGATATACGGGTCGGCGAAACCAAAATTTGTTTAGGGTCCGGGGACTTGGTTATGCGGGGGAAGGTGTTAGGCACCCCCCGACATCCGTGTTACCACGGTGACCGCCTCTTTTCAAGAAACTATTATCTGAGTGTGTGTGTGTGGGTCAATCTGCTGTTATATAAAAGTTGTACGAGGCCTCGTTCGAACCTATATACACAGGATTTGAATATATGTAAAAATTCAGTTTTTAGTAAGATATGGCAGTGATGTTTTATAAAAGAGATTTTTCAAACCCTGATGCTCAATAGGAATTGAGGCCTTTTATACTCCCATTTTTATTAAGTGATCGGCTGGATTGATTTTATTTTGACGGATGCAAGGCATCCGTATGAAAATAATATACACAAATAATGCCGACTTCCTCGTGGGTATAGAAACCATCTGAGGAAATTTAGACATCGCAGGATAATTTACAAGCTGCTTACAGCTGAAAAATGTCCATCATGGAAACCGAATCTATATCCAATGGGATGAATCTGTGATCACATGATTCCTAAGGCGCATGAGAATCTTTTGCAATTTGTATGAAAGCGATGGCGGTATATATATAAAAGCGGTAAATATATATATATCTGAGCGGGATCACCAACCACGAAGCACCTCCATGGGGATCGAAATGTAAATAAAGTTGTTAAAGCTATCAACCGCCACGGAGGAAACTCCAAAGGGACAAAAACGTAAATAAAGTCAGAAGAGATCAAGCGCCACACGAAGAGAACTCCAGCGGGGACGAAAAATATATATATATATAAAAGCGAGTAAACGCACTGCATAGGAAGTCTAGGCTCATCGAACAAAGTCCGACACACGGTTGATATATATATAAGTATATATATATATATATATATATATATATATATATATATATATATATATATAAGCACCAGCATCAAGTCTAGGCTCATCGAACAAAGTCAAATGATGAGTTAATATATATAAGTATATATATATATATATATATATATATTAAAGTAGTAAAGCGCTCCTGCATCAAGTCTAGGCTCAATCGAGGCATAACTCGATAATGTTAGTCAATATATATATATATATATAAATAAATATATGTATATATAATATATATATATATCTGATAGGATGAAACCACGGATAGAAGTCTAAGGGTAAAAAGAAAGCAACACGACTCTCAGCGTGTAGAAGGTGTGTGTGAAGATGAAGAAGAAAGACTCTAAAGTATGTGAGAAGGCTTACGGTGATCGCTAAAAAAGGCTTCTATATCTTTAGAGTGGGTAAACACTGGGCTTTTGTGGGTACAAAAGAGGCTATATATGAGCTCACAGGTGTTTAAAAGTGGGAAAATACACTGTATGGTGAGTGCAGAGCAAATTGTGCAGGGTTTTCCCGTCTTTTTTCTCTTAAAAATCAGCACCCCAAGCCCTCTATTCATAGGCAATATGAGCCGCAGGTGTACCAGAGGCGGGTCGGGTCGGGCCGGCTTTGTCGGGTTAGGTCGTCTCGAAGTACGTGCACTCAGGCACTATCATATCCACTTAGATTTTGAGAAGTGCAATCCGGGCATCCGTTTTGAGGTATTCAGGACCAATTTTGGACCGCCGTTGTCGAGAGTTGTACGATGGCATATGATTAGAGTTTGTACGAAGTCATTGAAGATGGGACGATGCCCTCCAGTCTTCAAGCCTCAACTTTCATCCGTTACCCCGCACAATAGTCACTCGGGATTGGTTAACCTTGTGGGACATCGTTGTGTAGAGACATGATGTGGCATTGTTTTGGACGTGATGACGATGTTTCCCCTCACCGGTGTTATCGGCGGATTGGGCCGATAAAGCAGACGATGCTCAGACTTCGCTGAGATTGGACTACTGCATTTGTTGAAGGTCCTCATTGTCATCTTTGAGGTGTGTATGTCTTCCCGATGTTATTGTCGGGTTGGTACAGTGTATCTCGTTGTGAGTGACGAGATTGAAGCTGATGGCATTTGAAACAAGCCTTTTCGGGGTTATCTCCGAAACTGCATTCCTTGGGGTTATCACCAAGGTTGGTGGCTATTCCCATGGTTGGGACTGAGACTGGATACTTCGGGGTCATCCCCGAGATTAATCGGTCTTCTCCGGTGTGAGTTCCGGTATTGTGTCTTTAAGTCTCGGGGTTACATCCGAGGGTGAAATTTTTACTCCCAGATTGCGATCCGGGGTTGATGCTACACTTCCGGTAGTATCCGGTATGGATTTGGATTATCTTTCAGGGTTCTCTCTTAAAAGACGTATCTGTCCTCCTGCAATGTTAGTGACAGTAGTACAAAAAATTTCGAGTGTCTATAAAACCCTTAGCAAAGCTTGAAGAACTCTGTATTTTTCTATCTCAACTCTCTGAGAACTCTCTCCTTTCTTTCTTTTTAGCAGACAACTCTAAGGTAAGCCAAATGGCAATATACGTATACTAAAAAAAACAACGCTCGCCTTTTTAATTCAATAAAAACAGACGCTCAACTAATGATTGTATTAATTTAGCAGTTACCCAAAATAATATATATTATATGTATTTTATTTATTTAATTAATAATTTAAATTCAAAAGAAATCCAAAAGCCATAAGGCTTTGTTTGGCAAACCATTTAAAATTAAAGGATTAATACTTAAAGCGTGTTTGGCAAAACTAACTTAAAATTTACTTTAATTTATTTTAATAACTCTTTATCACTTAGTTATTTGTCACACTTTATTTAATAACAATTAAATAAATTACTTAATCACATAACTCAATCCACATAACACATTAATTATTTAACAAATAAATAATTAACTAATCACATTAATTATTTGGCAAATAAGTAATTAACTAAATCAACTCAATCAAATTGAAAAATTACTTATTCAATAATAAACACATCCAATAAATATTTATTTAAATTAATAAATACTTATAACTTACATTTAAAAATCTGGAATGTTACATCATTCCTCTCTTATAAGAATTCTGTCCCCAGAATCACAACTCAAACAACACATTCGTTACATTCTTCCCTACTTACAAAGATTCTGTCCCCAGAATCGAAGACAAAGATTAAACAAATAACTCAGGGTACTCTTTTATCATTTTCTCTTCAAGTTCCAACGTTGCTTCTTCAGCATTGTGGTTTCTCCATATCACCTTCACAGAAGGTATCACTTTATTCCTGAGCACTTGTTCTTTCCTGTCGACTACCTGGATAGGAACCTCTTCATAAGTCAAATCTTTCTCGAACTGCAACGGTTCGTACTCTATCACGTGATTGTAATCGGGTTTATATGGTCGTAACACCGAAATATGAAAAACATTGTGAATGTTTTTCAACTCTGGAGGTAGAGCTACTTCGTAAGCTACCTCTCCAACTTTTAGCAGCACTTCAAAGGGTCCAATAAACCTTCGCCTTAGCTTTCCCTTCTTACCGAAATGAATTTTCCCCTTCCAATGAGAAACTTTTAGGAATACATAGCTTCCTACTTCAAATGCACGATCTTGCCTGTGTTGATCAAAGATACTTCTTACATCGGTCTTGAGCTGCTACCAATCTTGTCCTGATGAGTTTGATAACTTCAGCAGTTTGTTGCACCAGTTCTGGTCCTAGCAGTTGACGTTGACCAACTTCATCCCAGCACAGTGGAGTTCTGCACTTTCTGCCATATAATGCTTCGTAAGGCGGCATGCCGATGCTCACGTGATAACTATTATTGTAGGCGAATTCCACCAACGGTAATTTCTCTTCCCAGCTTCCTTTGAAATCCATGACGCATGCTCTCAGCATATCTTCCAATGTCTGGATCGTTCGTTCGCTTTGACCATCTGTTTGTGGATGATAAGTCGTACTCATTCGCAACTGAGTTCCCATGCAATCTTGTAGTCTCTTCCAGAAGTTTGACATAAATCGCGGGTCTCTATCGGATACAATTGACACTGGCACTCCATGTCTCGAAACAATCTCCTTAATATACAATCGTGCTAACTGATCAAGATTGAACCTAATCTTTATTGGTAAAAAGTGCGCTGATTTTGTCAGTCTGTCCACTATTACCCAAATCGCATCGCATCCTCTCTGAGTAGTTGGAAGACCCACCACAAAATCCATCGTGATGTGTTCCCACTTCCATTCCGATATTTCCAACGGTTGAAGTAATCCGTTAGGTCTTTGATGTTCGACTTTTACTCTTTGACATATCAAACATTTAGCCACGCATTCTGCAACATCTCTTTTCATATTCAACCACCTAAAATGTCGACGTAAATCTTGATACATCTTCGTGTTTCCTGGATGAATCGAATATCTTGAGCTATGAGCTTCGGTCAAGATTTTGTCTTTCAGTTCTGGTGTTGCTGGAACCCAGATTCTTCCCTCGTACCGTAGTAATCATTCGGTATCGACCTTGTATTTCGTATCTATACCATCAACCATATTCTCTTTTATCTTCCCACATTCTTCATCTTGTAACTGAGCGTTCTTCACCATGTCCAGTAAAGTTGGACCTGCTTCTAACTGAAATAGTCGTTCATTGGATTCTTGTGGAAACTTGGTTTCCAGCTCTAGCTTTGTCATTGCTGAAATGAGCTCCTCTTGAGTTGTTATCAGCATCAACTTCTCCCGACCTTTCCTGCTTAAAGCATCTGTAACCACATTCGCTTTGCCTGGATGATAAAATATCTCACAATCGTAATCTTTTATCAATTCCATCCACCTTCTCTGACACATGTTCAGGTCCTTCTGAGTGAAAATATACTTCAGACTCTTATGGTCTGTATATATCTCACATTTCTCTCCATAGAGATAGTGTCTCCATATCTTGAGAGCAAATACTATTGCAGCCAATTCCAAATCATGAGTCGGATAACCTTTCTCATAATCCTTCAGTTATCTTGATGCATCGGCAATAACTTTGTCGTTTTGCATAAGAACACAACCCAATCCTTTATGGGAGGCATCACTATACACCACAAAATTTCATGTACTATCTGGTAGTGTTAACACAGGTGTCATACTTAGCTTCTTCTTCAAATCTTCGAAGCTCTCTTCACACTTCTCTGTCCAAACGAATTTCATAGCTTTTCGTGTCAAATTTGTTAACGGAGTGGCTATCTTGGAAAAATTTTGTATAAATCTTCTATAATAACCGGCCAGTTCCAAGAAACTCCTCACCTCCGAAGGTGTCCTTGGTTGTTCCCAATTGATTACAGCTTCTACTTTCGATGGATCCACTGAAATCCCATCTTTGTTAATCACATGACCCAAAATTGTACACGATCGAGCCAAAATTTGCACCTAGAGAATTTCGCGTACAATTTTTCCTTTCTTAGTGTCTCCAATGTCAAACGTAAATGTTGCACGTGTTCTTCTTGAGTTTTGGAATACACCAGAATGTCGTCGATAAACACCACTACGAACTTGTCTAAGAATGGTTTAAATACCCTGTTAATCAAATCCATGAACGCTAAGTAGGGCATTTGTTAAACCAAAAGACATCACCCGAAACTCGTAATGTGTAAAATGCAGGAGTTACGAATGCCGTTCTAGGTATATCCTCCTTTCTTACCTTCAATTGGTGATACCCACTTCTTAAATCTATTTTCGAGAAGTACTTAGCACCCTTCAACTGATCAAACAAGTCATCTATTCTAGGCAACGGATACCTATTCTTAATGGTGACTTTGTTTAACTCCTTATAATCAATGCAAAGACGCATTGATCCATCCTTCTTTTTCACGAATAATACCAGCGCTCCCCACGGTGATACGCTTGGTTGAATATACTTCTTGTCCAGCAGTTCTTGCAGTTGCACCATCAGTTCTTTCATTTCTACCGGAGGCATTCTGTACGGGGCCTTCGATATCGGTGCAGTTCCTTGCGCTAAGTCGATTACGAACTCAATCTCTCTATCAGGCGGAAGTCCTGGCAAATCATCCGAAAATACATCCACAAATTCCCTAACCACCGGTATCTCCTCCAGTTTCACACCCTTCTTCTGAGTATCAACTATGTAAGCTAAATAACCCACACAGCCTTGACTCAACAACCTCTTGGCCTGCATAATCGTCAGACATTTCATTTGTCTAGACGACTTGCTACCATTGAAAACTACCTTTGACGGAGTCATAAGGTTTACACACTTCTTGTGACAATCAATTACTGCTCCATATTTGAACAACTAATCCATTCCCAAAATTACATCAAATTCCACGACTCTAATCGAAATTAAATCTACCATCAGGATATTACCTTTAATGTTCACTCTACAGTTCTTGTATACGAACCTAACAGAAATCACCTCCCTATTCGTAATTTCTATGTTCAAAGGGAAATTCAGTTCTTCTCTAGGTAATTCTAACCTATTAGCAAATTCATCAGATATAAACGAGCAAGTAGCACCCGAATCAAATAATACATAAGCATTAATATCGTTGATTGGGATAATACCTGACACCACATCTTTTGATTGCATAGCATCTTGCACAGTCATGTTGAAAGTTCTGGCTGTGGGTTTGTTTGATGTTGTAGGTCCAGCAATGGCCCATGTTCCTCCACTACTACCTCCCTTGCTTCTTATTGTTTCTCCGACCTTCTTCTGAGGGCATTCACGAGCAAAATGATCCTTGGATCCGCACGTGAAATAGACATTCTTCTTGGGTTGGGTGCAATTTGAGGCGATGTGACCC
This sequence comes from Panax ginseng, assembly GCA_020205605.1. Taxonomy (NCBI): domain Eukaryota; kingdom Viridiplantae; phylum Streptophyta; class Magnoliopsida; order Apiales; family Araliaceae; genus Panax; species Panax ginseng. Next base: position 36,891,765 of record CM035127.1, on the reverse strand, counting down.
TCCTGGCCACAGTTGAAACATGCACGTTTCCCCATCAAGCACACACCCTTATAAAACCTCCCGCATATAACACATGCTTCAAACTTCCTAAACTGTTGGTTACTCTGCTGGTTTCCAGTACCCCCGTTTCCATTCCATTTCCTCTTTAAGTTGTTGTTGTTGTTGCCACTTCCATTGCCACCGCTACCATTCTTCACTTCCACCTCATTCTTCTTCTTCTTCTGTTCTTGATTGAATTTTGTCACTGCCTCTCCTCCCCCTTCAGCGAGCACTACCTTCTCCATCACTGCTGAAAACATCTTCAACTGGAACAGGGAAACCCTACTATACAGCCAGAGCTTCAGTCCCTGTTCAAATATTTTCATTTTACGCTCGTCTATGCTGATCTGATATGGCGCAAACCTCGCCAACTCGTTGAATTTCATGGCATACTCGAGACAACATTATCGCTCCCCGCTTGGTTCCAAAAGCCCGAACCTCTAACTGACTCTTCGAACTCTCTGGGAAGTAGGTCTCGAAGAATAACTCCTTAAACCTATCCCAAGTCATCACCCCTGGTCCTTCTTGGGTTTTATTGGCTTTCCACCAATAACTAGCTTCTGCTTTCAACATGAATGTTGCAAAAGTAGTCTTCTGTTCATCCCCTACCCTAGCGACTTCAAAATACTTTCTTTATTTCCATAATCCAGGTCTGTGCCTCGACCGGATTCGTTGACCCACGTAATTCAGGTGGTCCAACCGCCTTAAACTCCTTAAACGTTGTGCCTTGGTTTGGAGGTTGATTCTGCAACGCTCCTGTTAGTAATGTTACTAGTTATTGGACGAAATTATCCTCAACATCGTTATTGTTAGTTCTCGCATTGGTTCTCTGACGGGGTGGTTCACATCTGGGAGGCATTTTCTGTTAAAAAAACATCTATTAGACTATTATCCAACTTCTTTAAGTATTTTCTAATTAACTTGCCTGCATAAAAGAAATAACCACATAACACTTTTGAATAAAATAACATCTTTTATTTATTCATCATCTCTTCGAAAACATAAAAACAATAGCATCACTGCTATTTACGTTCCTTTCCTGAACTATAAAAGTTACAAGACAACATCATTATTAGCATATCCCATGGTTACTTAACACTAGGGATTTACACATTATTTAACACTTATTACATGCATTACAGGCACATTTCCTACGATGATCTATTAAGATACTCCGTAGCCTTTTGACGCTCTTCTTCCATAACTCGGAACATTGTTTACGATCTAACATATATGATGACGAGTTTGAATCTGAATTGGATAACCCATGACTCGATCTTGAGCTCGATTGATCACGGTATTGAATACTTTATCCATCTCTTCCATCTTCATCGTCTTTGCTTGTGCGTCCCTTACTGCTCTTCCAGTTCGTTGATAAGCTTCCTCGTATGTGTCTTCAGATCTCGCCCTCTTGGTAGCTTCTTCATTCAGCTTATTTTTTAGTTCCATGACCATCTCGATCAGTTGTTCCTTCTCTCCTTCAGTCTGCATCAGCTTCTCTTCAATATTAGTTAGACGTTCATCTCGATCCTGGATGTCGTCGTCCTTCTGTGTCATTGCGATCATTGTTCATTTATTATCTCCTGTAACTCCTCAACTGTGTCCTGAAGTTCCACGTTATGGTCGTAGACTTCATCATACATACGAGCAGCCATAGAGGTTAGTGGAGTCTCCTCCTCCTCGTCCTCGTTATCCTCATCCTCCTGTGGCAACTCCACGGGATCATCCTCATCCGTCTCCACATCATCATCCTCATCTTCAACCACTGTGACCAACAGGGCTGACTCTCGTGGCAGTAGTTGTTCCCAAACAACCTGCATGTCGCGAGGCTCCTCTTCTATAGGCATTTGAGGTCCCTCCTCCCTAGACTGACTGGATTCTCCGACATTAGTCATCCTGACACCAAAATTTAAAGTTTTAGTTATTAATCATTCTACTCAACACTCGTGAGCACATAAGTTATAAACACATAAGCACATAAGTGTTTTATTACTTCTTCCTTAAAACTCGATAAGAGTTATCTCCACTATCTTTTCAAAGGTTACTTCCTAAGGCTTTTTCCCCACCTAAGGTTCATAACCTAAAGCTTTGATACCAACTTGTGACACCCCCAAATCTCAGTACTTCATTACCTCAAGATTTGGTGTTCACGTAATCAAAACATTCATGATTTATAACTACCCAATCATAAATAAAATTGAATAATAAACCTGCCCATACAGGAATTACATAAAATAATATCTCCCAGGTTATCTAACCTTTACAAACAATCATTCATGCGGAAAATTTAAATAAACTTCATTACATTCTTTAAACCAAAGTCTGATAATAAAACTATCAAAACTGTTACAAGTTTTCAGTACTTGTTCATCTTTCCCCTTCCTTTACTGGTGCTAGGTATGTCACCCTTTCCATCTTTAGCTGTAAGGATTTTACAGGCAAGAGTGAGCAAACAAAGCTCACTTGAAATAACAATGAATAACTTTTACATTCTTTGCCCATTCAGGGGCTCAATAGAACTGAACAATAGGTCCTATTACCATCTTAAACATTCCTTGCCCATTCAGGGGCTCAATAGAACTGAATAATAGGTTCTATTAACATTTTAAACACTCACTGAGGGTCTAATGACCACGAACCTTGTCCACAGTTATAAGTAATCTTTCAACTTAAACTTTTACGATCATACGACCATAATGACTTTAAGGTACTTAGGGGGATCAACCCTTCGTACATGTATTGTATACAAACATTTCAGCTCAAAGTACAAAACTAAGCGTAACCCCTATAAATAGGGTTGTTCATCTCAGTATTTTGAGTACAAGTCCGCCCCAAAGATAGTTTGGTTTGGATACACTTCAAGGCAATTTGGAATTCAACGAACATCAACTAAGGATTAGTTGAATAAAAGATAATAACACTATGTTATTGAATAATCCTGACTGAATAAACATTTCGTTTTGAGTTCATGCTTTAGGAATAATTTTAATAGCATAACAATTGAATAATCTATCATACCTTGCTTTGAACAATATTAAGCTAAGGTTATATCTTAAAATTTATTATCAAGCATGCACAATAAATAATACCTTGAACAATAAACTGATTCAACAGAATAACGATACTTGCATGCTAATATAACAAGTTTAGAGTAAGGAAAAACTTGCATATTCATAATAACTATCTCAACGAAAGTGTGGAGATGGGAAGCTTGTATCATCATGAATAACTGGATATAATTAAGTTGCTTAATGGAAATACTTTACTCAATAAAGTATAACATAGGAAATTTGCATAACGAAGCTTTAGGATTAGAAAACTTGTATAAACACAACTAACTCAACGAGAGTATGGAGTTAGAGAACTTGCCTTGCGCGTAGATTAAACCGTTATAATCCAAATCACAATTATCCTATATACATATGTTAACATGACATAATCAGTCAGTAACAACATACTATATCTCTACATCACATATGCTTTGATTATAAATTGTATAATCAAATTCTATCCATTAAAACTAATAACAATATTTGTTAATTAGTAATTCCATGTTCACTCATAGTATTAATATACTATAATACCAAAATACATACTCAATATTTATCATATATCATTCTTTTTTAAAAAAATCAGACTTTTGTGCAAGACAAAAGTCGTTTTAACTTTTCATTAAGTGGTAGTCATGAATAGCTTGATTTGAAATGTAGAGCCATGCTGCTTGCAAGTCCGGTCGCTCCATTGACGACTTTAGTACATGTGAAATCTGGTCAAGGCCGATTTTGGCGCTATTAAAATTGAAACTTAATATTTGAAGCGTGAATATTGATTATTTGGTATGCCAAACTCACTGAGAAACAAAGCGAAGAAAGCGAGCTAAAGCTATTGTCTTAAATTTGTAACAACAATTGACATCCAATAACATGTATAACTTCACAAAATTACACATAAAAGTTATGAAGCATTTGTGTACAAATTTTACACAACTAAACAACAATATTAGAGAACTAATTCTTTGAAAAGAATGTTTTCCTTTAAAACCAAACTTTTAAAACTCCATTGTTGATATCTTGATATCTAAAATACAGTGAACGTAAATCAAGAATTATAACCAACTTAATACTTTTGAAATACTATCATACAAACATATATTCCAATTTACATATACAAAGTTAAATTCGCGTATTAGTTCACAATTTGTATAATCACATACCAATTTTATTATTTTGCAAACATACGTTCATACATGTGTTTTACTGTAAAACCAAGTTCCTCTTTCTTTAACACGTAACTAGAATAAAATCTTATATACATGTTAAACATACAATCACCTATCAATATATGCTAGTATAACAATTACCAAAACATAGTTTACAAGAATTTTGCAAAAACTTATACATAGTGAAGTAGAAGAACACAGACTATCAAATTCACAGTAAATATATGGCGTAAAAGCATATATGGTTACATAAACATAATTTAAGGTTATAAACACCTACCTTTTTGTTGATAAGAATACTTGTTAAACCCTTAGAAAAGCTTGAAGAACTCTGTATTTTTCTATCTCAACTCTCTGAGAACCCTCTCCTTTCTTTCTTTTTAGCAGATAACTCTAAGGTAAGCCAAATGGCAATATACGTATACTAAAAAAACTAACGCTCGCCTTTTTAATTTAATAAAAACTGACGCTCAACTAATGATTGTATTAATTTAGCAGTTACCTAAAATAATATATATTATATGTATTTTATTTATTTAATTAATAATTTAAATTCAAAAGAAATTCAAAAGCTATAAGGCTTTGTTTGGCAAACCATTTAAAATTAAAGGATTAATACTTAAACTGTGTTTGGCAAAACTAACTTAAAATTTACTTTAATTTATTTTAATAACTCTTTATCACTTAGTTATTTGTCACACTTTATTTAATAACAATTAAACAAATTACTTAATCACATAACTCAATCCACATAACACATTAATTATTTAACAAATAAATAATTAACTAATCACATTAATTATTTGGCAAATAAGTAATTAACTAAATCAATTCAATCAAATTGAAAAATTACTTATTCAATAATAAACACATTCAATAAATATTTATATAAATTAATAAATACTTATAACTTACATTTAAAAATCTGGAATGTTACAGTGTTGATCTGAATGAAGCAATTAGTGAAATTATAGTCTTAAGTCTCCTTAATTTGATTAACTCTCGAGATAGTTATTTTTAATTTAGTAGTACTTAATTTCATAGATTTCATAACTTTGATCACTTATTTAAAGAAACTGAGATAATATAAAGATTGGTGCTTGTTAGATTAAAAAATAGTTTAATTTTCTATGTGGTACCGATACTTGACTTATCACTTTATTACTTGTTAACCACATATACTTGCGTGTTGTGCTTAAATAGATTTTACTACCAACAAGTTTTTGGCGCCGTTGCCGAGGAGTATTAAACTATTTTCATTACTTCCAATATCAGTTTTAATTAAATCAGTTTTAGTTAAACATTCTTCTTTTCTTTTTGTTACTTTCTGTTTCAGGTGATTTTGATCGGTGTATGCAAACTCAGTCAAAACAATCAGAACTTAAACCGTTTGTGGATGACATTGAAAGACGTTTTCAGTGGTTATTGAAATATTGTAAGGAAACAAGGAACAAGATGGCGAACGAGGCTCAAAAATCACTAAGGGATTATGTCGTTCCTAAAATTGATGAGATTCAATCAAGCATTACAAGGCCAACCATTGCTGCCAATTCCATTGAAGTAAAATCAGGGACAACTTTTTCTTTTATGTTCTTTTTAGGTGTTGTTGACTAGTGTATGCAAACATGATCGAAGAAGCCAGATTTCATGCCTTATGAGGATGACATCGAAAAATGGTTTTAGCGGTTGCATAAGTGAGTTGAAGAAACTAAAGAGGCACTTGATAAGTGAGTTAAGTGAGTAAAAAGCACTGCGGGATTATGCTACACCGCGAGTTACTGAAATTCAGTAGAGTATTATGAGGCCCGTTATTACTGCTACAAGTTTTGAGATAAAACCGAAGACAATATAGATGATTCAGAATTCATGTCAGTTTGCTGGGTTACCAAATGATGCTCTGAACGATCATATAGTTAGCTTCATAGAAATCTGCGATACTTTTATAGACACTCAAAATTTTACATTCATGTTGCTAACCCTGCAGGAGGGCAAAATCGTCTTCTAGAGATAACCTTGGAAGTCAACTCAGTTTTAACCCCAGAGACAACCCAGGGAAGTTCAGTTCTCAATCTAGAAAAAAACCCTGAGATACTCAATTTCAATCCCGGAGACAACCCCGGAAGATTCAGTTTCAACCTTGGAGATAACCCCTAGGGAAGTAGTTCCAAGTTTCGGAGATAACCCCGGAAAAGTAAGTTCCAACCTCAGAGACAACCCCGAGGCACTCAGTTCTAACCACGGAGATAACCCTGGGAGATCAAGCACACCTCAGAGATAACCCTGAGGACATTCAACATTCACAGCAGCCAAATCTCAGAGATAACCCTAAGCAACGACTGTTACATCTGTGCAAAAGTCGGAGATAACCCCGGTGGGCGCAAAATCATTATTTTGCCACCTCAATGCTACATTCACGTCGTCTCAACACATTTCAATCCACACTACATACCAAAGTGTCCCACAAGAACCATAGCTCAAATCCCGAGTGACTACGACACAAGACAAACAGCACACCAGATAGAATTTGACGACCTAGAGATTTGGTCATTGACCCATCTTCCCTACTTCGTACAACCTATAATCCCATATCATTGTGTAGCTCTCGACAACACATTCTGAAAAGGTACAGCACGCCTTTATCGGATGACCAGATTGAAAGTTATGAAGGTTCGAGCGGACAGCGCGTAGCCAAAGTGCACGTACTTCGAGATGACGGGACTCGTATGGCCCGGGGCACCCCCGGCAGCAGTAGGTAGACCCGTTACCATCGGGTCTTTAAATATTTACATTCTTGTTTGGCTTGGAGATCACTTCATGGCCTTTTACTGCTTATATATATATATATATATATATATATATATATATATACCGCTTTTATATAAATATTTGCTTTACTACTTTCATAATGTAGATATTTAATCTTTCAGCCTGCGGGCTAGATTTGCCTAAATCTGGCTATTTCTCACTTTAACCGGTTCATGGTGACCAAATTGAAATCGTTTTTAGCTGGAATGGTTAGATTTACTCAAATATAGTTCTTTTTCTAGCTTCTGTACATATTGCTTTCTCATGTGAGCCTAGGAATCATGTGATCACAAATTCAGCTCCTGAATCTAGATTTGGTTCCCATGATGGACATTTTTCAGCTGCAGTCAGCTTGTAAATTATCTACGGTGTCTGAATTTCCTTAGATGGCTCTCATGCTCACAAGGAATTCGGCATTGATATGTATCTTATTTTCTCGAAGATGCTTCGCATCTCGAAAATAAAAACAATCAAGCCGAACATATAATAAAATGGAAGTATCAAATGCCTCAATTACTATTGCGCACGAGGGTTTAAAAAACCTATTTTATAAAATATCACTACTATATCTTGTTAAAATTGAACTTTTATACAAAAGTCAAACCCTTTGTGTATAGGTGCAAACGAGGCATAGCACTACTTCCAAACAACTGCACATAGACCTAATTCACACACACACATTCACAGATAAAAGTTTAAATGAAAAGTGGCGGTAACCGTGTTATCACAGAAGTCGGGGGTGCCTAACACCTTCCCTCCGCTTAATCAAGCCCCCAGACCCTAACTAATTTCGGTTTTGCAGACCAGTTAAACAGTGTCACATCACTAGGTCTTTGTGCAAACCTTTTCTCGGTTGAGTTGGTGCAACCATTTAAAAATAACCAACTGGCAACTCTTACAAGTAAATCATCGACATGTACATGTCGGACCTTTTTAAACTTATTTTTTCAAACAAATCTCACCTAAAATGAGAACACCAAAAGACAAGAACAGAAAGGGACAAATAAAAATCCCGACGTCGACAACTTTCAAGTATAATAATGTGTCAGAGGATGCAATAAGGCTAAGGCTGTTTCCATTTACACTCAGAGATAAGGCTAAGAGTTGGCTCCATTCATTATGACCATGCTCAATTGTCGACATATACATGTCAGTGTTTGATTACTGGACTCGTCGGAAGACTAATTCCACGAGGCTCAGGAACAGAACCACCTAGATTCGCTCCAGTTGAAAGATCAGATTAACTTCCCATCGAGTAAATTGCGATGATCTGGGGACCTTCATGCCGAAAAGCCATGAGAGTAGCCTAAGATAGGTCAGCCTCTGATAAACCAAACGCGGAGGGAAGTCTCTTCATACCTTCCCATTTTAATTACTTGTAATTTTATTTCCATGTCAATCTCAATGATGGAAAATATAAAGGAGTATGTGAACATGCATTCCTTTTTCAAATCAAGACCTGTCATGATATCATGTCATCAAAACGACTGACATCCGTTTTTCAGGAAAACCTTAAAACATTCCTAAAAACGGACAATTACATAGCATGTAATATTTCCCCATTTTCCTAGACTAAACTACGTAGTCTTTTTGTAGGGAAACAATTGGCCCCGTTACCCGTTCAAAGTCCAAGAAAGTACTAAGCCCACAGTCATATATGGCTACAAGTGCTTAGACTAATCCTAATCATGTCTCTCACGAGGAGTTCGAAGGATTAAGCAATCAAATAACAGAGTTCTTTATTCTCCTGAAAGAACTAAACAAATCAACTCAGGGTCCACAAATATCCATCCAAAAAGAAGCCTCTACACAAGGAGGAATCCAGGGTCCGAACAGAGAAGTCCCACCACCTGAGTCTCACAATGAGAAGTCCAATAAAACCCCTGAAATCACCCATCTTAAAGAAGATCAAGACACCGGTGATATTCGGAAGAAGGTTCTATAAATGGAATAGATCATTCGGTCCATCAAAGGGATTGGAACACATGGAGGTGTTTCATATTCAGACATTTGCATCTTCCTCGAGGTTCATTATCTAGAGAAATTCAAGATTCCTGATTTTGAGAAATATGATGGATTGGTCCTTACACCCACTTAAAAGTGTTCATTGGAGAGCTCAGATCCTATGTCGAGAATGAAAAGCTCAAAATGCAGCTATTTCAGAAAAGTCTGACTGGAGAAGCCAGAGCATGGTACACCAGATTGGATAACTCCAAAATTCACAGATGGGAGGAGTTAGCCCATACTTTCCTCAGTCAATACAACTTTCAAACTCAGATGGCTCCAGACAGGTATCAAATTACCAAAGTCAAAAAACAAGACAATGAGTCATTCAGAGAGTATGCCCAAAGATGGAGGGGTCTGACTGCTCATGTTATCCCATCCATGACAGAGACTGAGATGGTGATGACCTTCATAGATATTCAAGAAGCTCAATTTTATGAGAGGGTCCTAGCTGGAATAGGAAAATCATTCTCAGAATTGATCAAGCACGGAGAAATGACATAAATGTGATTGAAGTCTGGGAAGATTCAAGACCTCGCCGCTTTAAAAGCCATAGCTGAGCATATCCAATCTAGAAGTTATGGGAACAACCCTCGGAGGGTCCATAAGAAGAAAGAAGATGATGTTTCCTTGATACTGTAAGGACAAAAAGGCAATCAAAATTTGTATATTCAAAGGAGAAACTACTCCCCTTTTTAAGCACAGTCCTCAAATCCTCCCTTACCAAAGAGTAGAGAAGTCAGGCGTTCAAGAGTGTTCACACCCTTAGGGGACTCACTCGAAAACATTTTCAAACTTCTGACAGCTTAGAAGAAAATCACTCATCTCCTTCCACCAGCCAATCCAAGTGGAAAGGGCTTCAATACAAGCAAAAAGTGTGCATACCATTCTAGAGCTCCAGGCCATGACACTCAGGATTGTTAGGCCCTCAAGCATAAGATCCAAAACTTAATAGACATTGGTGAAATCGTGGTAACCAAGCCCGAATAACCACACGTTCAGGATAACCCTCTCCCTCAACACAAGGAAGAGGATGTTAACATGATCAATAAAGGTAGTGGATAGAGCTCCAAGTACCTCAAATATATGGGTGGTTCTCCCTAAACCAGCAAGGATAGTTCCGACAAGTGGGATTATTCAAAATTTTAGTTCATGATGGAACGGGAGTTAAAGTCTCTTGACGAACAGGTCAATCAACTGGCAGAACTGGTGATACATCAACGCCAAGTCACATGACAGTTGTACAGTCAGGAGCATGCTAGTCTCCTCTCTCTTATCACAAAGACTCCATTACTCAACCAAGAAAGTGAAACCTTGGAGGAAAAGCTTGCAAGAAAAGAAAGAGCTCAAGCCTGTCGGGACTTTGCCAACAAAAGGGAATTCACCTATTTAGGCCAACCAATGGAAGAAATGTTGCAGATGCTGATCAATGAAGGAAAGATCACTGCACTGCTACCTCCAGTCAACCCATGCTAAAAAAGATTTGATAATACTGTAGTATGTCAATACAACTTCCATTCTCGCCGTCACAACACTGAAGAATGCTGGGCACTCTGCCATCTCATTCAAAATATGATTGACAGCGGTGACCTGCAAATGGCAGACGATGACACCATATCACTTGAGACTGGACATCCATTTCCTCCAAGATCAAAAAGATGGAAGGAAATCATAGCAGTTATATCCTCTGAGGGAGATTTGGTTGCCACTTCTTTTACAATTCAACCCATCAAGCTCAAAAGAGTTGAAAACCCTTTAAAGGTGGTTGCACCAGCACCACTCATATTTCCATTCAGGCCACAACATCCTATCATCAGCCTTAAGAAAGTCCCATGGAACTATGGAGAGGTTGAAGGATCAACATCAAACACAACTGCTACGGTATCTAAGGAAAATCCGTTATATCTCCCTCAACGAGTGATGAAGCCAATCATTATATCTAAGGGGAAAATCAAAAAATTCCTCCGCCATATGGGACACAATGAAGCCAAGGTGGTGCGAAGCTTGGAAGAAGCACCTCAACAGATCTCTATTTTGGACTTGGTTTTCTCTTCAGAAGATCACCGAAAGGTCTTACTGAAGACATTGGAAAAAGCCCACTTGCCAAAGACAGTGGATGTAGAAAAGTTCGATCATCTGGTAGATCACATCTTTAATAGCAATGTGATATCCTTCACGGATGATGACATACCTCCCGAAGGGACGGGACATTGCAAGCCACTGCACATATCAATAGATTGGTCTGAGGAGTGCTAATAGATAGAGGATCATCCCTAAATATCTGCCCATATGCCACATTTGAAAGAATAAATATCAATCTCAACAGGATTCGAAGCAGCCACACAGTCATCAAAGCTTTTGATGGATCTCGGCGAAATGATGTCGAAGAGATTGAATTACCCATGGAAATTGGTCCACATAAATTTTACATATCCTTTCAAGTGCTCAAAATCACTACAGGATATAATTTAATGTTGGAAAGACCTTGGATTCATATGGCGGGAGCCGCCCCATATACTCTTCATCAACAACTCAAGTATATCATCAACAGTAATCTGGTCAGTATCAATGCTAAGCCAGAGTATCATGTCCAAAATGATATGTGTAACGAATGAGAATTTTGTGATTTATTTTAAATATTTATTGAATTAAATAAATATTTTAATTGATTTATTTATTGAGATAAATAAGTAATTGATGAAATTATGGTGTAATAATTAAGTTAAGTGTGTATATTAACTAATTTAATGAATGACAATTTTGTTATTTAAAGATTTAATCTAATGAATAATTAAATTAAATGAATTATTTGATATTTAAGAAAATAATTAAATAAAATAAAATGATGTTCTAGTTTAATTTAATAATTAAATTAGATATGTAATAATTTATTAATCAAAAGTATAATTATAATGAAAATTATAATTGTAATCGTAATTTATTAAAATTAATTGAATAAGTGTGTGACAAATGGAAATTAATTAAATTAAAGGTGTGACACATGGAACTATATAATATATGGGTTGTCAAAATAAATTAGAATGAGGAGTTTTGTGTAGCTAAACAAGGCCTTGTGGCCTTTGGCTTAATTCAAATGGCGTAACCTATTGGCTTCTTACCTGAAGTACGTTGGGAGGGAGCCTATATCAGTTTATTTTACGCTTATTCTTCCTTAAGGTTAAAGAACACAGAGTTTGGAGAGGAAGAAAGAAACACAGTGAGAATTGAGAGAGAATTCTATATAATATAGTCAATAAGAAAGGGAAGGAGGATTGCTAAACTTTGTTATCATAATCTTGCAAGCAAAGGGTTAAGGTATAATCTAAATTCCTATTTTCAGATTGTATGTTTCTAGAGTTGCTTTGTGAAAATTTGGGGGATATGTGTTAATTAGTTGTTGTAGTCAATTGGTTACCATCTATGCATGGTTTTTAGTAAGAGAATTCATGAAAATCATGTTTGTGTTCTTGAGTTTTCTTGGGAAAAAAGAAAATTTGGTTTATGAATTATTAGAATATTTGATAATTGTGTTGAAGATGGCTTATAATTTGTTATATGTTGGTTTCAAATGATTTTGGTTTGATAAGTTCATGTATGCATGTTTTTAAAATGAAAATTTGGAGTTTTGTGGTTATATGTAAAATATAGTTTGTTTTGAAATTGAAATTTATGCTTGAATCATGTGATCATCTGTAAACTTGTTGTAGATGGTGTTAATACATTTAAAAATAAAAACAACGCAATTGAAATGGGTTAAATTGGGTAAAAATGAAGTTTTGGTGCTTGAGTTCGCTAAGTGTGTTGAAATTGAAGAAAATAGCAAAAATGTGGTTTCTAATCCTCTAAATTTGATTATGTAAATTGTTTTAGGTATTAGAATGATTGATTGTATATGTTATGAGACTTTGGTTAAGTTAATAGGGTAAGGGTTTGTCTATGTTGATGTAGAAATTAAGAAATTGGAATTCTTGTATAAGAGCAGAGTCTGTGATCGTGTATTTGAAAAGCGGTTTTGGTGCATGTATTGGTATAATACCGCCATGGTACCGGATTCAAAGGAGTCATATGGCGGGCCGGCGCCGATGGTCGATCAGACCCAATGAAGAACTATTAACAACATAGTCTGGAGAATGTTAACTTAAAATATTTTATTGAGTATAAAAGGGCCTAAGGCATGCTATAAGACGTAATAACATATAGTAATCGCAATGTTGAAACCAATGATTATGAACTAGTAAGTTGTGAAAGTTTGTAACGTGATATCATGAAAATTTGTGTTGATATGCGATCACCATGTTAGGTTTATAGTACATGAATGATTAAAATAATCAGGTCTTAATTTAGAGACTATAGACTTGATTAAAATGATAAGTAAGCCCATGAAGTTAGTTTTAATATAACTAATTGGTATTAAGATCTTAATGGTATATGTAGGGTATTTGGCGAACGTTTGTAGTAATTTTATAGCATACGCACGAGGTAAGTTCCCTAACTTCTTTCTCTTTGTAATGAATGCAAGTTTCATAATTATGTTTATCCTTTGTTGTCAGGCAATCTTTCTAAACCTAATTTATCATTATGCAAGTTCTCAAATCTTATATTTAAGTTGAGCAAGCTTATTGATTCCATCTTTTTTATGATGATACAAGCTCTTGTATTATAATTCTTTACATCGAGTGAGTTTCAAATTCCTAACTCTTGTTGTTGCTATTCAAAGCATAAACTGTTTACATTCATTGTTCCGAATGGGTTTTATAACTTTTTTGGATGTAGTACTTTATTTATACCATGTCTACTCAATTGAACATTATTATTGTTCAATCTTATCTTATTGTGTTGAACTTTCGAATAACAAATAAACCTTTATTGGTTTGACTAATCCATAATTGATGAGTGTTCTAAAATTCTAGAACCACTGATGAGCTAGTTCCAAACTAAACTTTCTTTAGTGCAGAAATCATAAAGTCAAACTGAGATGAACAACCCTAACATAGGAAATTATGTATGCGTTAGTGTTTAGATGTTTGTGCACAATACATGGTACGAAGGGCTGATCCCCCCTAAGTACAAAAGTAAAAAGCCTGTATAGTCTAATGACTGTTAAAGGTTGAAGTAGAAATACTTAATAACCTCAGGACATAGTTCATGGTCTTAAAGACCCTCATATATAAACCTCAAACTTGTTTACTAGTTTTGTCTCGAAGAACAAGTTCCTATTTAATTAGTATTCATTGCTTACTCTTATGTTACTACTATTATTATTCTTTATATTAGTGACCAATTGTTTGCTCACTCTTGCAATTAACACTACAGCTAAAGTTGAAAGAGTTGATGAACCATCTTCTAGTAAAGAAAATGACAAGATGTCCAAGTGATGAAGATTTATTTAAATTATTTAAATGAATTATGTTATAAGACTTTTGTTATTATGTGATGTAACCCTTTAATGGGAAAGATTATTGTTTAAGTTATTTAAATTATGTCATTGTCCTTTGTTATGGGTAATTAGATGTAATAGTTTTGGATAGTGAGCACCAAATCTTGTGGGAATGGAATACCCGAATTTAGGGGTGTCACAGGTTGGTATCAAAGCTTTAGGTTATGAACCTTAGGTGGGGAAAACCTTAAGAAGTAACCTTTAAGTAGACACAAAACATAGTGGTGATAAACTCTTATCGAGTTCTAAATAATGAATTGAGAAAATTCATTAAAGATAAGCAATAAAAGACTATGTGCTATGTGTTAATAACTTATGTACTCGCGAGTATCGAAGAGTGTTACATAATAAATAAAACTTAAAAGTATTTTGTTGTCAGGATGTCTAACGTTGAAGGATCCAGTCAAGCTAGGGAAGAGATACCTCAAATACCGAGAGATGAGGAAAATCAAGATGTACATAAGGTTCGGGAACAGTTGATTCAGAGGGAGCCTTCTCTGTTGGTCACTGAGGAAGAACGGGAGGATGAGCATGTGTCTGATCCTGAGGAGATAGAAGTGGAGGATGAGGAAGAGGATCCTATGGAGTTTCCACCAAACTCCATATCGGCTAAGATGTATGATGCGCTGTATGACTGTAGCATATAATTACATGATAAGGTTGAGGAGTTGAAGGATTCGAAGATTTAGGAACTCGACTCACGTCTTGGAAACATGGAGTGGAACCTAGTTCAATAGAGGGACATCAAGAGGAGCTATTGGCTGAGAATGAGAAGATGAAGACTGAAGTGGAAAAACTGAAAGATGACTTGAAGGAGGAGTCAGCTAAGCGTGGGAGAGTAGAGAACGCTTGGATGAAAGCTACTCAGTGAGCAGATCGTGCTGAAGCTAAGGTTCAAACGAAGAAGGCTAAGATGAACGAAATGGATCATGCCTTTCATTCTGCGATTGATAGGGCTCATAATCGAGTCTTTTATTACCCACCTCAATTTGAAGACTTTCTGTGGTTCGTGATGGATCGTAGGACGGTGTATCGTATTATGGAGGAAGAACGTAGGGAAGCCTCTCGACGTCTTAATATGTCAAGATAGGAAGAATAGTAATAATAATATGTGATTAAGTATATGAATAAATAAATTGTAAATCCCTTATTTTGAGATAAATAAAGGGGTAGTATGAGTATGTAATCCTGAAACTTGTTTAGTTCAGGAAAGTGGATGGTGATAACAGAGATGCTATCCTTATTATGTTTTGGAAAATTATGAATGAATAAATATCAAAGTTTATAGAAATGTTATGAGTTAAGCTTTAATCTTAGTATGTTTAAAGTTAAACTTTAGAATATTCAAGGAATTGAAAATTGATCTAATAAGTGTATATTTTAAACAAAAAATGCTACCTAGAAGAAGACAACCACGTCAACAACCACCTCCTACGGGGTCTACTAACAATAATAACTAGGCCAATGCTAATCCAGTTCAATAGTTTGTGACTCTGTTAACTAGAGCACTTGCGAATAAACCGCAAGCTCAAGCTACGACTTTCAAGGACCTCAAAGTGGTTGGACCGTCGAAGTTTCAAGGATTTATGAATCCAGTTGAAGCCCAAACCTGGAACATTGAAATGGAGAAGGTGTTTGACGTTGCCAGAGTCAACGAGGATCAGAAAACTACTTTTGCGATGTTTATGTTGAAGTCTGAAGCTAGCTATTGGTGGCAGGCGAATAAGGTTCGTGGGGGACAGGGAGTAATAGTGTGGGATAGGTTTAAAGAGATGTTTTTTGAGATGTATTTTCCGACGAGTTCTTGGAATCAGATGGAAGTTCAATTCTTAGAATTAAAGCAAGGAACCATGTCGGTGCCATAGTATACTGCGAAGTTTAATGAGTTGGCAAGGTTTGCTCCATACCAAGTCAATACCGATGAGAGTAAGGAGAGAAGGTTCGAACATGGGTTGAAGCCTTGGTTGTATGGTAAGGTTTCGATGTTTTAGCTAAATACGTTTGCGACAGTACTAGAAAAGGCAATTATCGCGGAAGGTGGAAGAGATGCCTTAACCAAATATAATCAAGAACATAAGAAGAAAAAGAATAAGAATGAAAACAAGGTTGGTGGAAGCAATGGTGTAGGTAACAACCAGAAAAGGAAATGAAATGAAAATTAGAATATATGAGGACAACAAGGAAGTCAACAGAAGAAGAAGTTTGAAGCTTGTGCTACTTATGGGTAGAACCACACAGGGGGGGTGTCTGAAGGGTAAGCGGGTATGTTTCAACTGTGGCCAGGAGGGTCATATTGCGACAAACTATTTTAGTCCAAAGAAGGGAGAATGTTTCACCTGCAGGTCGAAGGATTACATGGCTCGTGATTGCCCTTAAAAGACAGCGGGAAGTGCAAGTGGAAGAAAAGGAAACAACGGTGGTGGTACATTAACTATCACTGGACAAGCACAATCAAACCGACAAACTGTGACGACTTTCAATATGATCGTGCAAGATGATGTGCAGTCAAAGGATGTGGTGTCAGGTATCATTCCGATTAATGGTATTAATGCTTATGCGTTATTTGATATGGGTGTTACTTGCTCATTTATATATGATGATTTTGCTCAGAACTTCGATTTGCCTCAGGAAGAATTAGAATTTCCTTTAAGCATAGAGATTTTGAATAGGGAAGTGATTCTTGTTAGATTCATATATAAGAATTATAGAGTGGTTATAAAGGGTCACGGGATGATGGTAGATTTGATACCAATTAAACTTGGGGAATTTGATGTTATACTAGAAATGGACTGGTTATTCAATTACGGGGCAGTAATTGATTGTCAAAAGAAGTGTGTTAACCTTATGACTCCGTCAAAGATTGTGTTTTATGGCAGCAAGTCTCCTCGACAAGCAAGTTGTCTGACGGTGATGCAAGCCAAGAAGTTACTGAGACAATGATGTGTAGGATACTTAGCCTACATAGTCGATACACAGAAAAAGAGTGCAAAGTTAGAAGAGATACCGATCATTAGAGACTTTGCAGACGTATCTCCAGACTATTTGCCTGGACTTTCGCCAGATTGAGAAATCGAGTTCGTGATTGATTTAGTTCCAGGAACGACCTCGATATCTAATGCCCCATACAAAATGGCCTTAGTAGATATGAAAGAGTTGATGGTGCAGTTGTGAGAATTACTCGACAAGAAGTATATTCAGACGAGTGTATCTCCATGGGGAGCGTCGGTGTTGTTTGTTAAGAAAAAAAATGGATCGATGCGGCTCTGCATTTATTACCGGGAATTGAATAAGGTAACGATCAAAAATAAGTATCCGTTACCGAGAATCGATGACTTGTTTGACCAACTGAAGGGAGCAACATATTTCTCAAAGATAGACCTGAGAAGCGGTTATCATCAAATGAAGGTAAGGCCAGAGGATGTACCGAAAATGGCATTCAGAACTCAGTATGGTCATTACAAGTTTCTGGTAATGTCATTTGGTTTAACCAATTCACCTGCAGCGTTCATGGATCTGATGAACAGAGTGTTTAAACCATTTTTAGATAAATTTATAGTGGTGTTTATTAATGATATCCTGGTTATTCTAAGACCAAGGAGGAACATGTTGAACACTTAAAGGTGACGTTGGAAACATTGAGAAGAGTGAAGTTATACGCTAAATTCTTGAAATATGAGTTTTAGTTGGAACGTGTACAGTTTCTTGGGCACTTCATTGACAAGGATGGAATCTCATTAGATCCGTCAAAAGTTGAAGCAGTAATAAACTGGGATAAGCCGAAGACACCATCAGAAGTAAGAAGTTTCTTGGGATTGGCAGGTTACTATAGGCATTTTATTCAAGACTTTTCCAAGATCACAACTCCGTTGACGAATTTAACTAGGAAGGTAGTTAAGTTTGTCTGGACGAAGAAGTGTGAGAAAAGTTTTCGAGAATTAAAGAATAGATTGAGTTCAGCACCTGTGTTGTCATTGCTTGATGATACAGGGAATTTTTTGGTATATAGTGATGCATCACATAAATGACTAGGCTGTGTGCTTATGCAGAACAGCAGAGTTATTGATATACATCACGTCAATTGAACGATTATGAGAAAGGGTATCCGACTCATGACTTAAAATTAGCTGCAGTAGTGTTTGCTCTAAAGATTTGGATACACTATTTGTATGAAGAGAGGTGTGAGATATATACAGACCATAAAATTCTGAAGTATATCTTTACACAGACAGATTTGAATATGCGACAGAGGAGATGGCTAGAATTGATTAAAGATTACGATTGCGAGATTCTTTATCATCCTAGAAAGGCGAATGGTGTTTCCGATGCCTTAAGTAGAAAGGGTCGGGAGAAATTAATGATGTTGACTGCTCAGGAAAAGCTAGTATCAAAAATGGCAAATATGGAGTTAGAAATTAAATATCCGATAGAATCAAATAAAAAATTATTCCAGATGGGAAACAATTCAACGTTTGTAGATAAGGTGAAGAATGCACAACTCCAGGATGAAAACTATGAGGAAATAAGAAGAAAAGTGTCTAAAAGTGAGGAAAAGTACCAGAAATTAAAGAAGAAATTTTAAGCGAGGCTAATAACTCACGATATTTGATTCACCTTGGAAATAAAAAAATGTACTAGGATCTCAGACATCATTTCTGGTGGTCGAATATGAAAAAGGACATGGCTGAATGCGTGGCGAAATGTTTAACATGTTAGAAAGTTAAAGTTGAACATCAAAGGCCAAGTGGATTATTGCAACCGTTGGAGATACCAGAATTGAAATGGGAACATATCACAATGGATTTTGTCATAGGTCTTCCAACGACTCAGCAAGGTTACGACGCCATCTAGGTGATTGTCGATCGATTGACGAAATTAGTACACTTTTTGCCAAATTAGATTAAACCTAGCTAGATCGGTTAGCAAAACTGTACATGAATGAAATTGTTACAAGACACGGTGTCCCAGTGTCCATTGTATCAGATAGAGATCCACGTTTCACATCAAATTTATTGAAACGACTACAAGAATGTTTGGGAACGCAGTTGAGAATGAGCACAGCGTACCATCCTCAAACCGACGGACAAAGTGAGAGGACCATCCGGACATTGGAGGATATGCTCAGAACATGTATTATGGATTTTAAAAGGAATTGGGATTACCATTTACCGTTGGTTGAATTTTCCTATAATAATAGTTATCACGCGAGTATTGGCATGCCGCCTTACGAAGCGATATACGGCAGGAAATGCAGAACTCCATTATGCTGGGACGAGGTAGGTGAACGTCAACTATTGGGTCCAGAATTGGTACAATAAACTGTCGAGATAATTAAGGTTATTCGGACAAGGTTGATAGCTGCACAAGATAGACAGAAGAAATATGTTGATCAACACCGACAAAATCAGGAATTCGATGTCGGTAGTTTTGTTTTCTTGAAAGTGTCTCCCTGGAAAGGGAAAATTTGGTTTGGCCAAAAGGGGAAAT
This sequence comes from Panax ginseng, assembly GCA_020205605.1. NCBI lineage: Eukaryota > Viridiplantae > Streptophyta > Magnoliopsida > Apiales > Araliaceae > Panax > Panax ginseng. The sequence goes on along the minus strand of CM035127.1, from coordinate 36,871,777 downwards.
TAAACCCTAGGTTTATAGGACCTTTTGAAGTGCTACGACGAGTTGGTGAAGTAGCGTATAAGGTTGTTTTACCTCCGGAATTAGGATATATTCATATTATTTTCCATGTTTTAGTATTAAGGCCATATAAGTCTGATTATAAACATGTTATAGAATATGAACCATTACAGTTTGACAAAGATTTGTCTTATGAAGAAGTCCATGTTCAGATTATTGATAGGAAAGAGCAAGTACTAAGGAATAAAATAATACTTTCTGTTAAGGTAATTTAGAGAAACCACAATGCTGAAGAAGCTACGTGGGAACTTGAAGAAGTTATGATGAGAAATTATCCTCAGTTATTTACTTGATCTTGTAAAGCGATTTTGGGGACAAAATCCTGTTAAGGAGGAAAGAATGTGACGAATGAATTTATCGAGTCGTGATTCTGGGGACAGAATCCTTTTAAGGAGGGAATGATGTAACGAATGAGAATTTTGTAATTTATTTTAAATATTTATTGAATTAAATAAATATTTTAATTTATTTATTTATTGAGATAAATAAGTAATTGATGAAATTATGGTGTAATAATTTAGTTAAGTGTGTATATTAACTAATTTAATGAATGGCAATTTTATTATTTGAAGATTTAATTTAATGAAATAATTAAATTAAATGAATTGTTTGATATTGAAGAAAATAATTAAATAAAATAAAATGATGTTCTAGTTTAATTTAATAATTAAACTAGATATGTAATAATTTATTATGCAAAAGTATAATTATAATGGAAATTATAATTGTAATCGTAATTTATTAAAATTAATTGAATAAGTGTGTGACAAATGGAAATTAATTAAATTTAAGGTGTGACATATGGAACTATATAATATATGGGTTATCAAAATAAAATAGAATGGGCAGGTTTGTGTAGCCAAACAAGGCCTTGTGGCCTTTGGCTTAATTCAACTGACGTAACCTATTGGCTTCTTACCTGAAGTACGTGGGGAGGGAGCCTATATAAGTTTATTTTACGCGTATTCTTCCTAAGGCTAAAGAACACAGAGTTTGGAGAGGAAGAGAGAAACACAGTGAGAATTGAGAGAGAATTATCTGTAATTTAGTCAAGAAGAAATGGAAGGAGGATTGCTAAACTTTGTTATCATCATCTTACAAGCAAAGGGTTAAGTTATAATCAAAATTCCTATTTTCAGATTATATGTTTCTAGAGTTGCTTTGTGAGGATTTAGGGGATATGTGTTAATTAGTTGTTGTAGTCAATTGGTTATCATCTATACATGGTTTTTAGTAAGAGAATTCATGAAAATCATGTTTGTGTTCTTGAGTTTTCTTGGGAAAAAGGGAAATTTGGTTTAAGAATTGTTAGAATAGTTGATAATTGTGTTGAAGATGGTTTATAATATGTTATATGTTGGTTTCAAATGATTTACATTTGATAAGTTCACGTATGCATGTTTTTAAAATGAAAATTTGGAGTTTTGTGGTTATATGTAAAATATAGTTTGTTTTGAAACTGAAATTTATGCTTGAATCATGTGATAATCTGTAAACTTGTTGTAGATGGTGTGAACACATTCAAAAATGAAAACAAGACAATTGAAATGGGTTAAATTGGGTAAAAATGACATTTTGGTGATTGAGTTCGCTAAGTGTGTTGAAATTTAAGAAAATAGCAAAAATATGGTTTCTAATCCTCTAAATTTGATTATGTAAATTGTTTTAGGTATTAGAATGATTGATTGTATATGTTATGAGGCTTTGGCTAAGTTTGTAGTGTAAGGGTTTGTCTATGTTGTTGTAGAAATTAAGAAATTGAAATTCTTGTATAAGAGCGAGATGCATTATCGTGTCTCCGGAAAAGCGTTTCGTGTGCGAAGCGCGCAGGTGCCCGCCTTGATTCAAAGGGAGTCATGGCGCGGCCCCGCCAGTGGTCAGTCAGACCAATTGAAGAACTGTTAACAGCATAGTCTGGAGAATGTTAACTTAACATATTTTAGTGATTATAAAAGGGCCTAATGCATGTTATAAGACGTAATAACATATAGTGATCATAATGTTGAAACCAAAGATTATGAACTAGTAAGCTAGGAATGTTCCCTAACTTCATTCTCTTTGTAATGAATGCAAGTTTCATAATTATGTTTATCCTTTGTTGTCAAGCAAGCTTTCTAAACCTAATTTATCATTATACAAGTTCTCAAAACTTATATTTAAGTTGAGCAAGCTTATTGATTCCATCTTGTTTATGATGATATATCGAGCGAGTTTCACATTCCTAACTCTTGTTGCTATTCAAAGCATAAACTGTTTACATTCATTGTTCCGAATGGGTTTTCTAACTTTTTTGGATGTAGTACTTTGTTTATACCATGTCTACTCTATTGTACATTGTTATTGTTCAATCTGATCTTATCGTGTTGAACTTTCGAATAACAAATAAACCTTTATTGGTTGGACTAATCCATAATTGATGAGTTTTCTAAAATTCTAGAACCACTGATAAGCTAGTTCTAGACTAAACTTTCTTTAGTGCAGGAATCCTAAAGTAAAACTGAGATGAACAACCCTAACATATGGGATTATGTACGCATTAGCGTTTAGATGTTTGTGCACAATACGTGGTACGAAGGGCTGATCCCCTTAAGTATGAAAGTAAAAGTCTATATAGTCTAATAGTTGTTAAAGGTTGAAGTAGAAATACTTAATAACCTCAGGACATAGTTCATGGTCTTAAAGACCCTCAGATATAAACCTCAAACTTGTTTACTAGTTTTGTCTGGAAGAACAAGTTCCTATTTAATCAGTATTCATTGGTTACTCTTATGTTACTACTATTATTATTCTTTATATTAGTGAACAATTGTTTGCTCACTCTTGCAATTAACACTGCAGCTAAAGTTGAAAGAGTTGATGAACCATCTTCTAGCAAAGAAAAGGGCAAGATGTCCAAGTGATGAAGATTTATTTGAATTATTTAAATGAATTATGTTATAAGACTTATGTTATTATGTGATGTATTCCACAGACTTATGTAATAGTTAAAGGTTAGATTACCTGGGACTGATTTAAGTTGATGTAACCCTTTAATGGGAAAGAATATTATTTAAGTTATTTAAATTATGTCTTTGTCCTTTGTTATGGGTAGTTAGATGTAATAGTTTTGGATAGTGAGCACCAAATCCTGTGGGAATGGAGTACCCGAATTTTGGGGTGTCACAATATGCCTCTTATCAGTTTCAATGAAGATGTTAAGCCTGTCAGCTTCCAAGCCCTTGAGGTGAGCAACACTCACTATCAACCCTTTGGGGCTCCAACTCTAAAACCCAGAGTTTCCGCCAAGGTGATGTCGGCCAGTCAAGAGATGATGTCCTTGGGTTTCGAACCAGGACAAGGGTTAGGAAAGAATCAGCAAGGAATCAAATGCCCAATTTAAATTCCTAGCCAGACATGGAAAGCCGGACTAGGCTACCCCTCTGGGTCCATTCACAGGAACCCGCACAAGCATACACCATTTCCTTCATCTACAAGGATGTTGCCTAAACCTATAGATGTCGATTCTGTACGGCCTCTAAGGACAATTCATGCATATGTGGCAGATATGTTGTTTCCTAAGCCGATACCGGTTAAAGAGAAGGAAGTTCTGATTCCTGACCCACACATGGAAGAAAGGAATCAAAGGCGTAAACAAGACATAAAGATATGGTTATCGAATATGTACTTCATGGCGCATACCGAGGGTATGAACAAGGATATCTTAGATGATGACTGCTCAGATGTCATGGTCATCATTCAAGAGAAGGAGGACAATAACAGCCCCTTCATCACAGCTGTCCACCAGGACTTGACCCTCGGTAATTGGAGCAGCACTCCTTGTATTTGTCGAAAAGCGTAAAAAGGGCAGAAACTCCCTCTGCCCTATAGATAACAATAACTGTTTACTTTTGTTGCATAATATTAGCAGTTGTTTTTGTCATGCCATGCTAACACTTTGTATGATCAAACAGTTTCATATATTAAGTGAAAACATTTTATTTTCAGGACTCTAAAGCTAGATATGTCTAAACTTGCTGATGTACTTTGTATAATACCTACGTAGTATACGATCATCGCTTAATTCATTAATCGCATTACATTTTGTTCTCGTAAATCATTTTCCTTAAACGATAGGTTTTAAGTTCACATGCGAAATATTACATTTTTCATAACTAAAATATTATTGGATATTCCATCTCACATCGATATTCTATCATTACGTATTTCTCGGAAGTTCAAAAATAATTCCCAAGCAGAAATGTATGAATAGTGTTTTTTTGGAAAATTTCTCGGAAAGCTTTTATTTTCGTCTTGGAAATTCAAACACTTTAATTCTACCACGTAGCCAAAATCCTACGATGTTCTGACATGTTTAGGTCATAGCATGACCTTCAATTAGCTTGATCCCATAAATAATCAATTAAATTCATTTAATCCTTATAATAAATAAAATTTTAATTCTTCTAAGAATTCAATTTTCTCGGGCATTACAGATATGCCCCTCATGTTCGCAAATGTAACATATCTTTTTCCCTTTCCTGCATACGCCCTTATGTTTCCTATCACAGTTTGTACATGATAAGTAGGTTTTATACCTACTTATTGGATATCAATTCACGAGAACTATGCCCATCTCAAGTACATTTTAATTTGTTTTAATTGCATTTCGTGTTATTTTGCATTGCATGTACTGAGAACTCCTCTGGTGTAAAAGTGCAGGAAATGGCATACCTCGACATTGATAGGTGGCATGAGATCAGTGAAGGCATGACACGAGGGTGGAGAAAAGAAACTTAGCATTGATGGACAAAGAAGCAATAGTAGCATGTCAAAAGATCATTAACAGCATGATATAGAAGCAGAAATAGCAGAACACAAGAATGCAGATTGCAGGAGCCGCGCGGCTGTATAAGCTGGAACATGCGCACTCGCACCATCAACCGGAAAAGCTTAATTTGCATGTACGCGCGCCCGCGCCTGTTTAGTATGGGATCGCGCACGGCCGCATGCGTCATCGACTGCAGTTATTGACTTTATTGTAATTTTAAAATTTGAAGTGTTTGAGTTGGCATAAACTACTCTAGTTGGTACCAGATGCGATTATCTTTAATTTTTATGAGTTTTTTCATAATATAGAACTAGGGTTCTACGCTTTGAACGAATTCCAACGAGGATCCAAGCATAAACTTAATATTTTATACTTCTTCTTTAGAATTCAATCATTAATTACGAACTACTTTTATGTTGCTGGAGATTATTGAGGATTTGAACAGAACTCTTGGAATATAATTAGCAATTGGGTTTGATCGATTCTATCTTCTCTCAATTATTTTTATTTATTTTCCATGTGTTATTTTAATCCCATAATGGCTTTCGGTTCAGCGATGAACTAAACTTCATTATGGGATTCTAACGGATATTGATATGTAATCTAATATTAATGGCCTGAATGCTTGATTGTGTAGTTATCATGGAAATTCTATTCTGACGGAGTTGATTGCATGAATGTCTGATTACCATTAATTTTATGTACTTATGTGGAATTGAAAAATGACATATGAGTATGGTTGTAATCATGATAGCATGCGTTTATGAGGCTGAATTATTTAGCTTTATAGTTCGTGAATTAGATAGAAATATACTGTTTCACCGTGTGTAGTGATATAAGAGCTTATGCTTCAAATCAGTAATATTGCAATGTCACATAGAAATATAGTGATGTTGGTTTTATTGATGATTACATGATTTCTATTGCATGTGGAGGTATTGTAAGCAGGTCATAATGCATTGAAAAATGGTTATGTCTAGTTTTGTGCTCTTGGCTAATTTTCCATGATACATGAATAATCTTGCATGATGGTATTATTTAGATGAAATATGAATTGAAGTTAGAATCCCATTATTTCCAAATTTGATTTATTATTATATTATTTTTCTTGTGGTCAGTATTTGAGTTAGATTAATTAAAAAACTATAGTGTTCGTTTGAGCATATAAAAATAGTGATATAGTTGATCCATAATAATTTAATTTTGAAACCTTTCTCCGTGGATCGATACTTTACTTACTCTGTATTACTTGTTGACCCATGTATGCTTGCATGAGTTAGAGTCCTTTTATTAGATCTAAAAAGGAGGCAACAAGTTTTTGGCGCCGTTGTCAGGGAAAGGCGTTTAAATTTATTATTATTATCATCATTTATAAGCTATATTGTATGACTTAGAAAAATCTAATCTTATATAATTTTTATTTTTGTTTTTGTTTTTGTTCAGGTACTTGTATAAATTTTTATGCGCACGCGGTCATCAAATTCTGAATTAACACCTGCTCAGGACAATATAAACGGAAGAGGTTGGAAAACAAAAGTGCGTAGAAAATTACAAGCAGAATTAGAAGTAACAACATCTAATATGGCAACCGAAGGAAAAAGAGAAGAACAAAGAGAGGAGCATAGGGCATTGAGGGACTACTCGATGCCGAATATTAATGGACTACAGTCAAGCATAGTCAGACCAGCAATAGCAGCTAATACTTTTGAAATAAAGTCAGGCACTATTCAAATGGTGTAGAATTTGGTACAGTTTGGGGGTGCTGCTATAGATGATCCTAATGAGCACCTATTGAGCTTTATTGAGATTTGTGACACGTTCAGATATAACGGGGTGACAGAGGATGCTATCAGACTTAGACTGTTTCCGTTTTCATTGAGGGATAAAGCGAGAAGTTGGCTTCACTCTTTACCTTCGGGATCAATTACTACATGGGAGGATCTAGCACAAAAATTCTTAGCCAAGTTTTTCCCAATGGCTAAGACTGCAAAGATGAGGACATCAATCTCCCAGTTTGAGCAACAACAGAGTGAATCTCTATATGAAGCTTGGGAGAGGTATAAAGAGATGCTAAGGAAGTGTCCACACCATGGCATGCCAGATTGGATGGTGATCAACACATTTATAATGGATTGGGATGGCAGTCAAGACCGATTGTAGATGCAGCTGTATGAAGAGAATTATGGGAAAAGAGTTATGAGGAAGCTTATAACCTTATCGAGACAATGGCAGCGAATAATTTTCAAAACCCTACAGCCAGGATGCCACAGCCCAGAGTTGCAGGTTTGTTGGAAGTGGATGCTATTACTCAGTTATCAGCACAGATGGCATCCATGGCGAAGAAAATTGATTCATTGACATAGAGTAATGCGAAGATAGTTGCCTTTGTATGTGAGATTTGTGCAGGGTCACATGCAATGGATCAATGTGCTATCAGTTCGGACTCAGTTCAGTATGTGAGTAATTATAGGAATGATAAAGGACAATTTCAGAACACATACAACCCCAACAACCGCAACCATCCAAACTTCAGTTGGTCAAATAATAAGGGAAATCAACAATTTCAGTCACAGCCAGCTTAGCCTCAGTTTACACCAAGACCACCTTTTCCACCAGGATTTTCTCAACAACAACATCACACTCCAATTGCACCTCAGCAAGAAAAGAAATCAGAAATGGAGGAGATGATGATGAAATATATGGCGAATACAGAGGTGATGATTAAAAGCCAGGCACTGGCTATTAAAAATTTGGAAACTCAAATGGGTCAGATGGTAGTTATGCTTAACAACAGGCCTCAGGGTTCATTGCCAAGTACTACGGAGGCAAATCCAAGAAGAAAAAGGAAGGAACAGTGTCAGGAGATTACACTCAAGTCTGGGAAACAGACTGTAGAAAACCAGGCCCGATCGCGCCATATTTACAAGGGGAGGACACGCGGTCGTGCGAGGCAAAAATTTTGGCTAGAAAGAAAGAAATCAAGGAAGGTTCTGGACAACAGCAGGAAGAGGATAATAAAGCAGGTTCAGTAGAGAAGCCCGTAAATCAAATAGCAAGAGTTCACCCTCCGGTTAAGTTTCCATAGAGATTGAATAAGCAGAGGGAAGATAAGCAGTTCAGAAAGTTCTTGGAGGTCTTTAAAAACTGCAGATTAACATACCTTTCGCTGAGGCATTGGAACAGATGCCAAGTTATGCAAAGTTCAGGAAGGGTATATTGTCAAGGAAGAGGAGATTAGAAGAATTTGAGACAGTGGCCTTGACAGAGGAATGCAGTGCAGTGCTTTAGCATAAACTACCTCACACGCTGAAGGATCCGGGAAGTTTCCCAATTCCGTGCATAATCAGAAAGATGAGCTTTAGTAAATGTCTGTGTGATCCTGGGGCAAGTATTAATTTGATGCCATTGTCGATGATTTAATCATTGGGATTCTTGGCTCCAAGTGAACAAATATTTCTTTGCGATTAGTGACGGATCCATCACTTATCCACAGGGAATTGTTGAAGATGTATTGGTTAAGGTGGATAAATTCATCTTTCCAGCTGATTTCATCATTTTAGATTATGAAGAAGATAAGAGTATACCAATCATAGTGGGAAGACCATTCCTAGCAACAGGAAGGACCTTGATAGACGTGCAGGAAAGGGAACTCACTATGCGTGTTCATGATCAGGAGGTTACCTTTAACGTATTCAAGGCAATGAAGTTTCTAACGGATGAAGAGGAATGCTTCAGGGTTGATTTGATGGATCAGGTCTTAAATGATGATGAAGTAAAGAGTTTGGCAGATAATGAACCAATGAGAAGTGTTTTTGTTGGAAATTCAGAATTACAGGATGAGGAATTTGAAGAACTTATGCAATTTCTTGATACTACTCCACAATTCAGAAAATTCAAAATTCCTGTTGAGCCATTGAAGAAAGCTGGAGAGACATCAGTAAAATTGAAGCCATCTCTTGGGACACCTCCAGAACTTGAATTGAAACCACTTCTAGATCATTTACGGTATGCATTTTTAAATAAAGATGCAAAGCTACCTGTGATTATTTCTTCTGCACTAACATCTTTTCAGGAAGAAAAACTGCTATAATTCCTTAGAAAGTTCAAGTTGGCTATTAGATGGACTATAGCAGACATAAAAGGGATCAGCCCTTCGTTTTGCATGCATAAGATTCTGCTGGAAGATGATAGTAAGCCGTCGGTGGAGCAAGAAAGAAGACTTAATCCGATAATGAAAGAAGTGGTCAAGAAAGAAGTATTGCAATGGCTGGATGCAGGCAAAATCTATCCTATTTTAGATAGTACATGGGTGAGCCCAGTGCAATGTGTATCGAAGAAGGGTGGTATGACTGTGGTCTCCAATGAAAATAATGAGTTGATTCCAACACGAACAGTGACGGGGTGGAGAGTCTGCATGGACTATCGCAGGCTTAACAAAGTCACAAGGAAAGATCACTTCTCACTGCCATTTATCGATCAGATGTTGGATAGACTGGTGGGTCATGAGTATTATTACCTTCTGGACGGTTATTCAGGCTACAACCAAATTGTGATAGCTCTAGAGGACCAGGAAAAGACAACATTCACATGTCCATACGACACTTTTGCTTTCAGAAGGATGTCTTTCGGGTTGTGCAATGCTCCAACCACCTTTCAGAGATGCATGATAGCTATTTTTCGGATATGGTGGAACAGAATGTGGAGGTTTTCATGGACGATTTCTCGGTATTTAGGGATTCTTTTGATTTATGCCTTGAGAATTTGGTGATGGTATTGAGAAGGTGTGTTGAAACAAATTTAGTAATGAATTGGGAAAAGTGCCATTTTATGGTATAAGAAGGAATAATTCTGGGACACAAGGTTTTGAAGAAGGGACTTGAGGTGGAGATGGCTAAACTCGAGACTATTGAGAATTTACCGCCACCGACTTAAGTAAAAGGTGTTCACAGTTTTCTGGGACATGCAGGCTTCTATCGCAGATTCATAAAAGACTTCTCCAATATAACTAAACCACTATGCAGTTTATTGGAGAAGGATGCACAGATTAAATTTAACGAGGTACCGTGATATCAAGAATTGAGCACTTGAGGGAAATTAATTTCAAAGACTAGTTATTCTTGCACTGCATTGGGATTTGCCGTTTGAGTTGATGTGTGATGCCAGTGATTATGCTGTAGGGGCTGTTTTGGGTCAGAGAAAGGAAAATATTTTTCATGTGATCTATTATGCCAGTAAGACCCTTACAGATGCGCAATTGAACTACACCACCATAGAGAAAGAGTTATTGGCAGTTGTGTATGCTTTTGATAAATTTCGAGCATATCTAATTGGTATGAAGGTGATAGTGTACACAGATCACGCAGCAATCCGACACTTAGTGGCAAAGAAGGATGCAAAGCCTCGTTTGATCAGATGGATATTATTGTTGCAGGAATTCGATTTGGAGATCAAGGATAGAAAGGGCACTGAAAACCAAGTGGCGGACCATTTATCTCAACTAGAGAATCCGAAAAGGGAGGCAGACAACAGAGTTGTAATTAATGAATCATTTCTAGATAAGCAGTTGTTTGTGGTGAAAGGGGAAGTACCATGGTTTGTAGACTACGTGAACTATTTGGTGAGTAAAAGGGTACCTTCTAACTTGGTGGGTCATCAAAAGAAAAAAAATTCTTGCATAATGTTAAATGGTATATATGGGATGAGCCATATTTGTTCAAACAATGTGCTGATCAGATGATAAGAAGGTGTATCCCATATAGAGAGATCGAGGGGATTCTATAGGATTGTCATGCTTCTGTGTATGGGGGTCACTATGGTGGAGAGCGAACATCGACTAGAGTGCTACAAGCAGGATTCTACTGGCCGATAATTTTCAAGGATGTGTACAGTTTCGTCCAGAGATGTGACAGATGTCAGAGAGTTAGGAACATTTCAAAAAGAAATGAAATGCCATTGAACACAATCATCGAAGTGGAAATTTTTGATGTGTGGGGTATAGATTTTATGGGTCCTTTCGTTTCTTCTTACGAAAATCTTTACATCTTGCTCGCAGTGGATTATGTGTCGAAGTGGGTAGAAGTAGCAGCTCTCCCAAAAAATGATGCCAAAGTAGTCCTCAGGTTTTTACAAAGAAGTATCTTCACGAGGTTTGGGACTCCAAGGGCCATCATTAGTGATGAAGGCAATCATTTCTGCAATAGGCAGTTTAGAGCTTTGTTGCCTAAATATAGGGTGAACCATCGCATTGCTACAACTTATCACCCACAAACGAATGGTCAAGCAGAAGTTTCAAATTGGGAAGTTAAAAGAATTCTGGAAAAAGTTGTGAATCCCACTAGAAAAGATTGGTCTTTAAAGCTTGATGATGTTGTTTGGGCATATAGGACTGCGTACAAGACTCTGTTGGGCATGTCACCTTTTCAGCTAGTTTATGGCAAAGCATGTCATCTTCCTATGGATCTAGAGCATAAGGCATATTAGGCGATTCGAAAGCTCAATTTTGATTTGAAAGCGGCAGGGAAGAAGCGCCTACTCCAACTCAATGAGTTGGATGAATTTCGATTTCAGGCGTATGAAAATTCTATGTTGTACAAGGAGAAGGTGAAGAAATGGCATGATCGCAAGATCATAGAGAGATCATTTGAGCCGGGACAAAGAGTTTTGCTTTTCAACTCCAGACTTAAACTTTTTCCCGGGAAGCTAAAATCAAGATGGTCAGGGCCATTTACAATAAAGACTGTTTTCCCACATGGTGCAATAGAAGTGTTCGATAAGTCCCCGGACAAGCCTTTTAAAGTGAATGGACAGCGACTGAAGCATTACTATGGTGGCGAGGTTGACAGACAAAAAGTCACCTCAATTCTTTCTTCGACATGAGATTCAGAGACAGTCAAGCTAATTGACTATAACTTAGCGCTTGATGGGAGGTAACCCATTGTTTCTATCTCTACTATTTATTTATTATTTTTAGTTTGTTTTCCGTTAGTTCAGTTTCATGTGTAGTCGTGATAGTTTGATAGCTTTGCATAAATATCTTAATAACTGAATGTGGATCTGATTATATTTATGCATAGCATAGAAATTATGGTGTTAAGATAGACACTCATGCTTATTCTGTAATTTATGCCTTGACAGTGTTTATTGATGTTTATGTAGGTGTCTTGGACTGAATTCAGTATTGTCTAGAAGTATTAGAAATGGAAGTTGGCGGCAGAAACATGGACAAGCTGTGCCAAGCAGATGAATTGATGTAAAAAATCGTTATACCAGACCGCATCTTTGAGTAACGCAGAAAAAGGCACTTGCGCGCCCGCGCCATGTCTACATTGAAAACGCACGCGGACGCGCCATGCACCGGACATTGAAAATTTTTTAAGTTTTAAAAACATGTTGTGACTCATATCTTCTATCACTTGATATAACAGATACCATATTCCTCGCCCACAACGCATTACGCATTCCTCTTCTCCAAACAGATTACATAAATTGATAAAAGAGAGAGTCCTAGTCTCTTCTCCATCCGTTCATCTCATCCCACGTCGTGCACATCAGTTATTCTACCCATGTCACAACCCTCACTTATAAAACTAGGGTTTTGGTGTGTGCAAATCAAGTTTGGGGGTGGTCCATTCAACAGTTATTACTCTTCCAATTCCATCAAGCAAATTTCTACTATTATTCATTCAGAGCAATGGATCCTAAGAGAGCGCGTTCTATCACTTCGTCATCATCATCTTCCTCCAGTAACCAAGGCGAGGATGTTGTGGTCCACACGAAATTTCTTAGTCTGGAGGCAAAAATGGAGTATTATAGAATCGTGGTAAAGACATTTGTGAAGGAACGCGAGTTTAAGCTTGAGAAGCAAGATGGCCAGTTATGGGATATGATTCGTGAAAGAGGATAGGTTGGATTGACTGCAACCCCTATGCATGTTCCAATGAGTATCGTTCGCAAATTCTATGCTAATGCTAAAGACACAATGAGTGGTTTATCTGTGGTTCGAGGAGTTCAAATAGATTACAGACCTCAAGCAATCAGAGAAATTTTCAGGATAGTTGACACACCACCGACTGGGTACGACAATTGGGTTGACGCTGCCCGCTTTTAGACTGATTTGGATGAAGTCATTACTGATTTGTGTGTTCCAGGCATGAAGTGGAATTGTAGGGCAGGAACAAATTAACCTAGAACTTTCCCAGCTTCAGCCCTGAATTGGTATGCTAAAGCGTGGAATTTGTTTATATGTGTAAAGCTCGTGCTGTCGTCGCATCAGCACCAAATCACAACTGAGAGGGCTATCATTCTGTGGGGAATAGTCACAGGCAAGTACATTGATGTGGTCCACCTCATTCATCAAAATATGTTATGTTATATGTGGCGGGGGGGGCACTACAGGGAGTATTCCATATGCGTCTGTTGTAGCTAGCCTATGTGACCATCAAGGAGTCCATTGGGGTAATGAGCAAATGCAGAACCCTATCCAAGATATCACTCATGCAACCATCGCCAAATTCGAGGATTGGGCTGGAGGTAGACCGCACCCGAGAGGAAAAGGCTTTACCATTCAACCCACATTCTCAGTGCCTCCACCACAGCCCACACAGAAAACTAAAGTGGGAACGTCGACTCAAGCAACTGATGTTACTGGGGATCGACAGCTCTGAAGGTTGGAGCGAAAGGTTGACGCGTTGTACGATAACTTTGCAGCGTTTGCTATGGGTTTGACGAGGTCGCTCGCGGAGGCGTTTGCACAACAAGGAACTATGCTTGAGTGGCCACAGTTTGGGACTGCCATGCCATATCCACCACCAAATTCACCACCCCGACTAGGGTGGTACAGCTGAGCAATAGGGGAGTTTCTCTAACCCTATACCTTCATTCATTGAGACAATGAATATTTTAAGTTTAGGGGTATTGGGTAGTTGTAGTAGGGTAGTTGCATATAGTGTATCCATGATTAGTTTAAATTTTGCATGTTTATGTGTTAGATAATAATTGTACAAAATTTTTCTATTCTTAGTCATTAAAATTTGTGTTAGTATATGTTTAGTTGCATTTGATGTTTAGTTGCATGTCTCACAGTTCTAGCTTTATGGAAGTTATGTTTAGCCTATGATGAAAGTGAATTATGAAGGATTGTTGAGTATTTTGTAGAACATATGAGCTTAGATATAATGTTTTACATGATGTAATTCATGATCTTTATTTAGATGCTTTTTAGGTTTGCCTTCTTAGTGTTCACAATTGCTTGTAGGCATAAGAATTATGTGTTCTTAAATTGCTTAATAGGAAATGTGGTTTTAAAAAGAGAATTATGTGGAAAATGGACTGACATCGCATACAAAACATTGATAATCAAACTTTGGGAACACATGGGTATGCTATATATATATATATATATATATATATATATATATATATATATATATAAAAGAACAATAACGTGGCTAGTCTTATTTCGGGGCCCTTGTTACTTAAATAAGTACACCCGTAAGGTTGTCTTAACACCTAGCACCCTAAGGTCTTTTATGGTCTTGGAGTCGTTGGTTGAAAGCTCGCTAAGGGGTAGCATTGTTAGCCTAATGGAATGAGGCATTACACAGTCATTTGAAAAAAAAAATAGCAATAAACACCGCGGAAAAGAGCGAAAATCACCCTCGTGTATAGAAATAAAGCAGTTAAACCCATTGTTGAACCTTAGTTTGTGTTGATATGTTGGAATAGTCTTTATTGTAAAAGTATACATGAATCTTGATTTAGACTGTAATTTTCTATTTTGAGCAGTTTAGCATGTGTATTCTTGCTTTAATCAAGTTTTGGTGAACACAACACACACACACATAACATCTTTATAGCATATATGAATTATTTGAGTGTATGATATTATGCCTATAGTTTGGTTTGAATTTATATTCTCGAATCTGGATAATTCACTAAGGCAGTTTGGACTGAAATTATGTTATAGCTGGAGAATGTGAGACTCATTTTCCCTTTCCTGCATACGCCCTCATGTCCGCAAATGTAACATATCTTTTTCCCTTTCCTGTATACGCCCTCATGTTTCCTGTCACAGTTTGTACACTTTCTTATTTTGTTAGCGTCCTCTTGGTTATTATCGGAATTTCCTATTTTGCGGTCTTTCATCTTCCTTTTCCCTTTCTTGCTCGGAGTTGCACATGATATGTTGCTTTTGGCTCCCATCTGATCAATTCGGATTTTAAGCTTATCTTGTTCTTCCATCATTCCGATTAATGCCTTTCGTAATTGACTATTTAGTAGCTTTTCTATTTCCCACAACCTTTCCAGAAAAGAAACCTTGTTCCTCATATTTTGCACTTCGATTGATGCTTGATCAGCTCCAACTTTGGTGTCCGAATCACTATCTGTTAGTTCCACCATTTCTGGGTCCGATACTATATTTTCCAAAATGATCACCTCATCAAGGTTATCTTCAACGTGAGCCTCTATTTCAGCTATTGACTTTGATATTGTCTCGGTTATGGAGATTAACTCCTTCTTTACGATTCGAAGGTATCCTAATCCTTTTCCACCTGACATCTACACATAATTTATTTAGATTAGCATATAGTATATACACACAACAAATAATACTTTTATATAAGTTATCTTTTATTTGGTTTGACGATGAATTTATTCAATTCATCTTCTTTTAAACTCTATATGAGTTATTTGTATTTTCAACGTTTTCCTCTACCCTAAGGTTATAGCCTAAGGTCTATCCCACCTATGGTTTCTAACCTTAAATCTCTGATACCAACCCGTGACACCCCCAAATTCAGGTGCTTGAAACTCGAATTTAGTGCTTCACGATACCATTTCTTTAAGCGGAATAATAATAATAATGTCATAAATATCAGAGTTGTTTAAATCCCAGGTACGCAACCTTTAAAACATTTCATTACGTGATAGATAATAAATATCTTCAACTTATTTAAGTCTAGCTATTACATAAGATAACACAAACTTATTCTGCTAGCTTTCCTTTCCATTTGTTCCTGCCTGAACCTTCAGGTCGATCATACTTAGCTGAAAACATTTAAATTAAGAAAGAATGAGCATTTGAGTACCCAACAACTAATAGCAAATATTAAACATTAGCTGAAAAGATTAAATGTTTTCTTTGAATGACACTTCTACAACGAAACAATAGTTGTGAAGTAAACTGAAGCACCACTAAACAACGTAACCAATCTATTTCAAATTTTGAAACTACGTACTGACTATAATTGGTGAGCAGTCGATAGACTATGAACTTTGTTTTCAATTTTCGATAGGGTAGAATGTAACTTCATCTCAGAACAAATATAACTTACGTGCACGGGGTGATCAAATTTGTTATGCCCTCAGATTGATCAATACTACATGCAAGAACGATATTATTGTTCATCTTATCCAAATTAGGTGCACAAACGTTTTCCCATGTACAGGATGTTCATACTTAGTCGGGAATCCGAATCAAAATAATTTGATTGGATACAATAAAATTCTATTATGTTTCAACGATATTTTAAAATCTGTGTCTAGCTGGGTCAAATAGCTTAGACGACTTTTAATTAATGTATACATACCGAAAATCAATAGGTATGCATAAACATTTGGTTAAATACAATAATTATCCAAGTGACTCACTTGTATAACCTTGCTTAGAAATTAACGAACAGAATATATATCTTGATCTATAATAACAGAATTAAAGAACTTATACAACATATTATAATCTAATAACTTACTTATACAGAATCATTGCATAAGTATATATAAAGGTTAAGATATTTGAACAATGAAAAAGAATAGTTCTCGATATTCTGATTCATTTATGTCCATTGTGATAAAGTAAATGCAAAGATAAAATACTTGCACAATGAAATTTGAGTACAAGTTAGGAAACTTGTCCGGTTTGTCGCTTACACAACTTAGTTCTATCTTTAATTCAACGACCTATCATTTATAAGATTGTTCTATTGATTAGAATAACATATCATAACACATAAGATTGTTATTTACAAATCAACACATAACCTAATCACATTGTCACATAGTTATATTAGTCATTAAGACACAAACAAATACTTATACAAATCAAACTATATAGGTTCGGATCAATTTGGTGAGTATTTTGTGTATTGGATGGTTTTATCGAGTAATTATCGAGTTTAAAACTCTATCATGTATTATAATATTATCCTGGATATTTTAAATACCAGTCATATTATTTTTAAATGACTTATAATAATTTTTAAATAATTATTATAATTTATCTTGATTTTTCAAACTCTAGAATCATTATTAAATGATTTAAATATTAAATAATTCTATTATCATTATTATTTAAATAGTATTAAAATATTAATGCAACCATTGCCAAAATATCAAAGTTATTTATAATAACTCAAAATATTTTTAAAGTATTAATATTACCCTTAAATGATTTTTAAAACATTTAAAATCATTTTAAACAATTACCATTAATATTTAAATATTAAGGTATTATTCACTAAAATATTGAAAGTCATTTATAATAACTTAAAATATTTTTAAACCATTTATATCCTTGAGGCTCAAGAACACTGACAGTCAGTGTTCAAGAGGCTCCCTTTGATCATCTTTAATTCACAACCTAAGCATGATCTAGGACATTTTAAACACTGATCATGTAGTGATTAGGTAATACTACATGAATCAACTATCGTACAAGTCAAACAATCATGTATCATGAAGATCTAACCTCTCAAACTCGTTGTCAGAACTTTTTTGGTTTTTTGGGTTACCCAGAAACCCAGTCAGCTTCGAGTAGGCAGTTTGAGGCTAAATTTCCTTCGGGTTCTGTTAATTATTAAAGTGTTCAAATGGGTCGGGGTTGTAGTCAACATGATAGAGTACATTTATCAATCATCAGGTCAGTCAAAAGATATCAGAATCATAAGATAGCATTCGATCAAACATTGTCAGAGACAACGTTCATCAGTTTTCTGGGTTACCCAGAAAAACGAGTTCGTGCTCGTCCAGGCTAGTTTGACCATTGATTAGTTTAATTCTATTTGTTATCTAAGTGATATAGGAGCATGAATCTGTAATACACCTACAAGAGTATAACTTTAATACAATAACCCAAACAAATCTACAAACGCATGCATGATCTGGGCCCATGAACTTGTTGTCAGACACTGATGAACAAGTTCTGGGTTACCCAGAAAATGCAAAGTCATGGTCGGTCAACGCAGTTTGACCTTCCATAACTTGCAATCTACACATGATCCAAGCTTGTTTTCAAGTCCAGATCAAAGTCTTTCCAGCATACTACAAGTCCAAAACATAAAACACACAAAATCATAAACATAGAGAGATCTACTTCCCCTGACATTCGTTGTCAGACCACAGTTTTAAACTTTTTTCAGATTTTATAAATCTTTAAATTCGAGAATATAAATGTTATGGATCCAATATTTAGCAACCTAGATCACTGATTCACACCTTATACAACATATTTAAATATTCATACACCAAATCCAACATAACATACAAGATTAAAATTTTGGTTTAGGGTTATACCTTCCTATGAACCAATTCTTGATTCTGGCTTTCTGATTTGATATAAGTGATAGTGGGGCTTGTTTTGTGACTGATCTAGCAAGGGAATTTCGAAGGTTTGGGTGAGAGAGAAGTGAGTTGAGTGTTTGTAAGCAAAATGAGCAAAGTTAGTAACCTTTCTCTCTCTTTGATCTTATATAGGACATAGATGCAATGCACTTAGATGTGAAAGTGGCTGATTTGTATGGTTTATAGGCACATGGCTAGCTAGAGTTGGTCACCAACTAAAGTTATGGCAACCTATACAAGTTATCTATTAAAATAATGTAAAGGGCAATTATGTCATTTGGTTTTTATTTTTAGTGGCAAA
Organism: Panax ginseng; assembly: GCA_020205605.1. Lineage (NCBI taxonomy): Eukaryota > Viridiplantae > Streptophyta > Magnoliopsida > Apiales > Araliaceae > Panax > Panax ginseng. Next base: position 36,852,995 of record CM035127.1, on the reverse strand, counting down.
GTTGGCAATTTATTCTAACCCTTAGGGTTTAACCCTAAGGTTCCATAAGTCCAACTTCTAGGATTTTGTAATTAGGGCTAAAATGGGAATCTTAGTTTCTAAAATGTGAATTAGGGTTTTCTAATTAAATTAGGTTTACTAACACCTAGGATTTGTAAATTAGACTTTATAATATACTAATTACCATTAACCTTGCTAAATTAATAATTAGAGTTTACAACTTAGAAATTAGGGTTCTAATTTAGTAATTAGGGTTTCTAAATATTAATTAGGATTTACCCAATTAACATTAAATCTATAATAATTGTCATAAATTACATAACATAACAACTTAACAATTCGTACAGTCGTAATTGACTTATGTACTATAGTTTATCAGTAATGCTAGGGTTTTGTACTGTTTTACTATAACTGTTCCACACATTAACATTACACATATATTAGGCATGTTTATATTACTGAATTATAAATAATATTATATTAATATTCTCATTCCTTATTCAAAATCCAAAATTAGGGTTTTGAATCCATATACGACATAACCTTCATATATACCATTATTAATTAAGTTAAAATAATTAACTTAACTATAATAAAAATACATATCATAATAATCCTTATAATCATATCATATATATAATAATCATATTTTCATGGAAAATAATTAATAAATATTTTTATTACAAAATTAATTTATAATAATTAAGAATATAATCTATAATGATCAATAATTCATAAAAAGAATTTATTTATAATTATTCATGTAATAATAAGTTTTATTTATCACATAAATACATATACTTTTCTTTGCACATAATCCCACCTTTATATATAAAAAAATTAAATGCAAAATTTAATATTTAATTATATTGAAAATATTGGGTTATTGCATCCACCCTCCCATATAAGGATTCTGTCCTCGGAATCACCGTTTCAAAAGTTATAGATACAAGGGAAAATAGCATACACGGTCATTTCAAGTAGATCTCAATCAGATTCGATCGAATTGATCTTTAACTATTCAACATAAAACTTGTAATTTAAAAAAAATAAAACATAAAACTTGTCTTTCTATTCATGCGAAAATTTGATTTCTAACAGAACTCAAATTCTTCCTTCAAAATTTCTTTATAACAAAAATAAATCATATACAAGAAAATAAAATTTATTCGAATAATACCTGAAGTTCCATCCCCAGCTCCTACGGTATCCTGAACCGTCATGTTGAAGACTCTTGCGGTTGATTTTGTGGAAGTTGGTCCCGTTATCGCCAGTGCCCCACTGCCCTTCTCCGTATTCATGCTTCCTGCATCATTTCTCCTTTTTGGACAGTCCTTTACCTTATATTCCGTTGATCCATATAGAAAACACCCATTGTTTGTCCTAGGATTGGGGCAGTTAGGAGAGGTATGTCCCTCCTGCCCACACTTATAGCACACGAACTTACCACTAAGACATTGTCCTGAATGATTCTTCCCACAATTCTTACATTGCACAGCATGCTTCCTCACACCTTCCTATTTGACTTGGACATTTCCAAAATTGTTCCACTTTCTTTTTCATTCCCACTACCACTACTTGCTTCTACCTTCCCACCTCCCTCAACCTTACCCTTGCTCTTTTTCTCATTAGTGTAGAGGTTCATGGCCTCACTTCTCCCTTTGGCTATGATAGTCTTCTCCAAAAGTGCTGCAAAAGTATTTATCTGCAATACCACCACCTTAATATAGAGTCAAGGTTTTAATCCCAGCTCAAACCTCCTTACCTTTTTAGTCTCCGTATCCACTTGGTGTGGAGCGAACCTAGCTAACTTATTGAACTTTGCGGCATATTCCGCAACTGTCATGTCCTCCTGCTTCAACTCCAAAAACTTCACCTCCATCCTAGCCTGCACACTGGATGAGAAATAATTCTCAATAAACAACGTCTTAAACTTAGTCCATGCTATCACTCCTTCTCCTACCTTAACTTGATTTGTCTCCCACCAGAAATTCGCCTCTCCTTTCATCATATAGGTGGCAAAAGCTGTCTTTTGCCCCTCAACTACCCTATCGACTACAAACACTTTTTCTATTTCCTTAACCCAAGTTTGGGCTTCTATCGGGTCAGTGGTACCTCTAAATTTTGGCGGTCCTACAACCTTAAAATCATTAAAGTTCGCAAATTGATTGTCTTGTTGATTTCTCGCGGCCGACATTCCATTCTGCATGGCTTGAGCTACCATGTTCATAAATTTCGTGATCAGTGTCCGTTGTTGTCCTTCAAAGATTGTTGATGATTCTTCTGCCTTTGGTTCCGAGTTTGACGTCATGGCGGCATTATCTTGTTAAATAAAATATAATCTATATTTTATTAACTTACATTCTAAAACTTATCGTATAAGTTTAATATTTTAAACTTATTTCATTAACCAAACATGAATTCATATTCATTCAATGATTTCATAGTACATAACATAGAACATACTACTTTAAACATCAGATATCCCTTTATGACCATAACAATCGGGAATCGCTGCTACTACTTATAAAATTGCTGGAAATATACTATTACACAGACATACTTGTCATAGAACACACATATTCAAATAGTACTTATACTATACCTTTTCCTGATCCTGGACAACCTTTTGCTCGATGACCTTCCATCCCACAAATAAACCATGCACCTAGCTTAAAGTCGGGACAATGATGAGAGATATGTTCCTCATGTCCGTAAATGTAACATACCTTTTACGCTTTCCTACATACGCCCTCATGTTTCCTGTCACAGTTTGTACACTTTCCTATTTTGTTAGCGTCCTCTTGGTTATTATCAGAATTTCCTATTTCGCGGTCTTTCATCTTCCTTTCCCCTATCTTGCTCGGAGTTGCACACGATATGTTGCTTTTGGTTCCCATATGATTAATTTGGATTTTAAGCTTATCTTGTTCATCCATCGGTTCGATTAATGCCTTTTGTAATTGACTATTTAGTAGCTTTTCTATTTCCCACAACCTTTCTAGCGAAGAAACATTATTCCTCAGATTCTGCACTTCGGTTGATGATTGATCAGTTCAACTTCGTTGTTTGAATCACTATATGTTAGTTCCACCATTTCTGGGTCTGGTACTATATTTTCCAAAATTATATCCTCATCAAGATTATCTTCAACGTGAGCCTCTATTTCAGCTATTGACTTTGATAATTGCTCGTTTATGGAGATTAACTCCTTCTTTACGATCCGAAGGTATCCTAATCCTTTTCCATCTAACATCTACACATAATTTATTTAGATTAGAATATAGTATATACACACAACAAATAATACTTTTATATAAGTTATCTTTTATTTGGTTTGACGATGAATTTATTCAATTCATCTCCTTTTAAACTCTATATGAGTTATTTATATTTACAACGTTTTCCTCTGTAACGACCCCAAAATTCATACAATAATATTCTCCTTCTCGATCGTTAACAATACACTTTACTTTATCTTTACATCATTATTCGATATTAAAAACACTAAAAATGCGGAATATTTAAAACTTTTATACATTTCCTTCTTTATTGCCCTAAATCGCAACCTTTACATTACATCTCTTCGATTCAAATTTATATCATGAATCGTTACAACAAAATGACTATACAAAGTCTTACATCATAAATAGATATCCATATACACTGGATAGCTCAACTTACAATTCAACATGTTACATTCAAAATATTAAATACATTTCCCATAAAACATAAGTAATCTTCGTGAATATGGATCTCTATAATTCACGTAGCACATATCCTTACCTTAAATCTTTAACCTGCAAAAATGATTATTTGCAAGGTTGAGCTCGACAGCCCAGCAAAATCTAACAGTTTTCATGCATCACATAGCATATAATAACATACTCAACATATATCTTATAAACATTGGACTAATCACAACATAAATGTTGCATTTCATAAAACAGGTATAAAGATTGAGTTCCTTACTCAATCAACATTCATTATTCAATCAACGTAGTCATAAATTGACTTTAACGTTTCATAATTTCAATATATATAGAACACATCATGCTCTTTGCAACAAATATTTAAAACAGTTCATCATCAAGTTCACATAACAAATAGGAACTGAAAGACCTGCCTTGATCATTGTTTACCAATAACAGTTTAACAGCTTACAGTTATCTGCACTTCATGTGCCATATATAATTATATAATCATACACATCAACTATTAGTCATATAACAACACATGGTAATTGTAATGTAAACTCTACTCCACATCTCATAATCTTTCCTATTAATTAGCACACAATGTTCAATTAGATTGTGTTAACTTTTCGACTTATGTAATATTCGAAATTCATTCCAAGTGTTTAAAATTTTCTAGGAATCATTATTGGTTTTATATTAAACCCATTTCATATTTTATAATATCCAATTCATTTGACTTAAAACACTTTTTACGTTTATTAACACTTATCACGGCGTTTCGACGTTTATTCGTCACACGCCCAATTTGCCTCTCTTGTGTATGCTTACTATGCTTCTGTAACTTATCTAATATATCATTATATTAATGTTAAGCACCATTATATTTACTAACATTCATATTTTATATCTTAGAACAACATCATTTATTGTCAAGAGCACTACACTAGCATACGTGCATGCCCGACGCCCTCCGATTGCCTCCGAAAACACAACAGTCCTAAAGATGACCATTTTGACCCTTCATAATGATTTCAAATTGAAAACCTTAAAGAATAAAAGTTGTAGGTCTACTCGTCCTCATTCCGGATAATCTTGAATCACCTCAATCGGAGTTCGTATGAAAATGTTATACTCATTTTAGTAAAACATGTACCCCCCCCCCGGCCGGGGTGGGGGTTTTTGTACTAGGGGGGCCCGCCGAGGCAGGGGTCCCTTCTGTTAATTCGTGATTTTTCATCCCAAACACTACAGAAAGCTAAATTAAGCCTACAAACTCCTTTCTAACAACCATACCAACCTACCCAAGGTGTAATATATTTATAGAAAGATAAACTAATGTTTCTAACACGTTTCTAACCACATAAAAAACATAAACATCAAAGATTACAACCTTTAATTTCACTATTTTCTCTTATTTCTTGTTCTTTTGACATTCATAGCGAAATTATTCACTGTGAATTTGTTTTAAAATCAATTCAAGTAATTCCAATTGTGATAACTCATATTCTTAACATACTAACATAATACATGATCAATTTCAACAATAAATCATAACCAAACATCAATTTGATAGTTTCAAAAGCCATTTTTTCAGAAATTAATTCACAGAAAATCATTATGAACAAAATTCCTCTTGTTTATCAAAATTACATTGATTGAATTGCTAGAACAACCATATAACTCATAATTCATCATGTTCATCATATCTTTGTGAATTGAAACTTTTGAACAACTATAAAACTCTAAACTATGAAAACATAGAAGAACATGATTTTAAAACTTGTTTTTACAACACTTGTATTGTGAAAATCCTTTCATGGTGTACAATCACATATGAAAACATATGAACACTATATATACATATAAATACATAATCATGAAAACCTAATTTTACAAAGACTAAATACATAACATCTTAATTTAGTATAAGGGTTAGTTTGATACCTTTCTAGGTTGAATTAGGAGAAAATATGGAGATGATTGAAGCTTTTCTTTTATTTTCTCAAGGTTCCCCTTCTTCTTCTTCTTCTTCTTCTTCTTCTTCTTCTTCTTCTTCTTCTTCTTCTTCTTCCTTTTCTTCTTCTCTATATTCTCTCTTCTTCTCTTTGTTCTTAGTTTAGACTTAGGTTTAGAAAACTAACGTAACTTAGTGTATGTACAATATACATATAACACATATAATTATAGAATATGTAACTCCCAATATAATTACATATACTAATTATCAATTTAATATATAATTAAAAAAATTAGAATTTTAAAAGCCCTAAGGCTTGTTTGGCAAAACCATATTAAAATAATGACTTAATCATTCCTTAAGCCTTGTTTGGCAAAACAAGATTAAAATAAGAATTTCAAAAACTCTAAGGTTTTGTTTAGTAAAACTAAATTAAAACTCTTTTAATTTATTTTCATAAGTCATTTATAATATATTTTATTGTCCCACATTGTTTACTTGGATTTCCATATCCAATCTTAATTAAATAAACTAATTACCGCGTACTAAATAAATTTCCCACTTAACCAAATATCACAAAATTATAATCTAATTATAATTTTATTTAATAATTAATATATCACTTTAATTATTAAATTACGACATCAATATAACAGCTCATGTAATCTTTAACAACTCTCTCAGTTGTTGAATTAAATTAGAGTATTATCTAATAAATTTAATTCATAAATATATACTAACAACAATCACCTAAATAAAATATTTATTTAATTTCATAAATATTTTAAATTACAAATAAAATTCTGGATTATTACATCATTCCCTCCTTACAATGATTCTGTCCCAAGAATCACAACTCAAATAATTCATTCATCACATTCTTCCCTCCTTATAAGGATTTCATCCTTGGAATCACCGAAACCCTACCTTACTCAGTTTTTCGTCAAATCTCTTCGTTGAATAACTTCGACACATGACCTTAATATAGGTTTTATATTTCCTACTACATTCATTTCTTCAACAAATTCTAGGTTTTATTTCATAACTTTTACTTGAATTCAATTATATTCTGAGTATTATATATTCTTTAACCCATTCATTTCCTTTTCTAAAGATCGTTATCATAAACACTCGGGATATTACATTCACCCATTCTTCTAAGAATTTCATCCTCGAATATTTTAGTTATTAATCTTTATTCATTCAATCTATCAAAATAGATTTTACGTTAATACTTTATTCATTCATTGGATTTTATAACCACTTCTTTCCACAAAGATCTTTCTTCAATTATTAAACTTTTCTATTAAGAGATTTACATTATTCTTTAATGACTCATCTCTTTCTCATTTCAAAATTTCTTTTCTCACTTATTCCATATATTCATCATTCAGTGTCGCATTCTACGACTTACTTCTTTCTAAGGAATATCATCCTTACCACATTCGCCTTTTAGAATAGCAAGAATCTTCTACAATTGCTCAATAATTGGGAAGAAGTATGAATAACTCAGGAATTTAAAAGATTCCAAATCATGCTGAGGGGTCACAAGACCGTGAACTCTATTCTCGATTTACTAGTGCTTCAACTCAATCCTTCACACTGCAAACCAGAGTGTTTATCAATCACAAAGACTGAGAACACCCTCCTCACGTACACTAGGTGTCCAGCCTATTGTACCACTACGTTAGTCAATAACGTAGTGTTTTATAACGACTACTATATGCGTTACGCCGGAACCATTGTCCCCGAAAAACATGTCCCCTTATAGGGTTGTTCACCTCAGCTTTTCAACATCTGAATCTGCACCAAAATAATTTGGTTTGGTATAACTTTTCAATAAACGCTTGAATTTCATGAACATCTTTCAATAATCGTCTAGCTGAATCAAATAGCATAGACTTCTACCACAATTTGAACATCAATCGAAATATACATATACATATATATATATATATATATATATATATATATATTCTCATATCTTAAAGAAATCTAAAAAATCTTTTTATGACGTCATGATACCTTAGATCGTATTTACAAATTGGTTTGAGGATTCCGTCATTTTCTGACTTTGTCATACTACATCATACCATAGTGGGCTAACGATCCTTAGATCACATCCAACACTAAGAAACTTTGCATTAATAACTCCATCATTTTTATCATCTTTGCACCAGGTTCCATGATACATTGATGATATATAAAATACATTTTGATATATTCCAAATCATTTTTGTCTAGCTGAAGCAATTAGCATAGACATACGAATAACAGTATTGTTGTTAAAACTCATTAGTTCCATCAGTTGATCCAATGTTTTTTAAGAAAATAGAAGTGTAAACATCAGCACGAAGTCAATAAATTTTGAAAGTCTAGCATAGCTAGTAGATTTAGAATACCTATGCTTCCACCATAAACTCTACTTTATATAATGATCCATTGCTTAATAGGTCTATCTATTCCTATCATCCTCAATACTTCATTCACATTTATCTATACCCAGTTCGTCAAACTTACCACATATTATGAGTTCAGGAACTTGCCACAATCATATGAATTTAAGAACTTATCCTAGTCAGACCATAGGTGTCCATTCGCTGAGGGGTTCAAAAATATACCGTATAATTATGAGTCACGAACCTACCATAATTATGAGTTTTAAGAACTCACACTTAACCTTATAATATTCTCTAACTATACTCTACCTATCTATTATACACATGAGAAAAGAATCACTTTCTCAACAGGCATATAGCAAATAGCGCGACACAAACATTCCAATGATTATCAATGTGATAAAGCCGAGTAACAAAGCACAAAACCCTCGCCCATACAAAGATTTGTACAACTCAGCCATCACAGGAGTCCTCAATTGAAACCCCACCTAACTCTATCTTGCTCTTAACTTGCTCTTTGCTCGATATGAATTCCTCGTATCACATCATCTATAACTCCTCATGAGTTATCTCGTACTATTTTATAGTACACCATCTTCATAGCATTAAGCTATAATCATTCAAACATTACAGACCATCTTTCTTTTATAACTTAAACTAATCACGTCGTGATCTTATTCTATAATCATCTCTCTTAAAATTCTTTTATTAACTCGTGATCATTTTGTTTTACGATCCCCTTTCTTTCCTTTCATTTACGACATTATTCGTTATCTTGGCTATTGGAGTTAGGAAACTCCCATTTCTTATCTTTATATCTCTTCAAGATTCTTCTTTGAATCTTCTTGTTTATATAACAATTCTTCCTTTAAGAATTTCTAACTTCATTTACATCGCTCAAAATTTCATCCAAGTTCTACACTCTCATCATACGTGTCCATTTATATACTTGGTACACATCGAGTCTCTAACAGTTTCAATATGGTACGATGAGTGGTTTCCCACAAATAACCAACAAACTAGGTTTCGAGGTACTAGTTAGTATATACCTCCGCTCTATGAAGGAATCGTTTAGCCCAGATACCATACATCAACTACTAAAGAGTACAATTGCACCATACTTAAATATAACTCTCTATTCCTCTATTCTTAACTTCTTTATCACTCTCTTTTTTTAGACATTGTCTATTTATTATCACCTTACATCCTTATTATTGGAGTTGGGTAACCCCACATTCATATTCCTTATAACTCTGCGAGATTCTTCTTTGAATCATTTCACTCAAGTTTTAATCCCTTCTTTATAAATTTCTTAAATTACTTCTTATTATTCAAACTCTATTTGAGCTTATTCTTTCATTATCTTCACGCCTAAGGTACCCCTACCTAAGGTTTATAACCTACAGCTTTGATACCAACTATAACGACCCCAAAATTCATACAATAATATTCTCCTTCTCGATCGTTAACAGTACACTTTACTTTATCTTTACATCATTATTCGATATTAAAAACACTAAAAATGCAGAATATTTAAAACTTTTATACATTTCCTTCTTTATTGCCCTAAATCGCATCCTTTACATTACATCTATTCAATTCAAATTTATATCATGAATCGTTACAACAAAATGACTATACAAAGTCTTACATCATAAATAGAAATCCATATACACCGGATAGCTCAACTTACAATTCAACAACATGTTACATTCAAAATATTAAATACATTTCCCATAAAACACAAGTAATCTTCGTGAATATGGATGTAAGACCCCAAATTATTAATAAATAAAATTAAATTTTCTCTATTTATTATTTTGAAATAGTAAGGGTTGAATTGATTAATGTGGTTAGTTATGGGTAAAATGCGCACATATTTTTATATAAGCAGGTGGTTATAAAATATTCATTGTTGTCGGGGAATATTCGTTTGGTCGTGGAATATTCTTGCTATCGGAGAATATTAAATGCACGACCGGAGCGATCTTTTTGTGGGCCCCATAACGGAGAAAGCAATTGGATGAAGAAAATGACAAGTATAAGTTTTTTATAAATAACTACAGTAATAGTTATTCTGAATTAACACTGTTGGAATACCCGGTGGTTTAAAACAAGAATATGTCTGGCGTTGTTGCACGCGAAGACACGATATTGCACCAATTATTGATTCTTACGTGAAAGAAGGCACTACTCAATAATTGTTATAGTAGTTATTGTTAAAGATTTTATTTTATTGATTCAATAATTCTTTGCGTTGATATTTTATATTATTGTTGTTTCAATAATTGTCACTACACAGTATTTTCTATTATCGAAGCAATAATTCATATTTTCCGAATAATATTATTAGAAAACATTATTGGCAATGTCTAGAAAGTTCTCATCAAACGAGAGGTTTGGTCACCTAATCATGCAGCCAAGAAGAAGGAGAAATTCTTATTGGAAAGCCCCTCTTTACGGGGAGCGGCACCGGTTGCAAGATTGTGATTCCGTAATATTATTTGTGAATAATTAATTATTGATTTATATGATGAGGAAAATATTGATTTTATGTGGATATAGATGGAGAAAATTTTTAAACTGACAATTGTTAAAAATTGATATTTTATCTTTTCTCATAAAATAATATTTTATTATATTATTATAATATAATAATGATGATATTTTTACAATGAATGTGGGATATATGAGTATATGAGGAGAAAGAGTATTTTTGTTGCAAAAGTTGTTTAAAACATGTTAAACATGTTTGTGGGCCCATTTCTTGACTGAAATTTGATTATAGCCTGTAAAATCGTCCGTTTATGGATTTCCGTCAATTTCTGTTTGGAATTTGGAAAAACTTTCTTCTGCAAAGTTGTAGAAAATTAAATTTCCTATAAAAAATCGTGTGATTTAAATTTTCTGATAAAGGGGATATTTATTATGAATTATTGAAGTTCTGAAATTCCTGAATAATTGATTTTTGAAAGTTTTAATTAATTTTAATAACAAAAACATTTTTTTTGTTTTTGTCATTAGTGGTGGCTGATTTCAGATGGTCGAGAGGTGCGTAGGAAATTTTGATATATATATATTAATATTTTATTAAATTTTCTGCTTTTGTGTTCTAAGCATTTTCCTATAAATAGGGTGCTTAGGTTAGAATTGAAAATCACACCAGAAACTAAAGTTTTCTCTCTCTTTCTCTCTCGATATATTGAGCGTATTCTTGTGAGTATTTTAATACTTTGAGTGTTGCTATACGGTATAAGTTTAAGTCATAGCTTATATCCGGTGTTTCAACTAGAAGTACTGTCTTTACGAGGTAAGGGATGTTATTTTATTCGAAAATAATATTATTTCTTCAATATCATTATGCCGAAATATTGGTTGGAAATTTTTATCAAATTTGGAACTTTTCATGTCGGGGTTACTATTCATGAGTTACTATTCACGAGTTACTATTCATGAGTTATTATTCATGAGTTACTATTCACGAGTACTATTCACGAAGCATGATGATGTTTTCTGTGAAATTTCTATCTTTTGGTGTCGAGTTACTATTCACGTATATGGCCTTTATTCACGATATCTATTTATCTATTCACGAATACGACACTATTCATAGAAAAATTAAATTTTCTTTTACGTGTCCAAGATTATGCATTATGATTCCTATCTTTGATTGGATCTATGTTTTGGTCTTCATTCTTGAATTTTACTCCACTCTGGTTATTTATGAAGTATTTTCGAACTTGGGTTATTTAAAGTATGAATCCTTAATACTTGTTCTTTTGTTTCACTGGATTCGTTTTCTTTAAAATATTTTTTATCATTCTCAGTCCTAAATGATGATATTACTGAATATCTTTGGCATGTAGTGCAAAGATGAATGATTTCTGATGAATATCTTTGGCCTGTAGTGCAAAGATGAACATGTGTTTAGATGAACATGACCAACTGATGAATATCTTTGGCCTGTAGTGCAAAGATAAATATTTAATTCCAGATATATATTTATTGATGTTACAGTGATAAAATATCGACGATGAACTTTTAAATTCATATATAGAAGATAGTAGTTTGCATTCTCTACTTAACTCTTCTAATAAATTATTATTTCTGCTGCGAAGATTGATTTAAAACTGGTTGTCTATTGTATTCTATTAGATTTTTCCCTGTTGAAGACTAACGATAATTTGTTCTATGTTATCTTAGTCATAATATTCTTTACGGGGCTAGTTGAGCTCACCCTTTTCCTTGTTGTTCCATTTTTCTTCTCGGGGAGGCGAGAATGTAGCGAGTACTAGTCGGGGTGTGGAATGATGGTTTTAGAAGTGGTTCTAGTAGTCGTCACTATTCTGTAAAATAGTGTATCAATAATTGTAATGAGGACTTATTTGAGTGTGGATATTGTCTAGATGACAATATTTGTATTTAAACTCACAGTTTTTATGTTGTATTAATAAAGTTGTAGTTATTTCTGTACCATGTATTTTGACGACTCAGAATGGGTGTTGTATACCTATTTTGGGGGTGTCACAGTTGGTATCAGAGCTTAGGGATATTGTCTCTGGCGGAGATCAAGGAATAGTACTAGGAGGGGAGAGACGAGTAATCCTTCGCTAGTGTGTCATACCTAAGCTTATTTGTTGGTCAGTTGAAGTATATGGTTAATATGTGATATGTTAATTTTTTTAATTAACCCTTGTTTTATGGTAGTATTTAAGAATGGCAGCTGAGAATATTAACGGTGGAGTTAATGAGACCGTGGAAACACGTTTAATCACCACCCAGGGGAACGTGCAACAGGAAGTCAATATTCCTCCTATAAACAACACCACTGAGCAGACGATGAACGACGAGATGTTTATGAGCTTTTTGCGATTCATGCAAAACCGCACGAGGAGACTTCGTCGTACAGAATACGGTGGAAATGATAAGTAACGTGACTTGTCACTGACAAGCAGTTCAAAGAGTTGGGACCACCAGAATTTAAAGGAAAGCCGGATCCGATCATGGCGGAAACGTGGGTCAAGCAAATTACCAAGATATTCGATGTCTTGGGATTCACGGAGGAACAAAAGGTTCCATTCGCCACCTTTATGTTCCGTGGCGAGGCAGATTACTGGTGGGAGTCTGTGAAACGTACCCAGCCTGCCGCACTCCGCATGTCTTGGGAAACATTTCAGAAACTTTTCAACGAAAATTACTTTCCATATGAAGGAGGTAGATTTTGTTAGACTAGAACAAAACAACATGACGGTGTCCTAATACTAGGCGAAGTTTGCAGAGTTATCCAGGTTTGTACCTCATTTGGTAGAGAATGAGGAACGAATGACGAGGATGTTTCTGAGAGGTTTAAAACCCGAGATTCGGCAATATCTTATCTCTCATAAATTTGCTTTATATTCAGATGTTGTCAACAGGGCTCAATTATTAGAGCAAGATAGCGAGTACGTTCAACCAAGGGACCATGACGAGGTGGTCATACCGGGGCTAAAGAATCATCTGAGCAATGAAAACCGGTGGGGAGGAAAACATTCGTATTAAAAGCGGTAACCACTCGGTGGTAATCGTGGCCATGAAAATAGAAGAAGCGAGTGGGGAGATTTTAAAAGAGGAGATTCAACAATGACCTTTGTGAAGACGTCAAAGACCAAAGAAGAATCGGTTTTAAGGGAGGAGAACGACCACCAGTCGTATGCTATAAATGTGGAAAAGAGGGACATATCAGCCCAAACTATCCACAACATTTTAAGGTATGCTAAAATTGTAGAAAAGAAAGACATATCGCTCGAGATTGTACTGTAGTGAAAATAAGTCCAGCGGGGATGGTGACTCAATAGGCTGTCCCAGAAAAGTCAAAGTCAACGGTTCCTGGAAGAGCGTTTGTCGTGACTGGTCAACATGCGAGGAACCCAAACGAGGTGATCACGGGTAAGCTAATCATAAATTCATGCGAAGTTTATACATTACTTGATACCGGTGCTACCCATTTATTTATCTCTCCTACTTATTCTCAACGTTTAAACTTGACTCCGAAGAAATTAGACTTTGACCTATCTGTGGAAACTCCGTTAGGAGAAACTTTCATCACATCCACTATTTATAAATCTTGTTTGATCCAAGTTGGCACCATCACATTACCTATTGACCTTATCTCTTTAAAGATACTTGCTTTTGATGTGATTTTAGGGATTGATTGGTTAACTACTCATCATGCGAAAATTGATTGTTTTCATAAGGTTGTTAGTTTTCATATTCCTAATCAACCTGTTGTGCGAATTCATTTACTAAACCATTAAAATCAATCACTGTCATATCAAGTCATAAAGCTATTCGTTTATTGAAAAATGGATGTCAAGCTTTCTTAGCCCATGTTATGGATTTGAATAAAGACACGTCAGATTTGAAAAATATTCCTGTTGTTATTGACTTTCCTGACATATTTCTCAAGAACTTCCGGCCTACCCCGTAACGTGAAGTTGAATTCTTTATTGACCTTGAACCTGGTACAAAGCCCATTTCAAAAACCCCATATCGAATGGCTCCTATTGAACTTCAGGAGTTAAAGGTCCAACTACATGAGTTATTGGACATCGGTTTTATTCGTCCTTGTACATCTCCTTAGGGTGCTCCTGTTTTATTTGTAAAGAAGAAAGACGGGAGTATGCGACTTTGTATCGATTATCGGGAATTAAACCATGTCACTATCCAGAATAGGTATTCGTTACCTCGTATTGATGACCTGTTTGACCAGTTGCAAGGAGCACAATTCTTTTCAAAGATCGATCTTCGTTCTAGATATCATCAGCTGAAGGATAGAACTGAGGATATTCCAAAGACTGCTTTCAAAACTCGGTACGGGCATTATGAATTCTTAGTCATGTCTTTTGGATTGACTAATGCTCTCGCCGCTTTCATGGATATGATGAACCGAAAGTATTCAAGGAATATTTGGATCTGCATTCGTTGTTGTCTTTATTGATGACATCCTCATCTATTCCAAAAGCCGTGAAGATCATGGCGCCATTTGTTGGGTAATCGCAAAGGCTTCGTGATAACAAGCTATATGCCAAGCTGAAGAAATGCGAGTTCTGGCTTGAGGAAGTAGCATTCCTTGGTCAAAACATGGAGTGTTTGTTGACCCAACGAAGATTGAAGAAATACAAAGTTGGGAGCAACCAAAGACGGTGACCGAAGTACGTAGCTTTTTGGGCTTAGCTGGTTATTATCGGAGATTTGTGGAAGAATTTTCTAAAATCGCTACTCTGTTAACTCAGCTGACTCGTAAAGATACAAAATTCCTATGGAGCGAGGAATGCGAGAAGAGTTTCCAAGATCTCAAAAGGAGACTCATTTTGGCACCTGTTTTGACAATACCATCTGGTTCGGATGGATTTGTTATCTACAGCGATGCTTCAGGCAAAGGGTTAGGGTGTGTTCTCATGCAATGTGGGAAAGTCATAGCCTATGCCTCGCGATAACTTAAAGAATATAAGAGGAATTATCCTACTCATGATCTAGAGTTGGCAGCAGTTGTTTTCGCGCTAAAGATCTGGAGGCACTATCTATATGGGGAGAAAGTGGAGATATATTCAGAACATAAAAGCCTCAAATATTTCTTCACCCAAAAGGAACTCAACATGCGGCAACGACGTTGGCTCGAGCTATTGAAAGACTACGACCACACCATTCAATACCATCTTGGAAAAGCGAACGTGGTAGCTGACGCGTTGAGTAGAAGATCATATGCAGGAATGAGTGCGATGATGTCAAGTATACGTATAGAACCAACTTTAATAGATAAAGTTAAAGTTGATCAAGCCACAGACCCGAAGCTGATGCGTATGAAGAAGAAAGTGCAAGAAGGTGTTATTCTAGAAGCAAGAATCGATGAAGAAGGAATAACTTCGAGTCCACTCCAGACTTTGTGTTCCTAACGATTCTGATTTGAAGTACAAGATCCTGATGGAGGCACATAATACACCGTTTTCAATCCATCCTGGAAGTACCAAAATGTATCGTGATCTTCGACATACATTTTGGTGGAATAATATGAAGAGAGAGATTGCAAAGTTTATCTCGATGTGTTTAACTTGTCAACGTGTAAAGGCAGAGCATCAAGTGCCTAAGGGTCCATTTTAACCACTTGAGATTCCGAAATGGAAGTGGGAACACATTACCATGGATTTCGTTACGGGTCTTCCCACGGTTTCTCAAGGCATAAATGCTATTTGGGTTATTGTTGATAGATTAACCAAGTCTTCTCATTTCTTGCCGATACGGGAGACTTATTCCCTTGAACGTCTTGTTCATATATACGTAGATGAGATTGTGAGATTGCATGGCATGCCAATATCCATAGTTTTGGATCGTGACCCAAGATTCACTTCAAGATTTTGGGTTAGCTTACAAAAAGCTATGGGGACGAATTTACGATTTAGTTCGACATACCATCCTCAAACGGACGGACAATCAGAGAGGACTATTCAAACTCTTGAAGATCTATTAAGACTCTGTGTCCTAGACTTCAAAGGGAGTTGGGATAAGTATTTACCATTGGTGGAATTCTCCTACAACAACAGTTATCAGGCAAGTATAGGTGTGGCTCCATTTGAAGCATTGTATGGATGAAAGTGTCGCTCTCCAATATGTTGGGATGAGGTGGGAGAAGCAACGTTGTTGGGACCAGAGTTGGTACGAATGACTACAGAGAAGATCCAAACGATTCGACAACGTATACAAATGGCACAGGATCGATAAAAGAGTTATGCGGATCTTCATCGAAAGGACGTGGAATTTAGTATTGGGGATCATGTATTGTTGCGTGTGGATCCATGGAAGGAAGTTACAAGATTCGGGAATAGAGGAAAGCTCAATCCATGATTTATTGGTCCATTTCAGATTATTGAACGAGTAGGAAATGTGGCTTATAGACTCGCGTTACCTCCAAGTATGTCTCGTGTTCATAATGTTTTTCATATATCTGTGTTACGTAAATATGTGAAAGACCCAAACCACGTTATTGAGTTAGAACCGGACGAGATAGCCGAAGACTTAACGTACGAAGAGGTACCTGTCAAGATCTTGGATAGGAAAGAGCATGTCCTACGCACGAAGGTCATACCACAAGTTAAAGTTTTGTGGAGAAACCGTGCTATTGAGGAAATGACCTAGGAGTTGGAAACGGAAATGAAAGCGAGGTATCCTCATCTTTTGAAACACTGTGTAACGCGACGTCAATTTCGAGGATGAAATTTCATAAGGAGGGAGGTTGTAAGACCCCAAATTATTAATAAATAAAATTTAATTTCCTCTATTTATTAATTTGAAATAGTAAGGGTTGAATTGATTAATGTGGTTAGTTATGGGTAAAATGTGCAAATATTTTTAAATAAGCGGTGGTTATAAAATATTCATTGTTGTCGGGAATATTTCGTTTGGTCGTGGAATATTCTTCTTTGTCGTGGGAATATTAAATGCGTGCCGACGACGCCTTTTTGTGGGCCCCATAACTATGAAAGCGATTGGATGAAGAAAATGACAAGTATAAGTTTTTATAAATAACAGGCGTGAGTTGTTACAATTAACATCGTTGGAATACGGTGGTTAAACACAAGAATACTGGCGTTGTTGCACAAGAAGTATTACCAGTATTGCACCAATTATTGATTCTTACGTAAGAAGGCACTACTCAATAATTGTTACAGTAGTTATTGTTCAGTATTTTATTTTATTGATTTAATAATTGTTGCGTTGATATTTTATATTATTGTTGTTTCAATAAGTATCTGAATAATAATATTAGAAAACATTATTGGCAATGTTTAGAAAGTTCTGTCTAAGGAGAGGTTTGGTCACCTAATTGCGTGCCAGTGAGGAGAAATTCTTATTGGAAAGCCCCCTCTTTTCTGGGAACGGCTTGGTTGCCAGTACTGTGATTCTGTAATATTATTTGTGAATAATTAATTATTGATTTATATGATGAGGAAAATATTGATTTTATATGGATATAGATGGAGAAATTTTTTAAAGTGACAATTGTTAAAAATTGATATTTTATCTTTTCTGATAAAATAATATTTTATTATATTATTACAATATAATAATGATGATATTTTTACAATAAATGTGGGATATATGAGTATATGAGGAGAAAGAGTATTTTTGTTGCAAAAGTTGTTTAAAACATGTCTGTGGGCCAATTTCTTGATTGAAATTTGATTATAACATGTAAAATCGTCCGTTTATGGATTTCGGTCAATTTTCGTTTGGAATTTGGAAAAACTTTCTTCTGCAAAGTTGTAGAGAATTAAATTTCCTATAAAAAGTTGCGAGATTCGAATTTTTTGATAAAAGGGATATTTATTATGCATTATTGAAGTTCCAAAATTCCTAAATAATTGATTTTTG
The DNA here is from genome assembly GCA_020205605.1 of Panax ginseng. Lineage (NCBI taxonomy): Eukaryota > Viridiplantae > Streptophyta > Magnoliopsida > Apiales > Araliaceae > Panax > Panax ginseng. The sequence continues at coordinate 36,834,537 of CM035127.1, read as the reverse complement.
AAAGTTTTAATTAATTTTAATAACAAAAACATTTTTTTTGTTTTTGTTATTAGTGGTGGGAGATTTCAGATGGTCAAGAGGTGCGTAGGAAATTTTGATATATATATATTAATATTTTATTAAATTTTCTGCTTTGGTGTTCTAAGCATTTTCCTATAAATAGGGTGGTTAAGTTAGAATTGAAAATCACACCAGAAACTAAAGTTTTCTCTCTCTTTCTCTCTCGATATATTGAGCGTATTCTTGTGAGTATTTTAATACTTTGAGTGTTGCTATATGATTGTAAGTTCAAGTCATAACTTATATCCCAAGTGTTTCAACTAGAAATCATTGCTTTTACTGAGATAAGGGTGTTATTTTATTCAAAATGATATTATTTCTTCAATATCATTATTCGAAATATTGGTTGGAAATTTTATCAAATTTGGAACTTTTCATGTTTGGGGTTACTACTCATGAGTTACTATTCACGAGTTACTATTCATGAGTTACTATTCATGAGTTACTATTCACGAGTTCTATTCACGAAGCATGCTGATGTTTTTTCTGAAATTTCTATCTTTTGGTGTCGGAGTTACTATTCACGTATACGGAACTATTCACGTATACGACACTATTCATGAATACGACACTATTCACAGAAAAATTAAATTTTCTTTTCTGTGTCCAAGATTGTTTGTTATGATTCCTATCTTTGATTGGATCTATGTTTTGGTCTTCATTCTTGAATTTTACTCCACTATGGTTATTTATGAAGTATTTTCGAACTTGGGTTATTTAAAGTATGAATCCTTAATACTTGTTCTTTTGTTTTACTGGATTCGTTTTTTCTTTAAAATATTTTTCATCATCCTCGGTCCTAAATGATGATATTACTGAATATCTTTGGCCTGTAGTGCAAAGATGAATGATTTCAGATGAATATCTTTATTCAGTAGTGCAAGGATGAGCAGTGTTTAGATGAACATGATTAATCGATGAATATCTTTGGCTTTTGTAGTGCAAAGATAAATATTTAATTCCAGATATATATTGTTTGATGTTACAGGGATAAAATATCGACGATGAACTTTTAAATTCATATATAGAAGATAGTAGTTTGCATTCTCTACTTAACTCTTCTAATAAATTATTATTTTCGCTGCGAAGATTGATTTAAAACTGGTTGTCTATTGTATTCTATTTGATTTTTCCCTGTTGAAGACTAACGATAATTTGTTCTATGTTATCTTAGTCATAATATTCTTTACTGGGTTAGTTAAGCTCACCCTTTTCCTTGTTGTTCCATTTTTCTTCTCAAGAGGCGAGAATGTAGCGAGTACTAACCGGGGTGTGGAATGATGGTTTTAGAAGTTGTTCTAGTAGTCCTCACTATTCTGTAAAATAGTGTATCAATAATTGTAATAAGGACTTATTTGAGTGTGGATATTGTCTAGATGATAATATTTGTATTTAAACTCACAGTTTTTATGTTGTATTAATAAAGTTATAGTTATTTCTGTACCATATATTTTGACGACTCAGAATGTCTTGTATACCTGTTTTGCGGGCATCACAATGGATCTCTGTAATTCACGTAGCACATATCCTTACCTTAAATCTTTAACCTGCAAAAATGGTTATTTCCAAGGTTGAGCTCGATAAACCAAAGAAAATCTAATGTTTTCATGCATCACATAGCACATAATAACATACTCAACACATATCTCATAAACATTGGACTACTCACAACATACATGTTGTATTTCATAAAACAGGTATAAAGATTGAGTTGCTTACTCAATCAACATTTATTATTCAATCAACGTAGTCATAAATTGACTTTAATGTTTCATACTTTCAATATATACAGAACACATCATGCTCTTTGCAACAAATATTTAAAACAGTTCATCATCAAGTTCACATAACAAATAGGAACTGAAAGACTTGCCTTGATCGTTGTTTACCAATAACAGTTTAATAGCTTACAGTTATCTGCACTTCACGTGCCCTACACAATTATATAATCATACACATCAACCATTAGTCACATAACAACACATGGTAATTGTAATGTAAACTCTACTCCACATCTCATAATCTTTCCTATTAATTAGCACACAATGTTCAATTAGATTGTGTTAACTTTTTGACTTATGTAATATTCAAAATTCATTCAAGTGTTTAAATCTTGCTAGGAATCATTATTGGTTTTATATTAAACCTATTTCATATTTTATAATATCTATTTCATTTGACTTAAAACACTTTTTACGTTCATTAACACTTATCACGGCGTTTCGACTTTTATTCGTCACACGCCCGATTTGCCTCTCTTGTGTGTGCTTACTATGCTTCTATAACTTATCTAATACATCATTATATTAATGTTAAAAACTATTATATTTACTAATATTCATATTTTATAACTTAGAACAACATCGTTTATCGTCAAGAGCACTACACTAGCATACGTGCATGCCCGACACCCTCTGATTGCCTCTGAAAACACAACAGTCCTAAAGATGACAATTTTGACCCTTCATAACGATTTCAAATTGCAATCCTTAAAGAATAAAAGTTGTAGGTCTACTCGTCCTCGTTCCGGATCATCTTGAATCACCTCAATCAGAGTTTGTATGAAAATGCTATGCTCATTTTAGTAAAACATGTCCAGTCAGTTTTTTTTTCCAAAATTCGGCTAGGCAGGCTACCCCCCGTCGGGCCTGTAACATTCCAGAATTTTAAATTAAAATATTAAATATATTTATTGATTTATATAAGTATTTAATGGATATGTTATTGTTGAATAAATAATTGTTCAATTTGAGTTGATGTGGTTTAGTTGATTATTTGTTGAAAAAATAATTAAGTAGCTAAGAAAATTAATTGTTATGAGATTATATACTAATTTAATTTAATAATTAAGTTAGAGAGCTAATACTGATTAAATGAATTATAATATTTTAATTAGAATTTGTAATTAAAATAAGGTGTTAGTTGGTTAAATAAATTTATAATTATAAAGAAAATTATAATTATGTGGGAATGATTTATGTGTTAAAGTAATTTAATAGATTAGCATTTGAATTGATTAAATTGATTATTTAATTTATTAGAAGTGTGACAAATAACCTTGCTATAAAGGAGTTGTTAAAATAAATTAAAGGAGTTTAATTCAATTTTTTCCAAACAAGGCTTAATTTCTATTAAGTCTTTATTCTAATTGTGTTTTTCCAAACAAGGCATAAGGATTGATTGATTATATTTTAGTGGTTAGCCAAACAAGCCTTATGGCTTTTGATTTTCAAATAAAACATAACTGATATAAGTTATATCTATATTTATATTATATCACTAATATATATTATTACTATATACGTTATATTATTCTACGTATGTTAGAAGAGAAAAGAAAGACTCAGTTGAAGAAAAGGGAGAGAAGAAGAAGAAGAATACAGAGAAAATTGAGAAAACTCTAGAGAGAAAGTGAGTGATTTCTAACAGGTTTTTGAGAAAGGAATTGGGGAAAAGAAGCTTGATAATCAAAAGGATAGCCATCATCTTCTTAAATCAAAGGTAGGATATTAATCCTCTTAGTTTATTTTAAAGTTTAGTTTTCCTCTACGAAAAAGTCTCTATAAAATAATTTTAAAAAGATGAATTATTGATATATATATATATATATATATATATATATATATAACCTTTTATGACAATTGTTTGTAAAAGGTTGTTTCATGAGTTTATATATGATTATAGAGAAGTTAAGTCATGTATGTATGTAATTTGTGAAGAAAACCATATTACAATGTTTATATGAAAATATATGAGTATGGCTTAGTTTAAAATGAAATTAAGGTTGATTAGTTGTTAAATTGATAAATTGACTATTAAATTTGATAGAGTATATATAATCATAACTATGGTATTTTGAATTTACTGTTTTGATTGAAAAACAAAATCACAGTGTTGATTTTCATTAAAAATGTCAAAAAATGGAGTTTTTGCCAAAAACATTGAATTTGGGTGTTGTAAATTTGATGTTTATGATATTTTATGAGTAGAATCATGTTAGGAGTCTTTACAATATGTTTACATGAAGTCTCTGTATGAATTACTTGTTAATTAGCTTGTTAGATTGGAGCTTGTAGGCCAATTTGGCTTTTTGTTCATGCTGTTACCGAGCTTGGTCGCCGAATTCTAGAGTTTCAGCGCAGTTGTTGTTTCAACAAAGATGTTAGTTTTTAGTCACTTGGCCAATCGTTAACTTTGTGACTTCGCTTGCCATGGCCTATACAATAAGATCGCAATACCAACCACAACGATGTAAACTATATACCATAAAGACGAGTTAGCAGAATGGTCTGACAGTTTTACTTTATTACACAAATTTTGAAAATAAATTTTATGTGTTAATAATAGGACTGTTAAATGATGATTTCAGTAGTATTAAACTATGAATGAGCATGTTATCAAGGGTTAACTAGTATTAATGTAACATTCCAGAATTTTAAAGTGTAATATTAAATATTTATTGATTTATATAAGTATTTAATGGATTATGTTTATTGTTGAATAAATAATTAAATATTTATTTGCAATATTAAATATTTATTGAATTATATACGTATTTAATGACAATTTGACTTGATGTGGTTTAGTTAATTATTTGTTGAATAAATAATTAAGGAGCTAAGAAAATTAATTGTTATGAGATTATATACCAATTTAATTTAATAAGTAAGCTAGAGAGCTTATAGTGATTTAAATAAATTATAATATTTTAAATGGGAAATTGTAATTTAAAATATTAGTTGGTTAAATAAAATTATAATTATAAAAGAAATTATAGTTATGTGATATTAAATTATGTGCTAAAGTAATTTAATAGATTAATGTTTTAATTGTTTTATTAATTAAATAAAAGTGTGACTAATAATCTTGCTATAAAGGAGTTATTAAAATAAATTAAGGGAGTTTTAATTCAATTTTGCCAAAAAGGGCCTAATGCCTATTAAGTCTTTAATATAATTGTGTTTTTCTGAACAAGGCATAAGGAATAATTGGTTATGTTTTTAGTGATTAGCCAAACAAGCCTTATGGCTTTTGATTTTCAAAACTCAAATAACTGATATCAGTTATAAGTTTATATTTATATCATATAATAAATATATATTATATCTTATACGTTATATCCTAAGTACGTAAGAATAGAGGAGAGAGGTTAGAGAGAAGAAAAGAAAAACTCATAGGAAGAAGAAGAGAAGAAGAAGAGAAGAGGGGAAGAAAGGCTGGAGATTGAAGAAGAAGAAGCTTGATAATCAAAAGGATAATCAAACTCTAGGATATTATCTTCTTAATCAAAGGTAGGAACTCAATATCTTTCTTTAAAAGTTTAGTTTTCCTCTTCCCAAAAAGTCTCTGTAAAATATTTGTAAAAGAGGAATTATTGATATATATATAGTTTAGTATAATAATTGTTTGTAAAAGGTTGTTTCATGATTTTGTATGTGATTATAGAGAAATTAAGTCATGTATGTATGCAAATTGTGAAGAAAATATATTACAGTGTTTACATGAAAATATATATGAACATGGTTCAGTTTAAAATAGAAATTAAGGTTTTATTAGTTGTTAAACTGATTAATTGATTATGGAAATTGATAGATTATGTATAACCATAACTATGATGTTATGAAATTTCTGTTTTGATTGAAAAACAAAATCACAGTGTTGATTTTCATTGAAAATATCAAAAATGGAGTTTTTGCCAAAAACATTGAAATTGGGTGTTGTATATTTGATGTTTAAGTTATTTTATGAGTAGAAACATGTTAGAAGTCTTCACAATATGTTTATATGAAGCTTATATGTAAATTACATGATAATCAGTCTATTAGATTCGAGCTTAGGCCAATTTGGCTTTTTGTTCATCTTTGTTCTGCCGAGTTTGGTGGCCGATTTCGGACTCGGTGCCACAACATGGCCCAACAAGACAACTCTCACGTCATCGGCCAAATACCATGCCGCAATACCAAACAAATGGCTCTTTGACCCGACGACAACATGATGCCAACTCATCAGTTCATGTAACCATGTTGTAAATTGTGGTAGCCACAAGTATGAAGTTAGCGATAGGTTCGACATTTTTGTTTAAGTATACAAATTTTGAAAATAAATGTTATGTGTTAATAATAAGAATGTTAAATGATGATTTCAGTAGTATTAAACTATGAATGAGCATGTTATCAAGAGTTAATTAGTATTAACGTAGTTTGATTATGTGAATTGGTAATTTAACCTACATGATGTATATATTTTGTTTATATAGATATAAAATGTTGGTAATGACTAATTATGTCATGATGACATATGTATAGGGTATTGATTCAAGTTGTAAGATTTAGCTTGTGCTAAAGGCAAGTTTTCTAACTCTAAAACTTCGTTGTACAAGTTTAATTTCGTTGAGCACATTATTGCTTTTAATTCCATTTCAATTATACAAGTTGCTAACTTTATACTTTCGTAGAGTTAGATTGTTTATTATTGATAAAGCTCTTGTATGTATTGGTTCATGAGAATACAAGTATTCCAAACCTTATATTTTATTATTGAGCAAGTTCTTTAACATATAACTTGTGATTTAGCATGCGAGTGGTTCTATTTTAATATTCTAGTATTGAACAACTCTATCGTTCAAATTACTATTCAATATGCATGTTTAGTACCCAAATTCTCAATAACCTTGAATGTTATGATTATTCAATGCTTATGCTATTAGATTATTCCTAAAGCATAATGTTAATTTACAAATATCAATTCAGTTATGATTATTCCATAGCATACAGTTATTTCTTTTGTAATCAACTAATCCTTAGTTTATTACCGTTGAATTCTAAATTACCCTGTAATGTATCCAAACCAAAGTTACTTTGGTGCGGACTTGTATTCTAAATACTGAGATGAACAACTCTTTTAATACAGGTTTACGCTTAGCGTTGAAATGGTTGTGCACAATACATTTTACGAAGGGTTGATCCCCCTAAGTAGGTGGAGTCCTTATAGTCTTATGACTGTTAAAGTTAAAGTTAAAAGATTACTTATAATTGTGGACATGATTCGTGGTCATTAGACCCTCAATGAATGTTATAATTTTCAGAAAGTTAATAGAATATATTGTTCAGTTCTATTGAGCCTAATGTTGGCAATTGATGTAAAAGTTTAAATATTTATTTATTGTTATTTCAAGTGGGCCTTGTTTGCTCACTCTTGCCTGTAAAATTTCTTACAGCTAAAGTTGAAACTGGTGACGTACCTAGCACTAGTAAGGGAAAGGGAAAGATGAACAAGTACTGAAGACTTGTAATAGTTTTGATAGTTTACTTTTAGACTGTGATTTAAAGATTGTAATGAAGTTTATTTTATTTTCCGCATTTGAATGATTGTTGTTAAAGGTTAGATAACCTAGGAGATTTTTATTTAAGTTTTATCCTTTATGGGCAGGTTTTTTTTTTTATTATTCAATTTATTATAATTGGGTAGTTAGAAATGAATGTTTTGATTAAGTGAACACCAAGTCTTGAGGAAATGAAGTACCAGGATTTGGGGGTGTCACAATTAACATAGTTTGATTATGTGAATTGGTAATTTAACCTACATGATGTATATATTTGTTTATATAGTTATAAAGATTGGTAATGACTAATTATGTCATGATGACATATATATATAGGGTATTGAGATTCAAGTGGTAAGGGTTAGCTTGTGCTAAAGGCAAGTTCTCTAACTCAAAAACTTCATTGTGCGAGTTTAATTTCGTTGAGTACATTATTATTTTTAATTCAATTGCAATTACACAAGTGGCTAACTCTACATTTGCGTAGAGCTAGATGGTTTATTTTTGAGAAAGCTTTTGTATCTAATTCTTCATAAGGATGCAAGTATTCTAAATCGTATATTTAGTATTGAGCAAGTTTCTTTAATATATAACTTGTTATTTAACATGAAAATCACTATATTCTAATATTCTAGTGTTGAACAACTTTATCGTTCAAATTAGTATTCATTATGCATGCTTGGTATCCAATTCTCAATAAACTTTGACTTAATATTGTTCAAAGCAAATTATGATAAGATTATTCAATGTTTATGCTATTAGATTATTCCTAAAGCATGATGTTAATTTACAAATATCAATTCAGTTATGATTATTCCATAGCATACAGTTATTTCTTTTGTATTCAACTAATCCTTAGTTGATGATCGTTGAACTCTAAATTACCCTGTAATGTATCCAAACCAAACTTACTTTGGTGCAGACTTGTATTCTAAATACTGAGATGAACAACTCTTTTATTAGAGGTTTACGCTTAGCGTTGAAATGGTTGTGCATAATACATTGTACGAAGGGTTGATCCCCCTAAGTACGTGGAGTCCTTATAGTCTTATGACTGTTAAAGGTAAAGTTGAAAGATTACTTATAACTGTGGACATGATTCGTGGTCATTAGACCCTCAGTAGTATGTTTAAAAATGTTAATAGAACCTATCATTCAGTTCTATTGAGCCTATTTCTGGCAAATGTTGTAATCTTGTAAAGTTATTCATTCTTATTTCAAGTGAGCCTTGTTTGATCACTCTTGCATATTAAATACTTATTGCAGCTAAGGTTGAGAAGGTCAATGAACCTACTACTAGCAAAGGAAAGGGAAAAATGTGACGCCCCCTACATCACCCATCTTGAGTCACCAGATACATGGTACAAAATTCAATTACAACTTAATAATACAACTGTCGTGTACAATACGACAAAACATAAACTGTGAGTTTGAATACAAATATTGTCTACTAGAGAGTATACAAACTCAAAAGGAGTCCTCATTACAATTATTATCACACTATTTCACAGAATAGTGAGGACTACTAATGCACCATCTAGGACATCACTCCGTTCCCTCGACTCATTCCCGCCTATATTCTCATTTCAAGAGAATAAAGTGGAAGAAAGGGTGAGCTCAACTAGCCCAAGAAGAAATATTATGACTAAGATAATGCGTAATAAATTATCATTAGCCTTAAACAAAGTGTTAAACCGATACAATATAATAAACATTAAGTTTAGCTCGCAATGAACAAGCAATCCATTAAAAGAGTCAAGTAGAGAATAAAATCTACTATCTTTTATGATTTAAAAGGTTTTTCATCACTTTTATCACGAGACTCAAATTTTAATAAATAATCCACATCATCGAATCACCCCGCACTCTATGGCCAAAGATATTCTTTAGTATCACGACCACAATTATCCATGCACTACGAGCCAAGAATATTTGTGTATTCATTAATGGTCATGATCATGCCAACAACCTCATCCATCAATGCACTATGTGCCAATGAGGACTTTTACCACATCATTTGTAACATTACGGTCATGATTACACCTTTGAATAATCCTCGGTCATAATGATACCATGTCCATCTATGCACTCACAAAGCCACATATGACTTTCAAAAAATATAAATATCGGGATGATGACAATGATATAAGAATTCAATAAAACAAGTTCAAGAATTAATTTGTCCAAGAACCAATAACGACCAAATTATCAACATGATATCGCTTGCAGAGAGTAAAATTCAAGAATGCTCGTAAGAATATTTCCATGAAAAGATATCTTTGGATGAAGCGCAATTATCAAGGATATTCCACTAATTTTATGGAGTATAAGTCAAAACTTTAACCAACCGAGTATAATAAAGAATGAAATAACAAAAGAAATCACCATGCATGCGGTGCTTCAGACAGATAAAGTTATTCCAATGTAATATTAAATAACGGAACCAGTCAAAGTAAATTGAACCGACGGGATATTCCAACAGAATAATAAAGAATGGAACAACAACAGAAATCACCATGCATGCGGTACTTCTAATAGACATGTTATTCCAACATAATACTAATAAGGACAAAATCAGGTCCGACGTAAAACGTAATGTAGCATGTGATATTCCAAATAATAATAATAAAGGCGAATTCGTGTCCGCCAGAAACGCATGTGAATCTAATATTCCAACAAGAGTAATAAAGCGGAATCAGTCCCACAGAAAACGCATAAACAGGATATTCCAACATAATAATAAAAGACTTTTAATAATAGAAGAATGTCACCAAGTATAGGTAGCTCAGCGATAGAGGTTATTCCAACAACATAATAATAAAGAATGGAATAATGGAAGAATGTCACCAAGTATAGGTGGTAGCAGACATACAAAAGTTATTCCAATGTAATAATAAAGAATGGAATAATGTAAGTTCTCTTCATGAATACAAAAGAAATAATACTCCCTAAGAGTACAATAAATAATATTTCCTACCTTAAGAAGAAGAGTACTGGATATATAAGTAGTGGTGTAGCAGAATACTTTCTTCTTTCTCTCTATAGTTTATCTCTCTAGAGTTCAGTGAATTCGTAAGAAAATAATGAAGGAATGAGCTTCTATTTATAGAAAAATGGACTGCATAGTAACTAACTCATGAACGATCCAAATTGATTTACTTTAATCTGACGGTCCATATTTAAAGCAAAATCTTTTAAATAAAATATAATATATTCTATTTATAATCTAATAAAATGAATAACTTTATAAAAGATTTTACTATGCAAACACTATGCAGACACTATACAAACACTATGCATAATAAAATATAATATATTCTAATTATTATCTAATAAAACAAATAACTTTATAAAAGTATTACATTTATATAAAAAGATTTTACTATGCAAAACACTATGCGCAGACACTATGCAACACTATGCATAATAGAATATAATATATTCTATTTATAGAATAACTTTATAAAAGTATTACGCTTTATATAAAAAGATTTTTCGTATTATTATATTAATAATACCAATAAAACCTGAGTGACTTATCACGTAAGCATCAATAATTAATACCGCAGTGCTACTATGCAACCACGCCAGTATCGCATTTCTTTTAACAGGGTGTTTCAATAGTTAACAGTAAAACTTCCGCCGCTTTTTTTCATAAAAGTATTTTTGTCTTTTTCTCAATCCGGACAATAATTTCATTATGGGGTCCACCAATGATCGTGTGCCGTTGCATTTAATAATCCTGTTAAAACGAATATTCCCTAGACCAATCGAATATTATAAAACAACTTCACAGATTTTGCAAAATTTATAAATACTACCCACAACTATAATATTATATCAATTTCACTCCATAATATTTAAAATAATATTTATAGAAAATTCATCTTTATTCAAAAAAGTTGGGGTTTTACAAAAAATATACAAGTGCTGAAGACTTGTAATTTTATTTTATCGTTATAGACTTTTGAATGATGTAATAACTTAATTTTCGCATTTGAATGATTGTAATTAAAGGTTATATAACCTGGGAGATTTTTATTTAAGTATAATCTTGTATGGGCAGGTTTTTATTATTGAATTTTATTATGATTGGGTAGTTAGAAATAAATGTTTTGATTAAGTGAACACCAAATCTTGAGGAAATGAAGTACCAGGATTTGGGGGTGTCATGAGTATGGGTTTTTTGTCTAGGGGGTTCATTGTAGTGGGGTCCTTCTCGTTAATTCGCAATTTTTCATCCCAAACACTACAGAAAGCCAAATTAGGCCTACAAACTCCTATCTAACAACCATACCAACCTACCCAAGGTGTAATATATTTACAGAAATATAAACTAATGTTTCTAACATGTTTCTAACCACATAAACAACATAAACATCAAAGATTACAACCTTTAATTTCACTATTTCTCTTATTTCTTGTTCCTTTGACATTCATAGCGAAATTATTCGTTGTGAATTTGTTTTAAAACCAATTCAAGTAATTCCAATTGTGATAACTCATATTCTTAACATACTAACATAATACACGATCAATTTCAACAATAAATCATAACTAAACATCAATTTGATAGTTTCAAAAGCCATTTTTTCAGAAATTAATTCACAGAAAATCATTATGAACAAAATTCCTTTTGTTTATCAAAATTACATGGATTGAATTGCTAGAACAACCATATAACTCATAATTCATCATATTCATCATATCTTTCTGAATTGAAACTTTTGAACAACAATAAAACTCTAAAACTATGAAAACATAGAAGAACATGATTTTAAAACTTGTTTTTACAACACTTGTATTGTGAAAATCCTTTCATGGCATACAATCACATATGAAAACATATGAACACCATATATACATATAAATACATAATCATGAAAACCTAATTTTACAAAGACTAAATACATAACATCTTAATTTAGTATAAGGGTTAGTTTGATACCTTTCTAGGTTGAATTAGGAGAAAAGATGGAGATGATGGAAGTTTTTCTTTTGTTTTGTCAAGTTTTCCCTTTCTTGTTCTTCTTCTTCTTCTTCTTCTTCCTTTTCTTCTTCTCTATATTCTCTCTTCTTCTCCTCTGTATTCTCTCTTCTTCTCTTTGTTCTTAGTTTAGATTTAGGTTTAGAAAACTAACGTAACTTAGTGTATATACAATATACATATAACACATATAATTATAGAATATGTAACTCCCAATATAATTACATATACTAATTATCAATTTAATATATAAGTTACAAAAATTAGAATTTTAAAAGCCCTAAGGCTTGTTTGGCAAAACCATATTAAAATAATGACTTAATCGTTCCTTAAGCCTTGTTTGGCAAAACAAGATTAAAATAAGAATTTCAAAAGATCTAAGGTTTTGTTTGGTAAAACCAAATTAAAACTCTTTAATTTATTTTCATAAGTCATTTATAATATAGTTTATTGTCCCACATTGTTTACTTGGATTTTCATATCCAATCTTAATTAAATAAACTAATTACCACATACTAAATAAATTTCCCACTTAACCAAATATCAAAAATTATAATCTCATTATAATTTTATTTAATAATTAATATATCACTTTAATTATTAAATTACTTACATCAATATAACAACTCATGTAATCTTTAACAACCTCTAACTGTTAAATTAAATTGAGTATTATCTAATAAATTTAATTTACAAATATATACTAACAATAATCACATAAATAAAATATTTATTTAATTTCATAAATATTTTAAATTACAAATAAAATTCTGGATTGTTACATCCTCTGCCCTAAGGTTATAGCCTAAGGTCTATCCCACCTATGGTTTCTAACCTTAAAGCTCTGATACCAACTTGTGATGCCCCCAAATTCAGGTGCTTGAAACTCGAATTTAGTGCTTCACGATACCATTTATTTGAGCGGAATAATAATAATAATGTCATAAATATCGAACTTTATTTACATATTAGATTTGTCTAAATACCAGGTACGCGACCTTTAAAACATTTTATTACATGATAGATAATAAATATTATCAACATATTTAAGTCTAGCTATTACATAAGATAACACAAACTTATTCTGCTAGCTTTCCTTTCCCTTTATTCCTGCTTGAACCTTCAGGTCGATCATACTTAGCTGAAAATAATTAAATTAAGAAAGAATGAGCATTTGAGTCCCCAGCAAGTAATAGCAAATAATAAACATTAGCTGAAAGGATTAAATATTTTCTTTAAACGACACTTCTACAATGAAACAATAGTTTTGAAGTAAACTGAAGCAACACTAAACAACATAACCAATCTATTTCAAATTTTGAAACTACGTTCTGACTATAATATGTGAGTAGTCGACAGACTATGAACTTTGTTTTCAATTTTCGATAGGGTATAATAGAACTTCATCTGTAAACCATCATAACTTACAGGCACGGAGGGTGATCAGCCCGTTATGCCCTGTATTGATCAATACTACATGCAAGAACGATATTATCGTTCATCTTATCCACCTTAGGTGCACAAAAGTTTTCCCATGTTCGGGATATTTATACTTAGTCGGGAATCCGAATCAAAACAATTTGATTGGATACAATAAAATTCTATCATGTTTCAACGATATTTTAAAATCTGTGTCTAGCTGGGTTAAATAGCTTAGACGACTTTTAATTAATGTATACATACCGAAAATCAATAGGTATGTATAAACATGTGATTAAATACAATAATTATCCAAGTGACTCACTTGTATAACCATGCTTAGAAATTAACGAACAGAATATATATCATGATCTATAATAACAAAATTAAAGAACTTGTACAACATATTATAATCTAATAACTTATTTATATAGAATCATTGCATAAGTATATATAAAGGTTAAGATATTTGAACAATGAAAAAGAATAGTTTTGATATTCGCTTACACATGTCCATTGCATAAAGTAAATGCAAAGATAGGATACTTGCACAATAAAATTTGTGTACGGTTAGGAAACTTGCCTGGTTTGCTGCTTACACAACTTAATTCTATCTTTAATTCAACGACCTATCATTTATAAGATTGTTCTATTGATTAGAATAACATATCATAACACATAGTACTGTTATTTACAGTCAACACATAACTTAATCACATTATAACATATTTATATTAGTCATTAAGACACAAACAAATACTTATACAGTCAAACTATATAGGTTAGGATCAATTTCGGTAGTATTTCGGTGTACCGACGGCTTTAACGAGTTTAAAACTCTATCATGTACTTCAATATTATCCTGGATATTTGAAATACCAGTCATATTATTTTTAAATGACTTATAATAATTTTTAAATAATTATAATAATTTATCTTGATTTTTTAAACTCTAGAATCATTATTAAATGATTTAAATATTAAATAATTCTATTATCATTAATATTTAAATAATATTGAAATATTAATGCAACCATTGCCAAAATATCAAAGTTATTTATAATAACTCAAAATAATTTTAAAGTATTATTATTACCCTTAAATAATTTTTAAAACATTTAAAATCATTTTTAAACAATTACCATTAATATTTAAATATTACTAGGTATTATTCACTAAAATATTGAAAGTCATTTATAATAACTTAAAATATTTTAAAACCATTTATATCCTTTTAAAATGATTTTTAAATCAATAAAATCATTTTAATCTATTTATTTAATATAATTATTAAATAAATCTAATATCATTAATATTAAATAATTAATGATATTTACTTTAAAATATTGAAAGTTACATTTTATAATTGAAAATATTATTAAATACCTTATTATGATTTAAAATGATTTTTAATATAATAAAATCATTTAAGTTAATTTATTTAATGCATTTATTAAATAAATTAAATATTAATAATATTCAAATAATTATAAATATTTTATGGAAAATATGCTAAATTATTAAAAGTTAATTTTTATGACTTCAAATAATTTTTAAAACTGATTTTATAATTTTCAGAATTTATTTACTATTTTTAAATGATTTTTAGAAATTTAATTAATTAGAATTAATAAACATGTCGCTATAGCCTTTTGCGACAAAATCTGTCGCCTTAGGTGTTCTTGAGGCTCAAGAACACTAACAGTCAGTGTTTAAGAGGCTCCCTTTGACCGTCTTTAACTTACAACCTAAGCATGATCTGGGACATTTTAAACATTAATCATGTAGTGATTAGGTAATACTACATGAATCAACTATCCTAAAAGTCAAACAATCATGTATCATGAAGATCTAGCCTCTCAAACTCGTTGTCAGAACTTTCTGGGTTTTCTAGGTTTACCCAAAAACTCAGTCAGCTTCGAGTAGGCAGTTTGAGTCTAAATTTTCTTCGGGTTCTGATAATTGTTAAAGTGTTCAAATGGGTCAGGGTTGTAGTCCACATGACAGAGTACATTTATCAATCATCAGGTCAGTCAAAAGATATCAGAATCATAAGATAACATTCGGTCAAACCTTGTCAGAGACAACGTTCATCAGTTATTTGGGTTACCCATAAAACTGAGTTCGTGCTCGTCCAGGCTAGTCTGACCATCAATTAGTTTCATTCTATTTGTTATCTAAGTGATATAGGAGCATGAATCTGTAATACACCTACAAGAGTATAACTTTAATACAACAACACAAACAAATCTACAAACGCATGCAAGATCTGGGCCCATGAACTTGTTGTCAGACACTGATGAACAAGTTCTGGGTTACCCAGAAAATGCAAAGTCATGGTCGGTCAACGCAGTTTGACCTTCCAAACTTGCAATCTACACATGATCCAAGCATGTTTTCAAGTCCAGATCAAAGTCCTTCTAGCATACTACAAGTCTAAAACATAAAACACACAAAATCATAAACATAGAGAGATCTAAAACATAGAGAGATCTACAGCCCCTGACATTCGTTGTCAGACCACAGTTTTAAACTGTTTCCAGATTTTGTAAATCTTTAAATTCGAGAATATAAATGTTATGGATCCAATATTTAGCAACCCAGATCACTGATTCACACCTTATACAACATATTTAAACATTCATACACCAAATCCAACATAGCATACAAGATTAAAATTTTGGTTTAGGGTTATACCTTCCTATGAACCAATTCTTGATTCTTGCTTTCTGATTTGATATAGGTGATAGTGGGGCTTGTTTTGTGACTGATCTAGCAAGGGAATTTCGGAGGTTTGGGTGAGAAAGAAGTGAGTTGAGTGTTTGTAAGCAAAATGAGCAAAGTTAGTAACCTTTCTCTCTCTTTGATCTTATATAGGACATAGATGCAATGCACTTGGATGTGAAAGTGACTGATTTGTATGGTTTATAGGCACATGGCTAGCTAGAGTTGGTCACCAACTAAAGTTATAGCAACCTATACAAGTTATCTATTAAAATAATGCAAAAGGCAATTATGTCATTTGGTTTTTATTTTTAGTGGCAAAGTTGGCAATTTATTCTAACCCTTAGGGTTTAACCCTAAGGTTCCATAAATTCAACTTCTAGGATTTTGTAATTAGGACTAAAATGGGAATCTTAGTTTCTAAAATGTGAATTAGGGTTTTCTAATTAAATTAGGTTTACTAACACCTAGGATTTGTAAAATAGACTTTATCATATAATAATTACCATTAACCTTGCTAAATTAATAATTAGGGTTTACAACTTAGCGATTAGGGTTCTAATTTAGTTATTAGGGTTTCTAAATATTAATTAAGGTTTACCCAATTAACATTACATCTATAATAATTGTCATAAATTACATAACATAACAACCTAACAATTCTTACATTCGTAATTGACTTATGTATTATAGTTTATCAGTAATGCTAGATTTTTGTACTGTTTTACTATAACTGTTCCACACATTAACATTACACACATATCAGGCATGTTTATATTACTGAATTATAAATAATATTATATTAATATTCTCATTCCTTATTCAAAATCCAGAATTAGGGTTTTGAATCCATATCCGACATAACCTTTATATATTCCATTATTAATTATGTTAAAATAATTAACTTAACTATAATAAAAATAAATATCATAATAATCCTTATAATCATATCATATATATAATAATCATATTTTCATTAAAATAAATAATAAATATTTTTATTACAAAATTAATTTATAATAAGAATATAATCTATAATGATCAATAATTCATAAAAAGAATTTATTTACAATTATTCATGTAATAATAAGTTTTATTTATCACATAAATATATATACTTTTCTTTGTACATAATCCCACCTTTATATATAAAAAAATTAAATACAAAATTTATTATTTAATTATAATGAAAATATTGGGTTATTAGAGATGTAATGAAGGTTACTCCCAACGGGGTCTCAACATATAAGTCAAAATATAATTTCTTTGGAAGCAAATTTAAACGTTGAGCACAAGCAGGTAAAATAAAAGAATTGGTAGAACCAGTATCTAATAAGGTATAGACTTCGCAAGAGTTTATGATTAGCTTATACGTGATAACTTCGTTTGGGTTCCTCGCTTTTTGGGAGGTCACGACAACCGCTCTCCCTTAAATTACGGACTTTGACTTGTCAAAGACAACTTTTGGTGTCACCATCTCAGCTAGGTGACCTTCTTTTTCGCAATTGAAACACGCTTTGGGTTTCTGCGTACAGTTTGGACTGATGTGTCCATCCTCTCCTTGATCAGAAAGTAGCATCTGATCGATGGTAATTCTTTTTCCTTAAAAACAGGTCTTTGGTCTTCTTTGTCTTTCCATCATTATTAAACCTTCTCTTTTTTGAAATTTCCACTTGACTCATTTCTTCTATTATCTTGGCCAGGATTACCACCGAAGTGGTTACCATTTCTGGCTTGATAATTTCCTCCACGTTTGCTATCACCGCTTCGATGACTGTTGCCACTGGTATGACAATTATTATTTTGCCGACTGTTATCTTTTGGTTGGGCTGAACATTATCGCACTCCAATAACTGAGCCCTATCACAACATCTGAATATAAACAAAGTTTGTGAGAAATGAGGTATTGACGAATTTCAGGCTTCAAACCTCGTAGAAACATTCGCGTCATACGCTCCTCATTATCTACCAAATGGGATGAAAACCGGGATAACTTCGCAAACTTAACCTCGTATTATGATACGGTCATATTATTTTGTTCTAGCTTGATGAATTCCACCTCCTTAATGTGACGAATGCTCTCTGGAAAGTACTTGTCGTTGAACAATTTAGGGAAATTCTCCCAAGACATCTTTAGTGCGGAAAGATGAGTACGTTTTACAGATTTCCACCAGTAATCTACCTCTCCTCACAACATAAAGGTGGCAAAAGGAACCTTTTGCTCCTCTGAGCATCCCAGGACATCAAATATCTTGGTGATCTGCTTAATCCATATCTCTACTTTAAGTGGCTCTGGCTTTCCCAAAACATTTGGTGCTCCCATCTTCTTGAATTGCTTAGTAGTGACCAGCCGTGAATTTCTATTGATTCTACCTGCATTTTGAATGGGAATCTCTCTCGTTTGGTGTTGCATGAATTATATAAAGCTTCTGAACATCTCATCGTTCATCATTTGATCGGTGTTGTTGTTTACATGAGGATTATTGCCTTCCTGATGCACATTGTCCTAGTTATTGATTGGTGGTGTCTCAACAGTCTCATGTGCTCCGTTTCTTATCTCAAAATTTTTAGATGCCATTCTCAAATTATCCCTATATTCTGACCGACCAATTAAATAACAAATAAGCTTAGGTAGGACACACCAGAGAAGGATTTACTCGTCTCTCCCCTCTTAGTTCTAGCCTCAGATATCCGCCAGGGATCATATCCCTAAGCTTTGATACCAACCGTGAAGCCCCCAAAATAGGTCTACACAACCCATTTTGAGTCACCAAATACATGGTACAAAATTTAAATACAAACTTCATTGATATAATTATTGAACTGCCATACAGAATACGACAGACTGTGAGTTTCAATACAAATATTGTCTCGTAGACAATATTCAAACTAAAATAAAGTCATCATTACAATTAGTATCACACTATTTTATAGAATAGTGAGGACTACTATAGCCACCATCTTGGACCATCACTCCATTCCCCGACTAGTCCTAACTATATTCTCATTTCCTGAAGAGAACAATGGAAAAAAAGGTGAGCTCAACTAACCTAGTAAAGAATATTATGACTAAGATAATATAGAATAAATTATCCTTAGTCCTCAACAGTGTAAAAACTGATAGAATACAATAGACAACATGTTTAGATAAACAACGGCAGCAGAACATGCTATTCATTAGAAGAGTCAAGTAGAGCATGAAGTCTACTATCTTCTATGATTTAAAAGTTCATCGTCAATATTTTATCTTTGTAACACAAATCAATAAATAATCCACATAACCGAATTATCCATGCACTACGGGTCAAGGATATTCGTTAGTATCACCAGTGGTCATGATCATGCCAAACAACTGCCCATCTATGCACTACGGGCCAAAGAGGATTTTCACCACATCATTTGTCTGTGTGTGTTTACCTCTTCATTGGTTCATTCCGTTGTTGGGGTCTTACATTATCAACAAGTAATATAACGATAAGTTGAGTATCGTTCCCACAGAGATAGAATTCAATTTTAATCTAACAATTACCAACTTTGTATTATTTCAATTTTATTAAACTAACCGATTTAATTGATAAGATTAATGAAAAACTAATAAACAAAATAAAAATCAATTAACAACCATAAATGTTACTCAAATAATGGAGAATTATGCATCCAACTTCATTTTATGCTTCACTCAGATTATCACACTTCTTTTCAATCCAATTTAACTATTCTAGTTCATTAATCAAGAACACATAAGTAGAATTAGCCATCTCTTAATGCACTAAACCAATATCAACTTAAATCCACAATTGATAGAATTAAGCCAAACACCCTAATTAACTAATTCACTATATCTCTATGCGAATTACAATTAAAGAAGGTTGAAATCCCAAGTTCTCTTGTGATTACGTGCGATGTTTAGATATATCTATATCCTAAAAATACATCATGAATTCCATCAAAACATAGAAATCACAAATACATGTTATTATGACTAAGTCTAAACTCATACTTCATCTCTCGAATTCATACAAGTCCACATAGAATTGGTGATCAAGCAACTCATAAATTATGCACAAATCATAATAGATTAACTGAAAAATAGCTTCATTGAATTGAAATCAAAGTATGATAATCATCGTTACACTTACAGATCCATTGTAAGCTTAATAAGTTGAATTA
Source organism: Panax ginseng (assembly GCA_020205605.1). Lineage (NCBI taxonomy): Eukaryota > Viridiplantae > Streptophyta > Magnoliopsida > Apiales > Araliaceae > Panax > Panax ginseng. The sequence goes on along the minus strand of CM035127.1, from coordinate 36,813,856 downwards.
GTTCATAACTAATGAAATAAACACTGAATAGATTAAAGAAACTAACATCCCAATTACAAAAACTGAAATTAAAGAACAAGAATAGTAATAGAACCACCCTTCTCTTCATTCCAATCTGTAATCTTCGTGTTCCTTGCTCCTTTGCTCTGTTCCTCCACAAATCTTCACAAATTAAGGCTTGAAAGTTGTTAATGGTTGATTGATTGTTGAATTAATGATCAAAGTTGGTAAAGTCTCGCTTTTGTATCTCGAAAACGCCCTCTTTCCAAATTCCCAATCGCGTCCAAAGTCCACAAAGTAATGCCACCACAAGAAGTGAAATTACATCGAACTTTTCCTTCTTAACCCACGCACTTCATCCCAATGGGCATTTTATACTTTGGAACCCCCACCCCGACGGGTGTTAAGTCTCTCGAATAATGTATACCCCTACTGCATGGGTGTTTGCTATATAAAGGGTCCTGCCGTTGGGCTATGCTTCTCATTACTCTTGAACTTTGCTACTTTTGTCAGCACTTCCCACCGTATTGCCACCATTCTTGCCTTAGCCAACACAAAAACTCTTGTAATTGTACCATCAGCTCTTTCATCTCTACCGGAGCCATCCTGTACGGGGACTTCGATATCGGAGAAGTCCTTGGTGCTAAATAAATAACGAACTCGATTTCTTTGTCAAGCAGAAGTCCAGGCAAATTCTGCAAAAATACATTCGCAAAATCTCTAACAACTGGTATCTCCTCCAGTTTCACCCCTTTTTTCTGAGTATCAACTATGTAAGCTAAATATCCTAAACAACATTGCCTCAATAAATTCTTGGCTTGCATCAACGTCAAACAACTCGTTTGTCTAGACGATTTGCTACCTTTGACAGAGTCATAAGGTTTACACTTTTCTTTTGGCAATCAATTATCGCTCCATAATTGAATAGCCAATCCATCCCCAATATAACATCAAACTCTCCAAGTTTGATCGGAATTAAATCTACTGTCATAACATTTCCTTTAATGTTCACCCTAAGATTCCTATATACAAATCTAACAGGAATCACCTCCCTATTCGCAATTTCTATGTTCAAAGGAACATTCAACAGTTCACTAGGCAACCCTAGACTCTTAAGAAAATCATCAGATATAAATGAACAAGTAGCACTCGGATAAAATATCACATATGCATTTATATCATTGATTGGGATAATACTTGACACAACATCTTTTAACTGCACCGCATCTTGAACAGTCATGTTAAAGGTTCTGGCTGTGGGTCTGCTCAATGACATTGGTCCAGTAATTGACAACGTACCTCCACTGCCACCTCCTTTGCTTCCCATTGCATTTCTAGCTTTCATTCTAGGACACTCACGAGCCAAGTGATCCTTCTACCCTCATGTGTAATAAGCATTCTTCTTCGACTGATGGCAATTCGGAGCAATATGACCCTCTTGGCCATAGTTAAAGCACACTCGCTTACCCCTCAAGCAAACGTCAGTGTGATTTCTTCCACATGTAGCACCCACTTCAAATTTCCTTTTCTGCTTGCTACTCTGCTGACTTCTAGTACCTACACTCACATTCCACTTCCTCTTTGGGTTATTGTTTCCTCCACTATTACCACCATTTTTGCCTTCACTCTCATTCTTCTTCTTTCTTTGTTCTTGATTGTACTTCGTTAAGGCATCGCTTCCACCTTTCGCGATAATCACCTTCTCAAGCACCGCTACAAACGTCTTCAGCTAAAATATAGAGAATCTTCTATACAACCAGGGCTTCAATCCATGTTCAAACCTTCTCGCCTTACGCTCGTCTGTGTTGGATTGATACGGAGAAAACCTCGCCAACTCATTGAATCTTGCTGCATACTCCGACACCGTCATCGTACCATGCTTCAGCTCTAAAAACTGGACCTCCACCTGATTCTGTGAGCTCTCTGGGAAATAGGTCTCAAAAAATATTTCCTTAAACATATTCCAAGCCATTACCCCCTGTCCCCCTCTAGTTTTGTTTGCCTGCCACCAATAGCTGGCTTCTGCTTTTAACATAAATGTTGCAAAAACAGTCTTCTAGTCTTCCCCGACTCTAGCCACGTCGAATACCTTCTCTATTTCCATGATCCAGGTCTGTGCCTCAATTGGATTCATGGACCCACAAAACTTTGGTGGTCCTACTGCCTTAAAATCTTTAAAGGTGGATGCTTGGTTCTGTGACTGATTATGTAATGCTCCCATTAGTAATGTCAGTAACTGCTTAACCGGGTTAGCCTCAGAGTTGTTATTATTGGTAGACTCCTCAAGGGTTCTTTTTGTTGGTTGACATCTTGGAGGCATTTACTATTAAAATACACTTATTAGATCATTACCCAATTTCTTAAGTATTTCTACTTAACTTACACACCATAAATGATCATCACATAACATCTTGAAAAAATATTAATATTTTATTCATTCATCATCTTTTAAAAACAAACATAGAATGATAGCATCCCTGCTATCTACACCACTTTCCCGAACTGATAAAGTTTAAGGATAACATCATTATATCCCGTCAGTCACATAACACTTGGGATTTACATCTTATTTATTATATAATTATTCATTTTAATAATTACACTTTCTATCAAGGCTTATTAAGTCATTGCACAGCCTTACGACGCTCCTCTTCCATGATACTAAACCTCGTTCTACGATCTAACATATACCATGGAAACTCCTCGAACTGAGTCGAATAGTATATGACCCGGTCTTGAGCTCTGTTCATCGCAATATGAAAAGCACAATCCATCTCTTCCATCTTGATCTTCTTTGCTTGTACCTCTCCCTTTACTACCTCTACACGCTGAGAAGCTTTCTATTACACATCTTTAACTCTTGCTCTCTTTTTCGAATTCTTCTTTCAAGTTATTCTTTAGTTTCGCAACCTCCTCCATCAGCTGCTCATTCTCTCCCTCTGTGTGAACTAGCTTCCATTCCACATTGATGAGTCGTTAATCAAGATCACGGATCTCATCGTCCTTCTATGCCATCGAAGTCTGATGTTCAGCTACTAGCTCCTCCAATTCCCCAACTCTTTCTTGAAGCTCAATGTTACGATCGTATACTTCGTTATACATTTGAGGTACAATGAGTTTAGTAGAAACTCTTCTCATCCTAATTAAATGCATGGCTCCATGAGGTCTTCCTCATCTGTCTCTACCACCTCCTCATCATCAAGTATTCCCTCATGCACAAACTCTGGGACATAACCAACACCTGTGACCAATGGAGATGACTCCCTTGCCACCAATTGTTCCCATACTACCTGAATATCTCGAGGCTCATCCTCTCTAGGCATCTGAGGTTCCTCCTCCCTAGCCTAACTGAATTCTCCCATATTAGTCATCCTGACAACAAAATTTTAAGTTTTTAATTACTATTCGACACTACTCAACTCTCACGAGCACATAGGTTGCAACCACATAAGCACATGGAGTGTTTTATTACTTCTTCCTTAAAACTTGATAAGTGTTTGTCATCACTATCTTTTCATTCTCCCATAAGGTTACCTCCTAAGGTTTTTCCCCACCTAAGGTTCATAACCTAAGGATTTGGCTTTGATACCAACTTGTGACACCCCCAAATCTGGGAACTTCATTCCCACATGATTAGGTGTTCACTATCCAAATATTCATTTCTAACTACCCAAATTAAATAAAATTTAAGAAATAAATCTTCCCATTAAAGGGTTACATAACTTAATCAATAAATTCCCCAAGTTATCTAACCTTTAAAACATTCATCAATTGTGGAAAAATAATTAATTACATTTCATAATTAAAATATTAGGTTTGAAAACATAATTCTCAACCATTAACAAGTCTTCAACACTTGTTCATTTTACCTTTTCTTTTCTTTGGTATCGGCTGTCAAACTTCTTAACTATAAATGTAATAGTTATACATATGCAAGAGTGAGCAAAATAAATGCTTACTTAAAAGAACACAATAACAGGTAATGAATAATCTCAATTGAATTGAATAACATTTCTTGATATCAATAAACAAGAACTAATGTTGTAAACTATCTGAGGGTCACAAGACCATGAACTATGTCCAAGGTTATAAGTAAATTTTTCAACTTAGACCTAAACAGTCATTAGATTGTAGAGACTCCCCGTACTTAGGGTGATCAACCTTTCATAACATGTAATGTGCTCAAACATCTAAACGCTTCCGCGTAAATAATCCCTTATAATAGGGTTTTTCATCTCAGTTTTAATATACAAGTCCATACCAAAGTAAGTTTGGTTTGGATAAGTTTCAAGGGTAATTTAGAGTTTAACGAACATCAACTAAGGATTAGTTGAATCAAAAGTGTAATGGAAATGCAAAGGTTCAACAACAACGTAATACAAGGTAGTTATGAACCATAAATGAATATTGTATTGTATTAAGATCATGCTTTAAGAATAAAGTTCAAAGCATTGAAAATAAAAGATATAATGAACCTTGCTTGAACAACATGGTAAGCTAAGGTTATACTTTCCAATAAGGAAACATAATTAAGAACTTTGCTTAATAGAATTCAATAACTTGCATGATTTATAAACAAAACAGATTAACAAACTAGCATAATTATCAACAAGGTATGATAAGCTCAAATATAGCTTAGTGTTCAGAATCTTGCTCAACTGAATAATAAATTCGGAAAATTGCGTAATGTAAAAATAAGGATAGAAGACATGCATAAGTATAACAAAATAACAGTGAAAAGAAAAACCTTGCTGAATAATAAAGTAGCAAAGGTTAGAGAACTTGCTTAATATAAAAGTAAGGATCAGAAACTTGCCTCGTGCGTAAGCTATTAAATTACAACTCACGTTCACCTATACATATTATTAGAATCACAACATCTATTAGGTATACCAACATTAACCTTACAAGTTAAATCCCATTTTAGTTGAACTCGTTATCTTAGTAAAAGTTTGAACCACTAGCACCATACACAATGTTGAAATCACAAGTCTTCATATTACAACACTTAATCACCATCTCTAGACTTTAACAAATAATAATACGAAGTTTTCACAACTTCCTAATTTTACAAATTTGAAATTATCAAATACATGTTAACAATCTATTATAGCGTCTTGTTACATGTTTACCACATTATCATTTTAATTAGACTATGTTATATTGAGTTTTAAAGACTGTCTCTTTTCTGGCAAGGGCACTGTTGTCTTTGGTTGTTTAAAGCTTGGGACAACGCAATTTGCATAGATCAGAGTGATTTACGCCTTTGACATCGGTAGCAATTGCTTATTTGTCTTGTGTATGTAAACTACACAAACCGTTCTTTTCATTCTGCTCAAATCCCAACTCATTTAATTTCACCATTTAAGCAACAAATTAAATACACCCAAATCATATAAGCTTCATATAAACATTACCCAATATGTATATATTGATTTGAAAAATCAAAAAACTACAACAATCAAATTGAATTATTTAAATTCCATATATTTTCAAAAACTCCATTTTTTGACATCTGTTTAAACTACTTTGTTTTTGTTTCTTCATGTATTTACATAATCAGAAATCAATTTAGAGTTTAACACATGAATTGAACATCAATTTTAATTCTAAAATAAGTCAAATCATATATATACCATTGTAATTCAAGTTCTTCAATACTAAACCTATTTCTACAAATTTGATTACTCTACATCATGAATTAATGGTATAAAATATGTTATCAGTACCCATTAACACATATAACATCATGTTTTCAACAATCATACTCAAAAACTCAGTTACAAAGAATTTTTATGAAAACTCAAGAATACAGAGAACTAAGAGCAAACGGGTTAAATTACTACCTCAAATTTCTTAATGGAGCAAAACAAATGATAGCAACCTCCTTTGATTTTTCTCAAACTCACAAAACTCATCTCTAGTTCCTTCTCTCCTTTCTCTCTTTTCTCTCTGTGATTTCTCTTCTCTGTTTTTTCTCTCTTTTAGCTTTAGGCTTAAACTAATATGACTTAACGTAAAAAGAAACAGACGCAAAATAAAAAAAATAGGACATAATAATAACAATACTTAATACATCAATTATGTTTATTTTAAATTCGAAAGCCACTAGGGCTTGTTTGGCAAAACAAAATTAAAATAAGAATTTCAAAAGATTTAAGGCTTTGTTTGGTAAAACCAAATTAAACCACTTTAATTTATTTTAATAACTCACTTATTATATAGTTTAATTCTCACACTCTATTTAATTAAATTTAATATTCAAATTCAATTCAATTAAAGTTAACATTAACACAATAAATCAAATTATCACATAATTATAGCTCCCATTAAATTATAATTCTCCAATTTAATTATTATATTAAATTGAAACAATATTATAACAATTCATTTAAGTTTTATAAATTCTCTAATTTAATTATTAAATTAAATTAGAATATTACCACATAATAATTAAATCATCATTCTTTTATTTTAATTAACTTCAAAATACCAAATTACCAATTATCACTTAATTAACATAGTACCTTAATTAAGTTAATTCCCTACAACTCATGAATTATTTATTTAAATAATAAATAATCAAACTAAACAAATATTTATTTAACAATAATTCATCAACTAAAATATTTATTTAATTCAATAAGTATTTGAAATTATAAATAAAATTTTGAATTGTTACATCCTTCCATCCTTACAAGGATTTTGTCCCCAGAATCACCGCTCAAACAATTCATTCGTCACATTCTTCCCTCTTTACAAGGACTCTGTCCCCAGAATCGAAGATACAGATCAAACAAATAACTCAGGATAGCTTTTCATCATTTTATCTTTGAGTTCCTACGTAGCTACCTCGATATTGTGGTTCCTCTATATCACCTTTACAAAAGGTATCACTTTATTCCTGAGCACTTGTTCTTTCCTATCAACTATCTGGATAGGAATCTCCTTATAAGACAAATCTTTATCGAACTGTAACGGTTCGTACTCGATCACATGTTTGTAGTCGGGTTTATACGGTTGTAACACTGAGACATGAAAAACATTGTGAACATGTTCTAATCCTGGAGGTAGAGCTACCTCGTAAGCCACTTCACCTACTCTTCGCAGCACCTCAAAGGGTCCAATAAACCTCGGGCTTAACTTTCCTTTCTTACCAAATCGGATCTTCCCTTTCCAAGGAGAAACTTTTAGGAAAATGAAATTTCAAACGTCAAATGCGCGATTTTGTCTATGTTGATCAATATACTTCTTCTGTTTGTCTTGAGCAGCTACCAATCTTGCCCTGATGAGTTTGACAACTTCAGTGGTCTATTGTATCAGTTCTGGTCCTAACAGTTGACGTTCACCAACTTCATCCCAGCACAGTGGAGTTCTGGACTTTTTTCTATACAATGCTTCGTAAGGTGGCATGCCAATTGTGACACCCCCAAAATAGTTATACATCACCTATTCTGAATCGCCAAATATATGCTACATAATTTAAATACAAACTTAATTACGCAATACGACCAAAAGTGTAGCTGTGAGTTTTAATACAAACATTGTCTTCTAGATAATATTCAAACTCAAAATAAGTCCTCACTATAATTATTATCGCAGTAGAATAGTGAGGACTACTAATGCAAACATCTGGACTGTCACTCCGTTCCCTGACTAGTCCCATCTATATTCTCATTTCCTGAAGAGAACAATGAAAGCAAATGGTGAGCTTAACTAGCCCAGTAAGAAATATTAAGAATAAGATAATGCAGAATAAATTATCGTTAGCCTTCAATGGTGTTAAACTAATAAAATATAATAAACATCAAGTTTAACTGCAGTGGAACAAGTAATCCATTAGAAGAGTCAAGTAGAGCATGATATCTACCATCTTTTATGATTTAAAAAGTTTATCAACAATTTTATCGTTGAGACTCAGCTTAATAAATAATCCACATCATCGAATTATCCCTACACTACGGGCCAATGATATTCATTAGTATCAGGACCACGGATTATCCATGCACTATGAGCCAAGGATATTCGTGTTTTCATCAATGGTCATGATCATGCCAACAACTATCCATCAATGCACTACGGGCCAATGAGGACTTTTACCATATCATTTGTAACATTACGGTCATGATTATACCGAATAATCCCTGGTCATAATCATACCAAGTCCATCTATGCACTAAGGGCCACAAATGACTTTCATCAAAATATAAGCATGAGGATGATGACAATGATATAAGAATTCAATTAAAAGAAAACAAATGATAAATTTCTAAAGATATATAATTTAATTTATCCAGAAATCAATAATGTCTAAATTGTCAACATGATACTGCTTTGTGGAGAAAATTCAAGAATAATATTGTATCAAAAATGATTTGGACCGAAAAGAAATCAATTTTTGTCATGAATAGAACCTCAGGTGAATAGTAACTGAGTGAATAGTAAACTGTGAATAGTAATTTGGGATTAGTACCCCGTGAATAGTAATCCGACATGAAAAAGGTTAAAACTTATCCAAAATGCTTAGAATAATATTTCCATGAAAAGATACTGAATGAAGCGGAAATATCAAGGATATTCTACTAATTTCATGGAGTATAGAAGCCAAAACTTAACAAAAGGAGTGTAGAATTCTGAATCTGAAATGAAATAATATTACTTACATACTAAAGAGTATGGAAGAAAATATTATTTCTTACGAGTACTGAACAAAAATAACATCCCTTACCTTAAAAAAGAAGAGTATTCCGACTGGTAGGGCATGGATATTCTTGAAGAAAACTTTCACTGTTTTCTATGCTCAAAGCTTCTTAAAACTCTAAAGAAATACGCTTAATATTATAGAAGAAGAATTCTCTGATTCTGGTGTGATTTTCAATTCTAACTAAGTATCCTATTTATAGGATAATAGAAGGATACTATTTAGAAAATAAAAATCACGGGCAAACAGTAAACGAATTCACGGGCGCTTCTTCATCCGAATTCGCGTGATTTTCTGATTTTTACTATTCATCACTGTGCAATAAAATATTCTAATAAAACAAAAACTTTAAATAAATATATATATATATATATATATATATATATATATATATATCATATCTTATACAAAGCATGGCATGCATTAATCATATATATATACTTATAATTCACACATATCTCAGACCCATTCTACTTTACTTTCACACACACATGCTTAATTACCCCCACCACACAATTATACATATAAACACACACACACACACACACACACACACATATATATATATATGGAAGGAGAGTAGAACTAGAGAAGAACAAGTGCGCATACAAACACAATTAAATTACTAAATAAAACAGTTTTATTGATAATAACTAAAACTATTTACAAGAGTAATATTAAAATGACTTACAAGTTTACTGAACTAAGAACATTAGATGAAGAGGGGTTAAGTAGGCTAAATAGCGGTTGAGGCTAAAGATTAGTCAGAGAAGGAACTCTGAGTCTTTCTAAGGCTCTCTAAACCAAATGAATTTTATTTCCTTTTATAGAACAAGGAAACGAACTGTTACAAGATTACTATTACAATAACTGGTAAGAAATATTTTACTAAAGTAAAAGTACAAGTAAAAACTATTTTACTAAAGCAAAAGTAAAGAAACTGCTTTTGGTAGAAAATTAGACGTCTCTTTTGACTAATGCGGCCATGGGGCCAGATGTCTCACTGATTTCGCTTTGATTGGAAAAGTCATTGGTGATTAAGTCACGGAAGAGCAGTCTTTGTCCGATTGGTAAAAAGGCTTCCTGAGCAGTCTTTGGTCGTGTAAAAACATCCATTTACTTTGATTGATTATCAGGAATCAGGAGAAGGGATCCTGAGCATCCTAAAGGTTGATCGTGCCATAGGGATCACAATCACCTTCGTCTTCAAGATCTTGACTAGAATTTTCTCCTCTGATCGGAAGAAGCTTTATCGATTCTTCGTGTAATCGGTCAAGTCTCATATGAATGGAATCAAAGACGCCTTAAACATACTACATTTGGAAGGAGAAAGAACAAGACCATTGGTTTTAACCGCTTTGAAGAACGAATTCAAATGTTTAATATGATCTTCAATAGTCGTGGAGAATACAATAAAGGATATCGATCGATGTATACAATAATAAAATGACTGAAAGGATTCAAAATATTATTAAAAATATTCTGAAATTCACTAGGTGCATTTTTAAGTCCAAATGACTGAACATTCCATTCGTAGTTTCCGAACGGAGTGGTGAATGCAGTTTTGTACTTATCATCAGGATGAATAGCAACTTGCCAAAATCCAGACTTAAGGTCGAATTTACTAAAGATGGTTGAGACACTTAACCTACCATAAAGATCATCCTTGTTGGGCAAAGGGTACCTAATCCATTATAGTACTTTGTTTATGGTTTGTAATTAATGACTAATCGAGGGACTCCTCGCTCTTTCTCAGCTTCATTATTAACATAGAAGGCTGGGCAAGACCATGGTGACTTAGTATGTCAAATTAAGCCTTTATTAAGAAGATCATTAATTTCATTTTTATATAACTCCATCTGTTCATGACTCATTTGAATAGGCCTAGCTTTGGTGGGAATTAAATGTTCTTTAAATTCCTTAACATAGGGTAGTCTAACTGTGTGCTTCTTCCTATGCCAAAAAGCATTGGGAGAATCAGAACATAAATTTTTTATTAAATAATCTTTTAATTCTTTTATTTTTTCTTGAATTCTGTTACTTTTAAGTTTTTCTTCAACTTGTTGATACCTAACTTCTTCTTTAAGGAAACTTAGGTGGGTAACTTTACAATTTAGCATATTCAATGATTTAGAAATTGATTCATCTTGAATAAATTTTAAATCTCTTTCTTTTGGTTTAATTAGAAATTTAAATATAATTTTCTTTCCTAAATGTTCGCAACTTAAACCTTTATTACTGGTATTAAATGGGTATAATAAATAGATAAATGGTAAACCTAAAATGATTTTGTCAGTAAGATTGCGAACTAAGACAAATGAGGTCTTAAAACATATACTGTCTTGACAAATATGTACATTAGGTAATTTATATTTTATTTTCATTTGACTACCGTTAGCTGAATTTAGTTTTTCACTAGTTTTCTTATAATATCTTGTTGGGATAATACCTTCTTGAATACAGAGTTCAAATCGCACTTTTGAAGATCAACCAAAGCAGGAGTCAGATAGAGAAAGTTTTATCGATAACTAAATTAATAGAGATATACCATTTTGAATAGTAATATCTTTAATTCTTTTAAGGGAGAGACCTTGAATAAAGAGATCAGAATCTTTAGCACCTGATGATTTTGGTTCATCGTGACTTTCATCACTAAAAGAGGAATCATGAACTTGAAGATCTGATTTATTATTATTAATCTCTTTTCTTAAGTTGAAAATATCTAATTTTAAGTTAGAAATTTCTTTCTTGAGTTTATTAACTTCTTGATTTAACCCAAGGAGGGTAATTTCTTTTACCAGAGACTTAAATCTTTCAAGATTTTTATTGAGACTGAAAATGGGTTTTTCTTTGGCTCTAAGAACCTTATCGGTGACTTTCTTATCTTTGGTTAACAAATCTTTTAATTGCTTCAAATACTGAGTTTTTAATTCAGGGTCCGTAATTTTACTAATTAAATCAACTAATAAAGAACTCTCTTCTTCTGCTTTTGTAATTACATTAATTCTTTTACAACAGTTTTTATTGCAATTTTCTGTACATATGGTGACTTCATTTTCACTATCAGATTCATCGTCAGATGCGTTATTACTAGAAGATTCTGGAATATCAGAAGCTTCTTCATTACTACTACTGTTATTTTCAATTCTCATTAATTCTAATAACTGTTCTGTATCTTCAACTGAAATATTCAGCTGAGATAATTTCTGTTTAACTCTACATTCACTTTTATAGTGTCCTTTCTGCCCACAATTGTGACAGACAATTTTACTCTTATCATATTTCTTTGATTTTTTATATGACTTCTTCTTAGATGACTTAGGTTTATTGTAACAAGTATCTTGATTATTATTTTTATTATTACTTTTATCTTGATTATATCTTTTCATACGACGTTTATGACTTTTATGTGACTCAATATGTTTATGCTTATGCCTGTGCTTTCTTCTAAAGGGAGCAACCGGCGGTAAACCATACTGTTCACAAAATGTTCCTAACTCGTATTTAGCTTTATTTCTATCTTTACTAGCTTGTTTACCTAATTTAAAGTCAATACACATCTTTAATCCAATCTTTTGAATATAACTTATAATATCACCATAAGTCAAATTATCATAATCAATATATCCTAAATTTTTACTTAATTCTTCTCTAACTTTGTGAGCAAATAAAGATGGTAAACCATTAACGAATTTTTCCTTCCAAAATGGTTTATTACTGTCATTTCTCATCATAACTCTAGAGGTAAATACATCTTTATACCATCTAAAATCACTTAGAGTGGGACACATAAGATTACTTAATTGATCATGAATTCTTTCTGTAATATTACTAGGGGTTCCAACAAAATGTTTAATTATAGTAAATATTAAAGTATTAACTCCATCAGGAAAACCAATACCAGCATCTTCATCAAAGATGGGATTGCCTTCATTATCTCTTTGAATAGCATGAACTATTGATATTCTAATGTCTTCCGTGAGATGTTTCTCCCACCAAGACCTAAAATACCAGTAAAACCACTAGCTATTAATTCAACAATATCTGGTTGAGATAAAGTGTTGAATTTAGTGATATGGCTGTTGGCTACCATAGACATGTGATTTAGTTTATGAAGGATTTCCTGTTCACTAAATCCATCTATATTCCATTCATATATTTTATTAGATGACACAGAAACCTGTTTATCTAGATTCCTCTCTTCGAACTGTAGATCAGGAGGAGTTGGTCTAGAATACCAATTATTAGTAATACTCGTGTTATTAACAGTTAATTTATTTAGTTGTTCATTAAGGTTAGATTCTGTTGAGTGATTAGAATGATTTGAAGAACTGTCGTTATCATCATCAGATTCTACCTGGTCGATAACAGAAATAGTTCCACTTGGATCGGGTTCTGTTTTAAGTTTTTTAAATAACTTTTCTATCGACTGAACTAGATCATCTTTTTTATTAGGTAAACTTAAATTATATCTGTTTTCTGGTAGTTTAATTAAAGGTTGTTCAATTTTTGAATCTGGTTTTTTAATTATACCTTCTTCAAATTTTTCTTCGATTCTATCTAACTGTTTTCCTACAGTTGCTAGATATTGATTACTAAAGTTTAATTGTTCAATTATTTTTTTATCATCATTAGTTCCATCAGGGATCTTGAAGGGACTAGCAATAACTGAGGTGTTTTTAACTCGAATTAGAATTGTCTCTAAAGGAGGATGACTAGACGATACTTTAGATCTATCTTCTTTAATCCATTGAGTTTTACTTATAACATTACATTTACTTTGATATTGATCATACCAATTGTAAAAGGTAATATTAATCTCTTCATTTTTAATAAATCTTTTCCATCTATTTATTATTTAGTCTCTTTCCTTTTCACTATGATTAGATCTGAATAGGTGTCCTTTTTCTTTATTAGATTTTGAATTAAAATCTTTTGTCAAGTTATCCCAATCTAAAACAAAATTCTTTTTAATGACTCTTAATTGGTTGTGAATCGGGGCATTTAAAATCAAGCTGTGTAGGATACACCGAGGATCTTAGGAGAAGAAGAACCTTCATCTTCTACTAGACGTTCGAGTGTAACAAGGATGACTAACTTGTCCTTGATTAAGGATACCTTTAAGTTTGATATCTCGAACTGAAGGATTACTAAGGACTTCAGTATCTCTTCTAGTGTGGATTACTGAAGGAGCTGAAGAACTGGAAATGTCTTCTATGATAACTGGTGTTCTAGTGCGTTTAAAACTAATTTTAACAGTTCCATCAGAAAACTGTTGGATGTTTTCAATATTTAACAAATTATTAACTATGGGCTGTTGTGGACTTTTATTAAGAGCATGAACGTTTAAGTTTGATTTCGTTGTCTTATAATAAATCCTGTAAATTAAAGCAATGAGTTGAGATCCTTCAATCATTTGAGTAATTTCTGCATCAGTTTTAATATTTAATGATAAAGCTTTAAATAAGTTTTGATCACTAAGACTCAAGGTGAAATCAGGAAAGCAATTGAAATGGATAGGTCCATTATATAAACTTGCTTCCATGGCACCAATAATACTTGGGTAATAATTTAAAAATCTAGCATCTCTGAGGTAGAGGTAGATAGATGAATTAATTCCTTTTCTGTTGAGTGGTTTAACTGCAACATGAACAAGACCTATATGAATAAAATTGTAACCCTTTTTTCTGTGTTTTTTTAATAACTTCAGGTGATAAAAGACTACAATTTTCGTATTCTTTGTTAATTGCATAAACTCTTTCAACTGTTTTGACATTATAGTCAGTTTTGAATTTATCTGAAAAGGTTGACTGATAAATATCTTTTGGAGATACTCTAGGTATGTTCCAATTGTGTAAAACTTGATTAATGTTTTCATAACTATGTTCTTCTTGGTTAACTATGTCTGGGACTGGAGGCAAAGCTGACCTATTACTAACTGAAGAGCTGGATCTAAATAATCTACTCATCTTGACTGTTTCAAAATAAAATCTTTCTCAAGATTCATTCATACATACCCCGTTTACCCTAAGTAGACTCATACCTATGTTCTATAACCCGACACTGCTCACACCCTGGAGACTTACAAAGGTTAGACACGAACTAGGTGGAGTATAGGTAAATAAGGTGACTTCAGAACTTTGAAGAAGAAGATGATTTTGAAAAAGTAAAGAGAAGTTTGATTAAAAAGATCTAACTAAACAGTTACTAATAATAAACAACTTGGCTCTGATATATATATATATATATAGGGAGCCCTTCCATAGCAGTCGATTGCTATGAAAGATCAGTGTAATATATATATATATATATATATATATATATATATAGAGCCCTTCCATAGCAGCCGATTGCTATGAGTACTGTGCAACACCTCCTTTTTGGACCGTTGATAAATTGAATAAATGGCTGCGATTAACTTTTCTATTTGATAAGCCGGCACAGGTTGTTGTGCATAATTATTTACCTGTACCGGCTTCTATTAAAATAATCCGGCCGGAAGAGCTTGTGCCGGCTTTACCTTTTTTTTTTATTTTTCCATTATATGTAATGACTCAGCACATTAAAATGTATTAAAATAATAAAATAAAGGCCCCCGTAAGATAAGTCTGATACTCTGGTGACATTAAAATAATAAAATAAATTCCAAGGCATACAAAATGATACTATTTGGTATTAAAATAATATTAAAATTCTACCGGTACAATCGATACGATCGACTTAATAAAAAATTGAAAAAATAGCCTACTTAAGGTAAATGCGACATCACGATTGACAATAAAAAATTTGAAAAAAATTATTTTATTCAAGTAATTCGCTGCTAAACAGATTCGAACTCGCAACCTCAAACTCCATACACTCGTCATATGACCACCCGAGCACCACGGGCCTAGCTGTTAATTTCAACCTAGGATATATCTTTATATTAAAACTTCACCATTCCCCAAAATCTATATTCTTGCATTATTATTATATTACGATTTATTATTATTAATAAGTCTATATAATACATACGGGGGTTTTCTAAATAGAAATAAGTTAATATCTATATTTATTATTATCCCTTTAATATTTTTTCTTATTTTGTAATAATATCAATAAAAGGATTATTAATATATTAAAAAATATAATTCTTTAATAAAATATAAAGTGATCATTATAAATCTTGAATTATTAGTATTAATAATTTTATTATTAGCAATGATTATTAGTAATGATTGTATATATTAAGCAATGATTTTATTATTAAGAAATGATTTTATTATTAATAAAATTAGTTCAATTAGTCTAATAAGTAATGATGATAATTTTTCAAGTCATTTCAGGAAATTAATCTACTTAACTAATTTATAAAAGTAGTGAAGTATTATTATAATAATAATAATGTGATTGTCAATATTAGAAGTACAGATTATACCAATACTAGTAATCGCATAACATTAAGAGGAATAGTACATATTACATGTTCATTTTCATAAAAAAAAACATAGCATAATTAATACAACCGACGCTTTATTTTTTGGCTCAGAATCCCTAAGACTCGATAGTGATTTAAGCTTATCGTGGCTTCGGTTTCAAAGCCACAAATTGCACATTTTCGATGAGTCTTAGAAGGAATGATTTTCTCGAGTGAACCTACTACTAGCAAAGGAAAGGGAAAAATGTGACGCCCCCTACATCACCCATCTTGAGTCACCAGATACATGGTATGTAATTTAAATACAACTTAATAATACAACTGCCGTGGTACAATACGACAAAACATAAACTCGTGAGTTTGAATACAAATATTGTCTACTAGAGAGTATACAAACTCAAAAGGAGTCCTCATTACAATTATTATCACACTATTTCACGAATAGTGAGGACTACTAATGCACCATCTAGACCGATCACTTACGTTCCGACTCATTTCATTTACTATATTCTCATTTCAAGAAACGGTGGAAGAAAGGGTGAGCTCAACTAGCCCAAGAAGAAATATTATGACTAAGATAATGCGAATAAATTATCATTAGCCTTAAACAAAGATGTTAAAGCGATACAATATAACAAACATTAAGTTTAAGCTGCAATGAACAAGCAATCCATTAAAAGAGTCAGTAGAGAATAAAATCTACTATCTTTTATGATTTAAAAGGTTTTTCATCACTTTTATCACGGGACTCAACTTAATAAATAATCCACATCATCGAATCACCCCCGCACTACTGCTAAGGATATTCTTTAGTATCACGACCACAATTATCCATGCACTACGCGCCAAGAATATTTGTGTATTCATTAATGGTCATGATCATGCCAACAACCGGCCCATCAATGCACTCATGAGACCAATGAGGACTTTTACCACATCATTTGTAACATTACGGTCATGATTACAACCGAATAATCCTCGGTCATAATCATACCATGTCCATCTATGCACTACAGCCATGAGATGACTTTCAAAAAATATAAATATGAGGATGATGACAATGATATAAGAATTCAATAAAACAAGTTCAAGAATTAATTTGTCCAAGAACCAATAACATCCAAATTGTCAACATGATACTTCTTTGTAGAGTAAAATTCAAGAATGCTCAGAAGAATATTTCCATGAAAAGATACTGGATGAAGCGCAATTATCAAGGATATTCCACTAATTTTATGGAGTATAAAAGTCAAAACCTTAATCAACTGAGTATAATAAAGAATGGAATAACAAAAGAAATCACCATGCATGCGGTACTTCACATAGACAGGTTATTCAAACAGAATACTAAATAACGAAACCGGTCAAAGTAAATTAAGACGCTACAGGATGTTCCAACAGAATAATAAAGAATGGAATAACAACAAAAATCACCATGCATACGGTACATCGAATAGACAGGTTATTCCAACAGAATACTAATAAGGACGAAATCATGTCCAAGCATAAAACGCATGATGTGATATTCCAATGTAATAATAATAAAGAGCGGAACGAGTCCCAAGCCGTAAAACGCATGCACCGGATATTCCAATGAAGAATAAAGACGGAATCAGTCCCACAGAAAACGCATGCATGTGAGATTCCAACATAATAATAAAGATGGAATAATAGAAGAATGTCACCAAGTATAGGGTAGCTGGCAGATATCAAAGTTATTCCAATGAATAATAAAGAATGGAATAATGTAAGTTCTCTTCATGAATACAAAAGAAATAATACTCCCTATGAGTACAATAAATAATATTCCCTACCTTAAGAAGAAGAGTCTTTGGATATATAAGTAGTGAAGTAGCGAATACTTTCTTCTTTCTCTCTATAGTTTATCTCTCAGAGTTCAATTGAATTAAGTAAGAAAATAATGAAGGAATGAGCTTCTATTTATAGAAAAATGGACTACATAGTAACAAACTCATGAACGATCCAGATTGATTTACTTTAATCTGACGGTCCATATTTAAAGCAAAATCTTTTAAATAAAATATAATATATTCTATTTATAATCTAATAAAACGAATAACTTTATAAAATATTTTACTATGCAAACACTATGCAGACACTATACAAACACTATGCATAATAAAATATAATATATTCTAATTATTGTCTAATAAAACAAATAACTTTATAAAAGTATTATGTTTTATATAAAAAGATTTTACTATGCAAAACACTATGCAGACACTATGCAACACTATGCATAATAGAATATAATATATTCTATTTGTAGAATAACTTTATAAAATTATTTTGTTTTATATAAAAAGATTTTCTGTATTATTATATTAATAATACCAATAAAACTTAGTGACTTATCACGTAAGCATCAATAATTAATACCGTGTGTTACTATGCAACCACGCGTATTACTGTACTTTTAATACCGGGTGTTTCAATAGTTAACGGTAAAACTTCCGCCGTTTTTTTCATAAAGTATTTTTGTCGTTTTTCAATCCGACAATAATTCCGTTATGGGTACACCAATGATTGTCTGTCATTTATGCGAATAATCCCTGTTAAAACGAATATTCCCCGACCAATCGAATATTATATAACAACTTGCGTACTTTGCAAAATTTATAAATACTACCCACAACTATAATATTATATCAATTTCACTCCATAATATTCAAAAATAATATTTATAGAAAATTCATCTTTATTCAAAAAAGTTGGGGTTTTACAAAAAATGTACAAGTGCTGAAGACTTGTAATTTTATTTTATCGTTATAGACTTTTGAATGATGTAATAACTTAATTTTCACATTTGAATGATTGTAATTAAAGGTTAGATAACCTGGGAGATTTTTATTTAAGTTTAATCCTGTATGGGCAGGTTTTTATTATTCAATTTTATTATGATTGGGTAGTTAGAAATAAATGTTTTGATTAAGTGAACATCAAATCTTGAGAAAATGAAGTACCGAGATTGGGGGGGTGTCAGTGTATGGGGGTTTTGTGTTAGGAGGTTTCACGTATGGGGTCCCTTCTATTAATTCGCAATTTTTCATCCCAAACACTACAGAAAGCCAAATTAGGCCTACAAACTCCTTTCTAACAACCATACCAACCTACCCAAGGTGTAATATATTTACAGAAACATAAACTAATGTTTCTAACACATTTCTAACCACATAAACAACATAAACATCAAAGATTATAACCTTTAATTTCACTATTTCTCTTATTTCTTGTTCTTTTGAAATTCATAGCGAAATTATTCGTTGTGAATTTGTTTTAAAACCAATTCAAGTAATTCCAATTGTGATAACTCATATTCTTAACATACTAACATAATACACGATCAATTTCAACAATAAATCATAACCAAACATCAATTTGATAGTTTCAAAAGCCATTTTTTTAGAAATTAATTCACAGAAAATCATTATGAACAAAATTCCTTTTGTTTATCAAAATTACATGGATTGAATTGCTAGAACAACCATATAACTCATAATTCATCATATTCATCATATCTTTCTGAATTGAAACTTTTGAACAACTATAAAACTCTAAAACTATGAAAACATAGAAGAACATGATTTTAAAACTTGTTTTTACAACACGTGTATTGTGAAAATCCTTTAATAGCATACAATCACATATAAAACATATGAACACCATATATACATATAAATACATAATCATGAAAACCTAATTTTACAAAGACTAAATACATAACATCTTAATTTAGTATAAGGGTTAGTTTGATACCTTTCTAGGTTGAATTAGGAGAAAAGATTGAGATGATGGAAGTTTTTCTTTTGTTTTCTCAAGGTTTTCCCTTATTCTTATTCTTCTTCTTCTTCTTCTTCTTCTTCTTCTTCTTCTTCCTCTTCCTCTTCTTCTTCTCTATATTCTCTCTTCTTCTCCTTTGTATTCTCTCTTCTTCTCTTTGTTCTTAGTTTAGATTTAGGTTTAGAAAACTAACGTAACTCAGTGTATATACAATATACATATAACACATATAATTATAGAATATGTAACTCCCAATATAATTACATATACTAATTATCAATTTAATATATAAGTTACAAAAATTAGAATTTTAAAAGCCCTAAGGCTTGTTTGGCAAAACCATATTAAAATAATGACTTAATCATTCCTTAAGCCTTGTTTGGCAAAACAAGATTAAAATAAGAATTTCAAAAGATCTAAGGTTTTGTTTGGTAAAACCAAATTAAAACTCTTTTAATTTATTTTCATAAGTCATTTATAATATAGTTTATTGTCCCACATTGTTTACTTGGATTTTCATATCCAATCTTAATTAAATAAACTAATTACCACATACTAAATAAATTTCCCACTTAACCAAATATCACAAAATTATAATCTCATTATAATTTTATTTAATAATTAATATATCACTTTAATTATTAAATTACGACATCAATATAACAACTCATGTAATCTTTAACAACCCTCTAACTGTTAAATTAAATTAGAGTATTATCTAATAAATTTAATTTATAAATATATACTAACAACAATCACATAAATAAAATATTTATTTAATTTCATAAATATTTTAAATTACAAATAAAATTCTGGATTGTTACATCCTCTGCCCTAAGGTTATAGCCTAAGGTCTATCCCACATATGGTTTCTAACCTTAAAGCTCTGATACCAACTTGTGATGCCCCCAAATTCAGGTGCTTGAAACCCGAATTTAGTGCTTCACGATACCATTTCTTTGAGCGAAATAATAATAATAATGTCATAAATATCAAACTTTATTTACATATCAGATTTGTCTAAATCCCAAGTATGCGACCTTTAAAACATTTCATTACATGATAGATAATAAATATTATCAACATATTTAAGTCTAGCTATTACATAAGATAACACAAACTTATTCTGCTAGCTTTCTTTTCCCTTTTTTCCTGCTTGAACTTTCAGGTCGATCATAGTTAACTGAAAATAATTAAATTAAGAAAGAATGAGCATTTGAGTGCCCAGCAAGTAATAGCAAATAATAAACATTAGCTGAAAGGATTAAATATTTTCTGTGAACGACACGTCTACAACGAAACAATAGTTTTGAAGTAAACTGAAGCAACACTAAACAACATAACCAATATATTTCAAATTTTGAAACTACGTTCTGACTATAATTGGTGAGTAGTCGACAGACTATGAACTTTGTTTTCAATTTTCGATAGGGTATAATAGAACTTCATCTGTAAACCATCATAACTTACAAGCACGGGGGGTGATCAGCCCGTTATGCCCTATATTGATTAATACTACATGCAAGAACGATATTATCGTTCATCTTATCCACCTTAGGTGCACAAAAGTTTTCCAATGTTCGGAATATTTATACTTAGTCGGGAATTCGAATCAAAACAATTTGATTGGATACAATAAAATTCTATCATGTTTCAACGATATTTTGAAATCTGTGTCTAGCTGGGTTAAATAGCTTAGACGACTTTTAATTAATGTATACATACCGAAAATCAATAGGTATGTATAAACATGTGATTAAATACAATAATTATCCAAGTGACTCACTTGTATAACCATGCTTAGAAATTAACGAACAGAATATATATCATGATCTATAATAACAAAATTAAAGAACTTGTACAACATATTATAATCTAATAACTTATTTATATAGAATCATTGCATAAGTATATATAAAGGTTAAGATATTTGAACAATGAAAAAGAATAGTTTTGATATTCGCTTACACATGTCCATTGCATAAAGTAAATGCAAAGATAGGATACTTGCACAATGAAATTTGAGTACGGTTAGGAAACTTGCCTGGTCTGCTGCTTACACAACTTAATTTTATCTTTAATTCAACGACCTATCATTTATAAGATTGTTCTATTGATTAGAATAACATATTATAACATATAGTACTGTTATTTACAGTCAACACATAACCTAATCACATTATAACATAGTTATATTAGTCATTAAGACACAAACAAATACTTATACAGTCAAACTATATAGGTTAGGATCAATTTCGGTAGTATTTTGATAAATTTGAAATTTTACTTTATGAGTTTAAAACTCTATCATGTAGTTCAATATTATCCTGGATATTTGAAATACCAGTCATATTATTTTTAAATGACTTATAATAATTTTTAAATAATTATAAAAATTTATCTTGATTTTTTAAACTCTAGAATCATTATTAAATGATTTAAATATTAAATAATTCTATTATCATTAATATTTAAATAATATTGAAATATTAATGCAACCATTGCCAAAATATCAAAGTTATTTATAATAACTCAAAATATTTTTTGAAGATTATTATCACCCTTAAATAATTTTTAAAACATTTAAAATCATTTTAAACAATTACCATTAATATTTAAATATTACAGTATTATTCACTAAAATATTGAAAGTCATTTATAATAACTTAAAATATTTTAAAACCATTTATATCCTTTTTAAATGATTTTTAAATCAATAAATTCATTTTTAATCTATTTATTTAATATAATTATTAAATAAATCTAATATCATTAATATTAAATAATTAATGATATTTACTTTAAAATATTGAAAGTTACATTTTATAATTGAAAATATTATTAAATACCTTATTATGATTTAAAATGATTTTTAATATAATAAAATCATTTAAGATTAATTTATTTAATGTATTTATTAAATAAATTAAATATTAATAATATTAAAATATTTACAAATATTTTCCGGAAAATATGCTAAATTATTAAAATTTAATTTTTATGACTTAAAATAATTTTTAAAACTGATTTTATAATTTTCAAAATTTATTTACTATTTTTAAATGATTTTTAGAAATTTAATTAATTAAAATTAATAAACATGTCGCTATAGCCTTTTGCGACAAAATCTGTCGCCTTAGGTGTTCTTGAGGCTCAAGAACACCGATATCGATGTTCAAGAGGCTCCCTTCAATAATCTTTAACTCACAACCTAACCATGATCTGGGACATTTTAAACATTGATCATGTAGTGATTAGGTAATACTACATGAATCAACTATCCTAAAAGTCAAACAATCATGTATCATGAAGATCTAGCCTCTCAAACTCGTTGTCAGAACTTTCTGGGTTTTCTAGGTTTACCCAAAAACCCAGTCAGCTTCGAGTAGGCAGTTTGAGTCTAAATTTTCTTCGGGTTCTGATAATTGTTAAAGTGTTCAAATGGGTCAGGGTTGTAGTCCACATGACAGAGTACATTTATCAATCATCAGGTCAGTCAAAAGATATCAGAATCATAAGATAGCATTCGGTCAAACCTTGTCAAAGACAACGTTCATCAGTTTTTTGGGTTACCCATAAAACTGAGTTCGTGCTCGTCCAGGCTAGTTTGACCATCAATTAGTTTCATTCTATTTGTTATCTAAGTGATATAGGAGCATAAATCTGTAATACACCTACAAGAGTATAACTTTAATACAATAACACAAACAAATCTACAAACGCATGAAAGATCTGAGCCCATGAACTTGTTGTCAGACACTGATGAACAAGTTCTGGGTTACCCAGAAAATTCAAAGTCATGGTCGGTCAACGCAGTTTGACCTTCCATAACTTGCAATCTACACATGATCCAAGCATCAAAGTCCTTCTAGCATACTACAAGTCTAAAACATAAAACACACAAAATCATAAACATGGAGAGATCTAAAACATAGAGAGATCTACAGCCCCTGACATTCGTTGTCAGACCACAGTTTTAAACTGTTTCCAGATTTTGTAAATCTTTAATTTCGAGAATATAAATGTTATGGATCCAATATTTAGCAACCCAGATCACTGATTCACACCTTATACAACATATTTAAACATTCATACACCGAATCCAATATAGCATACAAGATTAAAATTTTGGTTTAGGGTTATACCTTCCTATGAACCAATTCTTGATTCTTGCTTTCTGATTTGATGTAAGTGATAGTGGGGCTTGTTTTGTGACTGATCTAGCAAGGAAATTTCGGAGGTTTGGGTGAGAAAGAAGTGAGTTGAGTGTTTGTAAGCAAAATGAGCAAAGTTAGTAACCTTTCTCTCTCTTTGATCTTATATAGGACATAGATGCAATGCACTTGGATGTGAAAGTGACTGATTTGTATGGTTTATAGGCACATGGCTAGCTAGAGTTGGTCACCAACTAAAGTTATAGCAACCTATACAAGTTATCTATTAAAATAATGCAAAAGGCAATTATGTCATTTGGTTTTTATATTTAGTGGCAAAGTTGGCAATTTATTCTAACCCTTAGGATTTAACCCTAAGGTTCCATAAATTCAACTTCTAGGATTTTGTAATTAGGGCTAAAATGGGAATCTTAGTTTCTAAAATGTGAATTAGGGTTTTCTAATTAAATTAGGTTTACTAACACCTAGGATTTGTAAAATAGACTTTATAATATAATAATTACCATTAACCATGCTAAATTAATAATTAGGGTTTACAACTTAGCAATTAGGGTTCTAATTTAGTTATTAGTGTTTCTAAATATTAATTAAGGTTTACCCAATTAACATTACATCTATAATAATTGTCATAAATTACATAACATAACAACTTAACAATTCATACATTCGTAATTGAGTTATGTACTATAGTTTATCAGTAATGCTAGGATTTTGTACTGTTTTACTATAACTGTTCCACACATTAACATTACACACATATCAGGCATGTTTATATTACTGAATTATAAATAATATTATATTAATATTCTCATTCCTTATTCAAAATCCGTAATTAGGTTTTGAATCCATATCAAACATAACCTTTATATATTCCATTATTAATTATGTTAAAATAATTAACTTAACTATAATAAAATAAATATCATAATAATCCTTATAATCATATCATATATATAATAATCATATTTTCATTAAAATAAATAATAAATATTTTTATTACAAAATTAATTTATAATAAGAATATAATCTATAATGATCAATAATTCATAAAAGAATTTATTTACAATTATTCATGTAATAATAAGTTTTATTTATCACATAAATATATATACTTTTCTTTGCACATAATCTCACCTTTATATATAAAAAAATTAAATACAAAATTTATTATTTTATTATAATGAAAATATTGGGTTATTACAGATGTAATGAAGGTTTCTTCCAACGGGGTCTCAACATATAAGTCAAAATATAATTTCTTTGGAATCAAATTTAAACGTTGAGCACAAGCAGGTAAAATAAAAGAATGGGTAGAACCAGTATCTAATAAGGTATAGACTTCGCAAGAGTTTATGATTAGCTTACACGTGATAACTTCGTTTGGGTTCCTCGCTTTTTGGGAGGTCACGACAACCGCTCTTCCTTGAACTACCGACTTTGACTTGTCAAGGACAGCTTTTGGTGTCACCATCTCAGCTGAACTTGACTTCGCTGTACGAAAAAATCGAGCTAGGTGACCTTCTTTTCTGCAATTGAAACACGCTTTGGGTTGTTGCTGCAGCATAGATTTTAGATCGATGTGTCCATCCTCTCAGAGATCAGAGTATACGATCGATGGTCGTTTTTTCCTTAAAACCGGGTCTTTGGTGTCATTGTCTTTCCATCATTATTGAACCTTCTCTTTTTGAAATTTCCACTTGACTCATTTCTTCTATTATCTTGGCCAGGATTACCACCGAAGTGGTTGCCATTTCTGGCTTGATAATTTCCTCCACGTTTTCTATCACCGCTTCGATGACTGTTGCCACTAGTATGACAATTATAATTTTGCCGACTGTTATCTTTTGGTTGGGCTGAATCATTATCGCGCTCCAATAATTGAGCCCTATCACAACATCTGAATATAAACAAAGTTTTTGAGAAATGAGGTATTGACGAATTTCGGGCTTCAAACCTCGTAGAAACATTCGCGTCATACGCTCCTCATTATCTACCAAATGGGATGAAAATCGGGATAACTTCGCAAACTTAGCCTCGTATTATGATACGGTCATATTGTTTTGTTCCAGCTTGATGAATTCCACCTCCTTAATGTGACGAATTCTCTCTGGAAAGTACTTGTCGTTGAACAATTCAGGGAACTTCTCCCAAGACATCTTTAGTGCGGAAAGATGAGTACGTTTTACAGATTTCCACCAGCAATCTACCTCTCCTCACAACATAAAGGTGGCAAAAGGAACCTTTTGCTCCTCTGAGCATCCCTGGACATCAAATATCTTGGTCATCTGCTTAATCCATATCTCTACCTTAAGTGGCTCTGGCTTTCCCAAAACATTTGGTGCTCCCATCTTCTTGAATTGCTCAATAGTGACCAGCCGTGAATTTCCATTGATTCTACCTGCATTTTGAATGGGAATCTCTCTCGTTTGGTGTTGCATGAATTATAGAAAGCTTCTGAACATCTCATCGTTCATCATTTAATCGGTGTTGTTGTTTACATGAGGATTATTGCCTTCCTGATGCACATTGTCCTGGTTATTGATTGGTGGTGTCTCAACAGTCTCATGTGCTCCGTTTCTTATCTCAAAATATTCAGATGCCATTCTCAAACACTGCCACAACAAAACAAGGGTTAATTGACATGCCACATATTATCCCTATATTCTGACCGACCAATTAAATAACAAATAAGCTTAGGTAGGACACACCAGCGAAGGATTTACTCGTCTCTCCCCTCCTAGTTCTAGCCTCAGATATCCGCCAGGGATCATATCCCTAAGCTTTGATACCAACTGTGAAGCCCCCAAAATAGGTCTACACAACCCATTTTGAGTCACCAAATACATGGTACAAAATTTAAATACAAACTTCATTGATATAATTATTGAACTGCCATGCAGAATACGACAGACTGTGAGTTCCAATACAAATATTGTCTCGTAGACAATATCCAAACTAAAATAAAGTCATCATTACAATTAGTATCACACTATTTTATAGAATAGTAAGGACTACTATAGCCACCATCTTGGACCATCACTCCATTCCCCAACTAGTCCCAGCTATATTCTCATTTCCTGAAGAGAATAATGGAAAAAAAGGTGAGCTTAACTAACCTAGTAAAGAATATTATGACTAAGATAATATAGAATAAATTATCCTTAGTCCTCAACAGTGTAAAAACTGATAGAATACAATAGACAACATGTTTAGATAAACAACGGCAGCAGAACATGCTATTCATTTAAGAGTCAAGTAGAGTATGAAGTCTACTATCTTCTATGATTTAAAAGTTCATCGTCAATATTTTATCTTTGTAACACAAATCAATAAATAATCCACATAACCGAATTATCCATGCACTACGGGTCAAGGATATTCGTTAGTATCACCAGTGGTCATGATCATGCCAAATAACTACCCATCTATGCACTACGGGCCAAAGAAGATTTTCACCACATTATTTGTATGTGTGTGTTTACCTCTTCATTGGTTCATTCCGTTGTTGGGGTCTTAAATGATCAACAAGTAATAAAACGATAAGTTGAGTATCGTTCCCACAGAGACATAATTCAATTTTAATCTAACAATTACCAGCTTTGTATTATTTTAATTTTATTAAACTAACCGATTTAATTGATAAGATTAATGAAAAACTAATAAACAAAATAAAAATCAATTAACAACCACAAATGTTACTCAAATAATGGAGAATTATGCATTCAACTTTACTTTATGCTTCACTCAGATTATCACACTTCTTTTCAATCCAATTTAACTAATCTAGTTCATTAATCAAGAACACATAAGTAGAATTAGCCATCTCTTAATGCACTAAACCAATATCAACTTAAATCCACAGATGATAGAATTAAGCCAAACACCCTAATTAACTAATTCAGTATATCTCTATGCGAATTACAATTAAAGAAGGTTTAAATCCCAAGTTCTCTTGTGATTACGTGCGATGTTTAGATATATCTATATCCTAAAAATACATCATGAATTCCATCAAAACGTAGAAATCACAAACACATGTTATTATGACTAAGTCTAAACTCATACTTCATCTCTCGAATTCATACAAGTCCACATAGAATTGGTGATCAAGCAACTCATAAATTATGCACAAATCATAATAGATGAACTGAAAAATAGCTTCATTGAATTGAAATCAAAGTATGATAATCATCGTTACACTTACAGATCCATTGTAAGCTTAATAAGTTGAATTAGTTCATAACTAATGAAATAAACACTGAATAGATTAAAGAAACTAACATCCCAATTACAAAACTGAAATTAAAGAACAAGAATAGTAATAGAACCACCCTTCTCTTCACTCCAATCTGTAATCTTCGTGTTCCTTGCTCATTTGCTCTGTTCCTCCACAAATCTTCACAAATTAAGGCTTGAAAGTTGTTAATGGTTGATTGATTGTTGAATTAATGATCAAAGTTGGTAAAGTCTCTGCTTTTGTATATGAAAACGTCCTCTTTCCAGTCCCAATCGCGTCCAAAGTCCACAAAGTAATGCCACCAAAGTAGTGAAATTGCATCAGAACTTTTCCTTCTTAACCGCGTACCCCCATCCCAATGGGCATTTTATACTTGGGAACCCCCACCCCGACGGGGTGTTAAGTCTCTGAATAATGTATACCCCTACCCTTGCGGGGTGTTTGCTATATAAAAGGGCCTGGCCCGGTTGGTTATGCTTCTCATCACTACTGAACTTTGCTACTTTGCTGCACTTGCTACCGTATTGCCACCATTCTTGCCTTAGCCAACACAAAAACTCTTGCAATTGTATCAGCTCTTTCATCTCTACCGGAGCCATCCTGTACGGGGACTTCGATATCGGAGCAGTCCTTGGTGCTAAATCAATAACGAACTCGATTTCTTTGTCAAGCAGAAGTCCTGGCAAATTCTGCAAAAATACATTCGCAAAATCTCTAACAACTGGTATCTCCTCCAATTTCACCCCTTTTTCTGAGTATCGACTATGTAAGCTAAATATCCTAAACAACATTGCCTCAATAAATTCTTGGCTTGCATCAACGTCAAACAACTCGTTTGTCTAGGTGATCTGCTATCATAGAAAACTACCTTTGACAGAGTCATAAGGTTTACACTTTTCTTTTGGCAATCAATTATCGCTCCATAATTGAATAGCCAATCCATCCCCAATATAACATCAAACTCTCCAAGTTTGATCGAAATTAAATCTACTGTCATAACATTTCCTTTACTGTTCACCCTACGATTCCTATATATAAATCTAATAGGAATCACCTCCCTATTCGCAATTTCAATGTTCAAAGGAACATTCAACAGTTCACTAGGCAACCCTAGACTCATAGGAAAATCATCAAATATCACATATGCATTTATATCATTGATTGGGATAATACCTGACACAACATCTTTTGACTGCACCGTATCTTGCACAGTCATGTTAAAGGTTCTGGTTGTGGGTCTGCTCAATGATATTGGTCCAGTAATTGTCAACGTACCTCCACTGCCACCTCCCTTGCTTCCCATTGCATTTCTAGCTTTCTTTCTGGGACACTCACGAGCCAAGTGATCCTTCGACCCTCATGTGTAACAAGCATTCTTCTTCGACTGATGGCAATTCGGAGCAATATGACCCTCTTAGCCATAGTTAAAGCACACTCGCTTACCCCTCAAGTAAACGCTAGTGTGATTTCTCCCACATGTAGCACCCACTTCAAATTTCCTTTTTTTCTTGCTACTCTGCTGACTTCTAGCACCTACACTCACATTCCACTTCCTCTTTGGGTTATTGTTTCCTCCACTATTACCACCATTTTTGCCTTCACTCTCATTCTTCTTCTTTCTTTGTTCTTAATTGTACTTCGTTAAGGCATCGCTTCTACCTTTCGCGATAATCACCTTCTCATGCACTGCTACAAATGTCTTCAGCTAAAATATAGAGAATCTTCTATACAACCAGGGCTTCAATCCATGTTCAAACCTTCTCGCCTTGCGCTCGTCTGTGTTAGATTGATACAGAGAAAACCTCGCCAACTCATTGAATCTTGCTGCATACTCCGACACCGTCATCGTACCATGCTTCAGCTCTAAAAACTGGACCTCCACCTGATTCTGTGAGCTTTCTGGGAAATAGGTCTCAAAAAATATTTCCTTAAACCTATTCCAAGCCATTACCCCCTGTCCCCCTCTAGTTTTGTTTGCCTACCACCAATAGCTGTTTTCTGCTTTTAACATAAATGTTACAAAAACAGTCTTCTAGTCTTCCCCGACTCTAGCCACGTCGAATACCTTCTCTATTTCCATGATCTAGGTCTGTGCCTCAATTGGATTCATGGACCCACGAAACTTTGGTGGTCCTACTACCTTAAAATCTTTAAAGGTGGATGCTTGGTTCTGTGACTGATTATGTAATGCTCCCATTAGTAATGTCAATAACTGCTTAACCGGGTTAGCCTCATAGTTGTTGTTATTGGTAGACTCTCTCAAGGGTTCTTTTTGTTGGTTGACGTCTTGGAGGCATTTACTATTAAAATACACTTATTAGATCATTACCCAATTTCTTAAGTATTTCTACTTAACTTACACACCATAAATGATCATCACATAACATCTTGAATAAATATTAATATTTTATTCATTCATCATCTTTTAAAAACAAACATAGAATGATAGAATCCTTGCTATCTACACCACTTTCCCGAACTGATAAAGTTTAAGGATAACATCATTATATTTCGTCAGTCACATAACACTTGGGATTTACATCTTATTTATTATATAATTATTCATTTCAATAATTACACTTTCTATCAAGGCTTATTAAGTCGTTGCACAGCCTTACGACGCTCCTCTTCTATGATACTAAACCTCGTTCTACGATCTAACATATACCATGGCAACTCCTCGAACTGAGTCGAATAGTATATGACCCGGTCTTAAGCTCTGTTCATCGCAATATAAAAAGCACAGTCCATCTCTTCCATCTTGATCTTCTTTGCTTGTACCTCTCCCTCTACTACCTCTACATGCTGAGAAGCTTTCTCGTACGCATCTTTAACTCTTGCTCTCTTTTTCGAATTCTTCTTTCAAGTTATTCTTCAGTTTCGCAACCTCCTCCATCAGCTGCTCATTCTCTCCCTCTGTGTGAACCAGCTTCCATTCCACATTGATGAGTCGTTTATCAAGATCACGGATCTCATCGTCCTTCTGTGCCATCGAAGTCTGATGTTCAGCTACTAGCTCCTCCAATTCCCCAACTCTTTCCTGAAGCTCAATGTTACGATCGTATACTTCGTTATACATTTGAGGTACAACAGAGTTTGGTAGAAACTCTTCCTCATCCTAATTCGTCTGTGGCAGCTCCATGAGGTCTTCCTCATCTGTCTCTACCACCTCCTCATCATCAAGTATTCCCTCATGCACAAACTCCGGGACATAACCAACACCTGTGACCAATGGAGATGACTCCCTTGGCACCAATTGTTCCCATACTACCTGAATATCTCGAGGCTCATCCTCTCTAGGCATCTGAGGTTCCTCCTCCCTAGCCTGATTGAATTCTCCAATATTAGTCATCCTGACAACAAAATTTTAAGTTTTTAATTACTATTCGACACTACTCAACTCTCACGAGCACATAGGTTGCAACCACATAAGCACATGGAGTGTTTTATTACTTCTTCCTTAAAACTCGATAAGTGTTTGTCATCACTATCTTTTCATTCTCCTATAAGGTTACCTCCTAAGGTTTTTCCCCACCTAAGGTTCATAACCTAAGGATTTGGCTTTGATACCAACTTGTGACACCCCCAAATCTGGGAACTTCATTCCCACATGATTAGGTATTCACTATCCAAATATTCATTTCTAACTACCCAAATTAAATAAAATTTAAGAAATAAATCTTCCCATTAAAGGGTTACATAACTTAATCAATAAATCCCCCAAGTTATCTAACCTTTAAAACATTCATCAATTGTGGAAAAATAATTAATTACATTTCATAATTAAAATATTAGGTTTGAAAACATAATTCTCAACCATTAACAAGTCTTCAACACTTGTTCATTTAACCTTTTCTTTTACTGGTGGTTGGCTCGTCAAACTTCTTAATTATAGCTGTAATAGTTATACATATGCAAGAGTGAGCAAAATAAATGCTTACTTGAAAGAACACAATAACAGGTAATGAATAATCTCAATTGAATTGAATAACATTTCTCGATATCAATAAACAAGAACTAATGTTGCAAACTATCTGAGGGTCACAAGACCATGAACTATGTCCAAGGTTATAAGTAAAATTTTCAACTTAGACCTAAACAGTCATTAGATTGTAGGGACTCCCCGTACATAGGTTGATCAACCTTTCATAACATGTAATGTGCTCAAACATCTAAACGCTTCCGCATAAATAATCCCTTATAATAGGGTTTTTCATCTCAGTTTTAATATACAAGTCCACACCAAAGTAAGTTTGGTTTGGATAAGTTTCAAGGGTAATTTAGAGTTTAACGAACATCAACTAAGGATTAGTTGAATCAAAAGTGTAATGGAAATGCAAAGGTTCAACAACAACGTAATACAAGGTAGTTATGAACCATAAATGAATATTGTATTGTATTAAGATCATGCTTTAAGAATAAAGTTCAAAGCATTGAAAATAAAAGATATAATCAACCTTGCTTGAACAACATGGTAAGCTAAGGTTATACTTTCCAATAAGGAAACATAATTAAGAACTTTTCTTAATAGAATTCAATAACTTGCATGATTTATAAACAAAACAGATTAACAAACTAGCATAATTATCAACAAGGTATGATAAGCTCAAATATAGCTTAGTGTTCAGAATCTTGCTCAACTGAATAATAAAATCGGAAAATTGCGTAATCTAAAAGTAAGGATAGAAGACATGCATAAGTATAACAAAATAACAGTGAAAAGAAAAACCTTGCTGAATAATAAAGTAGCAAAGGTTAGGGAACTTGCTTAATATAAAAGTAAGGATCAGAAACTTGCCTCGTGCGTAAGCTATTAAATTACAACTCACGTTCACCTATACATATTATTAGAATCACAACATCTATTAGGTATACCAACATTAACCTTACAAGTTAAATCCCATTTTAGTTGAACTAGTTATCTTAGTAAAAGTTTGAACCACTAGCACCATACACAATGTTGAAATCACAAGTCTTCATATTACAACACTTAATCACCATCTCTAGACTTTAACAAATAATAATACGAAGTTTTCACAACTTCCTAATTTTACAAATTTGAAATTATCAAATACATGTTAACAATCTATTATAGCGTCTTGTTACATGTTTACCACATTATCATTTTAATTAGACTATGTTATATTGAGTTTTAAAGACTGTCTCTTTTCTGGCAAGGGCACAACTGTGCTGTTTAAAGCCTTGGGACGGCAAGCAATTGCTGCTTAGATCAGAGTCATAGCGCTTTTCCGCTTTGACATTCAGCCAGTAGAATATTACATTTGGTCTTGTGATGTAAACTACAGATCGTTTTTTTCGGCTCTGTTCAAAACCTAACTCACGAATTTCACCATTTAAGCAACAAATTAAACACACCCAAATCATATAAGCTTCATATAAACATTACCCAATTTGTATATATTGATTTGAAACATCAAAAAAACTACAACAATCAAATTGAATTATTTAAATTCCATATATTTTCAAAAACTCCATTTTTTGACATCTGTTTAAACTACTTTGTTTTCGTTTCTTCATGTATTTACATAATCAGAAATCAATTTAGAGTTTAACACATGAATTGAACATCAATTTTAATTCTAAAATAAGTCATATCATATATATACCATTGTAATTCAAGTTCTTCAATACTAAACCTATTTCTACGAATTTGATTACTCTACATCAGGAATTAATGGTATAAAACATGTTATCAGTACCCATTAACACATATAACATCATGTTTTCAACAATCATACTCAAAAACTCAGTTACAAAGAATTTTTATGAAAACTCAAGAACACAGAGAACTAAGAGCAAAAGGGTTAAATTACTACCTCAAATTTCTTAATGGAGCAAAACAAATGATAGCAACCTCCTTTGATTTTTCTCAAACTCACAAAACTCATCTCTCGTTCCTTCTCTCCTTTCTCTCTTTTCTCTTTGTGATTTCTCTTCTCTATTCTTTCTCTCTTTTAGCTTTAGGCTTAAACTAATATGACTTAACGTAAAAAGAAACAGACGCAAAATAAAAAAAAAATAGGACATAATAATAACAATACGTAATACATCAATTATGTTAATTTTAAATTCGAAAGCCACTAGGGCTTGTTTGACAAAACAAAATTAAAATAAGAATTTCAAAAGCTTTAAGGCTTTGTTTGGTAAAACCAAATTAAACCACTTTAATTTATTTTAATAACTCACTTATTATATAGTTTAATTCTCACACTCTATTTAATTAAATTTAATATTCAAATTCAATTCAATTAAAGTTAACATTAACACAATAAATCAAATTATCACATAATTATAGCTCCCATTAAATTATAATTCTCCAATTTAATTATTATATTAAATTGAAACAATATTATAACAATTCATTTAAGCCTTATAAATTCTCTAATTTAATTATTAAATTAAATTAGAATATTACCACATAATAATTAATTCATCATTCTTTTATTTTAATTAACTTCAAAATACCAAATTACCAATTATCAGCTTAATTAACATAGTACCTTAATTAAGTTAATTCCCTACAACTCATGAATTATTTATTTAAATAATAAATAATCAAATTAAATAAATATTTATTTAACAGTAATTCATCAACTAAAATATTTATTTAATTCAATAAGTATTTGAAATTATAAATAAAATTTTGGATTGTTACATCCTTCCATCCTTACAAGGATTTTGTCCCTAGAATCACCGCTCAAACAATTCATTTGTCACATTCTTCCCTCTTTACAAGGATTCTGTCCCCAGAATCGAAGATATAGATCAAACAAATAACTCAGGATAGCTTTTCATCATTTTATCTTTGAGTTCCCACGTAGCTACCTCGACATTGTGGTTCCTCCATATCACCTTCACAAAAGGTATCACTTTATTCCTGAGCACTTGTTCTTTCCTGTCAACTATCTGGATAGGAATCTCCTTATAAGACAAATCTTTATCGAACTGTAACGGTTCGTACTCGATCACATGTTTGTAGTTGGGTTTATACGGTCGTAACACTGAGACATGAAAAACATTGTGAACATGTTCTAATCTTGGAGGTAGAGCTACCTCGTAAGCCACTTCACCTACTCTTCGCAGCACCTCAAAGGGTCCAATAAACCTCGGGCTTAACTTTCCTTTCTTACCAAATTGGATCTTCCCCTTCCAAGGAAAAACTTTTAGGAAAATGAAATTTCAAACGTCAAATGCGCGATTTTGTCTATGTTGATCAATATCCTTCTTCTGTTTGTCTTGAGCAGCTACTAATCTTGCCCTGATGAGTTTGACAACTTCAGTGGTCTATTGTATCAGTTCTGGTCCTAACAGTTGACGTTCACCAACTTCATCCCAGCACAGTGGAGTTCTGGACTTTTTTCTATACAATGCTTCGTAAGGTGGCATGCCAATTGTGACACCCCCAAAATAGTTATACATCACCTATTCTGAATCGCCAAATATATGGTACATAATTTAAATACAAACTTAATTACGCAATACGACCAAAAGTGTAGCTGTGAGTTTTAATACAAACATTGTCTTCTAGATAATATTCAAACTCAAAATAAGTCCTCACTACAATTATTATCGCAATAGAATAGTGAGGAATACTAATGCAAACATCTGGACTGTCACTCCGTTCCCTGACTAGTCCCATCTATATTCTCATTTCCTGAAGAGAACAATGAAAGCAAAGGGTGAGCTTAACTAGCCCAGTAAGAAATATTAGGAATAAGATAATGCAAAATAAATTATCGTTAGCCTTCAATAGCGTTAAACTGATAAAATATAATAAACATCAAGTTTAACTGCAGTGGAACAAGTAATCCATTAGAAGAGTCAAGTAGAGCATGATATCTACCATCTTTTATGATTTAAAAAGTTTATCAACAATTTTATCGTTGAGACTCAGCTTAATAAATAATCCACATCATCAAATTATCACTGCACTACGGGCCAATGATATTCATTAGTATCAGGACCATGGATTATCCATGCACTATGAGCCAAGGATATTCGTGTTTTCATCAATGGTCATGATCATGCCAACAACTATCCATCAATGCACTACGGGCCAATGAGGACTTTTACCATATCATTTGTAACATTACGGTCTCCAATAATGTTAAACTGATAAAATATAATAGACATCAAGTTTAACTGCAACGGAACAAGCAATCCATTAAAAGAGTCAAGTAGAAAATAAAATCTACTATCATTTATGATTAAAAAGGTTTTTTCATCACTGTTATCGCTGAGACTCAGCTTAATAAATATTCCACATCATCGAATTACCCCTGCACTACGGCCAAGGATATTCGTTAGTATCACGACCACAATTATCCATGCACTACGGGCCAAGAATATTTGTGTATTCATTAATGGTCATGATCATATCAACAATTGTCGATCAATGCACTACGGGCCAATGAGGACTTTTACCACATCATTTGTAACATTACGGTCATGATTATACCGAATAATCCCTGGTCATAATCATACCAAGTCCATCTATGCACTAAGGGCCACAAATGACTTTCATCAAAATATAAGCATAAGGATGATGACAATGATATAAGAATTCAATTAAAAGAAAGCAAATGATAAATTTCTAAAGATTTATAATTTAATTTATCAAGAAATCAATAATGTCTAAATTGTCAACATGATACTGCTTTGTGGAGAAAATTCAAGAATAATATTGTATCAAAAATGATTTGGACCGAAAAGAAATCAATTTTTGTCATGAATAGAACCTCAGGTGAATAGTAACTGAGTGA
This sequence comes from Panax ginseng, assembly GCA_020205605.1. NCBI lineage: Eukaryota > Viridiplantae > Streptophyta > Magnoliopsida > Apiales > Araliaceae > Panax > Panax ginseng. The sequence goes on along the minus strand of CM035127.1, from coordinate 36,776,742 downwards.
ATAGTAAACTGTGAATAGTAATTTGGGATTAGTACCCCGTGAATAGTAATTCGGCATGAAAAAGGTTAAAACTTATCCAAAATGCTCAGAATAATATTTCCATGAAAAGATACTGAATGAAGCGCAAATATCAAGGATATTCTACTAATTTCATGGAGTATAGAAGCCAAAACTTAACAAAAGGAGTGTAGATTTCTGAATCTGAAATGAAATAATATTACTTACATACTAAAGAGTATGGAAGAAAATATTATTTCTAACGAGTACTGAACAAAAATAACATCCCTTACCTTAAAAAAGAAGAGTATTCCGACTAGTAGGGCGGGGATATTCTTGAAGAAAACTTTCACTGTTTTCTATGCTCAAAGCTTCTTAAAACTCTAAAGAAATACGCTCAATATTATAGAAGAAGAATTTTCTGATTCTGGTGTGATTTTCAATTCTAACTAAGTATCCTATTTATAGGATAATAGAAGGATACTATTTAGAAAATAAAAATCACGGCAAACAAAGAACGAATTCAATTCACAGCGCTTTTCATCCGAATTAGCGTGATTTTCCGATTTTTACTATTCATCTTGTGTGCAATAAAATATTCTAATAAAACAAAAACTTTAAATAATATATATATATATATATATATATATATATATATATATATATCATAGCTTATACGGCATGGCATGCATTAATCATATATATATACTTATAATTCACACACATCTCAGACCCATTCTACTTTACTTTCACACACACATGCTTAATTACCCCCACCACACAATTATATATATAAACACACACACACACATATGTCACACACACACACACACACACACACACACACACATATATATATATATATATATATATATATATGGAAGGAGAGTAGAAATAGAGAAGAACAAGTGCGCATACAAACACAATTAAATTACTAAATAAAACAGTTTTATTGATAATAACTCAAACTATTTACAAGAGTAATATTAAAATGACTTACAAGTTTACTGAACTAAAAACATTAGATGAAGAGGGGTTAAGTAGGCTAAACAGCGGTTGAGGCTAAAGATTAGTCAGAGAAGGAACTCTGAGTCTTTCTAAGGCTCTCTAAACCAAATGAATTTTATTTCCTTTTATAGAACAAGGAAACGAACTGTTACAAGATTACTATTACAATAACTGGTAAGAAACATTTTACTAAAGTAAAAGTACAAGTAAAAAACATTTTACTAAAGTAAAAGTAAAGAAACTACTTTCGGTAGAAAAGAAGACGTCTCTTTTGACTAATGCAGCCATGGGGCGGATGTCGATGATTCGATTGCTTTCGGTTGAAAAAGTTTCTTTGGTGATTAAGTCACGGAGGGGCAGGTTTGGTGATGATGTCATCATCACATCACATCCACTTACTTTGATTGATTATCAGAATCGAGAGAGGATCTCGAGCATCCTGAAGGTTGATCGTGCCATAGGGATCACAATCACCTTCGTCTTCAAGATCTTGACTAGAATTTTCTCCTCCGGACCGGAGAAGAAGCTTTATCTCGATTCTTTCGTAACCCGGTCAAGTCTCATATGAATGGAATCTGCAAGACGCCTTAACTGAGAGTTTGAGTAACTAGAAACATTAGTGACTTCATTAGTATTAGGAGGAATAACTGATTTTTCCTTTAACTTATCAGCTGTTTTAGTGATTGATTTACTGGAAGATGCAACAGCAGGGGCCGCGGTAACTGAAGGAGTCAATAAAGGAGAAGGCAGAAATTCTTTCTGAACTTGGCCAACTATTCTATCCACACCGAATTTATCCCACCATTTAATGAAGAAACGGCGAGAGACATGAGAAATAGGGGAAAGGAAAGTTTGAGCAGTCCTAATTCCAATGGACGACGGAGACTGAAATACTGTGACTTATTGGGTAGCTAAAACGACATATTGCCATTTGAGATTCCAAGGGATTTTGTATTTAGTACAAAATATAAGGAAGACTGGAATTTCCTCATATTTGGAATGATAATTACTGTGATGACAAAAATGTTCTAACTGAGCAAGGAGAGGTTTGGGGAAAATATCATGGCACAAACCATACCTCATCCACCAAAGTATGAACCATTTGGGGAATTGAGTTTTGAACTTGTGGTCGAACTGGAAAAACCGCGAATGACTATGATCTTCATTTTGATGAAGCATGATTTTATGTCAAGCCTCAATATAATCATAATAGCAAAAAGAGCTAGTGTGATTAGAAAGTGACTTGAGATCAGAAGGATGACTACCCCAATCAGACAGATTGAGAACCTGCTTAATATACAACGAATGATAAAGAAGCTTGGATTTATCATCGTTGGCATAAATTGATTTAACAAAGGCTGACTCTGTTTCAATAAGGATGTCCCTATAATACACAAGTGATTTATAAGGAGCTAAAGGAAGAAAATGCCATCCAGTAGGAAAATACTGGGCAGCTAATTTAATCGGGTCATTCTTGGGTTTCATTGGTAACTCAATATGGAATAAGTGTTGATCAAAAATTTGACGATAATCTAAAACTGGGTGACTGGATTGTGATGAGGTAGACTTGGTTTGACTAGGAAAAATATCAAATGGTTTGGGCTGACTAGCAAGAATTGAGGAGTAGGGCTTGGGACCAGTACCAAGCACCTGGAATTTGTTGTGGGTTGTTTGAGTAACTGGATGAGGAACAACAGTTCCTTTTGACTGATTAACTAGACCGGATGAGCGGCCATGACCACGAGAAGATGAACCTCCTCGCACACTCATGTTGCTGCAATAGTACCTGTGTTAATAAACTCACGAGTGAGAAAATCAGGAACTGAGTTGTTACTACCTTTAATATATTCAATATCAAAATCAAAAATACTTAAAATTGCTTGCCATCTAGCGAATGAATGCTTAGAGGCGACGTTCTCAACGTCCTTTTCAAGAATAAATTTTGCTGACTTGCAATCTATTCTAACTAGGAAATTTTGATTTAATAAATCTCTCTAAAATTTTTTGATACATAAAACTAATGACAAAATCTGTTTTTTAATAGTACTGTATTTTAATCAGATAGGTTCCATGCACCGTAATAAACGAACAATGCTTTTATCAAGTAGGAGTTAACTTTTGTTTGAGTATGCCACCGAATCCAATGTCAAAGGCATCAGTTTCAATTATTTTGAAAGCTGAATCGTTTGAGATGCCAAGGCAGGGCAATACCTTAACATATTTTTTAACTTGTTGGATGACAGAAGTATGAATGTCAGTCCATGGAGGCGGATTACTTTGTAAGCACTGAAAGAGAGGCTTACAAATCTTTCTGAGGTTCTTGTAAAACTTGACAATATAATTGAGCGAGCCAAGAAACCTCTGCAGCTGAGTTTTGTCAGTAATCTGATCTTGGAACCGGTCGACGAATTGAATAGCTCTATCAATTGGCCGCGTGAGTCCATGATAGAGGATTAATCCGAGAAACTTGACTTTAGTCAGAAACATAATACATTTGGAAGGAGAAAGAACAAGACCATTGGTTTTAACCGTTTTGAAGAACGAATTCAAATGTTTAATATGATCTTCAATAGTCTTGGAGAATACAAGGATAGCGTCGATGTATACAATAATAAAATGACTGAAAGGATTCAAAATATTATTAAGAATATTCTAAAATTCACTGGGTGCATTTTTAAGTCCAAATGACTGAACATTCCATTCGTAGTGTCCGAACGGAGTGATGAATGCAGTTTTGTACTTATCATCAGGATGAATAGCAACTTGCCAAAATCCAGACTTAAGGTCGAATTTACTAAAGATGGTGGAGACACTTAACCTACCATGGAGATCATCCTTGTTGGGCAAAGGGTACCTAATCCATTATAATACTTTATTTAATTGTTTGTAATTAATGACTAATCGAGGGACTCCTCGCTCTTTCTCAGCTTCATTATTAACATAGAAGGCTGGGCAAGACCATGGTGACTTACTATGTATAATTAAGCCTTTATTAAGAAGATCATTAATTTCATTTTTACATAACTCCATCTGTTCATGAGTCATTTGAATAGGCCTAGCTTTGGTGGGAATTAAATGTTCTTTAAATTCCTTAACATAGGGTAGTCTAACTGTGTGCTTCTTCCTATGCCAAAAAGCATTGGGAGAATCATAACATAATTTTTTTATTAAATAATCTTTTAATTCTTTTATTTTTTCTTGAATTCTGTTACTCTTAAGTTGTTCTTCAACTTGTTGATACCTAAATTCTTCTTTAAGGAAACTTAGGTGGGTAACTTTACAATTTAGCAAATTCAATGATTTAGAAATTGATTCATCTTGAATAAATTTTAAATCTCTTTCTTTTGGTTTAATTAGGAATTTAAATGTAATTTTCTTTCCTAAATGTTCGCAACTTAAACCTTTATTACTGGTATTAAATGGGTATAATAAATAGATAAATGGTAAACCTAAAATGATTTTGTCAGTAAGATTGCGAACTAAGACAAATGAGGTCTTAAAACACATACTGTCTTGACAAATATGTACATTAGGTAATTTATATTTTATTTCCATTTGACTACCGTTAGCTGAATTTAGTTTTTCACTAGTTTTCTTATAATATCTTGTTGGGATAATACCTTCTTGAATACAGTTCAAATCTGCACCAGTATCAACCAAAGCAGGGAGCTGTATAGAGAAAGTTTTATCGATAACTAAATTAATAGAGATATACCATTTTTGAATAGTAATATCTTTAATTCTTTTAAGGGAGAGACCTTGAATAAAGAGATTAGAATCTTTAGCACCTGATGATTCTGGTTCATCGTGACTTTCATCACTAGAAGAGGAATCATGAACTTGAAGATCTGATTTATTATTATCAATCTCTTTTCTTAAGTTGGAAATATCTAATTTTAAGTTAGAAATTTCTTTCTTAAGTTTATTAACTTCTTGATTTAGATCAGGGAGGGTAATTTCTTTTACCGGAGACTTAAATCTTTCAAGAGTTTTATTGAGACTGAAAATGGGTTTTTCTTTGGCTCTAAGAACCTTATCGGTGACTTTCTTATCTTTGGTTAACAAATCTTTTAATTGCTTCAAATACTGAGTTTTTAATTCAGGGTCCGTAATTTTACTAATTAAATCAACTAATAAAGAACTCTCTTCTTCTTCTTTTGTAATTACATTAATTCTTTTACAAAGCTTTTATTGCAATTTTTCCGTACATATGGTGACTTCATTTTCACTATCGATTCATCGCCGATGCGTTATTACTAGAAGATTACGGATTATCGAAGCTTCTTCATTTACTTCTTCGTTATTTTCAATTCTCATTAATTCTAATAATTGTTCTCAGATCTTCATTTGAAATATTCAAATTTGAGATAATTTCTATTTAACTCTACATTCACTTTTATAGTGTCCTTTCTGCCCACAATTGTGACAGACAATTTTACTCTTATCATATTTCTTTGATTTTTTATATGACTTCTTCTTAGATGACTTAGGTTTATTGTAACAAGTATCTTGATTATTATTTTTATTATTACTTTTATCTTGATTATATCTTTTCATACGACGTTTATGACTTTTATGTGACTCAATATGTTTATGCTTATGCCTGTGCTTTCTTCTAGAGGGAGCAACTGGCGGTAAACCATACTGCTCACAAAATGTTCCTAACTCGTATTTAGCTTTATTTCTATCTTTACTAGCTTGTTTAGCTAATTTAAAGTCAATATACATCTTTAATCCAATCTTTTGAATATAACTTATAATATCACCATAAGTCAAATTATCATAATCAATATATCCTAAATTTTTACTTAATTCTTCTTTAACTTTGTGAGCAAATAAAGATGGTAAACCATTAACGAATTTTTCCTTCCAAAATGGTTTATTACTGTCATTTCTCATCATAAATCTAGAGGTAAATACATCTTTGTACCATCTAAAATCACTTAGAGTGGGACACATAAGATTACTTAATTGATCATGAATTCTTTCTGTAATATTACTAGGGGTTCCAACAAAATGTTTAATTATAGTAAATATTAAAGTATTAACTCCATCAGGAAAACCAATACCAGCATCTTCATCAAAGATGGGATTGCCTTCATTATCTCTTTGAATAGCATGAACTATGGATATTCTAATGTCTTCCGTGAGATGTTTCTCCCACCAAGACCTAAGAATACCAGTAAAACCGCTAGCTATTAATTCAATAATATCTGGTTGAGATAAAGTGTTGAATTTAGTGATAAAGCTGCTGGCTACCATAGACATGTGATTTAGTTTATTAAGGATTTCATGTTCACTAAATCCATCTATATTCCATTCATATATTTTATTAGATGACACAGAAAACTGTTTATCTAGATTCCTCTCTTCGAACTGTAGATCAGGAGGAGTTGGTCTAGAATACCAATTATTAGTAATACTCGTGTTATTAATAGTTAATTTATTTAGTTTTTCATTAAGGTTAGATTCTGTTGAGTGATTAGAATGATTTGAAGAACTGTCGTTATCATCATCAGATTCTACCTGGTCGATAATGACAATAGTTCCACTTGATAGGGGTTGCATTTTAAGTTTTTAAATAACTTTTCTATCGACTGAACTAGATCATCTTCTTTATTAGGTAAACTTAAATTATATTTGTTTTATGGTAGTTTAATTAAAGGTTGTTCAATTTTTGAATCTGGTTTTTTAATTATACCTTCTTCAAATTTTTCTTCGATTCTATCTAACTGTTTTCCTACAGTTGCTAGATATTGATTACTAAAGTTTAATTGTTCAATTATTATTTTTATCATCATTAGTTCCATCAGGGATCTTGAAGGGACTATCAATAACTGAGGTGTTTTAAACTGTAATTAGAATTGTCTCTAAAGGAGGATGACTAGACGATACTTTAGATCTATCTTCTTTAATCCATTGAGTTTTACTTATAACATTACATTTACTTTGATATTGATCATACCAATCGTAAAAGGTAATATTAATCTCTTCATTTTTAATAAATCTTTTCCATCTATTTATTATTTTGTCTCTTTCCTTTTCACTATGATTAGATCTGAATAGGTGTCCTTTTTCTTTATTAGATTTTGAATTAAAATCTTTTGTCAAGTTATCCCAATCTAAAACAAAATTCTTTTTAATGACTCTTAATTGGTTGTGAATCAGGGCATTTAAATCAAACTGTGTAGGATACACTGAGGATGCCGGAGAAGAAGAACCTTCATCTTCTACGGTATCATTCTGAGTGTAACAATGATGACTAACTTGTCCTTGATTAAGGATACCTTTAAGTTTGATATCTCGAACTGAAGGATTACTAAGGACTTCAGTATCTCTTCTAGTGTGGATTACTGAAGGAGCTGAAGAACTGGAAATGTCTTCTATTATAACTGGTGTTCTAGTGCGTTTAAAACTAATTTTAACAGTTCCATCAGAAAACTGTTGGATGTTTTCAATATTTAACAAATTATTAACTATGAAATTTGTTGTGGACTTTTATTAAGAGCATGAGCGTTTAAGTTTGATTTTCGTTGTCTTATAATAAATCCTGTAAATTAAAGCAATGGGTTGAGATCCTTCAATCATTTGAGTAATTTTTGTATCAGTTTTAATATTTAATGATAAAGCTTTAAATAAGTTTTGATCACTAAGACTCAAGGTGAAATCAGGAAAGCAATTGAAATGGATAGGTCCATTATGCAAACTTGCTTCCATGGCACCAATAATACTTGGGTAATAATTTAAAAATCTAGCATCTCTGAGGTAGAGGTAGATAGATGAATTAATTCCTTTTCTGTTGAGTGGTTTAACTGCAACTTGAACAAGACCTATATGAATAAAATTGTAACCCTTTTTTCTGTGTTTTTTAATAACTTCAGGTGATAAAAGACTACAATTTTCGTATTCTTTGTTAATTGCATAAACTCTTTCAACTGTTTTGACATTATAGTCAGTTTTGAATTTATCTGAAAAGGTTGACTGATAAATATCTTTTGGAGATACTGTAGGTATGTTCCAATTGTGTAAAACTTGATTAATGTTTTCATAACTATGTTCTTCTTGGTTAACTATGTCTGGGACTGGAGGCAAAGCTGACCTATTACTAACTGAAGAGCTGGATCTAAATAATCTACTCATCTTGACTGTTTCAAAATAAAATCTTTCTCAAGATTCATTCATACATACCCCGTTTACCCTAAGTAGACTCATACCTATGTTGTATAACCCGACACTGCTCACACCCTGGAGACTTACAAAGGTTAGACACGAACTAGGTGGACTACAGGTAAATAAGGTGACTTCAGAACTTTGAAGAAGAAGATGATTTTGAAAAAGTAAATAGAAGTTTGATTAAAATGATCTGACTAAACAGTTACTAATAATAAACAACTTGGCTCTGATATATATATATAGAGCCCTTCCATATATATATATAGGATTCTTGTATAGTGAGTCTTGTCTGTAATACCCCTTTTTAGACCGTTGATAAATTGAATAGATGGCTGCGATTAACTTTTATATTTGATAAGCCGGCACAGGTTGTGCATAATTATTTACCTGTACCGACTTCTATTAAAATAATCCGGCCGGAAGAGCTTGTGCCGGCTTTACCTTTTTTTTTTTCATTTCTCCATTATATGTAATGACTCAGCACATTAAAATGTATTAAAATAATAAAATAAAAAGGCCAGCCAAGTAAGACAGTTGATCTGATTGACATTAAAATAATAAATTAAATTAACTAGATGCACAGTCGATATGGTGGTATTAAAATAATATTAAAATATCGGTAGATGCAGTGAAATGATACTACTATAATAAAAATTGAAAAAATAATACTGTAAGATAAAATTTGTCACTACGGTGACAATAAAAAATTTGAAAAAAATTATTTTATTCAAGCAATTCGCTGCTAAATAGATTCCAACTCGCAACCTCAAACTCCATACACTCGTCATATGACCACCCGAGCACCACGGGCCTAGCTGTTAATTTCAACCAAGGATATATCTTTATATTAAAACTTCACCATCCCCCAAAATCTATATTCTTGCATTATTATTATATTACGATTTATTATTATTAATAAGTCTATATAATACATATGGGGGTTTTCTATTTAAATCTATATTCTAGATTATTATTATGTTTATATTATTATTATTATATTAAGTTTCAATGATAGGAAATGAATGCATTCTCTATTTATTATTATATTCATGTATTACTATTATTAAAAATAATATTAATAATGATTTTAATATTAATATAAATAATGTGATTATTAATATTAGTCCGAATAAAAATATCCATACAGTTCAACAAAATAGATAACGTTGGACAAGTTAAAAAAAATCATTTTTAACTTTTTTTATTGTCGTAGTGACAAAAATTTGTCTTAGACGGCCTATTTTTTTCAATTTTTATTGCAAGTAAAGTATCAGACTGTATCTAAGTAGACATTTTAATATTATTTTAATGTCAATTTGTATCGGCTGCATGGGCGTAATTTATTTTATTATTTTAATGCAGGTTATATCATTTTATCTTAAATGAGCCTTTTTTTTTTATTATTATTTTAATGCATTTTAATGTGCTGAGTCATTACATATAATGGAGAAATGAAAAAAAAGGTAAAGCCGGCACAAGCTCTTCCGGCTGGATTATTTTAATAATATATAATCATTTTTTATAACTATACTGACAAGTTAATTTTACGTGGGTCTCCCTTATTAAAATTGAAGCCGGTACATGTAAATAATTATGCACAACAACCTGTGCCGGCTTATCAAATAGAAAAGTTAATCGCATCCATCTATTCAATTTATCAACGGTCCAAAAAGGGGGTGTTGCACAGTACTCATAGCAACCGGCTGCTATGGAAGGGCTCCCATATATATATATATATATATACTGAATAACTTTCTACCGATTATTTTGAAAAATGGGAAAATGGGGGGGGGGGGGGGGGTTCAAATAATAAGCAAAATTTACAACAAATACCTTATAAAAAATCCCCTCAATATTTTTAACAAAATTTATTCATATTATTATAACTCGCAATATTAACAACTAGATCGTTCCCAGGAAAGAGGGGGATTTCCGATAAGGATTTCTCCTTATTGGCGTGCAATTAGGTGACCAAACCCCATTCCTTGACAGAACTTTCTAGACATTGTTAATTATGCAGATAATAATATTAATAACTTGTTATCTCAATTATTGATATTATAATATAAAATATTGACAATAATTGAATCAAATAACGTGAGATACTATGCAGCAATAATTATATATAACTGAGTGACTTCTCACGCAAGCATCAATAATCAATATCGTGTGCTACTATGTGACGCCCCCAAAATTAGTATACATCACCTATTCGAAAGTAAATCAAATACATGGTACGTAATACAAATACAACTTAATTATACAAATCGTCGTGTAAAAGTACGACAAAACATAAGTCGTGTGAGTTTTAATACAAATATTATCGCCAGTGACAATATTCAAACTCAAATTCAATATTATTACATTTATTTTCCACTATTTCACTAAATAGTGAGGACTACTAATGCTATCATGCAATTAAAGTCACTCCGTTCCCCGACTAGTCCCTCCTTCACGTTCTCATTTTCAAGAGAACAATGAAAGTAAAAGGGTGAGCTCAACTAGCGAAAGAGGAAATATTATGACTAAGATAATCCGAATATATTATCGTTAGCCTTCAACAATTGTTAAAGCGATACAATATAACAACCATCAAGTTTAAGCTGCAATGAACAAGCAATCCATTAAAAGAGTCAAGTAGAGAATAAAATCTACTATCTTTTATGATTTAGAAGGTTTTTCATCACTTTTATCGCTGGGACTCAGCTTAATAAATAGTCCACATCATCGAATCACCCCTATACTACGACCAAGGATATTCTTTAGTATCACGACCACAATTATCCATGCCCTACGGGCCAAGAATATTTGTGTATTCAATAATGGTCATGATCATGCCAACAAATGTCCATCAATGCACTACGGGCCAATGAGGACTTTTACCACATCATTTGTAACATTACGGTCATGATTACACCGAATAATCTCTGGTCATAATCATACCAAGTCCATCTATGTACTATAGGCCACAGATGACTTTCAACAAAATATAAACATGAGGATGATGACAATGATATAAGAATTCAATAAAACAAGTTCAAGAATTATTTTATCCAGGAATTAATAACATCCAAATTGTCAACATGATCTTTGCTTTGTAGAGTAAAATTCAAGAATGCTCGGAAGAATATTTCCATGAAAAGATCTTTGGATGAAGCGCAAATATCAAGGATATTCCACTAATTTCATGGAGTATAGAAGTCAAAACTTTAACCATTTGAGTATAATAAGGAATGGAATAACAAAAGAATCACCGGGCATGCGATAGACCTTGCAGGCGAGTTATTCCAGCGAGAATAATAAATATTAGAATCGAGTCCGGTAGTAAAAGCACGCACGCCGGGATATTCCAACAAAATAATAAAGACAAAATCAGGTCCGAGGTAAAAGCGCATGCATGCGAGGATATTCCAGCCAGAATAATAATAAAGCGAAACCGGTCCCGTGAGAGCGCATGCAGACGAGGATGTTCCAGCGAGAATGATAAAGAATGAAACAACAAAAGAATTTTACCAAGTATAGGGTAGCCGGCGTATCTGAGTTATTCAACAGAATAATAAAGAATGGAATAATGAAGTTCTCTTCATGGATAAGAAATAAATAATACTCCTACCTTTAGAAAAAGCTGGATCTTTGGAATAGTGAGGTAGGTGACTTCTCTTCTTCTTTCTATAATTTCTCTCTATAATAATCGCTCTAAAGCTTTTGTGAATTCTTTGAGAAATGAAAGAAGAATGAGCTTCTATTTATAGAAAAATATAGTTTCGATAATTGCACGTTTTGGGGCTCGAAAAATTCTGATTGATAATACCTCCAACTTTTCCTTTATTTTTAATTTAGTCCTGCAAGTATTATCAATCTTGCACCAACTCCCCTAATAGTAAATCATGTGAATCAATAGTATAATCATGTGAATAAATAGTATAATCATGTGAAAAAATTAATTACAGTATAGTACCTTCAACTATACCTCTATTTTTAACTTAGTCATGCAAGTATTATCAATCTTGCACCACCACCCCTAATAGTATAAGAATGTGAATCAATAGTACATCATGTGACTCAATAGTTCTAATCATGTGATAAAAAAATTTACAGTATAGTACCTCCATCTATACCTCCATTTTTAACTTAGTCATGCAAATATTATCAATCTTGCACCACCACCCCAAATAGAATAAGAATGTGAATCAATAGTACCCCGTGAATAGTAACTCGTGAATAGTAACTTATGAATAGTAACTTCGTGAATAGTAACTCGTGAATAGTAGATTCAGGCCACAAAAAGTGCTCGAATACTAGGAGTGAACAATATAACCTCCGGACATCAATTATCATGAAATAAATGTCAATTTCCACTAACACTAATAATCCCAATACAATGGAACAATCAATTTCATCTTTAATCAACACAACTTATTCATCATTAATATTATAACTCACAATATTTAACAACCGTGTCGTTCCGGAAAGAGGGGCTTTCAGATAAGGATTTCTCCTTATTGGCGCCATGATTAGGTGACCAAACCTCTCCTTGTGAGAACTTCTAGACATTGTCAATATTGCAAATAATAATATGAATAACTTTGTCGTCTCAATTATTGATTTAATAATATAACATATTATCACGAGATAATCTTTGTGACAATAATTGAATCAATAATATGAGAGATATGATCAGCAATTCTTGTAGCAATAATTGAGTATAAGCGGTGACTTCTCACGTAAGCATCAATAATCAATACCGTGTGCTCTTATGCAACCACGCGTATTCTTTGTACTTTTTTTACTAAAGAGTAGTTCAGCAGTTTTAACGGTAACACTTCCGTCGTTATTTTCATAAAGTATTTTTGTCGTTTTCTCAATCAAACAATAATTTCGTTAATGAGGTCCACCAATGATTGTATCGTAAATACGGATATTTCTCCGACAAAAAGAATATTCCCCGACCAATCAAATATTATATAACAACTTACGTACTTTGCAAAATTTATAAATATTACTCACAACTATAACATTATATCAAATCCACACCATAATATTTAAAAAAATTATTCGAGAAAATTAAAATGTTTATTCATAAAATCTGGGGTCTCACATACTATGAAACCACACGTATTAATATATTTTTACCACTGGGTTTTCAACAGTTTAACGGTAAAATTTTTTCGTTATTTTTATAAAAAGATATTTCTGTCGTTTTCTCATTCCGACAATAAATCCGTTGTGGGGTCCACCAATGATTGTGTCGTCGTACGAATATTCCCTGTTAAAACAAATATTCCCCGACCAATCAAATATTTTATGACAACTTGCATACTTTGCAAAATTTATTAATACTACCCACAACTATAACATTATATCAAATCAATACCATAATATTCAAAACTATATTGCGATAAAAATTTAATCTTTATTCATAAAAGTTGGGGTCTTACAACCTACCCTTCTTATGAAATTTTGCCCTCAAAATTAGGGTACATACCTGGAATGATGAAGAGGTGAGGATACCTTTATTTCATTTCAGATTCTAACTCCCAACTCATTTCCTCAACATCGTGGTTTCTCCACAAAACTTTGACTTGAGGTATAACCTTGAAGCGTAGAATATGTTCCTTCTCATCCAAGATTTTAACAGGTACCTCTTCATACGTTAAATCTTCCGCTATTTCGTCTGGTTCTAACTCAATAATGTGGTTCAGGTCTTCCAAATATTTGCGTAACATAGATATGTGAAAAACGTTATGAACACGAGATATACTTGGCGATAAAACGAGTCTATAGGCCACAGTTCCTACTCTCCAACATTGAATTCCACGTCCTTTCGATGAAGATTAGCATAACTCTTTTGTCGATCTTGTGAGGTTTTTATACGTTGCCGGATAATTTGAATCTTTTCTGTTGTCATACGTACCAACTTCGGTCCCAACAACGTTGCTTCACCCACCTCATCCCAAAGACATCTTTGGAGAAGCGACACTTTCTTCCATACAACGCCTCAAATGGAGCCATGCCAATACTTGCTTGATAACTGTTGTTATAGGAGAATTCTACCAATGGCAAGAACTTGTCCCAACTTTCCTTGATGTCAAGGACAAAGAGTCTTAAACAAATCTTCAAGAGTTTAAATAGTCCTCTACGACTTCCCGTACGTTTGAGGATGATATGCCGAACTGAATCGTAAATCTGTGCCCATAGCATTTTGCAAACTAACCCAAAATCGTGAAGTGAATCTTGGGTCTCGATCAGAAACTATGGATACTAGCATACCATACAGTCTTACAATCTCATTTATGTACATACGAGCAAGATGTTCAAGTGAATAAGTTTCTCGTATAGGTAAAAAATGAGCAGACTTTGTCAAACTATCAACAATGACACAAATTGCATCTATGCGTTGAGAAACCTTGGGAAGACCAGTAATGAAATCTATGGTAATGTGCTCCCACTTCCATTCTGGAATTTTAAGTGGTTGCAATGGACCTTTTGGCACTTGATGCTCCGCCTTGACTCGTTGACATGTTAAACACCTTGAGATAAACTCAGTGATCTCTCTTTTCATATTGCTCCACCAAAATGTATGTCGAAGATCACGATACATTTTAGTACTCCCATGATGGATTGCAAACAGTGTCTTATGTGCCTCCATCATGATTTTATACTTCAAGTCAGAATCGTTTGGAACACAAAATCTGGAGTTGACTCGTAATATTCCTTCTTCATCGATTCTTGCTTTCCAAAATATCACCTTCTTGCACTTTCTTCTTCAAACGTATCAGCTCCAGGTCTGTAGCTTGAGCAGCTTTAACTTTATCGATTAAAGTCTGTTCTACTCGTATATTTGACATCATTACGTGGGTCCTTGGAGTCTTTAACTCTACCTCCATCCTTTGCAAGTCATACAAAATGGGCCTTTGTGTTGACAATATCGCACTCGTACCCGCATATGATCTTCTACTCAATGGGTCAGCTATTACGTTCGCTTTCTAAGATGGTATTGAATGGTATAATCATAATCTTTCAATAGCTCGAGCCAACGTCGTTGTCGCATGTTGAGTTCCTTTTGGATGAAGAAATATTTGAGGCTTTTATAATTCGTGTAGATCTCCACTTTTTCTCTATACAGGTAATGCCTCCAGATCTTAAGCGCAAAAATGACTGCTGCCAACTCTAGATCATGAGTAGGATAATTCCTCTCATATTCTTTGAGTTGTCGTGAGGCATAGGCTATGACTTTGCCATGTTGCATGAGAACACATCCTAACCCTCTACTTGAAGCATCGTTGTAGATGACAAATCCCTCCAAACCAGATGGTATTGTCAGAACAGGTGCTGAAATGAGTCTCTTCTTGAGTTCTTGAAAACTCTTCTCACATTCCTCGCTCCAACCGAATTTTGTATCTTTTCAAGTAAGTTGAGTTAATGGAGTAGCAATTCGAGAAAATCCTTCCACGAATCTCCGATAATAACCAGCTAAGCCGAGAAAGATACGTACTTTGGTCACTGACTTAGGTTGCTCCCAGCTTTGTATTGCTTAAATCTTTTTTGGGTCAATAGATATTCCGTGATTTGATATCACATGCCCAAGGAATGCCACTTCCTCAAGACAGAACTCGCATTTCTTTAACTTGGCATAAAGCTTGTTTTCACGAAGCTTTTGGAGTATCAGCATCAGGTGTTGCTCATGATCTTCACGGCTTTTGGAGTATATGAGGATGTCATCAATAAAGACGACCACAAAGTGATCCAAATATTCCCTGAATACTCAGTTCATCATATCCATGAATGTAGCAGGAGCATTAGTCAATCCAAAAGACATGACTAGTAATCCATAATGCTCGTACAGAGTTTTGAAAGCAGTCTTTGGAATGTCATCAGTTTTAATCTTTAACTGATGATATCTGGAACGAAGATCGATCTTTGAAAAGAATTTGCGCCTTCCAACTAGTCAAACAGGTCATTAATACAAGGCAACGAGTAACTATTTTTGATGGTGACATGGTTCAACTCTCGATAATCAATACAAAGTCGCATACTCCCATCTTTCTTCTTCACGAATAGAACAGGAGCACCCCAAGGAGACATATTAGGACAAATGAAACTGATGTCTAACAATTCCTGCAGTTGGGTCTTTAACTCCTGAAGTTCAATAGGAGCCATTCGATATGGGGCTTTGGAAATAGGTTTTGTACTGGGTTCAAGGTCGATACAAAATTCAATTTCACGCTCTGGGGGTAGGCCAGGAAGTTCTTCAGGGAACACGTCAAGAAATTTATTAACAATAGAAATATCATTCAAAACTGACGTATTTTTGTTTAAATCTGTGACATGAGCTAAGAAAGCTTGACATCCATTTTTTAATAAATAAATAGCTTTATGGCTTGTGATGACAGTGATTGATTTTAATGGTTTGGTTGCTTGAAATCAGATAATAGGTTGGTTAGGAATATGAAAGCTAACAACCTTACAAAAATAATGCATTTTTGCATGATGAGTAGTTAACCAATTAATCCCTAGAATTACGTCAAATGCAAATATTTTTAATGAAATAAGATCGACAGGTAATGTGAGGGTACCGATTTGAACCAAACAAGACTTATAAATACTAAATGTAATGAAGGTTTCTCCCAAAGGAGTTTCAACAAATAAGTCAAAGTCTAATTTCTCCGGAGTTAAATTTAAACGTTGAGCGTAACTAGGAGAAATAAAAGAATGGGTAGAACCGGTATCAAATAAGGTATAGACTTCGCTAGAGTTTATGATTAGCTTACCCGTGATGACCTCGTTCGGGTTCCTTTCTTTCTGGGAGGTCACGACAAACGCTCTCCCTTGAACTACTAGTTTTGACTTCTCTGGGACGTCTGTTGGTGCCTCCATCCCAGCTGGACTTGTCTTTACTGCACGACAAAATTGAGCCAGGTGACCTTCTTTTACATAATTGTAACATGTTTTGGACTGCTGCGTACAGTTTGGACTGTCATGTCCCTCCTCTCCGTATTTGTAGCATACGATCGATGATCGTTCTCCTTCTTTAACAACGACTGCTGGTACTGACGTCTTTCCATCATTATTGAATCTCCTGTTCTTGAAATTCCCACTCTTATTGTCTTGGCCATGATTACCACCGAAGTGGTTATCATTTCTGGCATATTGATTCCCTCCACATTTGTTATCATAAGCCGATGATTGCTTTACCTTGATATTATCATTTTTTTGGCTGCTCTATCTTGGTTTGGTTGACTCGCTATCGCGCTCTAATAATTGAGCCCTATTTACAACATTTGAATACAAACATAATTTGTTAGAAATTAGGTATTGACGTATCTTAGGTTTCAAACCTCTTAAAAACATCCGCGTCATTCTCTCCTCATTATCAACCAAGTGGGACGCAAACCGGGACAACTCGGAAAACTTAGCTTCGTATTGTGACACAGTCATATTATTCTGCTCCAGCTTGATGAACTCTACCTCCTTCGTGTGATGAATACTTTCGGGAAAGTACTTGTCGTTGAACAGTTCTTAGAACTTCTCCCAAGACATCTTCAGTGCGGTGGATTGAGTACGCTTTACAGATTCCCACCAGTAATCTGCATCTCCTTGAAACATGTAGGTGACAAAGGGAACCTTTTGCTCCTTGGAGTATCCCAAGACTTCAAATATATTGGTGATCTGCTTTATACATGCCTTCGTCTTAAGTGGTTTTGGCTCTCCCAAAAATTCTGGTGGTCCCAGCTCCTGGAACTGCTTAACGGTGACCATCCGAGAGTTACCAGTGTTTCCACCTATTTTTTGAACAGGAGTCGCTCTCGCCTGATGTTGCATGAGATGCATAAAGCCTCTGAATATCTCATCGTTCATCGTTTGGTCGGTGTTGTTGTTTTCTTGAGGATTATTGCCTTCTTGATGCACATTATCCTGGGTATTGATCATTGGTGGCTCAACGGTCTCTTGTGCTCCATTTCTTGTCTCAACATTCTCGAATGTCATTTTCAAATACTGCCACAAAACAAGGGTTAATTGACACACCACATATTATCCTTATATTCTGACCGACCAATTAAATAACAAATAAATTTAGGTAGGTCATACTAACGAATGATTTCCCCATCTCTCCCCCTAGATCTAGTCTCACATCTTAGCCAGGAATCATATCCCCAAGCTTTGATACCAACTGTGATGCCCCCAAAATAGGTATACATCACCTATTCTGAGTTACCAGATACATGGTACATAATTTAAAAACAAACTTAATTATGGAATACGACCAAAAGTGTAGCTGTGAGTTTTAATATAAACATTGTCTTCTAGACAGTATTCAAACTCAAAATAAGTCCTCATTACAATTATTATCGCAATAGAATAGTGAGGACTACTAATGCACATCTGGACTGTCACTCCGTTCCCAAGCTAGTCCCAGCTATATTCTCATTTCCTAAAGACAACAATGAAAGCAAAGGGTGAGCTCAATTAGCCCAGTAAGAAATATTATGACTAAGATAATGCAGAATAAATTATCGTTAGCCTTCAATAGTGTTAAACTGATAAAATATAATAAACATCAAGTTTAACTGCAGCGGAACAAGCAATTTGTATCAAGTAGAGCATGATATCTACCATCTTCTATGATTTAAAATGTTTATCATCAATTTTATCGTTGAGACTCAGCTTAATAAATAATCCACATCATTGAATTATCCCTGCACTACGAGCCAAGGATAATCATTAGTATTAAGACCACGGATTATCCATGCACTACAGGCCAATGATATTCGTGTTTTCATTAATGGTCATGATCATGCCAACAACTATCCATCAATGCACTACGGGCCAATGAGGACTTTTACCACATCATTTGTAACATTACGGTCATGATTATACCGAATAATCCCTGGTCATAATCATACCAAGTCTATCTATGCACTACGGGCCACAGATGACTTTCATCAAAATATAAACATGAGGATGATGACAATGATATAAGAATTCAATTAAAAGAAAGCAAAGGATAAATTTCTAAAGATTTATAATTTAATTTATCCAGAAATCAATAATGTTTAAATTGTTAACATGATACTGCTTTGTGGAGTAAAATTCAAGAATAATATTGTATCAAAAATTATTTGGACCGAAAAGAAATCAATTTTTGTCATGAATAGTACCTCGGGTGAATAGTAACTGAGTGAATAGTAACATATGAATAGTAATTCAGGAATAGTACCCCATGAATAGTAATCCGGCACGAAAAAGGTTAAAACTTATCAAAAATGCTCAAGATAATATTTCCATGAAAAGATACTGAATGAAGCGCAAACATCAAGGATATTCTACTAATTTCATGGAGTATAGAAACCAAAACTTAACAAAATGAGTGTAGAATTCTGAATGTGAAATGAAATAACATTACTTACATACTAAAGAGTATGTGAGAAAATATTATTTCTTACGAATAATGAACAAAAATAACATCCCTTACCTTAAAAAAGAAGAGTATTCCGATTGGTAGGGCGGGGATATTCTTGAAGAAAACTTTCACTGTTTTCTACGCTCAAAGCTTCTTAAAACTCTAAAGAAATACGCTCCATATTATAGAAGAAGAATTCTTTGATTCTGGTGTGATTTTTAATTCTAAATAAGCATCCTATTTATATGAGAATGGAAGGATACTATTTAAAAAATAAAAATCACGGGCAAACAGTAAACGAATTCAAAGGCGCTTCTTCGGCCGAATTCGCGTGTTTTTTTGATTTTTACTATTTATCACTGTGCAATAAAATATTCTAATAAAACAAAAACTTTAAATAAAATATACAATATATATATATATATATATATATATATCATACCTTATACGGCATGGCAGACATTAATCATATATATATACTTATAATTCACACACATCTCAGACCCATTCTACTTTACTTTCACACACATGCTTAATTACCCCCACCACACAATTATATATATAAACACACACACACACACACATATATGTAACATATATATATATACTTCATATCTTCCAAGGCACCTCCCCCCACCCCATTTTCTTCTTCTCTTTTTTTTTTATCCACCAGTATAACACATTCACACACATGTCCTTATCACACACATTATATATATATATATATATATATATATATATATATATATATATATATATATATATATATCTTGAATAACTTTTACTGGATTATTTTGAAAAATGGGCAAATAGGTGGTCCAAATAATAAGTAAAATTTACAACAAATACCTCATAAATAATCCCCTCAATATTTTTAACAACATTTATTAATATTATTATAACTCTCAATATTAACAACCAGATCGTTCCCAGGAAAGAGGGGGTTTTTCGATAAGGATTTCTCCCTATTGGCGCGCAATTAGGTAACTAAACCCCTTTCCTTGACAGAACTTTCTTGACATTGTTAATTATGCAGATAATAATATGAATAACTTGTTATCTCAATTATTGATTTAATAATATAAAATATTGACAATAATTGAATCAAATAACGTGAGATATTATGCAGTAATTATTGTAGCAATAATTAAGTATAACTGAGTGACTTATCACGTAAACATCAATACCCTGTGCTACTATGCAACCACGCGTATTACTGTATTTTTACCACCGGGTATTTCAACAGTTTAATGGTAAAACTTTCGCCGTTATTTTTATAAAAAGATATTTCAGTCATTTTCTTATTCCGACAATAATTCTGTTGTGGGGTCCACCAATGATTGTGCCATTGTACGAATATTCCCTGTTAAAACGAATATTTCCCGACCAATCGAATATTTTATGACAACTTGCATACTTTGCAAAATTTATAAATACTACCCACAACTATAACATTATATCAAATCCATACCATAATATTCAAATCTATATTTCGAGAAAAATTTAATCTTTATTCATAAAAGTTGGGGTCTTACACCAATGCTCGCTTGGTAACTGTTGTTGTAGGCGAATTCAGCCAACGGTAAGTGATCATCCCAATTTCCTTTGAAGTCCATAATGCACGCTCTTAGGATATCTTATAACATCTGGATTGTTCGTTCACTCTAGCCGTCTATTTGAGGATGATACACCGTACTCATTCTCAACTATGTTCCCATGCATTCTTATAGTCTCTTCTAGAAGTTTGACTTGAATCGCGAATCTCTGTCTGACACGATTGAAAATGGAACTTCATACCTTGAAACGATATCTTTGACGTACAACTTTGCCAACTAATCAAGATTGAATCTAATCTTTATTGGCAAAAGTGTGTTGATTTTGTAAGCATGTCCACTATCACCCAAATTGCATCATACCCTTTCTGAGTAGTCGGAAGACCTACCAAAAAATCTATTACGATATGCTCCCACTTCCATTCCTGTACATCCAAAGGTTGAAGTAATCTGCTTGGTCTCTGATGCTCGACCTTGACTCTCTTACATGTCAATCATTTCGTGATACATTCTGCAACACCTCTTTTCATATTTGGCCACCAGAAATGCTTTCATAAATCCTGATACATCTTCGTACTTCTCGAGTGAATTAAGTATCTTAAGTTATGAGCTTGAGTCAAAAATTTGTCTTTAATTTCAGGTACTGTTGGAACCCAAATCCTGCTCTCGAACCTTAGTAATCCTTCAGCATCGATCTTGAACTTCATTTCACTACCCTTAGACACCCAATCTTTAATTTTGTCACATCCTTCATCTTGAAGTTGAGCGTTCTTCACTTTGTCCACTAAAGTTGGACCAGCTGCCATCTGGAACAATCTTTCATCCTATTCTTTTCGAAATTTTACTTCCAACTCTAGTTTCGTCAAAGCTAAAATGAGCTCCTCCTGGGCAATTAATAACATCAACTTCTCTCGACCCTTCCTACTCAAGGCATCGGCGACTACATTTGCTTTACCCGGATGATAAAAGATTTCGCAATCATAATCTTTTATCAATTCTAGCCATCACTTCTGGCGCATGTTTAGATCCTTCTATGTGAAAATATACTTCAGACTTTTATGGTCTGTATATATCTCACATTTCTCCCCATAGAGATAATGTCTCCATATCTTCAGAGCAAATAGCACCGCAACCAACTCTAAATCATGAGTCGAGTATCCTTTCTCATAGTCCTTCAGTTGCCTTAATGCATATGCAATGACTTTGACGTTTTGCATAAGCACACAACCCAGCCCTTTATGCGATGCATCACTATACACCACAAAGTTTCCTGTATTATCCGATAATGACAACACAGGTGCCATTCTTAGCTTCTTTTTCAACTCCTAAAAACTCTCTTCGCATTTCTCCGTCCAAACAAATTTTACGGCTTTCCTAGTCAAATTTGTTAATGGAGTGGCAATCTTGGAAAAGTCTTGAATAAATCATCTGTAGTAACCAGCCAATCCTAAGAAACTCCTCACTTCCGATGGTGCTCTTGGTTGTTCCCAATTTATTACAGCTTCTACCTTTGATGGATCCATTGAAATCCCATTTTTGTCAATTACATGCCCTAGAAATTGTACACATTATAGCCATAATTCACACTTAGAGAATTTCACGTACATCTTTTCCCTTCTTAGCGCCTCTAACGTCAAACGTAAATGTTCCATGTGTTCCTATTGATATTTGGAGTACACCAGAATATCATCAATGAATACCACCTCAAACTTATCTAGAATGGTTTAAACACCCTGTTCATCAAATCCATGAATGTTGCAGGGGCATTCGTCGAACCAAAAGACATTACCAAAAACTCGTAATGTCAATACCGAGTTTTGAATGCCGTCTTTGGTACATCCTATTTCCTTAACTTTAGTTGATGATACCCATTTCTGAAATCTATCTTCGAGAAGTATCTAGCTCTCTTCAACTGATCAAACAAGTCATCTATTCTTGGTAACGGATACGTATTCTTAATAGTGACTTTGTTTAACTCCCTATAATCAATGCAAAGACGCATTGACCCATCCTTCTTTTTCACAAACAACACCGGCGTCCCCCACGACAATACACTCGGCTGAATATATTTCTTGTCTAACCGCTCTTGCAGTTGTACCATCAGTTCTTACAACTCTACTGGAGCCATCCTGTACGGGGACTTCGATATCAGAGCAGTCCTTGTTTCTAAATCAATAATGAACTCGATTTCTGTGTCAGGCAGAAGTCTTGGCAAATCCTCCAGAAATACATCCATAAAATCTCTTACAACTGGTATCTCCTCCAGTTTCACCCCCTTTTTCTGAGTATCAACTATGTAAGCTAAATATCCTACACAGCCTTGCCTCAATAACTTATTGGCTTATATCATCGTCAGATAACTCGTTTGTCTAGGCGATTTGCTACAATTGAAAACTACCTTTGACGGAATCAATTATCGCTCCATAATTGAACAACCAATCTATCCCCAATATAACATCAAACTCTCCAAGTTTGATCAAAATTAAATCTATAGTCATAACATTTCCTTTAATGTTCACCATATAATTCTTATATACGAATCTAACAGGAATCACCTCCTTATTCACAATTTCTATGTTCAAATGAACATTCAACTCTTCACTAGGCAACCCTAGACTCTTAGCAAAATCATCAGATATAAATGAACAAGTAGCACCCGAATCAAATAACACATATACATTTATATCATTGATCGGGATAATACCTGATACAACATCTTTTGACTGCACCGCATCTTACACAGTCATGTTGAAGATTCTGGCTGTGGGTCTACTCGATGACATTGGTCCAACAATTTTCAACGTACCTCCACTTCCACCTCCCTTGCTTCTAGTTGCAACTCCAGCTTTCTTTTTGGGACACTCACGAGCCAAATGATCTTTCGACCCGCATATGTAACAAGCATTCTTTTTTAGTTGATGGAAATTCAGAGCAATATGACCCTCTTGGCCACAATTAAAGCACACTCGCTTACCCCTCAAGAAAATGCCAGTGTGATTTCTCCCACAGGTAACACACACTTCAAATCCTTTTTTGCTGGCTACTTTGCTGACTTCCAGCACCTACACTCACATTCCACTTCTTCTTTGGGTTATTGTTTCCTCCACTATTACCACCATTTTTACCTTCACTCTCATTATTCTTCTTTCTATGTTCCTGATTGTACTTCGTTAAGGCATCGCTTCCACCTTCTGCGATAATCGTCTTCTCAAGCACTACTACAAAGGTCTTTAGCTAAAACATATAGACTCTGTTATACAACCAGGGCATCAATCCATGTTTAAACCTTCTCGCCTTGCGCTCGTCTGTGTTAACTTGATACGGAGCAAACCTCACCAACTCATTGAATCTTACTGCATACTCTGACACCGTCATCGTACCATGCTTCAGCTCTAAAAATTGGACCTCCATCTGATTCTGTGAGCTTTTTGGGAAATAGGTCTCGAAAGATATTTCATTAAACATATTCCACGCTATTACCCCCTTTCCCCCTCTAGTTTGTTTGCCTGCCACTAGTAGCTAGCTTCTGCTTTCAACATAAATGTTGCAAAAATAGTCTTCTAGTCTTCCCCGACTCTAGCCACGTCAAATACCTTCTATATTTCCATGATCCAGCTCTGTGCCTCAACTGGATTCATGGACCCACGAAACTCTGGTGGTCCTGCTGACTTAAAATCTTTAAAGGTTGCTGCTTGGTTTTGCTGCTGATTCTGCAATCCTCCCGTTAGTAATGTCACTAACTGCTGAACCAGGTTAGCCTCACCGTTGTTGTTATTGGTAGACCCCTCAGGGGTTCATTGTCTTGGTTGACGTCTTGGAGTCATTTTCTGTTAAAATACACTTATTAGATCATTACCCAATTTCTTAAGTATTTCTACTTAACTTGCACACCATAAATGATTATCACATAACACATAACATCTTGAATAAATATTAATATTTTATTCATTCATCATCTTTTAAAAACAAATATAGAATGATAGAATCCATGCTATCTACACCACTTTCCCAAACTGATAAAGTTTCAGGATAACATCATCACATCCCATCAGTCACATAGCACTTGGGATTTACATCTTATTTATTATATAATTACTCATTTCAATAATTACACTTTCTATCAAGGCCTATTAAGTCGTTGCACAGCCTTACGACGCTCCTCTTCCATGATACGGAATATCGTTCTACGATCTAACATATACCATGGCAACTCCTCAAACTAAGTTGGATAGTACATGACCCGGTCTTGAGCTGTGTTCATCGTAATATGAAAAGCACAGTCCATCTATTCCATCTGTATCTTCTTTGCTTGTACCTCTCCCTCTACTACCTCTGCACGCTGAAAAGCTTTCTCGTACGCATCTTCAACTCTTGCTCTCTTGGCGGATTCTTATTTCAAGTTTTGTAACCACCTCCATCAGCGGCTCATTCTCCCCCTCTGTGTGAACCAACTTCTATTCCACATTGATGAGACGTTCATCAAGATCCCGAATCTCATCGTCCTTCTGTGCCATTGAAGTCTGATGTTCAGCTACTAGCTCCTCCAATTCCCCAAATCTATCATGAAACTCAATGTTACAATCGTATACTTCGTCATACATTTGAGTTGCAATAGAGTTTGGTGGAAACTCTTCCTCATCCTCATCCGTCTGTGGTAGCTCCACGGGGTCTTCCTCATCCATCTCTACCACCTCCTCATCATCAGGTATTCCCTCCTACTCCAACTTCGGGACATAACCAACCACTGTGACCAACATAGATGACTCTCTTGGCACCAGTTGTTCCCAGACTACCTGAATATCTTGAGGCTCTTCCTCTCTAGGCATCTGAGGTTCCTCTTCCCTAGCCTGACTGGATTCTCCCACATTAGTCATCTTGACAACAAAATTTTAAGTTTTTAATTACTAATCAACACTACTCGACTCTCATGGGCACATAGTTTGCAACCACATAAGCACATAGAGTGTTTTATTATTTCTTCCTTAAAACTCGATAAGAGTTTGTCATCACTATCTTTTCATTCTCCTATAAGGTTACTTCCTAAGATTTTTCGCCACCTAAGGTTCATAACCTAAGGATTTGGCTTTGATACCAACTTGTGACACCCCCAAATCTGGGTACTTCATTCCCACAGAATTTGGTGTTCACTATCCAAACATTCATTTCTAACTACCAAAATTAAATAAAATTTAAGCAATAAATCTTCCCATTAAAGGGTTACATAACTTAATTAATAAATTCCCCAAGGTATCTAACCTTTAAAACATTCATCAATTGCGGAAAAATAATTAATTACATTTCAAAATTAAAATAATAGGTCTTAAAACATAATTCTCAACAATTAACAAGTCGTAAACACTTGTTCATTTTCCTTTTTCCTTTACTGGTGGTTGGCTCGTCAACCTTCTCAACTTTAGCTGCAATGGTTATATATATACAAGAGTTAGCAAAACAAATACTCACTTGAAATAACACAATAACAGGTAATGAATAATCTCAATTGAATTGAATAACATTTCTTGATATCAATAAATAAAAACTAATGCTACAAACTATCTGAGGGTCACAAGACCATGAACTGTGTCCAAGGTTATAAGTAAAATTTTCAACTTAGACCTAAACAGTCATTAGATTGTAGGGACTCCCCGTACTGAGGGTGATCAGCCCTTCGTAACATGTATTGTGCTCAAACATCTAAATATTTCCGCGTAAATAATCCCCTATAATGGGGTTGTTCATCTCAGTTTTAATATACAAGTCCGTACAAAAGTAAGTTTGGTTTGGATAAGTTTCAAGGGTGATTTAGAGTTCAACGAACATCAACTAAGGATTAGTTGAATCAAAAGTGTAATGGCAATGCAAAGGTTCAACAACAACGTAATACAAGTTGGTTATGAACCATAGATGAATATTGTATTGTATTAAGATCATGCTTTAAGAATAAAGTTCAAAGCATTGAAAATAAAAGATATAATCAACCTTGCTTGAACAACATGGTAAGCTAAGGTAATACTTTCCAATAAGGAAACATAATTAAGAACTTTGCTTAATAGAATTCAAGAACTTGCATGATTTATAAACAAAACAGATTAACAAACTAGCATAATTATCAACAAGGTAGGATAAGCTCAAATATAGCTTAGTGTTCAGAATCTTGCTCAACTGAATAATAAATTCAAAAATGTAAGAGTAAGGATAGAAGACATGCATAAGTATAACAAAATAACGGTGAAAAGAGAACCTTGCTGAATAATAAAGTGGCAAAGGTTAGGGAACTTGCTTAATATAAAAGTAAGGATCAGAAACTTGCCTCGTGCGTAAGCTATTAAATTATAACTCACGTTCACCTACATATATTATTAGAATCACAACATTTATTAGGTAAACCAACATTAACCTTACAAGTTAAATCCCATTTTAGTTGAACTCGATATCTTAGTACAAGTTCCAACCACTAGCACCATACACAATTTTGAAATCACAAGTCTTAACATTACAACACTTAATCACCATCTCTAGACTTTAACAAATAATAACGCAAAGTTTTCACAACTTACTAATTTAATAAATTTGAAAATATCAAATACAAAGTTAACAATGTATTATAGAGTCTTGTTACATGTTTACCACATTATCATTTTCATTAGACTACGTTATATTGGGTTTTAAAGAATGAATAATCAACAAGACATCATTGCCTCTATTCTTGCTAGAGTGAAATTGCTTGTGGTTTAAAGCCAACAGGACTAAGCGCAATTGCGCCATTTCTACCTTTGATACTAGCTAATTTGCCACAGTGCAATCAGTGCGCATATAGAAACTACGCAGATTGTTCTTTCGGCTCTGTTGAAACTCAAACTCACGGATTTCACCATTTAAGCAGCAAATTAAACACACCCAAATCATATAGGCTTTATATAAACATTACCCAATATGTATATATTGATTTAAAACAACGAAACAACTACAACAATCAAATTGAATTCTTTAAATTCCATATCTTTGCAAAAACTCCATTTTTTGACATCCTTAGCAAAAGTAATCACTAAAAATTCGTTATTACACCAAAACAATCCGTTTAAACTACTTTGTTTTCGTTTCTTCATATATTTACATAATCAGAAATCAATTTACAGTTTAACACATGAATTGAACATCAATTTTAATTCTAAAATAAGCCATATCATATAAATACCACTGTAATTCAAGTTCTTCAATACTAAACCTATTTCTACGAATTTGATTACTCTACATCATGAATTAATAGTATAAAACATGTTATCAACACCCATTAACACATATAACACCATGTTTTCAATAATCATACTCAAAAACTCAATTACAGAGAATTTTTAATATAATTCAAGAACACAGAGAACTAAGAACAAAAGGGTTAAATTACTACCTTAAATTTATTGTTTGAGCAACACAGATGATAACAACCTCCTTTGATTTTTCTCAAACTCACAAAACTCTTCTCTTCTTCCTTCTCTCCTTTCTCTATTTTCTCTCTGTGGTTTCTCTTCTATGTTCTTTCTCTCTTTTAGCTTTAGGCTTAAACTATTATGACTTAACGTAAAAAGAAACAGACGAAAAATAAAAAAAACTGACATATAGTAATAATAATACTTACTATATCAGTTATATTTATTTTAAATTCAAAAGCCACTAGGGTTTGTTTGGTAAACCAAAGTTAAAATAAGAATTTCAAAAGCTTTAAGGTTTTATTTGGTAAAACCAAAATAAACCACTTTAATTTATTTTAATAACTCACTTATTATATAGTTTAATTGTCACACTCTATTTAATTAAATTCTAATATTCAAATTCAATTAAATTAAAGTTAACATTAACACAATAAATCAAATTATCACAAAATTATAACTCCCATTAAATTATAATTTACTTAACAAATCACTAAATCTCCAATTTAATTATTAAATAAAATTGAAACAATATTATAACAATTCATTTAATCATTATCAACTCTTTAATTTAAATATTAAATTAAATTAGAATATTACCACATAATAATTAATTCATCATTCTTTTATTTTAATTAACTTCAAACTACCAAATTACCAATTATCAAATTAATTAATATATTACCTTAATTAAGTTAATTCCCCACAACTCATGAATTATTTATTTAACTAATAAATAATCAAATTAAACAAATATTTATTTAACAATAACACATCAACTAAAATATTTATTTAATTCAATAAGTATTTAAAATTACACATAAAATTCTGGATTGTTACAGACACAGTCCACAAATAAGGGAGGGGTGTGGCAACCCCCAGAGAATGGCTCCCACAAGCAGCGTCTGATAAAGTAATTGATAATGGCACCGATGTCAATATCAAAGTCCTTCACAATTGCATACAGTAGTAACACCTTTTCTTTAGTCACCTCACTTGTGTGTGTGGATGGAAACAGTTTTGCACAAAGAAAGGCATACCAAATCTTACCATACAGACTCAAACCCTTACTCATGAAAAGGGTCCCACATTTCTTTCCTTTCACCAATGTTGTGCCCGGCTTTGATATCTCAGTAAGTATCTAATCATAATTGGGGTTGCTATCACAAAGCTGAGCATATTGGCAGACAGTTGGGGCTCGCACATTGTAGAATTCATTAATTGCCTCAGGACCAAATGGAACCTGTTTATCGCGGACAAATGCAACGAATGATGCTTTGTTATCTACATTTGCGTAGAACTCCTTCATGATTGTCATAATTGCATGGTCTGGTTAATCCAAGAACGTGTCCCAACCCTGTTCATTTATTAGTCGCCTTACTTGCCCATCGAAAAAATCCGGCTTTAACTCTCTCACTGGTGTTAATGCCTTCGGTGTAAAATATTCATATTTGTCAGCCGCTAAGGCACTGACAAATTTCCTTTTATCGAAGCTGCGGGTTGGCGGTGATGACCCTTCACCCCGTTGACATTTTACTAGTGTTTTTGGTGCCATTATATAGCGATGCAATTCACACTTCCCCCAAACTTCCACTTGTGTAATTCTTCAAACACTTCGCGTGCGTGAAACCAATATGACCAATGTATGCTAACCAAGTAAACACACAATAATTCACCACCAAAAGTAACTCAAAAAAGAAGCTTACCCACGTAGCAAGTGATAAACAAGTACTGATTCTCCACCACTATCGAACGAATTTGAAATTCTGAGCCCTAACCTTGATAATTGAATACTTGATGAAGAACCCTAGTTTCTGTGCTTTGAAATCTGAGAGCTTGATGTGTATTTGGTGTGAGATGGGAGAGATTAGGGTTTGGTTTTTATAAGATTACAGTACAGGATCAACTTGGTGTGAAGTGGGAGGTTATGGAGTGAGTTTGTGGGATTCTATTGCTTTTGGTTCGGTTATGTGATATGGGAGTGTAGAAGGCACGATCTGCAATATCCTTTTAAAAATAGGACTCTCGTACCCCCGCCGAGGCGGGGTCTTTTTACCTTCAAAAGCCCATTGGGGCGGGCAGATATAGAGAGCCCCCTAGCCGGGGCGGGAATGTCAAGCCAAGCATATCCCTGCCGAGGCGGGGTCCTTTTTCTACCAAAAAATTTTTACTTCAGTTTATTGACCTGCACATACGTTTAACTTCCACCTTTGTTCCTAAAATCCATTAAAACCCATGATTTATGTTAATCGCAGACAAATTGAGCAAGAATGTTTTAAGTAACCACACAATAACAAGCTAATTAACTACTAACCTATGAATTGCAAAAACTTGAACTACTTTTTACGAACAGTACTAACTAAGCTACTGAACTACACAATGTTAAACTAAATATTGTAATTAAAAAGAAAATTGGGTTGCCTCCCAATGAGCGCTTGTTTTTAAGTCTTTCAACCTGATTATTCCGTGTGTCATGGCGCATCGGCAAGAGTAATCGCGGTGGCTTGATTATCGATGTCACCACCCCAATAGTACTTAAGACGTTGCCCGTTGACTTTGAATGTTTCTAGCGGATTCCTGCTATAGAGTTCAACGGCGCCATGTGGGTAGATTGTTTTGATGGTGAATGGCCCCAACCATCTTGATTTGAGTTTCCCGGGAAATAATCTCAGTCGAGAATTGTACAATAACACAACTTGGCTCAATTCAAACTTCCTATTCAAAATCTTCTGATCGTGCCACTTCTTGACCTTTTCTTTATACAACTTAAAGTTTTTGTAAGCTTGTAGATGAAACTCATCCAGCTCATTAAGTTGCAGCAGTCTTTTCTCGCCTGCAGCTATTTGATCAAAATTCAACTTTTGAATGGACTAGTATGCTTTGTGTTGAAGTTCAACTAGGGGGTGACACGCTTTCCCATAAATAAGTTGATAAGAGACATACTAATTGGTGTCTTGTATAATGTTCGATAAGCCCATAAAGCATCATCCAATTTTAGAGACCAGTCCTTTTTGTTCGAATTTACTACATTCTCTAAAATTCTTTTAACCTCTCTATTTGAAACTTCAGCTTGGCCACTTATTTAGGGATGATAAGCTGTTGCAATCCTGTGATTAATCCCATATTCTGCCAAGAGAGTTGTAAAGAACTTATTGTAGAAGTGACTTCCCTCGTCACTTATAATTTCTCTCGGCGTGCCAAATCTTGTGAAGATATTTTTCTGTAGGAATTTTGAAACAACTTTGGCATCATTCATTGGAAGTGCCACAACTTCAACCCACTTTGACACATAGTCCACATCTAGTAGGATGTATAGATTGTTGTATGAAGGTGGAAAAGGTCCCATAAAGTCAATTCCCCATACATCAAAATTTTAACTTCTAAGATTGTGTTGAGCGGCATCTCATTCCTTTTTGAAATATTGCCCACCCTTTGACATCTATCATAACTTTTTACGAACTGGTGGGCATCTTTGAACATAGTAGGCCAATAGAATCTTGCCTGAAGAAGTTTTGCTGCTGTTCATTCACTTTCATAGTGTCCCCCATATACAGATATGTGGCATGCGTGCAAGATGTTATTAACTTCACTGTGGGGCACGCATCGACGAATCATCTTATTCATACATTGTCTGAAAAGATAAGGCTCATCCCACATGTACCACTTGACATCATCTAGGAATTTATTTTTTGGCTGACGTGTCAAGTCTAGAGGAAGGATCTTGCTCACCAAGTAATTAGCAAAATCAGCATACCATGAAAATTCATAATTTACCGTAAACAACTGTTCATCCAGAAATGACTCGTTGATCAAACACTTATATGCTTTGTCTTTATCCATATTTTTGAACCTCGAAAGATGATCAACTACCTGATTTTATGTCCTTTTCCAATTCTTGATTTCCAAATTGAACTCTTGAAGGAGTAGAATCTAGTGAATAAGCCTAGACTTTGCATCTTTCTTTGATATTAGATACCAAATTGCTGAGTGGTCCATGTATACAACAACATTTGCTCCTATTAAGTATGAACGAAAGTTGACAAAGGCATACACGACCGTAAGTAACTCTTTCTCGGTAGTTGTGTAGTTCAATTGTGCATCCATGAGGGTTTTTCTTGCATAGTATATAGCATGAAAGATCTTGTCTCGGTGTTATCCCAAATTAGCCCCTATCGCGTAATCGCTAGCATCACACATCAATTCAAACAACATCGTCCAATTTGGTGCTATAATTAAGGGAGTTGTTGTCAACTTCTTCTTCAACTGTTCAAAAGCTGTCAAACATTCTTCATCAAATCTGAAAATTGCTTCTTTTCTAAAAGACTACATAGTTGTTTTGCAATCTTTGAGAATTCTTTGATAAACCAGCGGTAGAATTCATCATGCCCGAGAAAACTGTGAATTAATTTAACTGATGTTGGTGGTGGTAGATTCTCAATTCTTTCCAACTTTGCCCGATCTACTTCCAACCCTTTCGTAGAGACTTTGTACCCAAGTATGATTCCCTCTTCGACCATGAAATGGCATTTTTCCCACTTCAGCACAAGATTGGTTTCAATGCAATGTTTCAAGACCATAACCAGACTCTCAAGACAACTGTCAAAAGTATTCTC
Source organism: Panax ginseng (assembly GCA_020205605.1). Taxonomy (NCBI): domain Eukaryota; kingdom Viridiplantae; phylum Streptophyta; class Magnoliopsida; order Apiales; family Araliaceae; genus Panax; species Panax ginseng. The sequence goes on along the minus strand of CM035127.1, from coordinate 36,743,573 downwards.
ATATACTAAAAAGTCAACCATAAAAACTTCCACATTGCGTTCCACTATGTCTGAAAATATCCCCATCATACATCTCTGAAAGGTCATCGGTGCATTACATAGTCTGAATGACATCTTCCTGAATGCAAAGGTGCCATATGACCATGTGAATGTAGTCTTCTCTTGATCTTCTGGTGCAATGACGATCTGATTATACCCTGAATACCTGTCCAATAAGCAATAGTACTCATGTCCGGCCAAACGGTCTAACATCTGATCAATGAAAGGTAAAGGAAAGTGATCCTTCTAGGTTGCCTTGTTAAGCTTCCTGTAATCCATACATACCCTCCGGCCGATCACTGTCCTAGTCGATATCAATTCATTGTCATAATTAGTCACAACTGTCATTCCACCTTTCTTCAGGACATACTACACTGGGCTCATCCATGAACTGTCTGAGATAGGGTAGATTATCCCAGCATCCAGCCATTTCAGAATCTCTTTCTTCACAACCTCTTTCATAATCGGGTTGAGCCTTCTTTGCTGGTCCACTATTGGTTTGCCTCCTCTTCCAAGAGTATTTTTTTTTATACAGAATGAAGGGCTTATTCCCTTAATGTCGGCAATTGTCCATCCTATCGCAGACCTGTACTCTCGAAGAACCCTCAACAACTTACTTTCCTATAATTTGTTAAGTGCAGATGCAATAATAATAGATAAAGTATCAGAATTACCCAAAAACGCATACCTGAGGTATTTAGGAAGCAGTTTTAGCCCAAGATTAGGTGGTTCCTCAAGTGAGGGTTTCATTTGTGCCGATGCTTTCTCTTCTATATGTAATGGCTCGAATAGCACCTTGAATCTACTCACTCTATGAAATGCATCCAACATATGCAAATAGTCCACAAATTCCGGGTCATCCAAGTCGGCATCTCCCAGTAACGTGTTTTCCAACGGATCCTTGTCTAAACCTCGAATCAAGTCTTCTTTAACCATCTTTTTGATCACATCCATTCTGAAACACTCGTCATCATGTGCAGGGAATCTTATTACTTTGAACACATTTAACTTCACTTCTTGGTCTTGTACTCTCATCGTTAACTCCCCTTTTTGCACATCAATGAGTGTCCTCCTAGTTTCCAAGAATGGCCTCCCTAAGATAATAGGAATGTTCTTGTCTTCTTCATAATCCAGAATGATGAAATCTGTTGGGAATATAAACTTATCCACCTTTACTAGTATATCCTCAACAATCCCCATCGGATAAGTAACTGATCTGTCCGCCAATTGTAATGAAATGTTTGTAGGTTTCGGTGCCGGCAAATCCAACTCAGTGTACACAGATAATGGCATGAGATTCACACTCATACCCAAATCACACAAACATTTATGGAAGGCCATGTTCCCAATTGTGCAAGGAATGGTGAAACTCCCCGGATACTTCAACTTCGGAGGCAACTTTCTCTGCAATAAAGCACTACATTCCTCCGTCAATGCAACAGTTGTAAGACCCCAACTTTTATGAATAAGAATAATTTTCTAGAATTATATTTTTGAATATTATGGTGTTGATTTTATATAATGTTATAGTTGTGGGTAATATTTACAAATTTTGTAAAGTAAGCAAGTGGTTATATAATATTCGATTGGTCGGAAAATATTCATTTTAACAGAAAATATTCGTATGATGGCACAATCATTGGTGGAACCCACAACAGAAGTATTGTCGTAGTTAGAAAATGATAAAAATACTTTATGAAAATAACGACGGAAGTTTTACCGTTAACTGTTGAAACACCCGGTGTTAAAAGTACGATGTCTGGCGTAGTTGCACAATAATAGAGGTATTATTGATTATTGATGCTTACGTGAGAAGTCACTCAGTTATACTCAATTATTGCTACAGTAATTGCTGCATCATATCTCTCATATTATTGATTCAATTATTGTTACAGTATCATCTCCATAATATAATATATTATTAAATCAATGATTGAGACGTCAATGTTATTCATATTATTATTTGCAATATTGACAATGTCTAGAAGTTCTGTCAAGGAGAGATTTGGTCACCTAATTACGCGCCAATAAGGAGAAATCCTTATCGAAAACCCCCTCTTTCTTGGGAACGACCTAGTTGTTAAATATTGTGAATTATAATATTAATGATGAATAAGTTCGTGTTTATTAAAGATGAATTTTATAGTGTTGGAATTATTTGTGTTAGTGGGAATCGACATTTGTTTCGATAATAATTGATGTCTGAAGGATATATTGTTCAATCGGGTATTCGGGACACTTTTCGTGTCGGAGTACTATTCACGAGTTACTATTCACGAGTTACTATTCACAGAGTACTATTCACCCGTAAAATATATTTCTTTTCGGTCCAAATTATTTTTGGGTACAATATTATTCCATGAGGAGATGTGCTCATTTTTGAATAGTTGGTTGAAGATATAATAGTAAATCAATATGGATCATTTGGTGGATAGTTATAATAGTAAATCAATGTGGATCGCTGGTTTAAAGTTTTAATAGTAAATCAGTATGGACTGTTGCTTTAAGATTTAATAGTAAACCAATCTGGATCGCCCGTTTAAAGTAAATCAATCTGGACCGTTCATAAGTTAGTTACTATGCAGTCCATTCTTCTATAAATAGAAGCTCATTCCTTCATTATTTCATACGAATTCACTGAAACTCTGGAGAGAAAAGTTATAGAGAAACTATAGAAAAGTATTATGCTACTTCCCTACTCTTATATTCAGTTTCTTTTACGGTAAGGGGTATTATTTCTTTTGTATTCATGAAGAGAACTTCTTTTATTCAATTATTTATTATTCTGTTGGAATAATTTGTATACGCGGGCTACCCTATACTTGGTGAAATTCTTCTGTTATTTCATTCTTTATTATTACATTGGAATATCCAAATCCGCATGCGTTTTATGGGACTGGTTCTAGTCTTTATTATTACATTGGAATATCATGCACATGTGTGTTTCTGTGGGACTGGTTCCATTCTTTATTATTACGTTGGAATATCATCTACATGCGTTTCTGTGGGGGACTGTTCCGTTATTTATTATTACATTGGAATAACTTTTGCATGTGCGGTTTATCGCATGCATGGTGATTTCTTTTATTATTCCATTCTTTATTATACTCAGTTGGTTAAAACTTTGACTTCTATACTCCATGAAATTAGTGGAATATCCTTGATATTTGCGCTTCATCCAGTATCTTTTCATGGAAATATTCTTACGAGCATTCTTGAATTTTACTTTACAAAGAAGTATCATGTTGACAATTTGGGCGTTATTAGTTCTGGATAAATTAATTCTTGAACTTGTTTTATTGAATTCTTATATCATTGTCATCATCCTCATGTTTTATATTTTGTTGAAAGTCATATGTGGCTGTAGTGCATAGATGGACTTGGTATGATTATGACCGAGGATTATTGATTGTAATCATGACCGTAGCGTTACAAATGATGTGGTAAAAGTTCTCATTGGCCGTAGTGCATTGATGGACGGTTGTTGGCATGATCATGACCATTAATGAATACACGAATGTCCTTAGCTGTAGTGCATGGATAATTTATGGTCGTGATACTAAAGAATATCCTTGGCCGTAGTGCAGGGGTGATTTGATGATGTGGATTATTTATTAAATTTGAGTCCCGGTGATAAAAGTGATGAAAAACCTTTTAAATCATAGAAGATAGTAGATTTTATTCCTACTTGACTCTTCTAATGGATTACTTGTTCATTGCAGATTAAACTTGATAGTTATTATATTTTATCGGTTTAACACTTGTTGAAGGCTAACGATAAATTATTATGCATTATCTTAGTCATAATATTTCTTACTGGGCTAGTTGAGCTCACCCTTTCTTTCATTGTTCTCTTCAGGAAATGAGAACGTAGCTGGGACTAGTCGGGGAACAGTGTGATGGTCCTAGATGTTTGCATTAGTAGTCCTCACTATTCTGTGAAATAGTGTGATAATAATTGTAATGAGGACTCCTTTTGAGTTTTTATACTCTCTAGTAGACAATATTTGTATTCAAACTCACAGTTTATGTTTTGTCGTATTGTACACGACAGTTGTATTATTAAGTTGTATTTGAATTATGTACCATGTATCTGGCGACTCAAGATGGGTGATGTATACCTAATTTTGGGGGTGTCACAACAGTCTCATAATCTTATAACTTCTTCTTCCATGAAAAAATACCCTTCATAAACCTTGCATGGCTCGGCATCTGTTTTAGGGCTTCTGCGAATGGAATATTAATCTGTAACTTCTTAAAGATTTCTAAAAACTTTGAGAACTGTTTGTCTAACTTTTACTTTTGAACTCTCTGCTAAAACGGTGGTGGAGGATAGACAACTGGTTCAACATCTGGCTGATTCTTATCCACTTGCATGTCTTCACCCTGTTTCTTCACTTTCTTTCACATCTTTCTTTGATAAATTTTATGCACTTTTCCCCTCAAGATGTTTTCCACTTCTTAACGTGATAGCTTGACACTGCTCATGATTTCCCCTTGGATTCTTCTCAGTTTCACTCGGTAAAGTCCCTTGAGGTCTGTTATTCAATGCCAATGCAAGCTGTCCCATCTGATTTTCCAAGTTCTTAATTGTCGCCGCTTGTGTTTTCATAGCTGCCTCATTATCGGGTATATATTTAAACAATAGCTCTTCCAAATCTTCCTTTTTCTCTTGATGTGGAGCTAACTGTTGATGTTAATTTTGAAAAGCGGGGGGATAAGATGGTCGTGGAGCCTGCTAATTTTGATTATTACTCCACGAAATGTTTGGATGGTTCCTTGCCGAAGGGTTGTATGGATTCTGGTATGGATTCGGAGGTATGTTATAACTACCTACAAATTGAACTGCTGCTAGATTGATAGCACATTGCTCTATTGGATGTTCCCCCACACACAATTCATACACATACGCCACCTGTTGAACCTATACTCCCGTGAGGGCATCATTTTTCTTTGACAACACTAAAATCTAAGCCGCTAAAGCCATCACTCCATCTCCCTTCTAACACTCCAGCTGCCTTAGGTTGTGTCATTCTTTCTATGGGCCACTGGTAGTTGTTAGCTGCCATAGTGTCAATCAAGTTATACTTTTCCTCAAATCTTTTTGCCATAAAAGCTCCCCCTGACGCTGCATCTATACTAGTCCTAGGATTATTGTTCAGCCTGTTGTAGAAGATATTCATTTGTAGCCAGTTGGGTAATCCCTGATGCGGACACTTCCTAAGAAATTCCATATACCTTTCCCAAGCTTCATACAGAGACTTCCCATGTTGCTGTTCAAATGTTGTAATTTCATTCCACATCTTTGCAGTCTTTACCGGTGGGAAGAATTTTGCTAAACACTTCTGAGCTAGGTCATCCCAAGTAGTGATTGATCTTGACAGTAGTGAATGTAACCAGCTCTTTGCCTTGTCTCATAGTGTGAATGGAAACAAACATAGCCAAACTGCATCATCAGATACCCCATTGTACTTGAAAGTATCACAAATCTCCAGAAAAGCTAACAAAGTGCTCCTTCAAATCATCATTAGCCAATCCCCCAAACTGTACCGAATTCTATATCATCTAAATTATGCCAGGCTTAATCTCAAAATTATTCGTTGTAATTGCAGGCCTGGTGATGCTCGACTGGATTTCAGTAACCCCGGGTGTAGCATAGTCCCTAAGTGCTTTCTGATCCTCTACAACCATATTCTCTTGCTTATCAAAATTCTCCCTTGTTTCTTTAATCCACTTACTCAACCTATGAAACCTTATTTCGATGTCGTTCTCATAAGGAAGTAAATCTGGTTTCTTTGATCGAGTTTGCATGCACTAATTAAGAGAACCTCAAACAAGAAATACATAAAAACAAAAAAAATGTTTAACTAAAACTCATCTAATTAAACTGATATTGAAAGTAATAAAATCAAATATCTAATCCCCGGCAACGGCGCCAAAAAATTGTTAGGTGTAATCTAATTAAGCACAACACACAAGTATACGTGATTAACAAGTAACACAATGATAAGTTGAGTATCGTTCCCACAAAGACATAATTCAATTTTAATCTAACAATTACCATCTTTGTATTATTTCAATTTTATTAAAATAACCGATTTAATTGATAAGAATAATGAAAAACTAATAAACAAAATAAAAATCAACTAACAACTACAAATTTTACTCAAATAATGAAGAATTAAGCCTACAACTTCACTTTATGCTTCACTCAGATTATCACACTTCTTTTCAATCCAATTTAATTATTCCAGTTCATTAATCAAGAACACAAAAGTAGAATTAGTCATCTCTTAATGCACTAAACCCATATCAACTTAAATCCATAGATGATAGAATTAAGTCAAACACCCTAATTAACTAATTCATTATATCTCTATGCGAATTACAATTAAAGAAGGTTTAAATCCCAAGTTCTCTTATGATTACATGCGATGTTTAGATATATCTCTATCCTAAACATACATCATAAATTCCATTAAAAATCAGAACTCACAAGCACATTCTATTATGACAAAGTCTAAACTCATACTTCATCTCTTGAATTCATACAAGTGCACATAGAATTGGTGATCAAGCAACTCATAAATTATGCATAAATCATAATAGATGAACTAAAAAAATAGCTTCATTGAATTGAAATCAAAGCATGATAATCATCGTTACACTTAAAGATCCATTGTAAGCTTAATAAACACTGAATAGATTAAAGAAACTAACATCCCAATTACAAACTGAAATTAAAGAATAAGAATAGTAATAGAACCACCCTTCTCTTTACTCCAATTTGTAATCTTCGTGTTCCTTGCTCCTTTGCTCTGTTCCTCCACAAATCTTCGCAAATTAAGGCTTGACAGTTATTAGTTGTTGATTGATTGTTGAATTAATGATCAAAGTTGGTAAAGTCTATACTGTTGTTTCTGAAAATGTCCTTTTTCCAGTCCCAATCGCGTCCAAAACCCACAAAGTCACGTCACCATAGTAGTGAAATTGCATCAGAACTCTTCCTTTTTAGCTGAGTACCCCCGCCCCTGTGGGGTGTTAAGTCTTTGAATAAAGTACACCCTCGCCTCGGAGGGGTGTTTACTATATAAAAGGGTCCGCTTCGCTAGGCTATGCTTCTCATCACTGCTGAACTTTGCTACTGATGAGTGGGATTTATACCCGCGAATCAGATTCTCTATTGCTTAAGAAGTTGCTTGTTCTTCGTAATTTATATAGTTTTTGTATTATTTTGTTATTATTTTGCTTAATCTATGTGTTTCATGGCTTATTAGGTTATTTCCTGCTTTGAAGGGGCAAAAAGGTCAAATTTCTAATATCGATATACTGCGGCGCCATGCCAGAGCTTAAAAGCTGGTATTTGCAGTCACTTCTTGGGAAATAGTAGCGTCATCACGGTCTTTCTAAATACGCCCATTTCCTTTATAAATTGGCATTACAGCGCCACTTACTGACCTATTGTGTTGACTCAGTGCTGCAGCATCGTTCCAAGGCTAGAACTTGGCGCTGCAGCGCCACCTCTGGTGCCTTTGCAGAAATTAGGTCTTAATGACCTAAAAAGCTAAGGAAACATCATTATTATTATTAAGCAACCTCCATCATCAGTGGAAAAGAATTTAGGAGTAGTTCTTTAATCTTTTTAGCTTAGAAGAGAAAGAAGTTGGTTTTCAAGAAAGAAAAGCTCATTGCATCCTTCATAGCTCGGACTCTACGTGGAGAAAAAAAGACTTGGATAAAGAAAACTCCTTTTGTGAAGTGGACCCTGCAACTAACTGACAGATCCCTTACTTACCCGAAGGGGATAGTGGAAGATACACTTGTCAACGTGGACAAGTTCATTTTCCCTGCGGATTTTATTGTCCTGGACTTCGAGGAGGATAGGGAGGTCCCGATTATCCTAGGCAGACCATTCCTGGCAAAGGGAGTGACACTAATAGATGTGAAAAAGGGGGAATTGACTATGAGAGTATAGGACCAAGAAATAACATTTAATGTATTCAGGTCCATGAAGTATCCTAATACCTCAGAAGAATGCCTCCAGATTAATGTGATTGACAAATCGGTGTGGGAAGTATTTTCTAAAAACTGCATGTCGGATTCACTTGAGGCTATTTTGATAGGTTCTAGTAATATGGAAGATCCTACTCATCTTGAGTGTGCTAAGTGGTTAGATGAACCCCAGAGATTGAAACATTTTTAGTGACAGTTCGAATCTCTAAATGATCAAGAAGCATCTACTTCCAAGTCACAACCCTTAGTTATAGAACCGCATGTCTTTGATCTCAAACCCTTGCCAAGTCATTTACGGTATGCCTATTTAGGGGAGTCATCCACCTTGCCAGTTATTATTTCTGCATCTTTAGATGAGGCTCAAGAAGAAAAGCTACTTCAATTTCTTAGACATTATAAAATAGCCATGGGGTGGTATATCGCAGATACTAAAGGTATCAGTCCATCTTTTTGCATGCACAAAATCCTACTCGAGGAGGGGTCTAAGCCTTCTATTGAACATCAGAGGTGGTTGAACCCCATTATGAAGGAGGTGGTGTGTAAAGAAATTATCAAGTTACTAGACGTATGCATTATCTATCCAATCTCTGACAGTCCATGGGTGAGTCCTATCCAATGCGTACCAAAGAAGGGTGGCATGACAGTAGTGTCAAATGAGAATAATGAGCTTATTCCCACCAGAACGGTTACTGGATGGAGGGTATGTATGGACTATAGGAAGTTGAATAAGTCCACTCATAAAGATCATATCCCTATGCCCTTTTTTGACCAGATACTCGATAGACTCACTGGGCACGAATTCTATTGTCTCCTTGACGGATATTCTGGCTACAGTCAAATTGCTATAGCACCTGAAGATCAGGAGAAAACCACATTTACAGTCCATATGGGACCTTTGCCTTCTAAAAATTGTCTTTCGGGCTATGTAATGCTGCTACAACATTTTAGCGTTGCATGATGTCCATCTTTTCTGATATGGTGGAACAGACCCTCGAGGTTTTCATGGATGATTTTTCTGTCTTTGGGAGGTCTTTCGAAAACTATATACAAAATCTGACTGTCGTCCTAAAGAGATGTGTAGAGACAAACCTAGTGTTGAATTGGGAGAAATGCCACTTCGTGGTAAGAGAGGGCATTATTTTGGGGCACAGGGTATCTACTTACAAGATTGAAGTAGACAGAGGAAAAATCGATGTTATCGATAATCTACCACCGCCGTCATCAGGGAAAGGGGTAAGAAGTTTTCTAGGGCATGCATGATTTTACAGACGGTTCATCCAAGACTTTTCAAAAATTACCAAGCCGCTCTATAGCTTATTTGAAAAGGACGTGTCTTTCAAGTTTGACGAAGCCTGCCTAGGAGCGTTTAAATTGTTTAAAGAAAGACTCATTTCAGCTCCTACAGTAGTGGCTCCTAATTGGACCTTTTCGTTTGAACTTATGTGCGATGCCAATGATTTTGCTATTGGAGTTGTGTTGGGACAACGGAGGGACAAGGTGTTTCACACGATTTACTATGCCAATAAAACATTAACTGATGCTTAGCTTAACTACACCACAACTGAGAAAGAGCTTCTGGCAGTAGTATATGCCTTGGATAAGTTCCATTCAAATCTTATCAGAACCAAGGTTATCGTGTATACTAACCATTTGGCGATTAAATACCTTATCTCTAAGAAAGATGATAAGCCAAGGTTGATTAGATGGGTCCTTCTCCTCCAAGAATTCGATTTGGAGATTCATGATAAAAAAGGAACTGAAAACTAAGTCACGGATCACTTATCGAGATTGGAAAACCCAACTCATTTGGGGGATGGCGAGATAGATATCAATGACTTGTTCCTGGATGAGCAGTTGTATGTTATTCAAAGCGTAACACCGTGGTATGCAGACTTCATAAATTTTGTCGCTTGTTGTGACAACCCGAGAATTTAGAAAAAATTTAAAATTTTAATTAATTGATTTAAGGTTCGATATTAGAACCTAGACAGAAAATAAGTGTATGCGTTTGATATTTTTAAGAATGAATTTTGAGGATTTCAAAATTCTGTGAAGGATTTAGGTGAATTATTCAGGATTAAGGGAATAAGTGAATATGTTATCTGTATATGGTTGTATATGTGTACAGTATGTGGTTAAAGGTCAAGGGTTGACCAGATAAACGATATATGTGACAAATCCTGAGTATATATTAAGAACGTCAACGTTCAGTTAAAAAATTCTTACGATTAACAAGAAACCCTAAAATCGGTTCTAGAAACCCTAATTTCTGTTCTACGAATCCAAAACCCTAATTCGAAAGTTGGAAACCCTAAATTGGGAACTTAACGGCTTAACTGTATTGATGATAAACTTAATTAGGGTAAAACCTAACAAAATAGTTAGAATCCCTAATTTGTTAAATTAGAAACCCTAATTACAAAATTAGGAACCCTGATCTCTAAATAGAAACCCTAATTGCTAAATAAGAAAGTTTTAATGTTAATTAGGAAACATTAATCATAATTTTCAAGTTATAAGTAATTAGAAAACCCTAATCTAATTTCTAATTTTAAAAAATTATTTTTCTATTAGAAACCCTAATTTGTGGGTTATAAACCCTAATGACCAATTTTGTCCTTAATTGCTAAATTAGCAATTTTAATTAGGGAATAATAATCCTAATTTGCAATATTTAATTTATAATTAGGAAATCTTAATATAATTAACGAATCCTAATTATAATTTAGAAATATTTATTTTCTATTTTGAAAACCGAAATTTGAAAATCTTGGAAAATAAATTGCAAACCTAAAGGGTTCAAACCCTAAATCCTAACCTAAACCCTAAACCCTAAGGGTTTGGCCAATCGACAAAAATGCCATTAAAATTAAATACGAAATGACTATTTTACCGTTATTGCATTATTTGGAGTTAGCTTGTCAATCTTGCCAAAATGGGAGTTGGTGACTTACTAATGTTGACTTTGTGACTTATAACCTCCAGCAAAATCAGCCAACTACATCAGATCTTTGCTATATATCATAATATATATAGATAAGAGAGAGAAAGTTCACTAAAATGGCTCATTTTCTATCTTTCTCTCACCAACTCTCTCTCACACAAAGACCTCTGAATCACTTATGTAAATCAGTCACTAGATCACCTCTTAGAACACCTATATCAGTTACGGAGATCAAAGATCAAAGATTTGAACTTGAAGGTATAAACCCTAATTTATATTTTGATCTTGTATGCTAAGAGAAAAGTTGTGTTTATGTGTTTAGATTTTTGCTAGAAGATGCTTTATGATAATCTATGATGATCCATCATAGATCCATAGCATCAAAATGCTTTAAAGAAGTGTTTTTCAATAACTGTCCAAGAACACTAAAAGTCGTCTGACAAGCTAATGTCAGTCGCTCTAGATCTTTATGTGTTAATTATTTTTCATGTTTTAAGTGTTACATTCATAGTATGGTGAGAGGTCTTTGATCTGGAAGTGGAAGCACAACCATCCCATGTCCAGATCGTGAGTTATTAACGGTCAAAGTGAGTGGACCGACGTTGACCGGGTAAAATCTGGGTAACCGAGAAAGGGTTTTCCAACGTCTGACAACGGTTTGAAAGGCCCAGATCGGACTGTTATGATGTTGTTTGTTGATGTTTTTGTAACCTAGTTGTAGCCTGATATGTGTATCTTAAATTTATGGCTTTAGATCTCGCAAGTAATCAACAGATCTGGTGTGGCAGTTGGTCAAACTAGGTATGTCGATCATGATTTCCATTTCTGGAAAAACCCAGAAAACGGTTGAGCAGTGATTCAGACATGGTTTGACCAGAGTTTATCTTGTGATTCCCTTATTTTTTTTTAACTGCTCTGTTGATATATACATGTTCCTGAACATATGTACTAGATCTATGAACCAAGAAACCACCTATTTAATGACCTGGACATGTTTTTAATCGATCTACAAGATGACCGGTTGAACTGTCAGGGTTTCTGGAAAACCCAGAAACCTTCTGACATTGACTTTGAGGGCTTGAATCTTGTTTGTGTTATATGATATAATCTAGATTGTGGTTGCTGCTTGTAGTGTTACATAAACACTGTAAGATAAAGGTTTAATATTTCACAGAACATGTTTGGATCGAGAATTATAGGCAGTCAAACATGATCCCTTGAAACATTGACTCTCAGTGTTCTTGAGGCCAAGAACACCTAAAACGACAGAAAGTGTCGCTAAAGGCCTACAGCGACTGTTTAATTATATTTAATTTCTGATTTTTCTGGAAATTATTTAAAAATAGATAAAAATTATTTTTAATTATTAAAAATATAAAATATATTAGAAAAATTATTTTAAAGATCGAAAAATAGTTTTTAATTATTTAGAGTATATTTCATAAATATTTAATATTTTTGGAATATAAATGGTATTTAATTTATTTAATTATAATATTAAATAAATTATTTAAAAATGATTTTAATACATAAAAATCATGGAAAATTATATTACAGTAAAAGAAAATATTTTAAGTTATTTTTAGCGACTTTTAATATTTTGTGAGAAATTTCATTAATTAATCAATATTAATGATAGTTAATTTATTTACTAAATATATTAAATAAATTGTGGAAAAATATAAATTAATATTTTATAAATAATATAAAAATGATTTAAGTGTTATAAAATATAACTTTTGATATTTTGTCATGAAAAGATTAATATTTTAATATTAATAGCAATTATCGGATAATGAATTTAATTATTTAAAAATCATATAAAGGTGATTTTAAAGTATTCAAAATACTTTGTGATGTTATAAATATATTATAATATTAAGTGATGATTTTCATTAATAGTTGATATTAAATAAATATTAATGATAAATGAATTATGTGGTATTTAATTCAGTATAAATACATTTTTAATGATTGAAAAATTATGATAAATAGTAATAATTATTTAAAAATTATTACGAACTTATGAAAAATATTTTGAGTGTTAATAAATTATCTTAGATAATGATTAAGTGTTTAGACAGAGTTTAATTGAACTTAGACTCAATAAAAGTCCCATTAGGCTAGTCGGGATGTCAGTTGTGTCGGTTCAATTCAATTTGAAATAGTTTGACTTGATAGAGTCTTATGTGTGTTATAGTAGAGAGGTTATGTGTTATGTGTTTAGGTTATTCTTGTATATATATATATATATATATATATATATATATATATATATATATATATATATATATATATATATATAGTATTATATATATGATGATATTATTCTAATATTGGAGATTTATATTACTAATATTAGGTCTTTGGATAAAGCGTTATAAATTGTGTATAAAGAATCAATTCGCTCAGCAAGTTTTTACTTAACTCTACTAAGAGTTGTTTCATTTTGATATGCTTATGGATAATCATTGCTGATTGCCATTGTAGAATTGTACTCTGTACATATTGCATGTATAAGTCAGGTATAAAAGGCTGATGACCTTCATTACCATTCTGTCCAGATATATTTGTTCATGTTAAATACTTGTTCAGTCATAAATTTGTTCCTGCTAATTCACAATTATATTGTTGAATTATAGCCAGTTTATTATTCAGATTCTTTTAATCATGATATATCGTTAAATTGTTGAACTTAAACTTGCTAGGCAATCTTATGCTCACCCTTGCTATATCATGATAAATATTGCAGATTAATACGAACATGTCGGATACAAGGAAAGGTTAAAGACAGTTCTAGCTTAAAGTTAATGTGTGCGATTAGATTTGTAATAGTTGTATAATAATAATGTTACGTGTTAAATAAGTTATGAATTGTGTATAAGTGAAGGTTACTCGACCTTAGGGAATAGTGTGTAAAGTTATTGTATAAACAATTTATGTTTATATCTTTCGCAAATATAGTAATAGTTGTAGAATTTTATAGTACCGGATCTGCGGTGATTCGGGACCCGGATTCTGGGCCTTCACACTTGTAATGTGTTGCCCCCTAACATGAGCTATCAATAGAGGAATAAATTCCTAAATGATGCGAAGCATTATCTGTGGGATGAGCCATTCCTGTTCAAACAATGTGCAGACCAAATTCTACGAAGATGGCTACTTGAGGAAGAAACTGAGGGTGTGCTCCATTACTGTCATTCCTTGAACTATGGAGAGCATTTTGGCGGGCAAAGAATAGCTGCAAAGGTTCTCCAATCTAGTTTTTACTGGACGACTTTGTTTAAAGACTCTCATCTTTATGTATTGCGATGCGATAAATGCCAGAGAGTAGGAACCATTTCAAAAAGGCATGAAATGCCTCTGCAAAATATTCTGGAGGTAGAACCTTTCGATGTATGGGGCATAGATTTCATGGAACCGTTTCCATCCTCGTACAACAATCTCTATATATTAGTCGATGTGGACTATGTCTTTAAGTGGGCGGAAGTCGTTTCCTTGCCTACTAATGATGCCAAGGTCGTGCTGAATTTCTTGAGAAAAAATATATTCACCCGATTTGGCACACCTCGGGCAATAATTAGTGATGAGGGCTCACATTTTTGCATTAAGTACTTTGAAACCCTTCTTGCTAAATATGGGGTATCCCATAAAATTTTCGCCGCCTATCATCCGCAAACAAGTGGCCAAGCAGAGGTATCAAATAGGGAAGTTAAGCACATTTTAGAGAAGATTCTGAACCCTAACAGGAAGGATTGGTCAAAAAAGTTGGATGATGCCTTATGGGCATACCGCAATGCCTACAAGATGCCTATCGGAATGTCTCCATATAGACTTTTGTATGGTAAGGCATGTCATCTCCTGATCGAATTGGAGCACAGTGCTTATTAGGCGATTCAAAAGCTCAACATCAATTTGGATATAGTGAGTGAGAAGAGATTGTTAGAACTAAATGAATCAGACGAGTTTCAGCTCCAAACGTATGAAAATGCAAAGTTGTACAAAGAGAAGACAAAGAGATGGCACGACAAGGAGATAGAGGAAAGAGATTTTGAACCGGGCCAGAAAGTGTTTCTCTTCAACTCCCGATTGAAACTGTTTCCCGGGAAGTTGAAGTCCAATGGTCAAGGATGTTCAAAATAGCCAAGGTATATCCTCATGCTGCAATTGAAGTTGAAGACCCAAACTCTGACAAAACCTTCAAGGTGAATGGGCAACGCCTTAAACACTACTGGGGTGGCGAGGTCGATCATTAGAACACTTCCATTACACTGGGTAACCCGGTGTAAGACAGGGGAGTAGTCAAGCCGATGACTTTAAAAAAAGCGCTTGGTGGGGAGGCAACCCCATCTCAGTATCAAATTCTCTACTTCTCTTTACTTTTGTTTAATGTTATTTTTTTTTGCATCTCATCTATCTAGTTTGTTAACATAGGTTTCAGTTTGTTTATTACTGTAGTGTTTTATCTAGTATGCATGTTAATGTGTATATAGTATGTTGGTTTATGCAGTAGTTGAGTTAAACTAGTTATCATGTAGGTTGTTATTAATTTTTGTGTTGATTAGTTATGATGGCTTATACTTGACTTGGCATGTGCAGGAAAACACTCAATCCTGGGTTGATGCAGGGACGACGCTGTGGCACTAGTGTGTAGGCATGAACAGGCGCTGCAGCGCCAGCTTTAAAGCCAGTTTTTGCAAAATCGCGTTACAACACCTGTGTTGCCTTGGATACCAGTGCTGCAGCGCCATCAACATGTCAAGCCTACTGGAAATACACGCTGCATCGCCACTTCATGCAGGAAACTCGACAATGCAGCGCCATCAGCATGCCAAACCTACTGAAAATATACGATGCAGAGCCATCTTTTTGCCTGTGGCAAGCACTGCATCACCACTTTAAAATCCAGTGTTCAATACTGGCGCTGAAGCGCCAGTTTACAAAGGATTATCAGCGCTGCAGCACCGTTAGCGCGTTTCAGATGCTTAAGAAGGCCTAGGATCAATTTTTCGTGCTCATTTCTTCCCAAACTCTCTACAGAGTTCCCCCCAAGACCTCTAAGCAGCAAAAGCATTATACACACCCGGTTTTGCCATAGCCATCCACATTCAATTTGTGCTTCAACTACATCAAGGGCCAAGGATTCTCACAAATTCGTTAAGTAACTCTGAGGTAATTGGGTACTAGGGTTTTCAAGTTTATCTTTTGAATTGGCATTTTGTTAAAGTTAATACGGGTATTATTTGTGCTTGGGGTTTGATTACTTTGAGTTGGTGCTCGCACTATTTTGAGTATTTCTTTGAGACAGTTGTGCCTTAGCTAGCATCTATGTTATCTCTGAAAACCCTAGTTTACAACTGCGCACACAACGTGTTCGATGAATAACTCCATAGAGAGTGGATTGGCAAGTTGTTTGGCTGTGATAATAGGCTTTAGACAATGTGTTTGGGCTAGTTAGGAGTATTAAGTTTTGGGATTCCATTCCTACTATGGGTGTTTCTAGTGTCTGCAAATTCCTGATATGGCACCAAAGAAGCAAAAGTTGAGTATTGGTTAATTGTCTTCATTCATATCGCACTGGGATCGCACGAGTTTCATTAGCAGGGAGGCGTCTAAAAAGTACCATATTGTTTTGGCTAGCAAGAGCCTAGTGCCCGAGAGAGGCCTCAGGCCTGATGCATGGCTTGATGGGGAGCTGTTTCAAATGATCGCTGATAAGAACTTGACACATTTCACCCGCCAGCCCGTGTCCCCAGTCATCGCCTTAGTGAAAGAGTTATATGCCAATGCCTCGGCCAAGGGGTCTTTGGTACGTGGTGCTAGTAAGGGGAAAGATAGTACTGTTCGACAAGAGGTCAATCAATGATTATTTCCAGATGCCTAGTTATGATAGGGATTACCTAGCTAATGGTGTGCGAAACTATGATGCGAATGACATAGTCAAAAGTTATGTAAACCCGACACCACGTGGAAAATAAATTAATACACGGGTGAGAAATCCAGTTTCGCACACACCGAGCTATCGCACTATGGGAAGGCGTGGTATAGTTTTATCTGCCATAACTTGATGCCAACCAAGCACGTCAGCATTGTGACTAGAGAGAGGGTAGTGTTACTATTTTTTATAGTCACCGACTTGCAAATTGACATGGGATACCTTATTTAGGAGTCTATCCTTAAGGCTCTACGAGGAAGCACTTCGGGCGGTCTACCACATCCTTCGGTCATTACATTACTGTGCCAGATAGCTGCGGTACCCATGGCCACGGACGAGATACTCCTACTTCCTATGGAAATTATAGATCACACCACTATTACCCGATACTGAGTTTGGGAGGGTGCAGTTCTCATCCGCACGGTGAGGGTTTCCTACCTTTTTCTCAGCCCCCGCCTCATTCTTTAGAGGCTGGCACATTTTCACAGCCTATAGAGCTAGGTACTTCAGCTTCTGATCAATTGGCAAAGATATTTGTTTCCATGAACCTCGTGTACCAGAAGGTGGATCGGCAGGGTAGGAGGATCGATGCAGTGGCTCAAAGCCAGGATCTCTTCACGCAATATCACGCGGAGTTTGCCAATACAATAAAGAGTATCTATATTTCATTTGGTGGCGACGAAGCAGATTCGATGTCGTTCCAGTTCTCTATGCCTCCAGTATGCCCTCCATATCCTCCACCATTGCCAACCGCAAAAGTAGAAGAGGATGATGATGATGCCGAGTGACCAGACCTCAGGGAAGCCCTCTCGTATTGATTTATATATACTTAATAATGAGGGCATTGCTCATCCTAATTATAGGGGTGTTTAATCAGTTTTCTTCTGTCTATTGCCATCATAGTATTTTGTTTATATTTTATCAGTATTTGGGGATTTATGTTTGTAGAGAAGTCATATATGAACTGTTGATGTCATCTTTTGGGCTGTTAAATCCTCAAACTTATGTTTACTATTTTATTATGTTTTATTGCATAAACATCCTTTAGTATTAGCATGTTTTGTTTATTTCCATCTTTTGGGATTTGCACATATTGGTATACGTGATGCCATATTATGGCTTTACCCTATTTTGAGCTAGTATTATTGCAAGGGTTTACTCGATCTTTGATCTTATCATGTTATGGTTTTTGTTTAACCCTGTCGCCCTTTCTTTAACTGTTAATATGTTGGGCATGAGTTTTATAGATTATAAATTTTTGATTGTGGCTAATGATAAGCGCCAGGTGATTATGACTATTTCATAGAGTTTGTGTCAAGCATGTATGGATGAAAGGTTAGTTCAGTTGATAAGTTGAGACTGTTATTGATCTGTCCTTCTTCGCAAGCACCGGCCAACTATTATAACTAGTTATATTTCTAATATAGTTTGTGTGGTTATTATTTCTAAAATATGTTCACTCTATTGAACTTACGTGATTACAAGGTAATAATAGACTTAGACACTTATATAGTTTCGGATCTTGGATTCTGGCATGTTTTCATTTTAAAAAAAATTAAATAATAATATTAATATTAATCAGAACCTTATTTGACTCTGTTTGATTACGTAGCTAGCCTTTGTTGCTCAAGTTATTAGATTCATAGGGGTGTTCTACACCTAGTGCCCTAAAGCCATCTAGCTTGGGAGTCATTAATCAAAAGATCATTAATGGATAACTCTGAATAGCCTAAGGTAATTAAGCATTGCACAGTCATCCTAAAGGTTTCGATTGTTAAATGTATGGAATAAAAGTCTAATTTGGCTTAAGTTGATTACGTGGCCTTTGTTGCTCGAGTTATTAGATTCATAGGGGTGTTCTACACCTAGTGCCCTAAAGCCTTCTGGCTTGGGAATCATTGATCAAAAGCTCATTAATGGGTAGCTCTGAATAGCCTAAGGTAATTAAGCATTGTCCAAGTCAGATTTTAATGTCTTCATGCTAGTGCCTAGTGATCCTTCCTTGCCTCTGCGTCTTGTTCTTAATGCTTGTTGAGTGCTTAAGTTAATGAGTTAACATATTGGTTATTACAATCGATTGTGTGAGCTTTTTTGAGCTATGATTAGTTCGGATGGTTGGTCTTTACACACACAAATAGAATGGATCAAATACAGTCTTATGTTAGAAAATTGATATTGAACCCTTATTTATATATGTGTTTGTCATGTTCTTTGAGAGTGGCTATAATTGAGCTTAGAAGCCATGATGCTAGTATATAGTATTAGACTTAATTCGCGTCATACATTATTGTGGATGTGTTTGTTTAGATAGTTTGCTTGAGAAAAAATAAAGACTTAAGTTTGGGGGTATTTGATAAGTGAGATTTATACCCGCGAATCGGATCCTATATTGCTTAAGAATTGGCTTTTTCTTCGTAATTTATATAGCTTTTGTATTATTTTGTTATTATTTTGCTTAATCTATGTGTTGCAGGGCTTATTAGGTTATTTCACGCTTTATAGGGGCAAAAAGGTCAAATTTCCAATACCGGTGCTGCAGTGCCCATGCCAGGCTTAAAACTAGCGCTACAACGCCGCTTCCTAGAAAACAGTGACGTCATCACAAAGACCTGCAGCACCTAATTCCTTTCTGGTGTGCGCTTGCCATTTCACTTCATCGATACATTGTGTTGATTTCGGTGACTGCATTGCTGTTCCAAGGCTAGAACTTGGCTGAGAGCTACCTCAAATGCGAGAAGGTAAATTAGGTCTCAATGACCTAAAAAGCTAAGGAAACATCATTATCATTATTAAGCAGCCTCCATCATCAGTGGAAGAGAGTTTAGGAGTAGTTCTTTAAGCTTTTTAGCTTAGAAGAGAAAGAAGTTGGTCTTCAAGAAAGAAAAGCTCATTGCATCCTTCATAGCTCGGACTTTACATGAAGAAGAAAAGAGTTGAAGCCAAAAAACTTCCCAAAAGTAGTTTTCTTTATCCAAATCTTTCATTCATTTGTGTATTTTTGAGCATGTTAAACACTTTGAAAATGTTTATTAGTCCCATAGTTATGAACTAATTACATTTCTAGGATTGCAATGTAACCTAATGTTTAGCTTAATTAACTTTCTCTCTTATTTATTATAATTAATCATTTTGGAATGGGTTGTTGTATTTCTTGCTTATTTATTGATTGCTTGACAAAGGAATTGATATAGCTATTAATGGATATTAAAAAATGGATGTTAATATCTAACCCTAAAATACAAGAACACTTATTATGACCATTCATATGGGAATGAGAGCATATATTGCATAATAGGATAGACATATCTTTATTTACCTTGTGTAACCATTGAGATTAAGCTTAATGACCCTAGTTTAGCTATTTTCACCATAGAAATATTGTGATTCATCTAGCTAAGGGATGTGCATTTGACTGTCGAAAGAGGCTTATGCGTACTTATTGTTCTCGGTTGGCCATTCCTATGATTTGTTAGTAAGGTGGAGAGTTAGGAGATTAAGTGACACATTAGGGGAGTTATAGTCCTAGCTTGACTTACTTGTGCAACTCAATCTCTTATTTTTACTATTTTTAAGCATATAGTTTTTAATATACCTTCTTTAATCACTTTTTTAGATAAGACCGTATTATTCCAATTTTAGTATTTAACTAGCTTTAAAACTTTGTCCTCGTTGGTACGACACTCTACTTTTCATTATATTACTTGTTGACCGCGTATACTTGCGCGTGTTTTATTGATCATGAAAACGACGAATAGCTACTTTGCTGTACTTTCCTACCGTATTGCCACCATTCTTGCCTTAGCTAACATATAGTAACCATGTACACAAACACATAACAAAACACATAAAACAATACAAAAATAAACGGAATAAACACTATTTAACTCTGAATAAACATCTTATTCGTAGATATGAAACTCACTCATCATGCTACTGAATGGCCACCTAGTCATGCCTATGTGCATGTCGATAGTAAATTTTACAAAGGAGACTCTGGCAAAAAAAATTCATGAGCCTAAGATTTTAATGAGCATTCAAATTTAACTCTACTGTGGATGTATGTTAACACAATGCATGCTATAAGATTTAAACTAGATAGAAAGTAATGATTTAACTTCAATAAGCTTTAAGTTTGAAACTTACCTCACCCTTTATGAGGTGATTTAGAGACTTTGTTCAGATTATGGATCCAGACCAGCCGAGTAGCTCTCGTAGGGCCTTCGCAGGTGCGAGGAGGAGAGCTTCTGATGTTCTTCAACCTCGTCTAGCCCGACAACCTCGTCGGTTGACTGAGTTAGTGATTCGTCCTCTCCAGATTGATAGGCCATATGCTGTAGATAAAGAGGATGATGTTCCTATTATGGATCCTTCTCCTTCTCCTTCCATCTATAACCGGGAGCTTAAAACTATTAATGTGATGATTCCATATATTTTGGATGATTTGAGTCGTCATCCCTCAATCTACCTTCATGCGAATGAGGTAATAGTCGTGTCCATCTCTACCTTTCTTTTTTTCCCACTTTTGGGGTAAGGGTTTTGATCTTGATTTGTAATTTGATGCAGGTTCCTGGCTTTACTTAGCCCAAGGGGAATTGGTTTAGCATTCACTCCTTGTACTAGACACTCCATCTAGAGTACCAGGAGATCGTCCACTCATGGGGCTTTTAGGCTCTTTTTTTTCTCCCGTCACGCCTCACAGGGTTATCTCGAGGGCTTTGTCGAATTTGGTTACACGACTCGGTTTCCATTTGCTAGATTACGAGGTGATGATGACACCGATGGACTGGCGGTTCATCACTGCGTTAGAGTTTACAGGGGCGCCAGTGCTTTTGGTAGCTGACATTTCACCGGCTACCATCCAATCCGTTTTGGGAGTTCCTGCCACTGCCCTCAAGGGTCGGATCGTCTGATCTGGGCCCTTGAGTATGCATTCCATGAATGGGGCTTTGATTGAGCCTATACTCGATGATTAGAGGGTTAGAGATCACATTCTTTGGTGGTTGTTCTTGATCATCCTCAGGGGTTGTTTCTTAGCAGATAATTCCTCAACGATATCTTTTGCTTTAGTCAGCACCATACATGATGTGGATCGCATCAGAGACTTTGATTGGGGATCATACACCTTTACCTATTTCCTTAGAGGGATGTGCCTAGACTCAAAGGGCGTGGTAAGGCTTGGCTAGGCTTTTTCCCAGTTTTTGGTGAGTATTTTTCTTTATCTCTCAATTTTCATTTACTCTGGTTGTCAGTCTTTATGACTAATGATATTTGGTCTTTACATTTTCAGTTTTGGGCCTATAATAGGCTTCCTTGTCTTCGCCTCATTACTACATTAGGTCTGGAGATTTATCCACGGGGATGGCGATGGCATCACTCCACTCTTACAGAGGTTCCCATAGCAGAGGGGTTTACCTATTCTCTGTTGCAGTTGAAGTTGTTGACAACCGATGTCATCACATGGCTTCCCTACTCCGAGGACCACTTGACAGTAGGCTTTAAGGGTGGCTTTCCAACTAGGGCAGAATAGTTATTATCCACTCGTCGGATTCCTCTCTTCAGTGATGGAGGCTGGGAGCTCTACTTGGAAAAGCGTGTTATCAAGAGAATCACAAGGGAGATTCGTATTCCATTCTTGTAAGACCCCAACTTTTATGAATAAAGAATAATTTTCTCGAATTATATTTTTGAATATTATGGTATTGATTTGATATAATGTTATAGTTGTTGGTAATATTTATAAATTTTGCAAAGTACGCAAGTTGTTATATAATATTCGATTGGTTGGGGAATATTCGTTTTAATGAGGAATATTCATATAACCAAGACAATCATTAAGTGGACCCCTTAACGGAATTATTGTCGGATTGAGAAAAGCGACAAAAATACTTTATGAAAATAACGGCGGAGGTGTTACCGTTAAAAGCTGTTGAACTACCCAGTAGTAAAAAATAAAGATGTCGCGTAATTGCACGATAGCTTTACGGTATTGATTATTGATGCTTACATGAGAAGTCACTCGGTTATACTCAATTATTGCTACTGATGAATTGCTACATCATATCTCTCATATTATTGATTCAATTATTGTTCAAAGATATCATCGCATTATATAATATATTATTAAATCAATAATTGAGGCGGCAAAGTTATTCATATTATTATTTGCAATATTGACAATGTCTAAAAGTTACATCGAGGAGAGGTTTGGTCACCTAATTGCGGCAAAAAGGAGAAATCCTTATCTGAAAGCCCCTCTTTCCCGGAATGACACAGTTGTTAAATATTGTAAATTATAATATTAATGATGAATAAGTTCGTGTTGATTAAAGATGAATTTTATAGTTCTATTGTGTTGGACTTATTTGTGTTAGTATAATTGATGTCTGGAGGATATATTATTCAATTGGGTATTCGAGACATTTTTCGTGTCAGAGTACTATTCACGAGTTACTATTCATGAGTTACTATTCACGAGTTACTATTCACGAGTTACTATTCATGAGTTACTATTCACGAGTTACTATTCACGAGTTACTATTCATGGGGTACTATTCACCCGTAAGATATATTTATTTTCGGTCCAAATCATTTTTGGGTATAATATTATTCCATGAGGAGATGTGCTAATTTTTCATACCGTTGGTTGAAGATATAATAGTAAATCAATATGGAGCGCTGGTGGAAGTTATAATAGTAAATTAATATGGATCGTTGGTTTAAAGTTTTAATAGTAAATCAGTATGGACTGTTGTTTTAAGTTTTAATAGTAAACCAATCAGGATCGTCCGTATAAAAGTAAATCAATTTGGACCATTCATGGATTAGTTACTATGCAATCCATTCTTCGATAAATAGAAGCTCATTCTTTCATTATTTCTTACGAATTCACTGAAACTCTAGAGAGAGAATTATAAGAGAACCTATAGAAAAGTATCTACATTACTTCCCTACTCTTATATTGGTTTCTTTTTGAGTAAGGATGTTATTTGTTGTACTCATGAAGAGAACTTTGTTATTCCATTATCTATTATTCTGTTGGAATAACTCGTATACTGCTACCCTATACATGGTGACATTCTTCTAATATTTAGTTCTTTATTATTCTCGCCGGAATATCACATGCATGCGTTCTGTGGGACCTAGTTCCATTATTTATTATTTTGTTGGAATATCACATGCATGCGTTTCACGTGGGACCGGTTCCATTATTTCTTATTCAGCCGGAATATCCTATTCATGCGTTCTGTGGGACTTGGTTCCATTATTTATTATTCGCATGGAATATCCCATTATGTGGGTTTCTGTGGGACTGGTTCCATCCTTTATTATTCTGTTGGAATAACCTGCATGTGCTGTCTATCGCATGCATGGTGTGACGCCCCCAAAATTAGGTATACATCACCCATCTTGGGTCGCCAGATACATGGTATAGAATTCAAATACAACTTACTAATACAACTATCGTGTACAAAACGACAAAACATAAACTGTGAGTTTGAATACAAATATTGTCTACTAGAGATTAAACAAACTCAAAAGGAGTCCTCATTACAATTATTATCACACTATTTCACATAATAGTGAGGACTACTAATGCTATCATCTGGACCATCACTCCATTCCCCGACTCGTCCCAGCTATATTCTCATTTCCTGAAGAGAATAGTGAAGGAAAGGGTGAGCTCAACTATCCCAGTAAGAAATATTATGACTAAGATAATGCAGAATAAATTATCATTAGTCTCCAACAATGTTAAACTGATAAAATATAATAGACATCAAGTTTAACTGCAGCGGAACAAGCAATCCATTAAAAGAGTCAAGTAGAAAATAAAATCTACTATCTTTTATGATTAAAAAGGTTTTTCATCACTGTTATCGCTGAGACTCAGCTTAATAAATATTCCACATCATCGAATCACCCCTGCACTACGGCCAAGGATATTCTTTAGTATCACGACCACAATTATCCATGCACTACGGGCCAAGAATATTTGTGTATTCATTAATGGTCATGATCATGTCAACAACTGTCGATCAATGCACTACGGGCCAATGAGGACTTTTACCACATCATTTGTAACATTACGGTCATGATTATACCGAATAATCCCTGGTCATAATCATACCAAGTCCATCTATGCACTACAGGCCACAGATGACTTTCAACATAATATAAACATGAGGATGATGACAATGATATAAGAATTCAATAAAACAAGTTCAAGAATTAATTTGTCCAAGAACTACTAATGTCCAAATTGTCAACATGATACTGCTTTGTAGTGTAAAATTAAAGAATGATCAGAAGAATATTTCCACGAAAAGATATTGGATCAAGCGCAAATATCAAGGATTTTCACTATGCATGCAGTACTTCGTATAGACAGGTTATTCCAACAAAATACTAAATAATGGAACCAGGTCAGGCGAAATTCGCACCGACAGGATGTTCCAATAGAATAATAAAGAATGGAATAATAACAAAAATCACCATGCATGCGGTACTTCGCATTGACAGGTTATTCCAACAGAATACTAATAAGGACGGAATCAGGTCCGGCGTAAAACGCACAGACAGGATATTCTAACAGAATAATAATAAAGACGGAACCAAGTCCGGCGTGAAAACGCATGATGCAGGATATTCCAATGAGAATAATAAAGACGGAATCAGTCCGGCGTAAAAGCGTCTGATGCAGGATATTCCAACAGAATAGTAAAGACGGAATAATAGAAGAATGTCACCAAGTATAGGGTAGATCGCGTATACAGGTTATTCCAACAGAATAATAAGCAATGGAATAACAACAGTTCTCTTTATGAATAAGAAAGAATAACACCCCTGACCGTAAAAGAACTGAATATAAGAGTAGTTAAGTAGCATAAATCTTTTCTTCTATCTCTCTATAATTTTCTCTCTCTAGAGTTTTAGTGAATACGTAAGAAAATAATGAAGGAATGAGCTTTTATTTATAGAAAAATGGACTGCATAGTAACTAACTCATGAACGGTGCAAATTGATTTACTTTAATCTGACGGTCCATATTTAAAGTAAAATCTTTTAAATAAAATATAATATATATATATATATATATATATATATCAGCACATGGTGCTTTGAAAAACCACTCCCTCCGTGAATAATTTTGTAGGATTTCTTCATCCTATTTTGTCAACATCCACTCTCCACTAACAACTAACATATATATATATATATATATATATATATATATATATATATATATATATATTATTTACATATCACACATTATTTATTTTTTTAAAAGAAAAGGGTGTTGAGGGTCCAAAATAAGCAAAAGCGAGTGACTTCTCACGTAAGCATCAATAATCAATATAGGTGTTACTATTCAACCACGCGTATTCTCGTACTTTTAACACCGTGTTTCAACAGATTAACGATAAAACTTCCGTCGTTATTTTCATATAAAGTATTTTGTCATTTTCTCAATCCGACAATAATTCCATTGTGGGGTCCACCAATGATTGTGCCATTTATCTGAATATTCCTGTTAAAATGAATATTCCCCACCAATCGAATATTATATAACAACTTGCGTACTTTGCAAAATTTATAAATATTACCCACAAATATAACATTATATCAATTTCACTCCATAATATTCAAAAATAATATTTATAGAAAATTCATCTTTATTCAAAAAGTTGGGGTTTTACTCATGGTGATTTCTTTTGTTATTCCATTCTTTATTATACTCAGTTGGTTAAAACTTTGACTTCTATACCCATGAAATTAGTGGAATATCTTTGATATTTGCGCTTCATCCAGTATCTTTTCATGGAAATATTCTTCTGAGCATTCTTAAATTTTACTCTACAAAGCAGTATCATATTGACAATTTGGACGTTATCAGTTCCTAGATAAATTAATTCTTGAACTTGTTTTATTGAATTCTTATATCGTTGTCATCATCCTCATGTTTATATTTTGTTGAAAGTCATATGTGGCCTGTAGTGCATAGATGGACTTGGTATGATTATGACCAGGGATTATTCGGTGTAATCATGACCGTAATATTATAAATGATGTAATAAAAGTCCTTATTGGCCTGTAGTGCATTGATGGATAGTTGTTGGCATGATCATGAACATTAATGAATACACAAATATTCTTGGCCCGTAATGCATGGATAATTGTGGTTGTGATACTAAAGAATATCCTTGGCCATAGTGCAGGGGTGATTCGATGATGTGGATTATTTATTAAGCTGAGTCCCAGCGATAAAAGTGATGAAAAACCTTTTAAATCATAAAAGATAGTAGATTTCATTCTCTACTTGACACTTTTAATGGATTGCTTGTTCCGCTGCAGTTAAACTTGATATTTATTATATTTTATCAGTTTAACATTGTTGAAGGCTAACGATAAATTATTCTGCATTATCTTAGTTAAAATATTGAACAGAGTTATGGTCCTAGATGGTGCATTAGTAGTCCTCACTATTCTGTGAAATAGTGTGATAATAATTGTAATGAGGACTCCTTTTGAGTTTGTATAATCTCTAGTAGACAATATTTGTATTCAAACTCACAGTTTATGTTTTGTCGTATTGTACCTACACGGTTGTATTATTAAGTTGTATTTGAATTACGTACCATGTATCTGGCGACACAAGATGGGTGATGTATACCTAATTTTGGGGCGCCACGGTTGGTATCAAAGCTTAGGGATATGATCCACAGCCAGGATGTGAGAATAGAACTAGGAGGGGAGAGACGGGGAATTCCTTCGCTAGTATGACCTACCAAATGATGAATGATTGAATGTTCAAAGGCTTTATACAATTCATGCAACAACAGGAGAGAGCGGCTCTCGTCCAAAAATATAGGTGGAAACACTTGGAAACTCTAGGGCGATTCTGCTAAGCGATTCAAGGAGTTGGGACCCTTTGGAGTTTATTGGAGAGCCAAAACCACTAAAGGCGAAGCATGGATAAAGCGAGATCACCAAGATATTTGATGTCTTGGGATGCTCCGATGAGCAAAAGGTTCCCTTTTCCGCCTTTATGTTGCGAGGAGAGGCAGATTACTAGTGGGAATCGGTAAAACGTACTCAACCTGCCGCACTGAAGATATCTTGGGAGAAGTTCCAAGAATTATTTAACGACAAGTACTTTCCCGAAAGTATTCGTCACATAAAAGAGGTGGAGTTTATCAAGCTGGAGAAAAATAATATGACTGTGTCGCAGTATAAGGCTAAATTTGCAGAGTTGTCCCAGTTTGCATCCCATTTGGTGGATAATGAGGAGCGAATGACGCGAATGTTTTTGTGAGGTTTGAAACCTGAGATATGTCAACATCTTATTTCTCATAAACTGTGTTTGTATTTAGATGTTGTAAATAGGGCTCAGTTAATGGAGCGCGATAACGAGTCAACGCAACCAAAGGAGAGCAGTCATCGAAGCGGTGACAACACACGTGGAGGGAATCAACAGGCCAGAATTGGTAACCACTTCGGTGGTAATCAGGGCCAAAACAATAAGAATGGACATTTCAAGAAGAGGAGATTCAATAATGATGGAAGGACGTCAGCACCAACACCCGTTGTTAAGGAAGGAGAACGACCACCTATCATATTCTTCAAATGCGGAGGGGAGGGACACATCGGCCCAAACTGCGCGATGCCATCCAAAGCATGTTATAATTGTGGAAGAGAAGGTCACTTAGCCTGATTTTGTCATTCACCGAAGACAAGTTTAGCTAGGATGGAGGCACCAAAGGCCGTCCCAAAAAAGTCAAAGCCGGTGTAGTGAGGGAGGCGTTTGTTGTGACCTCCGTAAAGCAAGGAACTGGATGAGGTCATCACGGATAAGCTTATCATAAACTCTAGCGAAGTTTATACTTTATTTGATACCGGTTCTACCCATTCTTTTATTTCTCCTACTTGCGCTCAACGATTAAATTTAACTCCGTAGAAATTAGACTTTGACTTATCTGTGGAAACTCCGTTGGGAGAAACCTTCATTACATCCACTGTTTATAAGTCTTGTTTGGTTCAAATCGATAACCGCACATTACCTATCGATCTTATTTCTTTAAAAATACTTGCGTTTGACGTAATTCTAGGGATTAATTGGTTAAATACTCATCATGCAAAAATTGATTATTTTCGTAAGGTTGTTAGTTTTCATATTCCTAATCAACCTATTATGCGAATTCAAGCGACCAAACCATTAAAATCAATCACGGTCATTTCAAGCCATAAAGCTATTCGTTTATTAAAAAATGGATGTCAAGCTTTCTTAGCTTATGTCACAGATTTAAACAAAAATACATCAGTTTTGAACGATATTTCTATTGTTAATAAATTTTCTGACGTATTCCCTGAAGAACTTCTTTGCCTACCCCCAGAGCGTGAAATTGAATTTTGTATCGACCTTGAACCTGGTACAAAACCCATTTCCAAAGCCCCATATCGAATGGCTCCTATTGAACATCAGGAGTTAAAGCCCAATTGTAGGAATTGTTAGACATTGGTTTCATTCGTCCTAGTACGTCTCCTTGGGGTGCTCCTGTTCTATTCGTGAAGAAGAAAGATGGGAGTATACGACTTTGTATTGATTATCGAGAGTTGAATCATGTCACCATCAAAAATAGGTACCCATTGCCATGTATTGATGACCTGTTTGACTAGTTACAAGGAGCCAAATTCTTTTCAAAGATTGATCTTCATTCCGGATATCACCAATTGAAGATTAGAACCGATTACATTCCAAAGACGGCTTTCAGAACTTGGTACGGGCATTATGAATTCCTAGTCATGTCCTTTGGATTGACTAATGCTCCTGCTGCCTTCATGGATATGATGAACTGAGTATTCAAGGAATATTTGGATCACTTTGTGGTCGTCTTTATTGATGACATCCTTATTTATTCCAAAAGTCGTGAAGATCATGAGCAACACTTGAGACTGACACTCCAAAAGCTTCGTGAATTCAAGCTTTATTCCCTGTTGAAGAAATGCGAGTTCTGGCTTGAGGAAGTAGCATTCCTTGGGCACGTAGTATCAAGTCATGGAATATCTATTGACCCGGCAAAGATTGAAGCTATTCAAAATTTGGGAGCAACCTAAATCGATGATCAAGTCGTAGCTTTCTCGGTTTATTTGGTTATTATCGGAGATTCGTGGAAGGATTTGCTCGAATCGCTACTCCATTAACTCAGCTGACTTAGAAAGATACAAAGTTCTGTTGGAGCGAAGAATGTGAGAAGAGTTTTCAAGAACTCAGAGGAGACTCATTTCAAAGACTGCTCGACAATACCATCCGGCTCGGAGGATTTGTCATCTCTGGTGATGCTTGAAGCAAAGGGTTGGGATGTGTTCTCATGCAACATGGGAAAGTCATAGCCTATGCCTCAAGATAACTCAAAGAATATGAGATGAATTATCCTACTCATGATCTAGAGTTAGCAGCTGTTGTCTTCGCACTTAAAATTTGGGGGCATTACTTGTATGGGGAGAAAGTGGAGATCTTTACGGATCATAAAAGCCTCAAATATTTCTTCACTCAAAAGGAACTCAACATGCGACAACGACGTTGGCTTGAACTGTTGAAAGATTATGATCATACCATCCTGGAAAAGTGAACGTGGTAGCTGACGCATTGAGTAGAAGATCATATGCAAGTAGGAGTGCGATATTGTCAACGCAAAGGCCCATTTTGTGTGACTTGCAAAGGATGGAGATAGAGTTAAAAACTCCAGGGACCCATGTGATGATGGCAAATATACGAGTAGAAGCCGACTTTAATTGATAAAGTTAAAGTCATTCAAGCTACTGTGAACGGAGTACGATGCGTAAGAGGAAGAAAGTGCTAGAAGGTACTATGCCGGAAGCAAGAATCGATGAAGAAGGAATATTTTGAGTCAACTCCAGACTTTATGTTCCTAACGACCCTGATTTAAAGTATAAAATCATGATGGAGACACACAACATAATCGTTTTCAATCCATCACAGGAGTACCAAAATGTATCATGATCTTGACATACATTTTGGTGGAGCAATATGAAGAGAGAGATAAGCGGAGTTTATCTCAAGGTGTTTAACTTTGTCAATAAGTCAATGCGAGCATCAAGTACCAAAAGGTCCATTGCAACCACTTGAAATTCGGAATGGAAGTAGGAGCACATTACCATGGATTTCAATTCTTGGTCTTCCCAAGGTTTCTCAAGGCATAGATGCGATTTGGGTCATTGTTGATAGATTGACCAAGTCAATCATCATTTTACCGATCTGAAAAACTTACACACTTGAACATCTTGCTCGTATGTATATAAGCGAGATTGTAAGGCGCATGGTATGCCAAGTATCCATAGTTTCGATCTAGACCCAAGATTCACTTCACGATTTTGAGTTAGTTTGCAAAAGCTATGGGCGCAGACTTACGATTTAGCTCGGCATATCATCCTCAGACGGACGGACAGTCGGAGAGGACTATTCAAACTCTTGAAGATCTATTAAGACTATGTGTCCTTGACTTCAAGGGAAGTTGGGAAAATTCTTACCATTGGTGGAGTTTTCCTACAATAACAGTTATCAAGAAAGTATTGGCATGGCTCCATTTAAGGCGTTGTATGGAAGAAAGTGTCGTTCTCCAGTATGCTGGGATGAGGTGGGTGAAGCAACATTGTTGAGACCGGAGTTGGTACGTATTACTACAGAAAAGATTCAAACGATCTGACAACGTATAAAAACTTCACAAGATCGACAAAAGAGTTATGTTGATCTTCATCGAAAGGACGTATAATTCAATATTGGAGATCATGTGTTGTTACGTGTTGCTCCATGGAAAGGAATTACGAGATTTGGAAAGAGAGGAAAGCTCAATCCTCGTTTCATTGGCCCATTATTAATTCTTGAGCGAGTGGGAACTATGGCCTATAGACTCGCCTTACCGCCAAATATGTCTCGTGTTCATAACGTTTTTCACATATCCATGTTACGTAAATATGTGAAAGACCCGAACCACATTATTGAGTTAGAACCAGACGAGATAGAGTAAGATTTAACATATGAAGAGTTACCTGTTAAAATCTTGGATAAGAAGGATCATGTTCTACGCTCCAAGGTTATACCTCAAGTCAAAGTTTTGTGGAGAAACCACGATGTGGAGGAAATGATTTGGGAGTTAGAATCTAAGATGAAGTCAAGGTATCCTCATCTCTTCGACATACCAGGTATGTACCCTAATTTCGAGAATAAAATTTCATAAGAAGGGGAGGTTGTAAGACCCCAACTTTTATGAATAAACAATAATTTTCTCGAATTATATTTTTGAATACTATGGTATTGCTTTGATATAATGTTTATAGTTGTGGGTAATATTTATAAATTTTGCAAAGTACGCAAGTTGTTATATAATATTCGATTGGTCGGGGAATATTCATTTTAACTGGGAATATTCGTACAACGGCACAATCATTGGTGGACCCCACAATGGAATTATTGTCGGATTGAGAAAATGACAAAAATACTTTATGAAAATAACAGCGGAGGTGTTACCGTTAAAACTGTTGAACTACCCAGTAGTAAAAGTGCAGTAATACGCGTAGTTGCACAGTAACACACGGTATTGATTATTGATGCTTACGTGATAAGTCACTCAATAATACTCAATTATTTCTATAGTAATTGCTGCATCATATCTCTCATATTATTGATTCAATTATTGTTACAGTATCATCTGCATTATATAATATATTATTAAATCAATAATTAAGACGACAAAGTTATTCATATTATTATTTGCAATATTGACAATGTCTAGAAGTTACATCAAGGAGAGGTTTGGTCACCTAATTGCGGCGCGCCTAATAAGGAGAAATCCTTATCGAAAGCCCCCTCATTCACAGGAACGACATGGTTGTTAAATATTGTGAATTATAATATTAATGATGAATAAGTTCGTGTTGATTAAAGATGAATTTCATAGTTCCATTGTGTTGGACTTATTTGTGTTAGTATAATTGATGTCTGGAGGATATATTATTCAATTGGGTATTCGGGACATTTTTCATGTCGGAGTACTATTCACGAGTTACTATTCACGAGTTACTATTTATGAGTTACTATTCATGAGTTACTATTCACGAGTTACTATTCACGAATTACTATTCATGGGGTACTATTCACCCGTAAGATATATTTATTTTCTGTCCAATTCATTTTTGGGTACAATATTATTCCATGAGGAGATGTGCTAATTTTTCAGACCGTTGGTTGAAGATATAATAATAAATCAATATGGACCGCTGGTGGAAGTTATAAAAGTAAATCAATATGGATCGCTAGTTTAAAGTTTTAATAGTAAATTATTATGGCCCGTTGTTTTAAGTTTTAATAGTAAACCAATCTGGATTTTCCGTATAAAAGTAAATCAATCTGGACCGTTCATGGATTAGTTACTATACAATCCATTCTTCTATAAATAGAAGCTCATTCCTTCATTATTTCTTACGAATTCACTGAAACTCTAGAGAGAGAATTATAAGAGAACCTATAGAAAAGTATTACGCTACTTCCCTACTCTTATATTAGGTTTCTTTTATGGTAAGGGATGTTATTTGTTGTACTTTCATGAAGAGACCTTACGTTATTTCTTTATTTATTATTCATTGGAATAACTTTTGTATCACGCTGGCTACCTATACATGGTGACATTCTTCTAATATTACATTCTTTATTATTCTATTGAAATATCATGTATACATGCGTTTTGGGACCTGGTTCCATTATTTGTGGGACACGGTAGGAAATATTATGACTAAGATAATGCATAATATATTATCGTTAGCCTTCAACAATGTTAAAGCGATAAAATATAATAAATATCAAGTTTAAGCATAATGAACAAGCAATCCATTAAAAGAGTCAAGTAGAGAATGAAATCTACTATCTTTTATGATTTAAAAGGTTTTTCATCACTTTTATCGGTGGGACTCAGCTTAATAAATAATCCACATCATCGAATCACCCTGACTACTACCAAGGATATTTTTTTAGTATCACGACCACAATTACCCATACACTTCTGGCCAAGAATATTTGTGTATTCAATAATGGTCATGATCATGCCAACAACTGTCCATCAATACTCTATGGGCCAATGAGGACTTTTTCCACATCATTTGTAACATTACGGTCATGATTACACCGAATAATCCATGGTCATAATCATACCAAGTCCATCTATGCACTATAGGCCACAGATGACTTTCAACAAAATATAAACATGAGGATGATGACAATGATATAAGAATTCAATAAACCAAGTTCAAGAATTAATTTATCCAGGAACTAATAACGTCCAAATTGTCAACATGATACTGCTTTGTAGAGTAAAATTCAAGAATGCTCAGAAGAATATTTCCATGAAAAGATACTGGATGAAGCGCAAATATCAAGGATATTCCACTAATTTCATGGAGTATAGAAGTCAAAACTTTAAACAACTGAGTATAATAAGGAATGGAATAATAAAAGAAATCACCATGTATGCGGTACTTCGCATAGACAAGTTATTCCAACAGAATACTAAATAACAGAACCAAGTCAGGCAAAATTCGCACCGACAGGATGTTCCAACAGAATAATAAAGAATGAAATAACAACAGAAATCACCATGCATGCGGTACTTCGCATAGACAGGTTATTCCAACAGAATACTAATAAGGACGGAATCAGGTCCGGCGTAAAACGCACAGACAGGATATTCCAACAGAATAATAATAAAGACGGAACCAGGTCCGGCGTAAAATGCACAAACATGATATTCCAACAGAATAATAAAGGCGGAATCGGTCCGCGTAAAACGCATGCACGAGGATATTCCAACAGAATAATAAAGACGGAATAATAAAAAAATGTCACCAAGTATAGGGTAGCCTGCGTATACAGGTTATTCCAACAGAATTATAAAGAATGAAATAATAGAAGTTCTCTTCATGAATACAAAAGAAATAATACTCCCTACAAGTACAACAAATAATATTCCCTACCTTAGAAAAACAGGATACTGGAATAGTGAGGTAGCAAGCTTCTCTTCTTCTTTCTATAATTTCTTTCTATAATAATCGCTGAAGGAAGAATGAACTTCTATTTATAGAAAAATATTGTTTCGATAATTTCACATTTTGGGGCTCAAAAAATTACAGTACAATACCTCCACCTTTTCCTTTATTTTTAATTTAGTCATGGAAGTATTATTAAACTTGCACCACCTCCCCTAATAGTAAATAATGTGATTCAATAGTAAATTATGTGAATCAATAGTTCTAGACATGTAAATGCGAATTACAGTATAGTACCTCCATCTATA
The DNA here is from genome assembly GCA_020205605.1 of Panax ginseng. Taxonomy (NCBI): domain Eukaryota; kingdom Viridiplantae; phylum Streptophyta; class Magnoliopsida; order Apiales; family Araliaceae; genus Panax; species Panax ginseng. The sequence goes on along the minus strand of CM035127.1, from coordinate 36,708,283 downwards.
CCTCCATTTTTAACTTAGTCATGCAAGTATTATCAATCTTGCACCAACTCCCCTAATAGTAACAAGAATGTGAAACAATAGTATACACATGTGAACAAATAGTTATAATAATGTGAAATAATAGTAATCAATTGCTTATTTATCCGGTTAAATACCCGATTGGTCAATATAACCTCCAGACATCAATTATTATCGAAATAATTATCGATTTTCACTAACACAAATAATTCCAACACAATGAAACCATTTTATCAAAATATAAAATTTGAAATTTTGAAGTTTGACTTTTCAGAAAAAAGTCAGCTGTTGACTTTTTGACCAAATAGTGAATTCGGAAAATTTTGTGTTTATAGACTATTTTACTAATTTCATCGTTAGGACTCAAATATCACGTCCGTCTCCAAGTTCAACTCTGAACATAACTTCAATTTTAATAACATTCATCATTAATATTATAACTCACAATATTTATCAACTAGGTCGTTTCCAGGAAAGAGGGGGCTTTCTAATACGGATTTCTCCCTATTGGCGCGCAATTAGGTGACCAAACCTCTCCTTGACAGAATTTCTAGACATTGTAAATATTTCAATTTAATAATATGAATAACTTTGTCGTCTCAATTATTGATTTAATAAAATAACATATTAAGCAGATGATACTATAACAATAATCGAATCAATAATATGAGAGATATGATGCAGCAATTACTGTAGCAATATTTGAGTATAACTGAGTGACTTCTCACGTAAGCATCAATAATCAATACTGTATGCTACTATGCAACCACGCGTATTACTGTACTTTTACTACCGGGTAGTTCAACAGTTAACGGTAAAACTTTCGCCGTTATTTTCATAAAGTATTTTTGTTGTTTTCATAATTCGACAATAATTCCGTTGTGGGGGTCCACCAATGATTGTCTTAGTTATCACGAATATTCCCCTGTTAAAACGAATATTCCCCACCAATCGAATATTATATAACAACTTGCATACTTTGCAAAATTTATAAATATTACCCACAACTATAACATTATATCAAATCCACACCATAATATTTAAAAATATATTTCGAGAAAATTTAATCTTTATTCAAAAAGTTGGGGTCTTACAACCTCCCCTTTTTATGAAATTTCGTCCTCATAATTAGGGTGCGTACCTGGTATGTCGAAGAGGTAAGGATATCTTGATTTCATCTCAGATTCTAACTCCCAGGTCATTTCTTCCACATCGTGGTTTCTCCATAAAACTTTGACTTTAGGTATAACCTTGGAGGAAAGAATATGATCCTTTTCATCCAAGATTTTAACAGGTAACTCTTCATACGTTAAATCTTCCTCTATCTCGTCTGGTTCTAATTCAATAATGTGGTTTGGGTCTTTCACATATTTACGTAACATAGATATGTGAAAAACGTTATGAACACGAGACATACATGGCGGTAAAGCGAGTCTATACGCCACAGTTCCTACTCGATCGAGGATTAAAAATGGGCCAATGAATCGAGGGTTGAGCTTTCCTCTCTTTCCAAATCTCGTAACTCCCTTCCATGGAGCAACACGTAATAACACATGATCTCTAAAATCAAATTCCACATCCTTTCGATGAAGATCAGCATAACTCTTTTTTCGATCTTGTGAGGTTTTTATACATTGTCGGATTGTTTAAACCTTTTCTGTAGTCATACGTACCAACCTTTTCTGTCGAATCTTGGTTCTCGATCAGAAACTATGGATACTGGCATACCATGAAGTCTTACAATCTCGTTTATGTACATACGAGCAAGACGTTCAAGTGTATAAGTTTCTCGTATAGGTAGAAAATGAGCAGACTTGGTCAATCTATCAACAATGACCCAAATTGCATCTATGCCTTGAGAAACCTTGGGAAGACCAGTAACAAAATCCATAGTAATGTGTTCCCACTTCCATTATGGAATTTCAAGTGGTTGCAATGGTCATTTTGGTACTTGATGGTCTTTTTTGACTCGTTGACAAGTTAAACACCCTGAGATAAACTCTGTTATCTCTCTCTTCATATTACTCCACTAAAATGTATGTCGAAGAACATGATACATTTTGGTACTCCCAGGATGGATTGCAAACGGTGTGTTGTGTGCCTCCATCATGATTTTATACTTTAAATCAGGGTTGTTAGGAACACAAAGTCTGGAGTTGACTCGAAGTATTCCTTCCTCATCGATTCTTGCTTCCGGCATAGCACCTTCTTGCACTTTCTTCTTCATACGCATTAGCTCCAAGTCTGTAGCTTGAGCAGCTTTAACTTTATCGATTAAAGTCAGTTCTACTCGTATGTTTGACATCATCATGTGGGTCCCTGTAGTCTTTATCTCTAACTCTATCATTTGCAAGTCATACAAAATGGGCCTTTACGTTGACAATATTGCACTCGTACCCGCATATGATCTTCTACTCAGTGCGTCAGCTACCATGTTCGCTTTTCCAGGTTGGTATGATCATAATCTTTCAATAGTTCAAGCTAACATCATTGTCGCATGTTGAGTTCCTTTTGGGTGAAGAAATATTTAAGGCTTTTATGATCTGTGTAGATATCCACCTTCTCTCCATACAGGTAATGCCTCCAAATCTTAAGCGCAAAAACGACGACTGCCAACTTTAGATCATGAGTAGGGTAATTCCTCTCATATTCTTTGAGTTGTCGTGAGGTATAGGCTATGACTTTCCCATGTTGCATGAGAACACATCCTAACCCCTTTACGAAGCATCATTTGTAGATGACAAATCCTCCGAGGCGGATGGTATTGTCGAGCAGGTCTTTGAAATGAGTCTCCTCTTGAGTTCTTGTAAACTCTTCTCACATTCCTCACTCCAACCGAACTTTGTCTCTTTTCGAGTCAGCTGAGTTAATGGATTAGCGATTCGAGAAAATCCTTCCACGAATATCCGATAATAACCAGCTAATCCGAGAAAGCTACGTACTTCGGTCACTAATTTAGGTTGCTCCCAGCTTTGAATAGCTTCAATCTTTGCTGGGTCAGCAGATATTCCATGACTTGATATCACGTGCCCAAGGAATGCAACTTCCTCAAGCCAGAACTCATATTTCTTCAACTTGGCATATAGCTTGTTTTCACAAAGCTTTTGGAGTATCAGCCTTAAGTGTTGCTCATGATCTTCACGGCTTTTGGAATATATGAGGATGTCATCAATAAAGACGACCACAAAATGATCCAAATATTCCTTGAATACTCGGTTCATCATATCCATGAAGGTAGCAGGAGCATTAGTCAATCCAAAAGACATGACTAAGAATTCATAATGCCCGTACCGAGTTCTGAAGGTAGTCTTAGGAATATCCTCAGTTTTAACCTTCAGCTGATGATATCTAGAACGAAGATCGATCTTTGAAAAAAAATTGTGCTCCTTGTAACTGATCAAACAGGTAATCAATACGTGGCAATGGGTACCTATTTTTGATGGTGACATGATTCAACTCCTGATAATCAATACAAAGTCGCATACTCCCATCTTTTTCTTCTTCACGAGCGAGCAGAGAGCACCCCAAGGAGGCGTACTGGGGCGAATGAAACCAATGTCTAACAATTCTCGCGATTGGGTCTTTAACTCCACGAAGTTCAATAGGAGCCATTCGATATGGGGCTTTGGAAATGGGTTTTGTACCAGCTTCAAGGTCGATACAAAATTCAACTTCACGCTCTGGGGGTAGGCCAGGAAGTTCTTCAGGGAATACGTCAGGAAAGATATTAACAATAGAAATATCCTTCAAATCTGACGTATTTTTGTTTAAATCCATGACATGAGCTAAGAAAGCTTGACATCCGTTTTTCAATAAACGAATAGCTTTATGGCTTGAGATGACCATGATTGATTTTAATGGTTTGGTCACTTGAATTCACATAATAGGTTTATTAGGACTATGAAAGCTAACAACCTTACGAAAACAATCAATTTTAGCATGATGAGTAGTTAACCAATCAATCTTTAGAATCACGTCAAATGCAAGTATTTTTAAGGAGATAAGATGGGACAGTAGCGTGCATGTTCGATTTGAATCAAACAAGACTTATAAAAAGTGGATGTAATGAAGGTTTCTCCTAATGGAGTTTCAACAGATAAGTCAAAGTCTAATTTCTCCGGAGTCAAATTTAAACGTTGAGTAAAAGTAGGAAAAATAAAAGAATGGGTAGAATCGGTATCAAATAAGGTATAGACTTCACTAGAGTTTATGATAAGCTTACCCGTGATAACCTCATTCGGATTCCTTGCTTTCTAGGAGGTCACAACAAACGCTCTCCCTTGCACTACCGGCTTTGACTTTTCTAGGATGGCCTTTGGTGCCTCCATCCTAGCTGAATTTGTCTTCGGTGAATGACAAAATCGAGCTAAGTGACCATCCCTTCCATAATTATAACATGCTTTAGATGACATCGCGCAGTTTGGACTGATGTATCCCTCCCCTCCGCATTTGAAGCATATGATAGGTGGTCGTTCTCCTTCCTTAACAACTGTGGTCTTTGGTCTTTGACATCTTTCCATCATTGTTGAATCTCCTTTTCTTGAAATGTCCATTTTTATTGTGTTGGCTATGATTACCACCGAAGTGGTTACCATTTCTGGCATGTTGATTCCCTCCACGCTTGTTGTCACCGTTTCAATGACTGTTACCACTTGTATTTCATTCTGCCGGCTGCTTTCTCTTGGTTATGTTGACTCATTATCGCGCTCCAATAACTGAGCCCTATTTACAACATCTGAATACAAACACAGTTTATGAGAAACAAGATATTGACGTATCTCTGGTTTCAAGCCTCTTAAAAACATCCGCATCATTCGTTCCTCATTATCGACCAAATGGGATGCAAACCGAGATAACTCCACAAATTTAGCCTCGTATTGCGACACGGTCATATTGTTTTGCTCCAACTTGATAAACTCCACCTCTTTTATGTGACGAATACTTTCAGGAAAGTACTTGTCGTTGAATAGCTCTTGGAACTTCTCCCAAGACATCTTGAGGTCGTCGGTTTGGGTACATTTCTGATTCCCACCGATGAATCGCCTCTTCACGTAATATGAAGGTGGCGAAGGAACCTTTTTGCTCCTCGGAGCATCCCAAGACATCAAATATCTTGGTGATCGCTTTATCCATGCTTGACCTTAAGTGGTTTTGGCTCTCCAATAAACTCACGTGGTCCGACTCCTTGAAGCTGTTTAGCGATGGCGTCAAGAGAGTTTCGGTGTTTCCACCTAAATTTTGGATAGGGCCGCTCTGCTTTGATGTTTCATGAATTACATAAAGCCTCTGAACATTCCATTGTTCATTATTTGGTCAGTGTTGTTATTTGCATGAGGATTGTCGCCTTCCTGATGCACATTATTCTGATTGTTGATCTGTGGAGACTCAACGGTCTCTTGTGCTCCATTGCTATTCTCAATATTCTCGGATGCCATTTTTAAATACTGCCACAAAACAAGGGTTAATTGACATGCAACATATTATCCATATACTCTGACCAACCAATAGTAAACTTAGGTAGGTCATACTCAAGAAGGAATTCCAATCTCTCCCTCCTAGTTCTAGTCTCACATCTTAGCCAGGATCATATCCTAAGCTTTGATACCAATTGTGATGCCCCAAAATAGGTATACATCACCTATTCAAAGTCGTCAAATACATGGTACAGAATACAAATACAACTTAATTATACAACCTGTCGTGTAAAGTACGACAAAACATAAGGTATGAGTTTTAATACAAATATTATCGTCTGCAAGACAATATACAAACTCAAATTCAATATCATTACATTTATTTTCCACTATTTCCTTTGAATAGTGAGGACTACTAATGCTATCATCCGGTCCGTCAACTCGGTTCCCGACTAGTCCATGCTACGTTTTTCATTTCTGAAGAGAACAATAAAAGTAAAAAGGGTGAGCTCAACTAGCCCGATGGGAAATATTATGACTAAGATAATGCAGAATATATTATCGTTAGCCATCAATAGTGTTAAACTGATACAATATAACAACCATCAAGTTTAAGCTGCTAGTGATGAACAAGCAATCCATTAAAAGAGTCAAGTAGAGAATAAAATCTACTATCTTTTATGATTTAGAAGGTTTTTCATCACTTTTATCGCTAGGACTCAGCTTAATAATCCACATCATCGAATCACCCTTACACTACGGCCAAGGATATTCTTTAGTATCACGACCACAATTATCTATGCACTATGGGCCAAGAATATTTGTGTATTCAATAATGGTCATGATCATGCCAACAACTGTCCATCAATGTTATACGGGCCAATGAGGACTTTTTCCACATCATTTGTAACATTACGGTCATGATTACACCGAATAATCCCTAGTCATAATCATACCAAATCCATCTATGCACTATAGGCCACATATGACTTTCAACAAAATATAAACATAAGGATGATGACAATGATATAAGAAATCAATAAAACATGTTCAAGAATTAATTTATCCAGGAACTAATAACGTTCAAATTGTCAACATGATACTGCTTTGTAGAGAAAAATTTAAGAATGCTCTGAAGAATATTTCTATGAAAAGATACTGGATGAAGCGCAAATATCGAGGATATTCCACTAATTTCATGGAGTATAGTAGTCAAAACTTTAACCAACTGAGTATAATAAGGAATGGAATAACAAAAGAAATAACCATGTATGCGGTACTTCGCATAGGCGAGTTATTCAACGTAATACTAAATAACGGAACGGTCGGTGAAATTAAGACGCGGCGGGATGTTCAACAGAATAATAAAGAATGAAATAACAACAAAATCACCATGCATGCGGTACTTGGCATAGACGGAGTTATTCGGTGAGAATACTAATAAGGGCGGAATCGGTCCAAGCATAAAATGCATGAATGAGGACATTCCAATAGAATAATAATAATAAAAAGGCGGAGTCCGGTCGTAAAAGCGCATGATACATGATATTCCAATAGAATAATAAAGCGGAATCGGTTGGCAGTAAAAAGCGCATGACGAGTTATTCCAGCGGAGAATAATAAAGACGGAATAATAGAAGAATGTCACCAAGTATAGGGTAGGTCGGCGTATCTGAGTTATTCCAACGTAATTATAAAGAATGGAATAATGAAGTTCTCTTCATGAATACAAAAGAAATAATACTCCCTACGAGTACAATAAATAATATTCCTACCTTAGAAAAAAGCGGATAATTGGAATAGTGAGGTATGAGACTTCTCTTCTTCTTTCTATAATTTCTCTCTATAATAATCGCTCTAAAGCTTTTGTGAATTGGTGAGAAATGAAGGAAGAATGAGCTTTATTTATAAAAAATATAGTTTCGATAATTGCACGTTTTGGGGCTCAAAAATTACGATTACAATACCTCCAACTTTTCCTTTATTTTTAATTTAGTCATGGAAGTATTATCAAACTTGCACCACTCTCCCTAATAGTAAATAATGTGATTCAATAGTAAATTATGTGAATCAATAGTTCTAGACATGTGAAAATACGAATTACAGTATAGTACCTCCATTTTTAACTTAGTCATGCAAGTATTATCAATCATGCACCAACTCCCCTAATAGTAACAAGAATGTGAAACAATTGTATACACATGTGAACAAATAGTTATAATCATGTAAAATAATAGTAATTAATTGCTCATTTATCCGGTTAAATACCCGATTGGTCAATATAACCTCTAGACATCAATTATGATCGAAATAATTGTCGATTTTCTCTAACACAAATAATTCCAACACAATGAAACCATTTTAATCAAAATTTTAAATTTTGAAATTTTGAAGTTTGACTTTTCCTGAAAAAGTCAACAGTTGACTTTTTGACCAAATAGTGAATTCCTGAAAATTTTGTGTTTATAGACTATTTTTACTAATTTCATCGTTCTGGACTCAAATATCACGTCCGCGTCTCCAAATTCAACTCCGAACACAACTTCAATTTTAATAACATTCATCATTAATATTATAACTCACAATATTTATCAACCAGGTCGTTCCCAGGAAAGATGGGGCTTTCCAATAAGGATTTCTCCCTATTGGCACGCAATTAGGTGACCAAACCTCTCCTTGACAGAACTTCTAGACATTGTAAATATTTTAATTTAATAATATGAATAGCTTTGTCATCTCAATTATTGATTTAATAAAATAACATATTATGCAGATGATACTATGACAATAATCGAATCAATAATATGAGAGATATGATGCATCAATTACTGTAGCAATAATTGAGTATAACTGAGTGACTTCTCACATAAGCATCAATAATCAATACCGTGTGCTACTATGCAACCACGCGTATAACTGTACTTTTACTACCGGGTAGTTTAACAGTTAACGGTAAAACTTCCACCGTTATTTTTCATAAAGTATTTTTGTCGTTTTCTCAATCCGACAGTAATTCCGTTGTGGAGGTCCACCAATGATTGTGCGGTTGTACGAATATTCCCCGACTAATCAAATATTATATAACAACTTACGTACTTTGCAAAATTTTTAAATATTACCCACAACAATAACATTATATGAAATCCACACCATAATATTCAAAAATATATTTCGAGAAAATTTAATCTTTATTCAAAAAGTTGGGGTCTTACAACCTCCCCTTCTTATGAAATTTCGTCCTCAAAATTAGGGTGCGTACCTGGTATGTCGAAGAGGTAAGGATATCTTGATTTCATCTCAGATTCTAACTCCCAGGTCATTTCTTCCACATCGTGGTTTCTCCATAAAACTTTGACTTGAGGTATAACCTTGGAGCGTAGAATATGATCCTTTTTATCCATGATTTTAATAGGTAACTCTTCATACGTTAAATCTTCCTCTATCTCGTCTGATTCTAATTCAATAATGTGGTTCGGGTCTTTCACATATTTACGTAAAATAGATATGTGAAAAACGTTATAAACACGAGACATACATGGCGGTAAAGCGAGTCTATACGCCACAGTTCCTACTCGATCGAGGATTAAAAATGGGACAATGAATCGAGGGTTGAGCTTTCCTATCTTTCCAAATCTCGTAACTCCCTTCTATGGAGCAACACGTAATAACACATGATCTCCAATATCGAATCCACGTCCTTTCGATGAAGATCAACATAACTCTTTTGTTGATCTTGTGAGGTTTTTATACATTGTCGGATCGTTTGAATCTTTTCCGTAGTCATACGTACCAACTCTGGTCCAAACAACATTGCTTCACCCACCTCATCCTAGTATACTGGAGAACGACACTTTCTTCCATACAACGCCTCAAATGGAGCCATGCCAATACTTGCTTGATAACTGTTATTGTAGGAAAACTCCACCAATGGTAGGAACTTATCCCAACTTCCCTTGAAGTCAAGGACACAGAGTCTTAATAGATCTTCAAGAGTTTGAATGGTCCTCTCCATTTGCCCGTCCAAATTCGAGGATGATATGCCGAGCTAAATCGTAAATCCGTGCCCATAGCGTTTTGCAAACTAACCCAAAATCTTGAAGTGAATCTTGTGTCTCGATCAGAAACAATGGATACTGGCATACCATGAAGTTTTACAATCTCGTTTATGTATATACGAGCAAGACGTTCAAGTGTATAAGTTTCTCGTATAGGTAGGAAATGAGCAGACTTGGTCAATCTATCAACAATGACCCAAATTGCATCTATACCTTGAGAAACCTTGGGAAGACCAGTAACGAAATCCATAGCAATGTGTTCCCACTTCCATTCTGGATTTTCAAGTGGTTGCAATGGACATTTTGGTACTTGATGGTCTTCTTTGACTCGTTGACAAGTTAAACATCTTGAGATAAACTCTACTATCTCTCTCTTCATATTGCTCCACCAAAATGTATGTCGAAGATCATGATACATTTTGGTACTCCCAGGATGGATTGCAAACGGTGTGTTGTGCGCCTCCATCATGATTTTATACTTTAAATCAGGGTTGTTAGGAACACAAAGTCTGGAGTTGACTCGAAGTATTCCTTCCTCATCGATTCTTGCTTCCGGCATAGCACCTTCTTGCACTTTCTTCTTCATACGCATTAGCTCCAAGTTTGTAGCTTGAGCAGCTATAACTTTATCGATTAAAGTCGGTTCTACTCGTATGTTTGCCATCATCATGTGGGTCCCTGTAGTCTTTATCTCTAACTCCATCATTTGCAAGTCATACAAAATGGGCCTTTGCGTTGACAATATTGCACTCGTACCCGCATATGATCTTTTACTCAGTGCGTCAGCTACCACGTTCGCTTTTCCAGGATGGTATGATCATAATCTTTCAATAGTTCAAGCCAACGTCGTAATATTCAAATCCACACCATAATATTCAAAAATATATTTCGATAACATTTAATCTTTATTCAAAAAGTTGGGGTCTTACACCTGGATGGTCTTATGATACGGTTCTACAGATGTCTTCATCTACCATTAGTTAGATTGAGCATACCCCAACCATATTGATATTCTCTTCTCTGAGATCATGCTGTGAAAGTTTGTCTACCCCAAATCGGGTGACAGTTGATTCGTTATTGAGGCATTCTATGACCATTCTGACGTTTCACGTACCCTTGAGCTTTGTAGAGGGTATGATATCTTGTTGGATACTAGATAGACAGGTTTTTAGATTTGATATCCATAAGCTGACTCCTACGTTAGAGGAGTATAAGCACCTCATTGATTTGCCCTAGGATCGGCCGTGTGCTATGATGATCGTTGATGATATAAGACGGTAGTTGAGGGGCTTACGATGCAGAGTTATCATATGAGATCACCTTAGGGCATGTGGTGTCCTTCGATTTCTTGATTGACCGATTTAGATCACTAGACAACTATCTACAACATTAAGGGGACTTCACAATTACTGAGGTTGAGTGGCAGGTTTATCGCGTAGATATTCTATAAATGTGTCTCGTGGCCTATTTATACATGCCACTATATATGGATCATCTGGACATTGACCTAATTACAATAGTATGTGCTCTAAGGGAGGGTTGCACTATCTTGACCTTGATATTGGCAGAGATCTCGAGGTCGGCCACATTTGTTATACCCATTTGATAAGTTGTATTTATACCTACTTATTGAATACCAATTCACGCGAACAATGCCCATCTCAAGTACATTTTATTGTGTTTTAGTTGCATTTCATGATAGTTTGCATTGTATTTACTTAAAACTCCTTTTGGTGAATAAGTACAGAAATCGGCCTAATTTGGTGGTATTAGAGGGTACGAGGCTAATGAATGCGTGAAGGCGAGGCACAAGAGGGGATATGTATAGCATGAAGGTATAATGGAGCAAGGAGACCAAGCATGGAAGGAATGAGCAGCAGGACAACGCGACAGCAGCAACACTATTGCGAGAATCGAACGAGAATCTCTGATTTGTGAGCCGTTGTGCATGGCATATTAAACACATGACGCCAGACCCATGCGAGAGGCCATTGGACATCGACTTCATTGTAAGTCTCGCGCCCGCGTGAGAGACACATTGGAGGGGCGCGCGATCGCGCGTGACGTTGACTGATGTTGTTGACTTTATTTTAAATTGGAAATTGGAAGCGTAACTGAGGGGAGAGTGGAACTAGGGCTTATATATTAGACTTATATCAGTGGTAAAGAGGAGTCCACCCCTTGGGGGCTAAAGCTACTACTATTTTCTTTTCTTCTCTTTCTTTTTAGATTAGATTAGAACCCTAGATTAGATTAGAGTTGAAGATTGAAGCAATTGAAGAGCATAGGAAATTTAGAATTGGAGCAAGAGGAGAATCTCAGATTTGCATTCCTAATTCCCTAACTTCTCTTTACTTCTATCTTTATTTCTCAATGTGTAATCTATTGTGGATGATGGATTTTGATTCTATGATGAGCTAAACTCTATTTTGAGATTACAATGGATTCTATTAATTAGTTTAATCTGATATACTTCGTTGTTAAACTTATTGATTGCTATGGGATTGTTTATTAAGATTTATGCTTATTTGCTTAGTTGATTGGCCAACAATTACTGGGATAACCCATATGAACTTGAAAGACAGAATATGGGTTTAGATTTGATCTTGATAGCTTGTGTTTGTATGTTCTACATGTTGATGGAATATATGATTCGTGCTTAGGATAGACATATACCGAAGCACCGCTCGTAGTCAATTGAGAACTTGGGCTTAAAACCTAATTATTTGTAAATCATATAGACATATAGTGGTTTAGGTAATTTGGGTGTTCATGTGTATTCTTCCAACTGGGGATTATATTTGATATGGGTATGGTACATCGAGAGATGGCTATATTTCACTTTTGTGTTCTCGACTAACAAACCGGTATAATTATTTTGGCTTAACATGAAATGTATGGATTTCAATGAGTCAATAGATGAAATTGTAATCTCATGTCTTCATTATCTAATCTCACTCTAGGAATAGTTAGGTTTATTTAATTTCGTAGTTTAAATGCAAAATATAATATTATTCGTTTAAATACGACTGAGATGGTTATGGGTTAATGCTTAGTGAACTTTGTTAATTAATTCTCCGTGGGAACGATACTTTACATACTCTTTATTACTTGTTGACCACGTATACTTACGTGTTGTGCGTAACTAGAAATTACCCAGCAAGTTATTGGCGCCGTTGCCGGGGAATTAGCTTAATAAATTTTTGCCAACATTAATTTCAATCAAATTAGTCTTAATTTAAACATTTTTTTGTTGTTTTAATTATCTTCTTATATTTCTCTCTTTTCAGGTACCATGGGTGACTTTGTTTATCAATGGCCTTATGCAAATATGATTCAACCAAGGGACACAAGCACTGAGGGACTCAATGTATTTTCTACATTGTCAGCACAAATTGCAACACTTTCGGAGAGGTTGGATATTCTTGCAGCCCAACGCACTCGAGAGATAGTAGTTACATGTGAATACTGTGCTAGCGAGCATTTGAGTTATCAGTGCAACATCAAGGTTGGACAAATGCAGTTTGGGAGTGATTACTTCAACAACGATGTTTATCATGATTATCAACAAGTTTGTGGGTATCACCCAGATTATGAATGGAGTTATAACTATCCCAACCAATACTGCATCCCAAGTCCAACACATCCATCAGATTTCCTATATCCACCTTCAACGCAACAAAAGGAAAATTCAAGGTTGAAGGAATTCATGTCAAAAAGCATAGCAGACCATGAAGAGATGATGATGAGTCAGGAGTTATCAAGCCAAAATCTTAACAAATAGACGGAACAACTCATTAACTCCTCAATGAATGGTCCTCAATACATGGATTTTGAAATTAAACAAGATAATTCAAGAGTGGAGGATTTGTGGTTCAAGTTTGTAGCATCAACTGAGGAGAAGATGATTGAGCAAGAGAGGTCAATTCAGAATCTGCAAAATCAAATGGATCAAATACTCGAAGCCTTGAACAATCGCCCTCAAAACATATGGTGCTATGACATGGACGATGAAACTGATGAAGAACCAGAGGTGTTCATGCCACTGAATGAACTGAAAGGAGTGGACATTGAGGAGACAACTGGGGGTATGGAAAATGAAGATCATGAGCTGACTTGTATAATACCCCAAGTGCCTTCTCCGTTAGAGTTGAAAAATTCAGTGAAATTTGCACACCCATGTCCCCTTGGTAGTCACATCCAAAGAAAGAATTTCTGCGATTATGAGGCCTCTTACAAACCATAGTGGGCTGAGGAAGAGATAATAGAAGAAGAGAATCATGTTGTATCTGTCATGCCTCAATGCAAAAATCTATTCACAGATACAACGGGAGAAGCACTTGGAAATGCAATAGAAATGGAGACATCATGTACAGGAAATATGCTAGGTGACTTCAATCTGAAGACTCTCGTGATGGGGAACCTACCAAAGCACATAGCGGTTCTAATGGATGGAGGGTTCTTATCTTATCGTAGAGGAATTGGATAGCGGTGTCAAGAAAAGAGTCCAGCTAACGGACTATAAACCGAGCGCTCGATGGGAGGCACCCCATCCAATCTTTATCCTTCCTTGTTTAATTCTTATTTACATTTCCATATTTATTAGATGTTAGATAGTTATAAGTATTAATAATAGTTTGATTGTTTCTCCTCTCAGGTTCAATCCAATTTCTATAAGCATTCAGGATCAAACAGAAGTCAAAAAAAAAACTAAAGCTGCTAGAGTATAGGAGTAGGCTTGTTGCGCCTAACTCTAAAAGCCAAACTTCATGCAGTAGCGCCATAGCTTCGATGATGAAAAAAAATGCAAAATTTTTAGAATTTCTGACTCAAGCATTCGAACAGATAGAAGCCCACACTAAGTCTCCAACTATAGAATATCTCAAACTTAGCCATCGCCTGATATACCATCGGATCATGAGGAAGCGAACGGAGATGACATTGCCACTTAGGGGAGTATTCTTTCACTTTTAATTACAATGAGGGCATTGTTTATTTTAAGTTTGGGGGTATTAGGTTGTAGTGAGTAGTTGTTGCATATAGTTAGTTGCATAGTAAGAGTTGTAGTGAGTAGTTGTTGCATATAGTTAGTTGCATAGTAGGAGTATTTTAGTATGAATATTTTTTTTTAGTTTTCTTTCGTCTTATTCACTTAGTATGTGTTTAGTTGCATAACATTACATAATCCCAAGCTTTTAGTTAGTTGAATTCTAATTTGGCCAATGATGACATAGAAATTTGATAGATTTTTGAATTCAGTGGATATCTTGAGCTTAGTTATAATTTTATCTGAGGATATAATTCATGCTTCTTTGTTTGGATATTACCGGGTAGCACGACAATGTTCTATTTGCTTGTTGGTTAAGATTAGAATGCTTTATGCATTGAGAGAAAATGTTGTTTTAATGATAGAATTGTGTAGGAAGTGAGTAATGACTATGAAGACACTTAAACTCAAGTTTTGGGAACGCATGGGTATGCTTGCTTTATAAAAAAAAAATTGAATAATTACCGTGGCTAGTCTTGTTTCGGGGTCTTTGTTACTTGAGTAAGTATGCCCGAGGGGATTGTCTCTACACTTAGCGCCCTAAGGTCTTAATGGTCTGGGAGTCATTGGTTGAAAGCTCGCTAAGGGGTAGCACTGTTAGCCTAATGGAATGAGACATTGCACAGTCATGGGAAATATATATAAAAAAAGAAAAGAAAAGAAAACGAAATCAATAAACACCGCGGAAAAGTGCAAAAATCGCCCTCGCGAGTAAAAATAAAGCTGAATAAACCCATTGTTGAACCTTAGATTGTATTGATGTGTTGGAGTAGTTGATGTCTCATTAGTATATGCAGTTCTTGATTTAAACTTTAATTTTCTGTCTTAAGCAATTTAGCATGTGGTATCTTCATCTTTGTCAAGCTTATCTGTGAACACATCACACACACACAACATCTTTATAGCAGGTTAGGATTATCTGATTGTATGTCAATATACCTTTAGCTTAGTTTGATGCTTTGTTCTTAGATCTTGATATTTCTCTAAAGCATATCTTATTGGAATTTTTTACATGGCTGGAAATCTAGGGATTCATTGTCATAGTAATGTAGTTTGCATATCATTTAGATTTCATTATGTTGCATTGCTTGAGGGCAAAAAATAGTTCAAGTTTTGGGGTATTTGATAAGTGGTATTTATACCTACTTATTGAATACCAATTCACGCGAACTATGCCCATCTCAAGTACATTTTATTGTGTTTTAGTTGCATTTCATGATAGTTTGCATTGCATTTACTTAAAACTCCTTTTGGTGAATAAGTACATAAATCAGCCTAATTTGGTGGTATTAGAAGGTACGAGGCTAATGAATGCGTGAAGGCGAGGCACAAGAGGGGATATGTATGGCATGAAGGTATAATGGAGAATGGAGACCAAGCATGGAAAGAATGAGCAGTAGGACAACGCGATAGCAGCAGCAATATTACAAAATCAGAACTAGAATCTACAGACTGTGAACCGTGAGGCATAGTAGGCCGGAGGGCGCGCGCCCGCGTGAGAGGCCGGCTGGACATCGACGACATTATAAGTCTGGCGCTGTGAAGAGACACACGGAGGAGAACCTTGTGCCACATGACGCTGGCGCACCTACTTACTTTATTTTAAATTGGAAATTGGAAGCGTAACTGAGGGGAGAGTGGAACTAGGGCTTATATATTAGAATTATATCAGTGGTAAAGATGAGTACACCCCTTGGGGGCTAAAGCTACTACTGTTTTCTTTTCTTCTCTTTCTTTTTAGATTAGATTAGAACCCTAGATTAGATTAGAGTTGAAGATTGAAGCAATTGAGGAGCATAGGAAATTCAGAATTGGAGCAAGAGGAGAATCTCATATTTGCATTCCTAATTCCCTAACTTCTCTTTACTTCTATCTTTATTTCTCAATGTGTAATCTATTGTGGATGATTGATTTTGATTCTATGATGAGGTAAACTCTATTTTGAGATTACAATGGATTCTATTGATTAGTTTAATCTGACATACTTCGTTGTTAACCTTATTGATTGCTATGGGATTTTTTATAAAGATTTATGCTTATTTGCTTAGTTGATTGGCCATCAATTACTGGGATAACCTATATGAACTTGAAAGACGGAATATGGGTTTAGATTTGATTTTGATAGCTTATGTTTGTATGTTCTACATGTTGATAGAATATATGATTCGTGCTTAGGATAGACATATACCGCACCGCTTGTAGTCAATTGAGAACTTGGGCTTAATCCCTAATTATTTGTAAATCACATAGACATATAGTGGTTTAGGTATTTTGGGTGTTCATGTGTATTCTTTCAACTGGGGATTATATTTGATATGGGTATGGTACATCGAGAGATGGCTATATTTCACTTTTGTGTTCTCGAATAACAAACCGGTACAATTAGTTTGGCTTAACATGAAATGTATGGATTTGAATGAGTCAATAGATGAAATTGTAATCTCAGGTCTTCATTATCTAATCTCACTCTAGGAATAGTTAGGTTTATTTAATTTCGTAGTTTAAATACAAAATATAATATCATTCATTTAAATAAGACTAAGATGGTTATGGGTTAATGCTTAGTGAACTTTGTAGTTAATTCTCCGTGGGAACGATACTTTACATACTCTTTATTACTTGTTGACCACGTATACTTGCGTGTTGTACGTAGCTAGAAATTACCCAACAAGTTTTTATATATATGGTTTATGACACATTTGAGACCGATTGACACCTTTAGATGCCATGGGTACTGCTTTATTCAAGAGATAGCCATGTCTTTTTCATTTCAGTCGGCTAAGTGTACTGATGCAACATCCTGGTTGGCTTTTCTGTCAGTGATCGAGGCTCCATTTACGATATTGCCTTGCTGAAGACTCAGCTCTCCTTATAGCTTTATTACGTACACTGTTGGCATGGACTATCTACCCCTAGCTGGTTTGAGAGGGGTGACCGCGTATCATCCACTAGCTATCATGGGATAGTTTGATCAGTTTCAGGATATTCACCCTTTTGATGGGGCCTTGGGTCAGCGACTATTAACATGGTTTTGGTCAGCAAACAACTTGACCAGGATTTATGATTGTTGGACTCATCGCGAGAAGGCTGGTTTTTTGACTAGTCATCCGGGTCGATCTTTAGAGTATTCTGCATGGCTGGAGGAAGATATTGCATCGACTATGGTTGTTTACTCAAAGTCGAGTATTGATTCTGATGATGAGGAGTCTATGAATGGCCTTGATTCTCATACTAAGGACAAGCTATTTGCTGGTTTGATAGAAGCCTTGGTTAGTGACACCTTTAGCCCTCTTGCAGAGTATTTAGAGCAAAGGCTACATCTTATGACATTTGAGAGGGATCAGGCTAAGGCACTGATGTTTACAGCCCTTTTCTAGCTGAGATGCTGCTTTTATTGAGAGGGATGACGCTCGAGCTAGTCGGGATGCTGCTTTTGTTGAGTGGGATGTTGCTCGAGCAGCTTAAGATGCTGCTTTTGTTGAGAGGGATGAGGCTCAAGCAGCTCAGGATGCTGTTTTTTTAGCGGGATGAGGCTCGAGCTACCCGGGATTCTTCCATTGCTGATAGTGCTGCACTTATATCCCACATATCTAGTATTGTTGTAGATATGAGTGCATTTATAGAGGATCGTGGTAGCACTATACAGATGGATGTGGATCTTCTGGCTCGCATGGAGACCTTAGGGCAGGAGCTTATAGATGCACCTCCATCTTCGGAGACGAATGTCATGTTGGACTTGTTGTCCCATTTATTTATGGGTTTATAGACTAGCTTTTGTTTTCCTGCATAGACTAGGTTAACCATTTTCTTCATGCACAGGATACATTGTATATATAAAACAATATTATATGGCAAGGAAATATATTTTGATTCAGTTCCCTTTTAGATATGTCTTGTCACTTGCTTGATAGTTGTCATTTTCTTTTTGACTTGTTATCTTGATGTATCACAAACTCTTCCTTGATGGATTGACAATGAGATATCCTAGGATCTCTCAGAATAGGTTGTTGATCTCTAAGCTTTTCTAGTGTACCAGCTTTTGGTGTCTTGGAACTGGTGTTTTTATATTGTTAAGGTTTAGGCAAAGTGTTTGACTTTCTTTCGAGGGACCGACCGCACAATAGATGGTTGCCTACGTACTCCGCTGGATGAGAGGTCGGGTCTTATGTGACAACCCGAGAATTTTGAATATTTAAAAAAATTTATTAATTGATTTAAGGTTCACAATTAGAACATGGACAGAAAATAAGTGTATGCGTTTGATATTTTTAAGATAGAATTTTGAGGATTTCAAAATTTTGTGAATGATTTAAGTGAATTATTCAGGATTAGGGAATAAGCGTTTATGTTCTGTGTATATGTGTGCATGATGTAGTTAAGGGTCAAGGGTTGACCAGATAAACGATATCTATAACAAACCCTAATTATATATATAACATTCCAGATTTTTAAATGTAAGTTATAAATATTTATTGATTTATATAAATATTTATTGGATGTGTTTATTATTGAATAAGTAATTGTTCAATTTGATTGCGATGTTTTAGTTAATTATTATTTGTTAAACAATTAATGTGTTATGTGGATTGAGTTATGTTATTAAGTGATTTATTTAATAAATTGTTATTACATAAAGTGTGACAAATAACTATGTGATAAAGAGTTATTAAAATAAATTAAAGTAATTTTAATTTAGTTTTGCCAAACAAGGTTTAAGTATATTAATCCTTTATTTTAAATGATTTGCCAAACAAAGCCTATGGCTTTTGGATTTTAAATTATTAATAAAATAAAACAAATATATAAATAAAATATATTTATATTTATAAGTTATACGTTATATGTTCGATAACTGACATAATAAGTAGGCTTATTATTGCCGTATCAGTTTTATTCTATGTATATCAGTTTTGGTTTACGCTCATTGTTAGTACCTAGTCTATTACTGAGAGAAGTAAGAAAAGAGAAAGGAAAAGTTCAGAGAGTTTGAGAGAAAAACTTGATTTTCAAAGCAAGTCTGTTAACAAAGATTCGTAAGCAAACAAAAAGGTGGGTTTCTCTAACCTTAATATATATATATATATATATATATATATATATATATATGGTTTTATGATGCCTTTTGTCTCTGTTCTTCAACTTAATGTGTAAAAGATTTCTACAAAACTCTTTGTAAAACTATGTTGGTATAAATTGGCTAGAGAAGCATGTGTACGTATAGTTGTAATTGTTATCACTAGCATGTCTAATATATATATATATATGACTGTATGCTAATTATAGGCTAAAGGAAGAAATTGGTTTTAGTGGGTATATAGATGTACGTATATAATTTGTAGAGATATCAAAAATAGTATATATTAATTATGAAAATTGTGAAATTAAACTATACATGTTAATTGATGTATATGTTGGTATGATTGTATTTCAAAAGAATCAAATTTGGTTGATAACAGTGGAATTTCAATTCACTATATTTTATTTGTCAACAATGGAGTTTTGAGTTTTAACCAAATATTATTTTAGTGATTTAAGTCTTTTAAATTTGTTGTTCAATTGTTGGTAATTGGTATAGATATGATTATTAACGTGTATGTGTAATTTATATAAGTTATACATGTGAGTTAGGGCGAATTGTTGTTACAAATTTAAGACAGTAGCTTTGGCTCTGTTCTTCTGGTTTGGTTCTGTGAGTTTCGGCGCCCCAGCGTCAAAATTCACGCTCCAGCGTCAAATCTCGCACCTTAGCGCCAAAACTAGTGCCTGACCGGACTTGGCGCCTTGAGTGTCGAAGTTAACACCGAGCCATA
The DNA here is from genome assembly GCA_020205605.1 of Panax ginseng. NCBI lineage: Eukaryota > Viridiplantae > Streptophyta > Magnoliopsida > Apiales > Araliaceae > Panax > Panax ginseng. The sequence continues at coordinate 36,687,939 of CM035127.1, read as the reverse complement.
GGACCGGACTTCAAGCAGTGTATGAGTCCTCAGATATTTTTCCAATGGCCGGGCGCCACCTCAGCGTAGCAACGCCACCCACAAGATTACAAATTGTGAAATGCATGGCTACTTAGAAATGTTCTTAAATGACTTACATCTTTGCGTAAGTCCGAAATTTTGATAATAATACTATAAGACCAAATAAATTACATTATTATAGTATTGCAATGTGTTGAAACGAACATGGTGTTAATACACCCATTTAATTTATTATCGTTTAGGAATATGATTTGATTACATGGTTAGACATTGAAACCATACGTGAAGTAGTGTTGATTATGACTAATCATGTCATGTTAACACATGTATATAGGATATTGTGATTTGGATTATAACGGTTTTATCTACGCGCAAGGCAAGTTCTCTAACTCCATACTCTCGTTGAGTTAGTTGTGTTTATACAAGTTTTCTAATCCTAAAGCTTCGTTATGAAAATTTCATGTGCTATACTTTATTGAGTAAAGTATTTCCATTAAGCAACTTAATTGTATCCAGTTATTCATGATGATACAAGCTTCCCATCTCCACACTTTCGTTGAGATAGTTATTATGATTATTTAAGTTTTTCCTAACTCTAAACTTGTTATATTAGCATGCAAGTATCGTTATTCTATTGAAATCAGTTTATTATTCAAGTTATTATTTGTTGTTCATGCTTGATAATAAATTTTAAGATATAACCTTAGCTTAATATTGTTCAAAGAAAGGTATGATAGATTATTCAATTGTTATGCTATTAGAATTATTCCTAAAGAATGAACTCAAAACGAAATGTTTATTTAGTCAGGATTATTCAATAACATAGTGTTATTATCTTTTATTCAACTAATCCTTAGTTGATGTCCATTGAATTCCAAATTTCCTTGAAGTGTATCCAAACTAAACTATCTTTGGGGCGGACTTGTACTCAAAATACTGAGATGAACAAACCTATTTATAGGGGTTACGCTTAGTTTTGTACTTTGCGCTGAAATGTTTGTATACAATACATGTACGAAGGGTTGATCCCCCTAAGTACCTAAAGTCATTATGGTCGTATGACCGTAAAAGTTTAAGTTGAAAGATTACTTATAACTATGGACAAGGTTCGTGGTCATTAGACCCTCAGTGAATGTTTAAAATATTAATAGAACTCATTGTTCAGTTTTATTGATCCCTGAATGGGCAAGGAATGTTAAGATGTTAATAGGACTTATTATTTAGTTCTATTGAGCCCCTGAATGGGAAAGGAATGTTTAAGATGTTAATAGAACCTATTGTTCAGTTCTATTGAGCGCCTGAATGGGCAGAGAATGTAAAAGTTATTCATTGTGATTTCAAGTGAGCCTTGTTTGCTCACTCTTGCCTCGTAAAATCCTTCTGACTAAAGATGGAAAGGGTGACGTACCTAGCACCAGTAAAGGAAAGGGAAAGATGAACAAGTACTGAAGACTTGTAATAGTTTTGATAGTTTTATTATCAAACTTTGGTTTAATGATTGTAATGAAGTTTATTTAAATCTTCCGCATGAATGATTGTTTGTAAAGGTTAGATAAACTGGGAGATTTTATTTTATGAAATTCCTGTATGGACAGGTTTATTATTCAATTTTATTTATGATTGGGTAGTTATAAATGAATGTTTTGATTACATGAACACCAAATCTTGAGGTAATGAAGTACCGGGATTTGGGAGTGTCACAAGTTGGTATCAAAGCCTTAGGTTATGAACCTTAGGTGGGGGGGGGGGAAGCCTTAGGAAGTAACCTTTGAAAAGATAGTGGAGATAACTCTTATCGAGTTTTAAGGAAGAAGTAATAAAACACTTATGTGCTTATGTGTTTATAACTTATGTGCTCACGAGTGTCGAGTAGAATGATTAATAACTAAAACTTTAAAATTTTGTTGTCAAGATGACTAATGTCGGAGAATCCAGTCAGGCTAGGGAGGAGGGACCTCAAATGCCTATAGAGGAGGAGCCTCACGACTTTCGGGTTGTTTGGGAATAACTCTCGCCACGGAGTGGCCAGTTGGTCATGATGGTTGAAGATGAGGATGATGATGTTGAGACGGATGAGGAGGATCCCGTGGAGTTGCCACAGGAGGATGAGGATAACGAGGACGAGGAGGAAGAGACTCCACTAACCTCAATGGCTGCTCGTATGTATGATGAAGTCTACGACTGTAACATGGAACTTCAGGACACAGTTGAGGAGTTCCAGGAGATAGTAGGTGAACAATGCATCGCAATGACATGAGAAGGACGACGACATCCGAGGATCGGGATGAACGCCTAACTATCTATGAAGAGAAGTCGATCTGCATGAAGGAGAGAAGGAACAATTGATCGAGATGGTCGTGGGAACCGAAGAACAAATTTGAAGGAGGAAGCTACCAAGAGGGCGAGAGTCTGAAGGCACACGAGGAAGCTTATCAACGAACCGGAAGAAGCGGTAAGGGACGACAAGCAAAGAGGATGAAGATGGAAGAGATGGATAAAGTATTCAATACCGTGATCAATCGAGCTCAAGATCGGGTCATGGGTTATCCAATTCAGTTCGAGACTCTGCCATCATACGTGTTAGATCGCCGAACCATGTTCCGTGTTATGGAAGAAGAGCGTCAAAAGGCTCCGAGTATCTTAATAGATCATCGTTAGGAAATGTATGCATTTTGCAAGTAATAAGTGTTAAATAATGTGTAAATCCCTAGTGATAAATAACCATGGGATATGAGAATGATGATGTTATCCTGTAACTTTTGTAGTTCAGGAAAAGAATGTAAATAGCAGTGATGCTATTGTTTTTATGTTTTCGAAGAGGTGATGAATAAATAAAAGATATTATTTTATTCAAAAGTGTTATGTGGTTATTTCTTTTATGGAGGCAAGTTAATTAGAAAATACTTAAAGAAGTTGGGTAATAGTCTAATAGATGTTTTTTTAACAGAAAATGCCTCCTAGACGTGAACCACCCCGTCAGAGAACCAATGCGAGAACTAACAATAACGATGTTGAGGATAATTCTGTCTAACAACTAGTGACATTACTAACAGGAGCGTTGCAAAATCAACCTCAAAACCAAGGCACAACGTTTAAGGAGTTTAAGGCAGTTAGACCACCTGACTTCCGTGGGTCAATGAATCCAGTCGAGGCACAGACCTAGATTATGGAAATAGAGAAAGTATTTGAAGTCGCTAGGGTAGTGGATGAACAGAAGACTGCTTTTGCAACATTTATGTTGAAAGCAGAAGCTAGTTATTGGTGGCAAGCCAATAAAACTCGGGAAGGACCAGGGGTGATGACCTGGGATAGGTTTAAGGAGTTATTCTTCGAGACCTACTTCCCAAAGAGTTCAAAGAGTCAGTTAGAGGTTCAGTTTTTAGAACTGAAGTAGGGAGCGATGACGGTGTCTGAGTATGCAGTGAAGTTCAACGAATTGGCGAGGTTTGCGCTATATCAAGTCAGCATAGATGAGCGTAAGGAAGAGAGTTGAACAGGATCAAGCCCGGGGACAAAGAGGGTTTCCTATTCTAGTTGAAGACATTTGCAGTGATGATGGAGAAAAGGTGTATCATTTGAAGGTGGAGGCGAGGTAGTGATAAAATTCAATCAAGAGCAGAAGAAGAAGAAGAATGAGGTGGAAGTGAAGAATGGTAGCGGAGGTAATAGAAATGGCAACAACAACAACAACTTGAAGAGGAAGTGGAATGGAAACGGGGGTACTAGAAACCAGCAGGGTAACCAACAGTTTAGGAAGTTTGAAGCATGTGCTACATGTGGGAGGTTTCATAAGGGTGTGTGCTTGATAGGGAAACGTGCATGTTTCAACTGTGGCCAGGAGGGTCACATCACCTCAAATTGCACCCTACCCAATAAGAATGTCTGTTTCACATGTGGATCCAAGGATCATTTAGCTTGTGAATGCCCTCAGAAGAAGGTCGGAGAAACAGTAAGAAGTAAGGGAGGCAGCAATGGAGGTACTTGGGCCATTGCTGGACCTACATCGTCAAACAAACCCACAGCCAAAACTTTTAACATGACTATGCAAGATGATGTGCAATCAAAAGATGTGGTGTCAGGTATTATCCCAATCAACGATATTAATGCTTATGTATTGTTTGATTCGGGTGCTACTTGCTCGTTTATATCTGATGAATTTTCTAAGAGGTTAGAATTGCCTAGAGAAGAAATGAATTTCCCTCTGAACATAGAAATTGCGAATAGGGAAGTAATTCTTGTTAGGTTCGTATACAAGAGCTGTAGGGTGAACATAAAAGGGAATATAATGATGGTAGATTTAATTCCGATTAGACTCGGGGAATTTGATGTAATTTTGGGAATGGATTGGTTACATTCAAATATAGAGCAAAGAATTGATTGTCACAAGAAGTGTGTAAACCTTATGACTCAAATAAAGGTAGTTTTCCATGGTAGCAAATCTCTAGACAAATGAAATGCCTGACGATTATGCAGGCCAAGAAGTTGTTGAGTCAAGGCTGTGTGGGTTATTTAGCTTACATAGTTGATACTCAGAAGAAGGGTGTGAAACTGGAGGAGATACCAGTGGTTAGGGAATTTTTGGATGTATTTCCGGGATTATTTTCCGAGGACTTCCTTTGATAAAGAGATTGAGTTCAGTAATCGACTTAGCGCCGTGAACTGCAGATATCGAAGGCCCGTCTGAATGGCTCCGTAGAAATGAAGGCGATGGTGCAAACCGCAAGAAGCTGCTTGGACAAGAAGTATATTCAACCAAGCGAATCACCGTGGGGAGCGCCGGTATTATTCGTGAAGAAGAAGGATGGATCAATGCGTCTTTGCATTGATTATAGGGAGTTAAATAAGGTCACTATTAAGAATAGGTATCCGTTACCTAGAATAGATGACTTGTTTGATCAGTTGAATGGTGCTAAATATTTCTCAAAAATAGATTTGAGAAGTGGGTATCACCAATTAAAGGTAAGAAAGGAGGATATACCTAGAACAACATTCAGAACTCGGTACGGACATTACGAGTTTTTGGTGATGTCTTTTGGTTTAACAAATGCCCCTGCCTCGTTCATGGATTTGATGAACAGGGTATTTATACCATTCTTAGACAAGTTCGTAGTGGTGTTTATCGATGACATTCTGGTGTATTCCAAAACTCAAGAAGAACACGTGGAACATTTACGTTTGACATTGGAGACACTAAGAAAGGAAAAACTGTACGCGAAATTCTCTAAGTGCGAATTTTGGCTCGATCGTGTACAATTTTTGGGTCATGTGATTGACAAAGATGGGATTTCAGTGGATCCATCGAAAGTGGAAGCTGTAATCAATTGGGAACAACCAAGGACACCTTTGGAGGTGAGGAGTTTCTTGGGACTGGCCGGTTATTATAGAAGATTTATACAAGATTTTTCCAAGATAGCCACTCCATTAACAAATCTGACACGGAAAGCTGTGAAATTCGTTTGGACGGAGAAGTGTGAAGAGAGCTTCTAAGATTTGAAGAAGAAGCTAAGTGTGGCACCGGTGTTAACCCTGCCGGATAATACAGGAAATTTTGTGGTGTATAGTGATGCCTCACACAAAGGATTGGGTTGTGTTCTTATGCAAAACGACAAAGTTATTGCATATGCATCAAGACAACTGAAGGATTATGAGAAAGGTTATCCGACTCTTGATTTGGAATTGGCTGCAGTAGTATTTGCTCTCAAGATATGGAGACACTATCTGTATGGAGAGAAATGTGAGATCTACATAGACCACAAAAGTCTAAAGTATATTTTCACTTAGAAGGATCTGAACATCCGCCAGAGAAGGTGGATGGAGTTGATAAAAGATTACGATTGTGAGATATTTTATCATCCAGGCAAAGCGAATGTGGTTGCAGATGCTTTAAGCAGGAAAGGTCGGGAGAAGTTGATGCTGATAACAACTCAAGAGGAGCTCTTTTCAGCAATGACAAAGCTAGAGCTGGAAATCAAGTTTCCACAAGAATCCAATGAATGACTATTTCAGTTAGAAGGAGGTCCAACTTTACTGGACAAGGTGAAGAACGCTCAGTTACAAGATGAAGAATGTGGGAAGATAAAAGAGAATATGGTTGATGGTAGCGATATGAAATACAAGGTCGATACCGAAGGATTACTACGGTACGAGGGAAGAATCTGGGTTCCAGCAACACCAGAACTGAAAGACGAAATCTTGACCGAAGCTCATAGCTCAAGATACTCGATTCATCCAGGAAGTACGAAGATGTATCAAGATCTGTGCCGACATTTTTGGTGGCCGAATATGAAAAGGGACGTTGCAGAATGCGTGGCGAAATGTTTGACATGTCAAAGAGTAAAAGCCAAACATCAAAGACCCACCGGATTACTTCAACCGTTGGAAATACCGGAATGGAAGTGGGAACACATCACGATTGATTTTGTGGTGGGTCTTCCAACTACTCAGAGAGGATGCGATGTAATTTGGGTAATAGTGGACAGACTGACGAAATCAGGGCACTTTTTACCAATAAAGATTAGGTTCAATCTTGATCAGTTAGCAAGATTATAAATTAAGGAGATTGTTTCGAGACATGGAGTGCCAGTGTCAATTGTATCCGATAGAGACCCGCGATTTACGTCAAACTTCTGGAAGAGACAACAAGAGTGCATGGGAACTCAGTTGTGAATGAATACGGCTTATCATCCATAAATACATGGTCAAAGCGAACGAACGATCGAGACATTAGAAGATATGCTAAGAGCAATTACCGTTAGTGGAATTCGCCTACAATAATAGTTATCATGCGAGCATCGGCATGCCGCCTTTCGAAGCGTTATACGGCAGAAAGTGCAGAACTCCACTGTGCTGGGATGAAGTTGGTGAACGTCAACTGCTAGGACCAGAACTGGTGAAACAAACTGCTGAGGTTATCAAACTCATCAGGACAAGATTGGTAGCAGCTCAAGACCGACAAAAGAAGTATGTTGATCAACACAGGTAAGATCGTGCATTTGAAGTAGGAAGCTATGTATTCCTAAAAGTTTCTCCTTGGAAGGGGAAAATTCATTTCGGTAAGAAGGAAAACTAAGCCCGAGGTTTATTGGACCCTTTGAAGTGCTGCGAAAAGTTGGAGAATTAGCTTCCGAAGTAGCTCTACCTCTAGAGTTGGAAAACATTCACAATGTTTTTTATATTTCGGTGTTACGACCATATAAACTCGATTACAATCACGTGATCGAGTACGAACCATTGCAGTTCAAGAAAGATTTGTCTTATGAAGAGATTCCTATCCAGATAGTCGACAGGAAAGAACAAGTGCTCAGGAATAAAGTGATACCTTCTGTGAAGGTGATATGAAGAAACCACAATGCTGAAAAAGCAACGTGGGAACTCAAAGAGAAAATGATGAAAGAATACCCTGAGTTATTTGTTGAACCTTGGTCTTCGATTCTAGGGACAGAATCTTTGTAAGTAGGGAAGAATGTAACGAATGTGTTGTTTGAGTTGTGATTCTGGGGACAGAATCCTTATAAGAGGGGAATGATGTAACATTTTAAATGTAAGTTATAAATATTTATTGATTTATATAAATATTTATTGGATATGTTTATTATTGAATAAGTAATTGTTCAATTTGATTTAGATGTTTTAGGTAATTATTTATTTGTTAAATAATTAATGTGTTATGTGGATTGAGTTATGTTATTAAGTTATTTATTTAATAAATTGTTATTACATAAAGTGTGACAAATAACTATGTGATAAAGAGTTATTAAAATAAATTAAAGTAATTTTAATTTAGTTTTGCCAAACAAGGTTTAAGTATATTAATCCTTTATTTTAAATGATTTGCCAAACAAAGCCTATGGCTTTTGGATTTCTTTTGGATTTTAAATTATTAATAAAATAAAACAAATATATAAATAAAATATATTTATATTTATAAGTTATACGTTATATGTTTGATAACTGACATAATAAGTAGGCTTATTATTGCCATATCAGTTTTATTCTATGTATATCAATTTTGGTTTACGCTCATTGTTAGTACCTAGTCTATTACTAAGAGAAGTAAGAAAAGAGAAAGAAAAAGTTCAGAGAGTTTGAGAGAAAAACCTGATTTTCAAAGCAAGTCTGTTAACAAAGATTCGTAAGCAAACAAAAAGGTGGGTTTCTCTAACCTTAATATATGTACATATATATATAGATATTTATATATGGTTTTATGATGCCTTTTGTCTCTGTTCTTCAACTTTACTGTGTAAAAGATTTTTACAAAACTCTTTGTAAAACTATGTTGGTATAAATTGGTTAGAGAAACATGTGTACGTATAGTTGTGATTGTTATCAATAACATGTCTATATATATATATATATATGATTTTATGCTAATTACAGGCTAAAGGAAGAAATTGGTTTTACAGTGGGTATATAGATGTACGTATATAATTTGTAGAGATATCAAAAATAGTATATATATTAATTGTGAAATTGTGAAATTGAACTATACATGTTAATTGATGTATATGTTGGTATGATTGTATTTCAAAAGAATCAAATTTGGTTGATAACAGTGGAATTTCAGTTCACTGTATTTTATTTGTCAACAATGGAGTTTTGAGTTTTAACCAAATATTATTTCAGGGATTTAAGTCTTTTAAATTTGTTGTTCAATTGTTGGTAATTGGTATAGATATGATTATTAATGTGTATGTGTAATTTATATAAGTTATACATGTGAGTTAGGGCGAATTATTGTTACAAATTTAAGACAGTAGCTTTGGCTCTGTTCTTCTAGTTTAGTTACGTGAGTTTTAGGCTTGTGTCAAAATTCATGCTCGGTCCGTCAAATCTCGCGCCTTAGCACCAAAATCAGCGCTTCACTTAATTTACTACTTACTTGTTGCCGGACTTCATACTGTATTGTAAATGAGTCCTCAGATATTTCTCATACTGAAGCGCCACTTTGGCCATTTCACCACCCACAAGATAAACTATGGCGTCGCGGCGCCACTTAGCAAAATGTTATGAAATGACTTATGTCTTGCACAGAAGTCTGAAATTTTGATAATAATACTATAAGACCAAATAAATTCTGTTATTATAGTATTGTAATGTGTTGAACGAACATGGTGTTAATACCTAACGAATTTATTATCGTTTAGGAATATGATTTGATTACATGGTTAGACATGGTTAGACATTGAAACCATACGTGATGTAGTTTTGATCATGACTAATCATTTCATGTTAACACATGTATATAGGATATTGTGATTTGGATTATAATGGTTTAATCTACACGCAAGGCAAGTTCTCTAACTCCATACTCTCGTTGAGTTAGTTGTGTTTATACAAGTTTTTTAATCCTAAAGCTTCGTTATGCAAATTTCATGTGCTATACTTTATTGAGTAATGTATTTCCATTAAGCAACTTAATTGTATCCAGTTATTCATGATGATACAAGCTTCCCATCTCCACACTTTCGTTGAGATAGTTATTATGATTATGCAAGTTTTTCCTAACTCTAAACTTGTTATATTAGCATGCAAGTATCGTTATTCTATTGAAATCAGTTTATTGTTCAAGTTATTATTTGTTGTGCATGCTTGATAATAAATTTTAAGATATAACCTTAGCTTAATATTGTTCAAAGAAAGGTATGATAGATTATTCAATTGTTATGCTATTAGAATTATTCCTAAAGCATGAACTTCGAAAGCGAAATGTTTATTCGATCCAGATTATTCAATAACATAGTGTTATTATCTTTTATTCAACTAATCCTTAGTTGATGTCCGTTGAATTCCAAATTTCCTTGAAGTGTATCCAAACCAAACTATCTTTGGGGCGGACTTGTACTCAAAATACTGAGATGAACAACCCTATTTATAGGGGTTACGCTTAGTTTTGTACTTTACTTATTTGAAATGTTTGTATACAATACATGTACGAAGGGTAGATCCCCTAAGTACCTTAAAGTCATTATATAATTATGTACCGTAAAAAGTTTAAGTTGAAAGATTACTTATAATTGTGGACAAGGTTCGTGGTCATTAGACCCTCAGTGAATGTTTAAAATATTAATAGAATTCATTGTTCAGTTATATTGATCCCTGAATGGGCAAGGAGTGTTAAGATGTTAATAGGACTTATTATTTAGTTCAATTGAGCCCCTGAATGGGCAAGGAATGTTTAAGATGTTAATAGAACCTATTGTTCAGTTCTATTGAGCCCCTGAATGGGTAGAGAATGTAAAAGTTATTCATTGTGATTTCAAGTGAGCCTTGTTTGCTCACTCTTGCTGTAGAAAATCCTTACAAATTTAAAGATGGAAAGGGTGACGTACCTAGCACCAGTAAAGGAAAGGGAAAGATGAACAAGTACTGAAGACTTATAATAGTTTTGATAGTTTTATTATCAGACTTTGGTTTAAGGATTGTAATGAAGTTTATTTAAATTTTCCGCATGAATGATTGTTTGTAAAGGTTAGATAACCTGGGAGATTTTATTTTATGAAATTCCTGTATGGGCAGGTTTATTATTCAATTTTATTTATGATTGGGTAGTTATAAATGAATGTTTTGATTACGTGAACACCAAATCTTAAGGTAATGAAGTACTGGGATTTGGGGTTGTCACAATATATTAAGAACGTCAACGTTCGGTTAGAAAACCCTAGTGATTAATAAGAAATCCTAGAAACCAGTTCTGGAAATCCTAAATTCAGTTCCGGGAATCCGAAACCTTAATTCGGTGTATAAAATCCTAAATTGGGAACTTAATGGCGTAAGTGTAAATAATTATAAGATTAGTTAGGATAAAGCTTAATTAATTAGCAAACCCTAATTTTCAAATTTAGAAGAAAAAAAATTAATTTTCTATTAGAAACCATAATTCGTGGGTTGTAAATCCTCATGAGAATTTTGACCCTAATTGCTAAATTAGCGATTTTAATAAGGAAATGCTAATCCTAATTAGCAATATTTAAATTATGATTAAGAAATTTTAATATAATTAGAAAATCCTAATTATAATTTAGAAATATTAATTTTCTATTTTTAAAACCTAAATTAGAAAATTTAGAAAATTAAATTGCAAACCCTAAGGGTTTCAAACCCTAAAACCCTAAGGTTTTCCAAACCCTAAACCCTAATCCAAACCCTAAACCCTAAGGGTTTGGCCAATTACTAGTATGCCATTAAATTAAAAGGAAAAAGACCAAAATGCCCTTTTCTTAGCAATCTCAGCCAATACAATGCCACCTAGCAACTAGATTCAATGGATCTAATTATAAGAGATTTAAAGTAAGAAAATACTTACTTTATTTTTCATTATTGCCAAGACCTTTCTCTCTCTTCAATTTCGAAATCAAGAGTGAGAGAGAGATAGAAGCTAAGTCATGATCATCTCTAAGTCTTTCAAGAACAGAATTCAAAGATCAAAAATCAAAAATCAAAGCTAAGAAGGTATGAACCCTAATTTTTCTAAATCTTTAATCTGATGTTAGTTGTTGTAAGTTGTTGGTTAAAGATGTGTTATAAGGTGTCTTTAAGTGATCTGGGTTGATAGATCATAGATCTATAACACTTAGATGCACGAATCAAGCATTTTTAGTAATCTGGAAAAAATGTCAAAGAGAGGCTGCGATTATATATCGGAGGCCCTAGATCTTTCTCTGTTTTAGATATATGTTGTTTTATGTTATACATGTGTTCTATGTCATGAGGACTTTCATATGAAGCTAGAAACAAGGCCAGATCATTAGTAGATTGAAGATACGAGCGACCAAACTGCGTTGGACCGGGCCACTGAACGATATTTTCTAGGTAACCTAGTTTGCCCAGAAAAAGTCTCGATGGTGATTTTCTAGACCATTGATCTTCTTTGTATGTTCATGTTTTGGCTACGTTATTGTGTTTTTATTGTAGCCTGAAATGACGACTACATACTAAAGGTTTTAGAACACCAAGATCTTGAATAGAATAGTAGATAATCATGGCCAAACCACCACTGACCAACTTCTCGGAACCCAGAATCTTCAAGAACCGATTCCTGACCACTAGTTTGACCGGCCTTGATAGCTTAGATCTGTTGTTGTTAAGATAATATGAGGTTATGTAGTTGTACAGGGACATGAGTACTACACAATGGAACCTTATTATTACATTAATAATACCTGGAAGGCCTAGATCCGGAGGCTCAAAGTAAGACCTAACAATTGTTCTTCATTTTTGGAAAACCCAGAAATGAAGAACAGCACTGACACGCTTTTCTGCAGCTTAGATCTTGCGTTTAAGTAATGTTTTGGCCATGAACTCAGTTTCTGGTTGTAGTATTACATGAATACTACATCATTAAAACTTTAGGAGCCAAGAAAAATAATTAGATCATAGATTTAATCTTGGTCAAACAAGTCACCCAGTAACTGGCGATGAAGCTCAAGAACACTTAAGAACAGCCTAAAGAACACCTATAGCGACGGGTCTGTGGCTATAGGGCCCTTTAGCGACAGTTTTATTATTATTTATTTTCTGATTTTCAGGAAATTATATAAAAATAGATAAAAATAGTTTTTAATTATTAAAAATACATAATAAATTTTGAAAAATTATTTTAAAGTTTGAAAATTGTTTTTAATTATTTAGAGTATATTTCATAAATATTTAATATTTTTGGAAAACAAATGGTATTTAATTTATTTAATTATAATATTAAATAATTATTTTAAAAATGATTTAAATACATGAAAAATTAGGGAAAATAATATTATGGTATAATAAAATATTTTAAGTTATTTTAAGTGACTTTTAATATTTTGTGATGAATTTCATTAATTAATCCATATTAATGATAATTAGTTTATTCAATAAGTATATTAAATAAATTATGGAAAAATTGAATAAATGATTTAAAAATCATATGAAATTGATTTAAGTGATATAAAAATGTTTTAAGTTATAAAATATAACTTTTGATATTTTGTCATGAAAATATTAATATTTTAATATTAATAACAATTATTGGATAATGAATTTAGTGTTTAAAAATCATATAAATATGATTTTAAGGTATTAAAAATACTTTGTGATATTATAAATATATTATAATATTATGACATGATTTTCATTAATATTTAGTATTAAGTAAATATTAATGATAAAAGAATTATGTGGTATTTAATTGATTAAATCGTTATTAATGATTGAAAATTTACGATAAATAGTAATAATTATTTAAAAATTATTACGAAGTTATGAAAATTATTTGGATCGCTAGAAAATTGTCTAAGTTAATCTGTTAAGTGTTAAGTGAGTTTAATTGAACTTAAACTCAAAGAATTGTCCGACTAAACCGTCGGGACGTTAGAACTTTGTCGGAATAAAGATAGACTACAATAGTTTGACTTGATACCGTGTCTTATGTGTGTAATAGACTAATAGGGTTATGTGTTATGTGTAATGTGTTTAGGTTATTTTATAAATTATGATGATATTATTCTAACTTAGCAATCGATATTATTTATATATTAGGTTCGGATAATGCGTTATAAATTGCGTAGCGGTAATCAACGGTTCAGGCAAGTTTGTTTTTACTTAACTCTATTAAGAGTTGTTTTATTCGGATAAACTTATGGTTAATCATTGTTGGTTGCCAGGAATTGTACTATGTACATATTGCATGTATAAGTCATGTATAAAGGCTGATCACCTTCATTACCCTTCGGTTCAGATATATTTGTTCATGTTCAATACTTGTTCAGTCAAAGTTTTGTTCCTGCTAGTTCAAAATTATATTGTTGAATTATAGCCAGCCAATTATTCAAATCATTCCAATCATGATATATCGTTATATTGTTGAATTTAAACTTGTTGGGCAATCCTTATGCTCACCCTTGCTATATCATGATAAACATTGCAGATTAAGACTAAACGCGTCATACAGGGAAAAGATTAAAGAAAGTTCCAGCTTTAGTTTATGTATGCAATTAGAAATGTAATAGTGTAGTTTGATAATAAATTTATGTGTTAGATAGTTATGAATTGTGTATTAAGTTAAGGTTACTCGACCTTGGGGAATAGTGTGTAATGTATTGTATAAATAATTTATGTTTATATTTTCCGCAAATAGTAATAGTTATATAGAATGATCGAACCGGATCCGCAGATGATTCGGGACATCTGATTCGGGGTCAAGCCACGATTGGAATCGAGTTGTAGGTTATGAACCTTAGGTAGGAATACACGGGACTAATAAGCTGCAAAGTGATTAGGATAAGTACTAACTCAAATAGAGTTAGTCGATTTCAGAAGATTCAAAGACGAATCTCGGCGAAGTTATAAGATACTGAGTTCCCTAACTCGATAATAAAGTTGAAGCGAAGGTGGTGAATAGATAGAGTCTAAAGGACTAAAAGAACAATGATAGGAGATCGTAAAACAAAATGATCAAGATATAGAAATTAATCGTAATATATACGATAAGATCACCCCATGATCTGATAAGGTAATAGCCGGGGGAAGAATCAATCTAATGATTGAAAAGTTTACAACAAGATGTTGTGTGTAAGTTGTACTATGAAATTGTACTATGAAAACTCATGAAAGAGTTATGAATTATGAATATGGATTAAATGAAATTCGTATTGAAAAGGGGGTTAGTGTTTGGTGGGGATTCAATTGAGGATTCATGTCGGCGGCTGAGTTGTATGATTCCTTGTATGGGCGGGGAATTGTACTTGGTGTAAAAACTACTTAGTTCTGGCAATGACAATCATTGAAATGTTTGTGTCGCGCTATTTGATATATGCATATTAAGAGGGTGATTCATTTCTCATGTGTATAATAGATAGATAGGTCATTGGTAGAGGATATAAGGTTAAGTACGAATTCTTAAAACTCATACTTATGTGACATTCTTGACTCATAGTTATATGAAATGTTTATGAACCCCTCAGTGAATGGACGCCAAAGGTCTGACTAGGATAAGTTCTTAAACTCATATGATTGTGGCAAGTAAATGAACTCATAAGTGTGGTTTGACGAACTGGGTATAGTTGTGTGTAAATGGAGTATGAAGGATAATAGGAATAGATAGATTGTTAAGCAAATGATTATTAGTGGAGACATAAGTTTTCCAAAACTCCTAGCTATGCTAGACTTCGAAATTTTGACATCAAGCTAAATACGCACTATGTGCTTTTAAAAAAAATAAAAAAATAATATTGTAGACCAAGTAAACATTTTTGAAATGGTTTAAAGAATAGTCTATGCTACTTATTTCAGCTAGACGCATATAATTTGAAATATCAAAATTTATTTTATTTATCACTCATGTACCATGTAACCTGGTGCAGAGATGATAAAAATTTGATGGAGTTGTAAATACAGGAATACGTAGTGTGAATTTGATTTAAAGCCGTTGTTCCACTATTGTATGATGTATTATGACAAAGTCATACAATGATGGCATCCTCAAACGGACTGTTAATACAGTACGGCATCGTGACGTCATTCTCGAAAATATTTTCAAAAATTTTAATTTGCCAACGGGGTTTGGCTACACTTTAAATTCAATTGAATTGAATTATTGATATGAGTCTATGCTATTCGATTCAGCTAGACTAATGTTATGAAAACTCTAAAGTGTTCATTGAAAGAAATTTCCCGAACCAAATTGCTTTGGTACGGAATCCTATGATAAGACTAAGGTGAACTATGTTGTTTAGATAAATAATCCAATCAAGTAGCATAAATATTCGCTATACATAATTAATACGTTATGCATGACGTAAAAGTACAATAGGCTGATCACCTAAAGTACTAGCAACGGTAGTTTACCTTCTTTGTGATTGTAAACATACTAAGTAATGAATTTTTTTGCGGTATGATCAATACCGTTAAAACTATGTGTTTATGGTCTATATGACCCCTCAGCACAATTTGAAAACTTTTACTCTTGTGAGTGGTGTATTGGGTAGCATGAGTGAATGTGTGAGAATGGTGTATGATGAATGGTGAATGGTTCAAGGTGTAAGGTGTAAGGTAAATTTCGGGGACGAAATTTTTAGAAGAAGGGGTGAATGTGACAACCCGAGAATTTTGAATATTTTAAAAAAATTATTAATTGATTTAAGGTTCAAAATTAGAACCTAGACAAAAAATAACTGTATGCGTTTGATATTTTTAAGATAGAATTTTGAGGATTTCAAAATTTTGTGAATGATTTAAGTGAATTTTTCAGGATTAGGGAATAAGCATTTATGTTCTGTGTATATGTGTGCATGATGTGGTTAGGGGTCAAGGGTTGACCAGATAAACGATATTTGTAACAAACCCTAATTATATATTAAGAACATCAACGTTCGGTTAGAAAACCCTAGTGATTAATAGGAGATCCTAGAAACTGGTTCTGGAAACTCTAAATTCAGTTCCGGGAATCCGAAACCTTAATTCGGTGTATAAAATCCTAAATTGGGAACTTAATGGCGTAAGTGTAAATAATTATAAGATTAGTTAGGATAAAGCTTAATTAATTAGCAAACCCTAATTTTTAAATTTAGAAAAAAAATTATTTTTCTATTAGAAACCCTAATTCGTGGGCTATAAATCCTAATGACAACTTTGACCCTAATTGCTAAATTAGCGATTTTAATTAGGAAATGCTAATCCTAATTAGCAATATTTAAATTATGATTAAGAAATTTTAATATAATTAGAAAATTCTAATTATAATTTAGAAATATTAATTTTCTATTTTTAAAACCTAAATTAGAAAATTTAGAAAATTAAATTGCAAACCCTAAGGGTTTCAAACCCTAAAACCCTAAGGTTTTTTAAACCCTAAACCCTAACCCAAACCCTAAACAATAAGGGTTTGGCCAATTACTAGTATGCCATTAAATTAAAAGAAAAAAGGCCAAAATGCCTTTTTCTTAAAACCTAAGCAAAAGATATGGCAAATCTTGTGAGTCATCAAGCTCAAGGATTAGCCCATATGTCTCAAAAATCCTAGCAATCTCAGCCAATACAATGCCACCTAGCAACTAGATTCAATGGATCTAATTATAAGAGATTTAAAGTAAGAAAATACTTACTTTATTTTTCATTATTACCCAAACCATTCTCTATCTTCAATTTGAAATCTAGAGTGAAAAGCAGAGAAGTTAAGTCATGATCATCTCTAAGTCTTTCAAGAATAGAATTCAAAGATCAAAAATCAAAATCAAAGCTAAGAAGGTATATGACCCTAATTTTTCTAAATCTTTAATCCGATGTTAGTTGTTGTAAGTTGTTGGTTAAAGATGTGTTATAAGGTGTCTTTAAGTGATTCGGGTTGATAGATCATAGATCTATAACACTTAGATGCACGAATCAAGCATTTTAGTAACGGAAAAATGTCAAAAAAGTGGCTTGACAGAGTCATATGTCAGAGGCCCTAGATCTTTCTTTGTTTTAGATATATGTTGTTTTATGTTATACATGTGTTCTATGTCATGAGGACATTCATATGAAGCTAGAAACAAGGCCAGATCATTAGTAGATTGAAAGATACGAAAGCCAAACCAAATCGTTGCTGGACGGCCACGAATAACGATCGTTTCTAGGTAACCTAGTTTGCCCAGAAAAGTCTGACAGTGATTTTCTAGACCATTGATCTTGCTGTATGTTCATGTTTTGGCCATGTTATTGTGTTTTTATTGTAGCCTGAAATGACGACTACATACTAAAGGTTTTAGAACACCAAGATCTTGAACAGAATAGTAGATAATCATGGTCAAACCACCACTGACCAACTTCTCGGAAGAAGATTCTGGGTAACCCAGAATCTTCAAGAAGCGATTCTTGACCACTAGTTTGACTGGCCTTGATAGCTTAGATCTGTTGTTGTTAAGATAATCTGAGGTTATGTAGTTCTACAGGGACATGAGTACTACACAATGGAACCTTAATATTACATTAATAATACTTGGAAGGCCTAGATCCGGAGGCTCAAAGTAAGACCTAACAACTGTTCTTCATTTCTGGAAAACCTAGAAATGAAGAACAGCCCTGACACGCTTTTCTGCAGCTTAGATCTTGCGTTTAAGTAATGTTTTGGCCATGAACTCAGTTTCTGGTTGTAGTATTACATGAATACTACATCATTAAAACTTTAGGAGCCAAGAAAAATAATTAGATCATAGATTTAATCTTGGCCAAACAAGCCACCCAGTAACTGGCGATGAAGCTCAAGAACACTAAAGAACAGCTTAAAGAACACCTATAGCGACGGGTCTGTGGCTATAGGGCCCTTTAGCGATGGTTTTATTATTATTTATTTTCTGATTTTTTGAAAATTATTTAAAAATAGATAAAAATGATTTTAAATTATTAAAAATACATAATAAATTTCGAAAAATTATTTTAAAGTCTAAAAAATAGTTTTTAATTATTTAGAGTATATTTCATAAATATTTAATATTTTGGAATATAAATGGTATTTCATTTATTTAATTATAATATTAAATAAATTATTTTAAAAATGATTTAAATACATGAAAATAATATTATGGTATAATAAAATATTTTAAGTGACTTTTAATATTTTGTGATGAATTTCATTAATTAATCCATATTAATGATAATTAGTTAATTCAATAAGTATATTAAATAAATTATGGAAAAATTGAATAAATGATTTAAAAATCATATGAAATTGATTTAAGTGATATAAAATGTTTTAATTTAGAAAATATAACTTTTGATATTTTGTCATGAAAATATTAATATTTTAATATTAATAACAATTATTGGATAATGAATTTATGTTTAAAAATCATATAAATATGATTTTAAGGTATTAAAATACTTTGTGATATTATAAATATATTATAATATTATGACATGATTTTCATTAATATTTAGTATTAAGTAAATATTAATGATAAAAGAATTATGTGGTATTTAATTGATTAAATACGTTATTAATGATTGAAAATTTATTTATAAATAGTAATAATTATTTAAAAAATTATTACGAAGTTATGAAAATTATGAGATCCAAACCCTGAATTGGGATTATGATCAAGAGATGATAATAATAATATTATATTATTATTATAATGATTTTACAGTACAATAATTATGTATCGTATAAAAGTGACAGATAATATTGAAAGATGACGGTCAATTAGGAATACATAGATATTACCGTCGTCGTGAAACCCTAATTATTAAACTCAGTTATGAGAAATGACTAAGTAGTATATGAAGTTACTGTGTATATGAAGTTACTGTGTACACGAATGTCGAGAATTAGAAGAAAAACCCTAATTATTATTTTTACCGATAACAGGACAAACCCTAATTATTACAACCCCGACGGTTGAAGTTAGAAACCGTAATGACCGTGTTAGATCATACACGATAATTAGAGAACCTAATGATCAATTAGAAAACCCTAATTGATAACGTTAAGAAACCCCAATTAGAAAACCCTAATTTTCTAAAGAAAACCCTAATTTAAAATTATCGGGTTTAATTACTTACTTCAGATTATATAAATGTTTTAATTTACCAAATGATAGAAATTAATTGGTAAATGGTAAGAATTATAATCTAATGGTTAAATATTACATTTAATGGCCTTTTACAAAAATGCCCTTGAATTATATGTGAAATGACCAAAATACCTTTTTGTCATTTTAGTGTATTATTACTTACATTGTTGATAGGATCTTGCAACAAGGATGCCCAACATGTTTACCTACATACTATCGCCTCTCAAACAAGGGAATCATTCCACTTTAGCATCCAAGGTATTTAAAGATTTTTTTAAATTAAAGGAAAGGAAAATGCATTATTTATGTCTTATTGCAACCACTTGTCCACAAAATCCCGCCAATCCATCTAGAAATTACCTATGGGCTGTAGTATTACCATCAATCAGCCACTAGAATCAATTCATGCATTAATTTATGGATTCAAGAGAGAGAAATGCAACATTTTGGCCTATTTATACCCAAGCACTTAGCTTCATTCTCCCAATGCTTAAACCTACGAAATTCTCTCATTATATCAGTCTATAAACAAGTCCCATTCACACCAATAACAAATCAGTAGCCAAAAAATCAGAATCAAAGCTTAAAAAGGTATAAACCCTAGCTTGATTTTTCTTAAACTTTTTGATGTTAGATGTTATGTTTAAATGTTAAAACATGTTGATTATAGTGTCTAAGGATGATCTGGGTTGCTTGATGTTGATTCCATAACATTCAGAAGCTCGGATTTGAAGATCTTTAAAATCTGGAAATTTTAATTTCTGTGTTCTGACAACGAATGTCAGAGGCTGTAGATTCCATCCTGTTAAGCGTTTTTGATGTTTAAAGCTTGCTATGTGTAGCCTGGTATGTTGTCTTTATTCTGCAAAAGGAATCATGGTCATATCTGTTGTAGATTAGAAGATATTTATGGTCAAACTACTATCGATCGAATCGCTTTCAAGAACATTTTCGGGTTTTCCGTAAATGTTCAAGAATGCTTGTTGAGGTCACCTTCGACCGGCCTCTTTTCATTGGATCCGTGTTGTTATATGCCTTATATGTAATAGAGTTGTAGTATTACATGTTATCTACAACCTGGAAGCAATAGATCACTTAGATCAAACTCAGAATGAAAGATATAAAGATCCAAAGTAGCCTGCACGATCAGTTTTAAAATTCTGGAAAACCCAGAATTGGCATGCAAGTTTTGTCAGAGAGTTTGATGATTTATATCTTTGGTATTGTTAATGTTTAGACTTGAAACTTGATTTAATCATGTTCTCTCGTAAGTTGTACTACATAGCCCGACGATAAAACACCTATAACATGCATGTGTCGCACAGATTAAGACTACTTAAGGTCGTTGAATTTGTCGACCAGAGTTTTCTCGGGCAACCCGTGAAACATGAAGAACACGTCGACAAGGTTTTCGTTGATCATATCTCATGATTTGTTGTTGTTTGGTCATGAAATGAGTATGTAGTTGTAGTATTACATTAGTACTACAACATATCAAGCTTTTGCAAGTCCGTAAAACACTTAGATCATGGATTTAAAGTTTCTGGTCAAACTAGTACCTTTGTAATTGTTGACATGAAGCTCAAGAACACCTATAGCGATTTGCCTGCCGCTATAGATGCCTTTAATGACAGATAACATTTTATTTTCCTGAAATTAATTTAAAAATTAGAAAAATTAGTTTTTAATTATTAAAAATACCAAATAAATTATGAAAAATTATTTTAAAGTCCTAAAAATAGTTTTTAATTATTTTGAGTATATTTCATAAATTTTTAATATTTTTGAAATATAAAAGGTATTTATTTATTTAATTATAATATTAAATAAATGATTTAAAAATAGTTTTAATTCATGAAAAATCATGAAAAATTATTTTATGATATAAGAAAATATTTTGAGTTATAAAATATAACTTTTAATATTTAGAAGATAATTTCATTAATAATTATATATTAATGATATTTAGTTAATGATTTGTGATATTAAGTTTATTTAATATTTATATTAAATAAATAGTTTAAAAATGGTTTTATTTATTTAAAAATCATTTAAAGAGGATATTAAGGATTTAAAAATATCTTAAGTTATAATTAATAACTTTTAATATTTGGATAAATAGTACATTAATATTTATATATTAATGGTGATTATTTAAAAATGATTTTAATTATTTAAAAATCATTTAAGGGTAAAATAAATGTCTTAAAATAGTTTGAGTTATTATAAATAACTTTATATTTTTGGCAATGGTTTCATTAATAGTTTAATATAAATAAATTATTAATGATAAATGAATTGTTTAATGTTTAAATCATGTAATTATAAGTCCGATGTTTGAAAGTGATATCCTGGCCAAACTAATGACTAGAGAACCTAGTTATGAAGTCGAGATTTGGTGAAGAGCACCCATAATAACAATGCTTATATCACTATAAACCTTGAGTGACTGATTTGAATTATTTTAAATTTTTCAATTTCTGGAAAAATTCGAAAATGATTAAAAGTAAAATGTCTGATATTCACAGATGTTGAGGTATAGAATAAGAGTCTTAGACTCAAGATGTACCGATAAAAGCTGCAGATGCAGCAAACCGCTTGGACCCTATAATAGAAAGAAAAGACTACTATAAGAACATGGATGAGATATTTGAAAAATGTATAAAAGTATAGAATGTGAACTAAAAGTATGATCACTGCGATTATGTGCTGACCATAATTGACAGTACTATGTGTTATGATATATTGTTCTAATCGAACTAATGACATTTTGTTTATTGATAGGTTGTGATAAAGAGATAAGATCTAAGTTGAGATTTGTAATCAAACCAAATCGTGCAAGTATCCTACCTTTGCATTTCCTTTATGCAATGGACATGAGTAAGAAGAAGTTTTAATTATTCTATTTCTGTACAAATTATGTACGCTTTGATTATCAACATGTTAGCTCGTATATATATCTTGTCAAGTTGATTTCTAAATGGTTATACAAGTGTCCCCACTTGGATAATCATGGCATTTATTCACATGTTGATATACCATGTCAATTACCCGTATACATATATGTTGAATTACATATTATTGTTGAAAGCAAGATTAAAACCTTCGGGTTTGGAACCGTGCATGTATGAACATCCC
The DNA here is from genome assembly GCA_020205605.1 of Panax ginseng. Lineage (NCBI taxonomy): Eukaryota > Viridiplantae > Streptophyta > Magnoliopsida > Apiales > Araliaceae > Panax > Panax ginseng. The sequence continues at coordinate 36,665,257 of CM035127.1, read as the reverse complement.
GATAATGGGAAATTTTTTGCGCGCTTTGGCGGACAAAGGATGAGCGATGAATGTCGTTCTAGTTATGTAGTATTGATCATCACAGGTACAACAGGGCTAATCACCTCCGTGCTGCGTAAGTTATGACCGGTTTGTGGATGAATTTCGCTAAACCTTTTCGAAAATGAAAAGAATGTTCATAGTATGTTTCTTAAACCCTATTCATGGGTAGAGCCTCATTTCAAGAATTTGAAATAGAGTTGTTATGTGAATCTTTTATCAGTACAGATTACTTCACAACTTTTGATTCGTTGTAGAAGTGTTATGTAAAGGGAATACTTATATTCTTTCAGCTTATATATATATAATTGCTATTACTTGCTGGGCACTCAAATGCTCATCCTTGCTTAAATCAAATGTTTTCAGTTATGTATGAGCAACCTGAAGGCTCAGGCACGAACAAAGGAAAAGGAAAGCTGATCGAATAAGTGTGTATTATGAGTTAATGGTTATAGTTGTATGGATATCTATTCAAGTATTGTAAGGAATGTAATTGAAGGTCTCGTACCTGGGAAGTAACTTTGATGTATGTAAATTAAGTTTGAATGTAATATTACTATTGTATTATTCAGCTTATAGAAATGGTATCGTGAAGCACTGAGTTCGGGTTTCAAGTACCCGGATTTGGGGGCGTCACATGTTGGTATCAAAGCTGTAGGTTATAAACGTTAGGAGTGCGAAACCTAGGTTATAACCTTAGTAGAATGGAGGACGAAAGATAAGATAAATATTCAGCGAACCAGGAGACGAAGTACTCTGGTGAGGAGTTATAAGATATGACGAGTCGAAGAGATCCATCAAGTTTTAGTTGTACTAAATAAAATATTCCTTCATTTTACCAATGAATATATTTTATTTCGGTGCTAATGTTGTCTCGTTTATTGTGGTCATAGGATGGATGACGAAAGTCAAAGTAGCAATTCCTTGACCCAAGAGACGATGAACTCTAGCGAGGAGTACACAGACAGTGAGATGATAAGAGATTTGTTAGTTAGAAACGACGACTTAACGGCTAGAGCTGAGCAAGCGGAGGCACATAATCGTACTCTCCAGATTTCGAGCAATGAAGACAAGGACGCTGATCACCGAACACAGATAGAATTAGCCGGGTTTACGAGGAGGTTGGAACAGAGAGAGATAGGTAGGACAGTTGAAGGTTGAGATAAAAGCCAAAGACACCAAGATATATACCTTGGAGCAGGCTTTAGGCATCGCCTTTATGCGATTCGACATGAAGTGGATGGAGCTGCCTTTCGGCAGAGGAGGATAGGCGTTGATGAGAATTGAATAAATTTATCGTCAAACAAAATAAAAGACAACGTATATAAAACTCTTGATTGCTGTGTATATATACTATATGCTAATCAGGGTAACTTATGTATGTAGATGTCTGGTGGAAAAGATATGTGGAATAAGAAGGATCAGATCCATACCCCCGAGCTAATATCAAGGCCAACAACTGAAATAGAAGCTTACCAGGAACCCAAATCGGACGAGGTGGCTATAGTGGAAAACGTAGTATCAGATCCAGAAATGGTGGATTTGACAGATAGCGACTCAGACACTAAAGTTGAAGCTGCTCAAGCATCAACGGAGGTGCAGATCCGGAGAACAAGGTTGCTACCGCTGGAAAGGCTGTGGGAGATAGAGACGTTGCTTAATATTCAATCGTCAAGCATTCAGCCGGAAACAATGAAAGAGCGGGATAAGCTCAAAATCCAAATTGACCGGATGGGAGCCTCAAGCAACACTTCGTATGCGACTCCCGAGAGGTAAAGGAAAAGAAAGATAGAAGATCCCGACTTGGGAAAACCCGATAAGAAGAAAGGAAGAGGATATGATATATTTGCGGTTTGTGAGGGACATACATCTCCTCGTTGCCCCAACTATAAGCAAGGTGGATGTTTTAATTGTGGAATGGAGGGACATCGAGCTTAATGAATGTCCGAGAAGAAATTTGAGTAAATGAGTGGTATGGGTTATGTTGTGTGTGTGAAAAATAATGAACTGTTTTCAACTTTATGTTGGTCAAAATTTTAAATCCCGACTTTCTTAGTCACAAAGGGATAGCTGTTGATTAAAGCAGTATGTGCTATGTAAATATTCGATAAGTGAATATGAATCTAAGTTTGAGAAATGAAACGAGTTTAATACATTAATCTTATGCAATAATGTTTAAAATGTAAAGGTATAATTTATGGTTTTATTTAACCGATAATGCCGCCAATCAATTGAACTCAAAACCAAAGGGTAGAAGAATCTATTAATGATGGAGGACAACAAATGTAATCGATGCAAAACTTTGCAAACATGATGGCTCAAAGCTATGAAGCGAGGAATGCCAGTGCTTTGGGAACCAACTGCACAATCGCTTGGCAAAATTCAAAGACTTCAAAGCAAAGAGGACCACCAGAGTTGAGAGGATCGGTGACCCTACATAAGCCAGTATATGGGTGAAACGAAATAGAAAAGGCGTTCATAATTGCTAGAGTAGATGAGGGGCAAAAGACCGCTTTTGCCACTTATATGATAAAAGGGGAGGCTAACTTTTGGTGGGAGGCAAATAAGACTTGGGCAGGAGAAGAAGAAATTTCTTGGGATAGGTTTAAAGATTTATTTTTCGAAAACTATCTCTCTGTTAGTATGCAGTCTAGAATGGAGGTAAAATTTCTGGAGTTAAAGCAGGAAAACATGATCATTATGAGTATGTCATGAAGTTTAATGAGTTGGCTAGGTTTGCTCCACATCAAGTGAGAGCGATGAAGTTAGAAAGGCAAGGAGGTTTGAGCAGGGCTTAAAACCCTGGCTCTACAATAAGGTGGCAGTACTGCAAATAGATACTTTTGCAGCACTCATGGAAAAGGCTATCATAGATGAACAGGGGAGCGAGGCCATGAGTCTCTACAACAAGGAGAAAAGAACTGTAAGGTGACAGAGAGGAGCGGTGAAGATGGAAAGTAGTAGTGGGAATAGGGGTGAGAAGAGAATAATTTTCTGTGGAATGTTCAAGTGAAGCAGAAGGTGTGAAGAAGGCATAAAGGCAAAGGCAAGAATCATGGAAAGAATCACTCCGGGCGAGTGTCTAAAGGGTAAGTTCGCGTGCTTTAAGTGCGGACAAGAGGTCATATCTCTCCCAACCGCCCCCAATTCAAGGAAGATTAGTGGATGCTTCATATGCGGATCGACCGAGCATCAAAGCAGGAGGCGGCCCAAAGAGGGAATGGAGGCAAAGCAAACATAACCATTGGGAGAAACAAAGTGGACCACACTCAACCAAAGTACCCAACGTTAACAACTCAGAGGGTCTACAACATGACGGTCCAGGATACATTGGCATTTGGAAATGTAACTCCAAAAGCTATGTGAATCGCTTATATATCTTATATGTTTTCCTATATATATATATATAGTAAGTGATTTTATAAAGAAATTCTGAGTTCTTTCAGAAATCAAATTTCTGCCTAATTAGAGTGATGTGAAGAATAGTTAAAGATCAGTTCGATCGAGTATGATCGAGGTCTACGTGCAATGATTATATGTGCTATGTACCCTTATGTTTACGAGTTTAGAACGGTGATTCCGGGGACGGAATCCTTATAAGGGAGGGTGAATGTAATAACCCGAGATTTCCTAAATAAAATAATTAAGAAAATTTATGTGATAAAATTTTTTTTTATTATTTAATGACGAGAATAAGTGTTCAGTAATGTGAACGATAAATATGAATATATTTATTACTTGAAAAATTAGAAATAATTTTGGCGTAAATGTTTTCCATGATAACATGATTGGAAATAATATATGAAGTGATAATTAGAACTTATATAATATATATTTATTATATAAATTGTTCGAATATTTAAATCAAGTATTTTAACTTGATATGTGAAAGAGAAGTCGATATGAGATCCAAACCCCGAATTGGGATTATGATCAAGAGATGATAATAATAATATTATATTATTATTATAATCGATTTTACAAAGATAATAATTATGTATCGTGTATGTGATGACAGATAATAATATTGAGCAATGACTACCAATTAGGTCATAAGATATTACCGTGTGTGAAACCCTAATTATTAAACTCGGTTATGAGAAATGACTAAGTAGTATATGAAGTTACTTGTGTATGTATATGAAGTTCTCGTGTTACGAATGTCGGTAATTAGAAGAAAAACCCTAATTACTATTTTTTTACGATAACTAGTGAAAACCCTAATTATTACAACCTCGACGGTTGAAGTTAGAACCTGTAATGACCGTGTTAGATCATACAGATAATTAGAGAACCCTAATGATCAATTAGAAAACCCTAATTGATAACGTTAAGAAACCCTAATTAGAAAACCCTAATTTTCTAAAGAAAACCCTAATTTAAAATTATCGGGTTTAATTACTACGATATTATATAAATGTTTTAATTTACCAAATGATAGAAATTAATTGGTAAATGGTAAGAATTATAATCTCTTTGGTTAAATATTACATTTAATGGCCTTTTACAAAAATGCCCTTTGAATTATATGTGAAATGACCAAAATACCCTTTTGTCATTTTAGTGTATTATTACTTACATTGTTGATAGGATCTTGCAACAAGGATGCCCAAATATGTTTACCCTACATGCTATCGACTCTCAAACAAGGGAATCATTCCACTTTAGCATCCAAGGTATTTAAAGATTTTTTAAAATTAAAGGAAAGGAAAATGCATTATTTATGTCTTATTGCTACCACTTGTCCACAAAATCCTACCAATCCATCTAGAAATTACCTATGGGCTGTAGTATTACCATCAATCAGCCACTAGAATAAATTCATGCATTAATTTATGGATTCAAGAGAGAGAAATGCAACATTTTGGCCTATTTATACCCAAGCACTTAGCTTCATTCTCCCAATGCTTAAACCTACGAAATTCTCTCATTATATCAATCTATAAACAAGTCCCATTCACACCAATAACAAATCAGTAGCCAAAAATCAGAATCAAAGCTTAAAAAGGTATAAACCCTAGCTTGATTTTTCTTAAACTTTTTGATGTTAGATGTTATGTTTAAATGTTTAAACATGTTGATTATAGTGTCTAAGGATGATCCGGGTTGCTTGATGTTGATTCCATAACATTGTAAGCTCGGATTTGAAGATCTTTAAAATCTGGAAATTTTAATTTTTGTGTTCGACAACGAATGTCGAGGTCAGAGATTCCATCCCGTTAAGCGCGTTTTTGATGTTTAAAGCTTGCTATGTGTAGCCTTGGTATGTTGTCTTTATTCGCAAAAAGGAATCATGGTCATATCTGTTGTAGATTAGAAGATATTTATGGTCAAACCATTATTCGACCGAATGGCTCTGCTTCAAGAACATTTTCGGGTTTTCCGTAAATGTTCAAGAACAGCTTGTTGAGGTCACCTTTGACCGGCCTCTTTCTGTTGGATCTGGTGTTGTTATATGCCTTATATGTAATTGAGTTGTAGTATTACATGTTATCTACAACCTGGAAGCAATAGATCACTTAGATCAAACGCAGAATGAAAGATATAAAGATCCAAAGTAGCCTGCACGATCAGTTTTAAAATTCTGGAAAACCCAGAATTGGCATGCAAGTTTTGTCAGAGAGTTTGATGATTTATATCTTTGGTATTGTTAATGTTTAGACTTGAAACTTGATTTAATCATGTTCTCTCGTAAGTTGTACTACATAGCCCGACGATAAAACACCTATAACATGTGCAGTCGCACCAGATTAAGACCACTAAGGTCGATTGAACTTGTCGACCATAGTTTTTCGGGCAACCCGTAAAACATGAAGAACACGTCGACAAGGTTTTCTCGCTGATCATATCTCACGATTTGTTGTTGTTTGGTCATGAAATGATTATGTAGTTGTAGTATTACATTAGTACTACAACATTGAAGCTTTTGCAAGTCCGTAAAAACACTTAGATCATGGATTTAAAGCTCGGTCAAACTAGTACCTTTGTGCAATCGACATGAAGCTCAAGAACACCTATATGACGGTTACGTCGCTTATAGATGCCTTTTAGTGACAGATAACATTTTATTTTAGGAAATTAATTTAAAAATTAGAAAAATTAGTTTTAATTATTAAAAATACCAAATAAATTATGAAAAATTATTTTAAAGTCCTAAAAATAGTTTTTAATTATTTTGAGTATATTTCATAAATTTTTAATATTTTGAAATATAAAGGTATTTATTTATTTAATTATAATATTAAATAAATGATTTAAAAATAGTTTTAATTCATGAAAAATCATGAAAAAATTATTTTATGATATAAGAAAATATTTTGAGTTATAAAATATAACTTTTAATATTTAGAAGATAATTTCATTAATAATTATATATTAATGATATTTAGTTAATGATTTGTGATATTAAGTTTATTTAATATTTATATTAAATAAATAGTTTAAAAATGGTTTTATTTATTTAAAAATCATTTAAAGAGGATATTAAGGATTTAAAATATCTTAAGTTATAATTAATAACTTTTAATATTTGGATAAATAGTACATTAATATTTATATATTAATGGTGATTATTTAAAAATGATTTTAATTATTTAAAAATCATTTAAGGGTAAAATAAATGTCTTAAAAATAGTTTGAGTTATTATAAATAACTTTTATATTTTGGCAATGGTTTCATTAATAGTTTAATATAAATAAATTATTAATGATAAATGAATTGTTTAATGTTTAAATCATGTAATTATAAGTCCGATGTTTGAAAGTGATATCCGGTCAAACTAGCTGACTAGAGAACCGGTTATGAAGTCCAGAATTTGGTGAAGAGCACCCATAATAACAGTTATATCACTATAAACCTTGAGTGACAGATTTGAATTATTTTAAATTTTTCAATTTCGGAAAAATAGAAAATGATTAAAAGTAAAATGTCCGATATTCACAGATGTTGAGGTATAGAATAAGAGTCTTAGACTCTCAAGATAAAACCGATAAAGTTGTCGAGACATTTAAACAACCGCCGGACCTTATAATAGAAAGAAAAGACTACGTAATAACATGGATGAGATATTTGAAAAATGTATAAAAGTATAGAATGTGAACTAAAAGTATGATCACTGCGATTATGTGCTGACCATAATTGACAGTACTATGTGTTATGATATATTGTTCTAATCGAACGAATGACCTGTTTATTGATAGGTTGTGATAAAGAGATAAGATCTAAGTTGAGATTTGTAATCAAAGAATCAAAAGTATCCTACCTTTGCATTTCCTTTATGCAATGGACATGAGTAAGAAGTTTCAGAATTATTCTATTTCTGTACAAATTATGTACGCTTTGATTATCAACATGTTAGCTCAGATATATATCTTGTCAAGTGTCCCCACTTAGATAATCATGGCATTTATTCACATGTTGATATACCATGTCAATTACCCGTATACATATATGTTGAATTACATATTATTGTTGAGCAAGATTAAAACCTTGGGTTTGGAACCGAGCATGTATGAACATCCCGATAATGGGAAAATTTTTATGCGCTTCGGCGGACAAAGGATGAGCGATGAATGTCGTTCTAGTTATGTAGTATTGATCAATACAGGGTACAACGGGGCTAATCACCCTCCGTGCCCGTAAGTTATGACGGTTTGTGGATGAATTTCTGCTAAACCTTTTCGAAAATGAAAAAGAATGTTCATAGTATGTTTCTTAAACCCTATTCATGGGTAGAGCCTCATTTCAAGAATTTGAAAGAGAGTTGTTATGTGAATCTTTTATCAGTACAGATTACTTCACAACTTTTGATTCATTGTAGAAGTGTTATGTAAAGGGAATACTTATATTCTTTCAAATTTTATATATATAATTGCTATTACTTGTTTGGGCACTCAAATGCTCATCCTTGCTTAAATCAAATGTTTTCGATTATGTATATGAGCAACTTCAAGGCTCGTGCTTGCGAACAAAGGAAAAGGAAAAGCGATCGAATAAGTGTATATTATGAGTTAATGGTTATAGTTGTATGGATATCTATTCAAGTATTGTAAGGAATGTAATTGAAGGTCTCGTACCTGGGAAGTAACTTTGATGTATGTAAATTAAGTTTGAATGTAATATTACTATTGTATTATTCAGCTTATAGAAATGGTATCGTGAAACACTGAGTTCGGGTTTCAAGTACCCGGATTTGGGGGCGTCACAATAAATATATTATAATATTATGACATGATTTTCATTAATATTTAGTATTAAGTAAATATTAATAATAAAAGAATTATGTGGTATTTAATTCAGTTAAATACGTTATTAATGATTGAAAATTTACGATAAATAGTAATAATTATTTAAAAAATTATTACGAAGTTATGAAAATTATTTTGACTGCTTAGAAAATTGTCTAAGTTAACTGTTAAGTGTTAGGCAGAGTTTAATTGAACTTAAACTCAAAGAATTGTCCGACTAAACCGTCGGGACGTTAGAACTTTGTCGGAATCAAGATAGACTACAATAGTTTAACTTGATACCGTGTCTTATGTGTGTAATAGACTAATAGGGTTATGTGTTATGTGTAATGTGTTTAGGTTATTTTATAAATTATGATGATATTATTCTAACTTAGCAATCGATATTATTTATATATTAGGTTCGGATAATGCGTTATAAATTGCGTAAGCAAGAATCAACTGATTCGTGCAAGTTTGTTTTTACTTAACTCTATTAAGAGTTGTTTTATTCGGATAAACTTATGGTTAATCATTGTTGGTTGCCAGGAATTGTACTATGTACATATTGCATGTATAAGTCATGTATAAAGGCTGATCACCTTCATTACCCTTCTGATTCGGATATATTTGTTCATGTTCAATACTTGTTCACCAAAGTTTTGTTCTGCTTAGTTCAAAATTATATTGTTGAATTATAGCCAGCCAATTATTCAAATCATTCCAATCATGATATATCGTTATATTGTTGAATTTAAACTTGTTGGGCAATCCTTATGCTCACCCTTGCTATATCATGATAAACATTGCAGATTAAGACTTAACGCCACGACATGTGAAAAGATTAAAGAAAGTTCCAAATTTTAGTTTATGTATGCAATTAGAAATGTAATAGTGTAGTTTGATAATAAATTTTGTGTTAGATAGTTATGAATTGTGTATTAAGTTAAGGTTACTCGTCCTTGGGGAATAGTGTGTAATGTATTGTATAAATAATTTATGTTTATATTTTCGCAAATAGTAATAGTTATATAGAATGATCGAACCGGATCCGCAGTGATTAGGGACATCGGATCGGGGGCAAATCAGCTTGGAATCGAGTTGTAGGTTATGAACCTTAGGTAGGAATACGAGACTAATAACCTGCGATGATTAGGATAAGTACTAACTCAAATAGAGAGTTAGTCGGCTCAGAAGATTCAAAAGACGAATCTCGGCGAGTTATAAGATACAGAGTTCCCTAACTCTGATAATAAAGTTGAACAGTAGTGGTGAATAGATAGAGTCTAAAGGACTAAAAGAACAGTGATAGGAGATCGTAAAACAAAATGATCAAGATATAGAAATTAATCGTAATATATACGATAAGATCACCCCATGATCTAATAAGGTAATAGCCGGGGGAAGAATCAATCTAATGATTGAAAAGTTTACAACAAGATGTTGTGTGTAAGTTGTACTATGAAATTGTACTATGAAAACTCATGAAAGAGTTATGAATTATGAATATGGATTAAATGAAATTCGTATTGAAAAGGGGGTTAGTGTTTGGTGGGGATTCAATTGAGGATTCATGTCGGCGGCTAATTTGAGTTGTATGATTCTTTGTATGGGCGGGGAATTGTACTTGGTGTAAAAACTACTTAGTTCTGGCAATGACAATCATTGAAATGTTTGTGTCGCGCTATTTGATATATGCATATTAAGAGGGTGATTCATTTCTCATGTGTATAATAGATAGATAGGTCATTGGTAGAGGATATAAGGTTAAGTACGAATTCTTAAAACTCATACTTATGTGACATTCTTGACTCATAGTTATATGAAATGTTTATGAACCCCTCAGTGAATGGACGCCAAAGGTCTGACTAGGACAAGTTCTTAAACTCATATGATTGTGGCAAGTAAATGAACTCATAAGTGTGGTTTGACGAACTGGGTATAGTTGTGTGTAAATGGAGTATGAAGGAAATAGGAATAGATAGATTGTTAAGTAAATGATTATTAGTGGAGACATAAGTTTTCCAAAACTCCTAGCTATGCTAGACTTCGAAATTTTGACATCAAGCTAAATACGCACTATGTGCTTTTAAAAAAAATAAAAAAATAATATTGTAGACTCGTAAACATTTTTGAAATGGTTTAAAGAATAGTCTATGCTACTTATTTCAGCTAGACGCATATAATTTGAAATATCAAAATTTATTTTATTTATCACTCATGTACCATGTAACCTGGTGCAGAGATGATAAAAATTTGATGGAGTTGTAAATACAGGAATACGTAGTGTGAATTTGATCTAAAACCGTTGTTCCACTATTGTATGATGTATTATGACAAAGTCATACAATGATGGCATCCTCAAAGCGGATCGTTAATACTGAAGACGGCAAGCATCGTGGACGTCATTCTCGAAAATATTTTCAAAAATTTTAATTTGCCAACGGGGTTTGGCTACACTTTAAATTGAATTGAATTGAATTATTGATATGAGTCTATGCTATTCGATTCAGCTAGACTAATGTTATGAAAACTCTAAAGTGTTCATTGAAAGAAATTTCCCGAACCAAATTGCTTTGGTACGGAATCCTATGATAAGACTAAGGTGAACTATGTTGTTTAGATAAATAATCCAATCAAGTAGCGTAAATATTCGCTATACATAATTAATACGTTATGCATGACGTAAAAGTACAATAGGCTGATCACCTAAAGTACTAGCAACGGTAGTTTACCTTCTTTGTGATTGAAAACATACTAAGTAATGAATTGTTTTGCGGTATGATCAATACCGTTAAAACTATGTGTTTATGGTCTATATGACCCCTCAGCACAATTTGAAAACTTTTACTCTTGTGAGTGGTGTATTGGGTAGCATGAGTGAATGTGTGAGAATGGTGTATGATGAATGGTGAATGGTTCAAGGTGTAAGGTGTAAGGTGTAAGGTAAATTTCGGGGACGAAATTTTTAGAAGAAGGGGTGAATGTGACAACCCGAGAATTTTGAATATTTTAAAAAAATTATTAATTGATTTAAGGTTCAAAATTAGAACCTAGACAAAAAATAAGTGTATGCGTTTGATATTTTTAAGATAGAATTTTGAGGATTTCAAAATTTTGTGAATGATTTAAGTGAATTTTTCAAGATTAGGGAATAAGCGTTTATGTTCTGTGTATATGTGTGCATGATGTGGTTAGGGGTCAAGGGTTGACCAGATAAACGATATTTGTAACAAACCCTAATTATATATTAAGAACATCAACGTTCGGTTAGAAAACCCTAGTGATTAATAGGAGATCCTAGAAACTGGTTCTGGAAACTCTAAATTCAGTTCCGGGAATCCGAAACCTTAATTCGGTGTATAAAATCCTAAATTGGGAACTTAATGGCGTAAAGTGTAAATAATTATAAGATTAGTTAGGATAAAGCTTAATTAATTAGCAAACCATAATTTTAAATTTAGAAAAAAATTATTTTTCTATTAGAAACCCTAATTAAGTGGGTTGTAAATCCTAATGACAACTTTGACCTAATTGCTAAATTAGCGATTTTAATTAGGAAATGCTAATCCTAATTAGCAATATTTAAATTATGATTAAGAAATTTTAATATAATTAGAAAATTCTAATTATAATTTAGAAATATTAATTTTCTATTTTTAAAACCTAAATTAGAAAATTTAGAAAATTAAATTGCAAACCCTAAGGGTTTCAAACCTTAAAACCCTAAGGTTTTTTAAACCCTAAACCCTAACCCAAACCCTAAACCATAAGGGTTTGGCCAATTACTAGTATGCCATTAAATTAAAAGAAAAAAGACCAAAATGCCTTTTTCTTAAAACCTAAGCAAAAGATATGGCAAATCTTGTGAGTCATCAAGCCTAAGGATTAGCCCATATGTCTAAAATCCTAGCAATCTCAGCCAATACAATGCCACCTAGCAACTAGATTCAATGGATCTAATTATAAGAGATTTAAAGTAAGAAAATACTTACTTTATTTTTCATTATTACCCAGACCATTCTCTATCTTCAATTTCGAAATCTAGAGTGAGAAAGAGAGAAGTTAAGTCATGATCATCTCTAAGTCTTTCAAGAATAGAATTCAAAGATCAAAAATCAAAAATCAAAGCTAAGAAGGTATGAACCCTAATTTTTCTAAATCTTTAATCCGATGTTAGTTGTTGTAAGTTGTTGGTTAAAGATGTGTTATAAGGTGTCTTTAAGTGATCTGGGTTGATAGATCATAGATCTATAACACTTAGATGCACGAATCAAGCATTTTTAGTAATCTGGAAAAAATGTCAAAAAGTGGCCTGACAGTCATATGTCAGAGGCCCTAGATCTTTCTTTGTTTTAGATATATGTTGTTTTATGTTATACATGTGTTCTATGTCATGAGGACATTCATATGAAGCTAGAAACAAGGCCAGATCATTAGTAGATTGAAAGATACGAGCAGTCAAACTGCGTTGACCGGCCACGAATGACTGTTTCTAGGTAACCTAGTTTGCCCAGAAAAGTCTGACAGTGATTTTCTAGACCATTGATCTTGCTGTATGTTCATGTTTTGGCCATGTTATTGTGTTTTTATTGTAGCCTGAAATGACGACTACATACTAAAGGTTTTAGAACACCAAGATCTTGAACAGAATAGTAGATAATCATGGTCAAACCACCACTGACCAACTTCTCGGAAGAAGATTCTGGGTAACCCAGAATCTTCAAGAACCGATTCTTGACCACTAGTTTGACTGGCCTTGATAGCTTAGATCTGTTGTTGTTAAGATAATCTGAGGTTATGTAGTTCTCTGAGGACATGAGTACTACACAATGGAACCTTAATATTACATTAATAATACTTGGAAGGCCTAGATCCGGAGGCTCAAAGTAAGACCTAACAACTGTTCTTCATTTCTGGAAAACCTAGAAATGAAGAACGATCTACACTGCTTTTCTGTGACTTAGATCTTGCGTTTAAGTAATGTTTTGGCCATGAACTCAGTTTCTGGTTGTAGTATTACATGAATACTACATCATTAAAACTTTAGGAGCCAAGAAAAATAATTAGATCATAGATTTAATCTTGGCCAAACAAGCCACCCAGTAACTGTTGATGAAGCTCAAGAACACTCAAGAACAGCTTAAAGAACACCTATAACGACGGGTCTGTGGCTATAGGGCCCTTTAGCGACGGTTTTATTATTATTTATTTTCTGATTTTTTGAAAATTATTTAAAAATAGATAAAAATGGTTTTAAATTATTAAAAATACATAATAAATTTCGAAAAATTATTTTAAAGTCTAAAAATAGTTTTAATTATTTAGAGTATATTTCATAAATATTTAATATTTTGGAATATAAATGGTATTTAATTTATTTAATTATAATATTAAATAAATTATTTTAAAAATGATTTAAATACATGAAAAATAATATTATGGTATAATAAAATATTTTAAGTTATTTTAAGTGACTTTTAATATTTTGTGATGAATTTCATTAATTAATCCATATTAATGATAATTAGTTTATTCAATAAGTATATTAAATAAATTATGGAAAAATTGAATAAATGATTTAAAAAATCATATGAAATTGATTTAAGTGATATAAAAATGTTTTAATTTATAAAATATAACTTTTGATATTTTGTCATGAAAATATTAATATTTTAATATTAATAACAATTATTAGATAATGAATTTAAGTGTTTAAAAATCATATAAATATGATTTTAAGGTATTAAAAATACTTTGTGATATTATAAATATATTATAATATTATGACATGATTTTCATTAATATTTAGTATTAAGTAAATATTAATGATAAAAGAATTATGTGGTATTTAATTCAGTTAAATACGTTATTAATGATTGAAAATTTACGATAAATAGTAATAATTATTTAAAAAATTATTACGAAGTTATGAAAATTATTTTGACTGCTTAGAAAATTGTCTAAGTTAACTGTTAAGTGTTAGGCAGAGTTTAATTGAACTTAAACTCAAAGAATTGTCCGACTAAACCGTCGGGACGTTAGAACTTTGTCGGAATCAAGATAGACTACAATAGTTTGACTTGATACCGTGTCTTATGTGTGTAATAGACTAATAGGGTTATGTGTTATGTGTAATGTGTTTAGGTTATTTTATAAATTATGATGATATTATTCTAACTTAGCAATCGATATTATTTATATATTAGGTTAGGATAATCGTTATAAATTGCGTAAGCGTGTAATCAATGATTCGAGTAAGTTTGTTTTACTTAACTCTATTAAGAGTTATTTTATTCGGATAAACTTATGGTTAATCATTGTTGGTTGCCAGGAATTGTACTATGTACATATTGCATGTATAAGTCACGTATAAAGGCTGATCACCTTCATTACCCTTCGGTTCAGATATATTTGTTCATGTTCAATACTTGTTCAGTCAAAGTTTTGTTCCTGCTAGTTCAAAATTATATTGTTGAATTATAGCCAGCCAATTATTCAAATCATTCCAATCATGATATATCGTTATATTGTTGAATTTAAACTTGTTGGGCAATCCTTATGCTCACCCTTGCTATATCATGATAAACATTCTTGATTAAAGACGAACGCGCGACGATCTGAGGAAAAGATTAAAGAAAGTTCCAGCTTTAGTTTATGTATGCAATTAGAAATGTAATAGTGTAGTTTGATAATAAATTTTTGTGTTAGATAGTTATGAATTGTGTATTAAGTTAAGGTTACTCGTCCTTGGGGAATAGTGTGTAATGTATTGTATAAATAATTTATGTTTATATTTTCCGCAAATAGTAATAGTTATATAGAATGATCGAACCGGATCCGCAGTGATTCGGGACATCGGATTCGGGGGCCGTCACAGTTGGAATCAGAGTTGTAGGTTATGAACCTTAGGTAGGAATACCTGAGACTAATAACTGCAGTGATTAGGATAAGTACTAACTCAAATAGAGTTAGTCGGTCGGTAAGATTCAAAGACGAATCTCGGCGAGTTATAAGATACAGAGTTCCCTAACTCTGATAATAAAGTTGAACAGTAGTGGTGAATAGATAGAGTCTAAAGGACTAAAAGAACAGTGATAGGAGATCGTAAAACAAAATGATCAAGATATAGAAATTAATCGTAATATATACGATAAGATCACCCCATGATCTGATAAGGAAATAGCCGGGGGAAGAATCAATCTAATGATTGAAAAGTTTACAACAAGATGTTGTGTGTAAGTTGTACTATGAAATTGTACTATGAAAACTCATGAAAGAGTTATGAATTACGAATATGGATTAAATGAAATTCGTATTGAAAAGGGGGTTAGTGTTTGGTGGGGATTCAATTGAGGATTCATGTCATACATTTGAGTTGTATGATTCCTTGTATGGGTATGGGAATTGTACTTGGTGTAAAAACTACTTAGTTCGCAATGACAATCATTGAAATGTTTGTGTCGCGCTATTTGATATATGCATATTAAGAGGGTGATTCATTTCTCATGTGTATAATAGATAGATAGGTCATTGGTAGAGGATATAAGGTTAAATCTTAATTCTTAAAACTCATACTTATGTGACATTCTTGACTCATAGTTATATGAAATGTTTATGAACCCCTCGGTGAATGGGCGCCAAAGGTCGACTAGGATAAGTTCTTAAACTCATATGATTGTGGCAAGTAAATGAACTCATAAGTGTGGTTTGATGAACCTGGGTATAGCGTTGTGTAAATGGAGTATGAAGGATAATAGGAATAGATAGATTGTTAAGCAAATGATTATTAGTGGAGACATAAGTTTTCCAAAACTCCTAGCTATGCTACACTTCGAAATTTTGACATCAGGCTAAATACGCACTATGTGCTTTTAAAAAAAAATAAAAAAATAATATTGTAGACTCGTAAACATTTTTGAAATGGTTTAAAGAATAGTCTATGCTACTTATTTCAGCTAGACGCATATAATTTGAAATATCAAAATTTATTTTATTTATCACTCATGTACCATGTAATAAAAAGTGAGAGATGATAAAAATTTGATGGAGTTGTAAATACAGGAAATACGTAGTGTGAATTTGATCTAAAACCGTTGTTCCACTATTGTATGATGTATTATGACAAAGTCATACAATGATGGCATCCTCAAAGCGAATTTGTTAATACAAAGATGCAAGCATCGTGACGTCATTCTCGAAAATATTTTCAAAATTTTAATTTGCCAATGAGGGTTTGGCTACACTTTAAATTCAATTGAATTGAATTATTGATATGAGTCTATCTTTATTCGATTCAAACTAGACTAATGTTATGAAAACTCTAAAGTGTTCATTGAAGAAATTTCCCGAACCAAATTGCTTTGATACGGAATCCTATGATAAGACTAAGGTGAACTATGTTGTTTAGATAAATAATCCAATCAAGTAAGCGTAAATATTCGCTATACATAATATCGTTATGCATGACGTAAAAAGTACAATAGGCTGATCACCTAAAGTACTAGCAACGGTAGTTTACCTTCTTTGTGATTGTAAACATACTAAGTAATGAATTATTTTGCGGTATGATCAATACCGTTAAAACTATGTGTTTATGGTCTATATGACCCCTCAGCACAATTTGAAAACTTTTACTCTAGTGAGTGGTGTATTGGGTAGCATGAGTGAATGTGTGAGAATGGTGTATGATGAATGGTGAATGGTTCAAGGTGTAAGGTGTAAGGTGTAAGGTAAATTTCGGGGACGAAATTTTTAGAAGAAGGGGTGAATGTGACAACCCGAGAATTTTGAATATTTTAAAAAAATTATTAATTGATTTAAGGTTCAAAATTAGAACCTAGACAAAAAATAAGTGTATGCGTTTGATATTTTAAAGATAGAATTTTGAGGATTTCAAAATTTTGTGAATGATTTAAGTGAATTTTTCAGGATTAGGGAATAAGCGTTTATATTCTGTGTATATGTGTGTATGATGTGGTTAGGGGTCAAGGGTTGACCAGATAAACGATATTTGTAACAAACCCTAATTATATATTAAGAACATCAACGTTCGGTTAGAAAACCCTAGTGATTAATAGGAGATCCTAGAAACTGGTTCTGGAAACTCTAAATTCAGTTCCGGGAATCCGAAACCTTAATTCGGTGTATAAAATCCTAAATTGGGAACTTAATGGCGTAAGTGTAAATAATTATAAGATTAGTTAGGATAAAGCTTAATTAATTAGCAAACCCTAATTTTTAAATTTAGAAAAAAAATTATTTTTCTATTAGAAACCCTAATTCGTGGGTTGTAAATCCTAATGACAACTTTGACCCTAATTGCTAAATTAGCGATTTTAATTAGGAAATGTTAATCCTAATTAGCAATATTTAAATTATGATTAAGAAATTTTAATATAATTAGAAAATTCTAATTATAATTTAGAAATATTAGTTTTCTATTTTTAAAACCTAAATTAGAAAATTTAGAAAATTAAATTGCAAACCCTAAGGGTTTCAAACCCTAAAACCCTGAGGTTTTTTAAACCCTAAACCCTAACCCAAACCCTAAACCATAAGGGTTTGGCCAATTACTAGTATGCCATTAAATTAAAAGAAAAAAGACCAAAATGCCTTTTTCTTAAAACCTAAGCAAAAGATATGGCAAATCTTGTGAGTCATCAAGCCTAAGGATTAGCCCATATGTCTAAAATCCTAGCAATCTCAGCCAATACAATGCCACCTAGCAACTAGATTCAATGGATCTAATTATAAGAGATTTAAAGTAAGAAAATACTTACTTTATTTTTCATTATTACCGGACCATTCTCTATCTTCAATTTCAAATCTAGAGTGAGAAAAGAGAAGTTAAGTCATGATCATCTCTAAGTCTTTCAAGAATAGAATTCAAAGATCAAAATCAAAAATCAAAGCTAAGAAGGTATGAATCCTAATTTTCTAAATCTTTAATCCGATGTTAGTTGTTGTAAGTTGTTGGTTAAAGATGTGTTATAAGGTGTCTTTAAGTGATCGGGTTGATAGATCATAGATCTATAACACTTAGATGCACGAATCAAGCATTTTAGTAATCTGGAAAAATGTCAAAAAGTGGTCAGCGGTCGTATATGTCGAGGCCCTAGATCTTTCTTTGTTTTCAGGATATATGTTGTTTTATGTTATACATGTGTTCTATGTCATGAGGACATTCATATGAAGCTAGAAACAAGGCCGGATCATTAGTAGATTGAAAGATAATGACGGTCAAATGCGTTAAGGCTGACCCATTTACGAATAATTTGTTTTAGGTAACCTAGTTTGCCCGGAAAAGTCCGATAAAGCGGTGATTTTCTAGACCATTGATCTTCTTTGTATGTTCATGTTTTGGCCATGTTATTGTGTTTTTTATTGTAGCTCTGAAATAGCGACTACATACTAAAGGTTTTAGAACACCAAGATCTTGAAAGAATAGTAGATAATCATGGTCAAACCACCACTGACCAACTTCTCGGAAGAAGATTCTGGGTAACCCAGAATCTTCAAGAACCGATTCTTGACCACTAGTTTGACTGGCCTTGATAGCTTAGATCTGTTGTTGTTAAGATAATCTGAGGTTATGTAGTTCTACAGGGACATGAGTACTACACAATGGAACCTTAATATTACATTAATAATACTTGGAAGGCCTAGATCCGGAGGCTCAAAGTAAGACCTAACAACTGTTCTTCATTTCTAGAAAACCTAGAAATGAAGAACAGCCCTGACACTCTTTTCTGCAGCTTAGATCTTGCGTTTAAGTAATGTTTTGGCCATGAACTCAGTTTCTGGTTGTAGTATTACATGAATACTACATCATTAAAACTTTAGGAGCCAAGAAAAATAATTAGATCATAGATTTAATCTTGGCCAAACAAGCCACCCAGTAACTGGCGATGAAGCTCAAGAACACTCAAGAACAGCTTAAAGAACACCTATAGCGACGGTTTTATTATTATTTATTTTCTGATTTTTTGAAAATTATTTAAGAATAGATAAAAATGGTTTAAATTATTAAAAATACATAATAAATTTGAAAAATTATTTTAAAGTCTAAAAATAGTTTTTAATTATTTAGAGTATATTTCATAAATATTTAATATTTTTGGAATATAAATGGTATTTAATTTATTTAATTATAATATTAAATAAATTATTTTAAAAATGATTTAAATACATGAAAAATAATATTATGGTATAATAAAATATTTTAAGTGACTTTTAATATTTTGTGATGAATTTCATTAATTAATCCATATTAATGATAATTAGTTTATTCAATAAGTATATTAAATAAATTATGGAAAAATTGAATAAATGATTTAAAAATCATATGAAATTGATTTAAGTGATATAAAAATGTTTTAATTTATAAAATATAACTTTTGATATTTTGTCATGAAAATATTAATATTTTAATATTAATAACAATTATTGGATAATGAATTTAAGTGTTTAAAAATCATATAAATATGATTTTAAGGTATTAAAATACTTTGTGATATTATAAATATATTATAATATTATGACATGATTTTCATTAATATTTAGTATTAAGTAAATATTAATGATAAAAGAATTATGTGGTATTTAATTGAGTTAAATACGTTATTAATGATTGAAAATTTACGATAAATAGTAATAATTATTTAAAAAATTATTACGAAGTTATGAAAATTATTTTG
Source organism: Panax ginseng (assembly GCA_020205605.1). Lineage (NCBI taxonomy): Eukaryota > Viridiplantae > Streptophyta > Magnoliopsida > Apiales > Araliaceae > Panax > Panax ginseng. Next base: position 36,645,293 of record CM035127.1, on the reverse strand, counting down.
ATTTGCTTAGAAAATTGTCTAAGTTAATCTGTTAAGTGTTAAGCGAGTTTAATTGAACTTAAACTCAAAAGAATTGTCCACTAACCCGTCGGGACGTTAGAACTTTGTCGGAATCAAGATAGACTACAATAGTTTGACTTGATACCGTGTCTTATGTGTGTAATAGACTAATAGGGTTATGTGTTATGTGTAATGTGTTTAGGTTATTTTATAAATTATGATGATATTATTCTAACTTAGCAATCGATATTATTTATATATTAGGTTAGGATAATGCGTTATAAATTGCGTAGCTGATAATCACCAGTTCGAGCAAGTTTGTTTTACTTAACTCTATTAAGAGTTGTTTTATTCGGATAAACTTATGGTTAATCATTGTTGGTTGCCAGGAATTGTACTATGTACATATTGCATGTATAAGTCATGTATAAAGGCTGATCACCTTCATTACCCTTCGGTTCAGATATATTTGTTCATGTTCAATACTTGTTCAGTCAAAGTTTTGTTCCTGCTAGTTCAAAATTATATTGTTGAATTATAGCCAGCCAATTATTCAAATCATTCCAATCATGATATATCGTTATATTGTTGAATTTAAACTTGTTGGGCAATCCTTATGCTCACCCTTGCTATATCATGATAAACATTGCAGATTAAGACGAACGCGTCAGATACAGGAAAATATTAAAGAAAGTTCCAGCTTTAGTTTATGTATGCAATTAGAAATGTAATAGTGTAGTTTGATAATAAATTTATGTGTTTGATAGTTATGAATTGTGTATTAAGTTAAGGTTACTCAACCTTGGGGAATAGTGTGTAATGTATTGTATAAATAATTTATGTTTATATTTTCCGCAAATAGTAATAGTTATATAGAATGATCGAACCGGATCCGCAGTGATTCGGGACATCGGATTCGGGGGCCGTCACATCTTACGTAGTTCAGGCTTGGCTTGAATGGTTTTGATTTTGAGCTTGGTTGGAGGGGTTTTTGATTTTTTTTTTAGTTTTCTTTAAAGGGATTTCTTGAATTTTTCTGGTTTGACCGCACCATAGATGGCTGTTGTGTCGCCCCCAAAAATAGGTATACACAACTCATTCTGAGTTTTCAAATACATGGTACATAATTCAAATACAAACTTAATCATATAACTGTCGTGTAAAATACGACAAAACATAGCTGAGAGTTTTAACACAAAAATTTTCTCGTAGGCAATATCCAAACTCAAATGGAGTCCTCATTACAATTATCAACACACTATTTTATAAAATAGTGAGGAGTACTACAGCCACCATCTCGGATCGTCACTCCATTCCCCGACTAGTCCCGGCTATGTTCTCATTTCCTGAAGAGAACAATGAAAGCAAAGGGTGAGCTCAACTAGCCCAGTAAAGAATATTATGACTAAGATAATGCAAAATAAATTATCGTTAGCCTTTAACAGTGTAAAACTGATAGAATAATATAGACAACAAGTCTAACTGCAGCGGAATAAGCAATCCATTAGAAGAGTCAAGTAGAGCATAATATCTACTATCTTCTATGATTTAAAAGTTCATCATCAATATTTTATCGCTATAACACAGCTCAAAAAATAATCTACATCATCGAATTACCCATGCATTACGGGCCAAGGATATTCGTTAGTGTGACGCCCCCAAAATTAGCTATACATCACCCATCTTAAGTCGCCAGATACATAGTACAGAATTCAAATACAACTTAATAATACAATTGTCGTGTACAATACGACAAAACATAAACTGTGAGTTTGAATACAAATATTATCTACTAGAGAGTATACAAACTCAAAAGGACTCCTCATTACAATTATTATCACACTATTTCACAGAATACTGAGGACTACCAATGCACCATCTATAACCATCACTCCGTTCCCCGACTCATTCCAGCTATATTCTCATTTCTTGAAGAGAACAGTGAAAGAAAGGGTTAGCTCAACTAGCCCAGTAAGAAATATTATGACTAAGACAATGAAGAATAATTTATCATTAGCCTTAAACAGTGTTAAACTGATACAATATAACAAACATCAAGTTTAACTGCAGCGGAATAAGCAATCCATTAAAAGAGTTAAGTAGAGAATAAAATCTACTATCTTTTATGATTTAAAAGGTTTTTCATCACTTTTATCGTTGGGACTCAACTTAATAAATAATTCACATCATCGAATCACCCCTGCACTACGGCCAAGGATAATCTTTAGTATCATGACCACAATTATCCATGCACTACGGGCCAAGAATATTTGTGTATTCATTAATGGTCATGATCATGCCAACAACTCTCCATCAATGCACTACGGGCCAATAAGGACTTTTACCACATCATTTGTAACATTATGGTCATGATTACACCGAATAATCCCTGGTCATAATCATACCAAGTCCATCAATGCACTACAGGCCACAGATGACTTTCAAAAAATATAAACATGAGGATGATGACAATGATATAAGAATTCAATAAAAACAAGTTCAAGAATTAATTTGTCCAAGAACCAATAACGTCCAAATTATTAACATGATACTGTTTTGTAGAGTAAAATTCAAGAATGCTCAGAAGAATATTTCCATGAAAAGATACTGGATGAAGTGCAATATAAGGGATATTCCACTAATTTCATGGAGTATAGAAGCTAAAACTTTAACCAACTGAGTATAATAATTAATGGAATAACAAAAGAAATCACCATGCATGCGGTACCGCGCACAGGACAAAGTTATTCAATGAGAATACTAAATAATGAGAACTAGGTCAGGGAAATTCGCATGCAAGCGAGGATGTTCCAACAGAATAATAAAGAATGGAATAACAACAGAAATCACCATGCATACGGTACTTCATATAAATAGGTTATTCCAATAGAATACTAATAAGGGCCGGAATCGGTCCGCCAGTAAAACGCATGCATGTGAGGATATTCCAATGCAGAATAATAATAAAGGCGGAACCAGTCCGGCGTAAAAGCGTCTGAGTGAGGATATTCCAATGTAATAATAAAGGCGGAATCAGTCCGAAGATAAAACGCGTGCACGAGGATATTCCAACAGAATAGTAAAGATGGAATAATAGAAGAATGTCACCAAGTATAGGGTAGCCCGCGAATACAGGTTATTCCAATAGAATAATAAAGAATGGAATAACATAAGTTCTCTTCATGAATACAAAAGAATAACACCCCTTACGAGTACAACAAATAGTATTCTCTACCTTAGAAAGAATAGTACTGGAAATAGAAGTAGTGAAGTAGCAGAACACTTTTCTTCTTTCTCTCTATAGTTTCTCTCTCTAGAGTTTCAGTGAATTCGTAAGAAATAATGAATGAATGAGCTTTTATTTATAGAAAAATGGACTGCATAGTAACTAACTCATGAGCGGTCAGATTGATTTACTTTAATCGATGACCCATATTTAAAGCAAAATCTTTTAAATAAAATATAATATTCTATTTACAATCTAATAAAACGAATAACTTTATAAAAGATTTTACTATGCAAACACTATGCATGCACTATGCAAACATTATGTATAATAAAATATAATATATTCTATTTATAGAATAACTATATAAAAGATTTCTGTTTTATTACATTAATAATACCAATAAAACAAAACTGAGTGACTTATCACGTAAGCATCAATAATCAATACTGGTGTGCTACTATGCAACCACAGCAGTATTCTTTTTTTTACTACCGAGTAGTTAGTTCAAAGATAATGATAAAACTTCCGCCGTTATTTTCATAAAATATTTTTTGTCGTTTTCTCAATCCGACAATAATTCCGTTGTGGGGTCCACCAATGATTGTGTCGTTGTACGAATATTTCTGTTTAAACGAATATTCTCCGACCAATCGAATATTATATAACAACTTGTGTACTTTGCAAAATTTATAAATATTACCCACAACTATAACATTATATCAAATCCACACCATAATATTCAAAAAAAATTATTTCGAGAAAATTAAATATTTATTCATAAAATCTGGGGTCTCACAATCTCCCCTCCTTATGGAATTTCGCCCTCGAAATTTACGTACGTACTTGGTATGCTGAACAGGTGAGGATACCTCGACTTCATTTCAAATTCCAACTCTTGATGTATAACCTTTGAGTGTTGAATACGATTCTTCGTATCCAAGATTTTAACACGTATCTCCTCATACGTTAAATCTTCTGTTATCTCGTCCAGTTCTAAATTAATAATGTGGTTCGGTCATCCACATATTTACGTAACATCAATACGCAAAAAAAACGTTCTGAACACATAACATATTTGGCGGTAAAACGAGTCCATAGGCCACAATTCCTACTTTATCGAGGATTTCAAATGGGCCAATTAAATCGAGGGTTGAGATTTCCTCTCTTCGTCGATTCTTGCTTCTAGAATAACGTCCTCTTGAACCTTCTTCTTCACATTTATCAGCTCCAGGTGTGTAGCTTGAGCGACTTTAACTTTATCGATTAAATTCGATTCTACTCGCATATTCGTTATCTTCACTTGGGTTCCTAGAGTCTTTAACTCTATCTTCATCATTTGTAAGTCGTACAAAATAGGTCTTTTTGTTAACAACATCGCACTCGTAAACGCATATGATCTTCTACTCAACACATAAGCTACCATGTTCGCTTTCCCACGATGGTATTGAATGGTACGATCGTAATCTTCAACAGCTCGAGCCAATGTCTATGGCGCATGTTACGTTCATTTTGGGTGAAGAAATACTTGAGGGTTTAAGAAATGGGTTTTGTATTGGGGTCAATACAAAATTCAATTTCACGCTCTAGGGGTAGGCTAAGAAGTCTTCAAGAATACGTCAGGAAATTTATTAACAATAGAAATATCATTCAAAACTGTGACTCTCATCCAAGACTTGGATAGCACGTCACATTGATACCTATCAACTTGCCACCGTTATTCACAACATCCCCTACGAAAAGTCTGGCTTCGGTGCATTACACATAAAGAAGTCAACAACGAAAGGACCGGGGCTCTTTACTTATGGCTTAATATGACAATGACTGACTTTAGTGGTTTGGTTGCTTGAATTCGCATAACAGGTTGGTTAGGAATATGAAAGCTAACAACCTTACGAAAAACATGATGAGTAGTTAACCAATCGATTTCTAAAAATTGCATCAAAGGCAAGTATTTTCAAAGAGATAAGATTGACAGGTAACGTGAAAGTGTTGATTTGAACAAGATTTATAAATAGTGGAGGTAACGAAGGTTTCTCCCAATAGATATATCAAAGTCTAACTTCTCCGGAGTTAACTTCAAACATTGAACACAACTAGGTGAAATAAAAGAGTAAATAGAACCGGTATTTAACACGGTATAGACTTCGCAAGAGTTTATGACTAACATACCCGTGATAATTTTATTCAGGTTCCTCGTCACGAAAAAAAATGCTCTCTTAAACTACCGGCTTTGGCTTGTCTGGGACATCCTTTGGCATCACTATCCTAGCTGGAATTGACTTCACCATACGATAAAATGGAGCTAGGTGACCTTCTTTTTCGCAATTAAAACATGTTTTGGATTGCTGCGTACAGTTTGGACGGATGTGTCCCTCCTGTCCGCATTTGAAACATACGACCGATGGTCGTTCTTCTTCCTTTAAAACGGGTGCTGGTGCCGACGTCTTTACGTCATTGTTGAACCTTCTCTTCTTAAAATGTCAATTCTTATTGTTTTGGCCATGATTACCACCGAAGTGGTTACCATTTTTGGCATGTTGATTCCTCCATGCTTATTGTCATCGCTGATGATGGTGTTATCATCCTAGTATTATCATTTTTGAATTACCGCTCTCTCTTTGGATTGGTTGACTCATTATCGCGCTCCAATAACTGAGCCCTATTAACAACATCTGAATAAAAACACAATTTATGAGAAATAAGATATTGACGTATCTCCGGTTTCAAACCACTTAAAAACATTCACGTCATTCTCTCCTCATTACCAACCAAATGGGATGCAAATCGGGACAACTCGGCAAACTTGGCTTCGTACTGCAACACGGTCATGTTGTTTTGCTCTAACTTGATAAATTCCACCTCCTTCATGTGACGAATGCTTTTAGGAAAGTACTTGTCATTGAACAACTCTTGGAACTTCTCCCAAGACATCTTGAGTGCGTCAGGTTGGGTACGTTTTACAGATTCCCACCAGTGATCTGCCTCTTCACGCAACATAAAGGTGGCAAAGGAACCTTTTGCTCCTCGGAGCATCCCAAGACATCAAATATCTTGGTGATTCTGCTTTAACCACGTCTCCGCCTTAAGTGGTTCTGGCTTTCCCAAAAACTTCGGTGGTCCTAGCTCCTTGAATTGCTTAGCGGTGACCAACCGTGGGTTGCCATTGTTTCCTCCTGCATTATGAACAGGAGCCGCCTTCGCCTAATGTTGCATGAATTCTAAAAATCTCTTAAACATACCGTCGTTCGTTAATTGATCAGTGTTGTTGTTTACAGGAGGATTAACGCCATCCTGTTGCACATTGTCCTGATTATTGATCTGTGGAGAATCAACGGTCTCCTGTGCTCCATTGCTTATCTCAACATTTTCAGATGCCATTTTCAAATACTGCCACAAAACAAAGGTTAATTGACATGTAACATATTATCTATATATTCTGACAGACCAATTAAATACCAAATAAACTTAGGTAGGTCATACTAGCGAAGGAATTCACCGTCTCTCCCCTCCTAGTTCTTGTCTCACATCTCAGCCTGGGATCATATCCCTAAGCTTTGATACCAACTGTGACGCCCCAAAATTAGGTATACATCACCCATCTTGAGTCGCCAGATACATGGTACAGAATTCATATACAACTTAATAATACAACTGTCGTGTACAATACGACAAAACATAAACTGTGAGTTTGAATACAAATATTGTCTACTAGAGAATATACAAACTCAAAAGGAGTCCTCATTACAATTATTATCACACTATTTCATAGAATAATGAGGACTACTAATGCACCATCTATGACCATCACTCCGTTCCCCGACTTATTCCAGCTATATTCTCATTTCCTGAAGAGAAAAGTGAAAGAAAGGGTTAGCTCAACTAGCCCAGTAAGAAATATTATGACTAAGATAATGCAGAATAAATTATTATTAGCCTTAAACAGTGTTAAACTGATACAATATAACAAACATCAAGTTTAACTGCAGCGGAACAAGCAATCCATTAAAAGAGTCAAGTAGAGAATAAAATCTACTATCTTTTATGATTTAAAAGGTTTTTCATCACTTTTATCATTTGGGACTCGATTTTAATAAATAATCCACATCATCGAATCACCCCTGCACTACGGCCAAGGATAATCTTTAGTATCACGACCACAATTATCCATGCACTACGGGCCAAGAATATTTGTGTATTCATTAATGGCCATGATCATGCCAACAACTGTCCATCAATACACTACGGGCCAATGAGGACCTTTACCACATCATTTGTAACATTACGGTCATGATTACACCGAATAATCCCTAGTCATAATCATACCAAGTCCATCTATGCACTACGGGCCACAGATGACTTTCAAAAAATATAAATATGAGGATGATGATAATGATATAAGAATTCAATAAAACAAGTTCAAGAATTAATTTGTCCAAGAACCAATAACGTCCAAATTGTCAACATGTTACTGATTTGTAGTATAAAATTCAAGAATGCTCAGAAGAATATTTCCATGAAAAGATACTGGATGAAGCGCAATTATCAAGGATATTCCACTAATTTCATGGAGTATAGAAGTCAAAACTTTAACCAACTTAGTATAATAAAGAATGGAATAACAAAAGAAATCACCATACATGCGGTACTTCGCATAGACAGGTTATTCCAACAGAATAATAAATAATGGAACCAGGTCAGGCAAAATTCGCACCGACAGGATGTTCCAACAAGATAATAAAGAATGGAATAACAATGTAAATCACCATGCATGTGGTACTTTCAGATAGATAGGTTATTCCAGAATACTATTAAAAAGCGGAATCAGTCCAACAGAAAAGCGCATGCAGACGAGGATATTCCAATGTAATAATAATAAAGAGGCGAAACCAGTCCCAGGCGAAACGCATGCATGATGAGGATATTCCAAAAGAATAATAAAGGCGGAATCGGTAGGCGTAAAAGCGCATGCATGGGATATTCCAATAGAATAGTAAAGACGGAATAATAGAAGAATGTCACCAAGTATAGGGTAGCAGCGTGATCTGAGTTATTCCAATGAATAATAAAGAATGGAATAACATAAGTTCTCTTCATGAATACAAAAGAATAACACCCCTTACGAGTACAACAAATAATATTCTCTACCTTAAAAAGAAGAGTACTGGATATAGAAGTAGTGAAGTAGCAGAACACTTTTCTTCTTTCTCTCTATAGTTTCTCTCTCTAGAGTTTCAATGAATTCGTAAGATGTAATGAATGAATGAGCTTCTATTTATAGAAAAATGGACTGCATAGTAACTAACTCATGAACGGTTCAGATTGATTTACTTTAATCTGACGGCCCATATTTAAAGCAAAATCTTTTAAATAAAATATAATATATTATATTTATAATCTAATAAAATGAATAACTTTATAAAAGATTTTACTATGCAAACACTATGCAGGCACTATGTAAACACTATGCATAATAAAATATAATATATTCTATTTATAGAATAACTTTATAAAAGATTTCTGTTTAATTACATTAATAATACCAATAAAACAAAACTGAGTGACTTATTACGTAAGCATCAATAATCAATACCGTGTGCTACTATGCAACCACGCGTATTACTGTACTTTTTCTACCGAGTAGTTCAATAGTATTAATGGTAAAACTTCCGCCATTATTTTCATAAAATATTTTTGTCGCTTTCTCAATCCGACAATAATTTTATTGTGGGGTCCACCAATCGAATATTATATAACAACTTGCGTACTTTGCAAAATTTATAAATATCACCCACAACTATAACATTATATCAAATCCACACCATAATATTCAAAAAAAATTATTTCGAGAAAATTAAATATTTATTCATAAAATCTGGGCTCTCACAGTTAGTATCACATCCATGAATCATCCATACACTAAGGGCAAATGATATTCATTATTATCATATCCACAAATTATTCATGCACTACGGGCTAAGGATATTCGTTAGTATCACCGGTGGTCATGATCATTCCAACAACTGTCCATCAATGCACTACGGGTCAATGAAGACTTACCACATCATTTGTAATATTACAGGTCATGATTATACTGATACATAGTCATAATCATACCAATCAACAGTTCATCAATGAACTACGGGCCAAAGATGACTTTCATCACAATATAAGAATGAGGATGATGACAATGATATAAGAATTCAATTAAGTCAAAGCAAGGATAAATTTTAAAGATTTATAATTCAATTTATCCAGAGTTCAAGAATGTTAAAATTATCAACATGATAACTGCTTTGTGGAGTAAAATTCAAGAATAATATTGTATCAAAAAAATTTGGACAGAAAAGAAATCAATTTTTGTCATGAATAGTGCTCCAGGTGAATAGTACCCAAGTGAATAGTATCCCGTTAATAGTACTTCGTGAATAGTACCCCGACATGAAAAGATCAAAATTTAGCAAGAATGTTCAGAAAAATATTCTTGTGAAACGATACTAGATGAAGCGCAAATTTCAATGATATTCTACTAATTTCAAGGAGTATAGAAGCAACACCTAATAAAATGAGTGTAGAATTCGGAATCTGAAACGAAATAATATTACTTACATACTATAGAGTATAGAAGAAAATATTATTTCATATGAATATGGGACAAAAATAATATACCTTACCTTAAAAGGATAGTATTTCTGAGTGGTAGGCGGGGATATTCTTGAAGAAAACTTGCACTGTTTTTTACACTCAAAGCTTTCTTAAACTCTAAAGAAATACGCTCAATATTATAGAAGAATAATTCTCTGATTCTGGTGTGATTTTCAATTCTAAACTAAGCATTCTATCTATCTTTTATACACATAAGAAAGGAATCACCCTCTTAACATGCATATAGAAAATAGCGCGACATAAACATTTCAATGATTATCATTGCCAGAACTAAGTAGTTTTTTACACCATGTACAATTCACCTCCCATACAAAGAATCATACAACTTAGCTACTGACATGAATGCTCAATTGAATCCCCACCTAACACTAACACCCTTCTCAATACGAATTTCATTTAACTCGTATTCATAATCCTTTTTCCGAATCTGTACCCATTCATAGTACAACTAACACCTAGCAATCTTGCTGTAATTTTTTTTTTCAATTATTCGCTTGATTCTTATCCCTGCTATTACTTAATCAGATCACGGGGTGATCTCATCGTATATATTACGATTCATTTTTATATCTTGATCGTTTTGTTTTACGATCTCCTATCACTGTACTTTTAGTCTTTTAGACTCGATCAATTCATCACTATTGTTCAACTTTATTATCAGAGTTAGGAAACTCTGTATCTTATAACTCGACGAGATTCTTCTTTGAATCTTACCGACCAACTAACTCTATGTGAGTTAGATCTTATCCTAATCACTGAAGTTATTAGTCTTAGGTATTCCTACCTAAGGTTCATAACCTACAACTCATGATCATCATGGCTTTTGGAGTATATGAGGATGTCATCAATAAAGACAACAACAAAATTATTCAAATATTCCTTGAATACTCGGTTCATCATATCCATGAAGGCCGCAGGAGCATTCGCAATCCAAAAGACATAACTAGGAATTCGTAATGCCCGTACCGAGTTCTGAAAGCAGTCTTTGGAATGTCATCAGTTTTAACTTTTAAATGATGATATCCGGAATGAAGATCGATCTTTGAAAAGAATTTAGCACCTTGCAACTGGTCAAACAGGTCATCAATTCGAAGTAACGTGTACCAATTTTTTACGGTGACATGATTCAACTCCCGATAGTCAATACAAAGTCGAATACTTCCATCTTTCTTCTTTACGAATAGAACAGAAGCACCCCAAGGAGACGTACTAGGACGAATGAAACCGATGTCTAACAATTCTTGCAGTTGGGTTTTTAACTCCTGAAGTTCAATATGAGCCATTTGATATGGGGCTTTAGAAATGGGTTTTGTACCGGGTTCAAGATCAATAAAAAACTCGATTTCACGCTCTGGGGGTAGGCCAGGAAGTTCTTCAGGGAATACATCAGGAAATTTATTAACAAATAAAATATCATTCAAATCTGACGTATTTTTATTTAAATCCGTGACGTGGGCTAAGAAAGCTTGACATCCGTTTTTTAATAAATGAATAGCTTTATGACTTGATATGACAGTGATCGACTTTAATGGTTTGGTTGCTTGAATTTGCATAATAGGTTGGTTAGGAATATGAAAGCTAACAACCTTACGAAAATAATCGATTTTAGCATGATGAGTAGTTAACCAATCAATCCCTAAAATCACATCAAATGCAAGTATTTTCAAAGAGATAAGATCGACAGGTAACGTGCGGTTATCGATTTGAATCAAACAAGACTTATAAACAGTGGATGTAATGAAGGTTTCTCCCAACGGAGTTTCAACAGATAAGTCAGAGTCTAATTTCTCCGGAGTTAAATTTAAACGTTGAGCGCAAGTAGGAGAAATACAAGAATGGGTAGAACCGGTATCAAATAAGGTATAGACTTTGCAAGATTTTATGATTAGCTTACCCGTGATAACCTCGTTCGGGTTCCTCGCTTTTTGGGAGGTCACGACAAATGCTCTCCCTTGAACTACCGGCTTTGACTTGTCTAGTACGGCTTTTGGTGTCACCATCCCAGCTGGACTTGAATTCACTACACGACAAAATCGAGCTAGGTGACCTTCTCTTCCGCTATTGTAACACGCTTTGGGTTGCTGCGTGCTGTGACGTCCCTGAATCCGGGTCCTCGGACCCCGGTTCGGTCATCACGATAAAATAAAAACTTCCACCTCTAAACAACATACGATAAATAAAATGCGGAAAATAATAAACGTATGTCGTTCATTCAAAAGGTGTTACTAGTCCCAAGATTCAATAATCGTAATACAATTATACAAACATACCCTAAAAGGATCATTAGGGTTCATATTACATAATAGTAAATTTAAACTAGGCATAAGGTAAAGTTTGCTCCTTGCCACTATCCTACATCTTTCCTTTACTCTTGTCCTTTCTTGAGGTCTCGGGTTTAGTTGCAATATAATTCATGATATAGCAAGGATGAGCAACAAGTTTTCTAAGCAAGTTTAAATACAACAATGAAGATATATCATGATGAATGGAAAATATCTGACAAAGAATTCAACAATATGAATATCTGAAGGATTCAACAATATGAATATTAGAAGCAAAGATAATAATTGCTTTTAGAATAACTGATAGTCAAGTAGACATTGAACTATAACACTCCAATGGAATCAATAAATAATTGACCCTTTGGTTACTGGCTACAGAATAAGTACTTGAGGGGATCAGCCTCGCGTACACTATGTATATCCATAACATTTAAATATGTTCTTTGTATCTTATATTAGATAACTGGGTTACTCCCCTATTAATAAAGGAGTGTTCTTTCAGTCTAAGAAATCCTTACCATCAATTGGTTTGGATAGCTTTTATAAAATTTCATATACTTGTCTGACCGAACAAAGTTTTAGACTCTATCTGACATAGTTCAAGAATTTTAGAACTTTAAATGAAGTACAAGTCCAAGACTGTATGAACTCAAGTGCACTAAGTACGAATATCATTAATATTGATGTGGAATAAGTGTAAGGTAATTAAGCCACTTAATAACATGCTTTGGAATAAGATTCAAGCTTAAATGAATAACTTTCAATTCAACAATAACTTGCTCAATATAATTTTGAGTAAGGTTAGGGAACTTGCAACACAATAAAAATAGTGTTCAGATACTTGCTCAAGTAAAAGAGTAAGAATTAAGGAACTTGCTCAATAAAAGTAGGGTCCAAGGGAACTTGCATTCAATATATGAATCGTATGAAATTCAAGAACTCGTACAAGATCCAAAGTTTGTGTAAGTTAAGAAACTTGCTTGTTTGCTCAGCTACAATATAATACTAGCTTTAACTAACTTGCGTTGAAACGACCTAACATTAACAAGTTGGTCTTCAATTAGTATGTGTAAACTAGTACAAGTCTACACTTCAAAGAATCAAGTCATCACATAGCATGCTTCTATACATGTATCATACATTACACGATTAGTTTCTAACACGTTGCGTCATAGTTGAAATCACAATTGAACTTCAAAGTTGTAAATACTAATTCATCCTAGGATTCTTTTCAATAACATGCTTATTATCATAAGACTACTATACTGGACATGTATTACATATTAGAATAACCATATAAGCATGCATCAGCTCTTATTTTATTAACAGAACTCAGACCTCACTGCAGACAAGCGAGGCCACGCTTGGTTTGTACTAAGGAGTATGGTGGCTACCGCTGCTCTGGTGCAAAACCAAGACAAAACGCTACGTAGTAAGCTAAGTCTTGCATACGACTTGCACGTAAATGAACAATCATTCATAACACACATGTTATCATATGAATAACTAATTTTAACCCTTCATCAAATATATCATATGTCATTTTTAGTTTTTCATTTACTCAAGACTTCACATGTTAAGCTATCAATCATGTAATTCACTTTACCTACCATACATCATACTTTCATATATATAAATATTAGACATCAAAACACACTTACAAGTTCTCAACTTAAGGTATATATAGTTTATCAAGTTTATATTTCAAAACTTTAAGTTTCCATTAGTAAAACTTCTTCAAGCATACAAAAATGAGTCTGCATAGTCTAAATCATGCTTTCATAATCACATAATAGATCACATGAACATATCTTTAAGATCAAAACTTAGCGTATATATAGTTCGTTTATACATAGCCAAAAGGGTCCTTTTTCTTGAAATTTCTCTTTTCAATCATGCTTGAATATATCATATTACTTTTAACCATATAACCAAGCATATTGTCATATGTCAAGATATATATTAGAACGTAATACATTTGCATCAAAGGTTAGAACTTGTTTTGCAAAAAGGTTTATCAAAACTATTTTCCAACTCTTTAAGTCCTCTTTGAATAATCAAATTAACATTAACTAACATTGCTTACTATAAACACAACCACCTTTGTCCACATGTTCAGGTCATTTATATGCATATTATAATCAAAGTAATATGCTCAAAATATCTTAAGGAGCTAACATGAGCAATTGAGATCTACTACCCGTGTGGTGAAAGACTAAGGAAGTGGCGCGGCCGCGCCACTTCGGCCATAAACAAAAATATGGCCTCTGCTTCTGTAGAGGCTTAACTCCAACCAATGCCAAACATCTTATGCAGCAACCCAAAGTACTTCCAATACTTCTAAGCATGCATACTTACTTTAAACAACACAACCTTAAGCCAATTCATACTTCTTAACAGAGATTTCATGAGAATTCGAAGAATTTGCCAAAACACAACTCAAGAACATAAGTAAAGATTTTATACCTCTTGAAGCTAGATGAACTTAGTTTCTCCTCCTGTGATTGCTAACCTCTTCTTTGGACCACAACTCACTTACTCACAAATTATCAGAGTTTTCAAGAACTAAAACAAAGCAACGTGAAAATTGAAAATGGAGCTACCATTTATAGAAGAAATTGGGATTGGTCAATTAGATTGCACTGAGGTTGAACTCATGGTGGATTAGGAGAAAACATTGGATAATTTGGAGTTGGCCGACCACCAATTTCTAGCCATCATCCCTACACAACTCTAGCCTTTTTGGTTTGCTAAGTTTTATGCAATGGAGAAATAGCCCACTGTTCATGTACTATGTGCCACTCAATTTGGGACAAAAATCTCAGCAACAAGTTTGGTTTGGTTATTATAATTCCCATAATATAATATTAATGTGTTATTGCTACTACACAATGGAAAGTTGGGGATTAATTATGTACTCACATAAATGCAATAACTCTTACTATATAGTCTATATCTATAATATATAGACATATTAATGTGCCACCTTGTACTATATAAAATATATAGTTAACTACCATATAATAAAGGTTTACTATATTGCACAAATTAATCAAGTAAACATATAATCATTTAATAAATTATTAATCTTTTAAACATTAATTATTATTTATTCATAATAATTATTAATTAACACATTATCAATTAATTTTCCATAATTGAAATTAATTAATATGATCAAATCTTGCCACTATATTCAAATACATTGAATGTTTAATTATTAATAATCCTATCAATTCCTTGATATTAAACTCTTAGGGTTAGTCCACTAATTTAAATAACTATTAGTGACTCCCTTTAATCATTTCATAAATTCACATAACCACATAAGGTTTAAATAAACTCACAAAACTAACTCAATAAAAATTAAATCACATATTTAATTAAATAAAGAGTTTTAAATTTCGTGGTCGTTACACATTTGTACTAATATGTCCCTCCCCTCTGCATTTGTAGCATATAACCGGTGGTCATTCTCCTTCCTTGAAATTGGGTGCTGGTGCTGTTGTCTTTCCATCATTATTGAACTTTCTGTTCTTAAAATTTCCACTTCTATTATCTTGGCCATTATTATCACAGAAGTGGTTACTATTTCTGGCATGTTGATTTTCTCCACGTTTGTTGTCATCGCTTCGATGACTGCTACCACTGGTATTATTGTGTTGCCAGCTGCTATCTTTTGGTTGGGCTGACTCATTATCGCGCTCCAATAATTGAGCTATATTCACAACATCTGAATATAAGCAAAGTTTGTGAGAAATAAGGTATTGACGAATTTCGGGTTTCAAATCTCTTAGAAACATTCGCATCATACGCTCCTCATTATCTATCAAATGGGATGCGAACCGAGACAACTCGACAAACTTAGCCTCGTAATGCGACACGATAATATTGTTTTGTTCCAACTTAATAAATTTTACCTCCTTCATGTGATGAATACTTTCGGGAAAGTACTTGTTGTTGAACAATTCTTGGAACTTCTCCTGAGACATCTTTAGTGTGGTAGACTAAGTATGTTTTATAGATTCCCACCAATGATTTGCCTCTCCTCGTAACATGAAGGTGGCAAAGGGAACCTTTTACTCCCCAGAGCATCCCAAAACATCAAATATCTTGGTGATCTGCTTAATCCACGTCTCTGCCTTAAGTGGTTCTGGCTTTCCCAAAAACTTTGTTGGTCCCAGCTCCTTGAATTTCTTAGCGGTGACCAACCGTGAGTTGCCAGTGTTTCCACCTACATTTTGCACAGGAGTCTCTCCCGCCTGATGTTGCATGAATTGCAGAAAGCCTCTTAACATCCCATCGTTCATCATTTGGTCAGTGTTGTTGTTTACCTGAGGATTATTGCCTTCCTGATGCACATTATCCTGGTTATTGATCGTCGGTGACTCAACGATCTTATGTGCTCCATTGCTTATCTCAACATTTTCAGATGTCATTTTCAAACACTGCCACAAAACAAGGGTTAATTGACATGCCACGTATTATCCCTATATTCTGACTGACCAATTAAATAACAATAAAGCTTAGGTAGATCATACTAGCGAAGGATTTACCCGTCTCTCCCCTCCTATTTCTAGCATCAAATCTCAGCCACGGATCATATCCCTAAGCTTTGATACTAACTGTGACGCCCCCAAAATAGGTATACACAACCCATTTTGAGTCGCCAAATACATGGTACAAAATTCAAATACAAACTTAATTATACAACTGTCGTGTAAAATACGACAAAACATAGCTGAGAGTTTTAACACAAATACTGTCTCGTAGACAATAACCAAACTCAAATGGAGTCCTCGTTACAATTATTATCACAATATTTTATAAAATAGTGAGGACTACTACATCCACCATCTTGGATTGTCAATCCATTCTCCGACTAGTCCCGGCTATGTTCTCATTTCCTGAAGAGAACAATGAAAGCAAAGGGTGAACTCAACTTGCCCAGTAAAGAATATTATGACTATGATAATGCAAAATAAATTATCATTAGCCTTCAATAGTGTAAAACTGATAGAATATAATTGACAACAAGTCTAACTGCAGCGGAACAAGCAATCCATTAGAAGAGTCAAGTAGAGCATAATATATACTATTTTCTATAATTTAAAAGTTCATCATCAATATTTTATCGCTGTAACACAACTCAATAAATAATCCACATCATCAAATTATCCATGCACTACGGGCAAATGATATTCGTTAGTTTCACATCCATAAATTATCCATGCAATACGGGCCAAGGATATTCATTATTATCACATCCATGAATTATCCATGCACTACGGGCCAAGGATATTCGTTAGTATCAGCAGTAGTCATGATCATGCCAACAACTGTCCATCAATGCACTACGGGCCAATGAGGACTTTGATCACATCATTTGTAACATTATAGTTCATGATTATACTGATACTTAATCATAATCATACCAATCAACAGTCCATCTATGCACTACGGGCCAAAGATGACTTTCATCATAATATAATCATGATGATGATGACAATGATATAAGAATTCAATTAAGTGAAAGCAAGGATAAATTTTAAAGATTTATAATTCAATTTATCCAGAGTTCAAGAATGTCCAAATTGTCAACATGATAACTGCTTTGTGGAGTAAAATTCATGAATAATATTGTATCAAAAACAATTTGGATAGAAAAAAATTAATTTTTGTCATGAATAGTTCCCCGGGTGAATAGTACCCAAGTGAATAGTACCCCGACATGAAAAAATCAAAATTTAACAAGAATGTTCAGAAAAATATTCTTGTGAAACGATATTAGATGAAATGCAAATTTAAGGATATTCTACTAATTTCAAGGAGTATAGAAGCAATACTTAACAAAATGTGTGATAACCCGGGATTTTGAATAATTCAAATTTTATGAATAATTTTTTTTTAATATTGATAATCAATATTCTGCTGAGTATCTATGATATGAGTCTAGAGAAGTGGTTCATTTGTGTATTGATTGAGAAATACGAGTAGAGTTGTGCTTAATAGAGAATAAAAACTTTAACCCTAGTTACGAATAGGGATTCGGTAGAAGATACAGTTATAATAATTGTATTGATGAATATATGAGTGTTTATAACTTATTAAGTCAATTAGGGCTATTAAGTTAATACACTAGAGGGATATGTTATGACATATGTGAATTATGTACGTGATTGAATAAATATGTATTATGAATGTGTATACATTTATTTGGTAAAGAGAATTAAGATTAAAGTTATGAAACCTAATACATATATTAGGTATGATATTTAATAACCTAATGGGTTATAATATAAGAGAATGGTGGTATATAAAAAAATTAAAAAGTATAAACTATGTTGAATTGCAAGCCCAAAGAATTAGAATTTCTAGCCTAAATAATTAATTGACTGGCCCAACTCTTAGCCCAATTTGAAGGGAACCATTTGGACCATTAAGTAAGCTAAATGGAGCTTAAAAGATATTAAAAAGGGGCCCAAGAAGGCCATCATGGCCAAAAATTACATAGAGGAGAGAAATGGGGGAGGCATGTAATCATTACATTGCTTTAGTAGGTGAGCTAACTTGCTAGGTGTCAAGCATTGGTCTTATTCTTATCTTTTCATCAAACCCACAAGTTAAACCAAGAGTGCAAGCAAGCTTATAATGATAAGGAGAGAGAGGAAGAGTGAGACATTGGATGATGATTATAGATACACTAAATATATCTATACAAAATAACTAACATCAAATTTCCTTTCTCTTACATCTTTTTATCTCATTTCATGTTCTTAAGTTATCAAAGCAAGACCAACAGAGAGAATAGAGGGGGAAGGACAAGAGGGTTAGGAGAGTGAGTAATTTTGTTTCAAAGTTCATAGTTCTCTACTCTAAGATTATGAAGAAGAAGAGAAAGAATCAAGAGAATGTATAAGAAATCCCTACTTTTATAGTTTAATTTCTCTTTGTGATTATTTGAGTTTTGATTTTTGTAAAACTATGATCTTGAGGCTTAAAAACTTAGATCTTAGTGTTTAAAAGTGTTTTATGTTTAGATCCAACTCTTTTATGGATCAAAAGTTGGATCTAAACTAAGAAATATGAGTTAGGTTTTTCAAAAGATAGAAAATAAATTTTTTTCTTAGCTTTTATTGTGTTTGTTGACTAATTGGTAAATTAGATAATGGATCATATTAGATCCATGAGTATATGAGTTATTTTGAGTTAATATGATGAGTTATGTTGGTTTTATGGGAGATCATGAAAGTTTTCATACAAAACATAAAGAGTTGAAAAATAGATTTTTGAGAAAACAAAGTATGATATGGAAATAATCATGTCTCTCATTCTACTTTGAATTTTTGAGTGTGGTCCATATTCGGAGTTAGATATATGAGTCTTCTAATAGATCCAAGTGGAATCACTAAAAAATAAGTTGTAAATTTTCGTTTGGAGTGCTTTTAGTAACAGAAGCAAAAATCTGAAAAAGTCAGAAAAGTAGGCTGTCTGGAAATTGTAAGGTTAATTTCGGCAACTTAATTAATGTAATAATTTCCAATCTTTTGGAGAATGAAAACATGTGAGATAAAGTAGCTTGTGTACAAAAATGAGCTTCTTCCGACTTAAAATGAGCAAGTTATGACTATTTTAATATTTGGGTTTTTCCAACAAAAAACGCTATAACCGGAGTTCTATAACTCCGATGACCATAAAATTTAAACTGGAAGCTAAAGTTGACATGTGTAAGATCCCACCAAAGAGTTGGGAATTTCTGGAGTTAAACGTGAGGTAGCTAATTTCTTAAGGAATTAACTAGAAATTGATTTTTGAAAAATACCTAAGGGAGTTAAAAATTTCCAGAAAAATACTTTTTGTGTATGAAATACATGTGTATATGATTGGCCAAAAGATTGAAAAATAATAAGATGATTTCATATTTTCGTGAATAGTGTATTTCCGCTTCCTGAAATGAACATTTCAAATTACTGAAATGAGAAATCGAAATGGCAGAAGAGATGTCAGTTTTGTTTTAGCTTGCTGAAATAGAAACTGAAATGATATATTAATTATTCTAAAGTCATAAATAGGTTAGCAAGTTATATTAAGAACTTATAAATGAACGATTAAGTGTTAAGTCTAAGGTAGTATAGTTGTACTCTTTAATGATTGATTATGTGATTACATGCGATGAGTAAGATATGTGATGCTAATTAAGAGATCGATCTTATTAATGATAAGTTTTACAAAAGAAGTTAACTTAAATTGCGTAGCAGTAGTCAACGAATCAGGCAAGTTTCCTTGAGTTAATACTGTTTAAATATTATGGTGGTTAATTATAGTTGATTAGACCATGTCTGAGAATTATTGTTGATTATTCGCAGTTAGTGCATGTTTATTAATTCAAATTGAATTAGTGATTCTGAGAATAAACTTGTAGAATAACTGTTATTTGATATTCACATCCGTAGAAGCTATTATTGATTGCAAATAGTACAGTTAAATTTTGTTTATTTTTTAATCGTATTGAGACATATCTTAGCTAATTGTTCTGGCTAGACGAACTTTTGTTGGAACTTGATAGGTTCGAGAAGAGAACTCAATTATTATTGACAGGTCAATGCCAATTGTTTTGGCTAGATCAAGAAAAAGAATAGGTATTGAAATCACAGTATTTCGTTATTAAGATTCAAAATCTGTTTATAAGACTGAGAAGAACAACCTTTTATATAAAGGGAACCTTGTGGTCGTATATCCGACCATTGCGCACGTGTAAGTATTATGCATAATATAAGGTACAAGGAGTTGGTCGCTCTAAGTACTTGCTGAGGGGTATAATTTAATCTATATGGTTATCTGATACACCTGGGTATATCAAAGTCAAATCTTTGATAGTTACTCGAGAAGAGAAGTTCAAGATCCAATGGATCGCTTAGGATAAATCTAGAAAACATTCCACTTTGTTATTGCGTAGAATAGATTCTTGATTATTCAATAGAATATTGTAGAAACTTTGAAAGCGTTGTATTCTTTCAATATCAGATTATTGGTTTGCATAATATGCGAGAAGACTTGTTAATGATTAACGAATTGTTCAGCTATTTCAAAGTTCCCCAAACTTTGGTGACATTTTATCAAAATAGATAGTCTGTTATTCTTGATTCTTATACATTCATTGTATTTCTTAACTTGAGGGGAAAATTTGTTGCTCACCCTTGCTAAATAAAATATTTCAGCTAGGAACGAAGAGGCTAGCGGGGCTAAGAAGAACAAAGGCAAAGGCATAGTGCTGAAGTAGTTGTAATGAATATTATTATTATGTTGTTTTGTAAACCCTTTTTGTATGTCTAAGGGGTATGTTTGTAAAGTTATGGTTAGATAACCTGGGACAATGTATTAACAATACCAGTTAATGAAGTGTGTGTTTCTATTCATAAATAAATTGGTAGTTAGATGTTATTTATATTGTGGATCGTGAACACCAAACTCGGGGGTCAGGTAACCCGAATTTGGGGGCGTCACAAATTGAGTGTAGAATTCAGAATCTGAAATGAAATAATATTACTTACATACTACAGAGTATGGAAGAAAATATTATTTCATACGAATATTGAACAAACATAATATTCCTTACCTTAAAAGGAGATTATTTCTGACTGGTAGGGCGTGATATTCTTGAAGAAAACTTGCACTATTTTTTACACCCAAAGCTTCCTTAAACTCTAAATAAATATGCTCAATATTATAGAAGAAGAATTCTCTGATTCTGCTGTGATTTTCAATTCTAAACTAGACATCATATTTATAGGAGAATGGCAGGATACTATTTAGGAAAATAATCACGGACTGCACAGTGGAATCACGGGCGCCGAATCCTTCGGCGAATTTTTGAAAAAATTGGATTTTACTATGTTGCACTATGCACACACTATGCATTACTAATCAACACTATACAGTACTATGCAAATAAAATATAATATATTATAGTTTACATAAAACACTAAACTTATAATATATATATATATATATACCCGTGACATATAATCCCCCAAGTGATATTATATATATATATATATATAATACTTATATATATATACAACAAAAAGCTGAGATAACTTTCTACCGATAATTTTAAAAAATTGGTAAGTGGGGGTCCATATAATAAGCCAAATTTATAATAAATACTTCATAAAAAAAACCCTCTATTTATCTCAATTCACTTGGCTTCTCAAAACACATTTTTAATAACAATTATTCATCATTAATATTATAACTTGCAATATTAACAACAAGATCTTTATACTTGTTATGTGAACTGCAGCATGTATGTTATGTTAGTCCAATGATTATGAGATGTATGTTGAGCATGTTATTATGTGCTATGTGATGCATGAAAACTGGTAGATTAGATGGGTTGTCGACCTCAACCTTACAAATAACCACTTTTGCATGTTAAGGATTCAAGGTAACGATATGTGCTACTTGAAAGACATGAATCAGATGTCATGCATGAAGATTCATACACTTTGGCTGAGTTGTTATTATTTGAACCATGTTTAAGGTTTCGGATGATGTACTTGATAATGTATGATGTTTAATAGATGTAGAGTTATAAAGTTTAAATTTTGTCCGATGTATAAAGTGTATTGAACCTGGATGTAAGTTTTATTTATTAACTCTAATATAGTGAGTAATAAACTAAGTATGGTTCAAAGGTAAGTAAAGATAAAGGTTTTGAGAAATGTACTTGTTAATTTATGATGTGAAACTTCATATTTACTTGTAAAGTTTGAGCTACCCAATGTATAAGGGATACCGAGCTGAGATGTAAGATTTTATATAATAACTCTGATAATGTGAATCATAAAATAAATTTAATTCAAATATGTGTAACTGATAAAGGTTATGATTCAGGGAATTAAAGTAAGAGGACATACAAGTTTTAATTATTCTGCATTTTATGAAGCTTAACATCGAATAATTATGTAAAATTAGAAGTTAGACGTATTGATAACGACCGAAATCAAGAGATGAATTGTATGAATTTTGGGGTCGTTATATTACCTCACATTGATTACCTGTTTAACCAGTTGTAAGGTGCTAAATTCTTCTCAAAGATATATTTTCGTTCCAGATATCATCAGTTAAAGATTAAAACTGATGACATTCCAAAGACTGCTTTTAAAACTCGATACGGGCATTATAAATTTCTAGTTATATCTTTTGGATTGACTAATGCTCCTGTTGCCTTCATGGATATGATGAACCGAGTATTCAAAGAATATTTGGATCATTTTGTGGTTGTCTTTATTGATGACATCCTAATATACTCTAAAAGCCTCAAATATTTCTTCACCTAGAACGAACTTAACATGCGCCAAAGACGTTGTCTCTAGCTATTGAAAGATTACAACCATACCATTCAATACCATTATGAAAAAGCGAACGTGGTAGCTGACGTATTGAGTAGAAGATCATATGAGGGTACAAGTGTGATATTGTCAACACAAAGGCCCGTTTTTTATGACCTACAAAGGATGGAGATAGAGTTAAAGACTTCAAGGACCCATGTGAAAATTATAAATATACGAGTAGAACCGACTTTAATTGATAAAGTTAGAGCTGCTCAAGCAACAGACCCACAGTTGGTACGCATGACTACGGAAAAGATTCAAATGATCCGGCAACGTATACAAACAACACAAGATCGACAAAAGAGTTATGTTGATCTTCATCGAAGGGACATGGAATTCAATGTTGGAGACCATGTATTGTTACATGTTGCTCCATGGAAATAAGTTACGAGATTTGGAAAGAGAGAAAAGCTCAACCCTCGATTTATTGGTCCATTTAAATTTCTCGACTGAGTAGGAACTGTGGCCTATAGACTCGCCTTACCGCCAAGTATGTCTCGTGTTCATAACGTTATTCACATTTTTATGTTACGTAAATTTATGGAAGACCCAAACCACATTATTGAAATAGAACTAGACGAGATAGCAGAAGATTTAACGTATGAGGAGGTACATATCAAGATCTTGGATAAGAATGAACATATTCTACGTTCAAAGGTTATATCTCAAGTCAAAGTTTTATAGAGAAATCATGATATTGAGGAAATGACCTAGGAGTTAGAATCTGAAATGAAAACAAGGTATCCTCATCTCTTTGAAATACCAGGTACGTACATCAATTTTGAGGACGAAATTTCATAAGGAATGGAGGTTGTAAGACCTTAACTTTTTATGAATAAAGATTTAACTTTCTCAAAATATTTTTTTGAATAGTTAGGTGTTAATTTGGTATAATGCTATAATTATGAGTGATATGTGCAAATTTTACAAAGTAAGCAAGTTGTCATAAAATATTCATTTGGTTGGGGAATATTCTTTTTGTCGGAGAATATTCATACGACGACGCAATCATTAGTGGACCCCACAACGGAATAACTGTTGGATATAGAAAGCGAAAAAAATAACCTTTTCATAAAATAACGGCAAGACTTTTACTGTTAAATAGTTGAAATACCCGGTGATAAAAGTATATTAATACACATTATTTCATAGTGGTACGCGGTATTGCACATTATCACACGGAATTGCACATTATCTCTGATTATTGATGCTTACGTAAGAAGTCACTCAATTTTATTCAATAATTGTCACAGTAGTTACTGCATAGTATCTCATATTATTGATTCAATTATTGTCATGGTTGTGACGCCCCCAAAATAGGTATACATCACCCATTCTGAGTCGCCAAATATATGGTACTTAAATCAAATACAAACTTCTTTTATACAATACGACAATAGCATAGTTTAGAGTTTTTACACGAATATTGTCTTATAGACAGTATTCAAACTCAAATGAAGTCCTCATTACATTTATTATCACACTATTTCATAAAATAGTGAGGACTACTATAGCCACCATCTCGCATCAATCACATTATTCCCCGACTAGTCCCGGCTACGTTCTCTTTTCCTGAAGAGAACAATGAAAGCAAAAGGGTGAGCTCAACTAGCCCAGTAAGAAATATTATGACTAAGATAATGCAGAATAAATTATCGTTAGCATTCAACAGTGTTAAACTGATAAAATACAATAAACATCAAGTTTAACTGCAGCGGAATAAGCAATCCATTAGAAGAGTCAAGTAGGGCATGATATGTACTATCTTCTATGATTTAAAAAGTTTTTTATCAACTTTATCGCTGAGACTTAGCTTAATAAATAAACCACATCATCGAATCATCACTGCACTACGGGCCAAGGATATTCATGTAATCATCAATGGTCATGATCATACCAACAATTGTCCATCAATGCACTATGGGCCAATGAGGACTTTTATCATATCATTTGTAACATTACGGTCATGATTATACTGAATAATCCCTGGTCATAATCATACCAATCAATAGTACATCTATGCACGTAAGTCACTGAAGATTTTTATCACAATATAAGCATGAGGATGATGACAATGATATAAGAATTCAATCAAACGAGATCAAGGATAAATATTAAATACTTTAAATTTATCCAGAGTTTAAAAATATTCAAATTATCAACATGATACTGCTTTGTGGAGTAAAATTCAAGAATAATATTAATGTATCAAAAATAAGCTTGAACAGAAAAGAAATCAATTTTTGTCGTAAATAGTACCCCATAAATAGTACTTCGGAAATAGTACCCCGTGAATAGTACCCCAGCATGAAAAATGTCCCGAATACATGAGTGATTAATACCCGAGTGAGTAGTAACTCGGTATGAAAAGTACCCCGAATCTTCGGGTGAATAATATTTGAGTGAATAGTAACCGAGTGAATAGTAACTCATGAATAGTACCCCGGGTGAAAATATTGATATTTCATAAGAAAATTCAGATAAATATTCTAATGAAATGATACTTGATGAAGCGCAAAACTCAAGGATATTCCACTAATTTCAGGAATTATAGAATCAATACTTACCAAAGTAAGTTTAGATTTAAGAATATGAATAGAAATAATATATGAAACAGCAAATGGATTTTCACCCGTCATGCGGTAGTCCGCGTAGACAGATCATTTCCACAATTTAATAACAATTGAATACGAAGGGTTATTCACCAGGCATGTGGTAGTCCGCATAGACAAGTTATTCCCACATAATAATAAAGAATGGAATAATAAAAGATTTCACCATGCATGCGGTAGTCCGCGTAGACAGGTTATTCCCACAGAATAATAATGAATGGAATAACAAAAGATTACACCATGCATGCGGTAGTCCGCGTAGACAGGTTATTCCAACAGAATAATAAAGAATTGAATAACAACCCTTACGAGTATTGAAAGAAAATAACTCTCTTCATGAATACGAGAGAAATAATACCCCTTACGAATGCAACAAATAATATCCCTTACGAATAGTGAATGAAGATAATATTCCTTACGAATACGAAAAATAATATCGTAAGCGAGTATGAAATAAATAACACCCCTTACCTTAATAGAAGAGTGAATACTGAAGAAATGTAGTAGTAGAATACTCCTCTTCTTTCTCTCTATAGTTTCTCTCTCTAGAGTTTCAGTGAATTCGTAAGAAATAATGAAGGAATGAGCTTCTATTTATAAGAAAAGGGACTGAATAGTAACTAATTCATGAACGGCCCAGATTAATTTACTTTTAAACGGACAGTCCATATTGATTTACTATTAAAACTTAAAGCAACGGTCCATACTAATTTACTATTAAAATTTTAAACCAACGAACCATATCGATTTACTATTATAACTTTCCACCAGCGGTCCATATTGATTTAATATTATATCTTCAACCAACGATCCATATTGATTTACTATTATAACTTCAACCAACGGTCTAAAAAATTAGCAAATCTCCTCATGGAATAATAAGTCAAACTTATAACAAACACATCATAACAAACCCCTCTATTTATATCAAAAATTGAATAAATAATTACCACAAATCATTTATCTTTAATCAACACATTTTTAATCTATTATCAATTATTCATCATTAATATTATAACTCACAAATATTTAACAACCAGATCATTCCCAGGAAAGAGGGGGCTATCCGATAAGGATTTTTCCCTATTGGCGTGCAATTAGGTGACCAAACTTCTCCTCGACAGAACTTTCTAGATATCGTCAATATTGCAAATAATAATATGAATAACTTTGTCGTCTCAATTATTGATTTACTAATAATAAATATTATGCAAATGATATTGTGACAATAATTGAATCAATAATATGAGAGATATTATGCAACAACTACTGTAGCAATAATTGAATAAACTGAGTGGCTTCTTACGTAAGCATCAATAATCAATACCGTATGTTACTATGCAATCATGCGTATTACCGTTCTTTTACTACCAAGTAGTTCAACAGTTTAAAAATATTTCAGTCATTTTCTAACTACGACAGTACCTCCGTTGTGGGGTCCACTAATAATTGTGCCATCGTACGAATATTCCATGTTAAAATGAATATTCCCCGACCAATCGAATATTCCCCAACACAACAAATATTTTATATCAACTTGTTTACTTTACAAAATTTTCAAATGTCACCCTTACCTTTAACCTTTATCAATTTAACCATTTACTAAATAAAATAATAATTATAAGAAAATTGAATACTTTCATTTCATAAAATTCGGGGTCTTACAATCTCCCCTCCTTATAAAATTTTGCCCTCAAAATTTATGTACGTACCTTGTTTAAATTCTAACTCTTGAGGTATAACCTTTGAGTATCGAATATGATCATTCTTATCCAAGATTTTAACACGTATCTCCTCATACATTGAATCTTCTGCTATCTCGTCTAGTTCTAATTCAATAATGTGGTTCGGGTCGTCCACATATTTACGTAACATCGATACGTGAAAAACGTTATGAACACGCGACATACTTGGCAGTAAAGCGATTCTATACGCCACAGTTCCTACTCGATCGAGGATTTCAAATGGGCCAATAAAATTGAGGGTTAAGATTTTCTCTCTTCGTCGATTCTTGCTTTTAGAATAACGCCTTCTTGAACCTTCTTCTTTATATTAATCAGCTCGGAGTCTATAGCTTGAGCGGCTTTAACTTTATCGATTAAAGTCGATTCTAATCGTATATTCACTATCTTCACGTAAGTTCTTGGAGTCTTTAACTATATCTCTATCTTTTGTATGTCGTACGAAATGGGTCTTTGTGTCAACAATATCGCACTCGCATACGATCTTCTATTCAATGCGTCAGCTACCACGTTCGCTTTTTTAGAATGGTATTGAATGGTATTGTAACATTCCAAAATTTTAAATTATAATATGAAATATTTATTGATTTATATAAGTATTTAAGGGATATGCTATTATTGAATAAATAATTGTTCAATTTGAGTTGATGTGGTTTAGTTAATTATTTGTTGAATAAATAATTAAGGAGCTAAGAAAATTAATTGTTATGAGATTATATACTAATTTAATTTAATAATTAAGTTAGAGAGCTAATAATGATTAAATGAATTATAATATTTTAATTAGAATTTATAATTTAAAAATAAGGTGTTAGTTGGTTAAATAAATTTATAATTATAATTATGAGATAATGATTTATGTGTTAAAATGATTTAATAGATTAATATTTTAATTGATTAAATTGATTATTTAATTAAATAGAAGTGTGACAAATAACCTTGCTATAAAGGAGTTATTAAAATAAATTAAAAGAGTTTAATTTAGTTTTACCAAACATGTCTTAATGCATAATAAGTCTTTAATCTAATGATGTTTTATCAAACAAGTTATAAGGATTAATCCATTTGTTTTAATTAGGTTTACCAAATAAGGTGTAAGGGTTAATGGGTTAATTTTTAGTTAACTAGCCAAACAAGCCTTATGGCTTTTGATTTTCAAAATTTTATAACTGATGTCAGTTA
This sequence comes from Panax ginseng, assembly GCA_020205605.1. Taxonomy (NCBI): domain Eukaryota; kingdom Viridiplantae; phylum Streptophyta; class Magnoliopsida; order Apiales; family Araliaceae; genus Panax; species Panax ginseng. The sequence continues at coordinate 36,616,187 of CM035127.1, read as the reverse complement.
AAATCTTATACTTAATATCTATATTATTATTATTATACGTTATATTATAATATGTAAGATAGAGTTAGGAGAAGAAAATATCAGAAGAAGAAAACTCTAGAGAGAATTGAGAGATATCCTAACAGGTTTTGATAAAGGAATTGGGAAAAGAAGGTTCTTGATCAAAAGGGAAGGGTATCATCTTCTTAATCAAAAGTAGGAGTTTAATTTTTTTCTTTAAAAGTTTAGTTTTCCTCTTCCCAAAAAGTCTCTGTAAAATAATTGTAAAAGATGAATTGGTTATATGTATATAGTTTTGTATGATAATTGTTTGTAAAAGGTAGTTTCATGAGTTTATATGTGATTATAGAGAAATTAAGTCATGTATGTATGCAATTTGTGAAGAAAATCATATTATAGTGTTTATATGAAAATATATGAGTATGGCTTAGTTTAAAATGAAATTAAGGTTTGATTAATTATTAATATATATAAATTGACTATTGAATTTGATAGAGTATGTATAATCATAACCATGGTATTTTGAATTTACTATTTTGATTGAAAAACAAAATCACAGTGTTGATTTTCATTAAAAATGTCAAAAACGGAGTTTTTGCCAAAAGCAGTGAAATTGAGTGTTGTAAAGTTGATAATTGTGTTGTTATATGTGTATAATCATGCTAGAAGTCTTTACAATATGTTTACATGAAGTCTTTGTATGAATTACATGTTAATTAGTTTGTTAGATTGGAGCTTGTAGGCCAATTTGTCTTTTTGTTCATGCTGTTGTCGAGGCTGTCGCCGAAGTTTCGATTTTTAAGTGCGCATTATTGCCCAAAGAAGATAAATTTCATGTTGCAATGTTGACATACCTTGCAGCCAATCGTTCGGCATGTGACTCAAGGCCAGTAGTTCCATTTCGGTATCAATAGCCAACCATGTGTAAATCGTAATAACCGTGGCCGTGTACATGTGAAGTTAGCAAAATGGTCTGACAATTTTAGTTTATTACACAAATTTTGAAAATAAATGTTATGTGTTAATAATAGGAATGTTAAATAATGATTTCAGTAGTATTAAACTATGAATGAGCATGTTATCAAGTGTTAACTAGTATTAACATAGTTTGATTATGTGAATGAGTGATTTGACCTACATGATGTATATATTTATTTATATAGATATAAAATATTGGTAATGACTAATTATGTCATGATGACATATGTATAGGGTATTGATTCAAGTTGTAAGGTTTAGCTTGTACTAAAGGCAAGTTCTCTAACTCAAAAACTTCATTATGTGAGTTTGATTTTGTTGGGTACATTATTGTTTTGAATTCAATTGCAATTACACGAATGGCTAACTCTGCACTTTCGTAGAGCTAGATGGTTTATTATTGAGAAAGCTCTTGTATCTAATTGTTCACAGGGATCCAAGTATTCTAAATCGTATATTTAGTATTGAACAAGTTTCTTTAATATGTAACTTGTTATTTAGCATGCAATCGATATACTTCATATTCTAGTGTTGAACAACTCTATCGTTTAAATTATTCATTATGAATGCTTGGTATCCAATTCTCAATAACTTTGAATTAATATTGTTCAAAGCAAATTATGATATGATTATTCAATGCTTATGCTATTATATTATTCCTAAAGCATGATGTTAATTTACAAATATCAATTCAGTTATGATTATTCCATAGCATACAGTTATTTCTTTTATAATCAACAAATCCTTAGTTGATTACCGTTGAATTCTAAATTACTCTGTAATGTATCCAAACCAAACTTACTTTGGTACGGACTTGTATTCTAAATACTGAGATGAACAACTCTTTTATTAAAGGTTTACGCTTAGCGTTAAAATGGTTGTGCACAATACATTGTACGAAGGGTTGATCCCCCTAAGTTTGTGGAGTCCTTATAGTCTTATGACTGTTAAAGTTAAAGTTGAAAGATTACTTATAACTGTGGACATGATTCGTGGTCATTAGACCCTCAGTAGTATGTTTAAAATGTTAATAGAAACTGTCATTCAGTTCTATTGAACCTAGTTCTGTCAAAGGTTGTAATGTTGTAAAGTATTTGCTCTTATTTTAACTGAGCCTTGTTTGCTCACTCTTGAATATTATATACTTATTGCAGCTAAGGTTGAGAAGGTCAATGAACCGACCACTATCAAAGGAAAGGGAAAAATGTACAAGTGATGAAGACTTGTAATTTTATTTTATCGTTATAGACTTTTGAATGATGTAATAATTTAATTTCTGCATTTGAATGATTGTAATTAAAGGTTAGATAACCTGAGATATTTTTATTTAAGTTTAATCCTGTATGGGCAGGTTTTATTATTCAATTTTATTATGATTGGGTAGTTAGAAATGAATTTTGATTAAGTGAACACCAAATCTTGAGGAAATGAAGTACCAGGATTTGGGGGTGTCACAGTTATGGTCGTAATCTTCAATAGCTCGAGCCAACGTCTTTGGCACATATTACATTCGTTCTGGGTGAAGAAATATTTGAGGGTTTTAGAATGGGTTTAAGGTCAATACAAAATTCAATTTCACGCTTTGGGGGTAGGCCAGGAAGTCTTCAGGGAATACGTCAGGAAATTTATTAACAATATGAATATCATTCAAATCTGACATATTTTTGTTTAAATCTGTGACATGGGCTAAGAAAGCTTGACATCCATTTTTCAATAAACGAATAGCTTCATGGCTTGATATGACAGTAATTGACTTTAGTGGTTTGGTTACTTGAATTCACATAATAGGTTGGTTAGGAAGGCTAACAATCTTACGAATAATATCAATTTTAGCATGATGAGTAGTTAACCAGTCGATTCCTAAAATCACATCAAAGGCAAGTATTTTCAAAGGGATAAGATCGATAGGTAACGTGAGGGTGCCGATTTGAATCAAACAAGATTTATAAAAAGTGGATGTAATGAAGGTTTCTCCCAATGGAGTTTCAACAGATAAGTTAAAGTCTAATTTCTCTGGAGTCTGTAACGACCCCAAAAATTCATACAATTCAACTATCGACTTCGGTCGTTAACAATACATTCAACCTCTAATTTTATATTATTAAATGATAATATAACCATTGAAATTTGCAGAATAATTAAAATTTTCTATTACAAGCTATTTTCGTTCCCAAAACCTTCAACCTTTACATCTAAACATCTCAGAATCAATTTAATGCTACCATAGTTTACATTGCGAAACGATATTACAATTCAACAGTAATACATCATTCAGAACCTTAAACATGGTTCAAATAATAATAACACAACCAAAGTGTATAAATCCTAGAGTACCACATCGGATTCATGTCTTTCAGGTAACACATAACTTTACCTTGAAATCTTAACCTGCAAAAATGGTTATTTACAAGGTTGAGCTCGACAGCCCAGCAAAATCTAACAGTTTTCATGCATCACATAGCACATAATATCATGCTCAACCTATATCTCATAAACATTGAACTAACATAACATACATGTTATATTTCATATAACAAGTATAAAGATGTATAAAGATTGAATTCCTTACTCAATCAGCACGCTTTACTCAATCAACGTAGTCATAAGTTGACTTTAACATTTCATACATTCAACACATCATGTTATTTGGAATAAAGATTTAAAATAGTTAATCATTAAATTCACGTAGCAAATAGGAACTGAAAGACTTGCCTTGATCGTTGTTTACCAATAACAGTTTAACAACTTACAATTATCTGCACTTCATGTGCCCTACACAATTATATAATCATTCACATTAACTATTAGTCACATAGCAACGGATAGTAGTTGTAATGTAAACTTTACTCTACATCTCATAACCCTTCCTATCACAAATACACAATGTTCAATTTGATTGTGTTAACTTTCAACTTATATCTCATTGTATTTCATGTTTGAAGTTCATTCAAGTGCTTATGTCTTGCTAGTAATCATTATTGGTTTTGTATTAAACCCATTTCATACCTTATAATGTTCATTTCATTTCACTTAAAACACTTTGTACGTTCATTAACATTTGTTACGGCATTTCGACGTTCATTCGTCACACGCCCGATTTGTCTCTCTTGTGTGTGCTTAGTATGCGTATACAACTTATCTATTATATCATTTATTAATGTTAAGCATCATTATAATTCATAATATTCATGTTCTATAACTTAGAACAACATCTATTATCATCGACATCACTATACTTGTGTATGTGCATGTTCGACGCCCTCCGATTGCGTCCAAATACGCATCAGTCACAAAGATGACTATTTTGACTATTGTTCCTGACCTCAAATTGAAACACTTAAAGAATGAAAGTTGTAGGTCTATTCGTCCTCATTCTGGATCATCTTGAATCACCTCAATCAAAGTTCGTATGAAACAGTTATGCCTATTTTACTAAAATAGGTCAAAATAGTCACACTTGACATAGTTTGGTAGCAATTGCCCAATTAAATGGGAATAGCAGGAATAAGATTTGCACCCTCTGAGCGATTCGCGCCCCAAATGACTTAGGGCACAACGTAGCTACACCCGTTTGCAGAAACGGGACCTGAAGCTACTGTTCTTTGCGATTTTTGACCCTTTTTCTCATATTAATCATCATAACTTGAGTTATACACATCCAAATTAGTCCATTTTTGATTCTATGGATTCGTAATTCATAGAACTACAACATACTAGAATTCTAACAATTTATAAAAACATTAACCAACCTAAAATTTGACCCAAAACACATGTTCATACTCTATTTTCATGTTTTAACACATTTAGCAAATTTGATCGCCACGGCTTCGTTTCTTAACCAATTAACACGATTTAAACTACATCGTTTTTTTTTCTTAACATACTAACATAATCCAACATTAATTTACAGATTATAACAAGTATTGACCACAAAATTTTGTACTTTCTAAAGCAAATTTTCATACATATAACACTGTTATTTCTAACTTCTTCTTACTAACCAATTCTCACGAATTTGATCATCAAATAGTACTCACACATGATTATTAACAGATTGTAAACCATGCATACATGTATATATATCAACCCAACGCGATTTCTAAATCATATAGCATAAACACTATCAAAACTAAGATTTAAAATTGAGAATAGATTATACCTTAATTTAGCAAACCTTTCTCTTCCTCTTGACAATCTTAGAGAGTTTTCTTAAGCTCTCAACCTCAATTTTCCTCTGTGTTTCCTTCTTCCTTCTCTAAATTCTCTGAACTTAGCCTTTAGGAATTATGCGCACCATATAACCTGACTCCCCTCTCTCTCACGTATACATCAGTTTAAAAAACCAATAGGCGTCAGTTAAAATATGCCAAAGGCCATAGGGCCTTCTTTGGCTAACCACAATTCTCCTCTACTAGTTTATTTTTATATTATTATATTTTATGGTTTTTTTTTTATTTGTGACACATGCAACCCATTAGCTTACACTTATAATTATAATAATTATAATTTTTATTATAATTATACTTATGATTAATAAATAATTATATATCTAATTTAATTAATTAATTAGACTTAAACATCGCTTTATTTAATTTACTTTATTTTTTTTAATATTAAGCAATTTAATTTAATATAATTATTTCATTAAATTAAAATTTTCAAATAAAAATTACCATTATTCAATTTCATTACTAAATTAATGCACCACAATTCATCAATTATTTATTTATCTCAATAAATAAATTAATTAAAATATTTATTTAATTTCTATAAATATTTAAAATTAATTATAAAATTCATTTAATTTCTTCAATAGTTAACTTAATTATTAAACCTCACTTTCCCAATATATGAATATATATTTCTCTTCACACTAGATCACATATTTCAAAATATATAGCACATATATAGAAATACTTAAACTCAAAACATCTCATAATAAGAATTTTAATTATTAAATTCTTATTTTGATAACCTATAAAAATTTGGGTTGTCACATAGTCCAGTTCAAACGTTGAGCGCAAGTAAGAGAAATAAAAGAGTGGGTAGAACCGTTTCGAATAAGGTATAGACTTTGTAAGCGTATATGATTAACTTACCCGTGATAACTTTGTTCGGGTTCCTCGAAAAACGCTCTCACTTAAACTACCGGCTTTGACTTCAATGGAACGACTTTTGGTGCCTCTATCCCAGCTGGACTTGACTTTACTGCACGACAAAATCGGGCTAGGTTACCTTCTCTTCCACAATTGTAACATGCTTTGGACTATTGCGTACAGTTTGGACTGATGTGTCCTTCCCTTCCACATTTGAAGCATACGACCGGTGGTCGTTCTTCTTCCTTAACATGTGTGATGGTCTTTGGCGTCTTTCCATCATTATTGAATTTCCTCTTCTTGAAATTTCCACTTGTATTATCTTGGCCATGATTACCACCGAAGTGGTTACCATTTCTGGCATGATAATTTCCTCCACGATGGTTATCGTTGTTCCGATGGCCGTTGCCATCGGTACGATTATTATCGTGTTGTTGGTCATTAACTTTTGGTTGGGTTGACTCATTATCGCGCTCCAATAACTGAGCCTTATTCATAACATCGGAATATAAACAAAGTTTGTGAGAAAAAGGGTATTTGACGTATTTCGGGTTTCAAACCTCGTAGAAACATTCGCGTCATTCGTTCCTCATTATCTACCAAATGGGATGCAAACCGAGATAACTCCACAAATTTAGTCTCATACTGCGATACAGTCATATTATTTTTCTCCATCTTGATGAATTCAACCTCCTTCATGTGACGAATACTTTCGGGAAAGTACTTTTCGTTGAACAATTCTTTGAACTTCTCCCGAGACATCTTGAGTACGGCAGGCTGGGTACATTTTATAGATTCCCACCAGTAATCTGCATTCCTCGCAACATGAAGGTGGCAAAGGGAATCTTTTGCTCCTTAGAGCATCCCAATACATCAAATATCTTGGTGATTTGCTTAACCCACGTCTCTGCCTTGAGCGGTTCTGGCTTTTCCATAAACTTCGGTAGTCCCAGCTCCTTGAACTGTTTCGCGGTGACCATCCGAGAGTTGCCAGTGTTTTCACCTGTATTTTGAACAGGAGTCTCTCTCGTTTGGTTTTGCATAAATTCATAAAGTTCCTAAATATACCATCGTCCGTCATTTGGTCGGTGTTATTGTTTACACGAGGATTATTGCCTTCCTGATGCACCTTATCCTGGTTATTGATCATCGGTGACTCAACGGTCTCATGTGCTTCATTGCTTATCTCAATATTTTCGGATGCCATTTTCAAATACTGCCACAAAACTAGGGTTAATTGACATGTCACATATTATCCCTACACTCTGACCGACCAAATAAATACCAAATAAACTTATATAGGTCATACTAGCGAAGGAATTTCCCATCTCTCCCCTCCTAGTTCTAGTCTCACATCTCAGCCTTGGATCATATCCCTAAACTTTGATACCAACTGTGACCTGCATCCAGGACTTGGATAGCACCTCACAATGATATCTATCAACTTGTCACCGTTACTCACGGCGTCCCCTACGGAAAGTCTGGCTTCGGTGCATCCCAAGACTTAGAAGTCACCAGATAAAGGCTCGGGGCTCTTTTCTATGGCTTTGATACCAACTTTTACGCCCCAAAAATAGGTATACATCACCCATTCTGAGTCGCCAAATATATGGTACTTAAATCAAACATAAACTTCTTTTATACAATTCGACAACAGCGTAGTTTAGAGTTTTTACACGAATATTGTCTCATAGACATTATTCAAACTCAAATGAAGTCCTCATTATATTTATTATCACACTATTTCATAAAATAGTGAGGACTACTATAGCCACCATCTCGGACCGTCACTTTGTTCCCTGACTAGTCCCAGCTACGTTCTCATTTCCTGAAGAGAACAATGAAAGCAAAAGGGTAAGCTCAACTAGCCCAGTAAGAAATATTATGACTAAGATAATGCATAATAAATTTTCGTTAGCCTTCAACAATGTTAAACTGATAAAATACAATAAACATCAAGTTTAACTGCAGCGGAATAAGCAATCCTTTAGAAGAGTCAAGTATGGCATGATATCTACTATCTTCTAGGATTTAAAAAGTTTTTCATCAACTTTATCACTAAGACTCAGCCTAATAAATAACCACATCATCGAATCATCCCTGCACTACGGGCCAAGGATATTCATGTAATCATCAATGGTCATGATCATACCAACAATTGTCCATCAATGCACTACGGGCCAATGAGGACTTTTACCACATCATTTGTAACATTACGGTCATGATTATACCGAATAACCCATGGTCATAATCATACCAATCAATAGTACATCTATGCACGTAAGCCACATATGACTTTTATCACAATATAAGCATGAGGACCAATTATACCGAATAATTCATGGTCATAATCATACCAATCAATAGTACATCAATGCACATAAGCCACAGATGACTTTTATCACAATATAAGCATGAGGATGATGACAATGATATAAAAATTCAATCAAACGAGATCAAGGATAAATATTAAAGACTTTAAATTTATCTAGAGTTTAAATATATCCAAATTGTCAACATGATACTGCTTTGTGTAGTAAAATTCAAGAATAATATTCATGTATCAAAAATAATTTTGGACAGAAAAGAAATCATATTTTGTCATGAATAGTACCCCGTGAATAGTACTTTGGGAATAGTACCCCGTGAATAGTACCCCCAACATGAAAAATATCCAGAATACCCGATTGATTAATACCCGGGTGAATAGTACTCGAGTGAATAGTAACCCATGAATAGTAACTCGGTATGAAAAGTACCCCGAATCCTCGGGTGAATAATATTTGAGTGAATAGTAACCGAGTAAATAATAACCCGTGAATAGTATCCCGGGTGAAAATATTGATATTTAATAAGAAAGTTCAGATAAATATTCCAATGAAATGATACTGGATGAAGTGTAAAACTCAAGAATATTCCACTAATTTCAGGAATTATAGAAGCAATACTTACCATAGTAAGTTTAGATTTAAGAATATGAAAAGAAATAATATACGAAACTACAAATGGATTTTCACCCGTCATGCGGTAGTTCGCGTAGACAGATCATTTCCACAATTTAATAACAATTGAATACGAAGGGTTATTCACCAGGCATGTGGTAGTCCGCATAGACAAGTTATTCCCACATAATAATAAAGAATGGAATAACAAAAGATTTCACCATGCATGCGGTAGTCCGCGTAGACAGGTTATTTCCACAGAATAATAAAGAATGGAATAACAAAAGATTTCATCATGCATACGGTAGTCCGCGTAGATAGGTTATTCCAACAGAATAATAAAGAATTGAATAACAACCCTTACGAGTATTGAAAGAAAATAACTCTCATCATGAATACGAAAGAAATAATACCCCTTACGAATACAACAAAAAATAACCCTTACGAATAGTGAACGAAGATAATATTCCTTACGAATATGAAAAATATTATCGAAAGCGAGTATGAAATAAATAACACCCCTTACCGTAATAGAAGAGTGAATACTAAAGTAGGGTAGTAGCAGAATACTCCTTTTCTTTCTCTCTATAGTTTCTCTCTATAGAGTTTCAGTGAATTCGTAAGAAATAATGAAGGAATGAGCTTCTATTTATAGGAAAAAGGACTGAATAGTAACTAATTCATGAACGGTCCAGATTAATTTACTTTTAAACGGACGGTCCATATTGATTTACTATTAAAACTTAAAGTAACGGTCCATACTAATTTAGTATTAAAACTTTAAACCAACGAACCATATTGATTTACTATTATAACTTTTCACCAGCGGTCCATATTGATTTACTATTATATCTTCAACCAACGATCCATATTGATTTACTATTACAACTTCAACCAACGGTCGGAAAAATTAGCAAATCTCCTCATGGAATAATAAGCCAAACTTATAACAAACACCTCATAACAAACCCCTTTATTTATATCAAAAATTGAATAAATAATTACCACAAATCATTTATCTTTAATCAACACATTTTTAATCTATTAACAAGTATTCATCATTAATATTATAACTCACAATATTTAACAACTAGATCACTCCCGGGAAAGAGGGGGCTTTTCGATAAAGATTTCTATTTATTGTCGTGCAATTAGGTGACCAAATCTCTCCTCGATAGTACTTTCTATACATCGTCAATATTGCAAATAATAATATGAATAATTTTGTCGTCTCAATTATTGATTTACTAATAATAAATATTATGCAAATGATACTGTGATAATAATTGAAAGAATAATATGAGAGATATTATGCAGTAACTACTATAGCAATAATTGAATAAACTGGGTGGCTTCTTACGTAAGTATCAATAATCAATACCGTGTGTTACTATGCAACCACACGTACGACATCGTTCTTTTACTACTTAGGGTAGTTAAGCAGGTTTAAAAAATATTTGATCGTTTTCTAACTAAAGATACCCTCGTAGTAGGGGTCCACCAATGATTGTGTCATCATATGAATATTCTCTGTTAAAATAAATATTCCCTGACCAATCGAATATTCCCCGACACAACGAATATTTTATATCAACTAGCTTGCTTTGCAAAATTTTCAAATGTCACCCTTAACTTTAACCTTTATCAATTTAACCATTTACTAAATAAAATAATAATTATAAGAAAATTGAATACTTTCATTTCATAAAATTCGAGGTCTTACAATAGTATTATCTGCACAATATTTTATACTATTAAATCAATAATTAAGATGACACAGTTATTCATATTATTATTTGCATTATTGACAATGTCTAAAAAGTTTTGTCGAGGAAAGATGTTAGGTTATTTAATTGCATGCCAATAAGGAGAAATCCTTATTGGAAAGCCCCCTCTTTTTTGAGAATGATCTGGTTGTCAATATTTTGTGTTATAATTAGGTTATTTAATTGCATGCCAATAAGGAGAAATCCTTATTGGAAAACCCCCTCTTTTTTGAGAATGATCTGGTTGTCAATATTTTGTGTTATAATATTAATGATGAATAATTGTTAAAAGATTAAAAATGTGTTGATTGAAGATAAGTGATTTATGGTAGATATTTATTAAATTTTTAATATAAATAGAGGAGTTTGTCATGAAGCATTTGTTGTAAGTTTGACTTATTACATGGACCACCACTTACTCATTTTTCAAAACCGTCGGTAGAAAGTTGTCTCAGTTTTGTTTTATTATTATTATAATAGTAATAAAAAAAACTTTTTATATAAAACATAAACTTTTTATAATATATATAAAGTTATTTATTTTATTACAATATAATAAGAATATATTATAATATATATAAAGTTTTTGTTTTATTAGAATATTTTATTGTATGGTGATGAATAGTAAAATCGATTTTACTCGTGAATTAAATAGAAATTTGACTGTTCATCCGTGATTAAAAAGTGCCCTGCCATTCTCCTATAAATAGGTTAGTTAGTTAAGAAATGAAAATCACACCAAAATCAGATAATTCTTCTTCTATAATATTATGCGTATTTCTTTCTAGTATAAGAATACTTTGAGTGTAGTTAATAGTGCAAGATTTCCTCAAGAATAACTCCGCTATAGCAGTCAGATTTAGTCTCCTACTAAGGTAAAGGATGTTATTTTCTTTATACTCATAAGGGTTGTCATTGTATTCCTTATTAATCTGTGGGAATAACCTGTCTACGTGGATTACTGCATTCTTGGTGAATAACCATTCATATTAATTCTTTATTAAATTGTGGAAATGATCTGTCATGCGGATTACCGCATGACGGGTGAAAATCCATTTACAGTTTCGTATATTCTTTCATACTCGTATGGGATATCTTTTCTTTTGTACTAGTCAAGGGATATCGTTTTTATTCATATTTTTCTCCATTTATGGTACAAAATTATTGTTTGTTTCCATAACCTTATTATTAAACGGTGAAAATCCCTGAGATTAGTATAATATCCTTGAGTTTTGTGCTTCAACTAGTATCGTTTCACTAAAATATTTGTCTGAACATTCTTATTAAACTTTAATATTTTCATTCTCGATACTATTCACTCATGGTACTATTCACTGGATACTATTCACGACAAAAATGGTTTCTTTTTTGTCCAAATTATTTTTGATACATGCATATCATTCTTGAATTTTACTCCATAATTAGTTTTCGTGTTTACAATTTGGACATTCTTAAACTCTGGATAAATTGAATTATAAATCTTTAATATTTATCCTTGATCTCACTTGATTCATTTTAATATCATTGTCATCATCTTCATGCTTATATTGTGCTGAAAGTCATCTTTGGCCCGTAGTGCAGAGATGGAATGTTGATTGGTATGATTATGACCAGGAATTGTGTATTGGTATAATCATGACCTTTAATGTTATAGATAAAGATTTGTTATGAAAGTCCTCTTTGGCCCGTAGTGCATAGATGGATAGGTGTTTGGCATGATCATGACCACTGGTGATACAAACTATTATCTTTGGCCTGATGGACTTTTAAATCATAGAAGATAGTAGACATCATGCTCTACTTGACTCTTCTAATGGATTGTTATTTTCGCTGCAGTTATTGATCTAAAACTTGTTGTCTATTGTATTCTAACAAATTTTTCCCTATTGAGGACTAAGGATAATTTGTTCCGCATTATCTTATTCATAATATTCTTTACTAGGCTAGTTGAGCTCACCCTTTTCTTTCATTGTTCTCTTCAAGAAATGAGAATATAGCTGGGAATAGTCGAGGATTGGAGTGATGGTCCAAGATGGCTACTACAGTAGTCCTCACTATTCTATAAAATAGTGTGACAATAATTGTAACGATGGCTTTATTTGAGTTTGGATATTGTCTACGAGACAATATTTATATTGAAACTCACAGCTTATGTTTTGTCGTACTTTACACGATAGTTAATAGTTGTATATAGGAAGTTTGTATTTGGATTCTGTATCATGTATTTGGCGACTCAAAATGTATTATGTAGACCTATTTTGGGTGCGTCACAGCTGTTTCCATGCCATAGACTAGTGAGTAGGGGGTAGCCCTAGTAGAAGTTCGCATTGATGTTCTGTAGTATAATAGAGTCAGAGGTAACAAGTCAGGCCATGCTTTATGATTGGCGGACATCTTTTACATAATTTTCTTGATATTCTTGTTGGCTGCTTCGACAGCACCATTCATCTTGGGACAATATATGACAAAATTAAGATGTTTAATTTAACATCCCCAGATTCTGGTTCTAATCACCAAGGATCTAGTATACTATTTCTATGTCTATTACGAAAGATATAAACATAAATTGTTTATACATTAAATATTACACACTATCCCCAAGGTCGAGAACCTTCATATAATACCTAAATCAATATCCTATCAGACATACAAAACTATTATCATACATTCCTGTTACAAATTTAGCTGCACATATAATCCAAAGTTGACTTGTCTTTAACTTTTCCTGTAACCGACGTATTCGACATAATCTGCAATGTTTATCATGATATAGCAAGGGTGAGCAACAATTCTGCCTAGCAAGTATAAGTTCAATTAAGGATATATCATGATTGAAAGAATTGAACAATAAGCTGGCTAACTTTTTACAATATATACATTGTGAAAGAGCATGAATAAATTTTCATAGTTGAACGAATAATGAACATGAATAAATCAACTAGACCAAATGGTAATGAAGGTGATCAGCCTTTCATACCTGATGAATATATGAAATGTGCACAGAGTGAGAATCAATAATTCATAGACATGGTATAATCAGTAATGACTAACCCCAAGCATATTTCAAAAATATCAACTCGAGATCGAGTTAGAGAACTTGCATGTACCATTGATTACCGTTACGGAACCTATATCGCTTTTTCTGAAGACCTAATATAGATAATATCGATCTCCAAATATTAGAATAATATCATCACAGTATAGTACTGTTTAATACAGTTATAATATAACCTAACAAATTACCACATAATCTTATCAGTTTATAAAATATCTAAAATTTGGTATTAAGTCAAACTATTTCAGCTTGAGTTGAATTCGGTACAATTTCTGACATCCGGGCGGTCTAGTCGGATAATTCATGAGTCTAATTTCCATAAGACATTGCCTAAATGCTTTACATTTACCTTAGATAATTTCATTTTCAGTAAAAATATTTTTCAATGACTTATAATAATTTTTAGATAATTATTATCATTTATCATTGTGAGACCCCAGATTTTATGAATAAAGATTTAATTTTCTTGAAATATTTTTTTCAATATTATGGTGTGGATTTGAGATAATGTTATAGTTGTGGGTAGTACTTATAAATGTTGCAAAGTATACAAGTTGTCATATTATATGCGATTGGTCGGGGAATATTTGTTTTATCGGGGAATATTCGATGCAATGGCACAATCATTTAGTGGACCCCATAGCGGAATTATTATCGGATTGAGAAAGCGACAAAAATATTTTTATGCAAATAATGGCGGAAGTTTTACAGATTAATCTTGTTGAACTACTCGGTAGTAAAAAATGCGATGAATACGTGTGGTTGCATAGTAGCACACGGTATTGATTATTGATGCTTATGTGATAAGTCACTCAGTTTTGTTCTATTGGTATTATTAATGTAATAATACAAAAAATCTTTTTATATAAAGCAGAATACTTTTATAAAGTTATTCTATAAATAGAATATATTATATTTTATTATGCATAGTTACTGCATAGTGTTTTGTATAGTAAAATCTTTTTATATAAAAGCAGAATACTTTTATAAAGTTATCTGTTTTATTAGACAATAATTAGAATATATTATATTTTATTATGCATAGTGTTTGCATAGTAAAATCTTTTATAAAGTTAATCGTTATTAGATTATAAATAGAATATATTATATTTTATTTAAAAGATTTTGCTTTAAATATGGACCGTGATATTAAAGTAAATCAATCTGGACCGTTCATGAGTTAGTTACTATGCAGTCCATTTTTCTATAAATAGAAGCTCATTCATTCATTATTTCTTACGAATTCACTGAAACTCTAGAGAGAGAAACTATAGAGAGAAAGAAGAAAAGTGTTCTGCTACTTCACTACTTCTATATCCAGTACTCTTCTTTCTAAGGTAGGGGATATTATTTGTTGTACTCGTAAGGGGTATTATATCTTTTGTTTTCATGAAGAGAACTTACATTATTCCATTCTTTATTATTATGTTGGAATAACTTTATCATGCAAAAGTATCGCATACATGGTGAAATTCTTCCGATATTCCATTTTTATTATTAGGTTGGAATATCATGTATGCATGCGTTTACTCCTCGACACTGGTTCCGTCTTTATTATTATTACATTTGAATATCACATGCATGCGTTTTTATGGGACTGGTTCGTCTTTATTGGTATTCTGTTGGAATAACCTGGCTATGCGAAGTACCGCATGCATGGTGATTTCTGTTATTATTCCGCTCTTTATTATTCTATTGGAACATCCTGTATGTGCTTTACGCATGACCTGGTTCCGTTATTTATTATTCTGTTGGAATAATCTGTCTATGCGAAGTACCGCATGGATGGTGATTTCTTTTGTTATTCAATTCTTTATTATACTCAGTTGGTTAAAGTTTTAACTTCTATACTCCATGAAATTAATCGAATATCCTTGATATTTGCACCTCATCCAGTATCTTTTCATGGAAATATTCTTTTGAGCATTCTTGAATTTTACTCTACAAAGAAATATCATGTTGACAATTTGGACGTTATCAGTTCCTAGATAAATTAATTCTTGAACTTGTTTTATTGATTTCTTATATCATTGTCATCATCCTCATGTTTATATTTTTTTGAAAGTCATCTGTGGCCTGTAGTGCATAGATGGACTTGGTATGACTATGACCATGGATTATTGATTGTAATCATGGTAGTAATGTTACAAATGATGTGGAAAAAGTCATCATTGGCCCGTAGTGCATTGATGGGATGATTTTTGGTATGATTATGGCTATGGATTCTCTTTGGTAGTAGTGCAAAGATGAATTATTTTATGGCATGATCGGGGACCGTTAATGAAAACATGATTATCTTTAAGTAGTAGTGCATGGATAATTTGTGGTCGTGATCTTAAAGAATATCCTGGTCAGTAGTAGTGGGGGATTCGATGATGTGGATTATTTATTGTTTGAGTCCCAATGATAAAAGTCATGAAAAACCTTTTAAATCATAAAAGATAGTAGATTGTATTCTCTATTTGGCTCTTTTAATGGATTACTTGTTCATTGCGATTAAACTTGATGTTTGTTATATTGTATCGGTTTAACCTTTGTTTAAGGCTAATGATAATTTATTCGCATTATCTTAGTCATAATATTTCTTCTTGGGTTTGGTTGAGCTCACCCTTTCTTTCACCTTTATTCTCTTGAAATGAGAACGTAATTTGGGACTAGTCGGGGAATAGAGTGATGGTACAAGATGGTGCATTAGTAGTCCTCACTATTACGTGAAATAGTGTGATAATAATTGTAATGAGGACTCCTTTTGAGTTTGTATACTCTCTAGTAGACAATATTTGTATTCAAACTCACAGTTTATCTTTTGTCGTATTGTATTACCTGACGATTGTATTATTAAGTTGTATTTGAATTCAGTACCATGTATCTGGCGACTCAAGATGGGTGATGTATACCTAATTTTGGGGGCGTCACAATTGGTATCAAAGCTTAGGGATATGATCCCTGGCTGAGATGTGAGATAAGAACTAGGAGGGGAGAGACGGGAAATTCCTTCGCTAGTATGACCTACCTAAGTTTATTTGGTATTTAATTGGTCGGTCAGAGTATAGGGATAATATGTGATATGTTAATTAACCCTTATTTTGTGGCAGTATTTGAAAATGACATCCGAGAATGTTGAGAATAGCAATGGTGCACATGAGACCGTGGAGACCACTCTAATTACCAACCAAGATAATGTGATTAGAGATATGTGGTGATTGAGGAATTAAAGGTTGCACTCAAGCTAGTCGCAAATGTAGCAACTGAGATTGAGGAAGAAGAGGAACCTGAGGAGGATGTATTAGAAGAACTTATTAATCAAAATATAGAATTGTAAAATCATATTCATGAGTTAGAAGAGCAGGCTTAAGAACGGAAGGCGGTCGTGGAGCAAAGAAATGTAACAATTCAAAATTGTATTACCCGATGTGCGATAGCTGAACAGGAGCGCTCTTTGGCAGAGTATACGATATTAAAGCTGGAATCTGAGAATTCAAATGTCAAGGAGTAGTTGAAAGAAAAAATAACTGAACGCGTGAGAATGAAATATGCATGGGTAAAAGCCACACGACACGGTGATATTGTGGAAAGAGAAGTCCGATCCAAGAAAGCTAAAATAGATGATATGTATTTCTGTTTTTCGACAGCAATTGGGAGAACCCAACATCGAGTTTTGAATTACCCTATATATTGCGGTCAACCCCAATTCGATATGGATCGAAGGCTAATGATTCAGATCATGGAGCAGGAGTACGACGAAGCAGTTGAGGGTGGAATATGCCCTATAGCGAAAGTCAATTCCAGTGGTAATGACGACACCAAAGACTATCCCGAACAAGTCAAATTCGGTAGTTTAAGAGAGAGTGTTTTTCGTGACGAGGAATCGAACGAAGTTATCACGGGTTAGTTAATTATAAATTTATGCGAAGTCTATACTTTATTCGATACCGATTCTATCTATTCTTTTATCTCTCTTGCTTGCGCTCAACGTTTAAATTTAACTCCGGAGAAGTTAGACTTTGACTTATTGGTTGAAACTTCGTTAGTAGAAACCTTCGTTACCTCCACTATTTATAAATCTTGTTCAAATCAACACTTTCACGTTACGTGTCGATCTTGTCTCTTTGAAAATACTTGCCTTTGATGCAATTTTTAGAAATCGATTGGTTAACTACTCATCATGTTTTTTGTAAGGTTGTTAGCTTTCATATTCCTAACCAACCTGTTATGTGAATTCAAGAAGCCAAACCACTAAAGTCAATCATTGTCATATCAAGCCAGAAGTAAAGAGCCCCAGTCCTTTCGTTGTTAACTTTCTTATGTGGAATGTACCGAAGCCAGCTTTTCTGTAGGCGATGTCGTGAATGACGATGACAAGTTGATAGGTATCAATGTGACGTACACTCCAAGTCTTGGATGAGGGTCACAGTTTTGAATGATATTTCTATTGTTAATAAATTTCCTGGCGTATTCTTGAAGACTTTTTAGCCTACCCTAGAGCGTGAAATCGAATGTTGTATTAACCCCAGTACAAAATCCATTTCTAAAACCCTTAAATATTTCTTCAACCAAAATGAACGTAACATGCGCCAAAGACATTGGCTCGAGCTGTTGAAGATTACGATCGTACCATTCAATACCATCGTAGGAAAAACGAACGTGGTAGCTGACGCGTTGAGTAGAAGATCGTATACGGTTACAAGTGCAAATATACGAACCCACGTGAAGATAACGAATATATGATTAGAATTGACTTTAGTCGATAAAGTTAAAGCCGCTCAAGCTACATACTCAGAGCTGATGAATGTGAAGAAGAAGGTTCAAGAGGGCGTTATTCTAGAAGCAAGAATCGACGAAGAGAGGAAATCTCAACTCTCGATTTAATTGGCCCATTTAAAATCCTCGATCGAGTAGGAACTGTAGCTTATAGACTCGTTTTACCGCTAAGTATGTCGCGTATTCATAACGTTTTTAACGTATCGATGTTACGTAAATATGTGGACGGCCCGAACCACATTATTATTTTAGAACCGGACGAGATAGCGGATGATTTAACGTTTGAGGAGATACGTGTTAAAATCTTGGATAAAAAGAATCGTATTTAACACTCAAAGGTTATACCTCAAGAGTTAGAATTTGAAATGAAGTCGAGGTATCCTCGCCTGTTCAGCATAACAGGTACGTACATAAATTTCGAGGGAAAAATTTCATAAGGAGGGGAGATTGTGAGACCCCAGATTTTATGAATAAAGATTTAATTTTCTCGAAATATTTTTTTTAATATTATGTTGTGGATTTGAAATAATGTTATAGTTGTGGGTAGTATTTATAAATTTTACAAAGTATGCAAGTTGTCATATTATATTCGATTGGTCAGGGAATATTTGTTTTATCAGAGAATATTCGTGCAATGGCACAATCATTGGTGGACCCCGCAATGAAATTATTGTCGGATTGAGAAAACGACAAAAATATTTTATGAAAATAACGGCGTAAGTTTTACCGTTAATACTGTTGAACAACTCGGTAGTAAAAGTACAGTAATACGTGTGGTTGCATAGTAGAACACGGTATTGATTATTGATGCTTATGTGATAAGTCACTCAGTTTTGTTTTATTGGTATTATTAATGTAATAATACAGAAAATCTTTTTATATAAAACAGAATACTTTTATAAAGTTATTCTATAAATAGAATATATTATATTTTATTATGCATAGTGTTGTATAGTGCCTGCATAGTATTTTGAATAGTAAAATCTTTTTATATAAAACAGAATACTTTTATAAAGTTATCTATTTTATTAGACAATAATTAGAATATATTATATTTTATTATGCATAGTGTTTGCATAGTAAAATCTTTTATAAAGTTATTCGTTTTATTAGAATATAAATAGAATATATTATATTTTATTTAAAAGATTTTGCTTTAAATATGGACCGTCATATTAAAGTAAATCAATCTGGACCGTTTCATGAGTTAGTTACTTATGGGTCCATTTTTCTATAAATGAAGCTCATTCATTCATTATTTCTTTTAATTCAATTTGAAACTCTAGAGAGAGAAACTATAGAGAGAAAGAAGAAAAGTGTTACTACTTCACTACTTTTATATCCGAGACTCTCTTCTTTCTAAGGTAGGGATATTATTTGTTGTACTCGTAAGGGGTATTATTTCTTTTGTATTCATGAAGAGAACTTATGTTATTCCATTCTTTATTATTATGTTGGAATAACCTGTCTATGCAAAGTACTGCATACATGGTGAAATTTTTCTAATATTCCATTCTTTATTATTACATTGGAATATCACATGCATGCGTTTTCTGTGGGACACAGTTTAAATCTTTATTATTATTCTATTGGAATATCACTGTTTTGTGCTTTTTCATGGGACTTGGTTAAAATCTTTATTGGTATTATGTTGGAATAACATGTCTATGCAAAGTACCGCATGCATGGTTATTTCTATTATTATTCCGTTCTTTATTATTCGGTTGGAACATCTTGTCTGTGCTTTAAGCATGACCTGGTTCCGTTATTTATTATTCTGTTGGAATAACATGTCTATGCGAAGTACCGCATGCATGGTGATTTCTTTTGTTATTCAATTCTTTATTATACTCAGTTGGTTAAAGTTTTGACTTCTATACTCCATGAAATTAATGGAATATCCTTGATATTTGCGCTTCATCCAGTATCTTTTCATGAAAATATTCTTCTGAGCATTCTTGAATTTTACTCTACAAAGCAGTATGATGTTGACAATTTGGACGTTATCAGTTCTTAGATAAATTAATTCTTGAACTTGTTTTATTGAATTCTTATATCATTGTCATCATCCTCATGTTTATATTTTTTTTGAAAGTCATTTGTGGCCTATAGTGCATAGATGGACTTGGTATGATTATGACCATGGATTATTTGGTGTAATCATGACCGTAATATTACAAATGATGTGGAAAAAGTCCTCATTAGCCCGTAGTGCATTGATGGACAGTTTCTGGTATGATTATGGTTATAGATTCTCTTTGGCCGTAGTGCAAAGATGAATTGTTTTATGGCATGATCGAGGACCGCTGATTGATGAAAACATGATTATCTTTTAGTAGTAGTGCATGGATAATTCGTGAGTCGTCATACTAAAGAATATCCTTGGTAGTAGTCTGAGGGGTGATTCGATGATATGGATTATTTATTGTCGAGTCATGCCGATAAAAGTCATGAAAAACCTTTTAAATCATAAAAGATAGTAGATTGTATTCTACTGACTCTTTTAATGGGTTGCTTGTTCCACCGCAGATTAAACTTGAAGTTTGTTATATTGTATCGTTTAACAACATTTAAGGCTAATGATAATTTATTCTCGCATTATCTTAGTCATAATATTTCTTCTTGGGCTAGTTGAGCTCACCCTTTCTTTCACTATTCTCTTCGTGAAATGAGAACGTAAATTTGGGACTAAGTCGGGGAACAGAGTGATGGTCCTAGATGGTGCATTAGTAGTCCTCACTATTCGTGAAATAGTGTGATAATAATTGTAATGAGGACTCCTTTTGAGTTTGTATACTCCTGTAAACAATATTTGTATTCAAACTCATAGTTTATGTTTTGTCGTATTGTACCTGACAGTTGTATTATTAAGTCAGTATTTGAATTCGCACTATGATATCCGCAATTCAAGATGGGTGATGTATACCTAATTTTGGGGGCGTCACAATCATGATTTTTCAATCATTAATATCATATTATTATGAATTAAATACTACTTAATTCCATTATCATTAATATTTATTACATATCAAATACTAATGAAATACATGTCATAACATTGTAATATATTTATGATATTTCAAAGTATTTTTAATACTATAAAATCATATTTATATGATTTTTAAACAGTTAAATTCATTATCCGATAATTTTCATTAATATTAAAATATTAGTGTTTTCATTACAAAATATCAAAAGTTATATTTTATAACTTAAAATATTTTCTAACCCTTAAATCATTTTTATATGATTTTTAAAACATTAATTCTAATTTTCTACAATTTATTTAATATATTTATTAAATAAATCCATTATCATTAATATTAATTTATTAATGAAATTCATCACAAAATATTAAAAGTCATTAAAATAACTTAAAATTATTTCTTACACTTTAATATAATTTCAAATGATTTTTAAAGTATTAAAATCATTTTTAAGTAATTTATTTAATATAATAATTAAATAAATTAACTATTATTAATATTTAAAAATATTAAAATATTAATGAAATATAATCTAAATTATTAAAAACCCATTTTTAGGCTTTAAAATAATTTTTTTACAAATTTATTATGAATTTCTAATATTTATTTTCTATTTATTCTATAATTTTCGTTTAAAGTTGGGGTCATCCACAGAAACACTTGTAAACGGTAATCTACATGTCCGATTTGGCCAACTTGGTATCGTTAGAACCGTGACTTCCCGAGCTACGTTTTAGGCTCAAGAAACGGTCCATTTGGCACAATATAGCACCCTGAAAATAGGCCACTACCGACTGACCATTACATGCCTTGTAAACATTTTCAGTTTTGGAGTCTTTTACAGAAACGCTTGTATTACGAGATCCACAATTTTGATTGAGGCCCAATCAGACTTGTTGGATCCGTATCTTCTTGAACTACAGTTTTCATTTATCAAACACCAAATTCCAATCTGTCTAGGTCCTGGAAATCAGGCCCAAAGTGACTGGTCCGCAAGGTTTTCTTCAACAGTTGGTTCATTTTCCAGATTTGGGGTCCTTAACGGAAACGCTTATAAAACAAAATCAACAAATTGGATTTAGGTCCAATAGGTATCGTTGGATTCGTACTTTTCCAAACTACTATTTTCATGTATCAATCTTCTATTTTGGTTCTGTTTTGGTCCTGAAAAAAATGGACAGAAGTGACTGATCAGTAGCTTGTGTTCAACAGTTAAGGTAGTTTGGGATTTATTTCATAACTTGCTCATTTCTTAACATATTTGAGTGATTCCAAAGGGGTTTTGTCCTTAACTCATGTATCTAGCATGCTAACATGTTTTAAACCATTAATCACACGAACCCAAAGAATCTAACATAAAAATATATATAGCATACAAAGAAAAGCTTTTTCTTAAACCTTTTGGTACAAAATTTGATTTTCTCACTTTAGATCTAACTTTTGATTTCAAAAATACTTCGATACACATATAAAATACCAATACTCATGTAAATCATGATTTTTTAATGATCCAAAACAAAAGTTGCATGGTTTATAAAGATCTAACAAAAAAAGCATAAAAATTATAATTTTTCAATTTCTTACCTTTTTCTTCTTGCAAGCCTTCTTGATTTTTTTTCTCCTTTCTTCTTTTTCTCCATCAATGGCAGCCTTCTTCCTCTTATTCTCTCTTCTTCTCTTTGTTCTTAGTTTAGACTTAGGTTTAGAAATCTAACATAACTTAGTGTAGATACAATTATACATATAACACATATAATTATAGAATATGTAACTCCCAATATAATTACATATACTAATTATCAAATTAATATATAAGTTACAAAATTAGAATATTAAAAGCCCTAAGGCTTGTTTGGCAAAACCATATTATTTTAAAATTAGGTTTTAATAATTAAAGTTTTGTTTGGGTAAAACAGGTTTTAAAAACTCTTTTAATAGATCCTTTAACACATATTATAAATGTTATCCTTTAATTAATTAAATCTTAACATTATTTTAATTAATTAAAAGTTTAACATCAATTAATTACATAAAATTGTCACATTATAATTACTCGTTAATTATAACTTCATGTAACAATTATCACATCACTACATTATCTCAATTAAATTAGAACTATAACATAAAATCATTACATATTAATTAAATATTAAATAATCATTTAATTAATATAATATACTTAATTACATTACTCCATATTAATCACATAATCTCAATAAATAATTCAAATAAAATATTTATTTACTTCAATAAATATTAAATTAACATTTAAATTCTCTTTACACCAATTCACATATTTCACAATATATAACACATATACACATACTGCATTACTTAAACATTTTAAAATAATAATTTTATTTATTAAATTTTATTTATTAATTCTTAAAAATTAGGGATGTCATATCCTTCCTCCTTATAAGGATTAAAGTCCTCGGAATCAACGAAACCTCCCTTACTCGGCCAAAATCTCTTTCACAATTATCGTTGAATAACTTCAACACGTTAACTTAGCAAAAAGTTTTACATATATATATATATACTTCATTCATTTCTTCAACAACTTTTAGGTTTTATTACATAACCTTTAATTAAACACAATCATATATCAAATATTATATATTCTTTAACCCATTCATTTTCTTTTCTAAGGATCGTTATCATAAACACTCGGGATATTACATTCACCCATTCTTCTACGAATTTCGTCCTCGAAATTTTATTTATTAATCTTCATTCATTTAATCTATCAAAATAGATTTTACGTTAATCTCTATTCACTGGATTAAAGCGTTCTCTGACTACTTCTTTCTAAGGGCTATTCTTCTCGCTACATTCTCCATCGAATAATAAGAATCTTCCACAATTGCTCAATAATTGGGAAGCGATATAAATAACTCAGAATTTAAAAGATTCCAATAATGCGAGTGGTCGCAAGACCTTGAACTTTTTTAGGTTTAATAGTGCTTCACCCCTTGAGATTTCACACTATAAACCGCATTGGTACTCTAGGTGGCCGACCTATTGTACCCCTACGTCGGGCCCAAACGTAGTACATCGTAACTACTATATGCGTTTCATTCGGAACTATTGTCTCCGATAACATGTTCCCTTTTATAGGGTTGTTCACATCAGCTTCTTAGCATTTGAATCCGCACCAAAACAATTTGGTTTGGCATAGTTTGACCAAAAATGCTCGAATTCTATAAACACCTTTCAATATTTGTCTAGCTGAATCAAGTAGCATAGACTTCTAGCAAAAATTCGGACATCAATCGAAATAATTTTATCCAATTCATATGGCATATCTTTCTTAGTTTAAAGAAAACCAAAAATCCTTTTATGATGACATGATACCGTACTATCTCAATAGTACGTTTAGGATTCAGTCATTATATGACTTTGTCATGCTACATTATACTATAGTGGGTTGACGATCTTATGATCACATCCAACACCAGGTTTAATTGTATTGATGACTTCCTCGTTTGTCAAATCAACATCATATTTAGTGATGCCTTAATGACTTCGAAAAAAACAAAATATATTTTGATATTTTTAATTCATTTTTGTCTAGCCGAAACAATTAGCATAGACATATGAATAACGATATTATTTTTAAAACTCATTGGTTCCATCATTTGATCCAATTTTTTTCAAGAAAAATAGAAGTGCAAACATCAACACAAATTCAATAAATTTCGAAAATCTAGCAAAGCTAGAAGATTTTGAATACCTAATTTTCTCCATCAATTTCAATTTTTACTCCATTACCTCATTACTGATTACTTCTTTTTTTTTATAGCACCACCAATGCTCTTATACTAAGTATTCTTGTATTTCAACATACAATCTTCCTATACCCCCAGTATAGTTCATCAAACTTACTGCACATTAGAAGTTCAGGACTTGCCACAATAATATGAGTTTAAGAACTTATCCTAGTCAGACCATAGGCGTCCATTCGTTGAGGGGTTCAAAACATACCATATTATTATGAGTCACGAACTTACCATATGCATTAGTTTTAAGAACCGTACCTAATCTTAATAATATCTGACTAATCTTAATAGTTTCTAACTATCAAATATACACTTAAGAAAAGAATCACATTTTCGCCACATAGACATTGATAGCGCGACACAAACATTCCAACGATTATCAATGTGATAAACTAAGTGCAAGCACAAAAACCTCGCCCATACAAAGGTTTGTACAACTCAGCCATCACATGAGTCCTCACTTGAAATCCCACCTAACTCTATCTTACTTATAACTTTTCGCTCTACACTCGATACATACTTATGTATCTCATCATCTATAACTCCTCGTGAGTTATCTCGTACTATTTCATAGTATATTATCTTCATAGCATCAAGTTATAATTATTCAAACATTACAGACCATCTTTCTTTTATAACTTAAATAGATCACGTCGTGATCTTATTCTATAATCATCTCCCTTAAAATTCTTTTCTTAACTTGTGATCGTTTTGTTTTACGATCCTCTTTCTTTCCTTTTTCTTTATTTATGATTTGATTTATACTTTTAATCTTACAGACTTTGTCCATTCATCATTATTCGTTATCTTGGTTATTGGAGTTAGGCAACTCCTGATTTTTATCTATATATCTCTTCAAGATTCTTCTTTGAATCTTCTTATTTATTTATTAACTCTGCCTTTAAGAATTTAATATAATTCACGTTACTCAATATTTTATTCGAGTTTTATCCCTCGCCATTCTAATATTCTTCTTATAACATTTCTAAGACTAAACTCATCCTATTCATCTACGTAAGTGAAAAAAATCACCTTTTCATTATATGTAACTTAAACTTAACTTCTTATTCTTTTAACCTATGGTCATAGCCTAAGATACTCTTACCTAAGGTGTATAACCTATCAGCTTTGATACCAACTGTAACATCCCCAAATTCCGGTTCTAATCACCAAGGATCTGGTATACTATTTCTATGTCTATTACGAAAGATATAAACATAAACTGTTTATACATTAAACATTACACACAATCCCCAAGGTCGAGAACCTTCACAAAATACCTAAATCAATATCCTATCATACATACAAAACTATTATCATACATTACTATTACAAATTTAGCTGCACATATAATCCAAAGATAACTTGTCTTTGACTTTTCTTGTAACCGACGTATTCGACATAATCTGCAATGTTTATCATGATATAGCAAGGGTGAGCAACAATTTTGCCTTGCAAGTATAAGTTCAATTAAGGATATATCATGATTGAAAGAATTGAACAATAAGATGGCTAACTTTCTACAATATATACATTGTGAAAGAGCATGAATAAATTTTCATAGTTGAACGAATAATGAACATGAATAAATCAACTGCACCAAATGGTAATGAAGGTGATCAGCCTTTCATATCTGATGAATATATGAAATGTGCACAGAGTGCGAATCAATAATTCATAGACATGGTATAATCAGTAATGACTAACCCCAAGCATATTTCAAAAATATTAACTCGAGATCGAGTTAGAGAACTTGCCTTTACCATTGATTACCGTTACGCAACCTATATCGCTTTTTCTGAAGACCTAATATAGATAATATCGATCTCCAAATATTAGAATAATATCATCACAAAGATAAATCGTTAAATACAGTTATAATATAACCTAACAAATTACCACATAATCCGATCAGTCTATAAAATACCTAAAATTCTGTATCAAGTCAAACTATTTCAGTCTTAGTTGAATTCGGTACAATTTCTGACATCCCGACGATCTATTCGGATAATTCATGAGTCTGATTTCCATAAGACATTGCCTAAATGCTTTACATTTACCTTAGATAATTTTATTTTCAGTCAAAATATTTTTCAATGACTTATAATAATTTTTAGATAATTAATATCATTTATCATGATTTTTCAGTCATTAATATCATATTAATATGAATTAAATACTACTCAATTCCATTATCAGTAATATTTATTTCATATCAAA
Organism: Panax ginseng; assembly: GCA_020205605.1. Taxonomy (NCBI): domain Eukaryota; kingdom Viridiplantae; phylum Streptophyta; class Magnoliopsida; order Apiales; family Araliaceae; genus Panax; species Panax ginseng. The sequence goes on along the minus strand of CM035127.1, from coordinate 36,588,600 downwards.
TATTAATGAAATACATGTCATAACATTATAATATATTTTTAATATTTCAAAGTATTTTTAATACCATAAAATCATATTTATATAATTTTAAACAGTTAAATCCATTATCCGATCATTTCCATTAATATTAAAATATTAGTGTTTTCATGAAAAAATATCAAAAGTTATATTTTATAACTTCAAATATTTTTCTAACCCTTAAATCATTTTTAGATGATTTTAAAACATTAATTTAATTTTCCACAATTTATTTAATATATTTATTAAATAAATTCATTATCATTAATATTAATTTATTAATGAAATTCATCACAAAATATTAAAAGTGATTAAAAATAACTTAAAATATTTCCTTACACTTTTAATATAATTTCAAATGATTTTTAAAGTATTAAAATCATTTTTAAGTAATTTATTTAATATAATAATTAAATAAATTAACTATCATTAATATTTAAAAATATTAAAATATTAATGAAATATAATCTAAATTATTAAAAACCCAATTTTAGGTTTTAAAATTTTTTTTTTTTACAAATTTATTATGAATTTCTAATATTTATTTTCTATTCATTCTATAATTTTAGTTTAAAGTCGGGGTCCTCCACAGAAACACTTGTAGACGGTAATCTACAAGTCCGATTTGGGTCCACTTGGTATCGTTAGAACCGTGACTTCCCAAGCTACGTTTTAGGCTCAAGAAACGGTCCATTTGGCATAGTATAGAACCCTAAAAATAGGCAACTACCGACTGACCATTACATGCCTTGTAAACATTTTCAGTTTTGAAGTCTTTTACAGAAACACTTGTATTACGAGATCCAAAACTTCGATTGAGGCCCAATCAGACTCGTTGGATCCGTATCTTCTCGAACTACAGTTTTCATTTATCAAACACCAAATTCCAATCTGTCTATGTCCTGAAAATCAGTCCCAAAGTGACTGGTCTGCAAGGTTTTCTTCAACTGTTGGTTCATTTTCCAGATTTGGGGTCCTTAACGGAAACGATTATAAAACAAAATCTAATAATCGGATTTAGGTCCAATAGGTATCGTTGGATTCGTACTTTCTCGAAATACAGTTTTCATGTATCAAACATCTATTTTGGTTCTGTTTTGTTCCCGAAAAAATGGACAGAAGTGACTGATCAGTAGCTTGTGTTCAACAGTTAAGGTAGTTTGAGATATATTTCATAACTTGCTCATTTCTTAACATATTTGAGTGATTCCAAAGGGGTTTGGCCCTCAACTCATGTATCTAGCATGCTAACATGTTTTAAACCATTAATCACATAAACCCAAAGAATCTAACATAAAAATATATATAGCATACAAAGAAAAGTTTTTTCTTAAACCTTTTGGTACAAAATTTGATTTTCTCACTTTGAATCTAACTTTTGATTTCAAAAATACTTTGATACACATATAAAATACCAATACTCATGTAAATCATGATTTTTTAATGATCCAAAACAAAAGTTGCATGGTTTATAAAGATCTAACAAAAAAAGCACAAAAATTATAATTTTTCAATTTCTTACCTTTTTCTTCTTGCAAGCCTTCTTGATTTTTTTTCTCCTTTCTTCTTTTTATCCATCAATGGCAGCCTTCTTCCTCTTATTCTCTCTTCTTCTCTTTGTTCTTAGTTTAGACTTAGGTTTAGAAATCTAACATAACTTAGTGTAGATACAATTATACATATAACACATATAATTATAGAATATGTAACTCCCAATATAATTACATATACTAATTATCAAATTAATATATAAGTTACAAAATTAGAATTTTAAAAGCCCTAAGGCTTGTTTGGCAAAACCATATTATTTTAAAATCAGGTTTTAATAGTTAAGGTCTTGTTCGGGTAAAACAGGTTTTAAAAACTCTTTTAACTCTTTTAATAGATCCTTTAACACATATTCTTAATTTTATCCTTTAATTAATTAAATCTTAACATTATTTTAATTAATTAAAAGTTTAACATCAATTAATCACATAAAATTATCACATTATAATTACTCGTTAATTATAACTTCATGTAACAATTATCACATCACTACATTATCTCAATTAAATTAGAACTATAACATAAAATCATTACATATTAATTAAATATTAAATAATCATTTAATTAATATAATACACTTAATTACATTACTCCATATTAATCACATAATCTCAATAAATAATTCAAATCAAATATTTATTTACTTCAATAAATATTAAATTAACATTTAAATTCTCTACACACCAATTCACATATTTCACAATATATAACACATATACACATACTCGTACTTAAATATCTTAAAATAAGAATTTTATTTATTAAATTTTCATTTATTAATTCTTAAAAATTCGGGATGTCACATCTAATATGGAACTTACTGCACAATTCCTTCATCATCTGGTTGTTCAGATTCTTGGCATTGTCCGATACAATCTCCTTCGGCGGTCCATATCGACAAATGATATTATTTCTGATGAAACCAATGATTACCTCCTTAGTAACTTTGGAAAAGGAAGCAGTTTCTACCCACTTTGAGTAATCAATCACACTGAAGATGAATTGATGACTATTGTTGGCTTTGGGTTCTATTGTCCCAATCACAACCATTCCCCACATTGAAAAAGGCCACGGTGAATTCATACAATGTAATTCATTTGGAGGAGCGTGGAGGGAATTTCCATGGACTTGGTATTGATAGCATCTCTTGACATGATCATCACTGTCAGCTTTGAGAGAGATCCAATAATGCCCTGTTCTTAATATCTTCTTGGTAAGTAAAGGACCGCTCATGTGTGGACCACATACTCCAGCATGGACTTTATCAATGAGTCTTTGGGCTTTATCTTTATCTAGGCATCTTAGAAGGCATATTCCCGCATCCCTTTTGTAAAGTGTGTCTCCGCTCAAATAGAATTTCATGGTCATTTTACGAATCCGCTTTCTTTTAGCTTGACTTGCTCTAGCGGCCGTAGAGCCATCTTAAAGACATTCTTTGATGTCATGATACCAAGGCTGTTTGATGGGAGGTAGTTCATCTGATACTTCTCCAATGTAGTTTCCATAGGTCGGTGCCTTTTGGCATACAAATTTAATATCAGGAATTCACATCCTATCATAGATGTGGATCAAGGAAGCCATTGTTGCCAATGCATCAACAAAGTCATTCCTACTTCGAGGGATGTGAATAAAGGTTATTTCCTTAAACTCCATAGCCATCTTGATAACTTGCTGATGATAGGGCAGCAAATGCAATTCTTTGGTATAATACTCCCCGGTGGTTTGTTTGATGATCAACTCGGAATCACCAAAGACCAACAACCGTTTGATATCCATGTATTGGGCCAGTTTCAATCCCATTATATAGCCTTCATACTCAGCTATGTTGTTGGTGTTTACAAACTTCAACTTGATGGCCATGGGATACTGTTATCCCAAAATAGATACCAGAACTGCCCCTACTCTGGCACCTTCCATGTTTACGGCTGCGTCAAAATAAAATTTCCAAGATCGGACTGTATTTTCCTAAGGGATTTGTTGAATGGTCATGATTTCTTCATCCGGGAAATATGTTTCCAAGGGTTCAAAATTCGCTAATGGTGCTTTGACTAATTAATCTGCAATTCCTTGACCTTTGATGGACTTTTGAGTCACGTAAATGATATCGAACTGTTGTAGGATCAACTACCATTTGGACAATCGACAATTCAACATGGGTTTGTTGAATACGTACTACAGAGGATCTATGTAGGATATGAGATAGGTTATTTGCCCATGAAGATAATGTTGTAATCTCATGGCGACCCATGCTAATGCACAACATGTCTTTTTAATCAAAGTGTACTTCTGCTCACCACTACTGAATCTTTTGCTGAGGTAATAGATAGCTCTTTCCTTACCTCTATCCTCTTTTTTTCCCCAACATGCAGCCCATAGCATTGGCATTAACTGACAGGTACATAAACATGGGAATCTTGTTGAAAGTAGTATGCACACAAGCCAATCATGTTGATGATAAAGCATATACTTTGTAACAATCTTATTCATTTATTAATAAAAGTATTCATTTACTAAAGGCTTTAATTTATCTATATGGTGTTGTTCTAATAATATGTGATAAACCCATAGTTTTAATTAATGCTTTTAGAATCATGATGAGATCATGTTAATGAGATCTAAATTCTTAGATAGCTTAAAAATTAAAATGTTCCCAATCGATGGATTACTAAAAATGGGATTAGTGAATCTGGATAGATTGGTACATACGTTGCTTGCTCATTGGATGAGGATGATTGATCTCATGATTATTTGTGTAGAGGCACTAAAGCAAGTATGTAGGTGCTTATTGGAGAAAAAGTTCTAATAGAGTTTTACTTACCTGTCAATAGGAATTCCTGTAGTGATAGTAGTACAAGTGATCTTTAGATTTAGGATCATCATAGTATCTTGTGTATGATAAGTTATACTTTGATTTATTCCTTAAGACCCTTGGGTATATCAAACGGTATGATTGGGTATAATAAGTTGTACATAGAGATAACGTATGATCAATAAAGAATCTATCACTTCTAGTAAAAAAAGAGAAATGTCCTATGTGATACGATAAATGACAACCTAGTAGCCCTTGGCCAATGTAGAATGAAATTAGAAAGGAGTTTCTAATTTGTATTATTTGGAGTTGTGCATTTAAGAGTCGAAATACATATAATTAAATAAAATAAGACTTGATTGTAATTCCATGTCTTATATTTAATTAGGACATTGTATGGTGGAAGGATTGAATTGTATGGTAACTATTTACTCAAAGGTTCTTTTATGATTAATGTTGAAATCTATATTATCTAAAAAGTCGTTGATCGCTAGGGAGACTTATCCCTATTGTAGAATAAATATTATTTATTAAAATAAATTAATAGTTTAATTTATTTATTTAAATAAGATTATAATTGTTCTAATTGATTTATTCACAACCGGTTTAATATGGAGAACCTAAAGGGTCACACCATAAAATGAAGAATATTTATTTAAGAAGTAAATGGCAAAATCATAATAATAAGTTAAGTATATTTAATTTAATCTATGGTGATAGAATAAATTAAATAGCTTAATATTTATTATTTAATATTTTGGAAATATTAAATATAAATTAATAAGAGGAGTCGTATTATTATTATTACTATTATTATTATTTAATTCCTAAAGAAGTTTGAGAATTAATTAATAAAAGTACTCTCATATATCCTAATAAGATTAGGAGGTTAATTAATTAAAAGAGTTTAATTAATTATTCCTAATAAGATTAGGAGGTTAATTAATTTAAAGAGTTTAATTAATTATCCCTAATAAGATCAGGGAGCTTAATTAATTAAAGGAATTTAATTAATTAAATAATACCTTAATCTCTAATTAGATTAGAAGGGTTAACTGATATCTTTATAAGAGGAGTCTTATATCAGATATCAATATACGTAATTCAAAAAAGTTTGAGAGTACGCCCCTTTTTCTATAGAGATAGAAAAAATAAGGGTTTGAGTCAATACACCCTTCTTCTTGAATATTCTTCTTCCTTGGTGGATCACCTATAGAGGCCATACACTTGGGTGGCTAACATTGATCAAAGGAAAGAATCTAACCCAGAGATTTAAGGAGATCGCAGAGAAGGAGGAGTTAAACTCGTACCTGTGAAAGCTCGTATCTACAAGGGTATGATTCCATAACTACTTGTTCTTCGTTTTAATTAATAATATGTATAAAGGATGATCCGAGTAATTGGTTTGTAAAAAATTTTAAAATCTGATTTTAATTTGCTTAAGCTAAATTTGCAATTTGATTGCTACTTTGATTTTCACATAACCTAACAGTGGTATCAGAGCCAAACTTTATGCGAATTATTAATTGTTTTGATTCCATATATGTATGGATATCTATTTAGAATAATTTATTCGGCATAATTTATTATATAAAATTATTATTTTATGAAAAACAAAAAAAATTTATTAGATTTCACGTTTGTTTGAATAAAAGAGTTTATTCAAGAGTTTTATATTAACTTGGAATTGGATTCCACGTTTGTTAGAATAAAAAAGTTTATTCAAATATAAAATAGGATTCCATGTTTCCTAGAATAAATGAGTTTATTCACATATGGAATAAGATTACATGTATTCCAAAATTAAATATGTTTAATTTTGATAAGGAATAGGATTCTATGTTTCCTAGAATAAAGGAGTTTATTCACATATAGAATAGGATTCCATGTTTCCTAAAATTAAAGATGTTTAATTTTAATAAGGAATAGGATTCAACATATTTTATTTTTCCAGCATTTTAAGTTAAAATAAAGGAGTTTATTTTATACTTATAATTAGATTCCTTGTTAATTAAAATAAAGGAGTTTTTTTTATTCAAAATTGGATAAAATAAAATAAAGAAATTTATTATGATTTAAATCTTGATTAAAATAAAGGATTTTATTTTTATTTCAAAATTAGATTTTTAATAAATTTAAAATTGCCCATTAAATTGATATCGACGCATATATGGAATGGATTTATTGTTCATGAGATGAACGTTATTTATTGATGCATATATTGAAGTGTATGCTAATAAATGGGATTAGTTATGGACTATTGACCAATGTGATTGGATTTTATTTTAGTTGGATGCTTGAATAAATGGATTTTATTAAATGGGCTCTGCGTACCTCGTCTTCTCTAATTTTTGTTAATGTAAATTCTATCTCCCTCATATGTACTTCCTCTTGACTATTGATAAATGTTTTTATTTATTTTAAATAGTTTTTGTAATAGGAATAGTAAAAATTAATTTTGAAGAATTGGAGATCAAGGAGTAAGAAGCGCTTGAAGACCCGTTTATAATGGAGCCCGGGTTTAAATGTAATAGTTATATTTAAATTTAATTCTTGCATCATAGGTTTGTTCTCTTAGTTCACTTGGTAGCTCTAGTGAACCAAACTAAAATAAAGTCCATAATCAATCCGGGTAGAATATAGTATTCTATATGTCCATGCTTATACTATATATATTATATATTTTGCAAGCATGCTTCACATGTTAATTAATATGACACAGATTTATATATATATATATATATATATATATATATATATATGTGTGTGTGTGTGTGTGTGTATGTGTGTGTGTGTGAGTGTGTGTGTGTGTGCATGCGTGCTAAACAAGATGAGATAAATTAATAACAAACCCCTCAAAAATTTTATATTAAGTCCTAAGCGTTCAAAGGTATTTGGAATATCGAACGTCACCTTCTAGCATGATAAAAATAATAGAGTATCAATTAATTATTATAAGTTTGTTGTGTCACCACAAGGCTTATCTTAATTCTTTGAGATGTTAATTTTATCACATTTGATGCTTATAAAGAAAATTGAACAATGTTGTTTGTTGTGTCATCACAAGGACAATATTTTTCTTTTTGAATATATGGAGTACTATGTTGGACTTAACTTGGATAATTTTGATTCGGATGTACTACCACTTGATCAAAATAATCTAAGAGGCAAAATAGAAGGAGTTACATGATGATGTAATTGACAAGAGTTGTCTACCTATTTATTTATATATAGTTTGTTGTGTCACCACAAGGTTATATTCATTTAAAATGGGATCCTTATTCTCACTAGCATATCTTTAATTAGACATTGCCGAAATATATATATTGAGGGTAATATAGTTTGATGAAAATAGTGGGAGATACCAATTTAAAACAAGAGCTAAATTATTTTGGTAATTAATAAATGAAAGTATGCTAAAATGTTGTTAATTAAAAATTCATTTACAGAATTTTACAATATCTAAGTTACTATCACTGCGGAGCATATTAGATGTAAATTAATCGGACCGAATTAAACGGATTGGTTAAGGAATTTGAGAATAGTTCTCACAACTGAAAAGTTATCCTATGTCCTTAATATGCTTATCCCTGCAATGGTTACCGACAAAGCCTATAAGGAAGAGATTGCTACTTTTAGAAAGTGACAAGATGATGCACAGATGGCTCAATGCATCATGCTCGCATCCATGAGTAACGAGCTTCAGCGTCAACATAAAACTATGGATGATCTTATTATACTTCTGCACATTAAGTAGTTGATGATGAGGAAAGTAGGACTAATAGATATCAGATATCTAAGGAGCTTTTCCGATCTAGAATGACCAACGACACTGCAATACAGACACATGTCCTTAACATTATCAATTTGATTGAACAATTAGGACAATAGGTTTTATCATGGATGGAGAGTTGAGCCAAGATTTGATCTTGCATTTACTCTCGGACTCCTTTCACAATTATTGTGAATTTTTCATATGAACAAGCTAGATATCAACCTTGCTAATTTTCTTAACATGTTGAAAAATGTTGAGAGTCGCTTTCCAACCAAGAAAGACCAAGTCTTACTGGTAGGGGCCAACGGATCTTATTAAAAGAAGAAAGATTTAAAGAAGGTGAATCGAAAAGCAAAAAAAGGATAATAAGAACAAAACTGATATGGATAGTAAATGAGTTTTCTTCCACTACAATAAGCCTGGACACTGGAAAAGAAACTGTGAGAAGCATCTTGTAGAGCTAACCAGAAGAAGCTTAGTGAAGCTTCGATTACAAATACAATTTTGTTCATGATTAAAATAAATCTTTCGGTAAGTAAAGTTACTAGTTGGGTATTGGATACCGGTTTTGGTTCTCATAAATATAGATTTATGAAGGGACCAAGCATAAGTAAAAAGCTAAACAAAGATAAGTAATCCTATGCGTGAAAAATGAAGTAAAGGTTGCTGCATTAGCCATATGAACATATTGTTTAGAATTACCTACGGGCAAATCTATCAAGTCAATAAGTTGTTATTGTATTCTAGTTCTCATTAGAAACATTATTTCCATTTTGTTGTTGGACAATAAAATTTGTTGGTATTATATTTAAGAACAATTGTTGTTCTATTTATAATAATAATGTTTTGTATAGAACTAGAATATTACTTAATGGATTTTGTGTACTTGACTTAGATGAAAATTATTTTTGCAGTTGAACAAATTAGTATAAGAAAAGGAGATGATCATTCAAAGAGTTGAATGTGTGTATTTGCTGAAATACAAGTGTGAATTATTTGAAAGGTTCAAAGAATTCAAAAGTGAAACAAATTGAGAAAAGTATTAGGACTCTTTGATCTGATCAAGAAAGGAATACTTGTGCAATGAGTTTCTTGATAATCTCAAATGGTTTTCTCATAATGGACGCATCTTGATATGCATTAATTGATTGGTGTATTTGAAAGGAAAAATCGTACCACGTTAGATATGGTGCAGTCCATAATGAATTTTACCGATATTCCAGTATCCTTCTAGGGTCATGCCCTAAAATTGGCTGCATATCTACGAAAAAGGTAACCTCCAAATCCGGCCCGAAGACTCTATAAGAGTTATGGACAGGGAGGATTCCTAATCTTAAGCATGTTAAGATAAGGGGTTGTCTAACTTATGTGAAAAGGTTTTATAGGAATAAGTTTGGGAAAAGATTTGACAAGGGTCGATTTGTGGGTCATCCTAAAATAAGTTTAGGGTATATGTTCTATAATCCTACTTAACAAAAGGTGTTTATTGCGAAATACTTTTCCTTCTAAGATAAATGTGTTTATCATTGAAAGGGCTAGTGGGAGGATAATAGAATCTTGAAGAGTTCAAGAACCACAAAACACTATAAGTTAAATAAAAGGAACCTGTAGATAGACCTATTGTACCACAACCGAATCGTAAATCTGGAATAGTACCGAAGATACCTAGGAGGTATGGATTCATCATAGATGATGATAATGAGGTACGCATCATAGAAGGTGATGATCCAGTTACATACGATGAGGTAAGAGTTATAGACACTCAAAGAAATGGATTGAAGCAAGTTTCTCAAAAATTGAACATTCGTTTTGATGAGATAATCAAAATATTTTGATTTTATCAAAAACAAGAATGAACCCAGTGTGTACAAAAGGGTCAGTGGGAGCGTCGTGATATTCCTAGTATTATATATTGATATAGTACGGATAGGAAATGACGTACCAATGCTACAATCAGAAAATATAAAGTTGTCTAAATATTCCTCCATGAATGATATGGGAAGAGTATCTTAATTGGGGATAAAAATCTATATAGATAGATTTAAAATGATGCTCGGCTTAACCCAATAAACATATATTCATTTGATGCTAAAGATGTTTAGCATGGCAAACTCCAAGAGATGTTTTATGTTGATTAACACTGGAGTGTATCTCTCTTAATAATTCCCATAGACTCCTAAAAGAGAGATCGCATGAGTGACTATCATGTATGCAATGAAATGTATGAGACCTGATGTTAATCAGTCATATGCTGGAGAAGATCACTATAAAATAGTGAAAAATATCTTAAAGTACTTAATCGACACTAAGGATGTGATCATATTCATGGTGGGTCTGAATTAAAACTAGAGGGCTTAACAGACTCAAGTTTTTTCAGACTGACCAAGATGACAACAAATCCACTTTAGGGTAAGTTATTACCTTGAACGGTGTTGCAGTGAATTGAAAAGGTTCCAAACAGCAAAGAGTTGTCAGTTTAGTGACAAAGACAAAGTATATAGCTGTAAATGAAGTTGCAAGTTGATTGTTTGGATGAAAAGTTCATTACAGAACTAGGAATAGTTCCTAAGTCTCATCTTGGATCTAAACATGTGGTTGTGGAACTTTCATTTAATTAGATGAATCATTAAAAAAATGAGAAATCACTATAGAGATAGTGGACTCTTAAGAACAACATTACATATCCATATACTAAAGCTTATCCAGTAGCAGGATGATCGTCACTTAGAGAATAAGGGTATGAGATACCATGACGATTGGCTTTAGTGCAAATGGGAGATTGAAAGTAGTATGCACACAAGCCAATCATGTTGATGATAAAGCATATACTTTGTAACAATCTTATTCGTTTATTAATAAAAGTATTCAATTACTAAAGGCTTTAATTTATCTACATGGTGATGTTCTAATAATATGTGATAAACTCATAATTTTAAGTAATGCTTTTAGAATCATAATGAGATCATGCTAGTGAGATCTAAATTCTTAGATAGCTTAAAAACTAAAATGTTCCCAATCGATGGATTACTAAAAAGGGGATTAGTGAATCCGAATAGATTGGTACATACGTTGCTTGCTCATTAGATGAGGATGATTGATCTCATGATCATTTGTGTGGAGACAATAAAGCAAGTATGTATGTGTTTATTGGAGTTCACTGAACATGGCTCGCTAAGGAATACTTAATGGAGTTTTACTTACCTGTCAATAGAAATTCATGTAGTGATATTAGTACAAGTGATCCATAGACTTGAGATCATCATTGTGACAACCCGAGAGTTTAGACAATTTTATAAAATCTTAAAAGATTGAATTAAGGTTAAATAATAGACCTAGATAGAAAATAAGTGTATGGATTTGGCATTTTTAAAGGATATTTGAGAATTTAAAATTTTTTGGTGAAGAATTATTAGGGTTAAGTGAATAAGTGTATACGAATCTGTATATACTGATTTTTGTGTACAGTATGTGGTTAAGTGTGACGCCCCCAAATTCAGGTACTTGAAACCCGAACTGGGTGCTTCACGATACTATTTCTATGAGCGGAATAATACCAATAATAATAACAATAATATAAATAACAAACTTAATTTACATATATTAGAGTTTAATCCCAAGTACGCAACCTTTACTATAATTCTTTACATGATAGATAATATATATCATTGCCTTAATACAGTCTAACTATTACAAAAGATACCATTAAACATATTTTGTTTGCTTTCCTTTTCACTTGTTCTTGCCTGAACCTTCAGGTTGATCACGCTTAGCTGAAAATATTTAAATTAAGCAAGGATAAACATTTAAGTGCCCAGCAAGTAATAACAATTATAAATATAATTAGCTGAAAGAAATAAATGTTTTCTTTGTACATCACTTCTATAACGAATTTATAGTTGTGAAGTAAACTGAACCGATAATAATAACATAACACTTCTATCTCAAATTTTTGAAACTACGTATTGACTTTATATATAGGTATTAGTTGACAGGCTATGAACATTATTTTTAGTTTTTGCTAAGGTTTAGCAGAACTTCATCTGCAAACCGTCATAACTTACAGGCACGAGGGTGATCTGCCCCAATATGCCCTGTATTGATCAATACTACATTGCAAGAACGATATTATCATTCACTTTGTCCGCCTTGGGCGCATAAAAGTTTTCCCGTGATCAGGATGTTCATACTTAGTCTCGAATCCGAACCAAAACAATTTGATTGGATACAAAAAGGTTTTAACTTATTCAACGATATTTCTGAATCTGTGTCTAGCTTGGTCAAATAGCTTAGATGGCTATATATATATATATATATATATATATCAACATGTGTTTAACAACAATGATTATCCAAGTGGGGACACTTGTGTAACCATATTTATAAATTAACGATCAGAATATATATCTGAATTACCATATACTAACATGTTGATAAACAATGATCGGATATAGAATATATCACAATAGGGTTAATAATATAGTATAATAATAATATAAATCTGAAACTTCTTACTCATATTCATTACATAAAGGAAATGCAAAGGTAAGATACTTGCCTGGTCCGCTGCTTACAGTTGTGCAACTTAGATTTATCTTTTATATAGCAACCTATCAGTAATAAAATATTTTACTGATTAGAATAACATATCGTAACACATATTGCTGCTTATTGCAGTCAGCACATAACCTAATCACATTGTCATACATATTCAACAATCATTGAATCACAACCAAACATTAATACAGTCAAAATATGTAAGTCCAAATCAATTTCTGAAACATGTCGGTGTACCGACGGCTTTATTGGGTAATTATGGAGTCTAAGACTCTACCCTGTTGTTCAATATCCGTAAGTATCAGTCATATTTTTTTTAAATGACTTATAATAATTTTTAAACATTTATTATAATTTATCATGAATTTTCAAACACCGGGATCATTATTAAATGATTTAAATATTAAATAATTTAATAATCATTAATATTTAATTAATATTAAACTATTAATGAAACAATTGCCTACATGTTAAAGTTATTTATAATAACTCAAAATACTTTTAAAGTATTAATATTATCCTCAAATAATTTTTAAAAGAATTAAAATAATTTTTAAATAATTCCCATTAATATTTAATTATTAATGTCTTATTCATCAAAATATAAAAAGTCCTTAATTATAACTTAAAATATTTTAATCCATTTATTTCCTTTTAAAATGATTTATTTAATATTATTATTAAATAACTCTAATATCATGTATAATAAATTAATAATCATTAATATTAAATTATTAATAAAATTATCCTTTAAATATTAAAAGTTATATTTTATAACTTAAAATATCTTTAAACACTTTATTTTCATTTTAAATGATTTTTATAATAATTAAATAATTTTTAAACTAATTTATTTAATATAATTATTAAATAACCTTAATATCATTAATAATAATTAATTAATAAAATTTACCTTTAAATATTGAAAGTTTAATTTTATAACTTAAAATACTTTTGAACTATTTATTTTCATTTAAAATGATTTTTCTAATATTAAAATCATTTTTAAACTAATTTATTTAATATAAGTATTAAATAAATCTAATATCTTTAATATTAAATAATTATTGAAATTTGCCTTCAAATATTAAAAGTTATGTTTTATAACTTAAAATATTATTAAATACCTTATTATGATTTAAAATGATTATTAATATAATAAAATCATTTTTAATTAATTAATTTAATTTATTTAATAAATAAATAATATACAAATAAATACTAATATTTATGAAAAATATGTAAAATTATTAAAAGTTAATTTTTATAAATTAAAATAATTTTTAAAATAATTTTTGTAATTTTCAGAAATAAATTTCTATTTTAAATGATTTTTAGAATTTATTTCTATTTTTTAATCATTTTTCGAAAATTAGAAAATTATAAGAATTAAATCCATCGCTGTAGCCTTTAGCGACGCTTTCTGTCGCTGTTGGTGATCTTGAGGCTCAAGAACACTGACAGTCAGTGATAAAGGTACCTACTTTGACCATGATTAATTAACTGCATACGTCGCTTTTGGGCAAGATATGATATGGATATTGAAGTATTAATGTAACACTATAAGTATCAAGTATTATCTGGGTCAGATTGCAACACACAAGCAAGATATAAGCTTGCAAACTAACTGTCACACGTGTTCTTCATGTTCGGAAATTTTGTGAAACATGAAGTCGTAAGCCGATCAACCAGTATTGATGGCCTTTAATCTTTCAATCTGGTCATACAATAGGTGATCTAGACTTCGGTCTAGGTAGAGCAAATAACATATAACATGTATCGAGCACTTAGTACGTTTAAAAATCATCAAGATGCAAGATCAGAGCTCTTAAAGGACTTGTCAGACCACTGCCTCAACTTTCTGGGTTACCCAGAAAGTAATGCTTAACGGTCAACGAAATTTGACCGATTACTATGATCGATCTGTTGCTTTCTAAGGTTTGAAAATGCCATGTACTTGTAGTTTGCATGACATACTATAATCAAGATACAACTATAGACCCTAAACACTTGTCAGAAGCGAGATCAAATTCGGTCAAACCATGTCAGACGACATGTTCTTGATTTTCTGGAAATTCTAGAAAACCATTTTCGTGATCTTTTATACAGGTTTGACTAGCCACTACTTCCACCTTGTTTAACATTTAGGTGTTTTAAAGGCTTTACTTTATAGTCCAAATACCAGGTTACAATCTAGATGCAACAAACAGAACAAAAGAACAAACATATGAAAGATCTAAGAGCATGAACATCTTGTCAGAGAGTTCTGGGTAACATCTGGGTTACCCAGATTTGGTTAGGTCATGGTCGGTCAACGCCTTTTGACCATGAATAACTTTAAATCTATACACGATCTGGACTTGATTCAAGTTTTAGATTAAAGATCTCATAGCATACTACAAGATCAAGCCTTTAAACAACAAAAACACATAACATATAAAGATCTATGAGGACTGACATTGGATTGCCAGACTCAAAAACAAAAATTTCCAGATTTTGAAAAAGTTCAATTTCGAGCACTTTGATGTTATGGATCTGGGATATAACAACCCAGATCACTAAATAACATCTTATTACACAACATTAAACAACAAACAACAAAATCTAACATCAGATCAAAGGATTTTCAAATTCTAGGGTTTATACCTTTTCTAAGCTTTGATTTTGATTCTGACCTTCTGATTTGTTAATGGAGTTCGTGGGGCTTGATCTTGTGACTGCTATACTACTATATTTTGTGGGTTTTAGAGAGAGAAGCTCTAGGATTTGTGTTTGTACAAAATAAACTAACAAATGATATTTTCTCTCTCCTTGATCTTATATAGATGTTGTGTAACGCCCAAGAATTTCAAATTTTCAATGAATTAAATTTTTAATTAATTATGTGGATTAAATGAATTTAATTGAGTTATTATGTGAGTAAGATGTTCGAAGGTCGTTCTATGACCTAGAATGTGTAGATGTGGTTAGTATTCTAGCTTTGTGCTAGAATTAATTGTTGTGAATTATCAAGACGAGAACGAAGGTTTTCTGAGATTGTTTGCGTAAAAACACTATTCATCCGATGACGTTTGGAGCTAGGGTTTGAAATTCTGAGAAATGCGTAATGTTAGAATATGACGATATTATGGAAAATCCAATAATATTACCGTTATGGCAAATGAAGTTTTCGCCTGCGGACTTAAAACCTAGGGTTTGTGGAAGAGGTTTTTGAAAGGGAAATGTAATGCGTATAGTCGTTTCGATTATTATACGTAAGAAATATGAGTATTATACTAGTATGTATACGAGTATGATATGGAGAATAGTACGACGTATAATATGAGTATTATACTAGTATGTATACGAGTATGATATGAAGAATAGTATAACGTATAATACGAGTTTTATATGAATATTATACGAAGAGAATACGTGAATAATACGCGTAGAATACGAATTGTATTATTAGAGTATGAGCTAAAGATTTTATCCAATCCAATTGGACTTGGATTAATAAACAAGCCTAATGAATTAATTATACAAGCCCAAGTCAAGGCCCAATATTAGATGACCCATGGGGCAACCCATAGGGATGACCCATGTGAAAGGTGGGCCGGCCACTTGGTGTGCAAGCCAAGTGTATCACTTGGTCACCAAGTACTTTACTTGGTGACAAAGTGGTAAATAAGTGAGGAGGTGGGGAATTGGACTATTTTGCCCCTCATTTGCTTTTCTATAAATATAAGGCTTATGTTGGCCATTTGGTGGTTTTACAAAGTTGTCCAACATATTTAAGAGAGAGAAAAGAGCTAGGATCCTATAATCCTTCTACTTCCAAGCAAACCAATAGACGTTTATTAAGAACGTTAACTACTTCAAAGTTAAATTCCTATAAACCGTAATCTTCATCCTTTTTGATTTCTTTCTCATAGAAGAATCGTAGATGAGTGGAGAGCGTTTTTTGAGAAGGCCTATTAATGAACAAATCATGGATAGGTCTTGACCAAATAGAAATCGTAAGTGTTTACGGAAGTAGAAAATATAGAAAGTCTTTAGCGTGAACTTAGTTATAATTGAACGTTTTGGAAATCGTTGTGGCTAAGGTATGTGCATCTTGATTTGGTTAGGATGTAGATATGAAGTCCATGGAGTATTCCATGTGATTTGGCTTAGAGAACATTAGTAACGAAATTATGACGGATTTTGCGGAAATAGACGTAAAACGTCGAAAACGTATAAACTCCGAATTAAGGGTCAAAAGTTTTCGTCTTACTTGAAAACATCGGTTTGCAATGTCTACACGTGAGATAAAGTTATTAAGAGTCGTTGCAGAAAGAATCGTCGCATTCCGACTTACAAAGAAGAAAACGAGTATTGAACGGGCGTAAACATTAAACGAACGCTTAAAAACGAACATAAAGGTGAATTCCGAGTTAACGGATTCGAAAAGGTGAGATTCTTATACGAAAACGCAAAGGATGTAATTTGTGACTTGTAGGCATTAGAATGGGTCAATTCAGATGTAAAACGAACAAATTAGGAAGCCGGGAGTTTCGTTAAGAAACCAATTCTGTTTTGACTAACTGGTGCATAAACTCGGCGCCGTAGCGCCAAAACCAGTACAAAGTGGTGGCGCCAGAAGCGCAGAGATTCCTACGAGTACCTCGCTAACTCTTGTCTTGTAGCATACTAAAAATATAAGGGATGCCGCCGCAGTCATGCAAGAAGTGGGGAAAAAGTTGACCAAGTTAGGTTTAGTTCCATTTTGAATGTAGACCTAAAGAAAGATATTAAAGGTACTTAAAGTACATAATGAGACTTACTTTAAAACACTTATAAGATGTTAATGTAAGAAGAACGGGTAAGGTTTAATGGAAATTAAACGAAGAACACCAATACGTAATGAGTGAACCATGAACGACGTTCAACGTTGTTAGTTAACCAATAATGATCGAATGTCGGCTAAGGACGTTAATGAAACGTAACGAAGTATGGAAAGTCGAATCGACTTTAATAACGAATTTAAAATAAGTAAGACATAGAAGAGAAAGAAGTTGGTTAGAACCGTAAAGATAATTTATATGATAACTGATTACAGTGTGTTATGTGAATATCTCATGTAGATCCTGTAAAGACTGAGAATAGTTGGAATATATATTCGAAGACGCTTGAAGGCAAGTCTTTCTTAACTCTTGTCTGACCTTTGTGTTAGCCAAGTTTTTACGTGATGCGTGATATACAATGCATGAATGGTAAATAGAATAAGAGTCGATGCATGTTTTATCCGGGCTAGACAAGTAATGAAGGATAGATTGAATTGTTTAGAAGTCTGTTGATATAGAACTGTTAACGCTATCCTATGCCAAGTATTTGGTACGGATGAGAAGGTAAGTTTGTCTATGTACAAACAAAAGTATTTTTCATCGATTATTCGATGGGCACGCGAGGTTGCCAAATGTTAAACGTAAATACGTTTAACGTAAGAGTGTTGATCAACAGAGAGTACAATAGGCTGATCACCTAGAAGTGCTCATAAGTAAAGACGAATGGATGGCCTTAGTACCGGATATCCTTTTCAAGTATGAAAACGAAAAGAGTATGTTCATGGTATATTGACCGGTTCATCATTCCTAAGCTATTATTTATGCTATGGAATTGCTATATGAGAAGTATTAGTAAAATGTTTAATAATGCTTCATAGATAATTGTTCAGATATAGAATTAAAGCATGTATTTGTTGAGGTGATATTCATATGATTCGTTGTTAAGACTTGCTGAGCTAGTTATGCTCATTCTTGCTTGAACCATATGTTTGCAGCTAAAGCCGAACGAATGGAGAGTTCTAAGAGAGATAAAGTCAAGGCTAAGATGGACAATTAATCGTCCTGTAATAGACTAGTATATTTGTATGTAATATACTTATGAAGAACAATGAATGTATTCGGTTATGAACTTGGGAAAGGATTATTACAGATGTAATACAAAGATAGTAATTACACTCATTTTGTTGTTATTTCAATGGAATGATTGTATGAAATGTAGTATCGTGGAGCACCATCTGTCGGGTTGGAAGATACCCGGATTTGGGGGCGTCACGGGTTGGCATCAGGGCATTAGGTTATAAAACTTAAGGGGGGAAGAACCTTAGGCTAATAACCTCCTAGGAAAGGAAGAGTCCGAAGAAAGTTAACTCGAGTCAAATGAGTTAATAAGGTATTAAGGAAACTCAGTACCAAAAGATTTAAAAGATGGAAAGTAACCCTAAATGGATTAAATGTGATTTATACTTATATTATTGTGTATTATGTACTAATCAATTTGTTATGTGTTATTGTAGATGTCGGTTGATAGCTTGATGTATAGGGATATACATGTGATCGGGAGGAGTCCGGTGACCCGGAGTTGAGATAGTACTGTGCCTATAGCAGACATACCTGTAGTGATTCTAGAAGAGTCAGAGCCTGAGGAATATTACTCGGAGGAGGATTATTCGGAGGAGACCATGGGGATAGCATAATATTTGAATATGATGATTGATGTGGAGGATGACATGGAGGTAACATCGATTAATACGGTGATGCCTTCCCTAGAGTCTACACCTATCGAGACTATAAGGGCAATGTACCTCTCAGTGCTTGGATCAGAACGCAATCGCACAATATGGTGCAAAGACTGGAAGGAAGAGATCGATGATCTCTATGGGGGCGAAAAAGAGTCTGTAGAGTCAGACTATGAGATAGAGCACGATGAGAAAGTGCTTATGACTGACAAGGCCCATGACTATAAGAACGAGGTCATAGAACTTCGCAAGAAACTGGTTGAAAAAGACCATAAGATAGCACGAATGTCATATATAAATGACACTTCGCACGAGGATTTCAAGCTTAAGATAGCTTGTTATTCTATTGAGTCAGGACAGACTCGACATACTATAAGTCGAGATACTGTGTCGATTTTGGCAAACCAGAAGCATGAGAATGATGTCAGGCAGTATTAGGAGTAGTATGATAAGTACTTTTGTGTAGTGATGTAAAACCCTCTTTTGTATAATTAAAGGGTAGTCTTTTTGTAAATCCCAATTTTTGTATAAGTCAAATCACCTCAGAATCCTATAGCTTTGATACCAACTATGACGGCCCCGAATCCAGGTCCTAAATCACCTCGGATCCAGTTCGATCATTCTTTACAAGTATTACTATTTGCGGAAGATATAAACATAAATTATTTATACATTACATTACACACTATTCCCCAAGGTTGAGTAACCTTAACTTAATACACAATACATATCTTATTTAACTTACAATAACATTATCATCATTCATTACTATTTCAAATCTAATCGCATACGTAAACTAAAGCTGGAACTGTCTTGGACCTTTCCTTGTATCTGACGCGTTCTTCTTAATCTGCAATGTTTTATCATCATATAGCAAGGGTGAGCATGAAAGTTGCCCAGCAAGTTTAAATTCAACAATATAACAATATATCATGATTGAAATGATTTGAATAATTGGCTGGCTATAATTCAACAATATAATTTTGAACTAGCAGGAACAAATTTATGACTGAACAAGTATTATACATGAACAAATATATCTGAAACGAAGGGTAATGAAGGTGATCAGCCTTTCATACCTGACTTATACATGCAATATGTACAGAGTACAATTAGACATGGCAATCAACAATGATTAACCATAAGCATATCCAAATGAAACAACTCTTAGTAGAGTTAAGTAAAAATAAACTTACTTGAACCGTTGATTACCGCAACGTAATTTATAACGCTTTATCCGAAGACCTAATATTAGTAATATAGATCTCCAATATTAGAATAATATCATCAATATAATATATATATATATATATATATATATATATATATATATATATATATATATATATATATATATATATATACATAAACTAACCTAAACACATACCACATAACCCTATACCTATAACATACATAAGATTCAAAGATCGTCAAACTATTTAATTCGACTTGAATTCGACAAAGTTCTAAAGTCCCGACGGTCTAGTCGGACAATTCTTCGAGTCTAAGTTCAATTAAACTCTGACTTAACACTTAACAATTAACTCAGATAATTTTAATAACGGTCGAAATATTTTTCAAAGTCTCGTAATAATAATTATTATCATTTATCGCGTATTTTTAATCATTAATAACGTATTTAAATGAATTAAATACCACATAATTCTTTTATCATTAATATTTATTTATTATCAAATATTAATGAAATACATCATCATAATATTATAATATATTTATAATATATCAAAGTATTTTAATACTTTAAAATCACCTTTATATGATTTTTAAACAATTAAATTCATTATCCGATAATTGCTTTTAATATTAAAATATTAATATTTTCATGACAAAATATCAAAAGTTATATTTTATAACTTAAAATATTTTTATAACACTTAAATAATTTTAATATGATTTTTAAATCATTTATTCTATTTTTCCATAATTTATTTAATATATTTATTAAATAAACTAATTATCATTAATGTTGATTAATTAATAAAATTTCATCATAAAATATTAAAAGTCACTTAAAATAACTTCAAATATTTTCTTTTATCATAATATTATTTTTCATGATTTTTCATGTATTAAAATCATTTTTAAATTATTTATTTAATATTATAATTAAATAAATTAAATGCCATTTATATTCCAAAAATATTAAATATTTATGAAATATAATTGAAAATAATTAAAAACTATTTTTCAGAATTTAAATTAATTTTTCGGAATTTATTTAGTATTTTTAATAATTAAAAATCTATTTTTTTCTATTTATTAATAATTTTTGGAAATTAATAATTAAAACTGTCACTAAAAGGGCCCTACAAATGACGGCTGCAACTGCCGCTATAGGTGTTCTTGAGCATGTTCTTGAGCTTCATGTCAGTGGACAAGGTGATAGGTTTGACCAACTGTAATTCATGGGTCCGGAGTTATCTGGGTTTGATTAAGTGCTCATACTATAGTATTGATGTAATACTACAATCCTAAACAAACAACATAGCCATATTATATCTAATCAAAGAGATCAGAGCTCTCAAACATTTTGTCAGATCATGCCTGGGTTTTCTGGGTTACCCAGAAACCCAAGGCAGTTCGAGTGTCTCCTTTTGAACTCAATTATCTAAGGGTTCTGGTAATTAGTTTAGTGGTTTTATGGTTTTGGTATATAGTCCGTATGTTCATGTACGACTATATCTCATAATATAAACTTAACAACATTACACATGAAACATATGAGCCGGTCAAAGTAGTAGTCCGGATTGTTCTTGAACATTTCTGGGTTTTCCAGAAATGTTCTTAAGCAGTTTGGTCAACGATAGTTTGACCATTAATTTCTAAGATTAGGATACGGATCTGAGTGATATAAAGGCATATATGCATAGCCTGCATGTCAGTCTACAAGATACAACCAACAACATCACATAACAACTTAACCATAGTAAGATCTAATGATTCGCAAAACCTTGTCGAGCGCTCGAAATGCAGGTTTACCCAGAAACTAAGTTTCGTGGCTGGTCAACTCAGTTTGACTGATTATAAAATGCAATCTAAACATGCTATAACCTTAATTCAAGTTTTAGATGAAAGCCTACATGGCAGAGAACAAGTTTAAAACATAAAATACACATAACGATTAACACACAAGAATCTAAGAGCTCTGACATTGGCTTGTCAGACAACAAAATTAGGGTTCTTGACCAGTTTTAAAATTTTGATTTTCGTGCCTCTAGATGTTATGGATCCTTGATCCAACAACCCAGATCACTCAAAAACACCCTCTAACACATTTCTAACCAACAAATAACAACATCAAACACAAGATCACTGATTTTTTTGAAATTTAAGGGTTCTTTACCTTTTTAGCTTGATCCTTTGAATCCGACTTCTGATTGTTGTTCTTGGCTTGATAAGAGGTTAACCTATCTTAACTTTTCTCTCTATCTCACTCTAGATTTCGAAGATGGAGAGAGAGGATGAGTTTGTAGAAAATGAAAAGTCAAGTTAGACTTTTCTCTTTCTTTAATCTATAAACTACTTAGATTCAATGAATTTGCTGGCAAGATTAGCTGAAGTTGGACACATATCTAGGGCTAGGCTAGGGTTAGTTCACCAACCCATTATCTTGGCAAGATCTACACTCCAACCATTAAATAATACACAAAGGGCATTCTAGTCATTTTCCATTTTATTTTAATGGCATTTTAAACATTTAACCAAACCCTTAGGGTTTAGGGTTTGATTAGGGTTTAGGATTTGGAGCATTTAGGGTTTAGAGTTTGAGCCAATTTAGGATTTGCAATTTATTTTCTAAAATTTCCAATTTAGGTTTTCAAAAATAGAAAATTAATATTTCTAAATTATAATTAGAATTTTCTAATTATATTAAAATTTCTTAATCATAATTTAAATATTGCTAATAAGGATTAGTATTTCCTAATTAAAATCGCTATTTAAGCAATTAAGGTCAAAATCGCGGATTAGGGTTTATAACCCAAAATTAGGGTTTCTAATAGAAAAATTAATTTTCTAAAATAGAAATTAGATTTCGTAATTAGATTAGGATTTTCTAATTACTTAACTTGAAAATTAGAATTATGTTTTCCTAATTAACATTAAAAGTATTAAATTAACACTTAGGTTTTTCCCTATTTACAAATTAAGGTTTCAAATCCGTAATTAGGGTTTTGTAACCATTTTGTTAAGATTAATCCTAATTAATCCTATAATTATTTACACTTGCGCCATTAAGTTCCCGATTTAGCATTTCATGCACCAAATTAGGGTTTCGGATTCTCGGAACTGAAATTAGGGTTTCTAGAACCAGTTTTTAGGGTTTCTTGTTAATCGTTAGGGTTTTCTAACCGAACATTGACGTTCTTAATATATACTTAGGGTTTGTTACAGATATCGTTTATCTGGTCAACCCTTGACCCTTAACCACATACTGTAGACATATACACAGAACATATTCACGTATTTTCTTAATCCTGAATAATTCACTTAAATCCTTAACAAAATTTTGAAATCCTCAAAATCTTAAAAATATCAAACGCATACACTAATTTTCAGTCTAGGTTCTAATTTTGAACCTTAAATTAATTAATAAAAATTTTAAAAATATTCTAAATTCTCGGGTTGTCACAGTTCGTTAATTTATTAACTAGTACGATTTAACCAATAGGGGTAGAGTACTGTAGGACCTAGATTAGCCTCTTGACACTACTTTTAAGGAATTTAAAAGTGTAGGTCCACCCAATTTAAGGGAACAACGGACCCAATGGAGGCCCGCACATGGGTCAAGGAAATAGAGAAGGCGTTTGTTATTACAACGCGAGGCGTTAAAAAGATCTCTTTTTGCACCTATATGATGAAGGGGAAGCCAACCATTGGTGGGAGGCTCACCGAGGTGGGTAATGAGCGGAAGCTATTACATGGGAACAGCTTTTTAAGAAGGTATTCTTCGAGAACTATTTCCCTACTAGCATGCAAGGAGAATGGAGATTAAGTTCTTAGAACTTAGCAGGGGGACATGATTGTTCCTCAATATGCGCCAAATTCAATGAATTGGCAAGGTTCGCTCCACACCAAGTGGACACAGAGGAGAGGATGGCTCGTAGGTTTGAGCAGGGCCTAAAACCCTGGCTGTATAGTAGAATATCGGTTTTTTAGAGTGCTTCCTACGGGACCATTCTGGAAAAGGCGATAATAGCAGAGGGTGGTAGCGAGGGGTTGACCCAGTACCACAAGGATAAGAAGAATAAGAGTAAGGGAGAGGGAGGAAATAAGGCAGAGGTTGCCAGTGGAAGTGGCAATATGCCTAAGAGGAAGAATTTTAACCGTGGGAATACTGGGGCAAAACAAAGGGATCCTAAGCGGAGGATGGAGGCATGTAAGACATGCGATAAGACTCATCTGGGAGTCTGCCTGAAAGGGAAGACTGGTTGTTATAACTGTGGGTAGGAAGGTCATATATCTCCCAACTGTCCTAATCCTAAGAAAAGCCGGGGATGTTTTGTTTGTGGGTCGGTAGACCACATGGCAAGAAATTGCCCAAAGAATGGGGCAGAGGGTAGTAAGGGTTCTGGTAGTGGTAATTAAGTCATTACTGGACCAACACCATCAGTGGGTAGACCCTCAGCCCGAACGTTTAATATGACAGTCCAAGATGTGGTTGCATCAACGGATGTAGTAGCAGGTATCATTCCAGTCAATGAAATAAATGCTTACGTGTTATTTGACTCGGGTGCTACTTGTTCTTTTATAGCATGTGGATTCACTCAGCAATTGGGATTAAATCCTGAAAAGTTAGAAATACCTTTAGACGTTAAGGTAGAAAACGGAGAGATAATTCCCATTGAACACATTCATAGGAATTGTTTCGTAGATATCAGGGGTAATAGATTATCAGTAGATCTTTTACCGATAAGGTTTAGAGAATTCGATGTGATTCTCGGTATGGATTGGTTAATTACCCATAAAGCAATAATAGATTGTCATAGAAAGTGTGTGAACCTAAGGCTTCCTAAGAAACCTGAGGTGGTGTTTTATGAAAATAAATCCCCGGGACGTTCTTGTTGTCTAACCATGACACAAGCTAGGAAGATGCTGAAGAAGGGGTGTAAGGGTTATTTGAGTCATGTGGTGGATACCCAAAGAGTGGGAACATCATTGGAACAGATAGCGGTGGTACAAGAATTCGTAGATGTATTTTCGGAGGAGTTACCGGGTATTCCGCCAGATAGGGATGTAGAGTTTATGATTGATTTGTTGTCGGGGAGCACCGGTGTTGTTTGTAAAGAAAAAGGACGGATCGTTACGACTTTGTATCGACTATCGGGAGTTGAACAAGTTAACGATTAAGAATAAATACCCGTTGCCCAGGATCGATGATCTATTTGATCAGTTGAAAGGGGCAAAGTATTTTTCTAAGATAGATTTGCGAACGGGGTATCATCAACTGAAAGTGAGGAATGAAGATATACCTAAAACGGCGTTCAGAACTCGTTACGGGCATTACGAGTTTTTGGCTATGTCGTTTGGGTTGACGAATGCGCCCGTCGTATTCATGGATATGATGAACAGAGTGTTCAAATAGTATTTCGACCAGTTCGTCTTAGTGTTCATTGTTGATATTCTAGTCTATTCCAAGACGCAAGAAGATCATGCTGAACATCTAAGAATAATGTTGGAAACCCTACAGAGTGCAGTTGTATGCGAAATTCACTAAGTGTGAATTTTGGCTCGAACGAGTGCAGTTTGTAGGACATGTTATAGACAAAAATGGCATCTCCGTAGATCCAGCGAAGGTGGAAGCAGTTAATGAGTGGGAGCAACCGAAAATGCCGACCGAGGTTAGGAGTTTTCTGGGGTTAGCGGGATACTATAGAAGGTTCATTCAGGACTTTTCTAAATTAGCTACTCCGCTGACAAATCTGACAAGGAAGTTGGTGAAATTTGAGTGGACAGAAAAGTGTGAGCATAGTTTTCAAGAACTAAAACGGAGGTTGAGTGAGGCACCTGTATTATCTTTACCAGATGATACGGGAAAGTTTGTAGTTTATAGCGATGCTCGTGATAGAGGACTAGGTTGCGTGCTTATGCAAAGATGGCAAGGTCATTCACAGTGTCGCCACGTCGATTAAAAGATTATGAGAAGGTCTATCCTACTCATGACCTAGAAATGGCAGCTGTGGTGTTTGCTTTAAAAATATGGAGACATTACTTATACACGATCATGGTCGGTCAATGCCTTTTGACCATGAATAACTTTAAATCTATACACGATCTGGACTTGATTCAAGTTTTAGATTAAAGATCTCATAGCATACTAAAAGATCAAGCCTTTAAACAACAAAAACACATAACATATAAAGATCTATGAGGACTGACATTTGATTGCCAGACTCAAAAACAAAAATTTCCAGATTTTGAAAAACTTCAATTTCGAGCACTTTGATGTTATGGATCTAGGATATAACAACCCAGATCACTAAATAACATCTTATTACACAACATTAAACAACAAACAACAAAATCTAACATCAGATCAAAGGATTTTCAAATTCTAGGGTTTATACCTTTTCTAAGCTTTGATTTTGATTCTGACCTTCTGATTTGTTAATGGAGTTCGTGGGGCTTGATCTTGTGACTGCTATACTACTATATTTCGTGGGTTTTAGAAAGAGAAGCTCTAGGATTTGTGTTTGTACAAAATAAACTAACAAATGATATTTTCTCTCTCTTTGATCTTATATAGATGTTGTGTAACGCCCAAGAATTTTGAATTTTCAATGAATTAAATTTTTAATTGATTATGTGGATTAAATGAATTTAATTGAGTTATTATGTGAGTACGATGTTCGAAGGTCGTTCTATGACCTAGAATGTGTAGATGTGGTTAGTATTCTGGCTTTGTGCTAGAATTAATCGTTGTGAATTATCAAGACGAGAACGAAGGTTTTCTGAGATTGTTTGCGTAAAAACACTATTCATCCGATGACGTTCAGAGCTAGGGTTTGAAATTCTGAGAAACCCGTAATGTTATAATATGACGATATTATGGAAAATCCAATAATATTACCGTTATGGCAAACGAAGTTTTCGCCTGCAGACTTAAAACCTAGGGTTTGTGGAAGAGATTTCCGAAAGGGAAATGTAATGCATATAGTCGTTTCGATTATTATACGTAAGGAATATGAGTATTATACTAGTATGTATACGAGTATGATATGAAGAATAGTACGACGTATAATATGAGTATTATACTAGTATGTATACGAGTATGATATGAAGAATAGTACGACGTATAATACGAGTATTATATGAATATTATACGAAGAGAATACATGAATAATACGCGTAGAATACGAATTGTATTATTAGAGTATGAGCTAAGGATTTTATCCAATTCAATTGGACTTGGATTAATAAACAAGCCCAATGAATTAATTATACAAGCCCAAGTCAAGGCCCAATATTAGATTGGTTAAAGCCCAATGTTTTTATGTCAAGCCAAATCCAAAAAGTAAACCGCAGGTCGAACCGGTAGGTCAAGGGATGAGTAAAACCCATGGGGATGACCCATGTGCAAGGTGGGCCGGCCACTTGGTGTGCAAGCCAAGTGTATCACTTGGTCACCAAGTACTTTACTTGGTGACAAAGTGGTAAATAATTGAGGAGGTGGGGAATTGGACTATTTTTCCCCTCATTTGCTTTTCTATAAATATAAGGCTTATGTTGGCCATTTGGTGGTTTTACAAAGTTGTCCAACATATTTGAGAGAGAGAAAAGAGCTAGGATCCTATAATCCTTCTACTTCCAAGCAAACCAATAGACGTTTATCAAGAACGTTAACTACTTCAAAGGTAAATTCCTATAAACCGTAATCTTCATCCTTTTCGATTTCTTTCTCATAGAAGAATCGTAGATGAGTGGAGAGAGTTTATTGAGAAGGCCTATTAATGACCAAATCATGGATAGGTCTTGACCAAATAGAAATCGTAAGTGTTTACGGAAGTAGAAAATGTAGAAAGTCTTGAACGTGAACTTAGTTATAATTGAACGTTTTGGAAATGGTTGTAGCTAAGGTATGTGTATCTTGATTTGGTTAGGATGTAGATATGAAGTCCATGGAGTATTTCATGTGATTTGGCTTAGAGAACATTAGTAACGAAGTTATGACGGATTTTGCGAAAATAGACGTTAAACGTCCAAAACGTATAATGTCTGGATTAAGGGTCAAAAGTTGTCGTGTGACTTGAAAACATCGGTTTCCAATGTCAACACGTGAGATAAGGTTATTAAGAGTCATTGGCGAAAGAATTGTCGCATTCCAACTTATAACAAAGAAAACGAGTATTGAACGGGTGAAAACGTTAAACGAATGCTTAAAAACGAACTTAAAGGTGAATTCCGAGTTAACGGATTTAAAAAGGTGAAATTCTTATACGAACACGTAAAGGATGTAATTTGTGACTTGTAGGAATTCGAATGGGTCAATTCGGATGTAAAACGAACAAATTAGGAAGTCAGGAGTTTCGTTAAGAAACCAAATCTGTTTTGGCTAATCGGTGCACGCATCAAAGACCTTAAGCGCCAAAACCAAGATAAAGTGGTGAAATGCAGCAACCAGACTTAGCCGAAGTACTCGCTAATCTCACCAGGCAGAAGCACCACTAAAACATAAGGGATGTCAAATGCCATGTGGCAATACCGATAAGGGGAAAAATTTGACCAAGTTAGGTTTAGTTCTATTTTGAATGTAGACCTAAAGTAAGATGTTAAGGTACTTAAAGTACATAATGAGACTTACTTTAAAACACTTATATGATGTTAATGTAAGAAGAACGGGTAAGGTTTAATGAAAATTAAACGAAGAACACCAATACGTAATGAGTGAACCGTGAACGACGTTCAACGTTGTTAGTTAACCAATAATGATCGAATGTCGGCTAAGGACGTAAGGACGTTAATGAAACGTAACGAAGTATAGAAAGTCGAATCGAATTTAATAACGAAGTTAAAACAAGTAAGACATAGAAGAGAAAGAAGTTGGTTAGAACCGTAAAGATAGTTTATGTGATAACTGATTACAGTGTGCTATATGAATATCTCATGTAGATCCTGTAAAGACTAAGAATAGTTGGAATATATATTCGAAGACGCTTGAAGGCAAGTCTTTCTTAACTCTTGTCTGACCTTTGTGTTAGCCAAGTTTTTACGTGATGCATGATATATAAAGCATGAATGGTAAATAGAAAAAGAGTCGATGCCTGTTTTATCCGGGCTAGACAAGTAATGAAGGATAGATTGAATTGTTTACAAGTCTGTTGATATAGAACTGTTAACGCTATCCTATACTAAGTATTTGGTACGGATGAGAAGGTAAGTTTGTCTATGTAAAACAAAAGTATTTTTCATCGATTATTCGATGGGCACGCTGAGAGTTGCCAAATGTTAAAGCGTAAATACGTTTAACGAAGAGTGTTGATCAACGAGAGAGTACAATAAAGTCGATCACCTAGAAGTGCTCGTAAGTAAAGACGGATGGATGGCCTTAGTGCCGGATATCCTTTTCAAGTATGAAAATGAAAAGAGTATGTTCATGGTCTATTGACCGGTTCATCATTCCTAAGCTATTATTTATGCTATGGAATTGCTATATGAGAAGTATTAGTAAAATGTTTAATAATGCTTCATAGATAATTTTTCAGATATAAAATTAAAGCATGTATTTGTTGAGGTGATATTCATATGATTCGTTGTTAAGACTTGATGAGCTAGTTATGCTCATTCTTGCTTGAACCATATGTTTGCAGCTAAAGCCGAACGAACGGAGAGTTCTAAGAGAGATAAAGGCAAGGCTAATATGAACAATTAATCGTCCTGTAATAGACTAGTATATTTATATGTAATATACTTATGAAGAACAACAAATGTATTCAGTTATGAACCTGGGAAAGGATTTATTACAAATGTAATACAAAGATAGTAATTACACTCATTTTTTTGTTATTTCAATGGAATGATTGTATGAAATGTAGTATCGTGGAGCACCATCTATCGGGTTGGAAGATACCCGGATTTGGGGGCGTCACATGTTGGATGCACTGAATATTACTGAGATGTATGGCTGATTGCTGGTATTGTAGTCACATGGGGTTGGTAAGAGTTGTTGACCAACTCTTATTGTAGCAAGATTTGCAAGTAAGCTCAATTATGCAATTAAGGGAGAAATGGTCTTTTGTCTTGAAAATTTAATGTCATTATGGTCATTTGGCAAACCCTTAGGGTTTAACCCTAAGGTTTAGCACAAATAATTTATAGGATAATAAATAAATAAATAAATTTTAGTTTCTAAAATGGAAATTAGGGTTTCCCTAATCATACTTAGTTCCTAATTACATATAACAGGAACATTAGATTATAGCTTCACTAATTATCCTTAGTACTATAATTAGCAAATTTAGGGTTTTCAATTTGACAATAGGGCTAAATTAAAATTTAGATTTTCTAAATTACAAATTAATTTAGGGTTTCTAAATTAGTTTAGATTTCTAATAATATAAAACATGAAAATTATGTTTAAGGTTCACTAATTAACATTAAGATTGCTAAGTTAGCGATTAGGGTTAATATCTAGCAAATTAGGGTTACTAATTTGTCAATTAGGGTTATAAATTTTAGAATTACGGTTTCTAGTTAATTAGGGTTTTCTAAAATTTATTAGGGTTTCTAGATTTTAATTATGGTTTACCTAATTAATCATTTAATACACAACATAAATCATATAACACAATTATATAACAGTCTTGAATTTCCCATTTGAATTTAAAAATAGGGTTAAACAAATAAATTCTAGGGTTTTGATATTATACATCATAATTGATCAACCATTATCAATACGTACATACTGAACATATTTATAGCACTAAAAATTCAAAATATAATTAATATTATATTATTATTCTCATTCCATGATAAAAATCCAAAAGTAGGGTTTGGATTCCATATCTGATTTATTCCTCATAAATAACAATATTAATTATGTTAAAATAATTAACTTAATCAATCTAACATAAATTCATATAATAAATAAAATATTTATTATAATAATTTTAATAACCATTTCGTATATTATTTAAATAATATATAATTATATTTTCATAGAAAATAATTAATAAAACCATTTCTACTATAAAATTTATTATTATAAGAATATACTTTATAATAATCAATAATTCTAAAATATAATTATTTGTAAACATTCACGTAATAAATTTATTTTTATTTATTACATAATTACATAAGCTTTATCTTGTACAAATCCTCATCTTTAAAATAAATAAAAAATTATACGTAAAATTTTTTATTTAAATATATAAAAAATATTTGGTTATTACATTAAGGGTCAAGGGTTGACCAGATAAAATATATAAGTGACAAACCCTTAGTATAAATTAAGAACGTTAATGTACAATTAGAAAACCTAACAATTGATAAGAAACCTTAAAACTAGCTCTGAAAATCCTAATTTCAGTTTCGGGAATTCGAAACCCTAACCGGGAATATTAAAACCCTAATTTAGGAATTCAAAAGTTAAGTATAGATATCAAGTGTTTATGATTATATATTTAATTAGGGAAAACCTAACAAATTAGTTAGAAACCCTTAATTTCTAAATAGGAAACCATAATGCACAATTAGGGAAAACCTAATTGTTAATTTAACAATTATAATGTTAACTAGGAAACATTAATCCTAATTAGCAAGCTCGAATGTGATTAGGAAACTCTAATATAATTAGGAAATACTAATTATAAATTAGAAAGCTTAATTTTTCATTTTTAAAACCTAATTAGAAAACCCTAAAAAATTTATTTTTCAAAACCTTAGGGTTAAACCTTAAGGGTCAAACTCTAAGGGTTTGATCAAATGACTAGAATGCCATTAAATTTGTGTGTTAAAAGACTAAAATACCGTTTTGTATTCTTTAATGGGCAAGTGTGTGAATCTTGCCATATTATTTGGTGGTTCACCAACTAGGATATCCCATGTGCTCTATATCAAAAATCTCAGCCACCTTGCACACTTAGATACATTGGATCAAAGATATAATAGATTTAAAGTAAGAAAAATCCCTACTTTACTGAGCAAGCTAGCCAACTTCTTTTCTCTCTCTAAATTCGAAATATGGGAGTGAGAGTGAATGAAAAGTTGATTTCATATCAACACTTAACTCTCAAAAATCAGATCGTCAAGATCAGATTCAGGAATAAAGCTAGAAAAAGGTATAAAACCCCTAAACTTGAAAATTATGTGTTTTATGTTAGATGTTGTTATTTGTTGTTTAAAGTGGTGTTTAGTGATGTTATTTAGTGATCCAAGATGTTACATCAAGGATCCATAACATCTAGATGCTCGACAATCATGTTTTTAAAACTGACCAAGAACCCTAATTTTAAGGCCTGACAGCCATATGTTAGGGCCTCTAGATCTTTGTGTGTTAATGGTTTAGTGTTTTAGATTTGTTCTATGCCATGAGGATAATAGAATTGAAGTGGAATCAAGTCCATTCCATGTCTAGATCTCAAGATATAGGTGGTCAATGTAGCGCCCCCAAATCCGGGTATCTTCCAACCCGACAAATGGTGCTATATTGTACAACATTCATACATTCATTCAATTGAAAAGTCTCAATGAATGAACATAACTTCTATATATTTAAAGTAATATTTACATTTCCCAGGTTCTATACCCATTACAAAGGTTCTTTGTCATAATATCAGTTACATTACAACAATAGATCTATACTATTACAAGACAGCTTAACAATGTGCCTTAGCTTTTCCTTTATCCTTTTTCGATCCTTCGGGATGTTCAGTCTTAGCTACATTCATATGGTTCAAGCAAGAGTGAGCATAACTAGCTCAGCAAGTATAACAATTTAATAACAACATGCTTGGAACATACAAATCGTATATCTTCAATAACTGAACAATAGTTATGAAGTACTATCGATAATACAAAATAGCACTTCATCTTTCTTTCAAAATGTTTTACAATCATAACTATATTTAGAAAAACATTTACTCCGGTTAAAGACCTCGAGCATTTATTCTTTATTGGAAAGGGACAATCCGGAACTAAGTCTGTAAGCCCGATATTACTTACGAGCACTTCTAGGTGATCAGCCTATTGTACTCTATGTTGATCAACACTACATTCATTAAACGTATGTACATTTAATCATTTGGCAACCTCACGTGCATGTCGTTTTACCGACAAAACATTTGTTTAACATTTCCAGCCTTCTTTTGAAAACTATTTCAAGTAGTTGACAAAAGATAACAACATTTGATAATAGAGGAATAGATTATCAATAATCCACGCAATATATCAAGTCTAGCAAAAGGAATTGGCTTTAACTTCAACTTATCTCAATTTATGCGAAAGAATACATGAACTTCAAAGACTTGTTCAGATTGAACTGAGACAAGAGTTAGAATACTTGCCTTTAGCGTCTGCTATGGTATATTAACTTTAGGTTCAAGTCGTTCAAGTCTCTACAATACACGATCAAATAATGCCTTACATTAGGTCACATACAATCAAGTATGTATATGACTATATTGTATCCTTTATCTCAATCTAATTGTGTATTAGATTCAGTTACTATTCGTTCCAGTTTATCATTATCCTTGCATTTATATTCAACTAGGTTATCTCAACCTTTATACAACATTCTTAACGTTTAACAAAGTTTAAACAATGTTATATCAAGTTCCTTTTCTTTTCTTTGTAATTAAAAACATTCATTGCTATTCTTGTTTTCGAGACCTGGAGCCGCATGCGAGTCCTTACTTAGTGGGCAGCCATGCGCCACACCCGTAAGATTTTCATCATCGTATACAGGTCATGGCGCCACAAATTATACTACGGTTCATGTTGCGACAAACTCTTGCAAAGGTGCTCGAACATCGTTACGTACATGCACATGACTATTTAGTTTTAGGGTTCAGAAATATGGGCGCCAACTCGCGTGCACCGTAAAAAATTCATTCATTTTTGAATTTTATGAACTTTTCGGACGCATAACTTCTTTGTTATAAGTCCGAATTGGCTCGTTCAAAAGCCTACGGTTCACAAATTACGTAATCTACGCGTTCATGTAAGAATTTATCTATTTGACTTCGTTTGCTAAAAATTCACCTATTGGTTCATTTTTAACGAAAACGATAAACGTTCGTGAACGTTCAACGCTCGTTTCTTCGTTCTAAGTCGGAATCCGGTCATTTTCGAGTCCGCAACTCTTAAATGCCAACTATGACTTGTCTCCATTGGAAAACAATGGTTCCAAGTTCAACCACAAAATTTGACTTCTATTCCGAGAATTTTATTTAATTCGGACGATTATCGCCCAATCGTAATTTCTAAGCAATTCTTCATTCTTATGATTTGTTCAACATTATAAATGAATTCCATTCTTCATGTGAACATCTCAACATACTATTTACCACAACCTATATTCATTGTTGGATTTTTGACTTATTCTTCATGAGCTTATAACTTGTCAAATTATAAACTACTTAAGATTTTATTATTCATGACTTATGACAATTACAGTTTCTTAATCATCATACTTTACATGTTCTTCACATATAACTTTTCTTATGTATACATGATACATATAATCATATAAGTTCTTTTACATCCATATCACTTCTCTTAGTAAACTCATTATAAGTTCATAATTCTTTCAAATAAGTTTATAACTTATGCTAGCTTTAATGACTTATTACCAACTTATGTGGCTTAAGTTCATGACTTACACATTCTTCTTGCTTCTTATCATTCATGTTTCTTAATCCATCTTTTCTTATCAACCTATCATAAATAGAGATAGAAGATAATTTAGAGAAGAAGTCTTACTTTTGAAGTCTTGGTAAGTAGCTTCTTCTTCTTCTTACTTATGGAAGTGACTTATTATAGCTTATTCTCTCTTACACTTAGGCACTTTGTAATGTTGGATTGTTTGAACAATTAATAAATGGCTTGCAAGGCTTCTCTATTTATAGAATTTGCAAGGTTAGGGTAGTTTGGTCTTTAAAACAATCCCACCTCCTTATGCACCTCGTTGCTATTCATTACTTGCAGGGCACAAAACCTATCCTTTGCTTGACCACAACTCATAAGTCTTGGACATTACTTCTAATACTTGATCATTACACATTTAATTTGATTACCAAGTTTAACCATATTAACATGGTTTGCCCCATGGGTCAATTAATTCATTGGACTCTGGCTTGGGCTTGGACCAACTTAATCTTTGGGCTTTGCATTAATAAACCTTAACTTGTTTGTTAACCAATAATTGGGCCTCATCCTTTAATTTACTTGGACTTATAATAATTGTTAACTAATCTTCCAAGTCCATTAACATTACTTAATACATATACTTATAGTTTATGTATCATTTTCGTATTCTAATTCATATATAATTTATATATGATATTTCATCCTTCATACAAACTCGCATAATACTTCGTATTATACTTGTTTTCATTACTTTGCACAATACCTAAGCATCATACAATTCTTACTTATTCATTACCACTTCGTCTTCCTTAACTTTTATAAATTAAGTCCGCAAGCGAAATATTACATTTTCCATAACTAGATTTTTATTACATAATCCATCTTACCTTGTCATTCTATCATTACGTATTTCTCAAAAATTCAAAAAGAAATCCCGAGCAGATATCGATGAATAGTGTTTTTCAGAAAATTCCTCGGAAAATTTTTATTTTCGTCTTGGAAATTCAAACACTTTAATTCATTCACGTAGCTCAAATACTACGACATTCTAACATCAATAGGTCATACAATGACAACCATCTTGATAACACATAGAATAGAATTTTATTATTATTTAATTTTATAAAATCATTTTTACAATAAGATCCGAATTTCTCGGTCGTTACATTCTTCCCCCTTATAAAGATTCTGTCCCCAGAATCTCGTCTTACTTTAATCAAATAGATGAGGAAATTTTTTCTTCATCTTTTCTTCTAGTTCCCACGTTGCCTCTTCAACATCGTGGTTCTTCCATAATACCTTTACTGATGGTATTACCTTGTTCCTCAGAACTTGTTCCTTTATATCAATGATCTGCATCAGTGATTCTTCATATGTTAAGTCTTTCTTGATATGAATCGGCTCATACTCGATTACATGCTTATAGTCCAGCTTATATGGACGTAATATAGATACATGAAATACGTTATGTATTCGTTCTAGGTCTGGAGGTAATGTTATGACATAAGCTACTTCTCCCACCCGTTTTAATACTTCGAAAGGTCCTATAAACCTTGGACTTAACTTTCCTTTCTTTCCAAAGCGTATCTTTCCTTTCAAGGGAGATACCTTTAGAAACACATATGAGCCCACCTCAAACTCTCGACTTAGTCTATGCGCGAGTCCAGATACTTCTTTCCGTCCGTCTCCGAACCGTAACGAGACGCATCCAAATTAACTTTACCACATCCATCGCTGCCCGCCGCACCAACCTCGTCCTAGCATCCTGCTGTTTCTCCCACCTCATCCCAACACAATGGTGTTCGCACTTTCTCCCCATGTAGCTTCATAAGGCGGAATACCTATGCTTGCATGATAACTGTTGTTATACTTAAACTCTACTAGTGGTAGGTGATCATCCCAACTACCCTTGAAATCCATGACGAAGACCTCAACATGTCTTCTAACATCCGAATTGTTCTCTCGCTTTCCGCCCATCACCGAGGATGATAAGTCGTGGCTTAACTTCATTTGTGTTCCCAATCGTTTTGCAAACTCCTCCAAAATTTGATGTGAATCGTGGATCACGATCCGACATAAATCGATCGTTCTCCATGTCCGGAAATAATTTCCTTAACATAAAGTTTAGCTAATCGGGTCTAAGTTATACTTGACCCTAATTGGCAAAAAGTGAGCCAACTTCATCAACCTGGGTCCATTATTACCCAAATCGAATCGTATCTTTATTCGTCGTTCGGAAGTCCCACCACTAAGTCCATCGTGATATGCTCCCACTTCCATTCTGGAATTTCCAATGACCGTAATAAGCCATCGGGTCATTGATGTTCTACTTATCTTTTTGACAAGTCAAGCACCTACTCACATATTCTCGCTATTTTCTCTTCATGTTTGGCCACCAAAACTCTCGTCAAGGTCTTGATACATCTTAGTGCTACCAGATGTATCGAAGTACCTCGAACTATATGAGCTTGTAACATTTGCTCCTTCAATTTCGCCTTATTTTGGAACCCAAATTCTTGCTTCAAATCTTAATAATCCAACATTATCAAGATTATACTTAGTATCTTCCTTCTCGGATAACCGCTTCTTCATTTGGTTACACTCATCACCCTTGAGTCAGATCTCCTCGACTCTCTATGATGGTAGATTGCATCTCCGTCAATCAAAGAGTATCCGCCTTGAATCACTCGGCATCTTTACTTTTATTTCCATCCTAGCCATCTCTCGTTATTAACTCATTTTGAGCCGTTAACATAGACAACTTTTTTCCTAACCCTTCCTACTTAAGGCGCTTAAGAACTACATTGGTTTTTTCCAGGTGATAAAGGATTTTACAATCATAATCCTTTATCAACTCTAACCATCTTCATTGTCTCATATTCAACTCATTCTGAGTGAAGATATACTTTAGACTTTTATGGTCCGTATATATCTCACATTTTTCCCCATAAAGATAATGTCTCCATATCTTTAGGGCAAACACTACTGCGGCCAATTCTAGATCATGAGTAGGATAAACTTTCTCATAATCCTTCAACTGCCGTGATGCATACGCAATGACTTTGCCATGCTGCATAAGCACACAACCAAGTCCTTTATGCGAAGCATCACTATACACCACAAAATTTCCTATGTCATCTGGCAATGACAAAACAGGTGCTTCACTTAATCTTTTCTTCAGTTCTTGAAAATTGTCTTCGCATTTATCCGGCCATACGTATTTCACCGTCTTCCTGGTTAAATTAGTCAACGAGGTAGCTATCTTCAAAAAATCTTGGATAAATCTTTGATAGTACCCTACTAACCCTAGGAAACTCCGTACCTCAGTCGGCGTTTTCGGTTGTTCCCAATTCATTACTGCTTCTACCTTCGCTGGATCCACTAAAATCCCCTCTTGATCAATGACGTGACCTAAAAACTGCACCTTTCCCAGCCAAAATTCACATTGAGTGAATTTCGCATATAACTTCTCCTTCCTTAGTGTTTCCAACATTAATCTTAAGTGTTCATCATGATCTTCTAGCGTCTTAGAATAGACTAGAATATCATCGATAAACACAACGACGAACTTGTCCAAATATGGTTTGAACACTCTGTTCATCATATCCATAAATGCAGCAGGTGCATTCGTCAACCCAAATGAAATCACCAGAAACTCGTAATGACCATAACGAGTCCTGAATGCCATCTTTGGTACATCTTCCTTCCTAACCTTCAACTAATGATACCCCGTCCGTAAATCTATTTTAGAAAAATACTTTGCCCCTTTCAATTGATCAAAGAGATCATCGATCCTGGGCAATGGGTATTTATTCTTTATCGTTAACTTGTTCAACTCCCGATAGTCGATACAAAGCCTTAACGATCCATCTTTCTTCTTAACAAACAACACTGTGCTCTCTACTGTGGAAACACTTGGTTGAATGTACTTTTTGTCCAATAGTTCCTATATTTGAACCATTAGTTCTTTCATTTCCACAGTCTAAACAAACGATACAAGGTGCCCTTGAGACCTGGTTCCGCTCCCGCACAATGTCTATCACAAATTGATTTCCCTATCCGACGGCAGAACCCTCAGAACTCACTTGGAAATATATCCATTAATTCGCTTATTATAGGTATTTGTTCCATAGTTGCTTCCCACCGGGTATCAACAAATGGCATAGATAACCTACACACCCCTTCCTTAAAAGTTTTGTAGGTTGTGTGTCATCATAAGGCAACACCTAACGCCCCGGCGATTTATTATCAGAGAATACTAAGGTGAGGTTGCTTCAACGCCCCGATGCTCACACATTTCTTTTGGCAATCTATAATTGCTCCATGGTTAATTAACCAATCCATTCCGAGAATTACGTTAATTCTCCTAACTTTATCAAGATAAAATCTACTAATAACTTATAACCACGTACATCTACGTTAACAACTCCTATGAATATCTTCGACAGAATTATCTCTTCGTTTGCTACCTTAATGTTCAAAGGTATAGGTAATTTTTCTAGAAATAATTCTAGTCGCTTAGCAAAATCACATGTTATAAACAAACAAGTAGCACCAATCAAAAAAAGCACGATGCATTTATGTTATTGATCGAATAATACCGTGAACTACATCCCCCGATGCCACCAAGATCTTGGACCGTCATATTAAAAGTGCGGGCTATTGATTTATTCCAAATTGAAATGGACCACTAATAACTAACTTACCGCTTTTAGTTCCCTTATTTCCTTCCTCGTCCCTTCTTGGGCGGCAAGTTCTTCGCTATGTGGTCAGTTGATCCACATACAAAACATCCGTGATTTTTTTTGATTTGGACAATTAGGCAAAATGTGCCCTTCCCCGTCCATAATTATAACATACCGCCTTTCCTTTGAGACAAACTCCTAAGTGAGTCTTCCTGCAGTTTTACAGTGCCTTCATCCTCCTCTTAGAATCCTTGTTTACTCCCAGATTCCCAAAGTTAAAGCCCTTCCTCTTCGACCGCTGCCACTTCCATCGGCTCCCCTTAGTCTTGGTTCCTCCATCAACCTTGCCTCTTTTTTTTTTATCCTTGTGGTAATCGGGCCGAGAGCCTCATTCCCACCTTCTAAATTATTGCCTTTTTCTAATATGGTTCCAAAAGAAGTACTTTGAACATGTAGACATTCGGCTATAGAGTCGTGGTTTCAAGCCCCGTCAATCTTTCTAGCCTTTCTAACTTTAGTGTCCACTTGATGTGGAGCAAATCGTGTCAGTTCATTAAACTTGGCAGCATACTGG
The DNA here is from genome assembly GCA_020205605.1 of Panax ginseng. NCBI lineage: Eukaryota > Viridiplantae > Streptophyta > Magnoliopsida > Apiales > Araliaceae > Panax > Panax ginseng. The sequence continues at coordinate 36,548,271 of CM035127.1, read as the reverse complement.
GGAATTGTCATCTCCCCTTGTTTCAATTCAAGAAACCTCATTTCCATCCTCCCTTGCATACTCGTGGGAAAATAGTTTTCGAAGAAAATCTCCTTGAACCTCTCCCACGTTAGGTTCCCTATGTCGGCCCTAGCCTGGTTAGCCTACCACCCGAAGTTGGCCTCTCCTTTCATCAAATAGGTTGCAAAGGCAACCTTTTAACCCTCCTTAACATTTGCTATTACAAATGCTTTCTCGATTTCTTTTACCCAAGTCTGGGCTTCTATAGGGTCCGTTGTTCCCTCGAACTCCGGCGGACCTACACTCTTAAAATCCTTAAAAGTAGTAGCTCGTAATACTCCAGGAATCACGGGTACATTAGCCCCCATTCTATTAAATGCAGCCGTTAAAAGATTAATGAACTCCTGATTGATTAATCGGACCACCTTTCAATTGGTTAACATTAGTGCCTTGAGTTCGTTGTCTCTTCTTGGCGGCATTTTACTGTTAAGAAAACAACACATCATTATTACTTTAGTCTTGTTGGTTTGTTATTTGTAATACAACAATAACTCATACTCATTACTCAACATATTTCATAAAAAGACTTATATTGATTCATAACTTGTACTATAACACTACATTGTTTACATTACTCAGCCTTAGCTGATTACATTACTATCCCGCAATTACTTTCTAAAAATTGGGATTTACAAAAGACTACCCTTTGTTATATAAAAGAGGGTTTTACGTCACTACTAGATACATAATATTTACATATCTAAGTTACTCTAGCTATTTCTAGATTACATCTAACGTAGGGCATTCTCAAAATCTTTGCTGGCCAGACCAGCAATAATATCTCTACTGATAGTGTGTCGGGTCTGTCCTGCTTCTACCGGATACCCAACTACGTGCTGCTGGAAATCCACATGAGAACTCCTATGTATATAGGACATCCTCTCCAACTTCCGTTGTTTAGTCTGTAGCTCCTTCTTGAGCTCAAAGACTTCACATCTCAGCTCTTGGACCTTGTCCTTAGCTAGAATTCTATCATCGTGCTCCTCTTCCCACATTCCCTCCATGCTAGTCTTGTCCTCACGGACAGCTTGGAGTTCCTCTTTCAACTCCTTAACCTCTTGGCAATAATGGACATTCCTATCTAATACTGACATAACAATGCCTTCATCGATTCCCCTGTAGACAATTCCTCTGTAGGTGGAACCTGGTCAAAGGACATCACGTCCACCTCCTCCTCTAGCATGCCATCGAATATAGACATATAGTCTAAATCGTCCGAGTCTCCAGACTAGACTGTCACCACCTCTAGTTTTACTGCTATGGGATTTGGTAGTATCTCTACCCGATTAACTGAATCCTCGTTCACTACATGTATATCTCTATACATATCATTTTCTCCTGACATCTACAATAAAACAATATAGTTTGATTAGTACATGTCAGTAAAATAATAGAAACACATAACATACTATAATGCATTTTTATAAGGTTACTTTCCGTCTTTTACTTCTTTATTCTTTCTTAAGGTTATGACTTAAGGTTCTATTTCCCCCTTAAGTTGTATAACCTAGGCTTTGATACCAACTTGTAGCGCTTCAAATCCGGGTATCTTCCAACCCGATAGAGATGGTGCTATCTCATAAACATTCATACATTCATTCAATTGAAAAGTCTCAAAGAACGAACATAACTTCTATATATTTAAAGTAATATTTACATTTCCCAGGTTCTATACCCATTACAAAGGTTCTTTGTTATAATATCAGTTACATAACAACAATAGATCTATACTATTACAAGACAGCTTAACAATCTACCTTAGCTTTTCCTTTATCCTTTTTCGATCCTTTGGGACGTTCAGTCTTAGCTGCATTCATATGGTTCAAGCAAGAGTGAGCATAACTAGCTCAGCAAGTATAACAATTTAATAACAACATGCTTGGAACATACGAATCGTATATCTTCCATAACTGAACAATAGTTATGAAGTACTATTGATAATACAAAATAGCACTTCATCTTTCTTTCAAAATGTTTTACAATCATAACTATATTTAGCAAAACATTTACTCCGATCAAAGACCTCGAGCATTCATTCTTTATTGGAAAGGGATAACCCGGAACTAAGTTCGTAAGCACGATATTACTTACGAGCACTTCTAGGTGATCAGCCTATTGTACCCTATGTTGATCAACACTACATTCATTAAACATATGTACACTTAATCATTTGGCAACCTCACGTGCCTGTCGTTTTATCGACAAAATATTTGTTTAACATTTCCAGCCTTCTTTTAAAAACCATTTCAAGTAGTTGACAAAAGATAACAACATTTTATAATAGAGGAATAGATTATCAATAATCCACGCAATTTATCAAGTCTAGCCAAAGGAATTGGCTTTTACTTCAACATATTTCAATTCTTGCGAAAGAATACATGAACTTCAAAGACTTGTTCAGATTGAACTGAGACAAGAGTTAGAATACTTGCCTTTTAGCGGCCTACTACGGTATATTAACTTTAGGTTCAAGTCGTTCAAGTCTCTACAATACACGATCACATAATGCCTTACATTAGGTCACATACAATCAAGTATGTATATGACTATATCGTATCCTTAATCTCAATCTAATTGTGTATTAGATTAGGTTACTATTCATTCTGGTTTATCATTATCCTTGCATTTATATTCAACTACGTTATCTCAACCTTTATACAACATTCTTAAGGTTTAACAAAGTTTAAACAATGTTATATTACGTTCCTTAGGTTGTGATTTCTTTTAAATCAATTAACTTTCTTTTCTTTGCAATTAAAAACATTCATTGCTATTCTTGTTCTAAGACTGGAGCTGTGGCGCGAGTCCTTACTTTAGTGGGCCGCGTTGCGGCGCCACACTCCAGAAGATTTTCATACTGTACATGGCGCTACGGCGCCACACTCCAGAAGATTTTCATCACTGTACATGGCGCTACGGCGCCACAAATTATACTACGGTTCACGCTGCGGCGAACTCTTGCAGTGTGTTTGGACACTATTACGCGCTGCAGCGCGACTCATTTAGCAGCGTGGCGCCAACTCTGTGCACCAAAAAAAAATTCAGTCTTTGAATTTTGTGAACTTTCCGGACGCATAACTTCTTTGTTATAAGTCCGAATTGGCTCGTTCAAAAGCCTACGGTTCACAAATTATGTAATCTACGCGTTCATGCAAGAATTTTATCTATTTGACTTTGTTTTCTAAAAATTCACCTATTGGTTCATTTTTAACGAAAACGATAAACGTTCGTGAACGTTCAACGCTCGTTTCTTCGTTCTAAGTCAGAATTCGATCATTTTCGAGTCCGCAACTCTTAAATGCCAAATATGACTTGTCTCCATTGGAAAATAATGGTTCCGAGTTCAAACACAAAATTTGACTTCTATTCTAAGAATTTTACGAATTCGACGATTATCGTCCAATCGTGTAATTTCCGGCAATTCTTCATTCTTATGATTTGTTCAACATTATAAATGACTTCCATTCATCATGTGAACATCTCAACATACTATTTACCACAACCTATATTCATTGTTGGATTTTTGACTTATTCTTCATGAGCTTATAACTTGTCAAATTATAAACCACTTAAGATTTTATTATTCATGACTTATGACAATTACAGTTTCTTAATCATCATACTTTACATGTTCTTCACATATAACTTTACTTATGTATACATGATACATATAATCATATAAGTTCTTTTACATCCATATCACTTCTGTTAGTAAACTCATTATAAGTTCATAATTCTTTCAAATAAGTTTATAACTTATGCTAGTTTTAATGACTTATTACCAACTTATGTGGCTTAAGTTCATGACTTACACATTCTTCTTGCTTCTTATCATTCATGTTTCTTAATCCATCTTTTCTTATCAACCTATCATAAATAGAGATAGAAGATAATTTAGAGAAGAAGTCTTACTTTTTAAGTCTTGGTAAGTAGCTTCTTCTTCTTCTTACTTATGGAAGTGACTTATTGTAGCTTATTATCTCTTACACTTAAGCACTTTGTAATGTTGGATTGTTTGAACAATTAACAAATGGCTTGCAAGGCTTCTCTATTTATAGAATTTGCAAGGTTAGGGTAGTTTGGTCTTTAAAACAATCCCACCTCCTTATGCACCTACTTACTATTCATTACTTGCAAGGCACAAAACCTATCCTTTGCTTGACCACCACTCATAAGTCTTGGTCATTACTTCTAATACTTGATCATTACACATTTAATTTGATTACCAAGTTTAACCATATTAACATGGTTTTCCCCATGGGTCAATTAATTCATTGGACTCTAGCATGGGCTTGAACCAACTTAATCTTTGGACTTTGCATTAATAAACCTTAACTTTTTTATTAACCAATAATTGGGCCTCATCCTTTAATTTACTTGGACTTATAATAATTGTTAACTAATCTTCCAAGTCCATTAACATTACTTAATACATATACTTATAGTTTATGTATCATTTTCGTATTCTAATTCATATATAATTTATATATGATATTTCATCCTTAATACAAACTCGCATAATACTTCGTATTATACTTGTTTTCATTACTTTGCACAATACATAAGCATCATACAATTCTTACTTATTCATTACCACTTCGTCTTCCTTAACTTTTTATAAATTAAGTCCATAAGTTTAAATATTAAATTTTCCATAACTAGATTTTTATTACATAATCCATCTTACCTTGTCATTCTATCATTACGTATTTCTCGAAAATTCAAAAAGAAATCCCGAGCACATATCGATGAATAATGTTTTTCGAAAAATTCCTCGGAAAACTTTTATTTTCGTCTTGGAAATTCATTCACATAGCTCAAATACTACGATATTCTAACATCAATAGGTCATACACTGACAACCATCTTGATAACACATAGAATAGAATTTTATTATTATTTAATTTAATAAAATCATTTTTACAATAAGATCCGAATTTCTCGGTAGATTCATGATCAAACCTAGTTGACCGATCACAAGTTCTGGAATTCTGGGCAACCCAGAAAGTCTGACAAGCATTTTGATGGCCTCTGATCTTGCTTCTGGTAATGAGTTAGGCCAGGTTGTTGTAATTGACTTGTACTCTGACATGAAGACTACATATTAAAGCCCTTAGAATAACCAGATCTTACATTGACCACCAGCCTTATGAAGGTTTCTGGAAAACCAAGATTCTTCATGGACAAATTTTTAGATATGGTTTGACTAGCATAGATCTATCACATGTGTTGTTGTTAGACTGATTTAATGTTGTATAGTTGTACCCTGACATCTCTACTACTTGTATGAACCATTAGATCTCACAAACTAGACCCAAACTGCAAATTATAAAGATCCAAAGTAGCACACTCGAATCGTTTTCTTCATTTCGGGTAACCCGTAAATGATTTAACAACTCTAACAAACATATTGGAGAGCTTATATCTCCTCGATTTGTTGTAGTTTGCCATCATCACGTGGGTCCATGGAGTCTTTATCTATATTTCCATCCTTTGCGTATGTCATATAAAATGGGCCTTTGTGAAACCCCAGATTTTATGAATAAAAATTTAAATTTATCGAAATATTTTTTGAATATTATGGTGTGGATTTGATATAATGTTATAGTTGTGGGTAGTATTTATAAATTTTTCAAAGTATGCAAGTTGTTATAAAATATTTGATTTGTCGGGAATATTCTTTTTGTTTGGGAACATTCGCATTTACGACACAATCATTGGTGGACGCCTTGAATCTAAATTATTTTCGGATTGAGAAAACGATAAAAAATATTTTATGAAAATAACAATGTAAGTTTTACCGTTAAATCGTTGAAACACCCGGTGTTAAAAATCTGAAGAATACGCTGTGGTTGCATAGTAGCACACACAGTATTGATTATTGATGCTTACGTTAGAAGTCACTCAATTATACTCAATTATTACTACAAAGAATTATCGCATCATATCTTTCTTATATTATTGATTCAATTATTGTTACAAAGATCATCTCGTGATAATATGATATATTATTAAATTAATAATTGAGACGACAAAGTTATTCATATTATTATTTGCAATATTGACAATGTCTAGAAGTTCACAAGGAGAGGTTTGGTCACCTAATTGTGCACCAATAAGGAGAAATCCTTATCGAAAAGCCCCCTCTTTCCTGGGAACGACCTGGTTGTTAAATATTGAGTTATAATATTAATGATAAATGTTATTAAAATTGAAGTTGTGTTCGGAGTTGAATTTGGAGACGCGGACGTGATATTTGAGTCTAGAGCGATGAAATTAGTAAAAATAGTCTATAAACACAAAAATTTTCGGGATTCACTATTTGGTCAAAAAGTCAACAGTTGACTTTTTCGGGAAAAGTCAAACTTCAAAATTTCAAAATTTATATTGTTGATAAAAATAGTTTCATTATGTTGGAATTGTTTGTGTTAGTAAAAATCGACATCTATTCCGATGATAATTGATGTCTGGGGGTTATATTGATAAATCGGGTAATTTATCGGATAAATGAGCAATTAATTGCTACTAATTCACATGTTTATATAACTATTTATTCACATGTGTGTACTATTGAATCACATTCTTGTACTATTAGGGGAGTTGGTGCAAAATTGATAATACTTGCATGACTATGTTAAAAATGGAGGTATAGATGGAGGTACTATACTGTAATTGTTTTTATCACATGATTAGAACTATTGAGTCACATGATTTACTATTGATTCACATTAATTACTATTAGGGGAGTTGGTGCAAGTTTGATAATACTTGCAGGACTAAATTAAAAATGAAGAAAAAGATGAAGGTATTATACTGTAATATTTCGAGCCCCAAAACATGGAATTATCGAAACTATATTTTCCTATAAATAGAAGCTCAATCTTCCTTCATTCCTCACCAATTCACTAAAGCTTTAGAGCAATTATTATAGAGAGAAATTATAGAGAGAAAGAAAATAAGTATTTTGCTACTTCACTACTTCTATATCCAGCTTTTTTAAGGTAGGTATTTGGGAATATTATTTCTTTCTTATCCGTGAAGAGAATTTCGTTATTCCATTCTTTATTATTCTCGTTAGAATAACTCAGATACGCTGGCTACCCTATACTTGGTAAAATTATTTCATTATTCCATTCTTTATTATTATTCATTGAACATCCCGTCTCATGCTTTTACGTCGGACCGGTTCCATTAATTATCATTCTATTGGAACATCCTGTCGCTATGCTTTATACCGGATGACCTTTTATTATGGTTCCATTATTTATTATTTCGTTGGAATATCTCATCTGCGTTTTACGCTTTTATTATTTGAAATTCGGTTCCATTATTTATTATTCTATTGGAATAACTCTCATGCATGCAAGGGGGCATATCGCATGCTCGGTGATTTCTTTTGTTATTCCATTCTTTATTATACTCAAATTGGTTAAAGTTTTGACTTCTATACTCCATGAAATTAGTGTAACATCCTTGATATTTGCGCTTCATCCAAAGATTCTTTCATGGAAATATTCTTCCGAGCATTCTTGAATTTTACTCCACAAAGCAAAGATCATGTTGACTATTTGGACGTTATTGTTTCTCGGATAAATTAATTCTTGAACTTGTTTTATTGAATTATTATGTCATTGTCATCATCCTCATGTTTATATTATGTTGAAAGTCATCTATGGCCTCAGAAGTGCATAGATGGACTTGGTATGATTATGACCAGAATTATTCTAAGTATAATCATGACCGTAATGTTACAAATGATGTGGAAAAAGTCCTCATTGGCCCGTAGTGCATTGATGGATAGTTTTTGGTATGATTATGGCTATGATTTCTCTTCGCCAAGGGTGCAAAAATGAATTATTTTATGGCATGATCAGACTGATTGATGAAAACATGATTATCTTCTACCAGTAGTGTATGGATAATTCGTGGTCGTGATACTAAAGAATATCCTCGACCTCAGTAAAGTGTGGATGATTTGATGATGTGGATTATTTATTGTCGAGTCCAAGCGATAAAAGTGATATAAAACCTTTTAAATCATAAAAGATAGAGATTTTATTCTCTACTGACTCTTCTAATGGATTGCTTGTTCACCGCTGAGCTTAAACTTGATGTTTGTTATATTGTATCGCTTTAACATAGTTGAAGGCTAACGATAATTTATTCTCGCATTATCTTAGTCATAATATTTCTTACTAGGCTAGTTGAGCTCACCTTTCTTTCTTTTGTTTCTCTTCGTGAAATGAGAACGAAGTGGGACTAGCTTGGGAACAGAGTGATGGTCCTAGATGTTTGCATTAGTAGTCCTCACTATTCTCGTGAAATAGTGTGATAATAATAGTAATGAGGACTCCTTTTGAGTTTGTATACTCTCTAGTAAACAATATTTGTATTCAAACTCACAAATTTCATGTTATATATTTAAGATTGTATTTGTATTCTCGTATCATGTATTTGGCTACACTCGTAATAGGTGATGTATACCTATTTTGGGGGCGCCACAACAGTATCAAAGCTTAGGATATGATCCCCGGCCGAGATGTGAGATAAGAACTAGAGGGGAGAGACGGGAATTCTTCGCTAGTATGACCTACATAAGTTTATTTGATATTTAATTGGGTCAGAGTATAGGGATAATATGTGATATGTTAATTAACCCTTGTTTTGTGGAAGTATTTGAAAATGACATCCGAGAATGTTGAGAATAGCAATGGAGCACAGGAGACCGTTGAGTCTCCACAGATCAATAATCAGGACAATGTGCAACAGGATGGCGATAATCCTCCTGTAAATAACAACACTGACCAAATGATGAACGACGATTATTTGACGTTTAGAAGCTTTTTAGAATTTATGCAACACCAGACGAGAGAGACTCCTATTCATAATGCAGGAGGAAACAATGGAAACCCACGGTTGGTCACCGCTAAGCAGTTCAAGGAGCTGGGACCACCAGACTTTTTGGGAAAGCCAGAACCACTTAAGGCGGAGACATGGTTAAAGCATATCACCAAGATATTTGATGTCTTGGGATGCTCAAAGGAGAAAAAGGTTCCCTTTGCCACCTTTTTATGGTTGCGTGAAGAGGCAGACATCGGTGGGAATCAGAAAACGCACCTGCATCGACGACTCAAGATGTCTTGGGGAAGTTCCAAGAGTCATTCAACGACAAGTACTTTCCAAAGTATTCGTCACATGAAGGAGGTGGAGTTCATCAAGTCGAGCAAAACAATATGACCGTGTCGCAGTACGAGGCTAAGTTTGCCGAGTTGTCTCGGTTTGCATCCCATTTGGTCGATAATGAGGAGCGAATGTTTTTAAGAGGTTTGAAACCCAATATATGTCAATACCTCATTTCTCACAAACTTTGTTTATATTCAGATGTTGTGAATAGGGATCAGTTATTGGAACGCGATAACGAGTCAGCACAACCAAAAGGCAACGACCAACAACATGATAGTAATCGTACCGATGACAACGGCCATCGGAACAATGATAACCATCATGGGGGAAATTATCATGCCATGAATGGTAACCGTTTCGGTGGTAATCGTGGCCAAAATAATAAGAATGGACATTTCAAGAAGAGAAGGTTCAATAATGACGTGAAGACGTCGGCACCAGCACCCGTTTCAAAGGAAGAAGAATGAACACCGGTCGTATGTTTCAAATGCGGACAGGAGGGACACATCCGTCCAAACTGTACGCAGCAATCTAAAGCGTGTTTTAATTGCGAAAGAGAAGGTCACCTAGCTCGATTTTGTCGTATGGTGAAGTCAATTCCAGCTGGGATAGTGATGCCAAAGGATGTCCCAGACAAGCCAAAGACGATAGTTTAAGAGAGCATTTTTTTCGTGACGAGGAACCTGAATAAAATTATCACGGGTATGTTAGTCATAAACTCTTGCGAAGTCTATACCGTGTTAGATACCGGTTCTACTCACTCTTTTATTTCACCTAGTTGTGTTCAATGTTTGAATTAAACTCCGGAGAAGTTAGATTTTGATTTATCTATTGAAACTCAGTTGGGAGAAACCTTTATTACTTCCACTATTTATAAATCTTGTTCAAATCAACACTTTCACGTTACCTGTCAATCGTATCTCTTTGAAAATACTTGCCTTTGATGTGATTTTAGGAATCGATTGGTTAACTACTCATCATGCTTTTCATAAGGTTGTTAGCTTTTATATTCCTAACCAACATGTTATATTAATTCAAGAAACCAAATCACTAAAGTCAATCATGGTCATATCAAGCCATAAGTAAAGAGCCTCCTCATTCCTTTCGTTGTCGACTTCCTGTGTGGAATTCACCAAGCGAGATTTTTTCAGAGGCGACATCGTGAATGACGATGACAAGTTGATAGGTATCAATGTGACGTGTTACCCAAGTCTTGGATGAGAGTCACAGATTTTGAATGATATTTCTATTGTTAATAAATTTTCTTACATATTCTTGAAGACTTCTTAGCCTACCCCTAGAGCGTGAAATTGAATTTTATATTGACCCCAGTACAAAACCCATTTCTAAAACCCTCAAATATTTCTTCAACTAAAATGAACGTAACATGCACCAAAGACGTTGGCTCGAAATGTTGAAGATTACGATCGCATCATTCAATACCATCGTGGGAATGCGAACGTGGTAGCTGACACGTTGAGTATAAGATCGATGCATTTACGAAAGCGATGTTGTTAACACAAAGACCCATTTCAGTACGACTTACAAATGATGAAGATAGAGTTAAAGACTCTAGGAACCCACGTGAAGATAACTAATATACGATTAGAATCGACTTTAATCGATAAAGTTAAATCCGCCAAGCTACACACCTTTGAAATGATGAATGAAGAAGGTTCAAGAGGCGTTATTCTAGAAGCAAGAATCGAAGAAGAGAAAATCTCAACCCTCGATTTAATTGGCCCATTTGAAATCCTCGATCGAGTAGGAATCGTGGCCTATAGACTCGCTTTTACCGCCAAGTATGTAGCGTGTTCATAACATTTTCATGTATCGATGTTACGTAAATATATGTGGACGATTGAACCATATTATTAAATTAGAACTAGACGATATAGCGGGAGATTTAACGTATGAGGAGATACGTGTTAAAATCTTGGATAAGAAGGATCGTATTTAACACTCAAAGGTTATACCCCAAGAGTTAGAATCTGAAATGAAGTCAAGGTATCCTCACCTCTTTGGCATATCAAGTGCGTACGTAAATTTCGAGGGCCAAATTTCATAAGGAGAGGAGATTGTGAAACCCCAGATTTTATGAATAAAGATTTAAATTTATTGAAATATTTTTTTGAATATTATGGTGTGCATTTGATTTAATGTTATAGTTGTGGAAATATTTATAAATTTTTCAAAGTATGCAAGTTGTTATAAAATATTCGATTGGTCGGGGAATATTCTTTTTTTCGGGGAACATTCGCATTTATTTACACAATCATTGGTGGACCTCAAGAACGGAATTATCATCGGATTGAGAAAACGACAAAAATACTTTATGAAAATAACGGCAGAAGTTTTACTATTAACTGTTGAAACACCAGGTGTTAAAAGTACAGTAATACGCATGGTTGCATAGTAGCACACGATATTGATTATTGATGCTTACGTGAGAAGTCACTCAGTTATACTCAATTATTGCTACAGTAATTACTACATCATATCTTTCATATTATTGATTCAATTATTGTTACAGTATCATCTGCATAATATGATATATTATTAAATCAATAATTGAGACGACAAAGTTATTCATATTATTATTTGCAATATTGACAATGTCTAGAAGTTCTGTCAAGGAGAGGTTTGGTCACCTAATTGCGCGCCAATAAGGAGAAATCCTTATCGAAAAACCCCCTCTTTCCTGGGAACGACCTGGTTGTTAAATATTGTGAGTTATAATATTAATGATGAATGTTATTAAAATTGAAGTTGTGTTCGGAGTTGAATTTGGAGACGCGGACGTGATATTTGAGTCCGGAACGATGAAATTAGTAAAAATATTCTATAAACAAAAAATTTTTCGGGATTCACTAATTCAAAAGTCAACAATTGACTTTTTAGGAAAAGTCAAACTTCAAATTTCAAAATTTATATTGTTGATAAAAATAGTTTCATTATGTTGGAATTGTTTGTGTTAGTAAAAATCGACATCTATTCCGATGATAATTGATGTATGGGGGTTATATTGATAAATTGAATAATTTATCAGATAAATGAGCAATTAATTGCTACTAATTCACATGCTTATATAACTATTTGTTCACATGTGTGTACTATTGAATCACATTCTTGTACTATTAGGGGAGTTGGTGCAAAATTAATAATACTTGCATGACTAAGTTAAAAATAGAGGTATAGATAGATGTACTATACTGTAATTGTTTTTATCACATGATTAGAACTATTGAGTCACATGATTTACTATTGATTCACATTATTTACTATTATGGGAGTTGGTGCAAGTTTGATAATACTTGCAGGACTAAATTAAAAATGAAGAAAAAGAGGAAGGTATTATACTATAATATTTCGAGCCCCAAAACGTGCAATTTTTGAAACTATATTTTCCTATAAATAGAAGCTCATTCTTCCTTCATTTCTCACCAATTCACTAAAGCTTTAGAGCAATTATTATAGAGAGGAATTATAGAGAGAAAGAAGATAAGTATTCTGCTACTTCACTACTTCTATATCCAGTTTCTTCTAAGGTAGGGAATATTATTTCTTTTTTATCTATGAAGAGAATTTCTGTTATTCCATTCTTTATTATTCTGTTGGAATAACCTATATACGCGGGCTACCCTATACTTGGTGAAATTCTTCTGTTATTCCATTCTTTATTATTTTGCTAGAATATCTTGTTTTGTGCGCTTTTGGGACACTCGGTTCAATTATTTACCATTCGTTGGAACATCATGTTTGTGCTTTTACTGGATGACTCGGTTCCATTATTTATTATTCATTGGAATATCTCGCTTTCGTGCTTTTTACGCATTTAATTCGGTTCCATTATTTATTATTCATTTGAGTATCATCGTCTGCATGCGTTTTACGCCGCATTCGATTTCGTCTTTATTATTCGTTGGAATATCATGTATATGCATCGCGTTTTACGCCGGACTTGATTTCGTCTTTATTATTCTCATTGGAATATCCCATCATGTGCATTTTATATGGGAATTCGTTCCGTTATTTATTATTCGTTGGAATAACTCGTCGCTGGCGATCTATCGCATGCCCGGTGATTTCTTTTGTTATTCCATTCTTTATTATACTCAATTGGTTAAAGTTTTGACTTCTATACTCCATGAAATTAGTGGAATATCCTTGATATTTGTGCTTCATCCAAAGATCTTTTCATGGAAATATTCTTCTGAGCATTCTTGAATTTTTACTCCACAAAGCAGTATCATGTTGACAATTTGGAAATTATTGATTCATGGATAAATTAATTCTTGAACTTGTTTTATTTAATTATTATGTCATTGTCATCATCCTCATGTTTATATTATGTTGAAAGTCATCTATGGCATGTAGTGCATAGATGGACTTGGTATGATTATGACCATGAATTATTCTGACCGTAAGTTATAATCATGGGTAAAAGTAATGTTACAAATTATGGCTATGGATTCTTCTTGACCAAGGGTGCAAAGATGAATTGTTTTATGGCATGATCAGGACCGTTGATGAAAACATGATTATCTTTGGCCCGTAGTGCATGGATAATTCGTGGTCGTGATACTAAAGAATATCCTTAGCTGTAGTGCAGGGATGATTTGATGATGTGGATTATTTATTAAGCTGAGTCTCAGCGATAAAACTGATGAAAAACCTTTTAAATCATTAAAGATAGTAGATTTTATTCTCTACTTGACTCTTCTAATGGATTGCTTGTTCCGCTGCAGTTAAACTTGATGTTTGTTATATTGTATCAATTTGACACTGTTGAAGGTTAACGATAATTTATTCTGCATTATCTTAGTCATAATATTTCTTACTGGGCTAGTTGAGCTCACCCTTTCTTTCACTGTTCTCTTCAGGAAATGAGAACGAGTCGGGACTAGTCGGGGAACAGAGTGATGGTCCTTGATGTTTGCATTAGTAGTCCTCACTATTCTGTGAAATAGTGTGATAATAATAGTAATGAGGACTCCTTTTGAGTTTGTATACTCTCTAGTAAACAATATTTGTATTCAAACTCACAGCTCATGTTGTATATTTAAGATTGTATTTGTATTCGTATCATGTATTTGGCGACTCGTAATAGGTGATGTATACTGTTTTGGGGCGCCACACTTCATGCGTTGACAATATTACACTCAGATGCAGATATGATCTTCTTACTCAATGCGTCAACTACCACATTCGCTTTTCCAGGATGGTATTGAATAGTACGATCATAATCTTTCAACAGTACAAGCCAACGTCGTTGCTACATGTTGAGTTCCTTTTAAGTGAAGAAATATTTGAGGCTTTTATGATCTGTAAAGATCTCCACCTTCTCTCCATAAAGGTAATGCCTCCAGATTTTAAGCGCAAAAATGACTGCTGCCAACTCTAGATCATGAGTAGGATAATTCCTCTCATATTCTTTGAGTTGTCGCAAGGCATAGGCTATGAGTTTCCCATGTTGCATGAGAACACATCCTAAACCTCTGCCTAAAGAATCACTGTAGATGACATATCCCTCCGAACCAGATGGTATTATCAGAACAGGTGCTAAAATGAGTCTCCTATTAAGTTCTTGAAAACTCTTCTCATATTCCTCGCTCCAACAAAATTTTTTATCTTTTTGAGTCAGCTGAGTTAATGGAGTACCGATTCAAGAAAATCCTTCCACTAATCTCCGATAATAACCAGCTAAGCCCAAAAAGCTACGTACTTCGGTAACTGACTTAGGTTGCACTAAGCTTTGAATTGCTTCAATCTTTGCCGGGTCAACATATATTCCATGATTTGATATCACGTGCCCAACGAATGCTACTTCCTCAGGCCAGAACTCGCATTTCTTCAACTTGGCATATAACTTGTTTTCACGAAGCTTTTGGAGTATTAGCCTCAAGTGTTGCTCATGATCTTCACGTCTTTCAGAGTATATGAGGATGTCATCAATAAAGACAACAACAAAATGATCCAAATTTTCCTTGAATACTTGGTTCATCATATCCATGAAGGTTGCAGGAGCATTAGTCAATCCAAAAGACATAACTAGGAATTCGTAATGCCCGTACCGTGTTATAAAGTAGTCTTTGGAATGTCATTAGTTTTAACTTTTAACTGATGATATCTGGAATGAAGATTGATTTTTGAAAAGAATTTAGCACCTTGCAACTGGTCAAACAGGTCATCAATTCGAGGTAACGGGTACCTATTTTTGACGTTGACATGATTCAACTCCCGATAGTCAATACAAAGTCGCATACTTCCATCTTTCTTCTTTACGAATAGAATAAGAGCACCCCAAGGAGATGTACTAGGACGAATAAAATTGATGTCTAACAATTCTTGCAGTTGGATTTTTATCTCTTGAAGTTCAATATGAGCTATTCGATATGGGGCTTTGGAAATGGGCTTTGTACCGGGTTCAAGATCAATGCAAAACTCGATTTCACGCTCTGGGGATAGGCCAGGAAGTTCTTCAGGGAATACGTCCTTAACAATAGAAATATCATTCAAATCTGACGTATTTTTATTTAAATCCGTGACATGGTCTAAGACATTTTTCCGTCTTTCAATAAACGAATAGCTTTATGACTTGATATGACAGTGATCGACTTTAGTGGTTTGGTTGATTGAATTCGCATAATAGGTTGGTTAGGAATATGAAAGCTAACAACCTTAAGAAAATAATCGATTTTAGCATGATGAGTAGTTAACCAATCAATCTCTAAAATCACGCCAAATGCAAGTATTTTCAAAGAGATAAGATCGACAGGTAACATGCGGTTATCGATTTGAATCAAACAAGACTTATAAACAGTTGATGTAATGAAGGTTTCTCCCAACGGAGTTTCAACAGATAAATCAAAGTCTATTTTCTCCGGAGTTAAATTTAAATGTTGAGCGCAAGTAGGAGAAATAAAAGAATGGGTAGAGCCGGTATCAAATAAGGTATAGACTTCGCTACAGTTTATGATTAGTTTACCCGTGATCACCTCATTCATATTCCTCGCTTTTTGGGAAGTTACGACAAACGCTCTCCTTGAACTACTACCGGTTTTGTCTTGTGCAGGGATGACCTTTGATGCCTCCATCCCAAATTTGGACTTGACTTTGGTACACGATAAAATTGTGCTAGGTGACCTCTCTTCCATAATTGTAACATGCTTTGATCGGCGTGCAGGCGTTTTGACCGATGTGTCCTCCCTCCAGATTTGTAACATACTTGATCGACTGACGGTCGTTCTCCTTCCTTAACAATAGGTGTTGGTGCTTGATGTCTTTCCATCATTATTGAATTTCTGTTCTTGAAATTTCCACTTCTATTATCTTGGCCATGATTACCACCAAGTGGTTACCATTTTCGCATGTTGATTCCTCCACGTTTGTTGTCACCGCTCGATGACTACTACCACTGGTATTATTGATTTTCCAAATGCTATATCTTGGTTGTGTTAACTCATTATCACGTTCCAATAACTGAGCCCTATTTACAACATCTGAATACAAACATAGTTTGTGAGAAATTAGGTATTGATGTATCTCAGGTTTCAAACCTCTTAGAAATAACCGCGTCATTCTCTCCTCATTATCAACTAAGTGGGACGCAAGTCGGGACAACTCGGCAAACTTAGCTTTGTATTGTGACACGGTCATATTGTTTTGCTCCAGCTTGATAAACTCTACCTCCTTCATGTGACGAATACTTTGGGGAAAGTACTTGTCGTTGATCAGTTCTTGGAACTTCTCCCAAGACATCTTTTGTGCGGCAGGTTGAGTACGCTTTACACATTCCCACCAGTAATCTGCCTCTCTTCACAACATGAAGGTGACAAAGGGAACCTTTTGCTCCTCAGAGCATCTCAAGACATCAAATATCTTGGTGATCTGCTTTATCCACGTTTCTGCCTTAAGTGGTTTTGGCTCTCCCAAAAACTCCGGTGGTCCCAGTTCCTTGAACTGATTAGCGATGACCATCGAGAGTTGCCAGTGTTACCACCTGCATTTTGAATAGGAGTTTCTCTTGCCTGATGTTAAACGAATTGCAGAAAGCTCCTAAACATTCCGTCGTTCACCATTTGGTCAGTGTTATTGTTCAGCTGAGGATTATTTCATTCCTGATGTACATTATCCTAGGTATTAATTAGTGGTGACTCAACAGTCTCATGTGCTCCATTGCTTAACTCGACATTTTCGGATTATATTTTCAAACACTGCCACAAAACAAGGGTTAATTGACATGTCACATATTATCCCTATATTATGACCGACTAATTAAATAACAAATAAACTTAGGTAAGTCATACTAGCGAAGGATTTTCCCGTCTCTCCCTCCTAGTGATAGTCTCACATCTTAGCCAGGGATCATATCCCTAAGCTTTGATAGTAACTGTGACACCCCCAAAATAGGTATACATCACCCATCTTGAGTCGCCAAATACATGGTACAGAATTTAAATACAAACTTCTTTGATAAAGTATGACAAAACGTAGCTGAGAGTTTCAACAAGGATAATGTCTCGTAGAGAGTATCCAAGCTCAAATAAAGTCCTCATTACAATTATTATCACACTATTTCATATAATTTTGAGGACTACTATAACCACCTATCTGGACTGTCGCTCTATTTCCCGACTCGTCCCAGCTATATTCTCATTTCCTGAAGAGAACAATGAAAGCAAAATGGTGAGCTCAACTAGCCCAGTAAGAAATATTATGAATAAGATAATGCGAATAAATTATCATTAGCCTTCAACAGTGTTAAACTGATAAAATACAATAAACATCAAGTTTAACTGCAGCGGAACAAACAATCCATTAGAAGAGTCAAGTAGAGCATGATATCTACTATCTTCTATAATTTAAAAAGTTTATCATCAATTTTATTGCTGGGACTCAGTTAAATAAATAATCCACATCACTGAATTATCCATGCACTACGGGCCAAGGATATTCATTATTATCACCAATGGTCATGATCATACCAACACCTGTCCATCAATGCACTATGGGTCAATGATGACTTTTATCACATCATTTGTAACATTACGGGTCATGATTATACCGAATAATCCCTGGTCATAATCATACCAATCAACAGTCCATCTATGCACTACGGCCAAAGATGACTTTCATCACAATATAAGCATGAGGATGATGACAATAATATATGAATTTAATTTAAATGAGAGCAAGGATAAATTTTAAATATTTATAATTCAATTTATCCAAAATTCAATAATGTCCAAATTGCTAACATGATGCTGCTTTGTGGAGTAAAATTCAAGAATAATATTGTATCAAAAATAATTTGGACAGAAAAGAAATCAATTTTTGTCATGAATAGTACCCCGTGAATAGTACTCCGGCATGAAAAGATTAAACTTTAACAAAATGTTCAGAAAAATATCTTTGTAAAATGATACTAGATGAAGCGAAAATTTCAAGGATATTCTACTAGTTTCATGGAGTATAGAAGCAATACTTATCAACATAAGTGTAGAATTCAGAATCTGAAACGAATTAATATTACTTACATACTACAGAGTATGGAAGAATATATTATTTCATACGAATATTAAAAATAAATAATATCTCTTATGAATACGAAAGAAATAATATCCCTTACCTTAGTAGGAGATTGGATACTGAAATAGTGTAGTAACAGAATACTCTTCTTCTTTCTCTTTGATTCTCTCTCTATAGAATTCTCTTGTGAGTCGCAGTGAATTGGTGAGAATGAAAGAAGAAATAAGCTTCTATTTATAGAAGATTTCTAGCTTAGCCCTTGCAATGTGAAGAGGCAATTGGCTTGTTAATGGTGATGTGAAAAGAAAAGTGGTTTGGCGCTCAGAATGTGAAACAAAAAGTGGTTCGGCACTTTTGTAATATAAAACGATAAGTGGTTCGATCGCTGTAATATGAAACGACAATTGGTTCGGACGCTCGTAATATAAAGCGGCAAGTGGTTTGACGTCGGTAAAAGGCAATTACTATTGGCGAAAGTGACTCTTAGATGATGACATACGGGCCCCCATAGAATAAACCAAACTTACCACAATCGTCTCATAATAGACTTCTTATTTATATTAAAGATTGAATAAATATTACCACAAATCATTTTATCTTCAATCAACACATTTTTAATCTTCCAACAATTATTCATCATTAATATTATAACTCACAATATTTAACAACCAGATCATTCACAGGAAAGAGGGGCTTTTCGATAAGGATTTCTCCCTATTGGGCACGCAATTAGGTGACCAAACCTCTCCTCGATAGAACTTTCTAGACATCGTCAATATTGCAAATAATAATATTAATACCTTTGTCATCTCAATTATTGATTTAATAATATAAAATATTATGCAGATGATACTATGATAATAATTGAATCAATAATATGAGATATTATGCATCAATTACTGTAGCAATAATTGAGTATAACTGAGTGGCTTCTTACGTAAGCATCAATAATCAATATCGTGTGCTACTATTCAACCATGCGTATTATTGTACTTTTACCACCAGGCATTTCAACAGTTAACGGTAATACTTTCGCCGTTATTTTTAAAAAAAAGATATTTTTGTCGTTTTCTAACTCCGACATAATTCTATTGTGGGGTCCACCAATGATTGTGCCATCGTACTAATATTCTCCGACAAAAAGAATATTCCACAACCAAATGAATAATTTATAACAACTTGCTTACTTTGCAAAAATTTATAAATATTACCCATAACTATAACATTATATCAAATCCACACCATAATATTCAAAATGATATTTAGAGAAAACTATTCTTTATTCATAAAAGTTGGGGTCTTACAACCTCACCTTCTTATGAAATTTTATCCTCAAAATTAGGGTACATACCTGGTATGTCGAAGAGGTGAGGATACCTTGATTTCATTTCAGATTCTAAATCCTAGGTCATTTCCTCAACATCGTGGTTTCTCCACAAAACTTTGACTTGAGGTATAACCTTGGAGTGTAGAATATGTTCTTTCTTATCCAAGATTTTAACAGGTACCTCTTCATACGTTAAATCTTCCGCTATTTCATCTGGTTATAACTCAATAATATGGTTCGGGTCTTCCACATATTTACGTAACATGGAGATGTGAAAAACGTTATGAACACAAGACATACTTGGTGGTAAGCGTAGTCTATAAGCCACAGTTCCTACTCGATCGAGGATTTCGAATGGGCCAATGAATCGAGGATTGAGCTTTCCTCTCTTTCCAAATCTCGTAACTCCTTTCCATGGAGCAACCCGTAACAACACATGATCTCCAACATTGAAATCCATGTCTTTTCGATGAAGATAAACATAACTCTTTTGTCTATTAGTGAGGTTTTTGTACGTTGTCGGATCATTTGATTCTTTTATGTTGACATGCGTATCAATTCTGGTCCCAACAACGTTGCTTCACCCACCTCGTCCCAGCATACTGGAGAACGACACTTGCGTCCATACAACGCCTCAAATGGAGCTATGCCAATACTTGCTTGATAACTGCTGTTGTAGGAGTATTCCACCAGTGGAAAGAACTTGTCCCAACTTCCTTTGAAGTCAAGGACACAGAGTCTTAATAGATCTTCAAGAGTTTGAATAGTCCTCTCCGACTGCCCGTCCGTTTGAGGATGATATGCCGAACTAAATCATAAATCTGTGGCCATAGCTTTTTATAAACTGACCCAAAACCGTGAGGTGAATCTTGGGTCTCGATCAAAAACTATGGATACTAGCATACCATACAATCTTACAATCTCATTTATGTACATACGAGCAAGACGTTCAAGTGAATAAGTTTCTCGTATAGGTAAGAAATAAGCAGACTTGGTAAATCTATCAACAATAACCAAAATTGCATCTATGCCTTGAGAAACCTTGGGAAGACCGGTAATGAAATCCATGGTAATGTGCTCCCACTTCCATTTTGGAATTTCAAGTGGTTGCAATGGACCTTTTGGCACTTGATGCTCCGCCTTGACACGTTGACACGTTAAACACCTTGAGATAAACTCTGTTATCTCTCTCTTCATATTTTTCCACCAAAATGTATGTCGAAGATCACGATACATTTTGGTACTTCTAGGATGGATTGCAAACGGTGTGTTGTGCGCCTCCATCATGATTTTATACTTCAAATCAGAGTTCTTAGAAACACAATGTCTGGAGTTGACTCTAAGTATTCCTTCTTCATCGATTCTTGCTTCCGGAATAGCACCTTCTTGCACTTTCCTCTTCATATGCATCAACTCCAGGTCTGTAGTTTGAGCAACTTTAACTTTATCAATTAAAGTTGGTTCTACTCCTATATTTATCATCATCGCGTGGGTCCCTGGAGTCTTTATCTCTATCTCCATCCTTTGCAAGTCATATAAAATGGGCCTTTGCGTTGACAATATTGCCAATACTAGGGTTTGAGCCAATACACCTTTCTTCTTGAATATTATTCTTCCTTGGTGGATCACCTGTAGAGGCCATACACTTGGGTGGCTAACATTGATCAAAGGAAAGATATCTAACCCGGAGATTCAAGGAGATCACAGAGAAGTAGGAGTTGAACTCGTACTTATAGAAGCTCGTATCTACAAGGGTATGATTCCATAATTTCTTGTTCTTCATTTTAATTAATAATATGCATAAAGGATGATCCGAGTAATTGGTTTGTGAAAATTTTTAAAATCTGATTTTACTTTGCTTCCGCTAATTTTACAATTTGATTGCTACCTTGATTTTCACAAAACCTAACACTTGTCTCTTGGGGGTACTAAGACAGGAGCTTCCACTAATTAGAGGAAGGATTTTTGACAATCTTCATTCCACTTCATAGAGGAATTTTTTTTCTTAATAGCTTAAAGAAGGGCTCACACGTTGCCGTGAGTTGAGACAATCTTAATAGCTTAAAGAAGGGATCACGATCTGACACAATCGATACTGTTCTCCATGTCTCGAAATAATTTCCTTAACATAAAGTTTAGCTAACCGGTCTAAATTATACTTGACCCTAATTGGCAAAAAGTGAGCCAACTTCGTCAACCGGTCCATGAATCGTACCCTTTATTCGTCGTCGGAAGTCCCACCACGAAGTCCATCGTGATATGCTCCCACTTCCATTCTGGAATCTCCAATGACTGTAATAAGCCACTGGGTCATTGATGTTCGGCCTTATCTTTTTGACAAGTCAAGCACCTACTCACATATTCTGCTATTTCTCTCTTCATGTTTGGCCACCAAAAACTCTGTCGAAGGTCTTGATACATCTTAGTGCTACCAGGATGTATCGAGTACCTCAAACTATGAGCTTCTTGTAACATTTGCTCCTTTAATTCTGTCTTATTCGGAACCCAAATTCTTGCTTCAAATCTTAATAATCCAACATTATCAAGATTATACTTAGTATCTTCCTTCTCGGATAACCGCTTCTTCATTTGGTTACACTCGTCAGTCTTGAGTTGTATCTCCTTGACTCTCTCTATGATGGTAGATTGCATCTCCGTCGCAAAGAGTATCTGCCTTGAATCACTCGGAATCTTTACTTTTATTTCCATCCTAGCCATCTCTATTATTAACTCATTTTGAGCCGTTAACATAGACAACTTTTCCCGACCCTTCCTACTTAAGGCGTCGGCAACTACATTGGCCTTTCCAGGGTGATACAGGATTTTACAATCATAATCCTTTATCAACTCTAACCATCTTCATTGTCTCATATTCAACTCATTCTGAGTGAAGATATACTTTAGACTTTTATGGTCCGTATATATCTCACATTTTTCCCCATAAAGATAATGTCTCCATATCTTTAGGGCAAACACTATCTATGCCAGCTTCTAGATCATGAGTAGGATAAACTTTCTCATAATCCTTCAACTGCCGTGATGCATACGCAATGACTTTGCCATGCTGCATAAGCACACAACCAAGTCCTTTATGCGAAGCATCACTATACACCACAAAATTTCCTATGTCATCTGGGAATGACAAAATAGGTGCTTCACTTAATCTTTTCTTCAGTTCTTGAAAATTGTCTTCGTATTTATCCGGCCATACGTATTTCACCGTCTTCCTGGTTAAATTAGTCAACGAGGTAGCTATCTTCGAAAAATCTTGGATAAATCTTTGATAGTACCCTACTAACCCTAGGAAACTCCAGTACCTTTACCGGCGCTTTCGGTTGTTCCCAATTCATTATCGCTTCTACCTTCATTTGGATCCACTAAAATCCCCTCTTGATCAATGACGTGACCTAAAATCAAGACCTTTTCCCACCCAAAAAATTCACATTGAGTGAATTTCGTGATATAACTTCTCCTTCCTTAGTGTTTCCAACATTAATCTTAAGTGTTCAAAGATGATCTTACGGCGCCTTAGAATAGACTAGAATATCATCGATAAACACAACGATTTAACTTGTCCAAATATGGTTTGAACACTGCTCATCATATCCATAAATGCAAAGAAAGTGCATTCGTCAACCCAAATGAAATCACCGTAAACTCGTAATGACCATAACGAGTCCTCGAATGCCATCTTTGGTACATCTTCCTTCCTAACCTTCAACCGATGATACCCCGTCAGTCAGAATCTATTTTAGAAAAATACTTTGCCCTTTCAATTGATCAAAGAGATCATCGATCCCGGCAATGGGTATTTATTCTTTATCGTTAACTTGTTCAACTCCCGATAGTCGATACAAAGCCTTAACGATCCGTCTTTCTTTCGACAAACAACACGTTTCTACCACGGGAAACACTTGGTTGAATGTACTTTTTGTCCAATAGTTCCTATAGCTGAACCATTAGTTCTTTCATTTCCACAGGCGCCAAACGATAGGGTGCCCTTGAGACTGGTTCCGCTCCTGGCACAATGTCTATCACAAATTCGATTTCCCTATCCGACGGTAAACTCGGTAACTCACTTGGAAATATATCCATGAATTCGTTTACTATAGGTATTTGTTCCATAGTTGCTCCCACTCTCTGGGTATCAACAAATGGCATAGATAACCTACACACCCCTTCCTTAAAAGTTTTCTAGGTTGTGTCATCATAAGGCAACACGAACGTCTCGGCGATTTATTACCGTAGAATACTACAGGAGGTTGCTTCAACGTCCTGATGCTCACACATTTCTTTTGGCAATCTATAATTGCTCCATGGTTAATTAACCAATCCATTCCGAGAATTACGTCGAATTCTCCTAACTTTATCAGTATAAAATCTACTAATAACTTACAACCACGTACAGCTACGCAACAACTCCTATGAATATCTTAGATAGGAATTATCTCTTCGTTTGCTACCTTAATGTTCAAAGGTATAGGTAATTTTTCGGGAAATAATTCTAGTCGTTTAGCAAAATCACATGTTATAAACAAACAAGTAGCACCCGAATCAAAAAGCACGTATGCATTTATGTTATTGATCGGAATAATACCTGCAACTACATCCCCTGATGCCACCGCATCTTGGACCGTCATATTAAAAGTGTGGGCCATTGATTTACCCAGCTGAGCTGGACCACTAATAACTAACTTACCGCTATTAGTTCCCTTATTTCCTTCTATCCCCTTCTTCGGGCAGTTCTTCGCTATGTGGTCAGTTGATCCACATACAAAACATCCGTGATTTTTCTTCGGATTTGGACAGTTAGGCAAAATGTGCCCTTCCTGTCCATAATTATAACATACTGCCTTTCCTTTGAGACAAACTCCTAAGTGAGTCTTCCCGTAGGTTTTACAGGCCTTCATCCTCCTCTTAGAATCCCCTTGTTTACTCCTGGTATTCCCAAAGTTAAAGCCCTTCCTCTTTTGACCGTTGCCACTTCCACTGGCTCCCTAAGTCTTGGTTCCTCCATCAACCTTGCCCTTGTTTTTTTTATCCTTGTGGTACTGGCTGAGAGCCTCATTCCCACCTTCGGAAATTATTGCCTTTTCTAATATGGTTCCAAAAAGAAGTACTTTGGAACATAGACATTCGGCTATAGAGTCAGGGTTTCAAGCCCTGCTCGAATCTTCTAGCCTTTCTAACTTTAGTGTCCACTTGATGTGGAGCAAATCGTGTCAGTTCATTAAACTTGGCAGCATACTGGGGAATTGTCATCTCCCCTTGTTTCAATTCAAGAAACCTCATTTCCATCCTCCCTTGCATACTCGTGGGAAAATAGTTCTCGAAGAAAATCTCCTTGAACCTCTCCCACGTTAGGTTCCCTATGTCGGCCCTAGCCTGGTTTGCCTACCACCCGAAGTTGGCCTCTCCTTTCATCAAATAGGTTGCAAAGGCAACCTTTTAACCTTCCTTAACATTTGCTATTACAAATGCTTTCTCGATTTCTTTTACCCAAGTCTGGGCTTCTATAGGGTCCGTTGTTCCCTCGAACTCCGGCGGACCTACACTCTTAAAATCCTTAAAAGTAGTAGCTCGTAATACTCCAGGAATCACGGGTACATTAGCCCCCGTTCTATTAAATGCAGCCGTTAAAAGATTAATGAACTCCTGCATTGGATTAACTGGACCACCCTTTGGTTGGTTAACATTAGTGCCTTGAGTTCGTTGTCTCCTTCTTGGCGGCATTTTACTGTTAACAAAACAACACATCATTATTACTTTAGTCTTGTTGGTTTGTTATTTGTAATACAACAATAACTCATACTCATTACTCAACATATTTCATAAAAAGACTTATATTGATTCATAACTTGTACTATAACACTACATTGTTTACATTACTCAAATTTTAGCCGACATTACATTACTATCCCAATTACTTTCTAAAATTGGGATTTACAAAAGACTACCCTTTGTTATATAAAAGAGGGTTTTACATCACTACTAGATACATAATATTTACATATCTAAGTTACTCTAGCTATTTCTAGATTACATCTAACGTAGGGCATTCTCAAAATCTTTCTTGGGCTGCATCAAAGAATAATATCTCTTGATAGTGTGTGGGTCCGTCACGCTTCTACCTGGATACCTACTACCGTAACCGGAAATCCACATGAGAACTCCTATGTATATAGGACATCCTCTCCAACTTCCGTTGTTTAGTCTGTAGTTCCTTCTTGAGCTCAAAGACTTCACATCTCAGCTCTTGGACCTTGTACTTAGCTAGAATTCTATCATCGTGCTCCTCTTCCCACATTCCCTCCATGCTAGTCTTGTCCTCACGGACAGCTTGGAGTTCCTCTTTCAACTCCTTAACCTCTTGGCAGTAATGGACATTCCTATCCATTACTAACATAAACAATGCCTTCATCGATTCCCCTATAGACAATTCCTCTGTAGGTGGAACCTGGTCAAAGGACATCACGTCCACCTCCTCCTCTAGCATGCCATCGAATATAGACATATAGTCTAAATCGTCCGAGTCTCCAGACTCGACTGTCACCACCTCTAGTTTTACTGCTACGGGATTTGGTAGTATCTCTACCCGATTAACTGAATCCTCGCTCACTACATGTATATCTCTATACATATCATTTTCTCCTGACATCTACAATAAAACAATATAGTTTGATTAGTACATGTCAGTAAAATAATAGAAACACATAACATACTATAATGCATTTTTATAAGGTTACTTTCCATCTTTTACTTCTTTACTCTTTCTTAAGGTTATGACTTAAGGTTCTATTCCCCCCCCCCCTTAAGTTTTATAACCTAGGCTTTGATACCAACTTGTAGCGCCCCCAAATCCGGGTATCTTCCAACCCGACAGATGGTGCTATACTGTACAACATTCATACATTCATTCAATTGAAAAGTCTCAAAGAACGAACATAACTTCTATATATTTAAAGTAATATTTACATTTCCCAGGTTCTATACCCATTATAAAGGTTCTTTGTTATAATATCAGTTACATTACAACAATAGATCTATACTATTAGAAGACAGCTTAACAATCTGTCTTAGCTTTTCCTTTATCCTTTTTCGATCCTTCGGGACGTTCAGTCTTAGCTGCATTCATATGGTTCAAGCAAGAGTGAGCATAACTAGCTCAGCAAGTATAACAATTTAATAACAACATGCTTGGAACATACAAATCGTATATCTTCCATAACTGAACAATAGTTATGAAGTACTATTGATAATACAAAATAGCACTTCATCTTTCTTTCAAAATGTTTTACAATCATAACTATATTTAGCAAAACATTTACTCCGATCAAAGACCTCGAGCATTCATTCTTTATTGGAAAGGGACAACCCGGAACTAAGTTCGTAAGCCCGATATTACTTACGAGCACTTCTAGGTGATCAGCCTATTGTACCCTATGTTGATCAACACTACATTCATTAAACCTATGTACGCTTAATCATTTGGCAACCTCACGTGCCTGTCGTTTTACCGATAAAACATTTGTTTAACATTTCCAGCCTTCTTTTGAAAACCATTTCAAGTAGTTGACAAAAGATAACAACATTTTATAATAGAGGAATAGATTATCAATAATCCACGCAATTTATCAAGTCTAGCCAAAGGAATTGGCTTTTACTTCAACATATCTCAATTCATGCAAAAGAATACATGAACTTCAAAGACTTGTTCAGATTGAACTGAGACAAGAGTTAGAATACTTGCCTTTAGCGTCTACTACGGTATATTAACTTTAGGTTCAAGTCGTTCAAGTCTCTACAATACACGATCACATAATGCCTTACATTAGGTCACATACAATCAAGTATGTATATGACTATATCGTATTCTTAATCTCAATCTAATTGTGTATTAGATTAGGTTACTATTCATTCTGGTTTATCATTATCCTTGCATTTATATTCAACTAGGTTATCTCAACCTTTATACAACATTCTTAAGGTTTAACAAAGTTTAAACAATGTTATATTACGTTCCTTAGGTTGTGATTTCTTTTAAATCAATTAACTTTCTTTTCTTTGTAATTAAAAACATTCATTGCTATTCTTGTTCTGAGACTGGAGCTGTGGCGCGAGTCCTTACTTTAGTGGGCCGCGTTGCGGCGCCACACTCCAGAAGATTTTCATACTGTACATGGCGCTACAGCGCCACAAATTATACTACTACGGTTCACGTCATGCATAACTCTTGCAAAGCAGGTGTGTTTGACCTTTCATTCTGTATTGCAGTACGACTCATTTACTGACGTCATGGGCGCCAACTCATGCACCAAAAAAAAATTCAGTCTTTGAATTTTGTGAACTTTCCGGATGCATAACTTCTTTGTTATAAGTCCGAATTGGCTCGTTCAAAAGCCTACGGTTCACAAATTATGTAATCTATGCGTTCATGCAAGAATTTTATCTATTTGACTTTGTTTTCTAAAAATTTACCTATTGGTTCATTTTTAACGAAAATGATAAACGTTCGTGAACGTTCAACGCTCGTTTCTTCGTTCTAAGTCGGAATCCAATCATTTTCGAGTCCGCAACTCTTAAATGCCAAATATGACTTGTCTCCATTGGAAAACAATGGTTCCGAGTTCAAACATAAAATTTGACTTCTATTATGAGAATTTTACGAATTCGACGATTATCGTCCAATCGTGTAATTTCCGGCAATTCTTCATTCTTATGATTTGTTCAACATTATAAATGACTTTCATTCATCATGTGAACATCTCAACATACTATTTACCACAACCTATATTCATTATTGGATTTTTGACTTATTCTTCATGAGCTTATAACTTGTCAAATTATAAACCACTTAAGATTTTATTATTCATGACTTATGACAATTACAGTTTCTTAATCATCATACTTTACATGTTCTTCACATATAACTTTACTTATGTATACATGATACATATAATCATATAAGTTCTTTTACATCCATATCACTTCTCTTAGTAAACTCATTATAAGTTCATAATTCTTTCAAATAAATTTATAACTTATGCTAGTTTTAATGACTTATTACCAACTTATGTGGCTTAAGTTCATGACTTACACATTCTTCTTGCTTCTTATCATTCATGTTTCTTAATCCATCTTTTCTTATCAACCTATCATAAATAGAGATAGAAGATAATTTAGAGAAGAAGTCTTACTTTTGAAGTCTTGGTAAGTAGCTTCTTCTTCTTCTTACTTATGGAAGTGACTTATTGTAGCTTATTCTCTCTTACACTTAAGCACATTGTAATGTTGGATTGTTTGAACAATTAACAAATGGCTTGCAAGGCTTCTCTATTTATAGAATTTGCAAGGTTAGAGTAGTTTGGTCTTTAAAACAATCCCACCTCCTTATGCACCTACTTACTATTCATTACTTGCAAGGCACAAAACCTATCATTTGCTTGACCACCACTCATAAGTCTTGGTCATTACTTCTAATACTTGATCATTACACATTTAATTTGATTACCAAGTTTAACCATATTAACATGGTTTTCCCCATGGGTCAATTAATTCATTGGACTCTAGCATGGGCTTAGACCAACTTAATCTTTGGGCTTTGCATTAATAAACCTTAACTTGTTTATTAACCAATAATTGGGCCTCATCCTTTAATTTACTTGGACTTATAATAATTGTTAACTAATCTTCCAAGTCCATTAACATTACTTAATATATATACTTATAGTTTATGTATCATTTTCGTATTCTAATTCATATATAATTTATATATGATATTTCATCCTTAATACAAACTCGCATAATACTTCGTATTATACTTGTTTTCATTACTTTGCACAATACATAAGCATCATACAATTCTTACTTATTCATTACCACTTCGTCTTCCTTAACTTTTATAAATTAAGTCCGCAAGCGAAATATTAAATTTTCCATAACTAGATTTTTATTACATAATCCATCTTACCTTGTCATTCTATCATTACGTATTTCTCGAAAATTCAAAAAGAAATCCCGAGCACATATCGATGAATAATGTTATTCGGAAAATTCCTCGGAAAACTTTTATTTTCGTCTTGGAAATTCAAACACTTTAATTCATTCACGTAGCTCAAATACTACGACATTCTAACATCAATAGGTCATACACTGACAACCATCTTGATAACACATAGAATAGAATTTTATTATTATTTAATTTAATAAAATCATTTTTACAATAAGATCCGAATTTCTCGGTCGTTACAGTCAAACCTAGTTGACCGATCACAAGTTCTGGAATTCTGGGCAACCCAGAAAGTCTGACAAGCATTTTGATGGCCTCTGATCTTGCTTCTGGTAATGAGTTAGGCTAGGTTGTTGTAATTGACTTGTTGTCTGACATGAAGACTACATATTAAAGCCCTTAGAATAACCAGATCTTACATTGACCACCAGCCTTATGAAGGTTTCTGGAAAACCCAGATTCTTCATGGACAAATTTTTAGATATGGTTTGACTAGCATAGATCTATCACATGTGTTGTTGTTAGACTGATTTAATGTTGTATAGTTGTACCCTGACATCTGTACTACTTGTATGAACCATTAGATCTCACAAACTAGACCCAAACTACAAATTATAAAGATCCAAAGTAGCACACTTGAACTGTTCTTCATTTCTGGGTAACCCAGAAATGACGAACAACTCTAACAACATATTGGAGAGCTTATATCTCCCTGATTTGTTGTAGTTTGCCATCATCACGTGGGTCAATGGAGTCTTTATCTATATCTCCATCCTTTGCATGTCATATAAAATGGGCCTTTGTGTGAAACCCCAGATTTTATGAATAAAAATTTAAATTTATCGAAATATTTTTTTGAATATTATGGTGTGGATTTGATATAATGTTATAGTTGTGGGTAGTATTTATAAATTTTTCAAAGTATGCAAGTTGTTATAAAATATTTGATTTGTCGGGGAATATTCTTTTTGTCGGGGAACATTCGTACGACGGCACAATCATTGGTGGACCCCGCAACGAAATTATTGTCGGATTGAGAAAACGATAAAAATATTTTATGAAAATAACAACGGAAGTTTTACCGTTAACTGTTGAAACACCCGGTGTTAAAAATACAGTAATACGCGTGGTTGCATAGTAGCACACGGTATTGATTATTGATGCTTATGTTAGAAGTCACTCAATTATACTCAATTATTACTATAATAATTACTGCATCATATCTTTCATATTATTGATTCAATTATTGTTACAGTATCATCTGCATAATATGATATATTATTAAATCAATAATTGAGACGACAAAGTTATTCATATTATTATTTGCAATATTGACAATGTCTAGAAGTTACATCGAGGAGAGGTTTGGTCACCTAATTCATGGCCAATAAGGAGAAATCCTTATCGAAAAGCCCCCTCTTTCCTGGGAACGACCTGGTTGTTAAATATTGTGAGTTATAATATTAATGATGAATGTTATTAAAATTGAAGTTGTGTTCGGAGTTGAATTTGGAGACGCGGACGTGATATTTGAGTCCGGAACGATGAAATTAGTAAAAGTAGTCTATAAACACAAAAATTTTTGGCATTCACTATTTGGTCAAAAAGTCACCAGTTGACTTTTTCGGGAAAAGTCAAACTTCAAAATTTCAAAATTTATATTGTTGATAAAAATAGTTTCATTATGTTGGAATTGTTTGTGTTAGTAAAAATCGACATCTATTCCGATGATAATTGATGTCTGGGGGTTATATTGATAAATCGGGTAATTTATCGGATAAATGAGCAATTAATTGCTACTAATTCACATGTTTATATAACTATTTGTTCACATGTGTGTACTATTGAATCACATTCTTGTACTATTAGGGGAGTTGGTGCAAAATTGATTATACTTGCATGACTATGTTAAAAATGGAGGTATAGATAGATGTATTATACTGTAATTGTTTTTATCACATCATTAGAACTATTGAGTCACATGATTTACTATTGATTCACATTAATTACTATTAGGGGAGTTGGTGCAAGTTTGTTAATACTTGCAGGACTAAATTAAAAATGAAGAAAAAGCGGAAGGTATTATACTGTAATATTTCGAGCCCCAAAACATGCAATTATCGAAACTATATTTTCCTATAAATAGAAGCTCAATCTTCCTTCATTTCTCACCAATTCACTAAAGCTTTAGAGCAATTATTATAGAGAGAAATTATAGAGAGAAAGAAAATAAGTATTCTGCTACTTCACTACTTCTATATCCAGTTTCTTCTAAGGTAGGGAATATTATTTCGCTCTTCTTATCCAGTGAAGAGAATTTCGTTATTCCATTCTTTATTATTCGTTAGAATAACTCAGAACGCGGGCTACCCTATACTTGGTAAAATTATTCTGTTATTCCATTCTTTATTATTCTGCTGGAACATCCTGTCTGTGCGTTTACGTTGGACCTGGTTCCATTATTTATCATTCTGTTGAAACATCATGTCTATGCTATACTGGATGACTCGGTTCCATTATTTATTATTCTCATTGGAATATCCTGTTTGTGCTTTTACGCATTTGACTCGGGTTCCATTATTTATTATTACATTGGAGTATCTCCGTCATGCGTTTTACGCAGGACTCCGATTTCGCCTTTTTATTATTACGTTGGAATATCCTCATGCAATGCTTTTACTTTTGGGACCGATTTCGCTCTTTATTATTACATTGAATATATCGTATGCATGCTTTACGCTTTGGGACCGGTTCCGTTATTTATTATTCTATTGGAATAAACATGCATGCATGCGGTCTATCGCATGCCTGGTGATTTCTTTTGTTATTCCATTCTTTATTATACTCAGTTGGTTAAAGTTTTGACATCTATACTCCATGAAATTAGTGTAACATCTTTGATATTTGCGCTTCATCCAGTATCTTTTCATGGAAATATTCTTCTGAGCATTCTTGAATTTTTACTCCACAAAGCAGTATCACGTTGACTATTTGGACGTTATTGATTCCTGGATAAATTAATTCTTGAACTTGTTTTATTGAATTATTATGTCATTGTCATCATCCTCATGTTTATATTATGTTGAAAGTCATCTATATTTGAAGTGCATAGATGGACTTGGTATGATTATGACCAGGAATTTTTCGGTATAATCATGACCGTAATGTTACAAATGATGTGGAAAAAGTCCTCATTGGCCCGTAGTGCATTGATGGATAGTTTTTGGTATGATTATGGCTATGGTTTCTCTTCGGCCAAGGCTGCAAAAATGAATTATTTTATGGCATGATCAGGACCGTTGATGAAAACATGATTATCTTTGGCCCGTAGTGCATGGATAATTCGTGGTCGTGATACTAAAGAATATCCTTGACTGTGGTGCAGGGATGATTTGATGATGTGGATTATTTATTAAGCTGAGTCTCAGCGATAAAAGTGATATAAAACCTTTTAAATCATTGAAGACAGTAGATTTTATTATCTACTTGACTCTTCTAATGGATTTCTTGTTCCGCTGCAGTTAAACTTGATGTTTGTTATATTGTATCAGTTTAACATAGTTGAAGGCTAACTATAATTTATTCTGCATTATCTTAGTCATAATATTTCTTACTAGGCTAGTTGTGCTCACTCTTTCTTTCACTGTTCTCTTCAGGAAATGAGAACGTAGCTGGGACTAGTCGGGGAACAGAGTGATGGTCCTAGATGTTTGCATTAGTAGTCCTCACTATTCTGTGAAATAGTGTGATAATAATAGTAATGAGGACTCCTTTTGAGTTTGTATACTCTCTAGTAAACAATATTTGTATTCAAACTCACAGCTCATGTTATATATTTAAGATTGTATTTGTATTCTGTACCATGCATTTGGCGACTCAGAATAGGTGATGTATACCTATTTTGGGGGCGTCACAGTTGGTATCAAAGCTTAGGGATATGATCCCTGGCTGAGATGTGAGATAAGAACTAGGAGGGGAGAGACGGGGAATTCCTTCGCTAGTATGACCTACCTAAGTTTATTTGATATTTAATTAGTCGGTCAGAGTATAGGGATAATATGTGATATGTTAATTAACCCTTGTTTTGTGGAAGTATTTGAAATTGACATCTGAGAATGTTGAGAATAGGAATGGAGCACAGGAGACCGTTGAGTCTCCACGGATCAATAATCAGGACAATATGCAACAGGATGGAGATAATGCTCCTGTAAATAACAACACTGACCAAATGATGAACGACGGTACGTTTAGAAGCTTTTTAGAATTTATGCAACACCAGACGAGAGAGACTCCTATTCATAATGCAGGAGGAAACAATGGCAACCCACGGTTGGTCACCGCTAAGCAGTTCAAGGAGCTGGGACCACCAGACTTTTTGGGAAAGCCAGAACCACTTAAGGCGGAGACATGGTTAAAGCATATCACCAAGATATTTGATGTCTTGGGATGCTCAAAGGAGAAAAAGGTTCCCTTTGCCACCTTTATGTTGCGTGAAGAGGCAGATTACTGGTGGAAATCTATAAAATGCACCCATACTGATGCACTCAAGATGTATTGGGGGAAGTTCCAAGAGCTGTTCAACGACAAGTACTTTCCCGAAAGTATTCGTCACATGAAGGAGGTGGAGTTCATCAAGCTGGAGCAAAACAATATGACCGTGTCGCAGTACGAGGCTAAGTTTGCCGAGTTGTCTCGGTTTGCATCCCATTTGGTCGATAATGAGGAGCGAATGACGCGAATGTTTTTAAGAGGTTTGAAACCCAATATATGTCAATACCTCATTTCTCACAAACTTTGTTTATATTCAGATGTTGTGAATAGGGCTCAGTTATTGGAACGCGATAACGAGTCAGCACAACCAAAAGGCAACGACCAACAACATGATAGTAATCGTACCGATGACAACGGCCATCGGAACAATGATAACCATCATGGGGGAAATTATCATGCCATGAATGGTAACCGTTTCGGTGGTAATCGTGGCCAAAATAATAAGAATGGACATTTCAAGAAGAGAAGGTTCAATAATGACGTGAAGACGTCGGCACCAGCACCAGCACTCGTTTCAAAGGAAGAAGAATGAACACCGGTCAGATATGTTTTCAAATGCGACGGGAGGGACACATCCGTCAAACCAGACGCAAAGAATCTAAAGCGTGTTTTAATTGCGAAAGAGAAGGTCACCTAGCTCGATTTTGTCATATGGTGAAGTCAATTCCAGCTGGGATAGTGATGCCAAAGGATGTCCCAGACAAGCCAAAGACGATAATTTAAGAGAGCATTTTTTTCGTGACGAGGAACCTGAATAAAATTATCACGGGTATGTTAGTCATAAACTCTTGCGAAGTCTATACCGTGTTAGATACCGGTTCTACTCACTCTTTTATTTCACCTAGTTGTGTTCAATGTTTGAATTAAACTCCGGAGAAGTTAGATTTTGATTTATCTATTGAAACTCAGTTGGGAGAAACCTTTATTACTTCCACTATTTATAAATCTTGTTCAAATCAACACTTTCACGTTACCTGTCAATCGTATCTCTTTGAAAATACTTGCCTTTGATGTGATTTTAGGAATCGATTGGTTAACTACTCATCATGCTTTTCATAAGGTTGTTAGCTTTTATATTCCTAGCCAACATGTTATGCGAATTCAAGAAACCAAATCACTAAAGTCAATCATGGTCATATCAAGCCATAAGTAAAGAGCCTCGGTCCTTTCGTTGTTGACTTCCTTGTGTGGAATTCACCGAAGCCAGACTTTCTGTAGGCGACGCTGTGAATGACGATGACAAGTTGATAGGTATCAATGTGACGTGTTACCCAAGTCTTGGATGAGAGTCACAGTTTTGAATGATATTTCTATTGTTAATAAATTTTCTTACATATTCTTGAAGACTTCTTAGCCTACCCCTAGAGCGTGAAATTGAATTTTGTATTGACCCCAGTACAAAACCCATTTCTAAAACCCTCAAATATTTCTTCAACTAAAATGAACGTAACATGCACCAAAGACGTTGGCTCGAGCTGTTGAAGATTACGATCGTACCATTCAATACCATCGTGGGAATGCGAACGTGGTAGCTGACACGTTGAGTATAAGATCGTATGCATTTACGAGTGCGATGTTGTTAACACAAAGACCCATTTCGTACGACTTACAAATGATGAAGATAGAGTTAAAGACTCTAGGAACCCAGGTGAAGATAACGAATATACGATTAGAATTGACTTTAATCGATAAAGTTAAATCCGCTCAAGCTACACACCCGGAGCTGATGAATGAAGAAGGTTCAAGAGGGCGTTATTCTAGAAGCAAGAATCGATGAAGAGAGGAAATCTCAACCCTCGATTTAATTGGCCCATTTGAAATCCTCGATCGAGTAGGAACTGTGGCCTATAGACTCATTTTACCGCCAAGTATGTAGCGTGTTCATAACATTTTTCATGTATCGATGTTACGTAAATATGTGGACGACCTGAACCATATTATTAAATTAGAACTAGACGATATAGCAGGAGATTTAACGTATGAGGAGATACGTGTTAAAATCTTGGATAAGAAGGATCGTATTTAACACTCAAAGGTTTTACCCCAAGAGTTAGAATCTGAAATGAAGTCAAGGTATCCTCACCTCTTTGGCATATCAAGTGCGTACGTAAATTTCGAGGGCCAAATTTCATAAGGGGAGGAGATTGTGAAACCCCAGATTTTATGAATAAAGATTTAAATTTATCGAAATATTTTTTTGAATATTATGGTGTGCATTTGATTTAATGTTATAGTTGTGGGTAGTATTTATAAATATTTCAAAGTATGCAAGTTGTTATAAAATATTCGATTGGTCGGGGAATATTTTTTTTGTCGGGGAACATTCGTACGACGACACAATCATTGGTGGACCCCGCAACGGAATTATTGTCGGATTGAGAAAATGACAAAAATACTTTATGAAAATAACGACAGAAGTTTTACTATTAACTGTTGAAACACCGGTGTTAAAAACAAGAATGTCTGCATGGTGTTTGCGTAGTAGACGCGATATTGATTATTGATGCTTACGTGAGAAATCACTCGGTTATACTCAATTATTGCTACTGAGAATTACTACATCATATCTTTCATATTATTGATTCAATTATTGTTACAAAGATCATCTCGCATAATATGATATATTATTAAATCAATAATTGAGGCGACAAAGTTATTCATATTATTATTTGCAATATTGACAATGTCTAGAAGTTACATCGAGGAGAGGTTTGGTCACCTAATAATTATGCCAATAAGGAGAAATCCTTATCGAAAAGCCCCTCTTTCCAGGAACGACACTCGTTGTTAAATATTGTGAGTTATAATATTAATGATGAATGTTATTAAAATTGAAGTTGTGTTCGGAGTTGAATTTGGAGACGCGGACGTGATATTTGAGTTCGGAATGATGAAATTAGTAAAAATATTCTATAAACAAAAAAAAATTCGGGATTCACTAATTGGTCAAAAAGTCAACAGTTGACTTTTTCGGGAAAAGTCAAACTTCGAAATTTCAAAATTTATATTGTTGATAAAAATAGTTTCATTATGTTGGAATTGTTTGTGTTAGTAAAAATCGACATCTATTCCGATGATAATTGATGTATGGGGGTTATATTGATAAATTGAATAATTTATCGGATAAATGAGCAATTAATTGCTACTAATTCACATGCT
The DNA here is from genome assembly GCA_020205605.1 of Panax ginseng. Taxonomy (NCBI): domain Eukaryota; kingdom Viridiplantae; phylum Streptophyta; class Magnoliopsida; order Apiales; family Araliaceae; genus Panax; species Panax ginseng. Next base: position 36,510,451 of record CM035127.1, on the reverse strand, counting down.
TATATAACTATTTGTTCACATGTGTGTACTATTGAATCACATTCTTGTACTATTAGGGGAGTTGGTGCAAAATTTAATAATACTTGCATGACTAAGTTAAAAATGGAGGTATAGATAGATGTACTATACTGTAATTGTTTTTATCACATGATTAGAACTATTGAGTCACATGATTTACTATTGATTCACATTACTTACTATTATGGGAGTTGGTGCAAGTTTGATAATACTTGCAGGACTAAATTAAAAATGAAGAAAAGAGGAAGGTATTATATTTGTAATATTTCGAGCCCCAAAGCGTGCAATTTTGAAACTATATTTTCCTATAAATAGAAGCTCATTCTTCCTTCATTTCTCACCAATTCACTAAAGCTTTAGAGCAATTATTATAGAGAGGAATTATAGAGAGAAAGAAGATAAGTATTCTGCTACTTCACTACTTCTATATCCAGTTTCTTCTAAGGTAGGGAATATTATTTCTTTTTTATCTATGAAGAGAATTTCTGTTATTCCATTCTTTATTATTCTGTTGGAATAACCTATATACGCGGGCTACCCTATACTTGGTGAAATTCTTCTGTTATTCCATTCTTTATTATTCTGCTGGAACATCTTGTTTGTGCGTTTACGCCAGACCTGGTTCAATTATTTACCATTCTGTTGGAACATCATGTCTGTGCTTTACGGATGACCTGGTTCCATTATTTATTATTTTGTTGGAATATCCTGCCTGTGCTTTACGCATGACCTGGTTCCATTATTTATTATTCGTTGGAGTATCATATGCATGCGTTTCGCGCCGGACTGATTTCGCTCTTTATTATTACGTTGGAATATCATATCGTATCATACGCTTTCGCTTATGGGACTCGATTTCGTCTTTATTATTACGTTGGAATATCACTGCTCATGCATTTTATGTGGGACTGGTTCCGTTATTTATTATTACGTTGGAATAACTCATTCATGCAAGGCCTATCGCATGCCTGGTGATTTCTTTTGTTATTCCATTCTTTATTATACTCAGTTGGTTAAAGTTTTGACTTCTATACTCCATGAAATTAGTGGAATATCCTTGATATTTGTGCTTCATCCAGTATCTTTTCATGGAAATATTCTTCTGAGCATTCTTGAATTTTTACTCCACAAAGCAGTATCATGTTGACAATTTGGAAATTATTGATTCATGGATAAATTAATTCTTGAACTTGTTTTATTTAATTATTATGTCATTGTCATCATCCTCATGTTTATATTATGTTGAAAGTCATCTATGGCATGTAGTGCATAGATGGACTTGGTATGATTATGACCATGAATTATTCGGTATAATCATGACCGTAATGTTACAAATTATGGCTATGGATTCTCTTCGGCCAAGGGTGCAAAGATGAATTGTTTTATGGCATGATCAGGACCGTTGATGAAAACATGATTATCTTTGGCCCGTAGTGCATGGATAATTCGTGGTCATGATACTAAAGAATATCCTTGGCTGTAGTGCAGGGATGATTTGATGATGTGGATTATTTATTGTCGAGTCTCGTGATAAACCGATGAAAAACCTTTTAAATCATTAAAGATAGTAGATTTTATTCTCTACTTGACTCTTCTAATGGATTGCTTGTTCCGCTGCAGTTAAACTTGATGTTTGTTATATTGTATCAGTTTGACACTGTTGAAGGCTAACGATAATTTATTCTGCATTATCTTAGTCATAATATTTCTTACTGGGCTAGTTGAGCTCACCCTTTCTTTCACTGTTCTCTTCAGGAAATGAGAACGTAGCTGGGACTAGTCGGGGAACAGAGTGATGGTCCTTGATGTTTGCATTAGTAGTCCTCACTATTCTGTGAAATAGTGTGATAATAATAATAATGAGGACTCCTTTTGAGTTTGTATACTCTCTAGTAAACAATATTTGTATTCAAACTCACAGCTCATGTTGTATATTTAAGATTGTATTTGTATTCTGTACCATGTATTTGGCGACTCAGAATAGGTGATGTATACCTGTTTTGGGGGCGTAACACTTTGCGTTGACAATATTACACTCGTACCCGTATATGATCTTCTACTCAATGCGTCAACTACCACATTCGCTTTTCCAGGATGGTATTGAATAGTACGATCATAATCTTTCAACAGTACAAGCCAACGTCGTTGCTGCATGTTGAGTTCCTTTTAAGTGAAGAAATATTTGAGGCTTTTATGATCTGTAAAGATCTCCACCTTCTCTTCATAAAGGTAATGCCTCCTGAATTTAAGCGCAAAAATGACTGCTGCCAACTCTAGATCATGAGTAGGATAATTCCTCTCATATTCTTTGAGTTGTCGCAAGGCATAGGCTATTATTTTCCCATGTTGCATGAGAACACATCCTAAACCTCTGCCTGAAGAATCACTCTAGATGACATATTCCTCCGAACCAGATGGTATTATCAGAACAGGTGCTAAAATGAGTCTCCTATTAAGTTCTTGAAAACTCTTCTCATATTCCTCGCTCCAACAAAATTTTTTATCTTTTTGAGTCAGCTGAGTTAATGGAGTACCGATTCGAGAAAATCCTTCCACGAATCTCCGATAATAACCAGCTTAGCCCAAAAAGCTACGTACTTCGGTAACTGACTTAGGTTGCACCAAGCTTTGAATTGCTTCAATCTTTGCCGGGTCAACATATATTCTATGATTTGATATCACGTGCCCAACGAATGTTACTTCCTCAGGCCAGAACTCGCATTTCTTCAACTTGGCATATAACTTGTTTTCACGAAGCTTTTGGAGTATTAGCCTCAAGTGTTGCTCATAATCTTCACGTCTTTCGGAGTATATGAGGATGTCATCAATAAAGACAACAACAAAATGATCCAAATATTCCTTGAATACTTGGTTCATCATATCCATGAAGGTTGCAAGAGCATTAGTCAATCCAAAAGACATAACTAGGAATTCGTAATGCCCGTACCGTGTTATAAAGTAGTCTTTGAAATGTCATTAGTTTTAACTTTTAACTGATGATATCTGGAATGAAGATTGATTTTTGAAAAGAATTTAGCACCTTGCAACTAGTCAAACAGGTCATCAATTCGAGGTAACGGGTACCTATTTTTGACGGTGACATGATTCAACTCCCGATAGTCAATACAAAGTCGCATACTTCCATCTTTCTTCTTTACGAATAGAACAAGAGCACCCCAGGGAGACGTACTAGGACGAATAAAATTGATGTCTAACAATTCTTGCAGTTGGATTTTTAACTCCTGAAGTTCAATATGAGCCATTCGATATGGGGATTTGGAAATGGGCTTTGTACCGGGTTCAAAATCAATGCAAAACTCGATTTCACGCTCTGGGGATAGGCCAGGAAGTTCTTCAGGGAATACGTCCTTAACAATAGAAATATCATTCAAATCTGACGTATTTTTATTTAAATCCGTGACATGGTCTAAGAAAGCTTTACATCCGTCTTTCAATAAACGAATAGCTTTATGACTTGATATGACAGTGATCGACTTTAGTGGTTTGGTTGATTGAATTCGCATAATAGGTTGGTTAGGAATATGAAAGCTAACAACCTTAAGAAAATAATTGATTTTAGCATGATGAGTAGTTAACCAATCAATATCTAAAATCACGTCAAATGCAAGTATTTTCAAAGAGATAAGATCGACAGGTAACATGTGGTTATCGATTTGAATCAAACAAGACTTATAAACAGTTGATGTAATGAAGGTTTCTCCCAACGGAGTTTCAACAGATAAATCAAAGTCTATTTTCTCTGGAGTTCAATTTAAATGTTGAGCGCAAGTAGGAGAAATAAAAGAATGGGTAGAGCCGGTATCAAATAAGGTATAGACTTCGCTACAGTTTATGATTAGTTTACCCGTGATCACCTCATTCATATTCCTCGCTTTTTGGGAGGTTACGACAAACGCTCTCCCTTGAACTACCGGTTTTGTCTTGTCTGGGACGGCCTTTGATGCCTCCATCCCAGCTGGACTTGACTTTGGTACACGATAAAATTGTGCTAGGTGACCTTCTCTTCCATAATTGTAACATGCTTTGGACTGCTGTGTACAGTTTGGACTGATGTGTCCCTCCCCTCCGCATTTGTAACATACGACCGACGGTCGTTCTCCTTCCTTAACAATAGGTGTTGGTACTGATGTCTTTCCATCATTATTGAATTTCATGTTCTTGAAATTTCCACTTCTATTATCTTGGCCATGATTACCACCGAAGTGGTTACCATTTCTGGCATGTTGATTCCTCCACGTTTGTTGTCACCGCTTCGATGACTACTACCACTGGTATTATTGATTTTCCAAATGCTATATCTTGGTTGTGTTAACTCATTATCACGTTCCAATAACTGAGCCCTATTTACAACATCTGAATACAAACATAGTTTGTGAGAAATTAGGTATTGATGTATCTCAGGTTTCAAACCTCTTAGAAACAACCGCGTCATTCTCTCCTCATTATCAACTAAGTGGGACGCAAGTCGGGACAACTCGGCAAACCTAGCTTTGTATTGTGACACGGTCATATTGTTTTGCTCCAGCTTGATAAACTCTACCTCCTTCATGTGACGAATACTTTGGGGAAAGTACTTGTCGTTGATCAGTTCTTGGAACTTCTCCCAAGACATCTTCAGTGCGGCAGGTTGAGTACGCTTTACACATTCCCACCAGTAATCTGCCTCTCCTCACAACATGAAGGTGACAAAGGGAACCTTTTGCTCCTCAGAGCATCTCAAGACATCAAATATCTTGGTGATCTGCTTTATCCACGTTTCTGCCTTAAGTGGTTTTGGCTCTCCCAAAAACTCCGGTGGCCCCAGTTCCTTGAACTGATTAGCGGTGACCATCGAGAGTTGCCAGTGTTACCACCTGCATTTTGAATAGGAGTTTCTCTTGCCTGATGTTGCACGAATTGCAGAAAGCTCCTAAACATTCCGTCGTTCGCCATTTGGTCAGTGTTATTGTTCAGCTGAGGATTATTTCATTCCTGATGCACATTATCCTGGGTATTAATTAGTGGTGACTCAACAGTCTGATGTGCTCCATTGCTTAACTCGACATTTTCGGATTATATTTTCAAACGCTGCCACAAAACAAGGGTTAATTGACATGTCACATATTATCCCTATATTATGACCGACTAATTAAATACAAATAAACTTAGGTAAGTCATACTAGCGAAGGATTTTCCCGTCTCTCCCTCCTAGTTATAGTCTCACATCTTAGCCAGGGATCATATCCCTAAGCTTTGATAGTAACTGTGACGCCCCCAAAATAGGTATACATCACCCATCTTGAGTCGCCAAATACATGGTACAGAATTTAAATACAAACTTCTTTGATAAAGTATGACAAAACGTAGCTGAGAGTTTCAACAAGGATAATGTCTCGTAGAGAGTATCCAAGCTCAAATAAAGTCCTCATTACAATTATTATCACACTATTTCACATAATTTTGAGGACTACTATAACCACCTATCTGGACTGTCGCTCTATTTCCCGACTCGTCCCAGCTATATTCTCATTTCCTGAAGAGAACAATGAAAGCAAAATGGTGAGCTCAACTAGCCCAGTAAGAAATATTATGAATAAGATAATGCAGAATAAATTATCATTAGCCTTCAACAGTGTTAAACTGATAAAATACAATAAACATCAAGTTTAACTGCAGCGGAACAAACAATCCATTAGAAGAGTCAAGTAGAGCATGATATCTACTATCTTCTATAATTTAAAAAGTTTATCATCAATTTTATTGCTGGGACTCAGTTAAATAAATAATCCACATCACTGAATTATCCATGCACTACGGGCCAAGGATATTCATTATTATCACCAATGGTCATGATCATACCAACACCTGTCCATCATGGCACTACGGGTCAATGATGACTTTTATCACATCATTTGTAACATTACGGGTCATGATTATACCGAATAATCCCTAGTCATAATCATACCAATCAACAGTCCATCTATGCACTACGGCCAAAGATGACTTTCATCACAATATAAGCATGAGGATGATGACAATGATATATGAATTTAATTTAAATGAGAGCAAGGATAAATTTTAAATATTTATAATTCAATTTATCCAAAATTCAATAATGTCCAAATTGCTAACATGATGCTGCTTTGTGGAGTAAAATTCAAGAATAATATTGTATCAAAAATAATTTGGATGTAAAAGAAATCAATTTTTTGTCATGAATAGTACCCGTGAATAGTACTCCAAGATGAAAAGATTAAACTTTAACAAAATGTTCAGAAAAATATCTTTGTGAAATGATACTAGATGAAGCAAAAATTTCAAGGATATTCTACTAATTTCATGGAGTATAGAAGCAATACTTATCAACATAAGTGTAGAATTCAGAATCTGAAACGAATTAATATTACTTACATACTACAGAGTATGGAAGAATATATTATTTCATACGAATATTAAAAATAAATAATATCTCTTATGAATACGAAAGAAATAATATCCCTTACCTTAGTAGGAGATTGGATACTGAAATAGTGTAGTAACAGAATACTCTTCTTCTTTCTCTTTGATTCTCTCTCTATAGAATTCTCTTGTGAGTCGCAGTGAATTGGTGAGAATGAAAAAAGAAATAAGCTTCTATTTATAGAAGATTTCTAGCTTAGCCCTTGCAATGTGAAGAGGCAAGTGGCTTGACGACTGGTGATGTGAAAAGAAAAGTGGTTTGACGCCTGTAATGTGAAACAAAAAGTGGTTCGATGCCTGTAATATAAAACGACAAGTGGTTCGACGCCTGTAATATGAAACGACAATTGGTTCGACGCCTGTAATATAAAACGGCAAGTGGTTTGACGTCTGGTAAAGGCAATTACTATTGGCGAAAGTGACTCTTAGATGATGACATACGGGCCCCCATAGAATAAACCAAACTTACCACAATCGTCTCATAATAGACTTCTTATTTATATTAAAGATTGAATAAATATTACCACAAATCATTTTATCTTCAATCAACACATTTTTAATCTTCCAACAATTATTCATCATTAATATTATAACTCACAATATTTAACAACCAGATCATTCACAGGAAAGAGGGGGCTTTCTGATAAGGATTTCTCCCTATTGGCACGCAATTAGGTGACCAAACCTCTCCTCGATAGAACTTTCTAGACATCGTCAATATTGCAAATAATAATATTAATACCTTTGTCATCTCAATTATTGATTTAATAATATAAAATATTATGCAGATGATACTATGATAATAATTGAATCAATAATATGAGATACTATGCATCAATTACTGTAGCAATAATTGAGTATAACTGAGTGGCTTCTTACGTAAGCATCAATAATCAATATCGTGTGCTACTATGCAACCATGCGTATTATTGTACTTTTACCACCAGGCATTTCAACAGTTAACGGAAATACTTTCGCCGTTATTTTTAAAAAAAAGATATTTTTGTCGTTTTCTAACTCCGACATAATTCTATTGTGGGGTCCACCAATGATTGAGCCATCGTACTAATATTCTCCGACAAAAAGAATATTCCACAACCAAATGAATAATTTATAACAACTTGCTTACTTTGCAAAAATTTATAAATATTACCCATAACTATAACATTATATCAAATCCACACCATCGTGGTTTCTCCACAAAACTTTGACTTGAGGTATAACCTTGGAGTGTAGAATATGTTCTTTCTTATCCAAGATTTTAACAGGTACCTCTTCATACGTTAAATCTTCCGCTATTTCATCTGGTTATAACTCAATAATATGGTTCGGGTCTTCCACATATTTACGTAACATGGAGATGTGAAAAACGTTATGAACACAAGACATACTTGGTGGTAAGGCGAGTCTATAAGCCACAGTTCCTACTCGATCGAGGATTTCGAATGGGCCAATGAATCGAGGATTGAGCTTTCCTCTCTTTCCAAATCTCGTAACTCCTTTCCATGGAGCAACCCGTAACAACACATGATCTCCAACATTGAAATCCATGTCTTTTCGATGAAGATAAGCATAACTCTTTTGTCTATTAGTGAGGTTTTTGTACGTTGTCGGATCATTTGATTCTTTTATGTTGACATGCGTATCAATTCTGGTCCCAACAACGTTGCTTCACCCACCTCGTCCCAACATACTGGAGAACGACACTTGCGTCCATACAACGCCTCAAATGGAGCTATGCCAATACTTGCTTGATAACTGCTGTTGTAGGAGTATTCCACCAGTGGAAAGAACTTGTCCCAACTTCCTTTGAAGTCAAGGACACAGAGTCTTAATAGATCTTCAAGAATTTGAATAGTCCTCTCCGAATTCCCGTCCGGTTTGAGGATGATATGCCGAACTAAATCATAAATCTGTGGCCATAGCTTTTTAAACCGACCCAAAACCGTGAGGTGAATCTTGGGTCTCGATCAAAACTATGGATACTAGCATACCATACAATCTTACAATCTCATTTATGTACATACTGAGCAAGACATTCAAGTGAATAAGTTTCTCGTATAGGTAAGAAATAAGCAGACTTGGTAAATCTATCAACAATAACCCAAATTGCATCTATGCCTTGAGAAACCTTGGGAAGACCGGTAACAAAATCCATGGTAATGTGCTCCCACTTCCATTTTGGAATTTCAAGTGGTTGCAATGGACCTTTTGGCACTTGATGCTCCGCCTTGACACGTTGACACGTTAAACACCTTGAGATAAACTCGTTATCTCTCTTCATATTTTTCCACCAAAATGTATGTCGAAGATCACGATACATTTTGGTACTTCTAGGATGGATTGCAAACGGTGTGTTGTGCGCCTCCATCATGATTTTATACTTCAAATCAGAGTTCTTAGAAACACAATGTTTGGAGTTGACTCTAAGTATTCCTTCTTCATCGATTCTTGCTTCCGAAATAGCATCTTCTTGCACTTTCTTCTTCATATGCATCAACTCCAGGTCTGTAGTTTTAGCAACTTTAACTTTATCAATTAAAGTTGGTTCTACTCCTATATTTGCCATCATCGCGTGGGTCCCTAGAGTCTTTATCTCTATCTCCATCCTTTGCAAGTCATATAAAATGGGCCTTTGCGTTGACAATATTGCCAATACTAGGGTTTGAGCCAATACACCTTTCTTCTTGAATATTATTCTTCCTTGGTGGATCACCTGTAGAGGCCATACACTTGGGTGGCTAACATTGATCAAAGGAAAGATATCTAACCCGGAGATCACAGAGAAGTAGGAGTTAAACTCGTACTTATAGAAGCTCGTATCTACAAGGGTATGATTCCATAATTTCTTGTTCTTCATTTTAATTAATAATATGCATAAAGGATGATCCGAGTAATTGGTTTGTGAAAATTTTTAAAATCTAATTTTACTTTGCTTCCGCTAATTTTACAATTTGATTGCTACCTTGATTTTCACAAAACCTAACACTTGTCTCTTGGGGGTACTAAGACAGGAGCTTCCACTAATTAGAGGAAGGATTTTTGATAATCTTCATTCCACTTCATAGAGGAATTTTTTTTCTTAATAGCTTAAAGAAGGGCTCACACGTTGCCGTGAGTTGAGAAATGAATTTGCTTATGAAATTGATTCTCCCCAGAAATCCCCGTATTTTATTTTCTATTCGGGGCACGGGCATCTCAGTGATGCCTTTAATTTTGGCGGGATCCAGTTCAATGCCTCTGTTGCTCATTAGAAATTCCAACAACTTGCCTGATTTTGTGACGCCCCAAAATCCGGGTCCATTCGAACCTCAGATTCGGTCCGCCACGATACTACTATCGTCAAACTATTTATATCTTTTATTCATAACTTAATGAATATAACTTTACTTATTACAATTTAGAATATAAGTTCTTTCCATTTCTCAGATCTGTATAATGACCCCAAACTATTATAAGTTTTAAATCTTGGTCATTTACCATTCCTGTCTTACATCATATTCGATGTTATAAAAATATGCATAATAATTTAAACTTTTTCAACCTCCTTTAAAAAAAATCTTTTATTGTTTTTTTAACTTGAATCAACTACATATCCTTGAATCAAATTATGTTATGCTTCATTCTATTCGAATTATTGTATACATTTTTACATCTCGATTCGAATTCCTCTATGCATCACATAGTACAACTCAACATGTATTACACATCGTAAACTAACATCATGTTCATATCCTAGAACCTAAACATGGTTTAAGAGCATATATATAAATAAATAAATCAATCTCCTTCGACACTATTAAACTCTAACAATCAAGTAGCACGTAATCTTTACCGTGAGTCCTTAACCTGTAAAAATGGTTATTTACAAGAGTGAGCTCGATAGCTCAGCAATTCTAATAGTTTTTATGCATCATATAGCATATAATAACATACTCAGTTCATGCATTCATAATCAATTAATATTTACTACGCATGTTACTTCTCACATAACAGGCATAGAGATTTACTTCACAAGCATATCATCAAAGATCAACTTTCAAATTTCATACATATCTCATATGCATTTCATAAACACATTTTTTAAGGTTCAGGTTACAATTTAAATAGTTAGGCAACACTGCCCTGCAGCGCAGCTGCGCTGCAGTTTGACGTAGGATGGGAGCAGCTGCGGCGTCCCCTGGCCAGACCAGATTTAAATCTTTATTTTTCTGTTTACACCTCATTTCTTAGCATGCTAACACATAAACACGTTAAGAGGTCTTGATCCAAGTTTGGTGCCTCTTGTATTTACTTTAACCTATATTCATACTTTATAGACTTATTGCCATTTATTTCACGACTAAGCGAGTTCATGTAATAAGGGTCTAACTATGTAACCAATAACGATGTTAAAAAAACTTTCAATATGCATTTTCACATGTATTCATCTTGTCTACGTATGACTAGCATAGTTTATCACTTGAAAACTTACTTTTAAAACATGTTTGAATGATTTTTATTGTGTCAAACTAAATAAGTACACTTATAGGCCTTGTTTAATGACATAACATAATACTAGCATGCCATCCTACAAGTTCAAAGGGTAGGCAACACAATGCTCATAGGTATTAGTTTGCAAGGCGTTCAAGTTCACTTCTAAAAGTCATTCTAGGCCAAGTTAAAGCAACTATGTGAAACTTTAAATCTTATTTCATAGCTAACTAAGCCACGTACGTATGTTATCACTTTTAGAACTTTAAGTACACAAGTTCCTTTAAGTTCGTTCTCAAAGTTTCAAGTTTTCTTTAGAAATCATTTTCAACTAAGCTATTGTAAGTTGATAATAAGTAAAGAAACTTTAAATCACTTCTCATGCTTATTTATACTCATAACTCAACTGTAAGACCCCAACTTTTATGAATAAAAATTAATTTTTCTTGAAATATATTTTTGAATATTATGGTGTGGATTTGATATAATGTTATAGTTGTGGGTATTATTTACAAATTTTGCAAAGTAAGCAGGTGGTTATATAATATTCGATTGGTCGGGGAATATTCGTTTTAACAGAGAATATTAAGACGACAAAGACACATTCATTAAGCGGACCCATAACGGAAGTAATGTCGTAGTTAGAAAATGACAGAATTATCTTTTTATAAAAATAACGGCAAAAGTTTTACCGTTAAACTGTTGAACTACCAAGTGGTAAAAGTACAGTAATACGCGTGGTTGCATAGTAGCACACGGTATTGATTATTGATGCTTATGTGAGAAGTCACTCGGTTATACTCAATTATTGCTCTGAAGAATTCTTTGCATAATATCTCTCATATTATTGATTCAATTATTGTCACAGTATCATCCGCATAATATTTTATATTATTAAATCAATAATTGAGACATTCATATTATTATTTGCAATATTGACAATGTCTAGAAAGTTATGTCAAGGAGAGGTTTGGTCATCTAATTGCGCGCCAATAGGGAGAAATCCTTATCAGAAAGCGCCCTCTTTCCTGGGAATGATCTGATTGTTAAATATTGTGAGTTATAATATTAATGATGAATAAGTTCGTGTTGATTAAAGATGAAATTAATATTTCCATTGTGTTGGGATTATTTGTGTTAGTGGAAATCGACATTTATTTTGATGCCTGGAGGTTATATTGACCAATCGGGTAATTAATCGGATAAATGAACATTTAATTGCTATTAGTTCACATGCATATAACTATTTGCTCACATGAATGGAACTATTGATTCGCATGCATGTACTATTAGGGGAGGTGGTGCAAGATTGATAATACTTGCATGACTAAATTTAAAATGGAGGTATAGATGAAGGTACTATACTTTAATTATTTTTTTCACATGATTATACTATTGAGTCACATGATTATACTATTGATTCACATGATGTACTATTAGGGGAGGTGGTGCAAGTTTGATAATACTTGTGGGACTAAATTAAAAATGAAGGAAAAGATGAAGGTATTATACTGTAATATTTCGAGCCCCAAAACGTGCAATTATCGAAACTATATTTTCTTATAAATAGAAGCTCATTCTTCTTTCATTCTCACCAATTCACTAAGACTCACAAGAGCAATTATAGAGAGAAGCTATAGAGAGATAAGCTATACAGAGAAAGTAGAAGAGAAGTCTACTACCTCACTATTCCAGTATCTAGTCTTCTTCTGAGGTAAGGGATATTATTTTGTTCAGTATTCATAGGAATAATATTTTCTTCCATACTCTGTAGTATGTGAGTAATATTATTTCATCTCGTAATCCTGATTATACCCTCATTTTGTTAAAGCATTGCTTCTATACTCCGTGAAATTAGTAGAATATCCTTGAAATTTGCGCTTCATCTAGTATCGTTTCACAAGGATATTTTTTGCACATTCTTGTTAAATTTTAAGCTTTTCATGCCAGAGTACTGTCCATGAGTAGTATTCATTTTTACGGTACTATTCACAAAGTACTATTCATAAAGTACTATTCATGGGTACTATTCACAAAATACTATTCACGAGTACTATTCACAAAGTACTATGCACTGTGTACTATTTCTGAAGTACTATTCACGGGGTACTATTCACTCGAGTACTATTCACCCGGGGTACTATTCATGATAAAAATTGATTCGTTATCGGTCCAAATTATTTTTGGTACAATATTATTGTTAAATTTTACTCCACAAAGCAGTATCATATTGACAATTTGGACGTTATTGAATTTTGGATAAATTAAATTATAAATCTTTAAAATTTATCCTTGAACTTGTTTTATTGAATTCTTATATCATTGTCATCATCCCCATGCTTATAATATGTTGAAAGTCATCTGTGGCCTGTAGTGCATAGATGGACTTGGTATGATTATTACCAGGGATTATTCGGTATAATCATTACCGTAATGTTACAAATGATGTGGTAAAAGTCCTCATTGGCCCGTAGTGCATTGAGAGACAGTTGTTGGCATGATCATGACCATTGATGAAAACACAAATATCCTTGGCCCGTAGTGCATGGATAAATTGTGGTCGTGATACTAATGAATATCCTTGGCCGTAGTGTAGTGATGATGTGGATTATTTATTAAGCTGAGTCTCAACTATAAAACTGTTGATAAACTTTATAAATCATAGAAGATATTAGATTTCATGTTCTACTTGACTCTTCTAATGGATTGTTTATTCCGCTGCAGCTAAACTTGATGTTTATTATATTTTATCAGTTTAACACTATTGAAGGCTAACGATAATTTATTCTGCATTATCTTAGTCATAATATTTCTTACTGGGCTAGTTGAGCTCACCTTTGCTTTCATTGTTCTCTTCAGGAAATGAGAACATAGCCGGGACTAGTCGGGGAACGGAGTGATGGTTCGAGATGGTGCATTAGTAGTCCTCACTATTCTTTGAAATAGTGTGTTAGTATTGAGGACTTATTTTGAGTTTGAATATTGTCTAGAAGACAATATTTGTATTAAAACTCATAGCTCATGTTGTATATTTAAGTTTGTATTTGTATTCTGTACCATGTATTTGACGACTCAGAATGGGTGATGTATACCTATTTTGGGGGCGTCACAGTTGGTATCAAAGCTTAGGGATATGATCCCTGACTGAGATGTGAGACTAGAACTAGGAGGGGAGAGGCGGTTAATTCTTTCGCTAGTATGACCCACCTAAGTTTATGCAGTATTTAATTGGTCGGTCAGAATATAGGGATAATATGTTGCATGTCAATTAACCCTTGTTTTGTGGCAGTATTTGAAAATGACATCCGAGAATGTTTAGAATAGCAATGGAGCACAGGAGACCGTTGAGTCACCACAGATCAACACCCAAGATAAATATATCTGAATTATATAATAATACCATGTTGATAAACAATGATCGAATACATAATATATATAACAATAGGGTTAATAATCTGGTACAATAATAATATAATTATGAAACTTTCTTACTCATGTCCATTGCATAAAGAAAATGCAAAGGTAGGATACTTGCACAATGAAATTTGAGTACGGTTAGGAAACTTGCTCAATAATAATTGGAGTAAGTTTAGGGAACTTGCCTTAAGCTTAGTTTACCAAGATATCATTTATCAATACTCTTTCGAATCCTAACATAATATAATACGCGTATAGGATATTCATTAGTTACATATGCTCATACATGATATGTATATATAAACGTCTAAGTTAGTTGTATACTCCTTACATATACCTTATACTTCTATTACCACATTAGTTTATAAGACTCTACAAGTTAACAATATAGTTTCTTAATCATTATTTTATAGTTCGCAAATATCATTTGGACTTACCACTTTAAGTTCTTAATCACTGCATTAAACATTCACTTCAATCATTTAGCATGCTTCTTAACATATTAGTTTGGCACTGGTCATATTTTACATATTAGAGTAACAATACAAGCATGCAACCACCTTCAAACTGTTTACAGAAATAGTTCCTTCTGCGGTCGGTAGCAGTCGCTACTGATTTTACTAAGGAGACGCTACCACGCGACTCGATTCAAACCAGACATGGTCGCTTACAGAGAAAACCAGTGAACACATGCCTTGCAAAAATACAAATAATCATGCAAAACACACATGGTTGTATGTGGATAACTAAGTTTGACCTTATATCATAACATTAACATATGCGATCATCTATTTTTATTTAATCAAGACTATATTTGTTTAAATTCATAATTTTCCTACATTTAGTCGTTCAACACATGCTATGTGGTCCACAGGTTTCTACTACATATGCTTGAATTAGTTAAGTCATGTATGTCAAGTGCTAGAATACTCGTAATATAGTTATTGACAAAACTAGTTTCCAAGGTTTCTTGTGAAAATCTCATGTTAAGCTACCAAGTATGCAATTTCACTTTATTTACTATACATCAAACGCTCTCATATACATATTATAATATATAAGCATGCTTACAAGTTCCCATATAGTTTATCAAGTTTGTATTTGAAACTTCAAGTCTCCCTTAGTAAAATTTACTTAAGCATGCAAGATAAGTTCACATATTCCATAACATGCTTCCTTTTCCTTAACCACATAATATGTCAAATATGTATGTTTTGAAGTTCAAAACTTAGTTTATGCATAGTTCATGTACACATACCTAGTAAAGTCTTTTTCTTGCACTTTTCCTTTTAATTCATGCTCGACTACATCATACCCTCACCAACAAGGTAACTAACATATTGGTCACATTTTAATGTATATCAGAACTTGATACGTTGGCACATAAAGTTAGGACATGTTTTTGAAAAAGGTTTATCAAAACTAGTTTTTAACTTTTTAAGTCCTCTTTGAATAATCAAACTAAAATCAACTAACATAGCTTACTATATGCATAGAAATCTCAGTCCATATGTGAAGGTTATTTATATGCATGAACTAATTAACATAGCATGTTCAGAACATCTTAAGGAGCTAACAGGAGTAACTGTGCTATACTACCCGCACGGTGAAAGACTAGGGAAGTGGCGCGGTCGCGCCACTTCATCCAGAAGCAAAAAATATGGCTCTGCTTCTGCAGAGCCTCAATCACAAGCATTGCTAACAGCTTCTATCTCAACACAAATTACTTCTAGACATGCATACACACTTAATTAACACAAGGGCATGTTATCTTCCACCAATTACAGAGAATTTAAGTAATTGTAAGAATTTAATCAAAAATTAACTAAGAACATAATTTTATACCTTTACTTTAACTCAAAATCAGATTACTCCCTCTCACTCTCTATAGCAAACTAAGCAAGTAATTCTCAGCAACATAGCACATGAAGTAGAGTAATTAATTTATAGAAGACTTACTACCCATGCCAAGCCATTGTCCAAGAAATTAAACCAAGAGATGGAGGGAGAATTCATTGGGTAATTAAGAGTTGGTGCAATAGTGGCCAACCACCCCCATCACCCACACCCTTCTTCATCATGGCTAGCTATTGGGAAGTTTAAGAGATGAAGGAATAGGTAGCCTTAGGCCAATGGTTCTTCACGTGAGGAAGAAAAGAGACTCACAAAATGGGACAAGCCAAATCACAGCATTTGCTAGCTATCTAATGCCACACACTATATGTTTAATACACATATAGGTATACTTAGGTTTTAAATCCCATTGGGTGCATACATGTGTTTAAATGATATGGAAATATTATGTTAGCAATTTAGGGGATTAAATATAATCCATGTACATTTTGATAATGCCCAATTTAGGATTTAATTTGAGTAGTGACACACCACATCATCATAACCTTTATTATATTATTTACTCACATAGTCATAAGATATGTATTAATGTAATATATATACACATTACATTGCCTTCTTTATTAAAATAATAGTTTACAATATGCTCATGGTATATTATATTAATATATACCCACATACCTATTGTCACGTACACCTTTCATGATGTATTCATATCATATAGTTTCAATAAACCATAATATATGGTTACTATATATAGTATAGTCACATGAGTGCCGTACTGCACTATATAATGTAGTTGTAACCCATATAATATATTTAATTATCGTACACTCGCACACGACAGTCAAAGTAATCTTATTATATTAATAACTACCTTATTTATTTTATATCTATTAGATAAATTATTTATTGATTAATTAACAATAGTATAAATTAATCCATTCCTCATTGCTTAACGTAATTATTAATCTTCATAACAATTAATATTAATCGTTCACTTAATAATTCCTAATAATCATATCATACAATAATCCTATTTTCATGGAAATAATTAATAAATATTTTTATTACAAAATTAATTTATTATAAGAATATAATCTATCTTGATCAACAATTCTTAGAAAGGAATTATTTTCAATTATTCATGTAATAAATAAGTTTTATCTATCACATATATACATATACTTTGCTTTGCACATAACCTCACCTTTATATAAAAAAAAATTAAATGAAATTTTTTTTATTTTATTATATTGAAAATATTGGATTATTACAAAGGCAATAATCTTCAGGTGAACAACAACACCGACCAAATGGCGAACGACGGAATGTTTAGGAGCTTTCTGCAATTCGTACAACATCATGCAAGAGAGACTCCTGTCCAAAATGCAGTGGAAACACTGGCAACTCTCGGACGGTCACCGCTAAGCAGTTCAAGGAGCTGGGACCACCGGAGTTTATTGGAGAGACAAAACCACTTAAGGCGGAGACGTGGATACAGCATATCACCAAGATATTTGATGTCTTGGGATGCTCCGAGGAGCAAAAGGTTCCTTTTGGCACCTTTATGTTGCGAGGAGAGGCAGATTACTGGTGGGAATCTATAAAGCGTACTCAACCTGCCGCACTAAAGATGTCTTGGGAGAAGTTCCAAGAACTGTTCAACGACAAGTACTTTCCCGAAAGTATTCGTCACATGAAAGAGGTGGAGTTTATCAAAATGGAGCAAAATAATATGACCGTGTCACAGTACGAAGCTAAGTTTGTCGAGTTGTCCCTGTTTACGCCCCACTTGGTTGATAATGAGGAGAGAATGAAACAGATATTTCTAAGAGGTTTGAAACCTGATATACGCCAATACCTAATTTCTGACAAACTGTGTTTGTATTCAGATGTTGTAAATAGGCTCAGTTATTGGAGCGCGATAACAAGTCAACCCACCAAGAGAGAGCAACCGGCAAAATGATAATACCAGTGGTAGCAGTCATCGAAGCGGTGATAACAAACGTGGAGGGAATCAACATGCCAGAAATGGTAACCACTTCGGTGGAAATCATGGCCAAGATAATAGAAGTGGAAATTTAAAGAAGAGGAGATTCAACAATGATGGAAAGACGTCATCACCAACACCTGTTGTTAAGGAAGGAGAACGAACGTCGGTCGTATGTTACAAATGCGGAGGGGAGGGACACATCAGTCCAAACTGTACGCAGCAGTCCAAGGCATGTTAAAATTGTAGAAGAGAAGGTCACCTAGCCTGATTTTCTCGTACACTGAAGTCAAGTCCAGCGGGGATGGAGGCATCAAAGGCCGTCCCAGACAAGACAAAACCGGTAGTTCAAGGGAGTGCGTTTGTTGTAACCTACCAAAAAGCGAGGAATCTGAACGAGGTGATCACGGGTAAACTAATCATAAACTCTAGCAAAGTATGTACCTTATTTGATACCGGTTCTACCCATTCTTTTATTTCTCCTACTTGCGCTCAACGTTTAAATTTAACTCCGGAGAAATTAGACTTTGACTTATCTGTTGAAACTCCATTGGGAGAAACCTTCATTACATCCACTGTTTATAAGTCTTGTTTGATTCAAGTTGGTAACCGCACGTTACTTGTCGATCTTATCTCTTTGAAAATACTTGGATTCGATGTGATATTAGGGATTGATTGGTTAACTACTCATCATGCAAAAATTGATTGTTTTCGTAAGGTTGTATTGATTATCGAGAGTTGAATCATTTCTCCATCAAAAATAGGTACCCATTGCCACGTATTGATGACCTGTTTGACCAGTTGCAAGGCGCCAAATTCTTTTCAAAGATCGATCTTTTTTCCGGATATCATCAATTAAAGATTAAAACTGATGACATTCTAAAGACTGCTTTCAGAACTCGGTACGGCCATTACAAACTCGGTATGGTATTTGTGTAATCTTGTCCCAAACCCTTAGGGTTTGACCCTTAGGGTTTAACCCTAAGGTATTACACAATAAATTTTGTAGGATTTCTAATTAAGCAAAAATAGATAAATAATTAGAATTTTAGTTTCTAAAAATTTGAAATTAGGGTTTCCTTAATTAAATTAGTTTTCTAATTACTTTATACAGGAACATTAGGGTTTAATATCACTAATTAGCATTTAGCTTACAAATAGCAAATTAGGGTTACCAAATTAGCAAATTAGGGTTACTAATTTTAGAATTAGGGTTTCTAGTTAATTAGGGTTTCCAAAATTTATTAGGATTTTCCTAATTAACATTGATATTTATAATAAATGTCATAAATCATATATCACGATTACAAAATAATCTTGTACTCTAATTTGGGTTTTAAATTAGGGTTTCTAGATTTCAGAAATTAGGATTTTATAATTAGGGTTTTTCTAAAGATTAATTAAGGTTTCTAGATTTTAATTAGGATTTACCTAATTAATCATTTAATACACAACATAAATCATATAACACAGTTATATAACAGTCTTGAATTTCCCATTTAAATTTAAAAATAGGATTAAACAAATTAACGCTGAGGTTTTAACATTATACACCATAATTGACCAACTATTATCAATACGCATATACAAAGTACATATTTATAAGATTGAAAAATCAAAATATAATTAATATTATATTATTATTCTCATTCCTTGATAAAAATCCAAAATTAGGGTTTGGATTCCATATCCGATTTATTCTTCATATTTAACATTATTAATTAAGTTAAAATAATCAACTTAATTAATCAAACATAAAATCATATAATAAAATAAAATAATTATTATAATAACTCTAATAACCATTTCATATATTATTTAAATAATATATAATTATAGTTTCATGGAAAATAATTAATAAAAACATTTCTACTATATTAATTATTATAAGAATATACTTTATAATAATCAATAATTACGAAATAAAATTATATTTTAATTATTCATGTAATAAATATATTTTTATTTACCACAAAATGCATACGCACAATATCTTGTATAAATCCTCATCTTTAAAATAAATAAAAAAATTATACGCAAAATTTTTGATTTATTTATATAGAAAATATCGGGTTGTTACAAATGCCTTTCACAATTGACTATTTAGTAGCTTTTCAATTTCCCACAACTTTTCTAGAGAAGAAACCTTGTTCCTCAAATTCTGCACTTCGGTTGATGCTTGATCAGCTCCAAATTCGGTATTCGAATCACTATCTGTTAGTTCCACCATTTCTGGGTCCGATACTATATTTTCCAAAATGATCACCTCATCAAGGTTATCTTCAACGTGAGCCTCTATTTCAGCTAATGCCTTTGACATTGGCTCGGTTATGGAGATTGACTCATTCTTTACAATGTGAGGGTATCCTAATCCTTTTTCCTCTGACATCTACACAAAATTATCTAGATTAGTATATAATAGATACACACAACAAATAATACTTTTATATAAGTTATCTTTTATTTGGTTTGACGATGGATTTATCCCATTCATCTCATATTAAACTCTATATGAGTTATATGTCTTTTAAACTTTTCCCTCTACTCTAAGGTTATAGCCTAAGGTCTACCCCCACCTATGGTTTCTAACCCTAAAGCTCTGATACCAACCTGTGACGCCCCCAAATTCAGGTACTTGAAACCCGAATTCAATGCTTCACGATACCATTTCTTTGAGCGGAATAATAATAATAATGTCATAAATATCAAACTTAATTTACATATCAAAGTTGTCTAAATCCCAGGTACGCGACCTTTAAAACATTTCATTACATGATAGATAATACAGATCATCAACTTATTTAAGTCTAGTTATTACATAAGATAACACAAACTTATTCTGCTAGCCTTCCTTTCCCTTTTTTCTTGCCTGAACCTTCAGGTTGATCATATATAGCTGAAATCATTTAAATTAAGCAAGGATGAGCATTTGAGTGCCCAACAAATAATAACAAACAATAAATATTAACTGAAAGGATTAAATGTTTTCTTTGAACGACACTTCAACAACGAAGCAATAGTTGTGAAGAAAACTGAAGCAACACTAAACAACATAACATTTCTATTTCAAATTTTGAAACTACGCATTGACTATAATTGGTGAGCAGTCGACAGACCATGAACTTTGTTTTCAAATTTTCGAAAAGGTTTAACAGAACTTCATCTGTAAACCGTCATGACTTACAGGCACGGGGGGTGATCAGCCCGTTATGCCATGTATTGATTAATACTACATACCAGAATGATATTCTCGTTCATCATATATTCCTTTGGCGCATAAAAGTTTTTTCCAGATTAGGGATGTTCATACTTAGTCGGGAATCCGAACCAAAATAATTTGATTGGATACAAAAAGGTTTTATCGTATTCAACGATATTTCTAAATCTGTGTCTAGCTGATCAAATAGCTTAGACGACTTTTCATTAATGTATACATACGTTGAATCAATAAGTATATATAAATATATCAACATGTGATTAAATACAATGATTATCCAAGTGAGGTCACTTGTATAACCATATTTAGAAATTAACGACAGAATAAATATATCTGAATTATATAATAATACCATGTTGATAAACAATGATCGGATACATAATATATATATAACAATAGGGTTAATAATCTGGTATAATAATAATATAATTATGAAACTTTCTTACTCATGTCCATTGCATAAAGGAAATGCAAAGGTAGGATACTTGCATAATGAAATTTGAGTACAGTTAGGAAACTTGCTCAATAACAATTGGAGTAAGTTTAGGGAACTTGCCTTAAGCGTAGTTTACCAAGATATCGCTTATCAATACTCTTTCGAATCTAACATAATATAATACGTGTATAGGATATTCATTAGTTACATATGCTCATACATGATATGCATATATAAACATCTAAGTTAGTTGTATACTCTTTACATATACCTTATACTTTTATTACCACATTAGTTTATAAGACTCAACAAGTTAACAATACAGTTTCTTAATCATTGTTTTATAGTTCGCAAATATCATTTGGACTTACCACTTGAAGTTCTTAATCACTGCATTAAACATTCACTTCAATCATTTAGCATGCTTCTTAAAATATTAGTTTGGCACTTGTCATATTTTATATATTAGAGTAACAATACAAGCATGCAACCACCTTTAAACTGTTTACAGAAATAGTTCCTTCTGCAGTCAGGCGCGGCCGTGCTTGATTTGTACTAAGGAGATGCGAAGCCGCACGGCTCCCAGTTCAAACCAGGACATGGCTACTTCTGTAGAAAACCAGTGAACACATGCCTTGCACAAATACAAATAATCATGCAAAACAGACATGGTAGTATGTGGATAACTAAGTTTGACTTTATATCCTAACATTAACATATGTGATCAACTATTTTTATTTAATCAAGACTATATTTGTCTAAATTCATAATTTTCCTACGTTTAGTCGTTAAACACATGCTATGTGGTCCACAGGTTTCTACTACATATGCTTGCATTAGTTAAGTCATGTATGTTAAGTTCTAGAATACTCGTAATATAGTTATTGACAAAACTAGTTTCCAAGGTTTCTTGTGAAAATCTCATGTTAAGCTACCAAGTATGAAATTTCACTTTATTTACTATACATCATACGCTCTCATATACATATTAGAATATATAAGCATGCTTACAAGTTCCCATATAGTTTATCAAGTTTGTATTTGAAACTTCAAGTCTCCCTTAGTAAAATTTACTTAAGCATGCAAGATAAGTTCACATATTCCATAACATGCTTCCTTAACCACATAATATGTCACATATGTATGTTTTGAAGTTCAAAACTTAGTTTATGCATAGTTCATGTACACATACCTAGTAAAGTCTTTTTCTTGCACTTTTCCTTTTAATTCATGCTCGACTACATCATACACTCACCAACAAGGTAACTAACATATTGGTCACATTTTAATGTATATCAGAACTTGATACGTTGGCACATAAAGTCAGGACATGTTTTTGAAAAAGATTTATCAAAACTAGTTTTCAACTTTTTAAGTCCTCTTTGAATAATCAAACTAAAATCAACTAACATGGCTTACTATATGCATAGAAATCTCAGTCCATATGTGAAGGTTATTTATATGCATAAACTAATTAACATAGCATGCTCAGAACATCTTAAGGAGCTAACATGAGTAATTGTGCTATACTACCCTCGCGGCCGCGCGGTGAAAGACTAGGGAAGTGGCGCGGTCGCGCCACTTCGTCCAGAAGCAAAAAATATGGCATTGCTTCTGTAGAGCCTCAATCACAAGAATTTCTAACATCTTTTATCTCAACACAAA
Source organism: Panax ginseng (assembly GCA_020205605.1). Taxonomy (NCBI): domain Eukaryota; kingdom Viridiplantae; phylum Streptophyta; class Magnoliopsida; order Apiales; family Araliaceae; genus Panax; species Panax ginseng. The sequence continues at coordinate 36,486,919 of CM035127.1, read as the reverse complement.
TTACTTCTAGACATGCATACACACTTAATTAACACAAGGGCTTGTTATCTTCCACCAATTACAGAGAATTTAAGTAAATGCAAGAATTTAATCAAAACTTAACTAAGAACATAATTTTATACCTTTGCTTTAACTCAAAATTAGATTACTCCCTCTCACTCTCTATAGCAACTAAGCAAGTGATTCTCAGCAACATAACACATGAAGTAGAGTAATTAATTTATAGAAGACTTACTACCCATGCTAAGCCATTGTCCAAAAAATTAAACCAAGAGATGGAGGGAGAATTCATTGGGTAATTAAGAGTTGGTGCAATAGTGGCCAACCACCCCCATCACCCACACCCTTCTTCATCATGGCTAGCTATTGGGAAGTTTAAGAGATGAAGGAATAAGTAGCCTTAGGCCAATGGTTCTTCACGTGAGGAAGAAAAGTGACTCACAAAATAGGACAAGCCAAATATCTGCATTTGCTAGCTATCTAATGCCACACACTATATGTTTAATACACATATAGGTATACTAAGGTTTTAAATCCAATTGGGTGCATACATGGGTTTAAATGATATGGCAATATTATGTTAGCAATTTAGGGGATTAAATATAATCCATGTACATTTTGATAATGCCCAATTTAGGATTTAATTTGAGTAGTGACACACCACATCATCATAACCTTCATTATATTATTTACTCACATAGTCATAAGATATGTATTAATGTACTATATATACACATTACATTGCCTTCTTTATTAAAATAATAGTTTACAATATGCTCATGGTATATTATTTTAATATATACCCACATACCTATTGTCACATACACCTTTCATGATGTATTCATATCATATAGTTTCAATAAACCTTAATATATGGTTACTATATATAGTATAGTCAAATGAGTGTCGTACTGCACTATATAATATAGTTGTAACCCATATAATATATTTAATCATCGCACACTCGCACACGACAGTTAAAGTAATCTTATTATATTAATAACTTATTTATTTATTTTATATCTATTAGCTAAATTATTTATTGATTAATTAACAATAATATAAATTAATCCATTCCTCATTGATTAACGTAATTATTAATCTCCATAACAATTAATATTAATCGTTCACTTAATAATTCTTAATAATCATATCATACAATAATCATATTTTCATGGAAATAATTAATAAATATTTATTTTACAAAATTAATTTATTATAAGAATATAATCTATACTGATCAACAATTCTTAGAAAGGAATTATTTTCAATTATTCATGTAATAAATATGTTTTATTTATCACATATATGTAGACACTCAAAATTTTCTATACACCTATCACTAACATTGCAGGAGGGCAAATTCATCTTTCAAGAGGGAACCCTGGAAGACAGTCCATTTCGGATACTACGGGAAGGTCAAGATCAACCCCGGAACACACACCGGGAGTAACAAATCCAACCTCGGAGATAACCCCGATGAGTGCAGATCCAATACCGGAACACACACCGGAGAAGATCGATTAATCTCGGAGATAACCCCGAGGTATCCAGTCTTAGTCCCAACCATGGGAATAGCCACCAACCTTTGTGATAACCCCAAGGAATGCAGTTTCGGTGATAACCCCCGTAAATGCTTGTTTCAAATGCAACCAGCTTCAATCTCGGCTCTCACAACGAGATACTCAGTACCAACCCGGAGATAACATCGGGAGGACAGGCACACCTCAGAGATGACACTGAGGACCTTCAACAATTGCGTAGCGATCCGGTCTCGGTGAAGCCTTGAGCAACGCTCGCATGATCAAATTTCAAACCGCGATAACACCGGTGAGGGGCAACATCGTCATCTCGCCAACGCGATTCTACGCCACGTCGTCTCAACATTTTATACACACATCTCTACACAACGATGTCCCACAAGACTCAAGAAGAACCAATCCCGAGTGACTATTGTAGCTTGAAGACTGGAGGCATCGTCCCATCTTCAATGACTTTGTACAAACTCTAATCCCATACCATTGTACAACCCTCGACAACGACGGTCCGAAATAGGTCCTGTATACCTCAATCGGATGTCTGGATTGCACTTCTGAAAGTTCGAGGGGACATTATAGTGCCCGAGTACACGCATTTCTACGAGACGACGGGCAGAAAACCATGCGGCAACCGGGTGTAGCCAGTAGGTATACTCACGGCTCCACCCTCTATAAATAGAGGGCTTGGGGTGGCCATTTTGTAAGAGAAAATGGCGAGGAAACCCTGCCCAATTTGCTCTGTACTCACCCCATACGGAGTACTTTCCCATTTAAAACACCTGTGAGGTCATATAAACCTACTTTTGTACCTACAAAAGCTAGTGTTTACCCACTTTAAAGATATAGAAGTCTTCTTTGGCAGCCCACTGTAAGCCTTCTCACACACTTTAAAGTCTTTCTGTTCATCTTTACACACACTCTTCTTCACATTGAGAGTCGTGTTACGTATTTGCCTTGGACTTCTATCTCGTGGTTTTATTTCATTTGTATATACATATATATATATATATATATATATATATATATATATATATATATATGGACTAACATTATCGAGTTATGCCTCGATTGAGCCTAGACTTCGGTCTGGAGCGTTTATTTGCTTATATATATATATACTTAAATATATATGAACTGTGTGTCGGACTTTGTTCGATGAGCCTAGACTTATGTCTGGAGCGCTTTCATCGTTATATATATATATATATATATATATATATATATATTAACTGTGTGTCGTAACTGCTCGATGAGCCCGGATTTTACATCAAGTGCGTTTATTATTTATATATATATATATATATATATATATATATATATATATATATATACTTATATATATGAACTGTTGTCGAACTCTACATTCGATGAGTCCGGATTTTACATCCGCATATTGTTTATTATATATATATATATATATATATATATATATATATATATATATATATATATATATATTGTCCCACCATGAGTTTACTTGTGGTGGTTAATCGCTTTTATGACTTTCTTTACGTTTCGTCTCGCTCGGAGTTCACTTTTGTGGAAGTTGATTGCTTTGTAAAGCTTTATTTACGCTTTTGTCCCCTTTGGAGTTTTCTCCGTGGTGGTTGATAGCTTTTTACTGACTTTATTTACATTTCGATCCCCATGGAGGTGCTTCGTGGTTGGTGATCATGTCTCAGATATATATATTTTTCTGACTTTTTTATATATATACATTGCCATCGCTTTCATATAAATTACGGTATCATGTGCGCCTAGGAATCAGGTGATCATAGATTCAACCTATTGGATCTAGATTCGGTTCCCGTGATGGACATTTTCAGCTATAAGTAGCTTGTAAATTATTCTACGGTGTCTGAATTTCCTCAGATGGTTTTCATACCCACGAGGAAGTCGGCATTATTTTGTACATTATTTTTTTATAGATGCTTCGCATCTCGAAAATAAAATCAATCAAGCCGAGTACTTAATAAAATGGGAGTGTAAAAGGTCTCAATTACTATTGAGCATCAGGGTTTGAAAAAAACCTCTTTTATAAAACATCACTGCCATATCTTGTTAAAAACTGATTTTTTACATAAATTCAAACCCTGGGTATATAGGTGTGAACGAGGCCTTGCACTACTTCCAAATAACAGCACATTGACCCACACACACACATATTCAGATAATAGTTTCTTGAAAAGAGGCGGTCACCGTGGTAACACGGATGTCGGGGGGTGCCTAACACCTTCCCTCCGCATAATCAAGTCCCGGGACCCTAATGAATCTCGGTTTCACCGACCCATTTAATAGTGTCACATCACTGGGTCAATGTGCAAACCTTTTCTCGGTTGTGTTGGTACAACCATTTAAAAACCAACTGGTGACTCTTAACAATCCATCGTCGACATTATACATGTCGGACCTTTTTCACTTGTTTTTTCAAACAAATCTCACCTAAAATGAGAACACCAAAGAACAAGTAACGGAAAGGGACAATTAAAAATCCCGACGTCGACATGTGGCGACTCCGCTGGGGACTCTAGTAAGAGGACTTAAGCCGTTATTACAATCTTTTCAAAATTGTTATCTGCTTGTGTGTGGATGTTGCATTTACATTTATGATGAATGTGTACGAATGCATTTCCTTATTACACTTAGTGCCTTGCACCATAACTGCTTGTGATATTAGTGCTTCGCATATGTCATCATTTTCATACGGTGAGACGCAATGTATGTGAATTTATGTTGTATGGTCCCTCCACCAGGAGGCTATCTCGTCGGTGTTTGATTACTGGACTCATGGGAAGACTGATTCCCCCAGGCTCAGGAAAGGCACCACCCAAATTCGCTCCAGTTGAAAGACCGGATTAATTTCCCGTTGAGTAAATTGCGATGATTTGGGAACCTTCATGCCAAAAATCCGCGAGAGTAACCTAAGATAGGTCAGCCTCTGATAAACCCAAAACGGAGGAAAGTCTCTTCATGCTCTCTCATTTCAATTACTTGTAAACACAATTACTTGTAATTACATTCCATAAATATCTCCATGTAATGAGAAATATAAAGAAATGTGTACACATACATAACATGTTATCCTGTATTACAAAAACAGCTGACATCCGTTTTGCAGAATAAAATTCCTAAAACGGACATATCACATAGCATGTTAATTTACATTCCCTAAAGACTAAACTATGCAAGTCTTTCGCAGGGAACCAATCGGACCTACTACCCGGTCAAAATCCAAAAAAAGGCTGGTGCCTACAAATCAATCATGTCGCTATCCGATCGGATCGATCTTAATCTAGTTCCTCGCAAAGAATTCGATGGATTAAGCAAACAAATTATAGATTTGACTGTTCTACTCAAAGAACTACACCAGTCTACTCAGGGTCCAAAAATACCCGTACATGCTGAATCCTCCACACAAGGGGAACCCAGGTCATTACAATACCTAAACTGCAGTTGGATACGACCAACAAAACTCATGATGCTACCCATCCCACTTGAGATCCAGACACCGGTGAGATCAAAAAGAAAGTCCTCCAAATGGAAGACACCCTTCGTACTATCAAAGGAAGTGGAACACACGGGAGTGTTTCATATGCTGATCTTTGCATTTTCCCTGGTGTTCATTATCTAGAAAAGTTTAAAACTCCTGACTTTGAAAAATGTGATGGGTTAGGAGATCCTTATACACATTTGAAGGTGTTTATTAGAGAACTTGGATCTTATGCAGAGGACAAAAAGCTCAGGATGCAATTGTTCTAGAAAAGTCTAGCTGGAGAAGCCCGTTCGTGGTACACAAGATTAGACAACTGAAAGATCCATAGCTGGGAAGAGCTAGCACATGTTTTCCTCACTCAATACAGCTTTCAGTCTCAGATGGCTCCTGATCGATATCCAATTACCATGATCAAGAAACAGTCTAACGAGTCTTTTAGCGAGTATGCTCAAAGGTGGAGACGCCTAGCTGCCCAAGTTAGTCATTCCATGACAGAATCAGAGATGGTCATGACTTTCATAGACAGATAAGAAGCTCCTTTCTATGAAAGAGTTTTAGCCGGCATCGGCAAACCATTTTCTGAAATGGTTAAACATGGGGAGATGGCTGAGATGGGATTGAAGTCCGAAAAAATTCAAGACCTAGCTGCACTCAAAGCTGTTGCTGATCACATCCAATCCAGAATTTATGGAAACAACCCCCGGAGGGTCCATAAAAAGAAAGAGGAAGATGTTTCCCTGATACTACAAGGTCAAAAAGACAATCAGAACACGCCTATTCAAAGGAGAAACTACACTCCCTTTCAAGCACAGTCTGCGAATCCTCCAATACCAAAAGGTGGAGAAGTCAAACGCCTTCGAGTGTTCACACCATTAGGGGACACTCTCGAGAACATTCTCACTCTTCTGACAACCCAGAAGAAAATTACGCATCTTCTTCCACCAGCAAGCCCTAATGTACGGGGTTTCAATGCTGCTCGAAAATATACTTATCATGCCGGGGCACCTTGACATGATACTCAGGATAGTTGGGCCTTGAAACACAAGATCCAAGACCTGATAGACAACGGTGAGATCATGGTCACCAAACCAGATCAGCCTCATGTTCAAGACAACCCTCTTCCTTAACACAAAGAAGAAGAGGTCAACATGATCAATTGGAGCAATGGACATAATTCCACTTTCAACTGTGAATCCTCCCAGGCCCTCAAAGACGGTGTTGACAAATGGGATAATGCCAAGTTCCAGTTCATAATAGAACGAAAGATGAAAGCTCTATGCAAGAAAATTGAACAATTGGCTGAATTGTTGACTTATCAGCATCAAGTGACACGTCAATTAATCAGCCAGGTGGATGCCAGTCTCCTACCTCTTGTCATGAAGATTCCCTCGTCACTTTTAGAAAATTAAATGCTGGAAGACAAAGTGACAAAGAGAGCAAATGCCAATGCCCGTTGGGATTTTGCCAACAAATGTTAATTCACCTATTTAGGCCAACCTATGGAGGAAATCCTTCAGATGTTAATCAATGAAGGAAGGATCAATTCCTTTTTACCTTCAATCAACCCCCGTTCAGGACGGTATAACTCTGATAGAGTATGTCAATATCACTCCCATTCTCGTGGTCACAGCACAAAAAAATGTTGGGCACTCCGCCACCTTATCCAAAATATAATTGACAGTGTTGTCCTGCACCTAGCAGACGATGATACTGTGTTACGTGCAAGTGAGAATACATGTCCTACTAAGTGGAAGAGTTTGGTAGCAGTCATATCCACTGAAACTGATGGGGCTAACAAATCACTCACAATGCCAACAACTCAACTCAAGGGAAGCAAAAATCCTTTGAAAGTGGCCGCTCCCGAGCCAATCAACTTGTTGTGCAGAGCACAATATCCTATTATTATCTTGAGCAAGGTTCCATGGAATTATGGAGAAGGTGAAGGATCCACCTCACATACAACTGCTACAGTGTCGAAGAAAAATCCACTGTATCTTCCCCAACGGGTGATGAAGCCTACCATCAAATCAAAGGGGAAAATACCCATGGAGAAGATTGAAAAATTCCTCTGCACTATGGGTCATAACGAAGCCAAGGTGGTTTTAAGCTTAAAAGAAGCTCCACAACAAATATCAATTTTAGACTTGGTCCTAACTTTCGAGAATCACTGGAAGATCTTGCTAAAGGCTTTAGAAGAAGCCTATCTACCAACATCAGTTGATACGGAAAAATTTCAACATCTGGTTGATCACATTTTCAACAACAATGTGATATCCTTCACTAATGATAACATACCACCCGAGGGGACCGGTCATTGCAAACCATTGCACATTGCGGTCTTGTCTTCCGGATACATGCTAGCTGGAGTCTTAATAGATGGAGGTTCACCTCTAAATATATGTCCATACGCTACCTTGGTGAAATTGAATATCAATCCCAACCAAATCCGGAGTAGCCATATTGTCATCAAAGCTTTTGATGGAGCCCGCCGGAATTCGGTCGGAGTAATTGAACTGCCAATCGAAATTGGTCCCCACACATTCTGCGTATCTTTCCATGTGCTCAAGATAGATTCGGGATACAACCTATTCTTGGGATGACCATGGATCCATATGGTAGGGGCAGTCCCCTTCACCCTTCATCAGCAACTGAAATACATTATCAACAATAGCCTAGTCACGGTCAACGCTGAACCAGAGTGTCCTCAACACGGGGACATGCCATTCATCAATGCCAATACAGATGTTGAACCGGTCAGTTTTTATGCCTTGGAAGTAAGCAATACCCAATACCATGCTATTGGAACACCATTTCCCGAACCCAAGATTTCTGTTGAGGTAATGTCGGCTACTTAAGAAATGATGTCATTGGGTCATAAGCCGGGACAAGGGCTGGGTAAAGATCGCCAAGGTATCAAGTATCCAATTCGATTAACCAAGCAAACTGGAACAGCTGGGCTAGGTCATTCTGCCAGTTCTAGTCATAGGAATCATCATAAGCATCAGCAGATTCCTTCAGCTTCAAGCACGCGGCGTTTATCTTCGCCTTCAAACTTTGAGTCCGCACAACCTCCTGTAAAGGTGCCAGCCAATGTAATGTCTATGTTATTTCCCAAGCCAGCACTGGTGAAGGAAAAAGAAGTCTTTGTTCCAAATCTCGCAGTAGAAGAGGAGGAACGAAGAATCAAGCAAGACGTCATCCGAATGATGTCAGGCATACGCATCATCGTTCATGATGAACATACCAACAGATACACCCCAAATGATGATTGTCCAGATGTAATGTCCATTATTCGGGACATGGAGGATGATGACAATCCCTCCATCACTGCAGTCCACCCGGACTTTGCCCTTGCCAATTGGAGCGGCAAAGACCTTGCATTGGTCGTCGAGGGTAAAGCGAGTAAACTCTTTCTTCTGTAGATATAATAACCGCTTACTTTTTTTATACAGTATTAGTAGTTTATTTTGTCAGTATATGCTAACACTGCGTATGATCAAAACGTTTTATATATACTAAGTGAAAGCATATTTTGTTTCAGACCTCAATTTAGATGTACTGTATTTAGCGACACGGTGCCGCTTCTTCTTCACAAGGATTGTACCTTTGATGTAGAGATGAATTCAGCCTTGATGGAAATACAGGATGACATTGAGGTGCCTCCAGAAATTCAAGAATGGGTCAAAGATAAACCTAAACCCAACCTTTATCAAACCACTTCTTTCAATCTCGAAACCTTAGAAAGCCCTAACTTAATCCAGATTGGTTCAAACCTTACCCCAAACCAATGGAATGACATGGTTCCGCTATTAACCCAATTCCAGGATGTGTTTGCATGGTCTCATGAAGACATGGTGGGTTTGTCCACTGACATTGTCCTTTATCGCCTTCCCATTAAAGAGGGATTTAAGCCAGTCAAGCAAAAGCTCAAGCGATTGAAACCTGAGTGGATTTTAAAGGTGAGAGAAGAAATTATGAAATAATTTCAAGCTGGCATCATCATGGTGTCTACATATCCTGAGTGGATATCCAACATTGTCCCCGTGCCTAAACCCGGAGGGAAGGTGCGAGTTTGTGTGGATTACCAGGACTTGAACAAAGCTTGCTTAAAAGATAGCTTTCCCGTGCCATTTATCCACATTCTCATTGACAATACTGCCATTTATCCTTTCTTTGATTGCTTATGGGTACCATCGGATCATGGTTCTTTGAGGAAGATCGTGAGAAAACTGCTTTCATCACGCCTTGGGGAACCTTTTGCTATAGACAGTTGTCATTCGGCCTCATCAATGCTGGAGCCACCTATCAGCGAGCTATAATGGCTCTCTTCCACGACTTAATGCACAAAGAGATCGAGATCTACGTGGATGACATCATTGTCAAATCCCGAAGGAGGATGACAATCTAGACCATCTTAGAAAGTTGTTCAACAGGTTGCGTAAGTACAATTTGAAGTTAAATCCAGCTAAATGCGCCTTTGGCATTAAATCAGGCAAGTTGCTAGGATTTCTAGTCAGCCACAAAGGGATTGAGCTGGATCCTGCCAAAATCCAAGCCATCACGGAAATGCCCATTCCTCAGACAGAAAAGGAAATACGGGGATTTTTGGGAAGAATCAACTTCATTAGTAGGTTTATCTCTCAACTCACAACAACCTGTGAGCCAATCTTCAAGCTGTTTAGGAAGAACTCCTCCATGAAATGGAATGATGAGTGTCAAAATGCCTTCCTCACAATCAAGAATCAGCTAGTTAAAGCTCCCGTTTTGGTACCACCCATGGATGATGTTCCCCTGTTCATCTACCTGTCCATAAGTGACAATGTCATGGGCTGCATGCTGGGACAGAAAGACGATAGAGGCCAAGAACGAGCTATCTATTACCTCAAAGAAAAGATTCAAAGATGACGGTGAACACAAGTACACTCTGATCGAAAAGACGTATTGTGCTTTAACATGGGCTTCCATGAGGTTACAACATTACCTCCATGGTCACACAACCCATCTTATATCTCGCGTGGATCCTCTCAAATACGTGTTCAATAAACCCATGTTAAATTCTCGGCTGTCCAAATGGCAGTTGATCCTTCAACAATTTGACATCGTATATATGACTCAAAAGTCCATCAAAGGTCAAGGAATTGCGGATCAACTGGCCGCTGCACCTTCAGGGGACTTTAAACCCTTGGAAACATACTTCCCCGATGAAGGGGTAATGACAGTTCAGCAACACCATCAGTACAATACACGCCAAGCATGGAAGATGTATTTCGATGGAGTTGTTAATATGGAAGGTCTTTGGAGCTGGAGCGCTTCTAGTAATCGCATACAGGGAGCGAGATTCCATCGCCACAAATTACAGTTTGTTAGCACCAACAACACAACTAAGCATGAAGTCTGTCTCATGGGGCTAAAACTTGCCCGTTCAATGGGCATCAAAGTGTTAATCTGCCTTTGGAGATTGAGTTGGTAATCGAACAATCCACGTAATTTATCAAACCAAGGAACTACATTTGATGCCTTACCATCGGCAAGTTTTACAAATGGTTGTGGAGTTGGAAGAAATCTCCTTTCTACACGTTCCTCGTAATAGGAATGATTTTGCGGACGCGTTAGCAACTTTGGCCTCCTTGATTCGCATATCAGATAAGGGACCCTTGCCAAGCATCACAATTTTCTCAGATAAGGCCCCTGACTACGGAATTATGTTGGAGAAGTATCGGATGAGTTACCTCCCATCCAAAGATCCTTGGTATCGATATCAAGGAATACCTACGAGATGGATCTACACCACCGAGGCGAGCCCGACTGAGAAAAGGCGGATCCATCGATTTGCTATGAAATTCTACCTGAGTGGAGATGCGCTCTACAAAAGAGATTCAGGACTAGGTCTCCTCAGATGTTTAGACAAAGATCAAGCCCAAAGGCTTATGGATGAAATCCATGGTGGAGTCTGTGGACCCCACATGAGTGGCCCCCTCCTTGTCAAGAAAGTCCTCAGGACAGAACATTATTGGCTATCTCTCAAGGCTGATTGCAATGACCACGTCAGGAGATGCTATCAGTGCAAGATTCATGGGAATGCTATACACGCCCCTCCAAGGGAACTCCACAACATGAGTTCACCTTGGCCCTTCTCAATGTGGGGAATGGACGTTATCGGGCCCATTGAGCCTAAAGCCAGTAATGGACATCGATTTATATTCACCATGATAGACTACTTCACCAAGTGGATAGAAGCAGCCTCCTTCCCCAGGGTTACCAAAGAAGTAATCATTGCTTTCATTAGAAATAATATCGTGTGTCGATATGGACAACCAGAGGTGATTGTATCAGACACTGCTAAGAACCTCAACAACAAAATGATGGAGGAATTATGTAGTAAATTCCACATCAAACATCTTAACTCCATCATCTATCGTTCGAAGATGAATGGTGTTGTTGAAGCGGCTAACAAAAACATCAAGAAGATTATGCAAAAGATGTCCGCCAACCACAAAGAATGGCCCGACTTATTACCTCTTACTCTGTTAGCCTACAGAACATCAATGCGCACTTCCACTGGGACAACCCCCTATGCATTAACCTATGGGATGGAAGCAGTGCTCCCCATAGAAGTTGAAATGGAATCCCTCAAAGTGTTGATAGACGCTCAGCTGGATGAAGACCAATAGGTATAAGACAGGTATCACAAATTATCTCTAATAGACGAAAGGCGAACCGCGACTATCTTTCATGGTCAGTTATATCAGCAAAGGATCGCCAGATCCTACAACAAAAAAGTCCGGCTACGGCAGTTTAAACAACATGACTTCGTTTTCAAGAAGATCATTGGCAACCAAGATCAATCTAAGGGAAAATTCGCTCCTAACTAGGAAGGCCCATTTGTTGTCAAGGAAGTATTGACAGGAGGCGCTCTCAAATTACAAGAAATGGACGACGATGAATTTCCACAACTCATCAACTCGGATGCCGTGAAATAGTACTATGTCTGAAGTGACCATCAAGCAGACATCCTGGTGTTGGACCATCAGATCACCAGTCATTCCGGTTCTTTAACCCTTTACCACATACAACTCTTCCACATTCTGCCCCTCAAGGAAAACATACTTTTCAAGCTAGCAGCCTGGCTTTTCTGTGTTCCTATGACTTAGGTCATCCCACTACGGATTGAACCTCTCGCGTTTGCATTTTGGCTACCCATACATGGGATCAAACTTCTCATACCTACAGTTTATCCTCAACCTTGGATTAAACTTTCTCCTCCTCGCAATCTGACCTGCATATGGGATCACGTTTTTCCACTCGCCCTGAGGGGCGAACTACATCGACCTGATCTCCTCTTCAATAAGAGTATGTAGGCAACCATTTCATATGGCCCGATCGCAATAAAACAAAAACAACAAAAACATTTCCACCCTTTTCCTTACAAAAACAAAAACAACAAAAACATTCCTACACCATTTCTGCCGCATACAGCGTTGAACCTCTTACACAAGGTTCGAACTACACAGACCTGGTCTCCTCTTCAATAGGAGTATGTAGGCAGCCATTCATGGTTCGGTCTCACCCCCTAGCAAAACACAAACCCTTGTCAGTTGGTACTGGGATCAAACATCAATCCACTACTTTTCATTGGCTTCAGACCAAACAGATGAAATTACCTGAACTCCTCCCAAATAGGAGATTCGGCGACCATCTAAGTTGCGGTCATACCTTGATGAGCAACACCAATCCATAAAAGATGGAATTAACTATGCTCCTCCTAAATAGAAGTACTGGCGACCATTTGTGGTGCGGTCAATCTCAGAGAGGAAAGCCACACTCCTCTCCACATTTCCATACAGAAATCAGTCCCAAGACACCAAAGATGGTAGGGATACATACAGATCGATGATCCATTCTGAACTGTCCAGAGACAACTCAATGTCCATCCATCTAGGAGGAATTCAGAATACATCAGGATCACAAGCCGTGAATTAGTAGACAGAATATCAAGCAAGTAGTAAAGCATATCTAAAAGGGGAGTGATCAAAAATATATTTCCCTGCTATATATATAATGTTGTTTGATATATACAATGTAAACTGTACATGACAAAATGACTAAGCTAGTCTGTGCAGGAAAATACAAGCTCATCTACAAGTCAGGGTATATGCGAGCTAACAAGCCTAAAATGGCATCCCTCTCAGAAGAAGGAGGTGAAGCTGTGGTCTCTTGTACGAGAATATCCACACGACCCAATAGATCTGCAGACATCTACATGGTGACCATATGCTCATCGATGTAAGTGCTCATCTCTGCGATCATGCTAGTGGTAAGGGACCTCACTGCAGTACTATCTGTGAGGGCTACATCCCGGGCAGATATGGCATTATCCCGCTCAACTATCCTTTGATCTCTCGGCCGATCCGACCTCATCCCCGCTTAACAACAGCGATATCTCTGCGAGCTAATGCCTCGTCTCTCTCCAATAGAGCTGCGTCTCTCCCATCAAGGGCAGTCAACATCAAAGATCGAGCCTGATCTCTCTTGAAGGTCATCAGATGAAGACTCTACTCAAGATATTGTGCTGAATGTTGTATAACGACAGTGCTGGCACTGTGAGAATCTAGAGGAAATGCTGGTAACCCAGCAGCGGGCTCCTCCTCAATGTGGGAATCAATTTCCTCCATGGGCTCTCCTTCATCTGTCTCACTATCCGGTACTGTGGATACTACCACAGCCGATAAAATCTCTATCTCCATCCATGCGAAATACTCTGTAGAACAACCTAGATGACTGATAGAAAAATTAGCTATCTCATGTTGATCCCAACATGCATACACACGGGATCGATCCTCTGCTGAAAGATAGCGAGAGGCTGAATGCTGACCTATCGCCCCCTCGAAAGGATCAAAATCCTGAAACTGGTCAAACTGTGACATCGCGACCAGCGGGTGATAAGTAGTCACACCCTTCAAGCTAGCTAGAGGGAGGTAGTACATGCTCGGAGCATGAGTAATAAAGTTGTATGGTGAGCTAAGCCCCGAGCATGGCAATATGACAAATGGATCTCTGATATCCGCCAAAAATGTGGACCAAGACATAGCATCTATACACTCCGATGGCTGAAAGGAGTATGACATTTTTATATCATGGGTGAACCAGTACCCATGACGTCTAAGAGTGCCAATCGGTCTCAAGTGGGACATAAACCACACATATAGCATGACCGAGCTACCTGTGAACACTCCTGTCAAATAAGTACAGCAGTAGGTGGCTGACCGCAGGGTCTCTGCTATGATCATAGGTATAATAATGCGACCCTCCCTGAGAGCTCTCACTGCCATGATGACACCAATGTCTATCTCATCCATGTATCGTGGCATATAGACATACGACAATACGCGCAACAGCAATACATCAACTTTGGCTAGACGCCAATGATCCTTCGGTGCGGTGAAATCCCCGGAATGTCGTGAATAACTATCCTTAGAGCCAAATCTGTCAAAAAGAAAATGCTGGGATATAACGTGGCCCGATGTAATCTCATCCTGCACCACTCTGCGCCTCAATCTAGTGAGGGTCATGAACCGTCGGCTCATGTCCCCCAAAGCCATATGCACGCAAGGTCTTTCCAACGACAGCATCATCAATCGTGCATACTACTCCAGAGTAAGAGTCAACTCATGGGTCCCAAATCAGAAAACTTGCCTATGCGATACCCAATGCTCTAGCATCCCATCCACAAATCCTATGGGAACCTGAAACATCAATAAGGTAATGGTATGATGCAATAAATGATCTACAGTCACCCTGTCTGATGGTGACATACTATCATACCACGATCGCATACCCGATGCCACCAATGATGGTGGGGTATGATCAATACGGCTAATTGTCGAAGAAGACATCTGTACGGGCCGTGTCATAAGACCATCCAGGGGTCAATGTTGAATATCTCTAGACATATACATATATGCATAACATGATACATGCATAACAGATAATAGATGTCAATATGATATAGGGAATTAAAAGCTATGCATACATTCCTAAGTATATCAACATCTAATACATCATCTCTATACAACTATAAATATAGGGAAATGGGGCACAGACGCCCTACTACTAGCATAGCCCAATCAAAAGATATAGCGAGAATGGGGCACAGCCACCCAATATCTAACAGAGGCCTATCAAAAGATATAACGAGAATACTCATCAGAAGAAGACAATAGTGTCGATGTCCACATCATCAATCATGTCCACCTGATGTAACTCCTCCTGAGTCACTGGATCTCTATCAATAGGGATGTTAGGCTTATATAGAGGAGGATCTGCACCAACAAAACCAAATGGGTAATCCGAGGGGCCAGCACCCGAGCTGGAAGGATCAAACGAAGCTTCCTCTGCCGGATCTCTGCCCAAATGCTGGATAAATATGTGTACCTGGTCCAACTGCCGGGTTAAACTATCAATCTGTGTCATATGAGTCGTATCTCGGACAAAAGTTATCCAATCCGTCATCATCACAGATCCTGGAACCATATCCCCCATGAACTGAGTGGCGCGGGACTGGGCTCTGATAGTACGAGGGTACCACCAACGCTGGAACATCTCCTGAGTGCAAGGACCCTCTGATAATGTAAAGCCGTCAAACCCCAACAATGGGATATCAGTGACGGGTGACTGCGATACAGGCCAATGACGCTTGGCAGGAGGCAAGATCAGCATACGAATCTCCCTTGTGGTGCTCCTAATAGCAGGCTCTCCTAAATAGAGCTCCCATCCTCTATCTGTAAAGAGAGGAACTCTCCGGGTGGAAATCACGTACTCGACACCAGTCGGGTACCCATCCTCAAAACCGATAGCCAAGTGTTCCCCTGAATAGGGAATCCATGTGATGGTATCAGCTGTGAATAACTCTAGATGTATGCGGCAGTGAGTGAAACCCTCAGCTATAGGGACCTCCGGCAAAATGGAATGATGCCATCGTCGTCCTCATGGATAGGTGTCTAAACCTAACACACTCACAGGACGCATGCATAGGAGCCTTTCATAGGCCCAAAACTGCCAAAATAATGGCAAAAAATCTGCGATCAGTAAACACTCTTAACCTATAAATGGGAAATGACAAGAGTAATACTCACCAGCAAAAATGGGTAGAATCCTAGCCAAGCCTCGGTCAAACCCTATGAGCGCATACGTATGCCTCGGAAGAAATAGGCAAAGGTGTAGGATCCCCAATCATACTCTCCAATATGGTCCACATGACGCGTGGTGCTAATCAAAGAGAACGACACCGTAGAAGAGTTATATGCTATGAAGCAGCCTCTAATGATCATCAGGAACAATCGTCGAAGAATGCAATCCCTGACTCTGATATCATCAGGCATGGGCTCACTCAAAAGCTCCCTCATAGCATCTACGCTCAAAGGACCGAACGAAGCACCCCGCCTTCGAGCGCCTCTGCATTGGAACTCCTAACAAGGATCTGACGGCAGTAGGGGTAATATTCGCCATGCAAGGCACTGGCTCCCCTCCAAACTCCATACCTGTTATAAACCGCCAATCCATCGGCGTCATCATCACCTCGCAATCCAGTAAATGGAATGACTGAGTCTGATGAAACCATCGCTCAGACAATGCCCTGAGGTAACCCCAGGGACAATGACGGGGAAGGATGGAGAAGAATGCCCCGAATCCCCAATCATGCACTACCTCTCTATAATCAGGACGAAGAGCCTGATATATGGAGTGTATACTAAACCAATTCCCTCGAGGTTGTGTGAATCCGGGAACCAGCATGAAATTCAGATTAACATCAGGATCCTTTACTCCTCGTCAATAGGAAAAAAGGAAGATCATGATCTAACGTCATACCTCGTTAGCATGCAAGTACGTCGAGGGATGTCTGCTCAAATCACCCAGTAGGTTTGCTACCTGGATACAAGGGAGCTCCCTATGGGGAACATGTGCAGCATGAACGGGATCCTCAATCGGAATATCCTCATCCTCGTCCTCGCGCCCGCACATCTACCGGATGGACGAATCATCGCCTCCGCCAATCGATGAGGTCAGTTCGATGTAATCGGGTCGAGGCACTTCAGAAGCCCTCCTCCGTATACCAGAAGTGGTCCTACGGGAACTACTCGGCTAATCTGGATCCATAATATCTGGACAACAAGTCTCCAAATCACCTCAGAAATGGTGTGGTATTTCCTTACCTGGAGCTTTCTAGAATGCATTTTATGACTACATGCATGCATGCATTTAATTTAGCATACAATAGAGTTAAAATGCATGACTACCCAATGCCTACATTTTGAAATTTTTTGCCATAGTCCCCTTTGAAAATAGGACTATCCATATATGCACATATAAAATGACTAGGTGGCCATTCAAGAAGACACCGCCCCAAAGTCATATACATAATATATGCATTAAAATCAAAATCATCCATGCATAAGGTTAACCTCAATATCGAGAGTACTTTGCCTTTCTACCTTTTGCTCATTGGACCTCAAATAGACAAAAATAGCGAGAAAAAGGTGCCAATTTGAGTGTCTCAAAAGTCAAATTTTATCACATCATTATGTTCAGCATGGTTTAATACTAACATTTACTATGTTGAATATTTTTTATCAAGTCATTTATGCATACATAATCACTACTATGTGTTTAGATGCATTTTATGCGATAACTCAAATTCCAACGGATAAAAACTGCAAAAAAATACATGCATACGTTACCAGGATAGTGCAGAACACTTGTACGGTGACAGAATTTATAGAAAATAGCTCGAACTCAGCAAATCTGAAGGAGGCTCTCGAATTTTTCTTTGTGAAACAAGTTAAAAATGACTTGTGAGACCAACCTGCTGGATTATATCTTCCACGGTTGGCCGCAGGCTCATCTATGGCTGAAGAAGGTGTACCTACGGCACTCTTATATGGGCCCCACCCCTCCGGCTCTGTCCAGTTTGAGTTGCAAAGGAGTTCTCACAGACTAGAAAGGTCAAATCGGGAATTAAAACGCTACGCGATTGAGCAAAATAGCCTATAATCCTGGTCTTCTCAGATCGAACTTTGAGTCTGTACATCACTCATTGGTAGTCGCCCAAACATGAGGTATACCCTGCCAATGATTTCATTTGTTACAAATCACATTCGGCAATACCGTACACAGGTCCAATATCGCCAACTCTGGGTCTTTACCCTAAAGATCAACGTGGATCCCCGACGAGGGTTACAACGTGATGCCCCGACAGGGGATTAAAATGCACATTCAGTCATTGACATACATATCAACGAAGGTGAAGTAGCCTTGACGTTATCTCAGCTGATGGCGATTAAACCTATCGAAGCCCGAGAGCTATTCGAGGATTTCATGCTCGATTACTCATAGTCCCCAACGGATCCCCGGCTGGGGTCACAACGCAATGTTTCGTTGATTTACACGTCAGTGAAGGTCAAGCAACCTTGACAATCTGCCCATAGAATATCAGCCGTTGATTTACACATCAGCGACGGTCAAGCAGCCTTGACAGTCTATCCAATAGGGTTTTCATCCGTTGATTCGCATACCGGTGAAGTGCGAGTCGACAGAAGGTCGGGCATCCCTGACGGCATTTGCTGTTGGCAGTAAATCCAATAGAATCTTGACATGCCCTGGCGATACCAACTAGGAAAGGTCAACATCATCAAAGAGGATCGATGATGGAAAATGTTGTACACATCCTTAAAAAGACCAAGCTTTATACCCACAGATCTCTTACACATAAGAGGTACATCTTCAGGATCAAGTCGTTACCAAGGATCTAGGAATTTGGTGATAACCCCAACATCAACATCCTAACAGATTCGGATTACACATCAAATCTGGTCATCATTGCCAATCCCCAGTTGAAGCAATAGGGAGCCAGGAATCATCCCCAACATGTTGGGCTACAACCCCGTACACATGCATAATACATTTGCATCATGTTGCTACATATAGTACCATGTTTGCCTTGTTGCATTTCAAGTGTCTAGGATTCTTTATCCTACCCATGCATTGCCTTGCATGAGTATGATAAAGAGGGGCATCTGTAGACACTCAAAATTTTCTATACACCTGTCACTAACATTGTAGGAGGACAGATTCATCTTTCAAGAGGGAACCCTGGAAGACAGTCCATTTTGGATACTATCGGAAGTTCAAGATCAACCCCGGAACACACACCGAGAGTAACAAATCCAACCTCGAAGATAACCCCGAGGCGTACAGATCCAATACCGAAACACACACCGGAGAAGACCGATTAATCTCGGAGATAACCCCGAGGTATCCAGTCTCAGTCCCAACCATGGGAATAGCCACCAACCTTGGTGATAACCCCAAGGAATGCAATTTTGGCGATAACCCCAGAAATGCTTGTTTCAAATGAAACTAGCTTCAATCTCGGCGCTCACAATGAGATACTCAGTACCAACCCAGAGATAACACCGGGAGGACAGGCACACCTCAGATATGACACTGAGGACCTTCAACAATTGCAGCAGTCCAATCTCGTGAAGCTTGAGCAACGCGTCATGACGCTATCATCAAACCGGCGATAACACCGTTGAGGGGAAACATCGTCATTTTGCCAATGCGATGCCACGCCATGTCGTCTCAACATTTCATACACACGTCTCTATACAACGATGTCCCACAAGACTCAAGGAGAACCAATCTCGAGTGACTATTATGCGGGGTAACGGATATAATTTGAAGCTTGAAGACTGGAGGGCATCGTCCCATCTTCAATGACTTCGTACAAACTCTAATCCTATACCATTGTACAACCCTCGACAATGGCGGTCCGAAATAGGTCATGTATACCTCAATCGGATGTCCGGATTGCACTTCTGAAAGTTCGAGCGGACATTACAGTACCCGAGTGCACGTGCTACGACATGACCCAGGATTCGAGAGAAACCCGGCAACCCGGTAGCCTCTGGTACTCTGCTGCCCACCAACAGCTCCACCATCTATAAATAGAGGACTTGGGATGGCCATTTTGCAAGAGAAAACGGCGAGGAAGCCCTGCCCAATTTGCTCTGTACTCACCCTATACGGAGTACTTTCCCATTTTAAACACATGTGAGCTCATATATAGCTACTTTTGTACCTACAAAAGCCAGTGTTTACCCACTTTAAAGATATAGAAGTCTTCTTTGGTAGCCCACTGTAAGCCTTCTCACACACTTTAAAGTATTTCTCTTCATCTTTGCACACACTCTTCTTCACGTTGAGAGTCGTGTTACGTTTCATTTGCGGACTTGATTCGTGATTTTATTTCAGTTTGTATATATATATATATATATATATATATATATATATATATATATATATATATTTATTTCATCTTCCGGAGCGTTTATTTTATATATATATATATATATATATATATATATATATATATATATATATATATATATTTACATATATTAATTGTGTGTCGGACTCATTCGATGAGCTCAATTTTACATCCAAGTGCGTTTATTCGCTTTTATATATATATACTTATATATATGAATTGTTGTTTAACTCATTCGATGAGCACTGGATTTTACATCCTATATGCGTTTATTGCTTTATATATATATATATATATATATATATATATATATATATATATATATATATATATATATATTGTCCTTCCGGAGTTTACTTCGTGGTGGTTGATCGCTTTTACAGCTTTCTTTACGTTTCGTCCTACTTGGAGTTCACTTCATGGCAGTTGATTGCTTTGTACAGTTTTATTTACGTTTCGTCCCGCCTGGAGTTTCCTCCGTGGTGGTTGATAGCTTTTACAACTTTATTTATATTTTTGATCCCCCATGGAGGTGCTTCATGGTTGGTGATCATGGTCAGATATATATATTTATAGCTTTTATATATATACCGCCATCGCTCTCATATAAATTACAGATCATGTATGCTTTAGGAATCATGTGATCACTGATTTACCTATTGGATCTAGATTCGGTTCCCGTGATGGACATTTTCAGTTGTAAGCAGCTTGTAAATTATTCTACGGTGTCTGAATTTCCCCAGTTGGTTTTCATACCCACGAGGAAGTCGGCATTATTTTGTACATTATTTTCTTATAGATGCTTCGCATCTCGAAAATAAAATCAATCAAGCCGAGCACTTAATAAAATGGGAGTATAAAAGGTCTCAATTACTATTGAGCATCAGGGTTTGAAAAAAACCTCTTTTATAAAATGTCACTGCCATATCTTGCTAAAAACTAATTTTTTACATAAATTCAAACCTTGGGTATATAGGTGCGAACGAGGCCTCACACTACTTCTAAATAACAGCACATTGAGGACTCGTGTTGGCAACTGAGTTGTATGATTTCTTGTATGGGCGGGGAATCGTACTTGGTGTAAAAACTACTTAGTTGGTGGCATTGGTAATAATTGAAATGTTGGTCACGCTAGTTGTTATATCTGAGATAAATAGGTTATAGGTAGAGAATATAGATTAAGTACGAGTTCTTAGAACTCATACTTATGTGACATTCTTGACTCATAGTTATATGAAATGTTTATGAGCCCTCAAATGAACTGGACGCCAAAGGTCGGACTAGGTAAGTTCAGTAAACTCATATAATTGTGGCAGGTTATGAACTCATAAGTGTGATTTTATGAACTGGGTATAGTTGTGTGAATGGAGTGTTAAGGATAATAGGAATAGATAGAATGTTTAAGCAAATGATCATTAGTGGAGATTTAGGTTTTCCTAAACCCCTAGCTTTGCTAAACTTCAATTTTTGACATCAAGCTAAATACGCACTATGTGCCTTTTAAAAAAAAAAATTTGTTTTTATTTATCACTTATTTACCATTTGACCTGGTGCAGAGATGATAAAAATGATGGAGTCATCAATGCAGTATTATTTAGTGTGAATTTGACTTAAAGTCACTATTCCATTATGGTATAATGTAGTATGACAAAATCACCAAATGACGAAATCCTCAAATCTGATTGTAAATATGGTGCAAGATCATGACGTCATTCTCAAAAATGTTTTTAAAAAACTCCAAGTGTTTATTGAAAGAAATTTCCGAACCAAATTGTTTTCTTGCGGAATCAAGTAAGGTGAAAGCGTAATAACCTTTTATATAAAGGAATATTTTAATTTAAGTATCTTTAATAGATACCGAGAAATTTGAGTATCTTTGATAGACATGCAGAAATTTGAGTATCTTTAATAGATACCAGAAATTTGAGTATCTTTGATAGATGCAGAGAAAATAAGTTCATGATCTTATATGACCCCACAAAGAAAATTTTAAACCTTTTACTCTTGTGAGTGGTGAATTGGGTAGTATGTGATATATGTGAATGGTGTAAGCTATTTGGTATACTTGTAAGGTGTAAAGGTGAATTTCAGGACTTAAATTCTTAGAAGGAGGGTGAATGTGATAAACCGAGAATTTGGACAATTTAGTAAAATCTTAAATGATTGATGTAAGGTCAAATATTAGACCCGCATGTAAAATAAGTGTATGCGTTTGATGTTATTGGGATGGAATTTTGAAGGTTTCAAAATTCTGTGAAGGATTTAGGTGAATTATTCAGGATTAAGGATTTATGTGAATATGTGTTGTGTATATGGTTAATGATGTGTTCAGAATGTGGTTAAGGGTCAAGGGTTGACCAGATAAATTATATATGTGTCAAACCCTAAGAATATATTAAGAACAACAACGTCAGGTTAGAAAACCCTAACGTCGATAAGAAACCCTAGAAATCGGTTCTGGAAACCCTAGTTTCAGTTCCGGGAATCTGAAACCCTAAATCGGGAACTTAATGGCATAAGTGTAAATAACTATAAGATTAATTAGGGTTAATCTTAACAAATTGATTACAAAACCCTAATTCCAAATCAAACCCTAATACTTAATCAAAACCCTAGTTTTGATTACGATAAATTGAAGCCCTAATAATCGGGAAATAAATGGAGAATTATAATGCTCTTCATTGTTATTATTATAATATTAATTAGGGTAACGCTTAATTAATTAAAGAAACCCTAATTTCAAATTATCGAACTTAAATTTTCCGTCAGGAACCCTAATGATGGATTTGAAAACCCTAATTTTTGTAAATGGGGAAAATGAAAGTGTTAATTTAGTAATTTAATGTTAATTAGGATATATTAATTCTAATTTAATGTTAAGTAATTAGAAAACCCTAATCTAATTACTTAATATTTAATTTCTATATTAGAAAATTATTTTCTATTTTAAAACCCTAAATTGTGGGTTGAAAACCCTAATGACCATTTTGACTTCTACTTACGTAATTAGCAATTTTAATTAGGATAAAATAGTCCTAATTAGCAAATAATGATTCATGATTAGAAAATTATGATATAATTAGGAAGCCCTAATTATAATTAGAAATCAAAATTTTCTATTTTTAAAATTTAATTAGAAAATTTTTGAAATCCAAGTTGCTTAATATTTAAGGGATAAAACCTAAACCCTAAATTTGTCTAAACCCTAAATCTTAGATTGCAGACAAAACCTAAACCCCTAAGGGTTTCATAAAGTTCAAATTCTAGAAAAAAATGGAAATGACCTAAATGCCCTTTATGGGATTTTTATATGTTAATTTGCAAAATGGCTATCACTTTATTAGGTCACCAACTCTTTTGACTTTCAGAACATAAAATCTCTCAAGTAAATCAAATTTCAACTCAAATTAAATTGAAGCAACATATACATGAATCAAAGCATTACATATAAGATTTAGAGAGAAAGTTCATAAAAACTTAGCCATTTTGCATTTTGCTCTCACCTCTCTCTCTTTCACAAACCCACGAAAATCGATGAGTGGATCGGTCCCAGAAAGCACTTCCAAGATCATCCATAAATGCAGATTGGAGAGCCAAGATTAAAATCAAAGCATAAAGAGGTATATGAACCCTAAAATTCGAAATCTCATGATTTGTTGTTAAAAGTTGTAATTGATTGTTCAAAGATATGTAATAAGGTGTCAATTGATGATCCGGGTTGATAAATCCATGATCCATAACATTAAAGAGCTCAAATCTTACATTTTGAAAACTGGAAAAGTTTTAAAGTTGAGGTTCGATAAACGAATGTCGAGCCTCTAGATCTTTTTCTGTTAAATGTTTAGTGTGTTTTATGTTATATATGTGTTCTATGTCATGTCTACTGTGCTCTGAATCAAGAAACATGATCAGATCATGAATGGACAGAGAGATATGACCGGTCAAAGACCGTTGACCGTTCACGGGAAATGAATTCTGGGTAACCCAGAATTTTCCCAGGAGGTCTGACAAGATGTTCAAAGCCCTTGATCTTGTTGGTGTTTGTTGTTTTGGCCATTGTGTTGGTTAGATATTGTAGGTATGTTTAAGGACTACACAATCATGTTATTATATCACTCAGATCTTTCATAGAATCAAAGTAATGAACAGTCAAACCATCGTTGACCATCACGACCGGAAGAAGATTCGGGTAACCCCGATCTTCAACGGGATTTTTCTGCCTACCAGTTTGACCGGCTCAAATCTTAACTTATTGTTGTTTTTATGATGATCGGTTGTTACAACCTTGTACACTGACATCTCTGCTACAAGACTGAACCTTTAGATCACAAAACCAAAGCCTAGAATGCAAGTTACAAGGATCAATAAAAGGCATTTGGTCGTTTCTTCAAATCTGGAATTCCCGAATTTGAAGAAAGCAGTCGATATCATTTTGGAAGCTTATATCTCGTTGTTATGTTGTTGTTTGGTCATGGAATTGGTATATACTTGTAGTACTACATTAGTACTACAACATCAAAGTTTTTACAAGTCTAGAAAACATTTAGATCATAGATCAAATTCGGGTCAAACCTACCCACTCGAACACTGACATGAATTTCTGGAAATGCTGAAGAACACATCAAGAACACATTTAGCAACAGATTTGTCACCTAAGCTACCTTTAGCGACGAGATAAATTAGAAAATTAATTATTTTAATAAATAAATTGAAATAAATGATTTTAAATTATTAAAATACATAATAAATTATGAAAAATTATTTTAAAGCTTGAAAAATAGTTTTAATTATTTTGATATATTTCAAAAATATTTAATATTTTTGGGAATATAAAAGGTATTTATTTATTTAATTATAATATTAAATAAATTATTTAAAATAGTTTTAATTCATGAAAATCATGAAAAATAATATTATGGTAAAAAAAAAAATATTTTAAGTTATTTTTGATGACTTTTAATATTTTATGATAAATTTCATTAATATTTTAATATTAATGGTAATTAATTTATTTAATTAATATATTAAATAAATTAAGGAAAAATAGAATTAATGATTTAAAAATCATATAAAAATGATTTAAGTATTAGAAAAATATTTTAAGTTATAAATATAACTTTTGATATTTTGAAATGAAAATATTAATATTTTAATATTAATATCAATTATCGGATAATGGATTTAAGTGTTTAAAAATCAAATAATTATGATTTTAAGGTATTAAAATATTTTGAAATATTATAATTAAATTATAATATTATGCAAGGATTTTCATTAATATTTTATATTAAATGAATATTAATGATTAAGGAATTATGTGGTATTTAATTTAGTTAAATATGGTTTTAAGGATTGAAAATGTTGATAAATGGTAATAATTATCTGAAAATTATTACGAGCCTAGGAAAAATGTTTTGACTGATAAGAAATTATCTGTGATAATTGTTAAGGGTTAGGCAGAGTTTAATTGAACTTAAACTCGGGTATTATCCGACTAGACCGACGGGATGATAGAATTGTGTCGGTTTCAACTCAGAGTTAAATAGTTTGACTTGATATTAAGTCTTATGTGCTGTATAGACTTATAGGGTTATGTGTTATGTGTTTAGGTTATTCGGTGTATTTAGATATAACAATATTATACTGTGATATTATTATAATATTAGAGATCTATATTATTAATATTAGGTCTTCGAGTAAAGTGATATAAATTGCGTTGCGGTAATCAACGGTTCAGGCAAGTTTGTTCTTACTTAACTCTAATAAGAGTGTTTTATTCAAGCTTATGGTTAAATCATTGCTGATTGCCATGAAAATTGTACTCTGTACATCTTGCATGTATAAGTCGTGTATGAAAGGTGATCACCTTCATTACCGGTTGGTTCGTAAATGTTTGTTCATGTTTTAAAACTTGTTCAAAAAAAATTTGTTCGTCTTTAGTTCTCAATTATATTGATGAATTATAGTAAGCCCATTATTCATACTCTTCAATCATGATATATCCTTATATTGTTGTATTTAAACTTCATTGGGCAACTTTCATGCTCACCCTTGCTATATCATGATAAAACATTGCGAGATAAGACGAATGCGTTCGGATATGAGGAACGATTAAAGCCAAGTCAAACTTGGGTTATAAAGTCTTGACTAGTTTGTAATAGCGATTGTGATAAATATTGTTATGTAATAAATAGTTTATGAAATGTGTATAAGTTAAGGTTACTCGACCTTGGGGAATAGTGTGTAATGTAATGTATAAACAATTTATGTTTATATCTCCGCTAAAATTAATAGAAAGAAATAGCGCATAGAATCATGGCGATTTGGTATTTTGCTACAAGAAGCCCGCTTAATTTGCTCTGCAGACTCACCCCATGCAAGTGTACTTTCTCCTTTTTAAACACTGTGAGCTCATATATAGCCTCTTTTGTACCTACAAAAGCTTGTGTTTACCCACTCTAAAGATATAGAAGCCTTCTTTAGCGATTTCATTTGTAAGCCTTCTCGCACACTTTAGAGTCTTTTCTTCATCTCTCGCACACACCCTTCTACACGTTGAGAGTCGTGGTTGCTTGCTTTTGCCGGACTTTGGTCCGTGGTTTTCTTTCAATCATATATATATATATATATATATATATATATATATATATATATATATATTAACTAACATTATTGAGTTATGCCTCGATTGAGCCTAGACTTGATGCCGATGGTTTATTTGCTTTAATATATATATATATACATTTATATATATTAAGCGTGTGTTGAACTTTGTTCGATGAGCCTAGATATCGATGCGAGGCGTTTATTTGCTTTATATATATATATATATATATATTTATAAATATTAATTAAATGTAGAACTTTGTTCGATGAGCCTAGACTTGATGCAGTGCGTTTACTCGCTTTATATATATATATATATATATATATATATATATATATATATATACTTATATATATATGAACTGTGGTAGTGAACTCGCTCGATGAGCCCGATTTTACATCCATATGCATTATTATTATATATATATATATATATATATATATATATATATATATATATATATATATATCGTCTCCGCCTAGAGTTTCCTTCGTGGCGCTTGATCGCTCTTCTGATTTTATTTACATTTCGTTCCTTTGGTGTTTTCTTCGTGGCGGTTGGCCGTATTCTGACTTTTATTTATTTTTTTGTCCCGCTTTGGAGTTTCCTCCGTGGCGGTTGATAACTTTTAACAACTTTATTTACATTTTTCGATCCCCATGGAGGTGCTTTCGTGGTTTGTGATCCATGCGTATATATATATTTACTGACTTTTATATATATACCGCCATCGCTTTCATATAAATTGCGTGATTTGCGGCGCTTAGGAATCATGTGATCGCAGATTCATCCCATTGAATCTAGATTCGGTTCTCGTGATGGACATTTTCAGCTGTAAGCAGCTTGTAAATTATTATGCGTTGTCTGAATTTCCTCAGATGGTTTCCATACCCACGGGGAAATCGGCATTATTATGGATATTATTTTCGTACGGATGCCTCGCATCTGTCAAATAAAATCAACCAAGCCGCACACTTAATAAAAATGGGAGTGTAAAAGGTCTCAATTTCTATTGAGCATCAGGGTTTGAAAAACCTTTTTTTTATAAAACATCACTACCATATCTTGCTAAAAACTGAATTTTTACATAAATTCAAACCCTGTGTATATAGGTTCGAACGAAGCCTCGCACAACTTCCATATAATAGCACATTGACCTATACACACACACATTCAGATAATAGTTTCTCGAACAGAGGCGGTCACCGTGGTAACACAGATGTCGGGGGGTTCCTAACACCTTCCCCCCGCATAACCAAGTCCCCGGACCCTAAACGAATCTCGGTTTCGCCGACCCGTATATTAGTGTCACATCACTGGGTCAATGTGCAAACCTTTTCTCGGTTGTGTTGGTACAACCATTTAAAAAATCAACTGGTGACTCTTAACAGTCCATCGTCGACATTATACATGTCGGACCTTTTTCACTTGTTTTTTCAAACAAATCTCACCTAAAATGAGAACACCAAAGAACAAGTAATGGAAAGGGACACCCAAAAATCCCGACGTCGACAGGTGGCGACTCTGTTGGGGACTCCAGTAAGAGGACTTAAGCCGCTACTACAATCTTTTCAAAACTGTTATCTTCTTGTGTGTGGATGTTGCATTTACATTTAATGAATGTGTACGAATTCATTTCCTTATTGCACTTAGTGCTTCGCACCATAACTGCTTGTGATGCTAGTGCTTCGTACCATAACTGCTTGTGATGCTAGTGCTTCGCACCATAACTGCTTCTAATATTAGTGTTCCGCACCATATCTGCTTGTGATATTAGTGCTTCGCACATGTCATCATTTTCATACGGTGAGACGCGATGTATGTGAATGTATGTTGTGTGGTCCCTCCACTAGAGGCTATCCGTCGGTGTTTGATTCTTTGGACTCGTGAGAAGACTAATTCTCGAGGCTCAGAAAGGCACCACCCAAATTCGCTCAGATTGAAAGAATAGGATTAACTTCCCGCCTAGTAGATTGCGATGATTTGGGAACCTTCATGCCAAAAAGCCGCGAGAGTAACCTAAGATAAGTCAGCCTCTGATAAACCCAAAACGGAGGAAAGTCTCTTCATGCTCTCTCATTTTAATTACTTGTAATTTCATTCCATATCTATCTCCATGTAATGAGAAATATGAAGAAATGTGTACACATACATATTTTAAAGCATGCTACAAACAACTGACATCCGTTGTGAATGATAAAAATCCTAAAATGGACACATCATAAAACATGTTATTATATACATTCCCTAAAGACTAAACTATGCAAGTCTTTCGCAGGGAATCAATCAGACCTACTACCCGGTTAAAATCCAAAAAGGCGACAGGCCTACAGTCAATCATGTCATCATCCGACCAGACTGAACTTAATCCAGTTTCTCGCAAAGAATTCGACGGATTAAGCAAATAAATCATAGATTTGGTTGTTCTACTCAAAGAATTACACCATTCTACACAGGGTCAGAAAATACCCATACATGTTGAATCCTCCACACAAGGGGGAGACCCGGTCATTACCATATCGGAACCACAGTTGGATACGACCAACAAATCTCATGATGCTACCCATCCCACTGGAGATCCAGACAATGGTGACATCAAAAAGAAAGTCCTCCAAATGGAAGAGACCATTCGCGCTATCAAAAGAATTGGAACACACAAGAGTGTTTCATATGCTGATCTATGTATTTTTCTTGGGGTTCGCTATCCAGAAAAATTTAAAACTCCTAACTTTGAAAAATATGACGGGTTAGGGGATCCTTACACACATCTAAAAGTATTTATTAGAGAACTTAGATCCTATGCAGAGGATGAAAAGCTCATAATGCAATTGTTCCAAAAGAGTCTAACTGGAGAAGCCCGTTCGTGGTACACAAGATTAGACAACTCCAAAATCCATAGCTGGGAAGAGCTAGCACATGCCTTCCTCACTCAATACAGTTTCAAACTCAGATGGCTCCTGATCGGTATCAAATTACCAAGATCAAGAAACAGTCTAACGAGTCTTTCAGAGAGTATGCTCAAAGATGGAGACGTCTGGCTGCCCAAGTTATTCCTTCTATGGCAGAATCAGAAATGGTCATGACTTTCATAGACATACAAGAAGCTCCCTTCTATGAGAGAGTTTTTAGCTAAGATCGGCAAACCATTTTCGAAATGGTCAAGCATGGGAGATTTGAAATGGGGTTGAAGTCGGGAAAGATTCAATACCTAGCCGCACTCAAAGCTATTGCTGATCACATCCAATCTGGAAATTATGGGAACAAACCCTGGAGGGTCCATAAAAAGAAAGAGGAAGATGTTTCCCTGATACTACAGGGGCAAAAAGGCAATCAAAACATGCCTATTCAAAGGAGAAACTACACTCCCTTTCCAAAGACAGTCTGCAAAACCCTCCAAAGATACCAAAAGGTGGAGAAGTCAAACGCCATCGAGTGTTTACACCCTTATGGGATACCCTCGAGAACATTCTTAATCTTCTGACAACACAGAAGAAAATTACGCATCTTCTTCCACTAGCCAGCCCTAGTGGACGGGGTTTCAATGCTGCTAGGAAATGTGCTTATCATGCCGGGGCATCTGGACATGATACTCAGGATTGTTGGGCCTTGGAACACAAGATCCAGGACCTGATAGACAATGGAGAGATCGTGGTTAGCAAACCAGATCAGCCTCACGTACAAGACAACCCTCTTCCTCAACACAAAGAAGAAGAGGTCAACATGATTAATTAGAGCAATGGACAAAGTTTCAATTTCAATTTGTGATTCTTCCTGCACCATCAAAGCGGTGATGACAGGATGGGATTATGCTAAGTTCCAGTTCACAATGGAATGAAAGATGAAAGCTCTCTGCAAATAAATTGAACAATTGGCGGAACTGGTGACTTATCAGCATCAAGTGACTCGTCAATTAATCAGCCAGGAGCATACCGGTCTTCTACCTCTTATCATGAATATTCCTTCATCATTTTCAGAAAATGAAATACTGGAAGACAAAGTGACAAAGAGAGCAAATGCCAAAGCCCGTCGGGATTTTGCCAACAAACGAGAATTCACCTATATGGGCCAACTCATGGAGGAAATCCTTCACATGTTAATCAATGAAGGAAGGATCAGTTCCCTTCTACCTCCAATCAAGCCCCGTTCGGGATGGTACAACTCTGATGGAGTATGTCAATATCACTCCGATCTCATGGTCACAACACGGAAGAATGTTGGGCACTCGCCACCTTATTCAAAATCTAATCGACAAAGGTGGTGTATCAAGGCTTGGCGAGATAACGACATTGTGTTACGTGCAAGTGAGAATGCAGGCCCTACTAAGTGGAAAAGTGTGGTAACAGTCATATCCACTGAAGATGATGGGATTAATGCCTTACTCACAACGCCAATAATTCATTCAAAGGAGGAAACAATCCTTTGAAAGTGGTCGCTCCCGAGCCAATCAACTTGCCGTGCAGAGCACAATATCCCATTGTTAGCTTGCGTAAAGTTCCATGGAATTATGGAGAGGGTGAAGGATCCACCTCACATACTGTTTCGGGGTAACGAGGTAAATTACAGCCCCCGTGCTATTCGATCAATTTTCAAAATTATGGATGCACCGCCAGTGGGGGCTGCTAATTGGATAACCGGAGCTCATTTGGAGACCGACATGGAGCTGATCATTGCAGAGTTATGTGTGTTGGGTACAAAATGGACATATAAAGTTGGCACAATACAGCCGCGGTTATTCCCAGCTGCAACACTAAATCGCTATGCAAAAGCATGGAACTTGTTAATATGTGCCATGCTCTTGCCTTCTGCCCATCAACACGAAATATCAACAGAGAGGGCACGTCTTCTGTGGGGCATAATCACCGGAAAGTACATCGACATTGGTCATCTCATGCACAAGAATATGCTGTGCTATTTACGGGGAACAATGATTGGGAGCATTCCACACGCATCCGTGGTGGCCATGCTCTGTGCTAATCAGGGATGCAACTGGGGAAATGAGCAGATGCAATACCCCAGCCAGGACATTACTCATGCCACGATCAAAAAGTTCAAAGACTGGACAGGTGGTGTACCGCATCCACGCGGACTAGGATTCATCCTTCATCCTATTTTTCCAAAACAACAACAACCCCCGCAAACAGACGAAGCGGGACCGTCCACGTACGCGCGTGCCACCAATGGCGATCGACAGCTCCGAAGGTTGGAGCACAAGGTCGATGCCATGTATGACAATTTGGGCACATTTGCGACGGGACTCACAAAGGCTCTAGCCGAAGCGTATGCGTAACAAGGAACAACACAAGAATGGCCTCAGTTTGGAACCGCAGCACCATATCCACCACCGGACTCACCACCCGAGGAGGGTGGCACCACCGATAATTGTGGGAGTTTTCATACCTTTTACCTTCATTCAATTGGGACATTGAATATTTTAAGTTTGGGGGTATTAGGTAGTAGTTAGTAAATTTTTTTTATTATTAGTTTTGCATGATTAGCTTTACATAATTCATATAGTTTTGCATGGTTAGTTTAATTTTTATGTGCATGTTTAGTTTTACATTTTAGCACATAGTTGCATGTTTCTTACCTCACAGTTCTTGCCGTTTAGAAAAAAAATTGTCTAGCCAATGATTAAAGTGAAGTTTTTAAATGAATTCTGAATATGTTGGATAACTTGAGCTGAGTTATAACGTTTTATACAACGAAATTCATAATGCTGTATACATGCTCTCGATTTGCATAAATGGGTTCACAAGTACTTGTAGGTATAAGAAACACGTGTCTTTTGCTCGACAGAAAAATGTAGTGTTAAAAAGAGAAATATGTGAAAAGTGGCTTTGAGACTGTATAAAACATCAATTTTGAATTAAGAAATAACAATATAATAACATGCGAGTGAATCAAAGACTTCAGGAATAAAACTCAACTTTTGAATTAAGAATGAATAACTAGAATCAAAAGATTTTTGAGGGTCATAAGACCTTGAACTATGTCCTAGGTTATCAAGGGTTATACTTAAAACCTTTAACAGTCATAAGACTATGGACTCTTCTATTCATACTTAGGGGGATCCCTTAGTACAATATTATGCAAAATATCTTAACGCTAACGCATAAGAAATACTTATACAGGGTTTTTCATCTCAGTTTGACATTAAAGTTCGCACCAAAGAAAGTTTGGTTTAGATAAATCAATAAGGGTTCTAAAATTTAGAACGTTCATCAACTATGGACTAGTCGAATCAATAAGGGATTTACTAGTCTAACAAGGTTCAACAATAAATGATATTTAAATCGAATAACAATTTCAATAGGTATACAATAAAACAAGTATTGTATAACGAAAATCATGCTTTGAAAAGATAAATAATCTTTAATATAACAAATTGAACTTGATTAATAATAATGAGAATTTACTCGACGTAAATTATAAACTTGAATAATGATACAAGTAGGGTTAGGAAACTTGCCTCGTGCATAGATTACACGTTAATTATACTTGTTCCTCGATTTAATCCTACATACCATTCATGTTCACAATACCAGTCAATTATAATGTAACTAGTCATTACAAGTTCATTCTTTTCGTCTAACTCAGATTATGACTATACTTAGTCAAATTACCACACATATTGTCACATAATTTTACACTTCACGAACAAGAAGTTAACTATGTGTTTAATCATTCAATCCACACGTAACTGTGTTATTAACATGTTAATAACTTATTTTAACGTCTCGTTATACTTCTAACATATTTTTATGTTCATCAGATTAGATTACTATCACATTCTTAGACTTGAACAATTTAAAATTTTCATTTCTGGACATTCTGCAGAGTGGCGCTTCGGCGCCACTTATAGGCTTGTACTAGGCTGCGACGCGGTGAACCAATACAAGTTCTGCAATTCGCGAAAAATTGCAGAACATGGCCAAAACCTCTAATTAAATTATTTCTAAACGAATTTAGACATACCCAAACATTGTCATACACATATAACTATTACTTAACCCTTCTAGCATGATTTTAACATGTTATAACACATAATTCGCAGGATCAAAACATATAATTTACTGTTCTTGATATTTTTGAAAGTTTTGAACACAAAACATGAAAATCAACATTACGGGTTCATTATAATACCGAATTTGTTCATTTGAAGTTTGATCTCTTCATTTTAATATACATAATCATGTCCCAGTATAAATTTATGATATAACATATGATTGACGTATCAAATTTGGTACGTAAGGCCATATGGCCATATTTTTATTCTCTGTATTTTGAAGAAACAATGTACAACATAATTTTAATGAAACTGATGATATGAAAATATATAATATACAGTAAAACATGTTATCATAACATCTTACCACCTATATAACACATAATCACTACCATTTTCCAATTACAGAGGTTTTAACAACCTTAAAGCCATTTTCATGAAAACTTTAAATGACGTAGAATAGAATTTGGTTAAAGGAAATACCGAGAGTATAGATTAGTAGGGATGATCCTTGATTATCCTTTCTCAGATACTTGTTTGATCACACACTCACAATTTCCCTCAAAATTTCTTAATTCTCTCTAATTTTCCTTTTCCAAACTTAGCCAAATGAAAGAAGAAGACGACGTATTAAACTTATAAAAATAACTGAGCGCAGTTGTGGTTGTTAGTTAACCCATCATGGGTTAACTGCTCTCAACCTCCCTTAAGGCTTTGTTTAGTCATTCATAAAACTCAAACCCATTTATTTTGATAAATTCCTTATACTATAGTTGAATAATGTCACACCCCTTTATAAAATAAATCCAATATTTAATTTAAACAAAATATAATAATTTATCATTCATTCACATAGTCATATAATTAATTTTCTCATTAATTAATAATTTAAATAAAATAATATTAGGCTTATTAAATATTTCTTTTAATTCAATAAACTCACATAATTACATACTTTGAATAATAAAATTTCCCACATTAAATTAATAATTATAACACATATAATTAAATTAATCTATCACAACTTCATCAATTAATTATTTAATCTAATAATTAAATCATCGAAAGTATTTATTTAATTCAATAAATATTAAAATTAAATTATAAAATCTCGTTTGTCACATCTTTCCCCCCTTAAAAGGATTCTGTCCCCAGAATCACGACTCAATCAATTCGACTCGTTACATTCTCCCCCTCCCTTACAAAGATTTTGTCCCCAAAATCGCTTACACATAATTTAAGTAAATAAATGAGGGTAATTTTTCATCATATTCTCTTCGAGTTCGCACGTTGCTTCTTCAGCGTTGTGGTTTCTCCAAATTACCTTAACATAAGGTATTACTTTATTTCTGAGAACTTGTTCTTTCTGGTCAACAATCTGAACAGAAATTTCTTCATAGGATAAGTCTTTCTCAAAATGGATGGGTTCATATTCAACCACGTGCTTGTAATCGGGTTTGTAGGGTCAAAAAACAGAAACATGGAAGACGTTGTGGACATTCTCGAGTGCTGGAGGTAAAGCTACCTCATACGCAACTTCTCCGATTCTTCGCAGTACTTCAAAGGGTCCAATGAAACTTGGGCTTAATTTTCCTTTCTTTCTGAACCTGGTCTTTCCCTTCCGAGGAGAGACCTTCAAGAACACATAACTACCCGACTCAAACTCAACATTTTTACGGTGTGGATCGGCGTATTTCTTTTGCCTGTCTTGAGCTGTTACCAGTCTTGTTCAGATCACTTGGACTATTTCTGCTGTCTGTTGTACTAATTCTGGGCCTAGTGTTGGGTAAAATCTAGTTACGCACAACACACAAGTATACGTGGTCAACAAGTTATATAATAGTAAGTAAAGTATCATTCCCTCAAAGACTTAGCAAGAAATTAACCTCACAACTACCAACCTTCTATTAATCCTAATTTTATTAAACTAATCAATTTCCAGTTTATAGTGAAAATATTGAAATTATTAAAAATCAACTAAATACCAACAAACCCTAAAACTAAATTTTCAAATAAATATTGGAGAATTAGGCTTACAACTTCACTCTAAGTATCCCTCTGATTATTTTTCCCTTATTCCAGTTTAACTCACTATCCCAGTTTATTAATTAAGAACACATAAATAGCATTAACCACCTCTCGATGAATTAACACCGTATTAACCCAAATCCACAATTAAGATAGAATTAAGTTAAACACCTTCATTAACTAACTCACTATATCTCTATGTGAATTATAATTAAAGAAAGTTTAAGCTCAAGCTCTCTTTATGATTACATGCAATGTCAAGCATATCTCTATCCTAACATACATCAAGATTCTGTTCATTCACATAAATCAAGAACACATGCTATATTAATTAAGTCTAGATTCATATTTCATCTC
This sequence comes from Panax ginseng, assembly GCA_020205605.1. Taxonomy (NCBI): domain Eukaryota; kingdom Viridiplantae; phylum Streptophyta; class Magnoliopsida; order Apiales; family Araliaceae; genus Panax; species Panax ginseng. The sequence continues at coordinate 36,450,565 of CM035127.1, read as the reverse complement.
TCGAATTCATACAAATCCACATAAAATTTTTGATCAAGCAATTCATAAATTCAAGCTCAAGTTAATATAGATAAACTGCATAATAGCTTTATTAAAATGAAAACCGAAGTTACATAATCATTGTTCCACTTAAAGATCCATTATAAGCCTAATAAGTAATTTAGTTCATAGCTAATGAATTAAATATTGAATAAATAAAAGAAAACATCATCCCAATTACAAAATTTGAAATTAAAGGAGAATAGTAATACACCACCCTTCTCGCCCTTCAAATCTGAAATCTTCGTGAAAGTATTCTTCTTCTTCGTTCCTCCAAGCTCTTGCTCTTCAATCTCGTTCTCGAAGTGTGTCTAGCTACCCTCTATTTTTTCCACACTTAGCATAAGAGTAGTCTCAACTCAGCTCCATACATCAATCCTAATCCAACTCTAACTCCTCCTATAGAAAGTCAAGTATAACTCTAAATCCTTTTCAACTTCAACAAATCAATAGTCAAAGACTCCCACAAAATGCACTAAAAACCATCCCACAATCCTATTATAGTCATATTACATAAAGAATTAATAGCTCCCACAAATGCCCATAATTCAGCATAAAATTACTCCTTTTTAATCATCGGTGACCTTAGAAGCCCCACACAGCATAACACTCGTCGACAAGGTTCGCTTATCGCCCAGAGATTTTCACGATCCAAATCCCTAGCGCCAGCGCTACATTACTATGCATCACAACGCGGTTCGCGCTATGTAGTCAGAAACTCCAGAATTGCTTGAAATCTCCTTCCATTTGTAGCATTTTGATAGGCCCATGGATTATCCTACAACAAGAAAACAACCCATCAAAAGTAACATGAAATTACCAAAAACTAACAATATATCAAGCTAAACGAACATAAATCGTAGGTTAAAAACCTACTCATCAAATTCTCCCAAACTTGAACATTTCATGTCCTCAAGCAAAATGCAATGCAATGTATTAGCAACTAAAAACTACGAATCCAATATTAAGACAGTAAAGATAGTTTACTCATACGGCCTCAGAAAAATTAAGTACACATGACACAACTCGTATCAAACCTAATCTAGAATTCACTATCAATCCTTACATCTTAACCTGATATCACTAATATAGTGTGTGTGTGTGTGTGTGTGTGTTTTCAACACCCATGCTAACTGATATCTACTCAAAGTCAGTACATAACCAATTTCGTCATACAGCATAAACAACAAAAGAAATTCAAAAACAAACAAGTTCCAACTCAAATCAACCAATTACCAAGATTAAGGATCTGAATAGGGTATTCATGCTCGCTTCTTTTTTTTTTCATTAACGGGGGCTCTTTACCTTTATTTCCGTCTTTTCTTTATTTTTCTCTCTCTCTTTTTTTTAGATAGGTGGTTGGTGAGTGCGTTTTATGCTCCATGTCACGCTTGTGTTTATGGGGAGTATTTCTCCTCAACCCACCACAAGACTCGACTTGTTTCCATTTTTTTTATTAAGCTTATATACCCCATATTTTCCCCCAAACTTAGGTTCATGCCTAATTTTAGCTTTCACTGCCTATTTTGTCACTTTCTCGTTTATACTAGCAACATCCTTTAGAAAATCATTATGTAACAATTTGAACTAATCCATTAACACAGATGTTATTAACGTGTTACCCGTATTATACTAGTTTCAATCAGAACAAGATCCACATCATAATAGAAACTACATCAAGATTCTCATACTAAGTAATGTGCTTGTCTACATAATATCAATCTCATCATTTTCCAAGAATCAACATAACCAATCTAATAACTGGATTCATGCAACTACATGCAATATATATATATATATATATATATATATATATTAACATGACTACGATAATAACATAAATAACATGAATACGATAATTATAACGACTAAAGAACTTATATACTAAATGCACTAACATGCTTAATCTCCCAAACTTAAATCAAGTAATGACCTCATTACGACAAAATAACACAAATAAAAGAATGAGGCCTTCCCTGAGAACGAGTCACTGCTCGTCGTCGTCCAATTGAGGATATGCAGGCAAATTAGGAGGAATGGGCATGACTACTGGAGCTGCAGTTGGATTGCAGCGGTAAAATGCATCAGCAAGCGTGTTGAATGCATTGGCATTGTACTGATGCATTAGATCTTGACGCTGGGCCAACCATAGAAATTGATTCCTTGAAGCCTTAGGTGGTGGCTTCTACCTTGGTTCCGCTCCAACTGGGGGTGAGGGTTGTCGGATCATTATATAGCCTTCTCCACGTGGATGTGAACTTGCCCCATCCCATGCCTTGTATCTCTCAATTGTGGCATGATCAATGATAGCCATCGGGTGTTGGATAGGCTCGGAAGGTTGCCACTGCACACCAGCTTTACGGCACAAATCAGTGATTAAGAACCCATGCAGCAACCCTCCCGTAGTACTCCCTCATAAAACTTGGTCAATGGACTCTTGAATACACTCCCCCACATCGACGTTATAGAACGCAATGGAGTTGTTAACACGGAAATGGTGATGAACAATTCCTTACAATAGCCGAGCCCGTGCCTTAGTGACATCGTTTTGGTGGCGAGTGGGCATTAAACGGGCACACATAAATGTATACCAAGCTTTTCCATACCGACTAAGTGCAGAGTGGGGAAAACTTATCTTTTCATTTGTTCCGGCTTGAATTACCCATTGAGTACCAGGTTTGCATAATGTAACAATCAACTCGTCTAACTCGGGCAACCCATCTTCATATCAGTCATCTTGTGGTGCCTCTAACCCAAAATACTCGTTGATAGCATCGGCATGAAATGCCACCGATTTCCCCCGAACCATGACTACGCGATTGACAGGTTCCATTGCATTGGCGCAAAACTCTTTCACTATGTTGATTGTCACTGGAAGTGGTTGTTCTACCAACTGAAACCAATTCAGCTCAACAATTTGCAAAGCCATGTCGCCATCCAAATTAGCATTAGGCTTCAAACCACGTTCAAGCACCAATGTTTTCTTGTCAATGGATGACTTGAATCGTTCGGCAGCCCACTCACTAACAAATCACCTTGTGTGATCATATTGAGGCCGAGCAGTGGAGGAGGATGGGCGTTGTCTTTTATGGGAAGACATGGTGGTTCTTGAGGCGAGTAGTCTCAAAGTTCGGTTCATGACTTTTATCGAACAGTTGGTGAGCGGACTGAGTTTTTTCCCCAAAATAACTCACTACAAAAAAATGGGGCTTCAGCAACAACCGATTTTCGTTGCTAAAGGTGCCAAATTTCGTTGTTAAAGGATTTTGGCAACAACTTTACTATCGTTCCATCTTTCGTTGCACAATGAGCGTTGCTAATTGTTCCACAACGAACGTATTTTTTTCGTTGCCAAAAGTAATACATTTTGCAACGAAATTTGGCTTTCGTACAGAGACATCTATCCTTTAGCAACAAAATGTATTGTTGCAAAATAATTAAAATTTCGTTGCTAAAAACCCCATTTCGTTGCAAAAGCCTGCTAATTGGCAACGAAATGAACTCTTTTTTATTGCAACGACCATGCATTTTCGTTGCAATTAACACCATTTTGCAACGACATTTTTCATTGCAGTAAATTATGAAAACTGTTGCCTAAGCTTGCTTTCGTTGCGGAATGTAAACTTTTTAGCAATGATTTTTGTTGCTGATTATATTATTTGGCAATGACATTATGCTTTCAATCAAAGAACGAAAATATTTGTTCTTTGGTTATTTTTAATAGCAACGAAAGTAAATCGATTAGCAACGACATTATATGTTCTTGGATTTCTTTATATGTGCAACGAAAGTTGATATGATTTGCAACGATAAAAAATATTGCCTTTTATGTTAGTATTAGCAACAATATCCTCTCCGTTATTATTAGATTAATTTTTTGTTGCCAAATATTATATTTATAATGCCATTAGCAACAAAATTTTGTTGCTAAATGTATACAAAATTATTGCTATATCAAACTTGTTCAATGCTTTGGTAACGAATTATATTGTTGCCAAATCAAAATTTTACATTCTTTTTGTGTACCTGGCTGGCTCAATGTTCCCATAGGAAATGATGGCAAAAATATAAAAAACTAAAATTATATTAACTTAATAAAATCATCCACTACATAATCATTAATTATCTTTACAATTAACCATTTAAAGCTACCACAATTCTTCAATCAAAGTATATATCTACATATAGAGAGAGTACACTTCATAATTTCGTCCCTTGTCTTAGTAAACGCGTAGCATGTAAATTTGATACCTAGTATTGTAAGGCAGTCGTACATGCGGTCTTTCCGCATATATATTTAAAAATAATAACAAAGTCAGGAAAATGAAGGGAAATTATTATCATAAAGGTACTGGTATCTATATATTAATAAGACATTTTATCTATATTTAACACATTTCACTTATTGACTATTGCACAATTTTCCAACTATCCACACTAATCAATCCTAATACATTCAACATTAACCTTCAAATTCAGAAAACTATAAAAATTATTGGTACCTAACAATAACTGAAATCTGTATAAATGTGTGAACGCAATCAAACTCACACTACCCACCTATGCATACTAACACTGGAGATTAGTTTATATCATGAATAACATAAAGACCTCAAATTTGATTAGTGCCAAAAGAACATATTAATCTATATAATAATATAGATCAATATGCAGTATGATGGATCAATAAAATCCTACAATTGTCATTCATAGACTGGAGATTTCAGAAAGTATATACTTCATTCCAACTATAATTACATGAAGTAGTTATCCAAAGAAGAAGGTCAAATGACCTAATCTGAGAGAATTCCAACAAGGCCAAATTAAGATTTATTGGCAAGTGACCTCATTCTGAACTAAAAAATTCAAATCACATTGGTGATCGGTTAAATTTCCTATCAAATGGCAAACCCGCACACTAAATTCTCTAAAAGCTAAATGAAATTATTAACTTTCAAGAAGTCAAAACTTGACCATTATATTTTGATTTGCTCTCGAATTTATACTGAAGCTTAGCATTTCTCATATTCATATGGTATCATACAACATACTTGGTAATCCAAAGATATTCATCATGAACAACCAATGGAAACAATACCCCAAAAAACAAAATTAAGAATGGAATGATTCTAGTTTTCTTGTACAAAAAAATAATAATAAGGTTTCCATTTCGTTCTTTTATCCCCAAGTAATATATTACTCCTCTCTGTGCTCAAAAAAGCATGTCCGTAGGAAGTACATTAAGATTTTATCCTCAAAAGGATGTCTAAAAGTATACAAACCAAATGTAGAATATGATATAAATACTAACTTATCCCAAAGTGCATATATCCCCATATAAACACTCCACTCCCCAAGTTAATTATCGTCTTGTGTGATCCAAACAAAGGTGTAATCTGGAAACATTTTATACTCTCTCCTCTAATTTGTGAACCTTAATTCGTGACTTCATGTGCCCATTGTACTCTTAGACATCCTTTTGAGGACGGAGGTAGTACTATACTAGGAAGAAAAGTTTCTTCTGAAACTAACAAGGCTCCACTTTTGGCGAATTTATGAACACGGTTTAAAAAAATATTCAAGTGAAAGCAAGCTGAGGATATAATAATTCCCATGGATTAAACTACCCTTAAGATGACCTAGCACAACATTTATAGTTATCAATATAAGCTCTATATACCAACAATCAAATCTTTCAAAGTGAAATAGCTTGCAACTATGCCAAGCCATATTTCAGTGAACATAAGTTAAAGCACACTGTAAGGTGCAATGCATCACAAATTTTAGGGTATATTTGGAACTTGGAAAATACAAGGGAAAAGAAACGAAAACAAAAAAAATGAAATCTAAAATTTATAAACATTATTGATCATCTATAACACTAAATCTGAACATTGTTATTGATATTTGGATTTTTAAAAGTATAAATGATTGGATTTATGTGCACTAAGATAGTTTTTCATTTTTATATTTATTTTTATTTTCCTTTCCTTTTATTTCCTTTGCATTTCCAAGTTCCAAACAAACACTTACAGAATCTGAGTTCTTTCGGATATTAGAACATTCGTGTATATAAAGATAGAGTGAGGAATATTTACAAGTCATTTGACCTTGATGATTATTTGATTACCCCAAGTTTTGTTTGACAGTCTTTCATTGATAGTTATTACTAAATATGCACTTTTAGTTTTTATGAATACCTCATCCAGACACAAGTTAAGTATAAGCTTTAAAATACACCTTGAACAAATTTAATAATGTGTGGCTCTTTGTTGAAGCACTGCATCTTTTTAAGCTTCTCCTAATAATCAAAAAGACCTTCATAAAACAATGAGATAAAAAATTAGCACGGTGGAATACGTCGACAATACAATAGATGCACTAAAAATAGAAACTGATCATGTAAATGCATTGGCATGGCTGCTTCAAAAGAAAAATGGAATTGATAGGACATCGACAATTAAAATAAACAGTTTAGAGGAACATACAATGACTGAAGGATAAAATAGGTTATTAACAGTCCTAGAATAGCACTATAGAAAATCCACCATAAGAAGTTCTGAAAATGCCAAAAAATAAATAAATAGAAGTTTTGAGATACAAGAACAGAGGGGGGAAACAAGTTCACCCTCCCTAAACAAGTGGAAATCAATAAATAATATGTCAGTGCAGTCTCAGAAAAGCATATGCTCTCTGATTGAGAATGGAAGAAAATGACAAGTTCACTACAACTGAAACTCTCAAAAGTTTGTACTGTCAACTCCAAAATATAATAGATGCCGCAAAGAATTTAGCAGGAAAATTGACAAATGTATACAGCATAAAAACTAAATAGTAAGAATTATATTCTCACTATTTAGGTGAAGACAAACCTCCCAACAAGAAGTCATATTTTACCTGCATGCTACTAGACAATATATTAGTCTGGCTTCCTTCCTCAATTTCCCATGCTTCATCGTGTTTGTTGTACAAAACATAATGCATATTAGTAAAATACATCAAAGCAAAGGACCACATAAATTCTAAAAGGTTCATCAAACTCACCGAACAAGTTTTCTAGATGTTCCATAAGAGTCTTCTCTTCTAGTTCTACATATATACCGTCAAATGAGGTTCAAAGAAAGATGAAACAAATCCATGAAAATTGAACTGCAAAACCAAAGTGTATACAAGATAATATTCAAGTAAATAGTCTTCTTCTAGTTCTACATATACCTTAGTCAAATGAGGTTCAAAGCAAGATGAAATAATTCCATTAAAATTGAACTGCAAAACCAATGTATACAAGACAATATTCAGCAAATACATATATGAACTAAATTAAACAAGACCTCAAAGTGACCACGAGAGAGGAAGGAAAGGTCTGTTGCCGCCTTGGCAAAGCAGATGTTCCAACAAATAGATAGTAGAAGTGGACATGCATAGCATTGGCTGGAAGTTTTTTTTGGCTTTCAGTTAGTGAACTTGTGTTGTTCTAGGATTTCCATCCATTAGTATTTCATTGATAAGTTATTAAAAGAACCTTTTTTGAAGGATGTAATTGCATGAGACTTGTGGCTGCTGCCTATTGGTAGCAGCAGTTGGTTGCTAGCTACTACTAAACTAGTATTAATAAGTTATGATAAGATGCCCATAAAATTTGAATTATTATCTCTACAAAATAAGGATATAAAAAAAAGTATATAACCTACTAAAGAGGTTATAGAAATTGAATGAACACAAGTTACCAAAAGCAAGAGGTAAGGGATGTGGTTTTAGAGCAACAACAGTATGTAACAGCTAGGTACTCCTTGTTGCTGCATTTTGTTTAGTAAAGGTTTTTAGGTTCCTTGCAGGTTATTCTAGTAAATGAATGTGTATCTTTATATTGTTAAAGGGTAATGGTAAGGGAGGTAATGGCATGAACTAGGTGGCAAAGATGTTGTCCACGACAGCAGCAGTGCACATAGACAAGAGAAGAATAATGTTTTCGTTGTTGAACTCTTGTTGAGTATAGTTAGGCTATAAAATTTCCTAATTGTTGTGCCTAGATAATAATTAAATGTGTATCTCTACATTGATAAAGGATGAGTTAATGGATGACCATTAAGCAAGGAAGAAGAGTTGAATAGGGGAGCAGGGCTTCTGTCTTTGACAGCAGCGACAGCAACAACAGTTGGCATCAATGTATTCATACGTGAATAATATTAATGGGATAGCAATTTCTTTATATAAGACTAATAAACTAAAGTGTGTTGCAAAGGTAAGGGGCTGCGAGGCCACACCAAGCTCAGCTAAGCCCCACGGGGCCAAGTGAAGCTTGGCTTCCCACGCATTGGAACCATTAAGGGCTGCAAGACCTGTAAGTCCAGTTGAATAGGTTGTTTAGAAGCCCTTTGTATATTGGTGTTGTTTGTTGCTGCAGGTAATATTGTGATTTGGGGCGAGGGACTGCACCACCTATTTTATAAAAAGATTAAATAAGGTGGGCAACCAAGGAGGGACTTGCTGCATAGTGGTGGCAACATATAACTGTTACTAGTAGCCATAACAAATGGAATGAACATTAACAACTGATATTTAGCAGCTATAATAATGACTGTTTCATATTCCATATTCTTCTTGAACACAATATTATTTTTAACAAAAAAATACAAACTTCTATAAACCACTCAAGTCTAGATGCATTACTTAGAAAATGGCTAGGCAACTAAAAAAATATTTGTGAGAATTCATTTATAGTAAATTGCCCCTTCATTCCAAATGACCAAAAAAAGGCAAGAAGAAGAATAAGGCAAATTGCAAAATTCCCAAAGTGATTCTTCTGAATTTGTTATCTGACATACATGACGGGAGAATGTCTAGAAAAATCAAGCAACTGAATATTATTATTATTATTTATTTTTACTTATAGAACCTCCACTCAAGTATTTCTTGGGGTAACATTGAGGTAACTAGACAAAATTTTATTCTTCTAAATCACAAACAGTCTTAAACAACTTAAAATAAACTAAATAGATACTTGATATAAATTACTATTTTAACACCCATTATATGTTGAAAACACATAACTAAACTAAACAGATAATCGAGTCACGTAACTGATTGTAATTATTATTATTACCTAACATTTTGTAAATTTAACAGTTTTGAAATAGTGCTCTTCATTTTCTGAGAATCCGCCGCAAATATATGCTTGATTTCCAAAATCCTCCTCGAATGCTCAACAATTTGACTCTCAATTCTGAGAAAAGCCTGTAGATGGGCCAAAAGCTTCCTAGCTCAATCCCTCTCAAACCTATTTAATTTCATTAAAGATTAGATTTTTATTAGATTTTCCAAAAACAATAATTACTCCTTATATTGGACTGATAAAGGGAGAAAATAAAACCAATGAATTGAAACATTTTTACACTATTGAATAGATAGTTTGTAGAGGGATTTAGGCGAAAGATCGATTGAAGAAGAAGAAGAAGAAGACGATGATTGAAGTCGAGACAGAGGGAAATCGGAAGAGACAAAAGAGGCCCAGAGAAAATCTTCGTTGGAGAGGCGATTTAGGGTTCTGCAACAGATGGAAAGGCTGTGCAAGTCTTTGTAAAAGACGAGATTAGGGGTTTAAGGATATTAGGTATGAAAAAATAAAGAAGAACAAGAAAAGATTACTCATAAATCAGGAGGGATGAACGGGCTGCTTAAAGATTATCATCGATTGAAAGGATTAGATCCACCTGAGGCCTTTTCAATTACCGCAATTATTTTCATCTCGATCGTCCTAATTATTCTTTATCCCTAAACTAAGATCCACAAGATGACGATAGTAACACAATTGATTGATAAGCAAAATAGGGAGTTCATGCTTGCATTTGAGAATAGATGGGCTTTAGGATGGGAATTGAGAAGCAAAATCGGGAGTTAGGTTGCAATTCACAAGATGGATCTTTGGGGTTTTTAATCTTATAGAAAGAACAAACATACGGAGACCCTTTTATTTGTTCAAGGCTAATTTAACCTTATTTTTTATTTTGTTTTATTTTTTGAAATTTTAAAGTTTAACGTATTGTAAGTTATCTCTTTTATAGTCTATTATTATTATTATTATTATTATTATTATTATTATTATTATTATTATTATTATTATTATTATTATTATTTACATCAAATACTAAAAATACTAATTAAAACAATACTAATTAAAAAAATACTAAAATACTAACAAAAAATACTAAAATTCAAATTATTTTGTTAATTAATCAAAATAACAAAAATTCAAATTACATCATTAAAATACTAAAATCATAACATATTTACATCATTTACATCATAACATAACACATTTACATACTTACATATTTACGTATTTACATCATACTTACATCATAACATATTATATCATTCTCGGATGCCATTTTCAAACACTGCCACAAAATAAGGGTGAATTAACATATCACATATTATCCCTATACTTTGACCGACCAATTAAATACCAAATAAACATAGGTAGGTCATACTAGCGAAGGAATTTCTGCTCTCCCATCCTAGTTCTTATCTCACATCTTAACCAGGGATCATATCCCTAAACTTTGATACCGACTGTGACGCCCCCAAAATTAGGTATACATCACCCATCTTGGGTCGTCAGATACATGGTACAAAAATTCAAATACAACTTACTAATACAACGGTCGTGTACAATACGACAAAACATAACTTTGAGTTTGAATACAATTATTGTCTACTAGAGATTATACAAACTCAAAAGGAGTCCTCATTACAATTATTATCACACTATTTCACAGAATTGTGAGGACTACTAATGATATCCTCTAGACCATCACCCGCTCCCCGACTCGTCCAAACCTATATTCTCATTTCCAATGTAACAAAGGTGAAAGAAAGGGTGAGCTCAACTAGCCCGAAGAAGAAATATTATGACTAAGATAATGCGTAATAAATTATTATTAGTATCCAACAATGTTAAACCGATAAAATATAATAGACATCAAGTTTAACTGCGGTGAACAAGCAATCCATTAAAAGAGTCAAGTAGAAAATAAAATCTACTATATTTTATGATTAAAAGGTTTTTCATCATCATTATCACGAGACTCAAATTTTAATAAATATTCCACATCATCGAATCACCCCTACACTACGGCCAAGGATATTCTTTAGTATCACGACAACAATTATCCATGCACTACGGGCCAAGAATATTTGTGTATTCATTAATGGTCATGATCATGCCATAAAACAATTCATCTTTGTACTACGGCCAAAGAGAATCCATAGCCATAATCATACTAAAAACTGTCCATCAATGCACTACGGGCCAATGAGGACTTTTTTCACATCATTTGTAACATTACGGTTATGATTATACCGAATAATCCCTGGTCATAATCATACCAAGTCCATCTATGCACCACACAAAGCTCTGAGATGACTTTCAACATAATATAAGCATGAGGATGATGACAATGATATAAGAATTCAATAAAACAAGTTCAAGAATTAATTTGTCCAAGAACTACTAATGTCCAAATTGTTAACATGATACTGCTTTGTAGAGTAAAATTCAAGAATGATCAAGAATATTTCCGTGAAAAGATCTTTGGATGAAGCATAAATATCAAGGATATTCTACTAATTTCATGGAGTATAGAAGTCAAAACTTTAACCAACTGAGTATAATAAAGAATGGAATAACAAAAGAAATCACCATGCATGCGGTACTTCGAATAGACATGTTATTCCAACAAAATACTAAATTACGGAACGAAAGTCGTGAAATTCACTAATCAACGGGATGTTCCAACAGAATAGTAAATGCAGAATAATAAATGATGGAACCAGTCCGACGATATAAGACAAAATGGATATTCCGACAAAATAATAAAGACGGAATAATAAAAATGGAACCAGTCCCGGCAGATAGAGATGCATGTGATATTCGGCGTAATAATAAAGATGTATAATAGAAGAATGTCACCAAGTATAGGGTATCCGCATATATAGGTTATTCCAACGAGTAACAATAAAGAAATGGAATAATGAAGTTCTCTTCGGAATACAAAAGAATAATATCCCTTACCGTAAAATAATACTTGATATAAGAGTAGTGAAGTAGCAGAAAATATTTTGTCTATCTCTCTATAGTCTCTCTCTATAGAGTTCAGTGAATTCGTAAGAAAATAATGAAGGAATGAGCTTCTATTTATAGGAAAATGGAATGCATAGTAACTAATCCATGAACGGTCCAGATTGATTTACTTTAATCTGACGGTCCATATTTAAAGAAAAATCTTTTAAATAAAATATAATATATTCTATTTATATAAAAAGATTTTTACTATGCGGGCACTATGCAAACACTATGCATAATAAAATATAATATATTCTATTTATAGAATAACTTTAATAAAGTATTACATTTTTATATAAAAGATTTTACTATGCAAAACACTATGCATAATAGAATATAATATATTCTATTTATAGAATAACTTTAATAAAGTATTCTGTTTTATATAAAAAAATGTTTCTATTTTATTACGTTAATAATACGAATAAAACAAAACTTCTAAATCAACAATAATTGAATCAAATAATGTGAGATACTATGCAGCAACTATTGTAGCAATAATTGAACAAAACTGAGTGACTTCTCACATAAATATCAATAATCAATACCGTGTGCTACTATGCAACAACGCCAGACATCGTAATTTTACTACCGAGTAGTTCAACAAGATCAGCGGTAGAAACTTCCCGCCGTTATTTTTAATAAAATATTTTTGTCGTTTTCTTAGTCTGACAATAATTCCGTTGTGGGGTCCACCAATGATTGTGCCATCGTACGAATATTTCCTATTTAAAACGAATATTTCCCGACCAATCGAATATAATATGACAACTTGCATACTTTGCAAAATTTATAAATATTACCCACAACTATAACATTATCTCAAATTCACACCATAATATAAAAAAATTATTTCGAGAAAATTAATTCTTTATTCATAAAATCTGGGGTTTCACAATCTCCCCTCCTTATGGAATTTCGCCCTCGAAATTTACGTACGTACCTGGTATGCCGAATAGGTGAGGATACCTTGACTTCATTTCAGATTCTAAATCTTGAGGTATAACCCTTGAATGTTGGATACGATTCTTCTTATCCAAGATTTTAACACGAGATCTCATACGTTAAATCATCCGCTATCTCGTCCGATTCTAAATTAATAACGTGGTTCGAGTCATCCACATATTTACGTAACATTGATACGTTAAAAACGTTATGAGCACGCTGACATACTTTTGCGGTAAAAACGAGTCTATAAGCCACGGTTCTACTCAATCGAGGATTTCAAATGGGCCAATTAAATCGAGGGTTGAGATTTCTCTTCAAAGAACTCTTGCTTCTAGAATAACGCCTCTTGAACATTCTTCTTCACATTCATCGATTCGGGTATGTAGCTTGAGCGCCTTTAACTTTATCGATTAAAGTCAATTTTACTCGTATATTAATTTATCTTCACGTGGGTCCCTAGAGTCTTTAACTCTATCTTCATCATTTGCAAGTTATATGAAATGAGTCTTTGTGTTAACAACATCGCACTTGTAAACGCATACGATCTTCTACTCAACACGTCAGCTACCACTTTCGCTCTTCCACGATGATATTGAATGGTACGATCGTAATCTTCCATAGCTCGAGTCAACGTCTTTGGCGCATTATACGTTCGTTTTGGTTGAAGAAATATTTGAGGGTTTAAGAAATGGGTTTTGTCTTTGGTGTCAATACAAAATTCGATTTCACGCCTGGGTAGGCTAGAAGTCTTGAGGAATACGTCAAGAGATTTATTAATGATAGAAATATCATTCAAAACTGTTAGTCTCATCCAAGACTTGGATAGTTCGTAACATTGATACCAACTGTGACTTCTATCCCTTAACCTAGATAGCACCTCACAATGATACCTATCAACTTGTCATCGTCATTCACGACATCGCCTACAGAAAGTCTGGCTTCGGTGCATTCCACACCAGGAAGTCATCAACAAAAGGATCGGGGCTCTTTACTTATGGCTTGATATGGTAATGATTGAATTTAGTGGTTTGGTTGCTTGAATTCACATAATAGGTTGGTTAGGAATATGAAAGCTAACAACCTTACGAAAAACATGATGAGTAGTTAACCAATCATTTCAAAAAAAAAAAACCACATCAAAGGCAAGTATTTTCAAAGAGATACGATCGATAGGTAACGTGAAAGTGTCGATTTGAATCAAACAAGATTTATAAACAGTGGAGGTAACGAAGGTTTCTCCCAATGGAGTTTCAATAGATAAATCAAAGTTTAACTTCTCCGGAGTTAAGTACAAACATTGAACACAACTAGGTGAAATAAAAGAGTAAGTAGAACCGATATCTATCACGGTATAGACTTCGTAAGAGCTTATGATTAACTTACCCGTGATAATTTTATTCAGGTTCCTCGTCACGAGAAAAAAAAACGCTCTCTCTTAAACTATCGGCTTTGGCTTGTCTGGGACATCCTTTGGCATCACTATCCCGGTTGGACTTGACTTCACCATACGACAAAATCGAGCTAGGTGACCTTCTCTTCCGCAATTAAAACACGCTTTGGATTGTTGCGTACAGTTTGGACGGATGTGTCCCTCTTATTCGCATTTGAAACATATGACCGATGGGCGTTCTTCTTCCTTTGAAACGGGTGCTGGTGCCGACGTCTTCACGTCATTGTTGAACCTTCTCTTCTTAAAATGTCCATTCTTATTATCTTGGCCATGATTACCACCGAAATGGTTACCATTCTTGGCATGATAATATCCCCCACGATGGTTATCGTTGTTCCCATGACCGTTGCCACCGGTATGATTATTATCGTGTTGTTGGTCGTTGCCTTTTGGTTGTGCTGGCTCATTATCGCGCTCCAATAACTGAGCCCTATTCACAACATCTGAATATAAACAAAGTTTGTGAGAAATGAGGTATTGACGTATATCGGGTTTCAAACCTCGCAAAAACATTCGCGTCATTTGCTCCTCATTATCGACCAAATGGGATGCAAACTGGGATAACTCCACAAACTTAGCCTCGTACTGTGACATGATCATATTGTTTTGCTCCAACTTGATGAATTCTACCTCCTTCATGTGACAAATACTTTCAGAAAAGTACTTCTCGTTGAATAATTCTTGGAACTTCTCCCAAGACATCTTGAGCGTCAGTCGAGTAACGCTTTTCTGATTCCCACCAATGATCTCCTTCTTCACGCAACATAAAGGTGGCGAATGGAACCTTTTGCTCTCTCGAGCATTCCAAGACATCAAATATCTTGGTAATCTGCTTTATCCATGTCTCCGCCTTAAGTGGTTCTGGCTTTCCCAAAAACTCCGGTGGTCCCAGCTCTTTGAACTGCTTAGCGGTGACCAACCGTGGGTTACCATTGTTTCCACCTGCATTATGGACAGGAGTTGCCTTCGCCTGTTATTGCATGAATTGCATAAAGCCTCTGACAATCCCATCATTCACCATTTCATCGGTGTTATTGTTTTCATGAGGAGTATTGTCCTCTGGTTGCACATTATCCTGATTATTGATCTATGGAGACTCAACGGTCTCCTGTGCTCCATTGATAATCTCAACATTCTCGGATGCCATTTTCAAACACTGCCACAAAATAAGGGTGAATTAACATATCACATATTATCCCTATACTTTGACCGACCAATTAAATACCAAATAAACATAGGTAGGTCATACTAGCGAAGGAATTCCCCGTCTCTCCCATCCTAGTTCTTATCTCACATCTTAACCAGGGATCATATCCCTAAACTTTGATACCAACTGTGACGCCCCCAAAATTAGGTATACATCACCCATCTTGGGTCGTCAGATACATGGTACAAAAATTCAATACAACTTACTAATACAACTGTCGTGTACAATACGACAAAACATAACTTTGAGTTTGAATACAATTATTATCTACTAGAGATTATACAAACTTAAAAGGAGTCCTCATTACAATTATTATCACACTATTTCACAGAATAGTGAGGACTACTAATGTTATCCTCTGGACCATCACTCCGTTCTCGACTCGTCCCAAATATATTCTCATTTCCTAAAGAGAACGGTGAAAGAAAAGGGTGAGCTCAACTAGCCCAAAGTAAGAAATATTATGACTAAGATAATGCAGAATAAATTATTATTAGTCTCCAACAATGTTAAACTGATAAAATATAATAGACATCAAGTTTAACTGCAGCGGAATAAGAAATCCATTAAAAGAGTCAAGTAGAAAATAAAATCTACTATCTTTTATGATTAAAAAGGTTTTTCATCACTGTTATCGATGAGACTCAGCTTAATAAATATTCCACATCATCGAATCACCCCTGCACTACGGCCAAGGATATTTTTTAGTATCACGACCACAATTATCCATGCACTACGGGCCAAGAATATTTGTGTATTCATTAATGGTCATGATCATGCCATAAAACAATTCATCTTTATACTACGGCCAAAGAGAATCCATAGCCATAATCATACCAAAAACTGTCCATCAATGCACTACGGGCCAATGAGGACTTTTTCCACATCATTTGTAACATTACGGTTATGATTATCTAGAATAATCCTGGTCATAATCATACCAAGTCCATCTATGCACTATGTGCCTTCTGAGATGACTTTCAACATAATATAAGCATGAGGATGATGACAATGATATAAGAATTCAATAAAACAAGTTCAAGAATTAATTTGTCCAAGAACTACTAATGTCAAAATTGTCAACATGATACTGCTTTGTAGAGTAAAATTCAAGAATGATCGGAAGAATATTTCCATGAAAAGATTTGGATGAAGCGTAAATATCAAGGATATTCTACTAATTTCATGGAGTATAGAAGTCAAAACTGTAACCAACTGAGTATAATAAAGAATGGAATAACAAAAGAAATCACCATGCATGCGGTACATCGCATAGACATGTTATTCCAACGAGAATACTAAATTACGGAACCAAGTCGTGTGAAATTCACACCAAGCGAGGATGTTCCAATGAGAATAGTAAATGCGGAATAATAAATGATGGAACCGGTCCCACAGATAAAGATGCATGAGATATTCCGGACGTAATAATAAAGACGGAATAATAAAAATGGAACCCAGTCATTATAGATAAGCACAGTATGGATATTCGACAAGAATAATAAAGATGAGAATAATAGAAGAATGTCACCAAGTATAGGGTAGCTCCAGAGTATCTGAGTTATTCCAATGAACAATAAAGAAATAGAATAACAGAAGTTCTCTTCTGGAATACAAAAGAATAATATCCCTTACCATAAAATAATACTTGATATAAGAGTAGTGAAGTAGCAGAAAACTTTTCTTCTATCTCTCTATAGTCTCTCTCTCTATTGTTTCTGTCTCTAGAGTTCAGTGAATTCGTAAGAAAATAATGAAGAATGAGCTTCTATTTATAGGAAAATGAAATGCATAGTAACAAATCCATGAACGGTCCAGATTGATTTACTTTAATCTGACGGTCCATATTTAAAGAAAAATCTTTTAAACATAATATAATATATTCTATTTATATAAAAAAAAATTTACTATGCGGGCACTATGCAAACACTATGCATAATAAAATATAATATATTTTATTTATAGAATAACTTTAATAAAGTATTCATTTTATATAAAAAGATTTTACTATGCAAAACACTATGCATAATATAATATAATATATTCTATTTATAGAATAACTTTAATAAAGTATTACATTTTATATAAAAGATGTTTCTATTTTATTACATTAATAATACTGAATAAAACAAAACTTCTAAATCAACAATAATTGAATCAAATAATGTGAGATACTATGCAAGAACTATTGTAGCAATAATTGAACAAAACCGAGTGACTTCTCACATAAATATCAATAATCAATACCATGTACTACTATGCAACAACGCCAGATTCATTGTATTTTTACTACCGAAAGTAGTTTAACAAGATTATCAAAGTAAAACTTCCATAGATTATTTTTAATAAAATATTTGTGTCGTTTTTCTCGGTCAAATCGGACAATAATTCCGTTAGGGGGTCTACCAATGATTGTGGTCGTCGTCACGAATATTTCTGCTTAAAACGAATATTCCCAAACCAATCGAATATAATATGACAACTTGCATACTTTGCAAAATTTATAAATATTACCCACAACTATAACATTATCTCAAATTCACACCATAATATAAAAAAATTATTTTGAGAAAATTAATTCTTTATTCATAAAATCAAAGGGGTTTCACATCAATTATACTAAATGATGTAAATATGATAATATGTTATGTTATGATGTAAATATGTTATGATTTTAGTATTTTAATGATGTAACATATTATCATATTTATTTTGTTATTTTGATTAATTAACAAAATAATTTGAATTATAGTATTTTAAAATTTTAGTATTTTTTGAATTTGATTTTTTTTAGTATTTTAGTTTTTTAATTAGTATTTTTAGTAGTTGATGTAAATATGTAATTAGTATTTTAGTGTCGGGTAAGTGACTTTTAGTATTTTGATATGTTATACAACTATGGTAACATTTTAGTATTTGAGTAAAATTTTAGTATTTTAGTATTTGAATTTTAGTATTTTGATTAAATAATGTAAATATGTTATGATGTAAATATGATAATATGTTATGTTATGATGTAAACGATGTAAATATGTTATAATTTTAGTATTTTAATGATTTAATTTGAATTTTGTTGTTTTGATTAATTAACAAAATAATTTAAATTTTAGTAATTTTTAATTTGATTTTTTTAGTATTTTAATATTTTTTAATTAGTATTTTTAGTATTTGATGTAAATATGTAATTAGTATTTTAGTGTCGGGTAAGTGACTTTTAGTATTTTGATATGTTATACAACTATGGTAAAATTTTAGTATTTTGATATGTTATACAACTATGGTAAAATTTTAGTATTTAAGTAAAATTTTAGTATTTTAGTATTTGAATTTTAGTATTTTGATTAAATGATGTAAATATGTTATTGTGTAAATATGATGTAAATGATGTAAATATTTAAATATGATAACATGTTATGTTATGATGTAAATGATGTAAATATGTTATGATTTTAGTATTTTAATGATGCAATTTGAATTTTTGTTGTTTTGATTAATTAACAAAATAATTTGAATTTTAGTATTTTTTAATTTGATTTTTTTTAGTATTTTGGTATTTTTTTAATTAGTATTTTTAGTATTTGATGTAAATATGTAATTAGTATTTTTAAGTGTCGGGAATGTGACTTTTAGTATTTTGATATGTTATACAACAATGGTAAAATTTTAGTATTTTGATATGTTATACAACTATGGTAAAATTTTAGTATTTGAGTAAAATTTTAGTATTTTTAGTATTTAAATTTTAGTATTTTGATTAAATGATGTAAATATGAAGTAAATGATATAAATATTTAAATATGATAATATGTTATGTTATGATGTAAATGATGTAAATATGTTATGATTTTAGTATTTTAATGATGTAATTTGAATTTTTTGTTTTGATTAATTAATAAAATAATTTGAATTTTAGTATTTTAGTATTTTTTTGAATTTTAGTATTTTTTTTTTGAATTTGAATTTTTTAGTATTTTAGTATTTTTTTAATTAGTATTTGATGTAAATATGTAATTAGTATTTTTAGTATTTTAGTATTAGGGTAACTAATTTTATAATAATAAATCCTCATAGTACTATTAGTACTATTATATTTATTATTTATAATTTTGTAATAATTATTATTATAATTATAATTATAATAATAATTAATAATAATAGTAATTATAATAATGATTAATAATAACAATAATAATAAATAGTAGTTAAAATAATAGTAATAGTAATAGTAACAATAATTATAATTAATATTAACAATTATAATTATAATTATTATTAAAATTATTATTATTATTATTATTATTATAGTAATAATAATAACAACAATAAAACAATAATAATAATACAATAATAATAATAAAATAAAAAATATAAATAACAACAACAACAACAACAACAACAATAATAATAATAATAATAATAATAATAATAATAGAAATTATAATAATAGTAATATTTATAATTATTATTATAATAAAAAATAAAATTATAAGATTAGTAATAATTATTCTAATAATAATAATAATAAAATTAATAATAATAGTAAATATAATAATAATTATAATAATAGTAATAGTAATAGTAATAATTATAAAAAAAATATAGCACATGAAGCATGAAAAAAATTTAATAATGACTTATAAGTAAAAAAAAGTTAAAATTTAAGTTATTGTCAAACACTACATAATAACAAACGACTTATAACTTAGTTTAATCAGCTTATAAGTCATTGCCAAACACCCTCTAATTCAAGATATAAAGAGAAATTAATGTTTGATTATAAAAAAATTTACAAGTCAAGAAAAAAGAGAATTTGAAAAATGGGAGTTAAAAAAAACTTACACACCATTGGTGCAACTTTATTGTTATTGTTATTATTATTATTTTTATTATTATTATTATTATTATTATTATTGTTGTTGTTGTTGTTGTTGTTGTTGTTGTTGTTATTATTATTATTTTTATTATTATTATTATTATTATTATAGTATATAACTTCTTGAGATTATATTAATGGTATGTAGTGAATGAGAAGAAAGGAATATATGGGGGAAATCTCATGTTTTGATATAAATATTAATCCTCGCAAGATATTAACAGATAACTTGTGTTGCTCCAGTGGTCAAATGACCAAAGTTCCAAATGATAGGTCACAGGTTCGAATATGTTTCGCATTTGGACATAATTTTTAAATACTAAATACGAATATTTTTTGACAATTCTTCGAATACCGAATACGGTCTTACAAAAACATTCTTATTGGGATTATCTTAATTTAAGGCAATATTTTAATAGTCGTTGCAAAAAGTTGTATAAGATATGCAACGAAAATAAAATTTGTTGCCAATGAATGTGGTCCATATTAGGCAACGAAATATAGGAACAAAAAAAAATTCGTTGCCCACGATGAGGAGAAATCAAGTGGTTAGAAATTTTGCAACGAATTTCTAACGAATTTTGTTTCCAAATTTTGCAACGACTTGTGAATTTCGTTGCAAAAAGTGAAAGCCTGACACAATCTGCAACGAAGGACAAGTTTCGTTGCTAAACATACACTTTTAGCAACGACTTATAAAGCTGTTGCTTGAAAAATCGTTGCTAAAGCCTCATTTTAGTAACAAAAAAAATTTCGTTGCCCACGATGACGGGAAATCAAGTAGCCTAAAATTTTGCAACCAATTTCTAAGGAAAGTTTTTCCCGCCAATGAATTAGCAACGAAATTTTGCAATGACTTATGAATTTCGTTGCAAAAAGTGAATGCCTGACACAATCTACAACGAATGACAAATTTCGTTGCTAAACATATACTTTTAGCAAAGACTTATAAAGTCGTTGCCCGAAAAATCGTTGCTAAAGGCCCATTTTTTTGTAGTGACTTATGTTGTGTTATCTTGCTACCCAAATTGTGAAAACACACACCCAATAACCATGTTGTTCTACTTTACTTGCTATAAAAAATAGAGAAGAAGATTAAGCAAGAAGTAAGTTGTTCCTCCCTTGAATAGTCCGTGTATTCCTCGTTGTAATGGTGTCCTCAATTGAAAGAATTTGTGCAAGGAATGAATTTAGTGTAGTGTGTAAAATTGATATGAATTTGATTATATGTATAGTTGGAGTTCATATAGGAGATGGACAACCAACGTGGGTTGGAAGATGGAATGTGTAAGATGTGACGCCCCCAAAATAGGTATACATCACCCATCTTGAGTAGCCAAATATATGGTATAAAATTTAAATACAACTTAATTATACAACAGTCGTGTAAAATACGACTAAACATATACTATTAGTTTTAATACAAATATTGTCATCTAGACAATATACAAACTCAATGGGGTCCTCATTACATTTATTATTATACTATTTCATAGAATAGTGAGGACTATTAAGGCTATCATCTGGACCGTCACTCCGTTCCCCGACTAGTCCCTACTACGTTCTCATTTCCTGAAGAGAACAATGAAAGCAAAAGGGTGAGCTCAACTAGCCCAATAAGAAATATTATGACTAAGATAATGCGAATAAATTATCATTAGCCTTCCAACAGTGTTAAACTGATAAAATATAACAAACATCAAGTTTAACTGCAGCGGAACAAGCAATCCATTAGAAGAGTCAAGTAGAGAATAAAATCTACTATCTTCTATGATTTAAAAGGTTTTCATCACTTTTATCACGAGACTCGACAATAAATAATCCACATCATCGAATCACCCCTGCACTACGGCCAAGGATATTCTTTAGTATCACGACCACGAATTATCCATGCACTACAGGCCAAGGATATTCGTGTATTCATTAATGGTCATGATCATGCCAAAAACTGTCCATCAATGCATTACGGCCAAAAGAACTTTTACCACATCATTTGTAACATTATGGTTATGATTATACCGAATAATCCCTGGTCATAATCATACCAAGTCCATCTATGCACTTCAGGCCACAGAAGATTTTTTACAAAATATAAACATGAGGATGATGACAATGATATAAGAATTCAATAAAACAAGTTCAAGAATTAAATTATCCAAGATCCAATAACGTCCAAATTGTCAACATGATACTTCTTTGTAGAGTAAAATTCAAGAATTGTGACGCCCCCAAAATGAGGTATACATCACCCATCTTGAGTCGCCAGATACATGGTACAAAATTCAAATACAACTTAATAATACAAATATCGTGTACAATACGACAAAACATAAACTGTGAGTTTGAATACAAATATTGTCTACTAGAGAGTATACAAACTCAAAAGGAGTCCTCATTACAATTATTATCACACTATTTCACAGAATAGTGAGGACTACTAATGCAAACATCTAGGATCATCACTCGTTCCCGACTAGTCCCATTACCACGCTCTCATTTCCTAAAGAGAACAAGTGAAAGAAAGGGTGAGCTCAACTAGCCCAAAGAAGAAATATTATGACTAATATAATGCGTAATAATTTATCGTTAGCCTTCAACAAAGTTGTTAAACCGATAAAGTATAATAACTATCAAGTTTAAGCGCAATAGAACAAGCAATCCATTAGAAGAGTCAAGTAGAGAATAAAATCTACTATCTTTTATGATTTAAAAGGTTTTTCATCACTTTTATCGCTGGGACTCAACTTCATAAATAATCCACATCATCGAATCACCCCGCACTACGAGGATATTCTTTAAGTATCACGACCACAATTATCCATGCACTCACGGCCAAGAATATTTGTGTATTCATCAACGGTCCTGATCATGCCATAAAATAATTCATCTTTGCACCCTTGGCCAAATAGAATCCATAGCCATAATCATACCAAAAACTGTCTATCAATGCACTATGGGCCAATGAGGACTTTTTCCACATCATTTGTAACATTACGGTCATGATTACATCGCATAATCCCTGGTCATAATCATACCAAGTCCATCTATGCACTACAGGCCACAAATGACTTTCAACATAATATAAACATGAGGATGATGACAATGATATAAGAATTCAATAAAATAAGCTCACGAATTATTTTATCCAGGAACTAATAATGTCCAAATTGTCAACATGATACTGCTTTGTAGAGTAAAATTCAAGAATGCTCAGAAGAATATTTTCATGTAAAGATACTGGATGAAGCGCAAATATCATGGATTTTCCACTAATTTCATGGAGTATAGAAGTCAAAACTTTAACCAACTGAGTATAATAAAGAATGGAATAACAAAAGAAATCATCATGCATGCAGAACTTCGCATAGACAGGTTATTCCAATAGAATACTAAATAACGAAACCAGGTCAGGCTAAATTCGCACCGACAGGATGTTCCAACAAAATAATAAAGAATGGAATAGCAACAAAAGTCACCATGCTTGCGGTACTTCGCATAGACAGGTTATTCCAACAGAATACTAATAAGGATGGAATCAGGTTTGGCGTAAAACGCACAGACATGATATTCCAACAGAATAATAATAAAGACGGAACCAGGTCCGGCGTAAAACGCACAGACAAGATATTCCAACAGAATAATAAAGACGGAATCAGGTCCGGCATAAAATGCATAGACAAGATATTCCAACAGAATAATAAAGAATGGAATAACAGAAGAATTTCACCAAGTATAGGTAAACATGCATTATACTGAGTTATTCCAATGAATAATAAAGAATGGAATAACAGAAGTTCTCTTCATGAATACAAAAGAAATAATACTCCCTACGAGTACAATAAATAATATTCCCTACCTTAAGAAGAAGAGTACTGGATATATAAGTAGTGAAGTAGCAGAATACTTTCTTCTTTCTCTCTATAGTTTATCTCTCTAGAGTTTCAGTGAATTCGTAAGAAAATAATGAAGGAATGAGCTTCTATTTATAGAAAATGGACTGCATAGTAACTAACTCATGAGCGGTCCATTGATTTATTTTTAAATGATTGTCCATATTTAAAACTAAATTTTTAAATAAAATATAATATATTCTATTTATAATCTAATAAAACGAATAACTTTATAAAAGATTTTACTATGAAAACACTATGCAGAACCTTATGCAAACACTATGCATAATAAATTATAATATATTCTAATTATTGTCTAATAAAATAAATAACTTTATAAAAGTATTTTGTTTTATATAAAAAGATTTTACTATGCAAACACTATGCAACACTATACATAATAAAATATAATATATTCTATATATAGAATAACTTTATAAAAGTATTATGTTTTATATAAAATGATTTTACAGTATTATTACATTAATAATACCAACAAAATTGAGTGACTTATCACATAAGCATCAATAATTAGTACTAGTGTGCTACTATGCAACCCGCCAGACATCGCATTTTTAACACCGGTGTTTTTCAACGATTAAGCGGTAAAACTTACGCCATTATTTTCATAAAATATTTTTGTCGCTTTTCAAATCAAACGATAATAATTCCGTTGTGGGGTCCACCAATGATTGTGCCATTACATGAATATTCCCTGATAAAACAAATATTCCCCGACCAATTGAATATAATATGACAACTTGCATACTTTGCAAAATTTATAAATACTAGCCACAACTATAACATTATATCAAATCTACACCATAATATTCAAAAAAATTATTTCGAGAAAATTAAATCTTTTTTCATAAAATCTGGGGTCTCACAATCTCCCCTCCTTATGAAATTTTGCCCTCGAAATTTACGTACGTACCTGGTATGTCGAAGAGGTGAAGATATCTTGACTTCATTTCAGATTCTAATTCTTGAGGTATAACCTTTGAGTGTTGAATACAATCCTTCTTATCCAAGATTTTAACATGTATCTCCTCATACGTTAAATCTTCTACTATATCGTTTAGTTCTAATTTAATAATGTGGTTCAGGTCGTCCACATATTTACGTAACATCGATACAAAAGAAAAAAAATATTCTGAACACGCAACATACTTGGCGGTAAAACGAGTCTATAGGCCACAGTTCCTACTTTATCGAGGATTTCAAATGGGCCAATTAAATTGAGGGTTGAGATTTCCTCTCTTCGTCGAATCTTGCTTCTAGAATAATGCCCTCTTGAACCTTCTTCTTCACATTCATCAGCTTCGGGTGTGTAGCTTGAGCGGATTTAACTTTATCGATTAAAGTCGATTCTACTCGTATATTCGTTATCTTCACGTGGGTTCGTATATTCGTACTTGTAACCGCATACAATCTTCTACTCAACGCATCAGCTACCACGTTCGTACTTCCACGATGATATTGCATGGTACGATCGTAATCTTCAACAGCTCGAGCCAACATCTTTAGCGCATGTTACGTTCATTTTAGTTGAAGAAATATTTGAGGGTTTAAGAAATGGGTTTAGTATTGGGGTCAATACAAAATTCGATTTCACGCTCTAGGGTAGGCTAAGAAGTCTTCAGGAATACGTCAAGAAATTTATTAACGATAAAAATATCATTCAAAACTGTGACCCTAATCCAAGACTTGGATAGCACGTCACATTGATACCTATCAACTTGTCATCGTCATTCACGACGTCGCCTACAGAAAGTCTGGCTTCGGTGTATTCCACATAAGGAAGTCATCAACAAAAGGCTCGGGGCTCTTTACTTATGGCTTGATATGACAATGATTGACTTTAGTGGTTTGGTTACTTTGAATTTGCATAACAACTTGGTTAGGAGTATGAAAGCTAACAACCTTACAAAAAGCATGATGAGTAGTTAACCAATCGATTCCTAAAATCACATCAAACGCAAGTATTTTCAAAGAGATATGATCAACAGGTAACGTGAAAGTGTTGATTTGAACAAGATTTATAAATAGTGGAGGTAACGAAGGTTTCTCCGAATTGAGTTTAAACAGATATATCAAAGTCTATCTTCTCCGGAGTTAACTTCAAACATTGAACACAACTAGGTGAAATAAAAGAGTGAGTAGAACAAGTATCTAACACGGTATAGACTTCGCAAGAGTTTATGACTAACATACTCGTGATAATTTTATTCAAAGTTCCTCGTCACTTAAAAAAAAATGCTCTTTCTTAAACTCTGGCTTTAGCTTGTCCGGGACATCCTTTGGCATCACTATCCCAGCTGGACTTTACTTCACCATACGACAAAATCGAGCTAGGTGACCTTCTCTTCCGCAATTAAAACACGTTTTGGATTGTCTGCGACAGTTAGACGGATGTGTCCCTCCCGTCGCATTTGAAACATACGACCGGTGGTCGTTCTTCTTCCTTTGAAACGGGTGCTGGTGCCGACGTCTTTACGTCATTGTTGAACCTTCTCTTCTTGAAATGTCCATTCTTATTGTTTTCACCATGATTACCACCGAAGTGGTTACCATTTATGACATGTTGATTCCCTCTATGCTTATTGTCACCGCTTTGATGACTGTTATCACCGGTATTATCATTTTTCCGGCTGCTCTCTTTTGGTTTGGTTGACTCATTATCGCGCTCCAATAACTGAGCCCTATTAACAACATCTGAATACAAACACAGTTTATGAGAGATAAGATATTGACGTATCTCAGGTTTCAAACCTCTTAGAAACATTCGCGTCATTCTCTCCTCATTATCAACCAAATGGGACGCAAATCGGGATAACTCGGCAAACTTGGCTTCGTACTGCGACACGATCATGTTGTTTTGCTCTAACTTGATAAATTTCACCTCCTTCATGTGACGAATGCTTTCGGGAAAGTACTTGTCATTGAACAGCTCTTGGAACTTCTCCCAAGACATATTGAAAAGCGTCAGTCGAGTACGCTTTTATAGATTCCCACCAAAGAATCATGCAACATGAAGGTAGCGAAGGGAACCTTTTGCTCCTCGGAGCATCCCAAGACATCAAATATCTTGGTGATCTGCTTTATCCATGCTTCTGCCTTAAGTGGTTTTGGCTTTCCCAAAAACTCCGGTGGTCCCAGCTCCTTGAATTGCTTAGCGGTGACCAACCGTGGGTTGCCATTGTTTCCTCCTGTATTATGAACAGGAGCCGCCTTCGCTTGATGTTGCATGAATTCTAAAAAGCTCTTAAACGTACCATCGTTCGTCAATTGATCAGTGTTGTTGTTTACAGGAGGATTATAGCCATCATGTTGCACATTGTCCTGATTATTGATCTGTGGAGACTCAACAGTCTCATGTGCTCCATTGCTTATCTCAACATTTTCAGATGCCATTTTCAAACACTGCCATAAAACAAGGGTTAATTAACATATCACATATTATCTCTATACTCTGACCGAACAATTAAATACCAAATAAACTTAGGTAGGTCATACTAGCGAAGAAATTCCCCGTCTCTCCCCTCCTAGTTCTATTCTCACATCCTAGCCAGGGATCATATCCCCAAGCTTTGATACCAACTGTGACGCCCCCAAAATTAGGTATACATCACCCATCTTGAGTCGCCAGATACATGGTACAAAATTCAAATACAACTTAATAATACAAATATCGTGTACAATACGACAAAACATAAACTGTGAGTTTGAATATAAATATTGTCTACTAGAGAGTATACAAACTCAGAAGGAGTCCTCATTACAATTATTATCACACTATTTCACAGAATAGTGAGGACTACTAATGCAAACATCTAGGATCATCACTCTATTCCCCGACTAGTCCCAGCTACGTTCTCATTTCCTGAAGAGAAAAGTGAAAGAAAGGGTGAGCTCAACTAGCCCAGTAAGAAATATTATGACTAAGATAATGCAGAATAATTTATCGTTAGCCTTCAACAGTGTTAAACTTATAAAATATAATAACTATCAAGTTTAACTGCAGCCGAACAAGTAATCCATTAGAAGGGTCAAGTAGAGAATAAAATATACTATCTTTTATGATTTAAAAGGTTTTTCATCACTTTTATCGCTGGGACTCAGCTTCATAAATAATCCACATCATCGAATCACCCCTGCACTACGGCCAAGGATATTCTTTAGTATCACGACCATAGTTATCCATGCACTACAGGCCAAGAATATTTGTGTATTCATCAACGGTCCTGATCATGCCACAAAATAATTCATCTTTGCACCCTCGTCAAGAGAATCCATAGCCATAATCATACCAAAATTGTCCATCAATGCACTACGGGCCGATGAGGATTTTTCACATCATTTGTAACATTACGGTCATGATTACACCGCATAATCCACGGTCATAATCATACCAAGTCCATCTATGCACTACAGGCCACAGATGATTTTCAACATAATATAAACATGAGGATGATGACAATGATATAAGAATTCAATAAAATAAGTTCAAGAATTATTTTATCCAGGAACTAATAATGTCCAAATTGTCAACATGATACTGCTTTGTAGAGTAAAATTCAAGAATGCTCAAAAGAATATTTCCATGAAAAGATACTAGATGAAGCGCAAATATCAAGGATATTCCACTAATTTCACGGAGTATAGAAGTCAAAACTTTAACCAACTGAGTATAATAAAGAATAGAATAACAAAAGAAATCACCATGCATGCGGTACTTCGCATAGACAAGTTATTCCAACAAATAACGAAACCAGGTCAAGCAAAATTCGCACCGACAGAATGTTCCAACAGAATAATAAAGAATGGAATATCAACAGAAATCACCATGCATGTGGTACTTCGCATAGACAGGTTATTCCAACAAAATACTAATAAGGACGGAATCGGTCCCGGCAGAAACGCATGCATGACAGGATATTCCAATAGAATAATAAAAGGCGGAATCAGTCCAACGTAAAACGATAGGCGAGGATATTCCAACAGAATAATAAAGAATGGAATAACAGAAGAATTTCACCAAGTATAGGGTAACTCGCGTGTACAGGTTATTCCAACAGAATAATAAAGAATGGAATAACAGAAGTTTTCTTCATGAATACAAAAGAAATAATACTCCTTACGAGTACAATAAATAATATTCCCTACCTTGAGAAGAAGAGTACTAGATATATAAGTAGTGAAGTAGCAGAATACTTTCTTCTTTCTCTCTATAGTTTATCTCTCTAGAGTTTCAGTGAATTCGTAAGAAAATAATGAAGGAATAAGCTTCTATTTATAGAAAAATGGACTGCATAGTAACTAACTCATGAACGGTCCAGATTGATTTACTTTAATCTGACGGTCCATATTTAAAGCAAAATCTTTTAAATAAAATATAATATATTCTATTTATAATATAATAAAACGAATAACTTTATAAAAGATTTTACTATGCAAACACTATGTAGGCACTATGCAAATATTATATAACAACTTGCGTACTTTGAAAAATTTATAAATATTACCCACAACTATAACATTATATCAAATTCATTCCATAATATTCAAAAATGATATTTATAGAAAATTCATCTTTATTCATAAAAGTTGGGGTCTTACAACCTCCCCTTCTTATGAAATTTCGCCGTCGAAATTAGGGTACGTACCTGGTATGTCGAAGAGGTAAGGATACCTTGATTTCATTTCAGATTCTAACTCCTAAGTCATTTCCTCAACATCGTGGTTTCTCCACAAAATTTTGACTTGAGGTATAACCTTGGAGCGTAGAATATGTTCCTTCTTATCCAAGATTTGAACAGGAACCTCTTCATACGTCAAATCTTCCGCTATTTCGTCCGGTTCTAACTCAATAATGTGGTTCAGGTCTTTCACATATTTACGTAACATGGATATGTAAAAAACGTTATGAACACGAGACATACTTGACGGTAAAGCGAGTCTATACGCCACAGTTCCTACTCGATCGAGGATTAAAAATGGGCCGATGAATCAAGGATTGAGCTTTCCTCTCTTTCAAAATCTCGTAACTCCTTTCCATGGAGCAACACGTAACAACACATGATCTCCTATATCGAATTCTACGTCCTTTCGATGAAGATCAGCATAACTCTTTTGTCGATCTTGTGAAGTTTTTATACTTTGCTGGATCATTTGAATCTTTTTTGTTGCCATACGTACCAACTCCGGTCCCAACAACGTTGCTTCTCCCACCTCATCCCAGCATACTAGAGAACGACACTTTCTTCCATACAACGCCTCAAATGGAGCCATGCCAATACTTGCTTGATAACTGTTGTTGTAGGAAAACTCCACCAATGGTAAGAACTTATCCCAACTTCTCTTGAAGTCAAGGACACAAAGTCTTAATAAATCTTCAAGAGTTTGGATAGTCCTCTCCGACTGCCCATCCGTCGAGGATGATATCTTTGTCTAAAGCTAAATCATAACTGTGCCCATAGCTTTTCGCTTGAAACTAACCCAAAATCGTGAAGTGAATCTTGGGTCTCGATCGGAAACTATGGATATCTTTGGCATACCATGCGATCTTTAGTGTGATGATCCCGAATCCGGTTCGCTATTTCTACAACTGTTTGCGAAAGATATAAACATAGACTGTTTATACATTAAACTTTACACACATTTCCCCAGTATCGAATAACCTTCACTTATACACAATTCATAAACTATCTAACACATAACAATAATATTCTTCAACCATACTTTTACAAATTAGCCGCACATTCTATCCCAAGCTGAACTTGGCATTTTCCTTTTCCTGTAACTGGCCGTATTCGCCTTATCTGCAAGGTTTTATCATGATATAGCAAGGGTGAGCATGAAAGTTACCCAGCAAGTTAAAAAAAAATAAGGTAAAGATATATCATGATTGAAAGAGTTTGAATAATAAGCTGGCTATCCTTCACAATGTAGTTGTGAATTAGCATGAACAAAATTTCAAAGCTGAATGAACATTGAAAATGAACATAACAATTATATCTGAACTGACTGGTAATGAAGGTGATCAGCCTTTCATACCTGATGAATACATGCAATATATACAGAGTACAATTCATAAGCATATCTGTCTGAAACCACTCTTAAAAGAGTTTAAGTAAAAAGAACTTGAAAAAAACTTGCACCATAATTAGAAGTTCAAGTTTAGGAACTTACTGTCATAGATTGATTACCGCTAAGCAATCAATTTAATCTCTTATAAAAGACCTATCATTAATAAGATCAATCCTCCAATTAGCATAATACATTTTATCCCACAACACTATTACTCAAATAATAAATTAGCTAACATTTAGCCACATAATTAAACATTGAATAATTCTTTAACTCATTAGTAATATTATTATCCATTAATAATATTACTATCACTTAACTCATTATCTTAAACTTTTGTCTACTATTTTTTTATAGATCATTTCTCATTTACAAATATTATTAATCATTTAATAATATTTAGATCCTTACTAATATTATTAATCATTTAATAATATTTTAATCACCTTCTAATATTATTAATCATGTAATAATATTTTACTTATTTCATAAATAGTAAAGGTCTCACACATTTTAAGATGCAAATATTTTACCTCTTGAAGCTTAAATCATTTAAATTTCATTTCAGAAATATCTTTTACCTCTGCTCGCAAATTCGGAGTTTAAACAGCTAATATATAGCTTTTATAGTAAAAATCAATTTACTATATTATTTCTTTACTTTAAATAACTTTTACTTCAGTTTGTCCGTTCATGAGTCAACACTGACTATTGCCTCATATATAAACATTTTATCTCACTAGCACATTCGTGTTTTTTTTTTTTTCATTTTACGATTATTCGCATTTTTGCTTCGTTACGTAAATCTCAGCTCAAAAACTTCATTTTGAGCACCGAAAACCTCAAAATATCATTTTTATGATTAATACAATATTTCAAAGGTTTTACATTCTTTGTTGCACCACAAAATAATTTTTATAGGCAACTATATATATATATATATATATATATATATATTCGCTTAAATATGTAATTTATATTTATTACATATTTTTATTGCTTTATTTATGCCTGAAAGAAAGTTTCTCGGCATAAAATATTACTTATAGTCAAATTACGCCCCATAAGATTTTATTAGATTATTATGACTTATTATTTCTCTATCATTTGCCCAAACACATAATATTCATTGAATATCAATTTCAACAATTACATTGAAAAATATCATAAATCTCTTATTAAATCTCCCGTCGAATATTATTAATTATGCAATAATATTTTACGCTAAGGTTATCAACCTTTTAATTTCATTCCAATCAAATACTACTAATAATATCTCAATGCAATATTATTAGTCATATAAAAATAACTTAAGTCATTAATCACATAAATAAACAATTATTTCAATTGTTTTCCTTTTTAATAAATAACTTGCTTAAGCATTCTAAAATGCTATAAACATTACAACACTTTAAACCCGACCCAAAGCTTCATTACAAACTTGCATAAACCATGCTCACGGGTCTCACTTCATACATCGCATTTTTCCTATTTTTGGACACTTTTGATTTTCGAAATATTTTACCCAGCCTCACTAAAACAGCCATAACTCTCGCGTTTTAAAACATTTTGAGCGATTCTTGAGCCCACGTGAAGATAACTTCCAGGGCTACAACTTTTGTCTCACAATATTTTTCCAAAATTAGAACACAACAGTCCAAAAATTTACATCAAGAAGGCTGTTCGGAAATTGAGGAACAGTTTTGCTACGCACCTTCCTAACGCCATAACTACCTCA
Source organism: Panax ginseng (assembly GCA_020205605.1). Lineage (NCBI taxonomy): Eukaryota > Viridiplantae > Streptophyta > Magnoliopsida > Apiales > Araliaceae > Panax > Panax ginseng. The sequence continues at coordinate 36,417,207 of CM035127.1, read as the reverse complement.
TCCGGAGTCGGAATTAGTCCGTTCCGGAGTCTATGGAAAGCTAAAACAGAGTACTACAACATATCAAAAGCCCAGAATTTTTAAAGCACAAAAACGGGACGAAATTGCCCCTGACATTGGCTGCCCCGAAACTGTCCAATTTTTGTTAGAAATACGGGACTGTTTTGGCTTAAATAATTATTACACCATGAAAACTCAACATTTTTGAGGGCTACCACCTGGGTTAACTACTACACACATATATCTAACACCCCTCTTTGACGGATCGCAAAAAGAAGTCATAGATTTAAAACGGTGAATTTTCAAAGTACATAGAAATTTTGAGTTTCTAAACTAGAAAAAAAATTATTTTTCTCTTCTTTTGGTTTCAAACCAAATCAACACCCAAAATAGCTAAATCCATACATGAATCCATATAAATCACATAGATTATAGGGTTTGAGCTTCATACTCAAAAACCCCCTTAATCAATTATATATAAAAAAAATCTAGAGGGATTATACCTTTGCTTTTCTTTTTCTTCTTCTTCTTCTTCTTCTTCTTCTTCTTCCTTCTCTATTTCTTCCATCCATGGAGATCTTCCTTCTCCTTATCTTCCACAAGGGGGCTGCCCCTCTCTTCTTCTTCTCCCGTTCTCTCCCTTTCTCTTTCTATTTCTTCTCTTTTTCTTTTCTCTTTCTCTCTTACTCTCATCCGTTCCTTTCCTCTTTTTTTTTTAATTGGCCACTTGGCCTTCTTCTGAGACACATGCTAGCTCCCCTTTTTTTTTTCTTCCCAAAATGCCCTCCTTTTTTTTTTTTTTCTTGTTCAAAGATATCCTCCAAACTTGGATCAAAATTGGGCCAACAATTAGGCTAATTATATATAATCTCTTGGGTTTTCAATTAATTCCTTTGAGCTATGTAATATTTACATAGTCCAATCATTTTCAATTTGGTCTCACCCTAAATATTTAATTAGGGTACTCATTCTAAATAATTAGAATTTAAATCGTCACTCTAGTACACTAAATTTTTATAACCCAATCAAACTTATTAAGTTATAAAATTAGTAACTTGAGATAATAAAAATATATCTCTTAACTTAAAATAATTTATTATTCTCCCACAAGTGGGCTTAGCTTGGGCTCTCAATAATTAATTCCATTGAGCTAGCCATTTTACTTGATTACTTACTAACAAAAATAAAATTAGGCTTCCTCTACAAATTAGATTGGGCCTTTATAATTCTTGTCCCATACATAATATGCTAGGCTAGATTATTAATTTAATCGCCCTTAAATCATATTATCTACAAGTCTCATACTTAATTAATTAATTGGGTTTGCTTATATAATATAACTTCCTTAGTCCATTAAATATATTTCTCTTGGACTCTCTATAAATTAATTGGGCTATGATATTATTATAGCCCATTACTTCTAATTCTATTCCATTCTACCCTTATCATTAAATTAGAGTTTACATGCACTCAAATGAAATAAAAATTCTTACTTAAGTACATTTAATTTCTTAACCTAATTAGACTTGCTAAAATTAGGCTATAAAATTAATTAACTGAGATGTATAAAATAAATCTCTTATAATTGGTATATATTCTAAATACCATAATTCTCTCATCTCATAACCCTTAAGTTATTAAATTTTTCATTTTCCTTTACTCACATATTCGAACAAAATAATTTAATAAATTGTGACATGTTCCACAATTCTCTTAAATTAGGTCACTAATATAAAAATAAAATATTAGGACCACTAAATAACGATAACCATTTAGGTTATTTAATTATCACGCCTAATATATATATTAGGTTACATAACTTAATTCTTACTTCACTTTTATATACAAAATAAATGTATTCACATTATATAATGTATATTTATTTAATCATACATAATAATTAATATAATCATAACATATTTCACTTCTCATTGCTAATCGTATTAACTAACGACTTTATACTTATTTAAATTCTTATTTGCCAATCAAGGCTAACACTCAAGCTATGTTAATTACTAACATAGTTTTATCTTGATCATTAACTTGATTCATCATTCCTCTTGCTAATATATATATATATATATATATATATATATATATATATATATATATATATATACATATAGCATCTCTTCTGTGAAATCTTATCTCCAATAATAAAATTTCTATATGTACTTATATAACATTTCTTAGACTATTAGGTTCACATCAATTTACGGTGTATCGTAATACCTTATTCTTGATATTCCTTCAAGTACATATTAATTCATTTCTAGGGTTTTAGAATTTTGTAACCCATATTTTCTCTATTCTCATTCGAATATCAAACCATATAGGTTTTTCTTGAAAATTTTAAATAAATTCTCAAATTCTCATCTAGGTTTTATTCTTTAACCTTTATTCTAATCATTCAAGATTTTAGAAACTTTTCGGGTTATCACACTTACAATCTCATTTATGTACATACGAGAAAGACGTTCAAGTGTATAAGTTTCTCGTATCGGTAAGAAATGAGCAGACTTGGTCAATCTATCAACAATGACCCAAATCGCATCTATACCTTGAGAAACCTTAGGAAGACCGGTAACGAAATCCATGGTAATGTGCTCCCACTTCCATTCTAGAATATCAAGTGGTTGCAATGGACCTTTTGGCACTTGATGCTCCGCTTTAACTCGTTGACAAGTTAGACACCTTGAGATAAATATCGCTATCTCTCTCTTCATATTGGTCCACCAAAATGTATGACGAATATCATGATACATTTTGGTACTCCCAGGATTGATTGCAAACGGTGTGTTATGCGCCTCCATCATGATTTTATACTTTAAATCAGGGTCATTAGGAACACAAAGTCCGGAGTTGACTCAAGTATTCCTTCTTCATTAATTCTTGCTTCCCAAGATAGCACCTTCTTGCACTTTCTTCCTCATACGCATCGCCTCCAGTCTCAGTAGCTTGGCGACTTTAACTTTATCAATTAAAGTCAGTTCTACTCATATATTTGCCATCATCACATGGGTCCCTGGAGTCTTAAACTCTATCTCCATCCTTTGCAAGTCACACAAAATGGGCCTTTGTGTTGACAATATCGCACTCGTACTTGCATATGATCTTCTACTCAATGCGTTAGCTTCCACGTTCGCTTTTCCAAGATGGTATTGGATGGTATGATCATAATCTTTCAACAGTTCAAGCCAACGTCGTTATCGCATGTTGAGTTCCTTTTGAGTGAAGAAATATTTGAGGCTTTTATAATCCGTAAAGATCTCCACCTTCTCCCCATACAAGTAATGCCTCCAAATTTTAAGTGCAAAGACAACAGCTGCTAACTCTATGTCATGAGTATGATAATTCCTCTCATATTCTTTGAGTTATCTTGAGGCATAGGCTATGACTTTCCCATGTTGCATGAGAACACATCCCAACCCTTTGCCCGAAGCATCACTGTAGATGACAAATCCCTCCGATCCAGATGGTATTGTTAGAACAGGTGCTGAAATGAGTCTCCTCTTGAGTTCTTGAAAACTCTTCTCACATTCTTCTCTCCAACCGAACTTTGTATCTTTTTGAGTCAGCTGAGTTAATGGAGTAACTATTCGAGAAAATCCTTCCACGAATCTCCAATAATAACTAGCTAAGCCGAGAAAGCTACGTACTTCGGTCATTGATTTAGGTTGCTCCCAGCTTTGATTAGCTTCAATCTTTGCCGGGTCAACAGATATTCAATGACTTGATACTACGTGTCCAAGGAATGCCACTTCCTCAAGCCAGAACTCACATTTCTTCAACTTGGCATAAAGCTTGTATTCACGAAGCTTTTGGAGTGTCAGCCTCGAGTGTTGCTCATGATCTTCACGGCTTTTGGAATAAATAAGGATGTCATCAATAAAGACGACCACAAAGTGATCCAAATATTCCTTGAATACTCGGTTCATCATATCCATGAAGGCAGCAGGAGCATTAGTCATTCCAAAGGACATGACTAGGAATTCATAATGCCCATACCGAGTTCTGAAAGCCGTCTTTGGAATGTCATCTGTTCTAATCTTCAATTGGTGATATCCGGAACGAAGATCAATCTTTGAAAAGAATTTAGCTCTTTGCAACTGGTCAAACAGGTCATCAATACGTGGCAATGGGTACCTATTTTTGATGGTGACATGATTCAACTCCCGATAATTAATAAAAAGTCGCATACTCCCATCTTTCTTCTTCACGAATAGAACAGGAGCACCCCAAGGAGAAGTACTAGGACGAATAATTCCAATGTCTAACAATTCCTGCAGTTGGGTCTTTAACTCCTGAAGTTCAATAGGAGCCATTCGATATGGGGCTTTTAAAATGGGTTTTGTACCGGGTTCAAAGTCGATATAAAATTCAATTTCATGCTCTGGGGGTAGGCCAGGAAGTTCTTCAGGGAATACGTCAGGGAATTTATTAACAATAGAAATATCATTCAAAACTGACGTATTTTTGTTTAGATCCGTGACATGAGCTAAGAAAGCTTGACATCCGTTTTTCAATAAACGAATAGCTTTATGACTTGAGATGACCGTGATTGATTTTAATGGTTTGGTCGCTTGAATTCGCATAATAGGTTGATTAGGAATATGAAAGCTAACAACCTTACGAAAACAATCAATTTTTGCATGATGAGTAGTTAACAAATCAATCCTAGAATCACGTCAAATGCAAGTATTTTCAATGAAATAAGATCAACAGATAATATGAGAGTATTGTCATTAGTGTTGGAGTTATGGAGTTTTGGAAGTTGAAATCATTTAGGAGAGGTGGGGGAATTTGATTTGACTAAGGAGAGGCAAAGTGGGGGTTATGGATGAGGACACGTCAATTAACGCAAGTAGGCACCTTGGAATTACGAGCAACGCAGCCCGCGCTATGAAGAAGGTGTAAATAGCGCGCCCTGCGCTACGAAGTCAGGGAGTTGGTGGCATGATAGCGCACCCCGCGCTAAGTATAACTCTTGGATAAGCGTGATCCGCCGCTTAATGGGTCGATGGGCGGAGGAACAGTAGCGCGCCACATGGCTGTGAATGGCGCCCTAGTATTTGTGACTTCAAGCGATAAGCGGCGGTCTCACGTTGCATGGCATGAAGGAGTGGGCTTGTAGCGTGCCCCGTGCTAAACATTTACAATGGAGATCGCGGCCCGCGCCATGAGGTCAGTGACATCTTTTCTCTGACTTCCTTCTTCAACCTACGAATCATCCAGAATTGACGTAAAAATTCTGTGAAAGAAAATACTTAGATTAGATTATAAACTATCTTATAAAGAAAAAATAAAAGAGAAAGAGTGTAGAACTTGGGTTGCGTCCCAAGTAGCGCTAGTTTTAACGTCGTAAGCCCGACGGTGCCTCTTATGTCACTGAGCATCGGCGAGGGTAATGTTGATGGCATCCCAATTCTAATCTCCACCCAGTAATGCTTTATCCGTTGACCATTGACCTTGAATGTCTCCAATGGATTTCGACTGTAGAGTTCGATTGCGCCATTTGGGAACACTATTTTGATGGTGAATGGTCCCGACCACCTTGACTTAAGCTTTCCTGGGAACAACCGCAATCGTGAGTTGAACAATAGTACTGATTGCCCCGGCTCGAAAGTTCGGTGCATGATTTTCTTGTCGTTCCATTTCTTGACATTCTCCTTGTATAGTTTAGCATTCTCGTATGCCTAAAGTCGGAATTCATCGAGCTCGTTTAGTTGTACTAGCCTCTTTTCACCCACAGCTGCTTGATCAAAGTTCAGTTTCTGAATGGCCCAGTAGGCCTTGTGCTGAAGCTCGACTGGTAGGTGGCAAGCCTTTCCGTACAGTAGTAGATATGGTGACATCCTGATCGGTGTCTTATACGCAGTCCGGTATGCCCATAATGCATCATCCAACCGGAGCGACCAATCCTTTCGATTCGGGTTCACCCCTTTTTCCTGAATTTTCTTGACCTCTCTGTTCGACACCTCAGCCTGCCCACTAGTTTGGGGATGATAAGTTGTCGCTACCTTATGGTTGACCTTATACTTTACCAAGAGAGCTGTAAACGATTTGTTGCAGAAGTGACTACCTTCGTCACTTATAATGGCTCTCGGCGTGCCAAACCTCATAAAAATGTTTTTCTGCAAGAATTTGAGCACCACCTTGGCATCGTTAGTCGGTAGTGCTACTGCTTTAACCCACTTTGACACATAATCCACCGCAAACAGAATGTACAGATTGGAAAATGAGGAAGGGAATGGACCCATGAAATCGATGCCCCATACATCGAAAATTTCAACTTCAATAATTGTATGTAGAGGCATCTCATTCCTTTTCGAAATGTTGCCCACCCGTTGACATCTATCACATGATTTGACAAACTGGTGGGCGTCTTTAAATAGTGTAGGCCAATATAATCCGGCTTGAAGCATTTTTGCTGCTGTCCTCTCACTACCATAGTGTCCCCCGTAGGCCGACGAGTGGCATTCGTGCAGAATACTATGCACCTCGCTGTAAGGCACACACCTTCTAATCATCTTGTCCGCTCATTGTTTGAATAGGTATGGCTCATCCCATATATACCACTTGACGTCATGAAGGAACTTTTTCTTTTGTTGTCTTGTAAGATCAGGGGGGAGCATGTTGCTCACTAGATAGTTCGCGAAGTCCGCGTACCATGGGAATTCTGTATTTAATCCAAACAATTGTTCATCCGGGAATGACACGTTGATGACGCACTTGTCCTTTTCTTGTTTACCTAGAATTTTCAGCCTAGACAAATGATCAACAACTTGATTCTCCATCCCCTTTCTATCCTTTATTTCTAGATCAAACTCTTGAAGAAGGAGAATCCATCAGATAAGGCGTGGTTTAGCATCTTTCTTTGCAATTAGATACCGAATAGCTGAATGATCCGTGTAGACTATCACCTTAGTCCCTATCAAGTATGCCCAAAATTTGTCAAATGCATACACCACTGCAAGCAGTTCCTTCTCCGTAGTTGTATAATTCATTTGAGTCTCCGTGAGTGTCTTGTTTGCATAATAAATGGCGTGAAATACCTTTTCTCGGCGTTGTCCCAAAATAGCCCCAACTGCATAGTCGCTTGCAACACATATCAGCTCGAAAGGTATATTCCAATCTGGTGCGACTATCACGGGGGCTGTCGTTAACTTCTTCTTCAATAACTTGAAAGCCGACTTATATTCCTCATCAAAAATAAACACAGAGTCCTTCTCTAAAAGATTGCATAATGGTTTTTCAATTTTAGAGAAGTCCTTTATAAATCTTCTGTAGAACCCAGCATGTCCCAGAAAACTTCTAATTCCTTTTACTGAGCTCGATGGAGGCAGTTTCTCGATTGTTTCCAACTTAGCCTTGTCAACTTCCAGTCCTTGAGCCGATACCTTGTGGCCCAAAATTATGCCCTCCTTAACCATGAAGTTGCATTTTTCCCAGTTAAGTACAAGGTTCGTATCTTTGCATCGCTGTAACACCATTACCAAATTCCCTAGGCATGTATCAAAATTGTCTCCATAGACAGAAAAGTCGTCCATGAAGACTTCCACATTTTTCTCCACCATATCGGAGAAAATGGCCATCATACACCGTTGAAAGGAGTTGGTGCATTACATAACTCGAATGACATTCTCCTGAATGCGAATGTGCCGTAAGGGCACGTAAATGTAGTCTTATCTTGATCCTCATGAGCGATGGCGATCTGGTTATAGCCCGAGTATCCATCCAATAGACAGTAGAATTCGTGACCCGCCAATCTGTCCAACATTTGGTCGATAAAGGTAGCGGAAAGTGATCTTTTCGGGTTGCCTTATTCAACTTCCTATAATTGATGCACACCCTCCAACATGTCACTGTTCTTTTTGGTATTAACTCATTATCTTCATTCTGTACCACAGTCATTCCCCCTTTCTTCGGCACACAATGAATCGGACTAACCTACTTACTATCGAAAATCGGGTAGATGATTCCGGCATCCAACAATTTCAAAATTTCCTTCTTTACCACTTCCTTTATAATTGGGTTAAGTCGTCGTTGTTGCTAAAATGACCCCAAAATTCATACAATTTAATCTCGACTTCGGTCCTTAACCATACATTAAATCTCTAATAAAACATCATTATTCGATATTAAAAACAAAAAAATTGCGGAATAATTAAAACGTTTATACATTTCCTTCTTTCTTGCCCTGAATCGCAACCTTTACATTACATCTCTTTGATTCAATCTTATATCATGAATCATTACAACAAAATGACTATACAAAGTCTTACATCATAACTAAATATCCATATACATTGGATAGCTCAACTTACAATTCAACAACATGTTACGTTCAAAATATGAAATACATTTCTCATAAAACATAAGTAATCTCCGTTAATATAGATCTCTATAACTCACTTAGCACATATCTTTACCTTAAAATCTTAACCTGCAAAAGTGGTTATTTGCAAGAGTGAGCTCGACAGCCCAACAAAGTCTAACAGTTTTCATGCATCACATAGCACATAATAATATGCTCGATATACATCTCATTAAAGTAACATGGCATACATGCTTTTAATTCACATAGCAAATATAAATATTGAGTTCCTTACTCAACCATCATTACTTAGCCAAAAAAATGCAGTCATATATTGACTTTAATATTTCATGATTTCAACATGTATAACATATCATGTAATTTAAAACAGTTCATCAAGTCCACGTAGAAAATAGGAACCGAAAGACTTGCCTTGATCGTTGTTTACCAATAACAGTTTAACAGCTTACAGTTATCTGCACTTCACGTGCCCTACACAATTATATAATCATACACATTAACTATTAGTCACATAACAACACATAGTAATTGTAATGTAAACTCTACTCCACATCTCATAATCTTTCCTATTAATTAGCACACAATGTTCAATTAGATTGTGTTAACTTTTGACTTATATCTCCCTATATTTCATAATCGAAGTTCATTCAAGTACTTAAGTCTTGCTAGGACTACTTATTGGTTTTATATTAAACCCATTTCATATCCTATAATATTCATTTCAATTGAATTGAAACACTTTTTAAGTTCATTAACACTTGGCACGACGTTTCGACGTTCAATCGTCACACGCCCGATTTGCATCTCTTGTGTATGCTTACTATGCTTCTATAACTTATCTAATCCATCATTTATAAATGTTAAGCATCATTATATTTACTAACATACATGTTTTATAACTTAGGACATCATCTTTTATCGTCAGGAGCACTACACATGCATATGTACATGCCCGACGCCCTCTGTTTGCTCCCGAAAACACAACAGTCCTTAAGATGACCATTTTGACTACTGTTATAGACCTCAAATTAAAACACTTAAAGCATTAAATTTGTAGATCTATTCGTCCTCGTTCCGGATCATCTTGAATCAACTCAATCAGAGTTTGTATGAGAAAGTTATAGCCATTTTACTACAGAAGGCCAAAACTGTCCGACTCAGACTTTTTGTTCGGCCATGCACATGAGAACTAGGCTATCTGATGGTCTTGTCAGAGCGAGATTGGCACTGGGGCGCGAATTTCAAAGGTCTTGGGCGTGAACTTCAGTCTTTGAGCGAATTTTGACGCCGGGCGCTGTGAATTTTGTGGCTGAGGTTTCCATTTTTGTATTTAGGCGCCAAAAACTAATGAAGTGACCGAGCACAAAGACCATTTTTGGTCTGTTTAAGAAATTCTATCAACTAATTACATACATATAATTGATGTAATTTACACATAACCTCACCAAGCATACATATTTTAACTCCATTGTTTATATTCTTGACACAGTGAACACTGTAACCAAAATTATAAACCCAATTGATTCCTTTTTAACTAAGTTCTCTGTTATTTCATACCCAATTAACATAATCACACTTCAATTTTACAATTAGAATACAATCAATTACTAATTTTGTTATCCTACAAAACATGTTCATACTCATATGTTTTTACTGTAAAAACTCTTTTCTTTCTTTTTTATCGTAATTAGCATACATATATATATATATATATATATATATATATATATATATATATATATATGCTAGTTATAACAATTATCTTTACAAATACATGTAACATCATAACCAATTCTAAAACATGGTTTACATACAATTTTTGTAAAAACTTTATACATAAATGAAGAACACAGAGACTTAGGCATAATGACATAAAACATATATACTTACATATATTAAAGTTATAGCCACATACCTTTTGTTGCTTAAAAAAAAATTACTTGTCAACAGAACTTGTTTTGGACAATCACGCACTTAGTTTCCTCTCAAACTCTCTGTTTCCTTTCTCTTTTCTTTCTCTGCAGCTTTTCTTAGGCTTAAGCCAAACAATAGTATACGTAAACTAAAATAAAAGCCAACGCACGTCTAAACCCAACGTACGAAACTGCCATATACTAATGACCCTATTAAAATATCAGTTACCAAATATATTATATATTATTTATATTTTGTTTAATTTAATTTATATTACTAATAAATCAAATTTTAAAAATCCAAAAGCCATAGGGCTTTGTTTGGCAAACTAATTTAAAATTAAAGACTTAATATATTTAAGCCTTGTTTGGCAAAATAAATTAAAACTACTTTAATTTATTTAAATAACTCTTTATAACATAGTTATTTGTCATACATTATTTAATAATAATTTATTAAATAATTCACTTAATCACATAACTCAATCCACATATTAATTATTTAACAACTAAAAAATTAACTAAATCAAATCAATCTAATTGAACAATTATTTATCCAATAATAAACACATCCAATAAATATTTATATAAATCAATAAATATTTATAATTTACATTTAAAAAAATCTGGAATGTTACAGTTGCTCCATCGTCGGTTTTGCATCATCTTCCATCAGAATCTTGTGCATGCAAAACGAAGGGCTGATTCCCTTGATATCCACGATCATCCACCCAATCACTGCTTTATGTTCCCTAAGCACCCTCAGAAACTTTTCTTCCTGTAAATCGTTAAGTGCAGCAGAAATAATCACAAGTAAAGAATTTGAATTGCCTAAATACGTATACCTGAGATTTTTAGGGAGTGGTTTGAGTTCCAGAGTTGGTGGCTCCTCCAATAATGGTTTCAATTTTTTCGTGGTTATCTCCTCCGGGTGTAGTAGTTCAAATGGTGTTTTGAATCGGCTAACTCGTGGCAATGAATCTAACATCTGTGAGTAGTCCAAAAATTATGGGTCATCGAACTCTTCATCCCCCAATAATGTTGTCTCTAAAATATCGTTAACCAGACTCTTTCCCATGTCTTCGTTGACTATTTGATCAATGATTTCCATCCGAAAACACTCTTCTTCATTTGTGGGAAATTTCATGGCCTTAAAAATGTTAAACTTAACTTCTTGATCTTGGACCCTCATCGTTAGTTCACCTTTTTGTACGTCGATGAGTGTCCTACCCGTCACCAAGAAAGGTCTCCCTAGGATAATCTGGATGTTCTTATCCTCCTCAAAATCAAGAATAATAAAGTCCGCGAGGAATATAAACTTATCAACTTTGACCAATATGTCTTCCACAATGCCTCTCGGATACGTGACTGACCTATCCGCCAACTGTAATGAGATGTTCGTAGGCTTTGGAGCTGACAAACCCAATTTTTTGTAAACTGATAATGGCATAAGGTTCACACTCACTCCCAAATCACATAAGCATTTATTGAAGCCGTATTCCCGATCGTGCATGGAATGGTGAAACTCCCCGGATCTTTCAACCTGGGTGGCAACTTTTGCTGTAAAACCACGCTACACTCCTCTGTTAGTTCCACTGTCTCGAAATCTTCTAACTTCTTTTTCCTGGACAGAATCCCTTTCATGAATTTTGCATTACTCGGCATTTGCTCTAGGGCTTTTGCGAACGGGATGTTAATCTGCAGTTTCTTAAATACTTCCAAGAATTTTTCAAATTTCTTGTCTAATTTCTACTTTTGAACTCTTTGCTGAAACGGCGGTGGAGGATACACAACTGGCTTGTCATCTAACTTTGTTTTCTCAAATTGCGTATTCTCATCCTGTTTTTCTGCAACCACCTTATTGTCATTACTCTTATCATCCGAGACACCTGAATTTTCTGCATCTTTCCCATCCAACTATTTTCCACTCCTCAAGGTGACTGCCTGACACTGTTCATGATTTCCCTTTGGATTTCTTTCGGTGTCACTCGGTAGGGTCCCTTGTGGTCTGTTGTTCAATGCTAAAGTAATTTGTCCCATCTGGTTTTCTAAATTCTTGATGGCCATTTCTTGTGATTTCACATCCACTGCTTGATTCTTCATAGCTACCTCAGTACTCGTTATATACTTTGATATCAATTCCTCTAAATCTGATTTCCTCTCTTGACGTTGAACTATTTGTTGTTGATTTTGAAACCTTGGGGGATACGATGGTCGTGGAGCTTCGATTTCGATTATTATTCCACGATCGATTTGATTATTCTATTCCCCTGATTATATGCATTCTGATATGTATTCTGAGGAATTCTGTTGTAGCTATTCATGAATTGTACCGACTCTGGGTTGATTGTGCATTCATCCGTCGAATGTTCCCCCATACACAACTCACAAATAATTGTAACTTGATGTGTCTGTCCCCCTGACCAAACGTCGAACTTCTTAGAGAGTACTGAAATCTTTGTCGTTATTGCCGTCACTCCATCTAACTCTAACACTCCAGCGACCGTATGTTGTGTTATTCTTGCCGTGGGCCACTCGTAGTTGTTAGCCGCCATCGTCTCTATTAACTGGTATGCCTCCTCATAAGTCTTTGCCATAAAAGCTCCCCCCGATGCTGCATCAATACTCGTTCGGAGATTCCCATGTAGTCCATTATAAAAAGTATTCATTTGCTACCACTTGGGCAATCCGTGATGCGGGCATTTTCTGAGAAATTCTTTATATCTCTCCCATGCCTCATACAGTGACTCCCCATGTTGCTGATCAAACATGGTAATATCATTCCTCATCTTTGCAGTTTTCGCTGGCGGGAAGAATTTTGCTAGGAATTTCTGAGCCATGTCCTCCCAAGTCGTTATCGAACCTGCTGGTAGAGAATGTAACCAACTCTTCGCCTTGTCCTGTAGAGTGAACGAGAATAAGAGAAGTCTAACTGCCTCATCCGACACCCCATTGTACTTGAAAGGGTCGCAGATTTCCAGAAAACGGATTAAATGCTCGTTCGGATCATCATTTTCCATTCCCCCAAACTGAACTGAATTCTGCATCATCTGAATGGTCCCAGACTTGATTTCAAAAGTATTCGCAGCTATTGCAGGCCTAGTGATACTCGACTGCAGCTCAGTCACCTTAGGTGTTGCAAAATCCCTCAACGCTTTCTGGTCTTCGGCAGCTATTGCTTCTTCCTTATCAGAGTTTTCAAACTCGTCCCTTATTTCCTTGATCCACTTACTTAACCTCTGAAACCTTCTCTCAATGTCGTCCTCAAAAGGAAGCAAGTCTGGATTTTTGGATCAAGTTTGCATAAACCAATTTCAAAAACCTGAAATATGAAGAACAAAACAAAACAAAAAGTATTTAAGTAAGACTGGACTAATTAAACTGATATTGCAAAATAATAAAATCTATACTAAGTCCCTGGAAATTGTGCCAAAAACTTGTTGGGTAAAATCTAGTTAAGCACAACACGCAAGTATACATGGTCAACAAGTAATATAATAGTAAGTAAAGTATCGTTCCCTCAGAGACTTAGCAAGAAATTAACCTCGTAACTACCAATCTTCTATTAATCCTAATTTTATTAAACTAATCAATTTCCAGTTTATAGCGAAAATATTGAAATTATTAAAAATCAACTAAATACCAACAAACCCTAAAACTGAATTTTCAAACAAATATCGGAGAATTAGGCTTACAACTTCACTCTAAGCATCCCTCTTATTATTTTTCCCTTATTCCAGTTTAACTCACTATCCCAGTTTATTAATCAAGAACACATAAATAGCATTAACCACCTCTCGATGAATTAACACCGTATTAACCCAAATCCATAATTAAGATAGAATTAAGTTAAACACCTTCATTAACTAACTCACTATATCTCTATGTTAATTACAATTAAAGAAAGTTTAAGCTCAAGCTCTCTTTATGATTACATGTGATGTCAAGCATATCTCTACCCTAACATACATTAAGATTCTGTTCATTCACATAAATCAAGAACACATGCTATATTAATTAAGTCTAGATTCATATTTCATCTCTCGAATTCATACAAATTCACATAAAATTGTTGATCAAGCAATTCATAAATTCAAGCTCAAATTAATATAGATAAACTGCATAATAGCTTTATTAAACTGAAAACCGAGGACACATAATCATTGTTCCACTTAAAGATCCATTATAAGCCTAATAAGTAATTTAGTTCATAGCTAATGAATTAAATACTGAATAAATAAAAGAAAACATCATCCCAATTACAAAATTTGAAATTAAAGGAGAATAGTAATACACCACCCTTCTCGCCTTCAAATGTGAAATCTTCGTGAAAGTATTCTTCTTCTTCGTTCCTCCAAGCTCTTGCTCTTCAATCTCGTTCTTGAAGTGTGTCTAGCTACCCTCTATTTTTTCCACACTTAGCATAAAAGTAGTCTCAACTCAGCTCCATACATCAATCCTAATCCAACTCTAACTCCTCCCATAGAAAGTCAAGTAGAACTCTAAATCCTTTTCAACTTCAACAAATCAATAGTCAAAGACTTCCACAAAATGCACTAACAGCCATCCCACAATCCTATTATAATCATATTACATAAAGAATTAATAGCTCCCACAAATGCCCATAATTCAGCACAAAATTACTCCTTGCCCAAATCGGTAAGCCGCGTAGTATACCGCTTACATTACTATACATCATGGTAGCGGTCCACGCTTATGTAGTCGAAACTCGTAATTGCTTTGAAATCTCTTTCCATTTGTAGCATTTTGATAGGCCCATGGATTATCCTACAACAAGTAAACAACCCATCAAAAGTAACATGAAATTACCAAAAACTAACAATATATCAAGCTAAACGAACATAAATAGTAGGTTAAAAACCTACTCATCACCTAGTAATTGTCTTTCGCTAACTTCATCCCAGTATAGCGAAGTTCTGCACTTTCTACCGTATAACACTCCATAAGGCGGCATGCCAATACTAGCGTGGTAACTGTTGTTGTAACCGAACTCTACGACCGGTATGTGATCATCCCAATTTCCTTTAAAGTCCATTACACAAGCTCTTAACATATCTTCCAATGTCTAAATCGTTCTTTCACTCTGCCCATCTGTCTGAGGGTCATATGCCGTACTCATTCGCAATTGCGTACCCATGCATTCATGTAGACGTTTCCAGAAGTTCGATGTAAAGCGCTGATCTCTATCGAAAACAATTAACACCGGAACTATGTGCCTCGAAATAATTTCTTTAACCATATAACATTGTCAATTGATCTAAGTTGAATTTGATTTTGATCGGAAGGAAGTGTGCGGATTTTGTCAATCGGTCAATAATAACCCATACTACGTCACAACCTTTCTGAGTTGCCGGAAGGCCAACCACGAAGTCCATCGTAATATGTTCCCATTTCCATTTTGTGATCTCCAACGGTTGTAGCAACTCACTCATCCTCTAATATTCTGCTTTCACTTTCTGACAGGTTAGACATTTGGCAACACACTCTGCAACATCTCGTTTCAGATTTGGCCACCAAAAATGTTGTCGAAGATCTTGGTACATCTTGGTACTACCAGGGTGAATCGAATACCGTGAACTATAAGCCTCACTCAAAAATGTCTTCCTTAATTTTTGGTACTGGCGGTACCCAAATTCTGCTCTCGAATCTCAGTATTCCTTCCTTATCCATCTTGAATCTCGGTTCAGTTCCTTCGGATATCTTCTTTTTCACCTTTTTACATTCTTCGTCCTGAAGTTGAGCATCCTTAACTTTGTTTAGTAGGGTTGTACCAGATTACATCTGAAATAGCTTCTCATCAGTTTTCATATGATACTTCACTTCCAACTCCAGTTTCTCCATTTCTAAAATTAGCTCCTCCTGAGTGATCAACATCATCAATTTCTCCTGACCCTTTCTACTTAAGGCGTCGGCAACCACATTTGCCTTATCCGAATGGTATAAAATCTCACAATCATAGTCCTTAATTAACTCCAACCACCTTCTTTGGCGCATATTCAAATCCTTCTATGTAAAAATATATTTCAAACTCTTGTGGTCTGTATATATTTCACACTTCTCTCCATAGAGATAGTGCCTCCAGATTTTCAAAGGAAAAACCACTGCAGCCAACTCCAAGTCGTGGGTCGGATACCCCTTCTCATAATCCTTCAATTGTCGTGACGCATACGTAATGACTCTACCGTTTTTCATAAGCACATAGCCAAGTCCTTTATGTGACGCATCACTATAAACAACAAAATTTCTTGTCTCATCTGGAAGAGACAACACAGGTGTTGTACTCAACCTCTTCTTCAATTCTTGAAAGCTTTTCTCGTACTTCTCCGTCCAAACAAATTTCACAACTGTTCGAGTCAAATTTTTTAACGGAGTTGCGATCTTGGAAAAGTCTTGAATGAATCTTCTGTAATACCATGCCAATCCAAAAAAACTGCGTACTTTCGACGGCGTTCTCGGCTGATCCTAGTTTATCACAACTTCGACCTTGGATGGATCTACCGAAATTCCGTCTTTATCAATCACATGTCCCAGAAATTGTACCTGCTCAATCCAAAATTCTCATTTCGAAAAATTGGCATACAACTTCTCCTTTCTCAATGCCTCTAACGTTACCTTCAAATGCTCTTCATGTTCTTCCTTGGTTTTCGAGTATACCAAAATGTCATCTATAAATACCACTACGAATTTATCCAAAAATGGCTTGAATACACCATTCATTAAGCCCATAAATGTTGCAGGAGCATTTGTTAGACCAAATGACATTACCAAAAATTCGTAGTGACCATATCGTGTTCTGAACGCTGTCTTCGGTACGTCCTCTGGTCTCACCTTCAGTTGATGATAACCACTCCTCAAGTCTATCTTAGAAAAGTATTTCGCTCCCTTCAATTGATCAAACAGATCGTCGATCCTCGGTAATGGATATCTATTCTTAATTGTGACCTTATTCAGTTCTCTATAGTCGATGCAAAGCCGCATCGTTCCATCCTTCTTCTTCACAAACAACATCGGCGCTCCCCATGGCGATACGCTCGGTTGAATGTACTTCTTGTCCAGTAATTCTTGTAGTTGTACCATCTATTCTTTCATCTCTACCGGTGCCATTCGGTACGATGCTTTCGATATTGGAGCCGTTCCTGGCGCTAAATCGATCACGAATTCGACCTCTCTATCTGGTGGAAGTCCAGGAAAATCGTCCGGAAATACGTCTGCGAAGTCCATCACTACTGGTATCTCCTCTACTTTCGAATTTTCTTTACGACTATCGACTATGTAAGCTAAATATCCTTCACAGCCTTGTCTTAACAACTTCCTAGATTGCATCATCGTCAGATAACTAGCTTGTCTAGGCAACTTGCTACCATAAAACACAACCTTTGACGGAGTCATAAGGTTAATACTCTTCTTCTGGAAATCAATTACAGCCCCGTAATTGAATAACCAGTCCATACCCAAGATAACGTCAAATTCTCCAAGTCAAATAGGGATAAGATCTACGTTCATCCTTAGGCAATTTTAAGTTCTTTGCACAGTCATCGGATATAAATGAACAAGTAGCACCAGAATTAAATAATACATAAGCATTAACTTTATTGATCGAAATGATACCTGACACCACATCATGAGACTACACAGCATCCTGCACCATCATGTTGAATGTCCTGGCGGTCGGTCAGTTGGTTGTAGTTGGTCCTGTGATAGTAAGAGCGCTTCCACTACTGTTTCCTCTATTTCCTCCTGATCCTGCCCCTCTAGATCCCTTCTTAGGATAGTCCCTTGCAAGATGATCCTTTGAGCCACAAGTGAAGTAGGCACCCTTCTTTGGATTAGGATAGTTAGGTGATATGTGGCTTTCCTGACCACAATTATAGCACACTCGTTTACCCTTCATACACACTCCCAAATGAGCTTTCCCGCAGGTCGGGCACCCTTCGATCCTTATTTTCTGACCTCCTTGCTGATTTCCAGTTGACGAGTTGTCAGACCACCTTCTCTTCTGATTATTATTACCACCTCCCGTGTTACTTCCACTAGCCTTGTTATTTCCTTCATTTTCACTCCTCTTCCTTTTCTGATCCTGATTATATTTGGTTACTGCATCGCTTCCACCTTCAGAGAGTATGGCTTTCTCTAGTACTCCAGCAAATGTCTTCAACTGAAACAATGTCACTTTACTATAAAACCAGGGCTTTAATCCATGTTCAAACCATCTTGCTTTTCTCTCATCTGTGTGTACTTGATATGTGGCAATCCTAGACAACTCATTGAATCTTACCGCATAGTCTGGTATGGACATATTCCCTTGTTTCAACTCTAGAAACTGAACTTCCATTTGGCTCTACGAGCTGGTCAGGAAATACATCTCAAAAAACATCTCTTTGAATCTCTCCCAGGTAATCACACCTTCTCCTCCACGGACCTTGTTTGCTTGCCACCAATAACTGGCTTCGGATTTCAGCATGAACATTGCAAAAGCGGTTTTCTGAACCTCTTTGACTCTTGCGACATCAAAAACCTTTTCCATCTCCATAACCCACGTTTGAGCCTCGATCGGGTTCATGGAGCCTTTAAACTCTGGCGGTCCCACCGCCTTGAAATCTTTAAACGTCGTATTCAGTGGAGCTTGAGGTTGATTATTCATCGCTCCAGCTAGTAGGTTCACTAATTGTTGAACGGGGTTAGCATTGACGTTGTTGTTGTTATTATTATTCATCGGTTCTTCTTGAGCTTGTTGACGGTTCTGTCTTCTTCTCGACGACATATTTCTATTAAAAATATATATTTATTAGGTTTTATCCAACTCTCTAAATAGTTAAGGCTTAACTCAACAATTTAACATAATCACTTAACACATTATCTCAAACAACTTGATATATTTATTCAAATCGAATGTTTTAACATCAAACGATAGCATCACTGCTATTTACATCAACTATCCCGTGATAAAGAATCTACAGGATTTAAAACATTAAAATATTCCTTTGTTTATAAACACATCAGAATTTACATTTAACACCAGATAAGTTTTTCACATAATTAAACAAATCATATCACTGCCTGTTAAGGCGCTGAATAGCCTTGCTACGTTCCTCTTCCATGATGCGGGACATCGTCCAACGATCTAGCATATACGATGGTAGTCCTTTGAACTAGATTGGGTACCTCATAACTCGATCATGGGCCTCATCCATTGCATTTTGAAGTGTAGAGTACGTCTCCCCAAGCTTAGCCTTCTTCGCACGACAATCCTCTTCTGCAAGATCAACACGACGTGATTCTCTTACCCAGCCCTCCTCTGTTATGGTCAGCCTTTCTGAACTCTATTTCAGTTCCTTCTTCAACTTCTCTATTTCTTTGGACTTCTCCTCGGTTTGACCCTTCTCGTGAACCAAATCCCATTCCACATTTCCTAGACATGTGCGAAGAGTCATAACCTCCCTATCCTTCTGCTCAATGGTAATCTGCTAAATAATCGCCTGCTCAGTCAGATCCTGGACCATGTCACTGAAATTTACATTACGGTCATATAACTCGTCGTACATCTCAGCATCAATGGAGTTCGGTGGGAACTCCTCTTCTTCCTCTTCCTCCTCAGGATCCTTCACTGGATCAGTCTCAGGCTCATGCTCCTGACCAACAACAGTGATCAACGGAGACAGCTCTCTCTGTACCAACTGCTCCCTGACGACATAAATGTCTCGGGGCTCCTCCTCTGTAGGTACTCGGGGTTCCTCCTCCCTAGCTCGACTAGATCCTCCAACATCCGACATCCTGACAATACAGTTTCAAGTTTTAGTTACTAAGTAGTACTAGTGAGCACATAATTTAACACATAAGCACATAAAGTCTTTTATTATCTTCAATGAATTAAGAATTCATTTCTTAGAACTCGATAAGAGTTTTCCATCACTATATTCTTCCTATAAGGCTACTACCTAAGGTTGTTCCCCACCTAAGGTTCATAACCTACGGCTTCGATACCAACCTGTGACACCCCCAGATCTGGGTACTTCAATTCCCACATGATTTGGTGTTCACTATACAACATCATATGTCTATCTACCCATAATAAAAGAAAGCATACATAGATAGAATAAATCATCTCCTTAAGGAGTTACATCATCTAAAATAATTACATAAATCCTAGGTCATTCTAACCTTAAATCTTAACTGCGGAAACATAAACAATTAATCATCTTACACAACATTAATATAAGTCTAAACACAAATACATCATCACATAAAACATCAAGTCCTCATCACTTGTTAATCTTGCCCTTGACTTTGCTAGTAGAAGGCTCGTCAGACCT
Organism: Panax ginseng; assembly: GCA_020205605.1. Classification (NCBI taxonomy): domain Eukaryota; kingdom Viridiplantae; phylum Streptophyta; class Magnoliopsida; order Apiales; family Araliaceae; genus Panax; species Panax ginseng. The sequence goes on along the minus strand of CM035127.1, from coordinate 36,396,625 downwards.
TTCGTTCTTAACTGCAATATTATTATTATGCAAGAGTGAGCACGATTGCCCACAAGTATAAAAATGAAATAACAATATAATAACATGCGAGTGAATCAAAGACTTCTGGAACATGCATGGCTGAGGATTGAGTGGAGCATGGATGGACAAGCATGGATGGACGTAGGACACTTCAAAGAAGAAGCAAAGAACAATGCGTAACCAAACTCGTGGAGTAGAACCGAATTCATCAACTCGCAAGCCGCATGCAGAGGATGAGCTTGAGACGCGCGCGCGTCATGAAAGTACCCAAATGCATAATGTTACCTATTGCAACTTGCGCAGTCGCAAGCATGACAAGCTTAGGGGACGACGCTGCATGCTAGAGCCCGGTTGGACATCATGACTTCATCGCAAGTCTCGTTCTCACATGAGGAATGTCTTTGGAGGAGTAGCGTGGCGCATGTGAGGTCTAAAGTCATTTGATTTGTTTTATTTTATTTTTTTTAATTAAAATGGTTGTAATTGATTTAAAAATGAGATCTGACCGGTGTCAGAGGCATCTTTGATATCTTTTGTCGTATTTTCATCAGCGTAACTAGGGTTTACTCTCTGGGAGAGATTCCAACATATAAGGAGGCCAAAACTCTACTTTTCTACTTCTTCTTGGGATTTTGCTACAAAAGTAGATTATTATTAGTATTTACTGGATTCTTATGAGGATTTGAATAGTGAATTATATTCAGCAATTGGTTTTGATTGTTTCTACCTTTCATCTTTCAATTGTTTGTTTATTAATCATGCTTAGATTTGATCCCATAATGGGTTTTGGTTCAGTCATGAACTAAACTCCATTATGGGATTCTAACGGATTTTAATATGTAGTTTGATTGCATGCTTGAATGCTGGATTGTTTTACATATCATATGGAATGTCTATCATGATTGTTTTGCATGTATGAATGCTTGATCACCATTCATTTCAGTACTTGTATGGAATTGATAATAAACATTCAAGTATGGATTGTAATCATGATAGTATACGTATATGGGGCTGTTTTATATGGCTTGTATATTTCGTGAACCAGATAGACATATACTGTTTCACCGTATGAGTTAGAATAAGGGCTTGTACTTAAATTTAATATAGTTGCAATTTCACATAGACATATATTGATTTTGGTTATATTGATGATTACATAGAGTCTATCATCTGTGGATGCTGTGTAAGTAGGTCTTAGTACATTAAAAAATGGCTATGACTCTTTTAGTGCTCTTGGCTACTTTCCTGTGATATGTGAACAAGTCATGCATGATAGTGGTGATTAAATGAAATATTAAATGAAGTTAGGATCCCATTATTTCCAGATTTGATTTATTCCGTTGTTATTATTGTTTTAGTCGTTATTCGCGATTCGAGAACAAACCAATCTTATTCAGTAGTTTGAGCATATAAATATAGTGATTTAGTTAATGCATAGTGATTTGAATTAAACAACTTTCTCTATGGGATCGATACTTTACTTGCTCTGTATTGCTTGTTGACACATGTATGCTTGCATGAGTTAGAGCTCTTTTGTTAAGATTAAAAAAGAGGCAACAAGTTTTTGGTGCCGTTGCCGGGGAGAGGCGTTTAATTTAGTATTATTATCATTAGTTTTAAGCTATATTGTATAACTTAGACAATTCTAGTCTTATCTCATTTCAGTTTTAGTTTTTTTTCCAGGAATTTGGATAAATTTTTATGCGCACGCGGTCATCCAACCCCGACTTAACACCTGTTAAGAACAACATAAACAGGAGAGGTTGGAAAGCGAGTGTTCGTAGAAATTTACAAGCACAGTTAGAAAGTATGACAGCTAATATGGCAGCTGAGGCACAAGGAGAAGAACAAAGAGAGGAGCATAGGGCTCTAAAGGAATATTCCATGCCCAATATTAAAGGACTACAATCTAGCATCATCAGACCAGCGATAGCAGCCAATACATTAGAGATAAAAGTAGGCCCTATTCAGATGGTACAGAATTCGGTGCAGTTTGGGGGTGCCGCTACAGATGATCCGAATGAACACCTGTTGAGTTTCATCAAATTCTGTTATACATTCAGATACAACGGTGTGACGGAGGATGCTATCAGACTTAGGCTATTCTCATTCTAATTGAGGGATAAAGCAAGAAGTTGGCTTCATTCTTTGCCAGTAGGATCTATAACTACATGGGAGGACTTAGCACAAAAGTTCTTAGCTAAGTTCTTCCCAATGGCTAACACTGCAAAGATGAGGACATCTATCTCTCAGTTTGAGCAACAACAGGGTGAGTCCTTGTATGAAACATGGGAGAGATACAAAGAAATGCTGAGAAAGTGTCCACATCACGGTATGCCAGATTGGATGGTGATCAACACGTTCTATAATGGATTGGGATGGCAGTCGAGACCGATTATAGATGCAGCTGTAGGAGGGGCATTATGGGCAAAAAGCTATGAAGAAGCCTATAACCTTATCGAGACAATGGCATCGAACGATTCTCAAAATCCTACATCTAGGATGCCACAACCCAAAGTTGCAGGTGTGTTGGAGGTTGATGCTATTACCCAATTGTCAGCACAGATGGCAGCCATGGCAAAGAAGATAGATACTTTGGCAGAAGGTAAAACAAAGACAATTGCCTTCGTATGTGAGATTTGTGCAGGATCACACTCGACGGAATAATGTTCTATCAGCTCAGAGTCAGTGCAGTATGTGAACAACTATAGAAAAGACCAAGGTCAGTTTCAGAACACATACCAAGGGAATCAACAGAATCAGTTTCAATCAAATAATCAGTTTCAGATGCAACCAGTACATCCACAGTTTAATCCTAGACCACCTTTTCTGCCGGGATTTTCTCAACAACAACAACATCACACTCCAGCTACACCTCAGCAAGAAAAGAAATCAGAAATAAAGGAGATGATGATGAAATACATGGCAAATACAGAGGTTATGATCAAAAGCTAAGTAGTGGCTATTAAGAATCTGGAAACTAAAATGGGACAGATGACGAACATGCTTACTAACATGCCCCAGGGTTCATTGCCAAGTAATACAGAGACAAATCCAAGAAGAGAAGGGAAAGAACAATGTCAAGCAATTACATTAAGATCTGGGAAAACACAAGAGATATCGTAAGTCGCAGGCGCGCATGTTGCATTAAGAGGAGTCAGCCTTGGTATGAAGTGAAGTATGAGACGTTTAAAGCATGTCCAAAGGAGACGTTTAAGAGTTCAGTACCACCAATTCATACTCAAGTTCCGTATCCACAGAGACTAAATAAGAAAAGGGAAGATAAGCAATTCAGTAAGTTTCTGGAGGTATTTTAAAAGCTGCAAATCAATATACCTTTCGCCGAGGCATTGGAACAAATGCCAAGCTATGCAAAGTTTATGAAGGGTATACTATCAAGGAAAAGGAGATTAGAGGAATTTGAGACAGTAGCCTTGACAGAAGAATGCAGCGTAGTACTTCAGCAGAAGTTACCTCCAAAGTTGAAAGATCTGGACAGTTTCACAATCTCGTGCACAATCGGGAAGATGAATTTTGAAAAATGTTTGTGTGATCTTGGGGCAAGTATCAATCTGATGCCCTTATCATTGTTCAATCAATTGGGATTATCATATCCAAAGCCAACAAACATTTCTTTGTAGTTAGCTAACAGATCCATCACGTATCCACGGGGAATTGTTGAAGATGTATCAGTGAAGGTGGACAGATTTATCTTTCCGGCTGACTTCATTATTTTGGATTACGAGGAAGATAAAAGTATACCAATTATACTGGGGAGACCATTCTTAGCCACAGGCAAGACTTCGATAGATGTGCAAAAAGGAGAACTCACGATGCGTGTACATGATCAGAAGGTGACCTTTAACGTCTTTAAGGCAATGAAATTTCCAACAGAGGAAGAAGAATGCTTCCGGGTTGATGTAGTGAACCAGGTTCTAAATGATGAAGTGCAAAGTAAAATGGATAGTGAACCACTGAGAAGCATCAGTGCTGAAAATTCAAATTTGAAGGATGAGGAAGTAGATAAAGTCGTTCAATATCTTGATACCACTCCATAGTATGGAACCGTTGTAGTATGTGATAAGTGTCCGGATAAGCATCTTGAAGTGAATGGCCAGAGATTGAAGAGAAATTCTGATGGTGAGGTGGACAGAAAGAAAGTCACCTCGATCCTATCTTCGACATGAGACTCAAAACAGTCAAGCTAATTGACTATAACTTAGCGCTTGATGGGAGGCATCCCATTATTTTCTATCTCTAAAATCTCTCTTCCACTCTTTATTGATCGTTAACTCAATTTCAACCTAAGTTAGGACCATGCGATTATCTCTGCATAATTAACATACTAGCTGATATTGAATGGGAGCGTGTATATGCATTGTATAAAATGAGGGTGAGACAATAAACATTCATGTTTATTTACTAAACCATGCTTTGATAAGGTCTATTGATGAATTGCAGGTGTATTGGAGAGCACGCATTTCTGTCTTGCAGAGTCTAAAAATAAACATAGCAGTGCAGGAAGCAGGATCGCGCGATGAATACAACACATGACCGCGCGCCCGCGCGCTACACATATCAAACCAATAATACCACTCATGGCCACAAGATAAACACATTGAATGAATGCCTTGTGCACGTACGATAACCGGATTAAGACAGATCTAATAATTTTAAAAACGTGTTGTGGACCATTTGGACTCTCATTTGAAATAATAACAGAAGCGCAATCCTAGAGTCTCTCCATAACTCACGTCTCTATCTCTCTATCAGTTACAAATTAAAGTTGTATATCTCTCAATCACACCTTGACAATTCTCTCCACATTCAAAGCTCAACCCACGCTCTCATCCATTATATAAAGTTAGGGTTCCTGATTTGGGTTGCAGAGACGAGTATTGGGGGTTATCAATTCTTCAGCTTTTCTTCATTCTCAATCATATAATCTGTGCAATCTCTATCAACTACGAATGGGGCCTAAGAGAGCACGTTCTATTGCATCTTCCTCTTCATCTTCCTCAGGCAGTCAAGGGGCTGATATTATTGATCACACCAAGTTTCTCAACTTGGAAACCCAGCAAGAGTATTACCGAATTGTGGAAAAGACGTTCGTCAAGGAGCGTGGTTTCAAGCTGGAGGGGCAGGATGGCCAGTTGTGTGCCATGATTCGAGAGAGAGGCTGGGGTGGACTGACTGCTACTCCAACGCCCATTCCTATGAGCATAGTCCGCGAGTTCTATGCCAATGCCAAGGTCATTATGAGCGGCATATCTCTGGTTCGTGGTATTGAGATAGATTACAAACCCCGTGCCATCCGATTAATTTTCAAAATTACTGATGCACCACCAATGGGGCCGGCTAATTAGGTCACCGGTGCTCATTTGGAGACCGACAGGGAGTTGGTTATCGCGGAATTGTGCGTGCCTGGTACGAAGTGGACTTATAAAGTAGGCACGACTCAACCTCGTATATTCCCAGCTGCAGCCCTGAACCGCTATGCAAAGGCATGTAATCTGTTCATATGTGCCAAGCTCAAGCCGTCCTCTCATCAGCACGAAATCCCAGCGGAGAGGGCAATTATTCTTTGGGGCATAATCACCGGAAAATGCATTGACATTGGCCATCTCATCCATCAGAATATATTATGCTATCTACGAGGAGGCACCATTGGGAGCATCCCACACGCATCAGTGGTTGCCATGTTTTGTGTTAATCAGGGATGCAACTGGGGCAACGAGCTAATGCAATACCCAAGCCAGGACATAACTCATGCCACAATTGAAAATTTTGAGGACTGGGCAGGAGGTGTACCACACCCACACAGATTAGGATTCATCATTCAGCCCACTTTTCCAAAGTTGTCATAGCAGCCCCCTCAGACAGATTAGGCAGGCCCGTCCACGCACGCACGTGCCACCCATGGTGATCGCCAGCTCCAAAGGTTGGAGCGAAAAGTCGATGCCATGTACGATAATTTGGGCACATTTGCGACGGGACTCACAAGGGCCTTGGCTGAAGCTTTTGCGCATCAAGGAACAACGCTAGAATAGCCTCAATTCGGAACAGCAGCGCCATATTCACCACCAGATTCACCACCCGAGGAGGGTGGCACCACCGATGATTAGGGGAGTTTTTCATTACCATTTACCTTCATTCAATGGGGCATTGAATAATATACGTTTGGGGGTATTGGGGAGTAGTGTAGTGCATGTAGTTTTGCATGATTAGTTTAATTCTTTAGTTTTAGCATGATTAGTTTAATGTTGTAGTTTTCGCACGTTTAGTTTAAATTCTTGCATCATATAGTTATTTTTGCATATTTTTGTAGTCTATTCTCCAGTTTCATGTTTAGTTTGCATATCTCATAGTTCTTGCTATATGGAAATTCTAGTCTAGCCAATGATGACAGTGAAATTTTTAATGATTTTTGTAAGACCCCAACTTTTTGAATAAAGATTAAATTTTCTCGAAATATATTTTTGAATATTATGGTGTGCATTTGATATAATGTTATAGTTGTGGGTAATATTTACAAATTTTGCAAAGTACGCAAGTTGTTATATAATATTTCATTGGTCGAGGAATATTCGTTTTAACAGGGAATATTCGTACAACGGCACAATCATTGGTGAACCCCCACAACGGAATTATTGTCGGATTGAGTAAACGACAAAAAAATACTTCATGAAAATAATGGCGGAAGTTTTACCGTTAACTGTTGAAACACCCGGTGTTAAAAGTACAGTAATACGAGTGGTTGCATAGTAGCACACGGTATTGATTATTGACTCTTTTATATCATAAAAGATAGTAGATTTTATTCTCTACTTGACTCTTTTAATGGATTACTTGTTCCGCTGCAGTTAAACTTGATGGTTGTTATATTATATCAATTTAACACTGTTGAGGGCTAACGATAATATATTCTGCATTATCTTAGTCATAATATTTCCTACTGGGCTAGTTGAGCTCACCCTTTTACTTTCATTGTTCTCTTCAGGAAATGAGAACGTAGCAGGGACTAGTCGGGGAACGGAGTGACGGACCAGATGATAGAATTAGTAGTCCTCACTATTCAGTGAAATATTGTGACAATAAATGTAATAATATTGAATTTGAGTTTGTATATTATCTAGACAACAATATTTGTATTAAAACTCACAGCTTATGTTTTGTCGTACTTTACAGGACAGTTGTATAATTAAGTTGTATTTGTATTCTATACCATATATTTGGAGACTCAGAATAGGTGATGTATACCTGTTTTGGGGGAGTCATAGTTGGTATCAAAGCTTAGGGATATGATCCCTGGCTAAGATGTGAGACTAGAACTAGGAGGGGAGAGACGGGGAATTCCTTCGCTAGTATGACCTACCTAAGTTTATTTGGTATTTAATTGGTCGGTCAAAGTATATGGATAATATATTGCATGTCAATTAACCCTTGTTTTGCGGCAGAATTTGAAAATGACATCCGAGAATGTTGAGAATAGTAATGGAGCACAAGAGACCGTTGAGTCTCCACAGATCAACAATCAGAATATTGTGCATCAGGAAGGCGACAATCCTCATGCAAACAACAACACTGACCAAATGATGAACGATGGAAAGTTCAGAGGATTTATGCAATTCATGCAACATCAGGCGAGAGCGGTTCCTGTTCACAATGCAGGTGGAAACACTGGAAACTCTCGAACTGTCACCGCTAAACAGTTCAAGGAGCTGGGACCACACGAGTTTATTGGAGAGCCAAAACCACTTAAGGCGGAAGCGTGGATAAAGCAGATCACCAAGATATTTGATGTCTTGGGATGCTCCGAGGAGCAAAAGGTTCCCTTCGCCACCTTCATGTTGCGTGAAGAGGTAGATTACTTGTAAGACCCCAACTTTTTGAATAAAGATTAAATTTTCTCGAAATATATTTTTGAATATTATGGTGTGGATTTGATATAATGTTATAGTTGTGGGTAATATTTACAAATTTTGCAAAGTATGTAAGTTGTTATATAATATTCAAATTGTCGGGGAATATTCATTTTAACAGGAATATTAGATAACAAGACAATCATTGGTGGACCCCCTAACGGAATTATTGTCGGATTGAGAAAACGACAAAAATACTTTATGAAAATAACGGCGGAAGTTTTACCGTTAATCGTTGAAACACCCCGATATGAAAAAAGTACAATAATAATGCGCGTGGTTGCATAAAGTACACACACAGATTGATTATTTATGCTTACGTGAGAAGTCACTCGCTTATACTCAATTATTGCTACAATAATTGCTGCATCATATCTATCATATTATTGATTTAATTATTGTCACAGTATCATCTGCATAAAATGTTTTTTATTAAATCAATACTTGAGACGAATGTTGTTGATAAATATTGTGAGTTATAATATTAATAATGAATATTGTTCAGAGTTGAATTTGAAGACGCGGACGTGATATTTGAGTCCAGAACGACGAAATTAGTAAAAATAGTCTATAAACACAAAATTTTCTGGGATTCACTATTTGGTCAAAAAGTCAACAGTTGACTTTTTCAGGAAAAGTCAAACTTCGAAATTTCAAAATTTATATTTTTGATAAAAATAGTTTCATTATGTTGGAATTGTTTGTGTTAGTGAAAATCGACATTTATTCCGATGATAATTGATGTCTATGGGTTATATTGAAAAATCGGGTAATTTATCAGATAAATGAACAATTAATTGCTACTAATTCAAATGCTTATATAACTATTTGTTCACATATGTGTACTATTAGGGGAGTTGGTGCAAGATTGATAATACTTGCATGACTAAATTAAAAATGGAGGTATAGATGGAGGTACTATACTGAAATTCGTATTTTTCACATGATTATACTATTGATTCACATGATTGAACTATTGATTCATATTATTTACTATTAGTGGAGTTGGTGCAAGATTGATAATACTTGCAGGACTAAATTATAAATGAAAGAAAAGTTTGAGGTATTGTACTGTAATTTTCGAGCCCCAAAACGTGCAATTATCGAAACTATATTTTCCTATAAATAGAAGCTCATTCTTCCTTCATTTCTCATCAATTCACAAAAGCTTTAGAGCAATTATTATAGAGAGAAATTATAGAGAGAAAGAAGAAGAGAAATCTGCTACCTCACTATTCCAGTATCCAGTTTTTTCCAAGGTAGGGAGTATTACTTCTTTCTTATCTATGAAGAGAACTTCTGTTATTCCATTCTTTATTATTACGTTGGAATAACTCAGATATGTGAGCTACCCTATACTTGGTGAAATTCTTCTGTTGTTCCATTCTTTATCATTCTGTTGGAACATCCTGTTTGTGCGTTCTACACCGGACCTGATTCCGTCTTTATTATTCTGTTGGAATATCTTATCTGTGCGTTCTACGCCGGACCTGATTCCGTGTTTATTATTCTGTTGGAATATCCTGTCTGTGCGTTTTACGTTGGACCTGATTCCGTTATTTATTATTCTGTTGGAATAACCTGCATGTGCGGTCTATCGCATGCCTAATGATTTCTTTTGTTATTCCATTCCTTATTATACTCAGTTGGTTAAAGTTTTAACTTCTATACTCCATGAAATTAGTGGAATATCCTTGATATTTGCGCTTCATCCAATATCTTTTCATGGAAATATTCTTCTGAGCATTCTTGAATTTTACTCTGCAAAGCAGTATCATGTTGATAATTTTGACGTTATTAGATCCTGGATAAAATAATTCTTGAACTTGTTTTATTAAATTCTTATATCATTGTCATCATCCTCATGTTTATATTTTGTTGAAAGTCATCTGTGGCCTATAGTGCATAGATGGACTTGGTATGATTATGACCATGGATTATTCTGTGTAATCATGACCGTAATGTTACAAATGATGTGGTAAAAGTCCTCATTGGCCCGTAGTGCATTGATGGACAGTTGTTGGCATGATCATGACCATTAATGAATACACAAATATTCTTGGCCCGTAGTGCATGGATAATTGTGGTCGTGATACTAAAGAATATCCTTGGTAGTAGAAAATCTTGGGTGATTTGATGATGTGGATTATTTATTAAATTTGAGTCCCGATGATAAAAGTGATGAAAAACCTTCTAAATCATAAAAGATAGTAGATTTTATTCTCTCTTGACTCTTTTAATAGATTGCTTGTTCATTGCAGATTAAACTCGATGGTTGTTATATTGTATCGGTTTAACTTTGTTGAAGGCTAACGATAATATATTCTGCATTATCTTAGTCATAATATTTCCTACTGGGCTAGTTGAGCTCACCCTTTTACTTTTATTGTTCTCTTCAGGAAATGAGAACGTAGCAGGGACTAGTCGGGGAACGAAGTGACGGACCAGATGATAGCATTAGTAGTCCTCATTATTCTGTGAAATAGTGTAATAATAATTATAATAAGGACTCCTTTTGAGTTTGTATAATCTCTAGTAGATAATATTTGTATTCAAACTCACAGTTTATGTTTTATCATATTGTACATGACAGTTGTATTATTAAGTTGTATTTGAATTTATGTACCATGTAAGTGGTGACCCAAGATGTGTGATGTATACCTAATTTTGGGGGCATCACAGTTGGTATCAAAGCTTAGGGATATGATCCCTGGCTAAGATGTGAGACTAGAACTAGGAGGGGAGAGATGGAGAATTCCTTCGCTAGTATGACCTACCTAAGTTTATTTGGTATTTGATTGGTCGGTCAGAGTATAGTGATAATATGTTGCATGTCAATTAACCCTTGTTTTGTGGCAGTGTTTGAAAATGGCATCCGAGAATGTTGAGAACATCAATGGAGCACATGAGACCGTTAAGTCTCCACATATCAATAACCAGGACAACGTGCATCAGGAAGGCGACAATCCTCATGCAAACAACAACACTAACCAAATGATGAACGATGGAATGTTCCGAGGCTTCATGCAATTCATGAAACATCAGGCGAGAGCGACTCCAATTCAAAATGCAGGTGTAAACACAGAAAACTCTCGGATGGTCACCGCTAAAAAGTTCAAGGAGCTGGGACCACCGGAGTTTATTGGAGAGCCAAAACCACTTAAGGTGGAAGCATGGATAAAGAAAATCACCAAGATATTTGATGTCTTGGGATGCTCTGAGGAGAAAAAGGTTCCCTTTGCCACCTTTATGTTACGTGAAGAAGTAGATTACTAGTGGGAATCTGTAAAACGTACCCAGCCTAACGCACTCAAGATGTCTTGGGAGAAGTTCCAAGAGCTGTTCAATGACAAGTACTTTCCCGAAAGTATTCGTCACATGAAGGAGGTGGAGTTTATCAAGTTGGAACAAAATAATATGACCGTGTCGCAATACGAGGCTAAATTTATGAGTTATCCGGTTTTGCATCCCATTTGGTCGATAATGAGGAGCGAATGACACGAATGTTTTTAAGAGGTTTGAAAGCGGAGATACGTCAATATCTTATTTCTCATAAACCGTGTTTGTACTCGAGATGTTGTAAATAGGGCTCGATTATTGGAACGCGATAACGAGTCAACGAACCAAGAGAAAGCGGTATTGGCGGCATGAAAATACCGGTGGTATCATCATCGAAGCGGTGACAACAAACGTGGAGGAATCAACATGCCGAAATGGTAACCACGCCGGTGGTAATCATGGCCAAGACGGTAAAAATGGACACTTCAAGAAAAGGAGATTCAACAATGATGGAAAGACGTCGAACCCAAAGAACCGTGGTTAAGGAAGGAGAACGACCACCTATCATATGCTTCAAATGCGAGGCGAGGACATATCGGTCAAACTGCGCGATGCCATCCAAAGCGTGTTATAATTGTGGAAGAGAAGGTCACCTAGCCCGATTTTGTCGCCATCAAGATAAGTTCACTAGGATGGAGGCACCAAAGGCCGTCCCGTAAAAGTCAAAGCCCGGTGATGCAAGGGAGAGCATTTGTTGTGACCTCCCTGAAAGTTAAAGGAACCCGAACGAGGTCATCACGGGTAAGCTTATCATAAACTCTAGTGAAGTCTATACCTTATTTGATACCGGTTCTACCCATTCTTTTATTTCTCCTACTTGCGTTCAACGTTTAAATTTGACTCCGGAGAAATTAGACTTTGACATATCTGTTGAAACTCCATTAGGAGAAACCTTCATTACATCCACTGTTTATAAGTCTTGTTTGATTCAAATCAGTAACCGCACGTTACCTCTCGATCTTATCTCCTTAAAAATACTTGCATTTGACGTGATTCTAGGGAATGATTGGTTAACTACTCATCATGCTAAAATTGATTGTTTTCGTAAGGTTGTTAGCTTTTATATTCCTAATAAACCTATTATGTGAATTTAAGCGACCAAACCATTAAAATCAATCACGGTCATCTCAAGCCACAAAGCTATTCGTTTATTGAAAAACGGATGTCAAGCTTTCTTAACTCATGTCACGGATTTAAACAAAAATACATCAAATTTGAAGGATATTTCTATTGTTAATGAATTTCCTGACGTATTCCGTGAAGAACTTCCTGGCCTACCCCCAGAGCGTGAAGTTGAATTTTGTATCGACCTTGAACCTGGTAGAAAACCCATTTCCAAAGGCCCATATCGAATGGCTCCTATTGAACTTCAGGAGTTAAAGACCCAATTGCAGGAATTATTAGACATTGGTTTCATTCGTCCTAGTACATCTCCTTGGGGTGCTCCTATTCTATTTGTGAAGAAGAAAGATGGGAGCATGCGACTTTGTATTGATTATCGGGAGTTGAATCATGTCACCATCAAAAATAGGTACCCATTGCCACGTATTGATGACCTGTTTGATCAGGTACAAGGAGCATAATTTTTTTCAAAGATCGATCTTCGTTCTGGATATCATCAGCTGAAGGTTAAAACTGAAGATATTCCAAAGACTACCTTCAGAACTCGGTACGGGCATTATGAATTCTTAGTCATGTCTTTTGGATTGACTAATGCTCTTTCTTCCTTCGTGGATATGATGAACCGAGTATTCAAGGAATATTTGGATCACTTTGTGGTCGTCTTTATTGATGACATCCTTATTTATTCCAAAAGCCGTGAAGATCATGAGAAACACGTGAGGCTGATACTCCAAAATCTTCGTGAATATAAGCTTTATGCCAAGTTAAAGAAATGCGAGTTCTGGCTTGAGGAAGTAACATTCCTTGGGCACGTAGTATCAAGTCATGGAATATCCATTGACCCAGCAAAGATTGAAGCTATTCAAATCTGGGAGCAACCCAAATTAGTGACCGAAGTACGTAGCTTTCTCGGTTTAGCTGGTTATTATCGGAGATTCGTGGAAGGATTTTCTCGAATCGCTACTCCATTAACTCAGCTGACTCGGAAAGATACAAAGTTCGGTTGGAGCATGGAATGTGAGAAGAGTTTTCAAGAACTCAAAAAGAGACTCATTTCAGCACCTGTTCTGACAATACCATCTGGTTCGGAGGGATTTGTCATCTACAGTGATTCTTCGAGCAAAGGGTTAGGATGTGTTCTCATGCAACATGGGAAAGTTATAGCCTATGCCTCAAGACAACTCAAAGAATATGAGAGGAATTATCCTACTCATGATCTAGAGTTGGCAGTTGTCGTTTTTGCACTTAAAATTTGGAGGCATTACTTGTATAGAGAGAAAGTGGAGATCTATACGGATCATAAAAGCCTCAAATATTTCTTCACTCAAAAGGAACTCAACATGCGACAACGACTTGACTCGAACTGTTGAAAGATTATGATCATACTATTCAATACCATCCTGGAAAAGCGAACGTAGTAGCTGATGCACTGAGTACAAGATTATATGCGGGTACGAGTGCAATATTGTCAACGCAAAGGCCCATTTTGTATGACTTGCAAAGGATGGAGTTAGAGATAAAGACTCCAGGGACCCACATGATGATGGCAAACATACGAGTAGAATCGACTTTAATCGATAAAGTTAAAGCTGGTCAAGCTACAGACCTGGAACTAATGCGTATGAAGAAGAAAGTGCAAGAAGGTGCTATGCCAGAAGCAAGAATCGATGAGGAAGGAATACTTCGAGTCAACTCCAGACTTTGTGTTCCTAACAACCCTGATTTAAAGTATAAAATCATGATGGAGGCGCACAACACACCATTTGCAATCCATCCTGGGAGTACCAAAATGTATCGTGATCTTCGACATACATTTTGGTGGAGCAATATGAAGAGAGAGATAAAAGAGTTTATCTCAAGGTGTTTAGCTTGTCAACGAGTCAAAGCGGAGCATCAAGTACCAAAAGGTCCATTGCAACCACTTTAAATTCCAGAATGGAAGTGGGAACACATTACTATGGATTTCTTTACTAGTCTTCCCAAGGTTTCTCAAGGCATAGATGCAATTTGGGTCATTTTTGATAGATTGACCAAGTCTGCTCATTTCTTACCAATACGAGAAACTTATACACTTGAACGTCTTGCTCGGTATGTACATAAACGAGATTGTAAGATTGCATGGTATGCCAATATCCATAGTTTCTGATCGAGACCCAAGATTCACTTCAAGATTTTGGGTTAGTTTGCAAAAAGCTATGGGCACGGATTTATGATTTAGCTCGACATATCATCCTCAGACGGACGGGAAGTCGGAGAGGACCATTCAAACTCTTGAAGATCTATTAAGACTCTGTGTCCTTGACTTCAAGGGAAGTTGGGATAAGTTCCTACCATCGGTGGAGTTTTCCTACAACAATAGTTATCAAGCAAGTATTGGCATGGCTCCATTTGAGGCGTTATATGGAAGAAAGTGTCGTTCTCCAGTATGCTGGGATGAGGTGGGTGAAGCAACGTTGTTGGGACCGAAGTTGGTACATATGACTACGAAAAAGATTCAAACGATCCGACAACGTATAAAAACCTCAACGATTAAATTTGACTCCGGAGAAATTAGACTTTGACTTATCTGTTGAAACTCCGTTGGGAGAAACCTTCATTACATCCACTATATATAAGTCTTGTTTGGTTCAAATTGGTACCCTCACCATACCTGTCGATCTTATTTCATTGAAAATACTTGCATTTGACGTGATTCTAGGGATTGATTGGTTAACTACTCATCATGCAAAAATTGATTGTTTTCATAAGGTTATTAGCTTTTATATTCCTAATAAACCTATTATGCGAATTTAAGCGACTAAACCATTAAAATCAATCAATGACATTTCAAGCCATAAAGCTATTCGTTTATTGAAAAACGGATGTCAAACTTTCTTAGCTCATATCACGGATCTAAACAAAAATACATCAAATTTGAAGGATATTTCTATTGTTAATAAATTTCCGACGTATTCGGTGAAGAACTTCGCCTACCCCCAGAGCGTGAAATTGAATTTTGTATAAACCTTGAACCCGGTAAAAACCCATTTCCAAAGGCCCATATCGAATGACTCTATTGAACTTCGAGGAGTTAAAGACCCGATTCAGGAATTGTTAGACATTGGTTTCATTCGTCCTAAGACGTCTCCTTGGGGTGCTCTGTTCTATTCGTGAAGAAGAAAGATGGGAGTATGCGACTTTGTATTGATTATCGGAGTTGAATCATGTCACCATCAAAATAGGTACCCATTGCCACGTATTGATGACCTGTTTGACCAGTTGCAAGGAGCACAATTTTTTTCAAAGATCGATCTTCGTTCTGGATATCATCAGCTGAAGGTTAAAACTGAAGATATTCCAAAGACTGCCTTCAGAACTTGGTACGGGCATTATGAATTCTTAGTCATGTCTTTTGGATTGACTAATGCTCTTTCTGCCTTCGTGGATATGATGAACCGAGTATTCAAGGAATATTTGGATCATTTTGTGGTAAATCTTTATTGATGACATCCTCATATATTCCAAAAGCCGTGAAGATCATGAACAACACTTGAGGCTGATACTCCAAAATCTTCGTGAATATAAGCTTTATGCCAAGTTAAAGAAATGCGAATTCTGGCTTGAGGAAGTAACATTCCTTGGGCACGTAGTATCAAATCATGGGATATCTGTTGACCCAACAAAGATTGAAGCAATTCAAAGCTGGGAGCAACCTAAATCAGTGACCGAAGTACGTAGCTTTCTCGGTTTAGCTGTTTATTATCGGAGATTCGTGGAAGGGTTTTCTCGAATCGCTACTCCAATAACTCAGCTAACTCGAAAAGATACAAAATTCGGTTGGAGCATGGAATGTGAGAAGAGTTTTCAAGAACTCAAGAGGAGACTCATTTCAGCACCTGTTTTGACAATACCATCTGGCTCGGAGGGATTTGTCATCTACAGTGATGCTTCGGGCAAAGGGTTAGGATGTGTTCTCATGCAACATGGGAAAGTCATAGCCTATGCCTCACGGCAACTCAAAGAATATGAGAGGAATTATACTACTCATGATCTAGAGTTGGCGATTATCGCTTTTAGGCGCTTAAAATTTGGAGGCATTACCTGTATGGGGAGAAAGTGGAGATCTATACGGATCATAAAAGCCTCAAATATTTCTTCACTCAAAAGGAACTCAACATACGACAATGACGTTGGCTCGAACTGTTGAAAGATTATGATCATACTATTCAATACCATCCTGGAAAAGCGAACGTAGTAGCTGATGCACTGAGTAGAAGATCATATGCGGGTACGAGTGCAATATTGTCAACGCAAAGGCCCATTTTGTATGACTTGCAAAGGATGGAGTTAGAGATAAAGACTCCAGGGACCCATGTGATGATGGCGAATATATGAGTAGAACCGACTTTAATCGATAAAGTTAAAGCTGCTCAAGCTACAGACCTGGAGCTAATGCGTATGAAGAAGAAAAAGTAAGAAGAAGGTGCTTTATCAAGCAAGAATCGATGAGGAAGGAATACTTCGAGTCAACTCAAGACTTTGTGTTCCTAACAACCCTGATTTAAAGTATAAAATCATGATAGAGGCGCACAACACACCATTTGCAATCCATCCTGGGAGTACCAAAATGTATCGTGATCTTCGACATACATTTTGGTGGAGCAATATGAAGAGAGAGATAAAAGAGTTTATCTCAAGGTGTTTAGCTTGTCAACGAGTCAAAGCGGAGCATCAAGTACCAAAAGGTCCATTGCAACCACTTTAAATTCCAGAATGGAAGTGGGAACACATTACTATGGATTTCTTTACTAGTCTTCCCAAGGTTTCTCAAGGCATAGATGCAATTTGGGTCATTTTTGATAGATTGACCAAGTCTGCTCATTTCTTACCAATACGAGAAACTTATACACTTGAACGTCTTGCTCGTATGTACATAAACGAGATTGTAAGACTGCATGGTATGCCAATATCCATAGTTTCTGATCGAGACCCAAGATTCACTTCAAGATTTTGGGTTAGTTTGCAAAAAGCTATGGGCACGGATTTATGATTTAGCTCGACATATCATCCTCAGACGGACGGGAAGTCGGAGAGGACCATTCAAACTCTTGAAGATCTATTAAGACTCTGTGTCCTTGACTTCAAGGGAAGTTGGGATAAGTTCCTACCATCGGTGGAGTTTTCCTACAACAACAGTTATCAAGCAAGTATTGGCATGGCTCCATTTGAGGCGTTATATGGAAGAAAGTGTCGTTCTCCAGTATGCTGGGATGAGGTGGGTGAAGCAACGTTGTTGGGACCGAAGTTGGTACATATGACTACGAAAAAGATTCAAACGATCCGACAACGTATAAAAACCTCAACGATTAAATTTGACTCCGGAGAAATTAGACTTTGACTTATCTGTTGAAACTCCGTTGGGAGAAACCTTCATTACATCCACTATATATAAGTCTTGTTTGGTTCAAATTGGTACCCTCACCATACCTGTCGATCTTATTTCATTGAAAATACTTGCATTTGACGTGATTCTAGGGATTGATTGGTTAACTACTCATCATGCAAAAATTGATTGTTTTCATAAGGTTGTTAGCTTTTATATTCCTAATAAACCTATTATGCGAATTTAAGCGACTAAACCATTAAAATCAATCAATGACATTTCAAGCCATAAAGCTATTCGTTTATTGAAAAACGGATGTCAAACTTTCTTAGCTCATATCACGGATCTAAACAAAAATACATCAAATTTGAAGGATATTTCTATTGTTAATAAATTTCCTGACGTATTCCGTGAAGAACTTCCTGGCCTACCCCAGAGCGTGAAATTGAATTTTGTATAAACCTTGAACCCGGTAAAAAACCCATTTCCAAAGGCCCATATCGAATGACTCCTATTGAACTTCAGGAGTTAAAGACCCAGTTGCAGGAATTATTAGACATTGGTTTCATTCGTCCTAGTACGTCTCCTTGGGGTGCTCCTGTTCTATTCGTGAAGAAGAAAGATGGGAGTATGCGACTTTGTATTGATTATCGGGAGTTGAATCATGTCACCATCAAAATAGGTACCCATTGCCACGTATTGATGACCTGTTTGACCAGTTGCAAGGAGCACAATTTTTTTCAAAGATCGATCTTCGTTCTGGATATCATCAGCTGAAGGTTAAAACTGAAGATATTCCAAAGACTGCCTTCAGAACTTGGTACGGGCATTATGAATTCTTAGTCATGTCTTTTGGATTGACTAATGCTCTTTCTGCCTTCGTGGATATGATGAACCGAGTATTCAAGGAATATTTGGATCATTTTGTGGTCGTCTTTATTGATGACATCCTCATATATTCCAAAAGCCGTGAAGATCATGAACAACACTTGAGGCTGATACTCCAAAATCTTCGTGAATATAAGCTTTATGCCAAGTTAAAGAAATGCGAATTCTGGCTTGAGGAAGTAACATTCCTTGGGCACGTAGTATCAAATCATGGGATATCTGTTGACCCAAAGAAAGATTGAAGCAATTCAAAAGTGGGAGCAACCTAAATCAGTGACCGAAGTACGTAGCTTTCTCGGTTTAGCTGTTTATTATCGGAGATTCGTGGAAGGGTTTTCTCGAATCGCTACTCCAATAACTCAGCTAACTCGAAAAGATACAAAATTCGGTTGGAGCATGGAATGTGAGAAGAGTTTTCAAGAACTCAAGAGGAGACTCATTTCAGCACCTGTTTTGACAATACCATCTGGCTCGGAGGGATTTGTCATCTACAGTGATGCTTTGGGCAAAGGGTTAGGATGTGTTCTCATGCAACATGGGAAAGTCATAGCCTATGTCTCACGGCAACTCAAAGAATATGAGAGGAATTATACTACTCATGATCTAGAGTTGGCAGTTATCGTTTTTGCGCTTAAAATTTGGAGGCATTACCTGTATGGGGAGAAAGTGGAGATCTATACGGATCATAAAAGCCTCAAATATTTCTTCACTCAAAAGGAACTCAACATACGACAATGACGTTGGCTCGAACTGTTGAAAGATTATGATCATACTATTCAATACCATCCTGGAAAAGCGAACGTAGTAGCTGATGCACTGAGTAGAAGATCATATGCGGGTACGAGTGCAATATTGTCAACGCAAAGGCCCATTTTGTATGACTTGCAAAGGATGGAGTTAGAGATAAAGACTCAGGACCCATGTGATGATGGCGTAATATATGAGTAGAAGGCAGGCTTTAATCGATAAAGTTAAAGCTGCTCAAGCTACAGACCTGGAGCTAATGCGTATGAAGAAGAAAGTGCAAGAAGGTGCTATGCCGGAAGCAAGAATCGATGAGGAAGGAATACTTCGAGTCAACTCAAGACTTTGTGTTCCTAACAACCCTGATTTAAAGTATAAAATCATGATAGAGGCGCACAACACACCATTTGCAATCCATCCTGGGAGTACCAAAATGTATCGTGATCTTCGACATACATTTTGGTGGAGCAATATGAAGAGAGAGATAACAGAATTTATCTCAAGGTGTTTAACTTGTCAACGAGTCAAGGCGGAGCATCAAGTACCAAAAGGTCCATTGCAACCACTTAAAATTACAGAATGGAAGTGGGAACACATTACCATGGATTTCGTTACTGGTCTTCCCAAGGTTTCTCAAGGCATAGATGCAATTTGGGTCATTGTTGATAGATTGACCAAGTCTGCTCATTTCCTACCTATACGAGAAACTTATACACTTGAACGTCTTGCTCGTATATACATAAATGAGATTGTAAGACTGCATGGTATGCCAGTATCCATAGTTTCTGATTGAGACCCAAGATTCACTTCAAGATTTTGGGTTAGTTTGCAAAAAGCTATGGGCACAGATTTACGATTTAGCTCGGCATATCATCCTCAGACGGACGGGCAGTCGGAGAGGACCATTCAAACTCTTGAAGATCTATTAAGACTCTGTGTCCTTGACTTCAAGGGAAGTTGGGATAAGTTCCTACCATTTGTGGAGTTTTCCTACAACAACAGTTATCAAGCAAGTATTGGCATGGCTCCATTTGAGGCGTTATATGGAAGAAAGTGTCGTTCTCCGGTATGCTCGGATGAGGTAGGTGAACCAACGTTGTTGGGACCGGAGTTGGTACGTATGACTACGAAAAAGATACAAACGATCTGACAACGTGTAAAAACCTCACAAGATCGACAAAAGAGTTATGCTGATCTTCATCGAAAGGACGTGGAATTCGATATTGGAGATCATGTGTTATTACGTGTTGCTCCATGGAAGAGAGTTACGAGATTTGGAAAGAGAGGAAAGCTCAACCCTTGATTCATTGGCCCATTTTTAATCCTCGATCGAGTAGGAACTGTGGCGTATAGACTCGCTTTGCCGCCATGTATGTCTCGTGTTCATAACATTTTTCACATATCTATGTTACGTAAATATATGAAAGACTTGAACCACATTATTGAATTAGAACCAGACGAGATAGAGGAAGATTTAACGTATGAAGAGTTACCTATTAAAATCTTGGATAAAAAGGATCATATTCTATGCTCCAAGGTTATACCTCAAGTCAAAGTTTTGTGGAGAAACTACGATGTGGAAGAAATGACCTGGGAGTTAGAATCTAAGATAAAATTAAGATATCCTTACCTCTTTGACATACTAGGTACGCACCCTAATTTCGAGGACGAAATTTCATAAGAAGGGGAGGTTGTAAGACCCCAACTTTTTGAATAAAGATTAAATTTTCTCGAAATATATTTTTGAATATTATGGTGTGGATTTGATATAATGTTATAGTTGTGGGTAATATTTACAAATTTTGCAAAGTACACAAGTTGTTATATCATATTCGATTGGTCGGGCAATATTCGTTTTAACAGGGAATATTCGTACAACGGCACAATCATTGGTGGACCCCCACGACGGAATTATTGTCGGATTGAGTAAATGATAAAAAATACTTTATTAAAATAACGGTGGAAGTTTTTACCGTTAACTGTTGAAACACCCGGTGTTAAAAGTACAGTAATACGCGTGGTTGCATAGTAGCACACGGTATTGATTATTGATGCTTACGTGAGAAGTCACTCAGTTATACTCAATTATTGCTACAGTAATTGCTGCATCATATCTCTCATATTATTGATTCAATTATTGTCACAGTATCATTTGCATAATATTTTATATTATTAAATCAATAATTGAGACGACAAAGTTATTCATATTATTATTTGCAATATTGACAATGTCTAGAAGTTCTGTCAAGGAGAGGTTTGGTCACCTAATTGCGCGCTAATAAGAAGAAATCCTTATCGGAAAGCCCCCTCTTTCCTGGGAACGACTTGGTTATTAAATATTGTGAGTTATAATATTAATGATGAATAAGTTGTGTTGATTAAAAATGAATTTTGATAGTTCCATTGTGTTGGGATTATTAGTGTTAGTGGAAATCGACATCTATTCCGATGATAATTGATGTCTAGGGGTTATATTGATAAATCGGGTAATTTATCGGATAAATGAGCAATTAATTGCTAATTCACATGCTTATATAACTATTTGTTCACATTTGTGTACTATTGAATCACATTATTTACTATTAGGGGAGTTGGTGCAAGATTGATAATACTTGCATGACTAAGTTAAAAATGGAGGTATAAATGGAGGTACTATACTGTAATTCGTATTTCTCACATGATTATACTATTGATTCACATGATTGAACAATTGATTCACATTATTTACTGTTAGGGGAGGTGGTGCAAGTTTGATAATACTTGCAGGGCTAAATTAAAAATGAAAGAATAGTTGGAGGTATTGTCTTTATAATTTTTCGAGCCCCAAAACGTGCAATTATCGAAACTATATTTTCCTATAAATAGAAGCTCATTCTTCCTTCATTTCTCACCAATTCACAAAAGCTTTAGAGCAATTATTATAGAGAGAAAGAAAGAAGAGAAGTCTGCTACCTCACCATTCCAGTATCCAGTTTTTCCAAGGTAGGGAGTATTATTTATTTCTTATCCATGAAGAGAACTTCTGTTATTCCATTCTTTATTATTCTATTGGAATAACCTGTATACGCGGGCTACCCTATACTTGGTGAAATTCTTCTGTTATTCCATTCTTTATCATTCTGTTGGAACATTCTATTTGTGTGTTTACACCGGACCTGGTTCCATTATTTATCATTATGTTGGAACATCTCGCTCATTTCGTTCTCTGTACGGACTTGGTTCCGTCTTTATTATTCCGTTGGAATATCACATACTCATGCATTTTACGTGGGACCGATTCCGCCTCTTTATTATTACGTTGGAATATCTCGTCTGTGCATTTTACATGGGACCGATTCCGTTATTTATTATTCTATTGGAATAACCTGCCTGTGCGGTCTATCGCATGCCTGGTGATTTCTTTTGCTATTCCATTCCTTGTTATACTCTATTGGTTAAAGTTTTGACTTCTATACTCCATGAAATTAGTGGAATATCCTTGATATTTACGCTTCATCCAGTATCTTTTCATTGAAATATTCTTCTGAGCGTTCTTGAATTTTACTCCACAAAGCAGTATCATGTTGACAATTTGGACGTTATTGATTCCTGGATAAAATAATTCTTGAACTTGTTTTATTGAATTCTTATATCATTGTCATCATCCTCATGTTTATATTTTGTTGAAATTCATCTGTGGCCTATAGTGCATAGATGGACTTGGTGTAATCATGACCATAATGTTACAAATGATGTGTTAAAAGTCCTCATTGGCCCGTACTGCACTGATGGACAGTTGTTGGCATGATCATGACCATTAATGAATACACAAATATTTTTCGCCCGTAGTGCATGGATAATTGTGGTCGTGATACTAAAGAATATCCTTGGCCGTAGTGCAGGGGTGATTCGATGATGTGTATTATTTATTAAGCTAAGTCCCAGTGATAAAAGTGGTGAAAAACCTTTTAAATCATAAAAGATAGTAGATTTTATTCTCTACTTGACTCTTGTAATAGATTTCTTGTTCCGCTGCAGTTAAACTTGATGGTTGTTATATTATAGCAGTTTAACACTGTTGAGGGCTAACGATAATATATTCTGCATTATCTTAGTCATAATATTTCTTACTGGGCTAGTTGAGCTCATCCTTTTACTTTCATTGTTCTCTTCAGGAAATGAGAACGTAGCAGGGACTAGTCGGGGAACGGAGTGACGAACCAGATGATAGAATTAGTAGTCCTCAATATTCAGTGAAATAGTGTGACAATAAATGTAATAATATTGAATTTGAGTTTGTATATTGTCTAGACGACAATATTTGTATTAAAAGTTATAGCTTATGTTTTGTCGTACTTTGCACGACGGTTGTATAATTAAGTTGTATTTGTATTCTGTACCATGTATTTGGCGACTCAGAATAGGTGATGTATACCTGTTTTGGGGGCGTCACAATTTTTGAGTATTTTGGATAATATGAGCTGAGATATAATGTTTTACACAATGCAATCCATAATACTGTTTAAATGCTTTCAGTTAGCACAAATGTCTTCACAATCACTTGTAGGTATAAGAAGTACGTGTTGCATTGCTTGAAGGAAAAATGTAGTTTTAAAAAGGGAAATATGTGAAAAGTGAGTTTAAACTGTATAAAACATTGATTTTTAAACTTTGAGAAAACATGGGTATCTGTGTATAAAAAAAGAGAGAGAGAAAAAGAAAAAAAGTAATAACGTGGCTAGTCTTATTTCGGGGCCCTGGCTACTTGAGTAAGTATGCCCGAGGGGATTGTCTCTACACCTAGTGCCCTAAGGTCTTTCATAGTCTGGGAGTCGTTGGTCGAAAGGTCGCTAAGGGGTAGCAGTGTTGCCTAATGGAGAAAGACATTGCACAGTCAGCAAAAAAAAACTAGTAATAAACACCGCGGGAAAGTGCGAAAGTCGCCCTCGTGAGTAGAAATAAAGCAATTAAGCCCATTGTTGAACCTTAGTTTATTTTAAGATGTAGGAATAGTCTTGATTGCATATATATACATAAGTCTTGATTTAAGCTATAATTTTCTATTTTGAGCAATATAGCATGAGTATTATGTGCCTAAATCAAGTTTTGGCAAACACAACACACACACACAACATCTCTATAGCATTTGTGAATTATCTGAGTGTATGACATTATGCCTGTAGTTTGGTTTGAATCTGTATTCTGGAATCTAGGAAGAATTCGTTGAGGCAAAAAAAAATAAAAAATGGGACTGAATTTCTATGATAGTTGGAACAATGTGAGATTAGTTGCATCATAATTTAATTGCATAGTAATATAGCTGCATTTTCATTGTTCATTAAGTTGCATTGCTTGAGGGCAAGCAACGGTTTAAGTTTGGGGGTATTTGATAAGTGGGTTTTATACCTACTTATAGAGTACCAATTCATGCGAACTATGCCCATCTCAAGTACATTTTAGTATGTTTTAGCTGCATTTCATGTTAGTTTGCATTGCATATACTTAAAACTCCTTTTGGTGAATAAGTGCAGGAATCTGCCTAATTTGGTGGTATTATAGGGCACGAGGCTAATGGATACATGAGGCGAGGCATAAGTTGGGACATGTATGGCTAAGGATTGAGTGGAGCATGGATGGACAAGCATTGATGGATGTAGGACACTTCAGTAGCAGCAGCAACAATGCAGAACCAAACTCAAGATCGTAACCGTAATTCATCATTGCAATTGCTGGCCGTGCAATGCCGATGAAAGGATGAGCTTGGAGGCTACCGCGGCGAGTACACTGACCAGACAATGTTACCTCATCGAAGTCATGCGCCGCGAGCATGACAAGCTTATGGGACGCGCGCATGCATGAGAGCCCTGGTGGACATCATAACTTATCGCAAGTCTCATACCACGCGAGGAATGTGTTGGAGAGACGAGAGCGTCGTGAGGTCCAAGGCGATTTGTTTTATTTTATTTTTTTAATTAAAATGGTTATAATTGATTTAAAAACGAGATCTGACTGGTGTCAGAGGCATCTTTGATATCTTTTGTCGTATTTTCATCAGCGTAACTAGGGTTTACTCTCTGGGAGAGATTCCAACATAGAAGGAGGCCAAAACTCTACTTTTCTAGTTCTTCTTGGGATTTTGCTACCAGAGTAGATTATTATTAGTATTTGATGGATTCTTATGAGGATTTGAATAGTGAATTATATTCAACAATTGGGTTTGATTGTTTCTACCTTTCATCTTTCAATTGTTTGTTTATTAATCATGCTTAGATTTGATCCCATAATGGCTTTTGGTTCAGTCATGAACTAAACACCATTATGGAATTCTAATGGATTTTACTATGTAGTTTGATTGCATGCTTGAAGGCTGGATTGTTTTACATATCATATGGAATGTCTATCATGATTATTTTGCATGTTTGAATGCTTGATCACCATTCATTTCAGTACTTCTATGGAATTGATAATGAACATGCAAGTATGGATTGTAATCATGATAGCATACGTATATGGGGCTGTTTTATATGGCTTGTGTATTTCGTGAACCAGATAGACATATATTGTTTCACCGTATGAGTTAGAATAAGGGCTTGTACTTAAATTTAATATAGTTGCAATTTCATATAGACATATAGTGATTTTGGTTATATTGATGATTACATAGAGTCTATGTGAGACCCCAGATTTTTTTGAATAAAGATTAAATTTTCTCGAAATATATTTTTGAATATTATGGTGTGGATTTGATATAATGTTATAGTTGTGGGGAATATTTACAAATTTTGCAAAGTACGCAAGTTGTTATATAATATTCGATTGGTCGGGGAATATTCGTTTTAACAGGGAATATTCGTACAATGGCACAATCATTGGTGGACCCCCACAACAGAATTATTGTCGGATTGAGAAAATGACAAAAATACTTTATGAAAATAACGGCGGAAGTTTTACCGTTAACTGTTGAAACACCCGGTGTTAAAAAATGCGATGTCGCAGGCGTGGTTGCATAGTAGCACTGCGGTATTGATTATTGATGCTTACGTGAGAAGTCACTAAGTTATACTCAATTATTGCTACTGATAATTATTGCATCATATCTATCATATTATTGATTCAATTATTGTCACAAGATCATCTCGCATAAAATGTTTTTTTATTAAATCAATACTTGAGGCGACAAAGTTATTCATATTATAAATTGCAATATTTACAATGTCTAGAAGTTACATCAAGGAGAGGTTTGGTCACCTAATTCATGCCAATAGGAGAAATCCTTATTGAAAGCCCTCTTTCCGGAAACGACACGGTTGATAAATATTGTGAGTTATAATATTAATAATGAATGTTGTTCTTGAGTTGAATTTGGAGACGCCGGCTTGATATTTGAGCCCGAACGCACGTAAATTAGTAAAAATAGTCTATAAACACAAAATTTTCTGGGATTCACTATTTGGTCAAAAAGTCAACAGTTGACTTTTTCGGGAAAAGTCCAACTTCGAAATTTCAAAATTTATATTTTTGATAATAATAGTTTCATCATGTTGGAATTGTTTGTGTTAGTGAAAATCGACATTTATTTCGATGATAATTGATGTCTAGGGGTTATATTGATAATCGGGTAATTTATCGGATAAATGAGCAATTAATTGCTACTAATTCACATGCTTAAATAACTATTTGTTCACATATGTGTACAATTGAATCACATTATTTACTATTAGGGGAGTTGGTGCAAGATTGATATTACATATGTATAGATGGAGGTACTATATTGAAATTCGTATTTTTTACATGATTATACTATTGATTCACATGATTGAAATATTAATTCACATTATTTACTATTAGGGGAGTTGGTGCAAGATTGATAATACTTGCAGGACTAAATTATAAATGAAAGAAAAGTTGGAGGTATTATACTGTAATTTTTGATCCCCAAAACGTGCAATTATCGAAACTATATTTTCCTATAAATAGAAGCTCATTCTTCTTTCATTTCTCACCAATTCACAAAAGCTTTAGAGCGATTATTATAGAGAGAAATTATAGAAGAAGAGAAATCACATTACTCCTTATTCCAATTATCCGCTTTTTTCCAAGGTAGGGAATATTATTTGTTGTACTCGTAGGGAGTATTATTTCTATCTTATCTATGAAGAGAACTTCTGTTATTCCATTCTTATTATTCTGTTGGAATAACCTTTATACACAGGCTACCCTATACTTGGTTAAATTCTTCTGTTGTTCCATTCTTTACCATTCTGTTGGAACATCATGTTTGTGCGTTCTACGTTGGACCTAGTTCCGTCTTTTTATTATTCTATTGGAATATCTCGTCTCATGCATTTTACTTGGGACCGATTCCATCTTTATTATTACGTTGAATATCACATCTGCATGCGTTCTACGCCGGACACGATTAAAATCTTTATTATTACGTTGGAATATCACATGCATGCGTTTTGATGGGACTTTCGTCTTTATTATTACATTGGAATATCACATGCATGCATTTTACGGGACCTAATTCCGTTATTTATTATTCATTGGAATAACTCGCCTGCATGCGGTCTATCGCATGCTTGGTGATTTCTTTTGTTATTCCATTCCTTATTATACTCGGTTGGTTAAAGTTTTGACTTTATACTCCATGAAATTAGTGGAATATCCTTGATATTTGTGCTTCATCCAAAGATCTTTTCATGGAAATATTCTTCCGAGCATTCTTGAATTTTTACTCTACAAAGCGGTATCATGTTGACAATTTGGACGTTATTAGTTTCTGGATAAAATAATTCTTGAACTTGTTTTATTGAATTCTTATATCATTGTCATCATCCTCATGTTTATATTTTGTTGAAAGTCATATGTGGCACCAGAGTGCATAGATGGACTTTGTATGATTATGACGAGAGGATTATTGATTGTAATCATGAATAGTAATGTTACAAATGATGTGGTAAAGTCCTCATTGGCCCGTAGTGCATTGATTGACAGTTGTTGGCATGATCATGACCATTATTGAATACACAAATATTCTTGGCCCGTAGTGCATGGATAATTGTGGTCGTGATACTAAAGAATATCATTGGTCGTAGTGCAGGGGTGATTCGATGATGTGGATTATTTATTAAGCTGAGTCCCAACGATAAAAGTGATGAAAAACCTTTTAAATCATAAAAGATAGTAGATTTTATTCTCTACTTGACTATTTTAATGGATTGCTTGTTCCGCTGTAGTTAAACATGATGGTTGTTATATTGTATCAGTTTAACACTGTTGAAGGCTAACGATAATATATTCTGCATTATCTTAATCATAATAGTTCCTACTGGGCTAGTTGAGCTCACCCTTTTACTTTTATTGTTCTCTTTAGGAAGTGAGAACGTAGTAGGGACTAGTCGGGGAACGGAGTGACGGAACAGATGATAGCATTAGTAGTCCTCACTATTCTGTGAAATAGTGTAATAATAATTGTAATAAGGACTCCTTTTGAGTTTGTATAATTTGTAGTAGACAATATTTGTATTCAAACTCATAGTTTATGTTTTGTCGTATTGTACACAACAGTTGTATTATTAAGTTGTATTTGAATTTATCTACCATGTAAGTGGCGACCCAAGATGGGTGACGTATACCTAATTTTTGGGGCGTCACAGTTGGTATCAAAGCTTAGGGATATGATCCCTGGCTAAGATGTGAGACTAGAACTAGGAGGGGAGAGACGAGGAATTCCTTCGCTAGTATGACCTACCTAAGTTTATTTGGTATTTAATTGGTCGGTCAAAGTATATGGATTATATGTGATATGTTAATTAACCCTTATTTTGTGGCAGTGTTTGAAAATGGCATCCGAGAATGTTGAGATTATCAATGGAGCATAGGAGACCGTTCAGTCTCCACAGATCAATAATCAGGATAATGTGAAACCATAGGACAATACTCCTCATGAAAACAATAACACCGATGAAATGGTGAATGATGGGATGGTCAGAGGCTTTATGCAATTTATGCAACAACAGGCGAAGGCAGCTCCTGTCCAAAATATAGGTAGAAATACTGATAACTCTCGGACGGTCACCGCTAAGCAGTTTAAGGAGCAATTCATGCAACAACGGGCGAAGGCAGCTCCTGTCCATAATGCAGGTGGAAACAATGGTAACCCACGGTTGGTCACCGCTAAGCAATTCAAGGAGCTGGGACCACCGGAGTTTTTGGGAAAGCCAGAACCACTTAAGGCGGAGACGTGGTTAAAGCAGATCACCAAGATATTTGATGTCTTGGGATGCTCCGAGGAGCAAAAGGTTCCTTTTGCCACCTTTATGTTGCGTGAAGAGGCGAGATCTTCTTTGGGAATCAGTAAAAGCGTACAAACTGGCGACTTTACAAGATGTCTTGGGAGAAGTTCCAAGAGCTGTTCAACGATAAGTACTTTCCCAAAAGTATTCGTCACATGAAGGAGGTGGAGTTTATCAAGTTGGAACAAAACAATATAACTGTGTCGTAATACGAGGCTAAATTTGCGGAGTTATCCCGGTTTGCATCCCATTTGGTCGATAATGAGGAGCGAATGACGCGAATGTTTTTAAGAGGTTTGAAACCGGAGATACGCCAATATCTTATTTTTCATAAACTGTGTTTGTATTCAGATATTATAAATAGGGCTCAGTTAGTGGAGCGCGATAACGAGTCAACGCAACCAAAAGAGAGCAGCCGACAAAATGATAATACCGGTGATAACAGTCATCAAAGCGGTGACAATAAGCATAGAGGGAATCAACATGCCAGAAATGGTAACCACTTAGGTGGTAATCATGGTCAAAACAATAAGAATGGACATTTCAAGAAGAGGAGATTCAACAATGATGGAAAGACGTCAGCAGCAGCACCCGTTGTTAAGGAAGGAGAATGACCACCTATTATATGCTTCAAATGCGGAGGGGAGGGACACATCAGTCCAAACTGCGCGATGCCGTCCAAAGCATGTTATAATTGTGGAAGAGAAGGTCACTTAGCCCAATTTTGTCATTCACCGAAGACAAGTTCAGCTAGGATGGAGGCACCAAAGGCCGTCCTAGAAAAGTCAAAGCCGGTAGTTTAAGAGAGAACATTTTTTTTCGTGACAAGGAACCTGAATAAAATTATCACGGGTATGTTAGTCATAAACTCTTGTGAAGTCTATACCGTGTTAGATACCGGTTCTACTCACTCTTTTAGTTCACCTAGTTGTGTTCAATGTTTGAATTTAACTCCGGAGAAATTAGACTTTGACTTATCTGTTGAAACTCCATTAGGAGAAACCTTCATTACCTCCACTATTTATAAATCTTGTTCAAATCATCACTTTCACGTTACCTGTCGATCGTATCTCTTTGAAAATACTTGCCTTTGATGTGATTTTAGGAATCGATTGGTTAACTACTCATCATGCTTTTCGTCAGGTTGTTAGCTTTCATATTCCTAACCAACCTGTTATGCGAATTCAAGCAACCAAATCACTAAAGTCAATCATGGTTATATCAAGCCATAAGTAAAGAGCCCTGGTCCTTTCGTTGTTGACTTCCTTGTGTGGAATGCACCGAAGCCAGACTTTCTGTAGGCGACGCTGTGAATGACGATGGCAAGTTGATAGGTATCAATGTGACGTGTTACCCAAGTCTTGGATGAGAGTCACAGTTTTGAATGATATTTCTATTGTTAATAAATTTCCTTACGTATTCTTGAAGACTTTTTAGCCTACCCCTAGAGCGTGAAATCGAATTTTGTATTGGCCCCACTACAAAACCCATTTCTAAAACCCTCAAATATTTCTTCAACTAAAATGAATGTAACATGCGCCAAAGACGTTGGCTCGAGCTGTTGAAGATTACGATCGTACCATTCAATACCATCGTGGGAAAGCTAACGTGGTAGCTGACGCGTTGAGTAGAAGATCGTATGCATTTACGAGTGCGATGTTGTTAACACAAAGACCCATTTCGTACGACTTATAAATGATGAAGATAGAGTTAAAGACTCTAGGAACCCACGTGAAGATAACGAATATACGAGTAGAATTAATCGACTTTAATCGATAAAGTTAAAGCCGCTCAAGCTACACACCCGGAGCTGATGAATGTGAAGAATTAAGAAGGTTCAAGAGGGCGTTATTCTAGAAGCAAGAATCGACAAAGAGAAGAAATCTCAACCCTCAATTTAATTGGCCCATTTAAAATCCTCGATAAAGTAGGAACTATGTCTTATAGACTCATTTTACCGCCAAGTATGTCGCGTGTTCATAACGTTTTTAACGTATCGACGTTACGTAAATATGGGGATGACCCGAACCACATTATTAATTTAGAACCGGACGAGATAGCGGATGATTTAACGTATGAGGAGATACGTGTTAAAATTTTGAATAAGAAGGAATATATTCGACACTCAAAGGTTATACCTCAAGGGTTAGAATTTGAAGTGAGGTCAAGGTATCCTCACCTATTCGACATACCAGGTACGTACGTAAATTTCGAGGGCAAAATTTCATAAGGAGGGGAGATTGTGAGACCCCAGATTTTTTGAATAAAGATTAAATTTTCTCAAAATATATTTTTGAATATTATGGTGTGGATTTGATATAATGTTATAGTTGTGGGTAATATTTACAAATTTTGCAAAGTACGCAAGTTGTTATATAATATTCGATTGGTCGGGGAATATTCGTTTTAACAGGGAATATTCGCATACAATAAGACAATCATTGGTGGACCCCCAATAATGTAATTATTGTCGAATTGAAAGCGACAAAAATACTTTATAAAAATAACGGCGGAAGTTTTACCGTTAAGCTGTTGAAACACACGGTGTTAAAAGTACGATGTATCGCATGGTTGCATAGTAGAACACGGTATTGATTATTGATGCTTACATGAGAAGTCACTCAATTATACTCAATTATTGCTACAGTAATTGCTGCATCATATCTATCATATTATTGATTCAATTATTGTCACAGTATCTTCTGCATAAAATGTTTTTTTATTAAATCAATACTTGAGACGACAAAGTTATTCACATTATAAATTTCAATATTTACAATGTCTAGAAGTTCTGTCAAGGAGAGGTTTGGTCACCTAATTGCGCGCCAATAGGGAGAAATCCTTATTGGAAAGCCCCCTCTTTCCTGGGAACGACCTGGTTGATAAATATTATGAGTTATAATATTAATAATGAATGATGTTCGGAGTTGAATTTGGAGACGCGGGCGTGATATTTGAGTCCGGAACGACGAAATTAGTCAAAATAGTCTATAAACACAAAATTTTTCGGGATTCACTATTTGGTCAAAAAGTCAACAGTTGACTTTTTCGCGAAAAGTCAAACTTTAATATTTCAAAATTTATATTTTTCATAAAAATAGTTTCATTATGTTGGAATTGTTTGTGTTAGTGAAAATCGACATTTATTCCGATGATAATTGATGTCTAGGGGTTATATTGATAATCGGGTAATTTATCGGATAAATGAGCAATTAATTGCTACTAATTCACATGCTTATATAACTATTTGTTCACATATGTGTACTATTGAATCACATTATTTACTATTAGGGGAGTTGGTGCAAGATTGATAATACTTGCAGTACTAAATTATAAATGAAAGAAAAGTTGGAGGTATTATACTGTAATTTTCAAGCCCCAAAACGTGCAATTATCGAAACTATATTTTCCTATAAATAGAAGCTCATTCTTCCTTCATTTCTCTCCAATTCACAAAAGATTTAGAGCGATTATTATAGAGAGAAATTATAGAGAGAAAGAAGAAGAGAAATCTGCTACTCACTATTCCAGTATCCAGTTTTTCCAAGGTAGGGAATATTATTTGTTGTACTCGTAGGGAGTATTATTTCTTTCTTATCTATGAAGAGAACTTCATTATTCCATTCTTATTATTACATTGGAATAACTTTGATATGTGAGCTTCCCTATACTTGGTGAAATTCTTCTATTGTTCCATTCTTTATCATTACATTTGGAACATCACATGCATGCGTTTCACTTGGGACTGGTTAAAATCTTTATTATTACATTGGAATATCACATGCATGCGTTCTACGCGGGACTGATTCGCGTCTTTATTATTACATTGGAATATCTTGTTCGTCATGCGTTCTCTACCGGACTGATAAAATCTTTATTATTACGTTGGAATATCACATGCATGCGTTTCTGGCAGGACCGATTCATCTTTATTTTTACGTTGGAATATCCATGCATGCATTTTACGTGGGACCTAATTCCGTTATTTATTATTCTGTTGGAATAACCTACTTGTGCGGTCTATCGCATGCCTGGTGATTTCTTTTGTTATTCCATTCCTTATTATACTCAGTTGGTTAAAGTTTTGACTTCTATACTCCATGAAATTAGTGGAATATCCTTGATATTTGCGCTTCATCCAGTATCTTTTCATGGAAATATTCTTACGAGCATTCTTGAATTTTACTCTACAAAGCAAATATCATGTTGACAATTTGGGCGTTATTAGTTCACGGATAAAATAATTCTTGAACTTGTTTTATTGAATTCTTATATCATTGTCATCATCCTCATATTTTATATTTTGTTGAAAGTCATCGTGGCACCTGTAGTGCATAGATGGACTTTGTATGATTATGATTGAGGGGATTATTCGGTGTAATCATGACCGTAATGTTACAAATGATGTGGTAAAAGTCCTCATTGGCCCGTAGTGCATTGATGGACAGTTGTTGGCATGATCATGACCATTATTGAATACACAAATATTCTTGGCCCGTAGTGCATGGATAATTGTGGTCGTGATACTAAAGAATATCCTTAAATAGTAGTGTGAGGGTGATTCGATGATGTGAATTATTTATTAAGTTGAGTCCCAGCGATAAAAGTGATGAAAAACCTTTTAAATCATAAAAGATAGTAGATTTTATTCTCTACTTAACTCTTTTAATGGATTGCTTGTTCCGCTACAGTTAAACATGATGGTTGTTATATTGTATCAGTTTAACACTGTTGAAGGCTAACGATAATATATTCTGCATTATCTTAATCATAATATTTCCTACTGGGCTAGTTGAGCTCACCCTTTTACTTTTATTGTTCTCTTTAGGAAATGAGAATGTAGCAGAGACTAGTCGGGGAATGGAGTGGCGGACCAGATGATAGCATTAGTAGTCCTCACTATTCTGTGAAATAGTGTAATAATAATTGTAATAAGGACTCCTTTTGAGTTTGTATAATCTCTAGTAGACAATATTTGTATTCAAACTCACAGTATATGTTTTGTCGTATTGTACACGACAGTTGTATTATTAAGTTGTATTTGAATTTATGTACCATGTAAGTGGCGACCCAAGATGGGTGACGTATACCTAATTTTGGGGGCGTCACAGTCTATCATTTGTGGATGCTGTGTAAGTAGGTCTTAGTACATTGAAAAATGTCTATGACTCTTTTAGTGCCCTTGGCTACTTTCCTGTGATATATGAACAAGTCATGCATGATAGTGGTGATTAAATGAAATATTAAATGAAGTTAGGATCCCATTATTTCTAGATTTGATTTATTCCGTTGTTATTATTGTTTTAGTCGTTATTCGCGATTCGAAAACAAACCAATCTTATTTAGTAGTTTGAGCATATAAATATAGTGATTTAGTTAATGCATAGTGATTTGAATTAAACAACTTTCTCTGTGGGATCGATACTTTACTTGCTCTGTATTGATTGTTGACCCATGTATGCTTGCATGAATTAGAGCTCTTTGTTGATCGATTTCGCAATCAATGAATACGTGCAAGTATACACGGTCAACAAGTAATAAAGTGAAAGTATAGTATCGTTCCCACGAGGAATTATTTAATAAAAATCACCAAGTACTAATTCTTAACCAAACTAATTTTATTTAAACAATCTCAAATCGTTATTTTTCTAATTAAGAAAACTAAATTAAACAATTAAAAGAGATTAGTCTAAAAGAAAGCAAATAAACAAAACTAAGATTTAATTGAATTCAGGTAAATAAGGATTAAGACTCCAATATCCCCAATTATGAACTATAAATCAATTATCTAATTATCCCAATTATTATGTCTCTTGAATTGTTAATGAGGAACTCTCAAATGCCAAAAGCCCTTTTCCAAGTGATCAATTGCCTTCTATTTAATCCAGATTAATTTTGCTATATTCCTATGCAAAACAATTGAATTAAACTCGTTCTAATCCCAATTCCTTATGTATGTTACATGCATGAAAAGATATTTCCATTCTATTCACAAACCTAATTATTCTTTGTGCAAATAACTAAGTCACATGATATCATGCCCGATTCTAACCCTAGAATTCCTCTTCCAATTCCTTCTAGAGTAACAAAGTAATTCTTCGCTTTCGGATAATTAAGCAATAAGCACAAGACAAGATAAACAACTCACTTTAACATAAATAATTAGAATATAATGAATAACTAATTCTTAGCCATAAAAAGTTCAATTGAAATCTTAATAAAAGAGTTAGTTCATAATTAATGAATTAAAACCAAGAATCCACAACTGAATAGACATCAAAAGATAA
This sequence comes from Panax ginseng, assembly GCA_020205605.1. NCBI lineage: Eukaryota > Viridiplantae > Streptophyta > Magnoliopsida > Apiales > Araliaceae > Panax > Panax ginseng. The sequence goes on along the minus strand of CM035127.1, from coordinate 36,360,663 downwards.
AAGTAAGATGAGAGAAGAGAATAGAATCTGTTGTCAGCAAATCTGATGCTCCCCTCTTGCTCTTGCTCTTGATCTTCAATGGTCTACAAGTTGCTTCAATCTCCAAAACTAATAAGAACTAGGGTTATTTTCTAATCTAAAGGAGTGTTTAATCTAGGCTAAGCTATGTAATCTCCCTTTATTTTATGCCTTACATCATGTATTTATAGGTTACAAGTCCAATTTTTAGTTTAGGAACAAACCCAATCCAATTTGAGTCAAAAGGTGTTAAAATTCGCCCAAAACGCGTCCGAGCCGCACAAACCCTTCCCCCCGCCCCATCATTTGGCAAGCGTATTGAGTTCGCTTCTAGCGCCTTGTGGGCTGGGCATAGGCTAAAAATGGGCGCCCTTGCCACGTGGCCCAAAATCGACATTTTCTGCTCCGGCGTCCTTTGGGAAAATGGCCATAACTTCTTCGTCCAGAACTCCGATTTTGATGATTCAAGATGTTCGAAAAGAGAAGAAGTAGATCTACAACTTTCATTCTTGAAGTTTGTCGAAATAATGTCAAGAGCTATATTCAAATTGGCTCCGAAGTGGCTCTTTGTGTAAATGGCAAGTCAAAAAAGCGAATCTAGCCACCCCAAACATCGATCCATGTAACTTTTGTCCCAATTCCTATAAAATAACATAAAACATGCATGAATAGACACAAACACATAAAAACATCCTAAAAACTTAAGAACAACAATAAATTAAGCCCGAATGTATCCAATTCATGGGTATAAAACTCACTCATCAAATACCCCCAAACTTAAATCTTTGCTTGTCCTCAAGCAAAAACACAAAAATGTTATGCAATGCAATGTAATGTAATGAAACTAATCTATATGCCTACAAATCCAACAGTAATGACAGAAACAAGTCTATTCAACCGGCCTTAGAGAAATCAAGTAAACATGATAATACATCATATTAAAACAAATCAGTAATTTCCCAATCAATCATCAAATCTTAGACTGTTATCACTGATATAGTGCGTGTGTGCTCCACAACAATGTTAACTGATATAAAATCAAATTTAAGACATAATAGATATCTTTGAAGGCATCATACAAATTGCAAATTCACAAAATTCACGAACAAGCTATATATCAACTAAAGTCGAACATCCACCAAGTTCAAGAGTCCAACTGGGATACTTATGCTTTACTTTTCATTACGGGGCTTTTTGCTCTTTTCCCGTTTTATTGTTTTTTTTTAAACCATAAGCGTGCAATGTCTCATTCCATTAGGCTAATGATGTCACCCTTAGCGAGCTTTCGACCAACGACTCCCGGACCATATAAGACCTTAGGGCGCTTAGGTTTTAAGATACCCCTTGAGCGTGCTTACTCAAGTAACAAAGGCCCGAAACAAAACTAGCCACGGTAAATTTTTTTTTTTTTTTTAGATGGTTGGTGAGTGCGTTTTACGCTCCATCTCACGCTTGTGTTTATAGGGAGTGTTTCTCCTCAACCCACCACAAGACTCAACATGTTTTTTTTTTTTAAAGCTTATATACCCCAAAATTTCCCCCCAAACTTAAGTTTTTATCAAAATTTAGCCATCTCCGCCTATTCATGTCTTTCATTCCTTCACACTAGTATTATACTTAAGAAATCCATTATGTATCAATTTAAACTTAATCGATTAACATAGTCATTATTAACGTCTTAACCTTGATTATACCGATTCAAAACAGAAAAGATTCAATTCATAACAAGAAATCACATCAAAGCCTTAATATTCAATACTATACTTATCTACTTAATTCTAGTCTCATCATTGGCCAAAATAGACTTTTACTATCTAACAGTTGGAATCATGCAAATATAAACTAAACACAACAAACACAGTAAACTAACTACTATTTTTGCGATTTTAAATTTTTTTTTTTTAAACAAAAAAAAAAAAAACGAATGCAACAACTAAATGTAAATAACCCGAAAACATAACGAACTACAATGTAAATAACTAACTATATGCAATACGACACTAAAATGCCCCCAAACTTAAACTAGAATGACTGAAATAGAAAAAATTAAAGTAGAGGACTTTCCTGAAAATATAGCAATCTTCCTCCTTGCCCGCTAAGTTTGGAGAATAGGCTAAGCACATGGAACAAATTGGGCACCACACTTGAATTTGACTTGAATAACCTGTAAAACCATGATAGAAGCAATTTTATTAAATCCTAAATAAATGCAAATTCAAAACTACTAATATAAAACTTAATAAAAACTAAAAATAAAAATTAAACTTGGGTTGCCTCCCAATAAGCGCTTGTTTTATAGTCTCAGCCTGACTTCTTCAATTTTCTATCCAATTCCCCTACGAAAGTTGAGGAACCCTCCATCCATCGGAAATAATATAGCTTTTGGTAGGTTCCCATTTGTAATAGCCATTGTATTAAAGTCACCTAGAATGCTTTCTTGAGATAAGATTACATTCAAGAACGTCCAGCATCTAGGTGGTTTCTCCATTGTGTCTGCGAATATATTCTGGCATAGAGGCTTGTCAGACACAACAATTTCTTCTTCTATCTTCTCTAGCTCATCGCACCATGGTTTGAAGGTGTACTTGCTTTTACATCACAGAGAGTATTATTGGCGACATGACTACCAATCGGACAAGGTTTTGCAAATCTAACTTGGGACTTTTGAACCTGTGGAGGAGAAGGCACTTGAGGCATAAATAACATTGGCTCATCATCATTGGTTCTCACAATTAGTTCTTCAAACCTTGTTGTCATTATCCCACTTGTCTCCTCTTTTTCATCTCGTGGCTCATCCGGTTGTAGATTTGGCTCGGGCTCACCATCGGGCTCGGAATCCATGTCATAGGGCCAGTGTATTGAGGGCGGTTGTTCAACGATGTGTCTTATCTGTTCCACTTGATTTTCCAAATTCTTGATCAACACCCTTGGCTTTGCAAATTCATCTCTACTTGATTCATTTTCTTGTCTTGTTCCTCATTCCTTTTTGAAGCTTTAATAAATTTTTCCAAGGCTTCCTCCCAATTTGAATATTCTTTCTGTTGTAGTGGAGGTGGACACAAGAAATCTGTGTGGCTATGTTGGACTTGGAGCATAAAATTGATCTTGATTGTTACTCCATGAAAAATCGGGTGATACCCCAATCGATGATAGTTGTTGGGATAGACATAATTATTGGGGTAATCACCACTACTATCTTTATCTTACTCGAAAGCCCGATGGTGCATTGATGACTCATATGATTTCCAAAGACAATAATCACAAGAAACCACCATACTTTGACGATATTTGAGCTTCAAAAAGCTTCAAACATCCTCGAAAGTGTCTCAATCTGTACGACAATGCGAAAGTTTCTCGAGTCTTTCAATCTCCGCTCCCCTTGGTTGAGTCATGTTCGTGTATGGCCATTGATACACAAAGCCATCCATGGTACACGAAAAGAGAGAAATATAGAAAGAGAATTAAAATAAAAATAAAATGTTTAAATTAAGACTAATTTGATTGAAATTAATATTGAAACTAATTATTAAATTAATTCCTAACAATTGGCGCCAAAAACTTGTTGATCGATTTACATAATCAATGAATACGTGCAAGTATATACGATTGACAAGTAATAAAGTGAAAGTAGAGTATCGTTCCCACGAGGAATTATTTAATAAAAATCACCAAGTACTAATTCTTAACCAAACTAATTTTATTTAAACAATCTCAAATCGTTATTTTTCTAATTAAGAAAACTAAATTAAACAATTAAAAGAGATTAGTCTAAAAGCAAATAAACAAAACTAAGATTTGATTGAATTGAAGGGTAAATAAGATTAAGACTCCAATATCCACAATTATGAACTATAAATCAATTATCCAATTATCCCAATTATTATGTCTCTTGAATTGTTACTTGGAACTCTCAAATGCCAAAAGCCCTTTTCCAAGTGATCAATTGCCTTCTATTTAATTGATTAATTTTGCTATATTCCTATGAAAACAATTGAATTAAACTCATTCTAATCCAATTCCTTATGTGTTACATGCGGTGAAAAGATATTTCCATTCTATTCACAAACCTAATTATTCTTTGTGCAAATAACTAAGTCACATGATATCATGCCCGATTCTAACCCTAGAATTCCTCTTCCAATTCATTCTAGAGTAACAAAGTAATTCTTGATCGAGATAATTCAAACAATAAGCACAAGACAAGATAAACAACTCACTTTAACATAAATAATTAGAATATAATGAATAACTAATTCATAGCCATAAAAAGTTCAATTGAAATCTCAAAAATAGTTAGTTCATAATTAATGAATTAAAATCAAGAATCCAAAATTGAATAGACATTAAAAGATAAAAGTAGGATGAGAGAAGAGAATAGAATCATTGTCAAAGAAATCGATGCTCCCCTCTTGCTCTCGCTTCTTGATCTTCAATGGTCTACAAGTTGCTTCAATCTCCAAAACTAATAAGAACTAGGGTTATTTTCTAATCTAAAGGAGTGTTTAATCTAGGCTAAGCTATGTAATCTCCCTTTATTTTATGCCTTACATCATGTATTTATAGGTTACAAGTCCAATTTTAGTTTAGGAACAAACCCAATCAATTTGAGTCAAAAGGTGTTAAAATTACCCCAAAAGCGTCCAGGCCGCTAAACCCTTCCCCAGTACCTTGATCGGGCAATGGCTATTGAGTCGCCCCTAGCGCCCGCGCCGGGCATAGGCATAAACCAAAAATGGGCGCCCGGCGTTGGCCCAAAAATCGACATTTTTGCTCAAGCGTCCTTTGGGAAAATGGCCATAACCTCTTCGTCCAGAACTCCGATTTTGATGATTCAAGATGTTAGGAAGAGGAGAAGTAGATATACAACCTTTATTCTTTGAGTATTTCGAAATAATGTCAGGAGCTATAGTCAAATTGGCTCTGAAGTGACTGCTTTGTGTAAATGGCAAGTCGAAAAAAAGCGAATCTAGCCACCCCAAACATCGATCCATGTAACTTTTGTCCCAATTCCTATAAAATAACATAAAACATGCATGAATAGACACAAACACATAAAAAAATCCTAAAAAACTTAAGAACAACAATAAATTAAGCCCGAATGTATCCAATTCATGGGTATAAAACTCACTCATCACTCTTTTGTTAAGATTAAAAAAGAGGCAACAATAAATCAATAAGGGTTCTAAAATTTAGAACGTTCATCAACTGTAAACTAGTCGAATCAATAAGGGATTCACTAGTCTAACTAGGTTCAACAATAAATGATATTTATATCGAATAATAATTTCAATAGGTATACAATAAAACAAGTATTGTATAACGGAAATCATGCTTTGAAAAGATAAATAATCTTTAATATAACAAATTGAACTTGATTAATAATAATGAGAATTTACTCGACGTAAATTATAAACTTGAATAATGATACAAGTAGGGTTAGGAAACTTGCCTTGTGCGTAGATTACACGTTAATTATACTTGTTCCTCGATTTAATCCTACATACCATTCATGTTCACAATACCAGTCAATTATAATGTAACTAGTCATTACAAGTTCATTATTTTCGTCTAACTCGGATTATGACAATACTTAGTCAAATTACCACACTTATTGTCACATAATTTTACACTTCACGAACAATAAGTTAACTATGTGTTTAATCATTCAATCCACACGTAACTGTGTTATTGACATGTTAATAACTTATTATAACGTCTTGTTATACTTCTAACATATTTTTATGTTCATTAGATTAGGTTACTATCACATTCTTAGACTTGAACAATTTAAAATTTTCATTTCTGAACATTCTCGCAGAGGCAACTGCTGGCGCCACTTATAAAGGCTTTGTACTCGGCGGCGGTGGTGGCTATGACTTTAGCTTTTTGGCGTGTATTGGGACTTAAGGCATGGTACATACTTGTACTCGGCGCTGTACCAGTTCTACAATTCGTGAAAAATTGCAAAACATGGCAAAAACCTCTAATTAAATTATTTTTACACGAATTTAGACATACCCAAACATTGTCATACACATATAACTATTACTTAACCCTTCTAGTATGATTTTAACATGTTATAACACATAATTTGCAGGATCAAAACATATAATTTACTGTTCTTGATATTTTTGAAAGTTTTGAACACAAAACATGAAAATCAACATTACGGGTTCATTATAATATCGAATCTGTTCATTTAAAGTTTGATCTCTTCGTTTTAATATACATAATCATGTACCAGTATAAATTTATGATATAACATATGATTGACATATCAAATTTGTTACGTAAGGCCATATGGCCATATTTTTATTCTTTGTATTTTGAAGAAACAATGTACGACATAATTTTTATGAAACTGATTATATGAAAATATACAATATACAGTAAAACATGTTATAATAGCATCTTACCACCTATATAACACATAATCACCACCCTTTTCTAATTACAGAGGTTTTAACAAACTTAAAGCCATTTTCATGAAAACTTTAAATGACGTAGAATAGAATTTGGTTAAAGAAATTACCCATAGTATAGATTAGTAGGGATGATCCTTGATGATCCTTCCTCAGATACTTGTTTGATCACACACTCACAATTTCCCTCAAAATTTCTTAATTCTCTCTGATTTTCCTTTTCCAAACTTAGCCAAATGAAAGAAGAAGACGACGTATTAAACTTATAAAAATAACTGAGCGCAGTTGTGGTGGTATGTTAACCATTCATGGGTTAACTGTTCTCAACCTCCCTTAAGGCTTTGTTTGGTCATTCATAAAACTCAAACCCATTTATTTTGATAAATTCCTTATACTATAGTTGAATAATGTCACACCCCTTTATAAAATAAATCCAATATTTAATTTAAACAAAATATAATAATTTATCATTCATTCACATAGTCTTATAATTAATTTTCTCATTAATTAATAATTTAAATAAAATAATATTAGGCCTATTAAATATTTATTTTAATTCAATAAACTCACATTATTACATACTTTGAATAATAAAATTCCCACATTAAATTAATAATTATAACACATATAATTAAATTAATCTATCACAACTTCATCAATTAATTATTTAATCTAATAATTAAATCATCAAAAATATTTATTTAATTCAATAAATATTAAAATTAAATTATAAAATCTCGTTTGTCACATCTACACAACTTAGTTACGTAACATTCCGGATTTTTTAAATGTAAGTTATAAATATTTATTGATTTATATAAATATTTATTGGACGTGTTTATTATTGAATAAGTAATTGTTTGATTTGATTGAGATGTTTTAGTTAATTATTTAATTGTTAAATAATTAATGTGTTATGTGGATTGAGTTATGTTATTAAGTGATTTATTTAATAAATTGTTATTACATAAAGTGTGACAAATAACTATGTGATAAAGAGTTATTAAAATAATTAAAGTAATTTTAATTTAGTTTTGCCAAACAAAGCCTTGTGGCTTTTGGATTTCTTTTTGAATTTAAATTATTAATTAAATAAATAAAATATAAATAATATATATATATATATATATATGAATATATTTTTGGTAGGCCGATAAACTTATTGGTATATTTAATACGATTAAATCGGTTTCAAGCGTTTGAAAAAATAGGCGTCGTTAGTTTTATTTTTAGTATAATATTATCTTGTTATGTGGCTCATTATGATTTTACCTTAGAGTTATCTCGCTAAAAGAAAGAAAAGAATACAGAGATAGTTGAGAGAGAAAGGGTTGGGATTCTAGCAAAATACATAGTTCTTCAAGCTTTTCTAAGGGTTTAACAAGTGTTTCTTAACAACAAAAGGTAGGTGTTTATAACCCAAATTTATGTTTATGAAGACATATATGTTTTACGTCATTAGGTTTAAAGTCTCTGTGTTCTTGAAAGTCATTCACTCTGTTAAGGTTTTTACCAAAAATTATCTGTAAAACATGTTCTAGAATTGGTTATGATGTTATGTGTTTTTATTGTTAATGTTATAGTTAGCATATATATATATATATGTGTGTTGTATGCTAAATTAAGATTTAGAAAGAGAACTTGGTTTTACGGTGAAAAATATATATACGAATATATGTTTTGTAGAAATATCAAAAGTTATGTATGCTAACTGAAGAATTGAACTATACATGTTAATTTGTTATATGTTGGTATACTTGTATTTCAAAGGAATCAAATTTGGTTGATAACAGTGAAAATTTCGTTCACTGTACTTTAGATATCAACAATGGAGTTTTGAGTTATAACCAAATATTATTTAGTGATTTAAGTCTTTTAAATTTGTTGTTCAATTGTTGGAAATTGGTATATGGATAATTGTTAACAATTATGTGTAGTTTATATTAGTTATACATGTTGTTTGGGGCAAATTATTGTTACAAATTTAAGACAGTAGCTTTGGCTCTGTTCTTCGTTTTGGTTTTGTGAGTTTCGACGCCCCAGCATCAAAATTCGCGTCCCAGCGCCAAATTTCGCGCACCAGCGTCAAAAATGGGCCAGTAGCTCACGCCCGTTGGCTGGAACTTGCACCCGATCTTTGATACTCGTACTCGTGCCCTGCCCTTTGATCTACGCCGTGCGTTGGAAAAAGTTGTCTAAGTTGGGCAGTTTTGACCTCCTGTAGTAAAACGGCCATAACTTTCTCATACGAACTCCGATTGAGTTGATTCAAGATGATCTAGAACGAGGACGAATAGACATACAACTTTCATGCTTTAAGTGTTTTAATTTGATGTCTGTAAAAGTAGTCAAAATGGCCATCTTTAGGACTATTATGTATTTGGAGCCAATCAGAGGGCGTTGGGATGCACGAATGCAAGTGCAACCCTTTGGGTATTAGTATAACTTAATGATAACATGTTGGACATGTAATAGAATGTTGTATCAAGTTGTTAATGTGCATGTGGTGCAATGACATGATCACTTAAGTAGTTGTAATAAAGCTAAAAAGTAATGTTCATGAAAAGATGTGATGTTGTTTAAACTTAAACTTAGTTAGTAGCTATACTAAGAGTAATAAAGTAACTCATAAAGGTAATGTTAGTGTAACTAATGTGTATTGTCAATACATATGGTGTGTGTAGGACTTGGGGTGAACGTTAATAGTAATTATTTAACCTACGCACGAGGCAAGTTCTCTAACTCTACTTTTATAATTGTGCATGTTTCTAAACCTATCTTTTTACATTAAGCAAGTTCTCTAACTCCATACTCTCGTTGAGTTAGTTTGTTATGTTTAAGCAAGTTTTCTAATTCTAAAGCTTCGTTATGCAAATTTCATATGCTATACTTTATTGAGTAAAGTATTTCCATTAAGCAACTTCATTGTATCCAGATTATTCATGATGATGATACTAGTTTCCCATCTCCACACTTTCGTTGAGATAGTTATTATGATTATTCAAGTTTTCTTAACTCTAAACTTGTTATATTAGCATGCAAGTACTTTTAGTTTATCGTTCAAGTTATTATTTGTTGTGCATGCTTGATATTAAATTCTAAGATGTAACCTTAGCTTAATGTTATTCAAAGCAAGGTATGATGTGTTATTCAATAGTTATGCTATTAGATTATCCTAAAGCATGAACTTAGAAGCGAAATATTTATTCGATTATGATTATTCAATAACATAGTGTTATTATCTTTCATTCAACTAATCCTTAGTTGATGTCCGATTTAATTCAAATTACCTTGAAGTGTATCCAAACCAAACTATCTTTGGGGAGGACTTGTACTCAAAAATTTGAGATGAACAACCCTATTTATGGGGTTACGCTTAGTTTTGTACTTTTCTTATTTGAAATGTTTGTATACAATACATGTCTGAAGGGTTGATCCCCTAAGTACCTTAAAGTCATTATATGGTAATTATATTTGTAAAAGTTTAAGTTGAAAGATTACTTATAAGCGTGGACAATCTTCGTGGTCACTCGGTGAATGTTAAGATGTTAATAGGACTTATTATTTAGTTCTATTGAGCCCTGAATGGGCAAGGAATGTTTAAGATGTTAATAGAACCTATTGTTCGGGGTTCTATTGAGCCCCTGAATAAATTTGAGAATGTAAAAGTTATTCATTGTTATTTCAATTGAGCCTTGTTTGCTCACTCTTGCTTGTAAAATCCTTACTGACTTAAAGATGGAAAGGGTGGCGTACCTAGCACCGATAAAGGAAAGGGAAAGATGAACAAATCTTTGAAGACTTGTAATAGTTTTGATAGTTTTATTATCGGACTTTGGTTTAAAGAATGTAATGAAGTTTATTTAAATTTTCCGCATGAATGATTGTTTGTAAAGGTTAGATAACACAGGAGATTTTATTTTATGTAATTCTGTGTAGGCGGGTGTTTATTATTCAATTTTATTTATGATTGGGTAGTTATAAATGAATGTTTTGATTACGTGAACACCAAATCTTGAGGTAATGAAGTACCGAGATTTGGGGGTGTCACAAGTTCTATCTTTAATTCAACGACCTATCATTCAAAAGATTGTTCTATCAATTAGAATAACATATCATAACACATGGTACTATTATTTACAGTCAACACATAACCTAATCGCATTGTCACACAATTATATCAGTCATTAGATCATAAGCAGACATTTATACAGTCAAACTATATAGGTTCAGATTAATTTTGGTAATATTTCGGTATATCGATGACTTTATCGGGTAATTATCGAGTCTAAAACTCTATCATGCAGTTCAATATTATCCTGGATATCTTAACTACCAGTCATATTATTTTTCAGTGGCTTATAATAATTTTTTAAATAATTATTATAATTTATCTTGATTTTTCAAACACTGGAATCATTATTAAATGATTTAAATATTAGATAATTCTATTATCATTAATATTTTACTAATATTAAAATATTAATGCAACAATTGCCAAAATATCAAATGTAAGACCCCAACTTTTATGAATAAAGATGAATTTTCTATAAATATCATTTTTGAATATTAAGGTGTGAATTTGTTATAATGTTATAGTTGTGAGTAATATTTATAAATTTTGCAAAGTAAGCAAAGTGATATAAAATATTCGTTTGGTCGGGGAATATTTTTTTTGTCAGAGAATATTCGTACGACGACACAATCATTGGTGGACCCCACAACAGAACTATTGTCGGAGAAAGAAAATGACAAAATTATCTTTTTAAAAAATAATAGTGAAAGTTTTCACAGATTAAGCTGTTGAAATACCCGGTGGTAAAAAGTACGATGTACCTTTGGTTGCATAGTAGCTTTACGGTATTGTATAGTATCTTGGATTATTGATGCTTATGTAAGAAGTCACTACTCAATAATTATTACAGTAATTACTGTTCAATACTTTATTTTATTGATTCAATAATTAATACATTGATATTTTATATTATTGATTCAATAATTGTCATTGCACAGTATTTCAAATTATCAAATCAATAATTCATATTATTTGAATAATATTATTATTTACATTATTGACAATGTCCAGTAAGTTCTGTCGAGGAAAGGGGTTTGGTCACCTAATTGCGCGCTAATAGGGAGAAATCCTTATCGGAAAGCCCTCTCTTTCTTGGGAACGACCTGGTTGTCAATATTGTAATTTTGTAATATTATTTGTGAATAATTAGTTGTTGATATATATGATAAGAAAATATTTATTCGAAGTGGATTTAAACTGAGGAATTTTTAGCATGTGACATTTGTTGAAAGTTGGTATGTTATCTTTTCCGATAAAATAATTCATTCAAATATATTATTATAATATTACATTATAGTAGTATGATGAGATTATATAATAGTACATTTTTTATAATTTGAATGGTAGCATTATTATAGTAAATTCATGGTACAAAAGTAAAAGGGGGTGGAAGAGAACAAATTGAATTTGAATTCCTATGATGCAAGCGATGATGTCATCGGACGATGAGGTAAGCGATGATGTCATCGGACGATGAGGTAAGCAATGATGTAATATGATCGATGATGTCATAAATTATGGCGAAAAGACTATTTTACCTTTAAACTATGCCAAGCCTATAAATAGAAGCTCATTTCTTCATTATTTTTCACCAATTCATTCAATCTATAGAGAGAGAAAGTATAGTGAGAATAAGAGAGAAAGAAGAAGACTATTCTGTTACTACACTATTACAGTTTCCAATCTCCTACTATGGTAAGGGGTATTATTTCTTTCGTATTCATGAATAGAGTTATTTTCTTTCAATACTCATAAGGGTTGTTATTGAATTATTTATTATTCTGTTGACTAACCTGTCTGTGCGGTCTATCGCATGCCTGGTGAATTCTGTTGTTATTCCATTCTTTATTATTATGTTGGAATATCCTGTCTGTGCGGATTACGCATGACCTAGTTCCATTCTTTATTATTCTATTGGAATATTACATGCGTGTGGAGTTTACTATGACACTGGTTCCATTCTTTATTATTACATTGGAATAACACATGCATGGATTACGCGCACACCGTGAATTCTACATTATTCCATTCTTTTTATTATTACATTAGAAATGATCATCTCGTGGATTACCGCATGGCGGGCAAAAATCCATTTACGGCTTCATATATTCTATTATACTCAGTTGGTTAAAGTTTTGGCTTCTATACTCTATGAAATTAGTGGAATATCCTTGATATTTGCGATTCATCTAGTATCTTTTCATGAAAATATTATTCTAAGCATTCTTGAATTTTACTCCACAAAACAGTATCATGTTGACAATTTGGACGTTATTGATTTCTGGATAAATTAAATTATAAATCTTTAAAAATCTAGCCTTGAACTTGTTTTATTGAATTCTTATATCATTGTCATCATCCTCATGTTTATATTATGTTGATAGTCATCTGTGGCCTATAGTGCATAGATGGACTTGGTATGATTATGACCAAGGATTGTTCGGTATAATCATGACCGTAATGTTACAAATGTTGTGGTAAAAGTCCTCATTGGCCCGTATTGCATTGATGGACAAGATTTGGTATGATCATGACCATTGATCAAAACATGAATATCCTTTGCCCGTAGTGCATGGATAATTTGTGGTCGTGATACTAATGAATATCATTGGCCGTAGTGCAGGGATGATGTGGATTATTTATTAAGCTGAGTCTCAGTGATAAAAGTGATGAAAAACCTTTTAAATCATAGAAAAGAGTAGATTTTATTCTACTTGACTCTTCTAATGGATTGCTTGTTCATTGCAGTTAAACTTGATGTTTGTTATATTTTATCGGTTTTTAACCTTTCATTGAAGGCTAACGATAAATTATTACGCATTATCTTAGTCATAATATTTCTTACTTAGGCTAGTTGAGCTCACCCATTTACTTTCATTGTTCTCTTCAGAAATGAGAGCGTAGTCGGGGACTAGTGCGGGAATGGGAATGGTCATCCGGATGATAACATTAGTAGTCCTCACTACTAGTCTGGGAACGGAGTGACGGTCCATATGCTAGCATTAGTAGTCCTCAGTATTCTATGAAATAGTGTGATAATAAATGTATTGAGAAATCCATTTTAGATACTGTCTAGAAGATAATATTCGTATTAAAACTCTCAGTTATGACTTGTCGTATTCTACACGACAGTTGTATTATTAAGTTGTATTTGAATTTTGTACCATGTATTTGGCGACTCAAGATGGGTGATGTATATCTATTTTGGGGGCGACACATCAAAGTTATTTATAATAACTCAAAATATTTTTAAAGTATTAATATTACCCTTAAATGATTTTTAAAGCGTTTAAAATTATTTTTAAATAATTACCATTAATATTTAAATATTAATGTATTATTTATCAAAATATTAAAAGTCATTTATTATTACTTAAAATATTTTTAAATCATTTATATCCTTTTAAATGATTTTTAAACTATTTATTTAATATAATTATTAAATAAATCTAATATCATTAATATCAAATAATTAATGGAATTTACTTTAAAATATTAAAAGTTATATTTTATAACTTAAAATATTATTAAATACCTTATTATCATTTAAAATGATTTTTAATATAATAAAATCATTTTTAATTAATTTATTTAATACATTTATTAAATAAATTAAATATCTATAATATTCAAATAATTACTAATATTTAAGGAAAATATGCCAAATTATTAAAAGTTAATTTTTTGACTTAAAATAATTTTTAAAAGCTGATTTTATAATTTTCAGAATTTATTTATTATTTTTAAATGATTTTTAGAAATTTAATTAATTAAAATTATTAAATCTGTCGTTATAGCCTATAGCGACAGAAACCGTCGCCTAAAGTGTTCTTGAGCATCAAGAACATTCAAAGGTAGTTAACAAGTGGCCACGTTTGACCAAGTGTAATTCGCTGTGTAAATTTTTTATGGGCAATCTATAAGATGGATCTTGTAGTGGTAATGTAACACTACAAGTATCAACTAACATCTTGGTCAGATCATAACAAACGAGCAAGTTATAAAGACTCAAACTAACTATCAGACATGTTCTGGGTTTTCTGGGTTACCCAGAAACCCAAATAGTCTCAAGTGGTCTCCTTGTGGCTCATTTAATCAAGGGTTCTGGCTAATGTTAATGTGTTCTAATGGTTCAGGATTATAGTCCACATGTCAAGGTACAATTATCAATCATCAGGTCAGTCAAACTACAACAGAATCACAATATAGCATTCGGTCAAAACTTGTCAGAAATAACGTTCATCAGTTTTCTGGGTTACCCAGAAAATAGAGTTCGTGCTCGTCCAGGCTAGTTTGACCATCGATTAATTTCATTTTATTTGTTATCTAAGTGATATAGGAGCATGAATCTGTAATACACCTACAAGAGTATAACTTTAATACACTAACACAAACAAATCTACAAACACATGCAAGATCTGGGCCCATGAACTTGTTGTCAGACACTGATGAACAAGTTTTGGGTTACCCAGAAAATGCAATGTCGTGGTCGGTCACCGCAGTTTGACCTTCCATAACTTGAAATCTACACATGATCTAAGGATGATTTCAAGTCCAGATCAAAGTCCTTCTAGCATACTACATGTTCAAACATTTAAACAACAAAAAATATAACCAAATAAAGATCTGTGTGGTCTAACATTCGATTGTCAGACCACTTTTGAAAATTTCCCAGATTTTGGAAAAACTTAAATTCGAGCATATAAATGTTATGGATCTACTATCTAGCAACCCAGATCACTGATTCACACCTTATATAACATATTTAAACATTCATACACCAAATCCAACATAGCATACAAGATTAAATTTTTGGTTTAGGGTCTATGAACAAAATCTTGAATCTGACTTCTGATCTGCTATAAGTGATAGTGGGGCTTTGTTTTGGTACTGATCCACTAAATATTTTCGTAGGTTTTGAGTGGAGAGAGTTTGGTTGAGAGTAAGTTGTAAAAAGGAGGCAAATAATGATTTTTCCCTCTCTTGATCTTATATAATACATAGATGCAATGCATTTGGATGGTGAATGTGGATGAGATATTTGGTTTATAGGCACATGGCAAGTTAGAGTTGGTCACCAACTAAAGTTATGGTAAGTTTTACAAGTTATCTATTAAATAATGCAATAAGGGCAATTATGTCATTTGGCTTTTACTTTTAGTGGCAAAGTTGGCAATTTATTCTAACCCTTAGGGTTTGACCCTTAGGGTTTAACCCTAAAGTTCCATAAGTCTAATTTCTAGGATTTTGTAATTAGGGCTAAAATAGAAATCTTAGTTTCTAAAAATGTGAATTAGGGTTCTCTAATTAAATTCGGTTTCCTAATCACCTAGGACTTGTAAATTAGACTTTATAATATACTATTTACCATTTAGCTTGCTAAATTAATAATTAGGGTTTATAACTTAGCAATTAGGGTTCTAATTTAGTAATTAGTGTTTCTAAATATTAATTAGGGTTTACCTAATTACCATTAAATCTATAATAATTGTCATTAATTACATAACATAATAACCTAACCAATCTTATAGTCGTAATTGACTTATGTACTATAGTTTATCAGTAATGCTGAGGTTTTGTATTGTTTTACTATAATTGTTCTACAAATTAACATTACACACATATCAGGCGTGTTTATAACACTGAAATACAATTAATATTATATTAATATTCTTATTCCTTATTCAAAATCCAGAATTAGGGTTTTAAATCCATATCCGACATAACCTTTATATATATCATCATTGATTAAGTTAAAATAATTAACTTAATTAATATAATAAAATACATATCATAATAATCTTTATAATCATATCATATATATAATAATCATATTTTTCATAGAAAATAAATAATAAATATTTTTATTCCAAAATTAATTTATTATAAGTATATAATCTATAATGATCAATAAATAGTTAATTAAAAGAAATTATTTACAATTATTCGTGTAATAAATAGTTTTATTTATCACATATATACATATACTTTGCTTTGCACATATTTCCACCTTTATATATATAAAAAAAATTTAAATGCAAAAATTTATTATTTATTTATATTGAAAATATTGGGTTATTACAATTATGACTAAGATAATACAGAATAAGTTATCTATAGCCTTCAACCATGTTTAACTGATAGAATATAATAGACAACAAGTTTAACTACAGCGGAACAAGCAATCCATTAGAAGAGTCAAGTAGAGCATGATATCTACTATCTTCTATAATTTAAAAAGGTTTTCATTAACTTTATCGATGAGACTCAGCTTAATAAATAAACTACATCATCGAATCATCCCTGCACTACGGGCCAAGGATATTCATGTAATCATCAATGGTCATGATTATACCGAATAATCTCTAGTTATAATCATACCAACAACTGTCTATTAATGCACTATAGGCCAATGAGGATTTTTTATCACATCATTTGTAACATTACAGGTCCTGATTATACTGAATGATCACTGTTCATAATCATACCAATCAACAGTCCATCTATGCACGTAAGCCAAAGATGACTTTCATCACAATATAAGCATAAGAATGATGACAATGATATAAGAATTCAATTAAAATAAAGCACATGATAAATTTTAAAGATTTATAATTTAATTTATCTAGAATTTAATAATGTCCAAATTGTCAACATGATACTGCTTTGTGGAGTAAAATTCAAGAATAATATTCATGTATCAAAAATAATTTGGACAGAAAAGAAATAAATTTTTCGGTGAATAGTACCTCGTGAATAGTACTTCAGGAATAATATCCCGGCATGAAAAGTGCCCCGAATACTCGAGTGAATAATGTTTGAGTGAATAGTGATCGGGTGAATAGTAATCTGTGAATAGTACCCCGGCATGAAAAGTGCCCCGAATACCCGAGTGAATAATATTTTAGTGAATAGTAACCTGGTGAATAGTAGCCCGTGAATAGTACCCCGGTGAAAATATTGATATTTAATAAGAAAGTTAAGATCAATATTCCAATGAAACGATACTGGATGAAGTGCAAAACTTCAAGAATATCCCACTAATTTCAGGGATTATAGAATCAATACTTACCATAGTAAGTTTAGATTTAAGAAAATGAAAAGAAATAACATACGAAACTGCAAATGGATTTTCACATGTCATGAGGTACGTAATCTGCGTAGACAGGTTATTCCGACATATTAAAGGATGAATACAAAAAATAGTATTCCTTATGAATACGAAAGAAATAATACCCTTTATCTTAGTAGAAGACTGGATACAGCAATAATGAAGTAGCAGATTACTCTTCTTTTTTACTCTTTATAGTTTCTCTCTCTATAGTTTTCTTTGTGAGTCTAAGTGAATTGGTGAGAATTAAAGAAGAATTAAGCTTCTATTTATAGGAGAAATGACTAAATAGTAACTAATTCACGAACGATCCAAATTGATTTACTATTAGAACGGACGGTCCAGATTGATTACTATTAAAACCACAACCGACAGTCCAGATTGATTTACTTTTAAAACCACCACCGACGGTCCAGATTGATTTACTTTTAAAACGACCACCGACGATCCAGATTGATTTACTATTAAAACCACCACCGACGGTCCATAAAATTAGTAAATCTTCCCATGGAATACTAAGTTAAACATACAACCAACGCCTCATAACAAATCCCTATATTTATATCAAAAATTGAATAAATATTTACCACAAATCATTTATCTTTAATAAACACATTTTTAATCTATTAACAATTATTCATCATTAATATTATAACTCACAATATTTAACAACCAGATCATTCCCACGAAAGAGGGGGCTTTCCGATAAGGATTTCTCCCTATTGGCGCGCAATTAGGTGGCCAAACCTCTCCTCAACAGAACTTTCTAGACATCGTTAATATTACAAATAATAATATGAATAACTTTGTTGTCTCAATAATTTACTAATATAAAATAATATGCAGATGATATTGTGACAATAATTGAATCAAATAACGTGAGATGCTATGCAACAATTACTGAGCAATAATTGAGTAAACTGAGTGGCTTCTTACGTAAGCATCAATAATCAATACCACGTGCTACTATGCAACCACGCGTATTACTGTACTTTTACCACCGGGTATTTCAACAGTTTAGCGGTAAAACTTTCGCCTTTATTTTTATAAAAAGATATTTATGTCGTTTTCTAACTCCGACAGTTATTCTGTTGTGGGGTCCACCAATGATGGTGTCGTCGTACGAATATTCCCTGTTAAAACGAATATTCCCCGACCAATCGAATATTCCCCAACACAACGAATATTTTATATCAACTTGCTTACTTTGCAAAATTTTTAAATATCACCCTTAACTTTAACATTTTATCAATTTAACCATTTATTAAATAGAATAATAATTATAAGAAAATTGAATACTTTTATTTCATAAAAATTGGGGTCTTACATAAAATGACTTATATCTATGGGAAATCGATGGATCTATATAATAAATGAAGAAAGATATGAACTTTAAACCCAAAAAATGAACAAAACACAAGTGATCTAATAGATCTACATTAAATTTATAAGAAAGATAGAATCTTTCACCTTGAGAATGGAGAATCAAGCTTCCTACACCTTGGATCTATGAACTCTTACTCAATAGATGATATATTTGTGTACAAGAAGCTAAATCTAGATGAACTTCAGAAATGTTTCTATCAAAAATTTTCCAATTTCTCTTTCTAGAACTCGTATTTCCCTCTTTAAAAATGATAAACTCTTCAAAAAAATGTTGAAATTCGTCCATTTATAAGGGAAATAGGTTGTTCACAGGTATGGTGGAGGCTAGCCATAGGTACACCTGAGGGTGGGCCCCACTTGCTCGGTTTTCGTGCCCCGTAGGCAATTTTTTTTGTTGTTGACTGGAACATTCGTAAATTTAAATTCGAGAAGAATTAGGTGACATGTCATACCATTTCGGAAAGATCTTTTTGATAGCTTCGCAATGATATTTGATTCGCCAAATTCCGAGCTTGAGAAGACAAAGAAAAAAGAGAAAAACCATCCCTAGGTAGATGTTAGCTAGTCATTCGCCTTGCTTTGCGTAGTCGGTTGTCAGGAGGCCTTCATGTGAACTTCATATACTTGTTCTCAGCTTCTACTATGCAATGGCATTAAGTTTAATCGATTTCGGGTCAAAAAAGATGGAGCAAAAAAGCAAAAAAAATATCTTCTTGAATATGCCAGCTAGTCAACCGTCTTGCTTTGAATAATCTGCTACTTGAGAATTGTTTTGATATCTTTATATTTGTTCCCAATTCGCACTTGGGTAATCTTTTGTTGTAGAATTGTTCAGGTGGCCTTATATACTCGCTCCTAACTCCGTGATTTTTACATGGATATGTTATCGTCAAGGTGAAATTACTTTTTTGCCCTCCTACATGGGTTAATAAAAAGAAAGAAAAATTTGGGGTGTCTAAACTAAATATTGATCCCTTAAATAACAAGTAAACTTAGGTAGGTTATATTAGCGAAAGAATTCCCCGTCTCTCCCCTCCTAGTTCTTGTCTCACATCTCTCGGCCGGGGATCATATCCCTAAGCTTTGATAATGAATCTGTGGCGCCCCAAAATTAGGTATACATCACCCATCTTGAGTCTCCGGATACATGGTACGAATTCAAATACAACTTAATAATACAAGCGTATAGGTGTACAATACGACAAAACATAAATTATGAGTTTGAATACAAATATTGTCTACTAGAGTATAAAAACTCAAAAGGAGTCCTCATTACAATTATTATCACACTATTTCACAGAATAGTGAGGACTACTAATGCAAACATCAAGGATCATCACTCTGTTCCCGACTAGTCCCATTACGTTCTCATTTCACAGAAGAGCGGTGAAAGAAAAGGTGAGCTCAACTAGCCCGAGAAGAAATATTATGACTAAGATAATGCGAGAATAATTTATCGTTAGCCTTGATAGTGTTAAAGCGATAAAATATAATAACTATCAAGTTTTAGCTGCGATGAGAACAAGCAATCCATTAAAAGAGTCAAATATAGAATAAAATCTACTATCTTCTATGATTTAAAGGTTTTCATCACTTTTATCCTTTGGGACTCAAATTTTAATAAATATTCCACATCATTGAATCACTTACTGTACTACGGCCCGAGGATATTCTTTAGTACCACTACCACGAATTATCCATGCACTACGGCTTAAGATAATCATGTTTTCATCAACGGTCCTGATCATGCCATAAAATAATTCATCTTTGCACTACGGCAAAAGAGAATCCATAGCCATAATCATACCAAAAACTGTCCATCAATGAACAACGGGCCAATGAGGATTTTTTTCCACATCATTTGTAACATTACGGTTATGATTATACCGAATAAACACTGGTCATAATCATACCAAGTCCATCTATGCACTACAGGCCAAAGATGACTTTCAACATAATATAAGCATGAGGATGATGACAATGATATAAGAATTCAATAAAACAAGTTCAAGAATTAATTTATCCAGGAACTAATAACGTCCACATTGTCAACATGATACTTCTTTGTAGAATAAAGTTCAAGAATGCTCAGAAGAATATTCTAACAGAATAATAAGCGCATGCATGGGATATTCTAACGAATAATAAATAATGGAACCGGTCCGGCGTGTAAGCGCTTGCACGAGGATATTCCGATGAGAATAATAAATAATGAAATAACGGAAGAATTTCACCAAGTATAGGGTGGCAGCGTATCTGAGTTATTCCAATGAATAATAAATAATGGAATAATGAAGTTCTCTTCATGAATACAAAAGAAATAATACCCCTTACGAGTACAACAAATAATATCTCTTCTAGTAAAAAAGCTGAATATAAGAGTAGGGAAGTAATGAGAATACTTTTCTATAGTTTCTCTATAATTTCTCTCTCTAGAGTTTCGGTGAATTCGTAAGAAATAATGAAGGAATGAGCTTTTATTTATAGGAAAATGGGTGAATAGTAACTAATTCATGAAGCGGTCAGATTGATTTACTTTTAAGCAGACGGTCCATATTGATTTACTATTAAAACTTAAAGCAACGGTCCATCTTGATTTACTATTAAAACTTTAAATCGTGATCCATATTGATTCACTATTATAACTTTCCACCGGTGGTCCATATTGATTTACTATTATAACTTCAACCAGCGATTACGAAAAATTAGCACATCTCCTCATGGAATAATATTGTACCCAAAAATGATTTGGACCGAAAAGAAATATATTTTACGGGTGATCAATAGTACCCCGTGAATAGTAACTCGTGAATTATAACTCGTAAATAGTAACTCGTTAATAGTAACTCATGAATATTAACTCATGAATAGTAACTCATGAATAGTTACTCATGAATAGTAACTCGTGAATAGTACTCTGACACGAAAAGTGTCCCGAATACTCGATTGAACAATACTGAGTGACTTCTCACATAAGCATCAATAATCAATATCGTGTACTACTATGCAACCACGCGTATTACTGTACTTTTAATACCGGGTGTTTCAACAGTTAACGTAAAACTTTCGCCATTATTTTCATAAAGTATTTTTGTCTTTTTCTCTATCCGACAATAATTCTGTTGTGGGGTCCACCAATGATTGTACCATCGTAAGGATATTCCCCGACTAAAATAATATTCCCCGACCAATCGAATATTATATAACCACTTGCTTACTTTGCAAAATTTATAAATATTACCCACAACTATAACATTACATCAAATCAACACCATAGTATAAAAAAAATTATTTCGAGAAAATTAAATCTTTATTCATAAAATCTGGGGTCTCACAATCTCCCCTCCTTATGAAATTTTGCCCTCGAAATTTATATGCGATGCACAGTATCTTAGAGCGGTGAGGATACCTTGACTTCATTTGATTCTAACTCTTGTGGTAAAACCTTTGAGTGTTGAATACGATTCTTCTTATCCAAGATTTAACACGTATCTCCTCAAAGCGTTAAATCATCCATTATCTAAATCGGTTCTAAATTAATAATGTGGTTCGAGTCGTAACATCGATACGTTAAAAACGTTATGAGCACGCGACATACTTGGCGGTAAAACAAGTCTATAAGCCACAGCTCCTATTTAATCGAGGTTTCAAATGGGCCAATTAAACCGAGGGTTGAGATTTCCTCTTTTTAGCAACTCTTGCTTTTAAAATAATGCCCTCTTGAACCTTCTTCTTAGTATTCATCAGCTCCGGAACTGTAGCGTGCATGGCTTTAACTTTATCGATTAAAGTTGATTCTACTCGTATATTCATTATCTTCATATGGGTCCCTAGAGACTTTAACTATATCTTCATCATTTGTAAGTTATACGAAATGAATCTTTGTGTTAACAACATCGCACTCGTAAATGCATACGATCTTCTACTCAACACGTCAGCTACCACGTTCACTCTTCCACGATGATATTGAATGGTACGATCGTAATCTTCAACAGCTCGAGCCAACGTCTTTGGCGCATGATATGTTCATTTTAGTTGAAGAAATATTTGAGGGTTTAAGAAATGGGTTTTGTACTGGAGTCAATACAAAATTCAATTTCACGCTCTAGGGTAGGCTAAGAAGTCTTCAGGAATACGTCAATAAATTTATTAACGATAAAAATATCATTCAAAACTGTGACTCTCATCCAAGAGTTGGATAGCACATCACATTGATACCTATCAACTTGTCACCGTCATTCACGACGTTGCCTACAGAAAGTCTGGCTTCAGTGCATTCCACACAAGAAAGTCAACAACGAAAGGATCGAGGCTCTTTATTTATGGCTTGATATGACAATGATTGACTTTAGTGGTTTGGTTACTTTGAATTCGCATAACAGGTTGGTTAGGAGTATGAAAGCTAACAACCTTACGAAAACCATGATGAGTAGTTAACCATCGTTTCCAAAAATCACATCAAAGGCAAGTATTTTCAAAGAGATAAGATCGACAGGTAACGTGAAAGTGTTGATTAGAACAAGATTTATAAATAATGGAGGTAACGAAGGTTTCTCCCAACTGAGTTTAAATAGACATATTAAAGTCTAACTTCTCCAGAGTTAACTTCAAACATTGAACACAACTAGGTGCAATAAAAGAGTGAGTAGAACCTATATCTAACACGGTATAGACTTCGCAAGAGTTTATGACTAACATACCCGTGATAATTTTATTCAGGTTCCTCGTCACAAAAAAAAACGCACTCTCTTAAACTACTTGTGAGACCCCAAATTTTAAGAAATAAAATTATTTAATTTTTCTATTTTAGTAAATAGTTAAATTGATAAAAGTTTAAAGTTAAGGGTAATATGTGAATTTTTTTTTCAAAGTAAGCAAGTTGACATAAAATATTCGTTGTGTCGGGGAATATTCGATTAGTCGGGAAATATTTTTTTATCGGGGAATATCTGTACGATGGTACAATCATTGATGGACCCCACAACGGAATTATTGTCGGATTGAGAAAACGAAAAAATATTTTTATTTAAATAACGGCGGAAGTTTTACCGTTAATTGTTGAAACACCCGGTGTTAAAAGTACAGTAATACGCGTAGTTGCACAATAGCACAAGGTATTGATTATTGATGCTTATGTGATAAGTCACTCAGTTTTGTTTTATTGGTATTATTAATGTAACAAAACAGAAAAGCTTTTTATATAAAACAGAATACTTTTATAAAGTTATTCATTTTATTAGGCTAATAGTAAAATCTTTTTATATAAAACAGAATACTTTTATAAAGTTATCTGTTTTATTAGACAATAATTAGAATATATTATATTTTATTATGCATAGTATTTGCATAGTGCCTGCATAATATTTGCATAGTAAAATCTTTTATAAAGTTATTCATTATATTAGATTATAAATAGAATATATTATATTTTATTTAAAAGATTTTGCTTTAAATATGGACCGTCAGATTAAAGTTAATCAATCTAGGACAGTTCATGAGTTAGTTACTGATGCGAGTCCATTTTTCTATAAATAGAAGCTCATTCCTTCATTATTTCTTCTGAATTCTTTGAAACTACAGAGATAAACTATAGAGAGAAAGAAGAAAATGATACTTACTTCACTACTCATATATCCGATTCTCTTCTTCTTAAGGTAGGGAATATTATTTGTTGTACTCGTAAAAGGGGTATTCTTTCTTTCTTATTCATGAAGAGAAACACATTATTCCATTATTTATTATTACTGTTAGAATAACTCAGATATCATGCCAAGCTACCTATACTTGGTGAAATTCTTATGTTATTCCATTCTTTATTATTACATTGGAATATCTTGTGCATGCGTTTCGTGGTGCACAGTTCCGATTATTTATTCTCATTGGAATATATCGCATATCGGTCGTATTCGCTTTGACACGGTTAAGATTATTATTATTACTGTTGGAATAACTTGTTTATCAAAATACCGCATGCATGGTGATTTCTGTTGTTATTTCATTCTTTATTATTACGTCAAAATATCTTATACGTGCGTTTCTGTTTGGACACAGTTCCATTATTTATTATTTTGTTGGGAATAACCTATACATGCGATCTATCGCACTCATGGTGAATCCTTCTGTTATTCCATTCTTTATTATTCTATTGGAATAACCTGTCTATGTGGATTACCACATGCATGGTGAATGATCCTTTGTATTTTATTCCATATTAAATTGTGGAAATGATTTGTTTACGTGGATTATGATGAAAGTCATATAAAAAGTATTGGACTGATAAAAATCATGGGTATATGTTGTAAGACCCCAACTTTTTATAAATAAAGATTTAATTTCTCTAATTATTATTTTGAAATAATAAGGGGTTGATTTGATTAATGTGGTTAGTTATGGGTAAAATGCACAAATATTTCAAATAAGCAAGTGGTTATAAAATATTCATCGTTGTCGGGAAATATTCGTTTGGTCGTGGAATATTCTTCTTTGTCGCGAGAATATTAAATGCTGACGGCAGTATGATCTTTTATGGGCCCCATGCTTGAAAGCGATTGGATGAAGAAAGCGACAAGTATAAGTTTTTTATAAATACTTGGCGTAGTTATTCACAATTATCTTGTTGGAATACCGATGGTTAAAAACACGATGTCTGGCGTTGTTGCGATGATAGCACTGCAGTATTGCACCAATTATTGATTCTTACGTAAGAAGGCACTACTACTCGATAATTATTAATGTAATTCTTGTTCATTATTTTATTTTATTGATTCAATAATTCTTTGTGTTGATATTTTATATTATTTTGTTGTTTCAATAATTATCACTACTACGGTATTTTCCATTATCGGAGAAATAATTCATATTATTTGAATAATATTATTAGATAACATTATTGGCGATGTCTAGAAAGTTACATACAAGGAGAGGTTTGGTCACTAATTGCATGGCGGTAAGGAGAAATCCTTATTGGAAAGCCCCTCTTTCACAGGAGCGCACGGTTGTCGATATTGTGATTACATAATATTATTTGTGAATAATTAATTATTGATTTATATGATGAGGAAAATATTCATTTTATGTGGATATAGATGGAGAAAATTTTTAAAGTGACAATTGTTGAAAATCGATATTTTATCTTTTCTGATAAAATAATATTTTATTATATTATTATAATATATTAATGATGATATTTTTACAATGAATATGGGATATATGAGGAGAAAGAGTATTTTTGTTGCATTAAATTATTAACACATGTTTTGTGTTTCGGTGGCCCATTTCTTGACTAAAATTTGATTATAGCTTGTAAAATCGCCCGTTTGTGGATTTTGGTCAATTTTTGTTTGGAATTTGGAAAAACATTCTTTTGAAAAGTTGTAGATAATGGAATTTCCTATGAAAAAGACATGAGGTTCGAATTTTTCTGATAAAAGGGCTATTTATTATGAATTATTAAAGTTCCGAAGTTCTAGAATAATTGATTTTTGAAAGTTTTAAATATTTATTTTAATAAAAACATTTTTTGTGATTTTGGTGGGTTGGTGGCTGATGTCTAGACCAAAAAAGTGGGCTAAGGTAAATTTATATAAATATATTAATATTTTATTAAATTTTCTGCTTTGGTGTTCTAAGCATTTTCCTATAAATAGGGTGCTTAGGTTAGAATTGAAAATCACACCAGAAACTGAAATCTTCTATCTCTTTCTCTCTCTATATTATCGAGCGTATTCTTGTGAGTATTTTGATACTTTGAGTGTTCTTTATCTGATTGCAAGTTCCTTGACACTATATCCGATATTCAGTCGGAAATCTTATCTTTTGAGGTAAGGGATATTATTTTTTTTTTAAATGATATTATTTCTTTCAATATCATTATGTCGGAATATTGGCAAGATTTTTCTTGTGAAATTACGGTCTTTTTATGTCGAGTTACTATTCATGAGTTCTTATTCTATTCACGAGTACTATTCACGAAGCATGATGATTTTTCTTGTGGAATTTCTACCTTTTAGTGTGAGATTCTTATATCACGTATTTATTCGTATCGACTTATTCACGAATATGACACTTTAGAAAAATTAAATTTTCTTTTCTGTGTCCAAGATTATCTGTTATGGTTTCTATCTTTGATTGGATCTATATTTTGATCTTTATTTTTGAATTACGCTCCCCTGATAGTTTATTATGGAGTATTTTTGAACATGGATAAGCGAAATACGAATCCTTACTATTTGTTCTTTTGTCTCACTGGATTCGTTTTCTTTAAAATATACTTTTCATCATCCTCAGTCCTAAATGATGATATAACTGAATATCTTTGGCTTGTAGTGAAAAGATAAATGATTTCTTAATGAATATCTTTGGCCCGTAATGAAAAAATGAACAGGTGTTGAGATGAACATGACCGATTGATGAATATCTTTGGCCTGTAGTGCAAAGATGACTATTTGATTCAAGATGTATATTGATTGATGTTACAGGGATAAAATATCGATGATGGACTTTTAAATTCGTAGATGATAGTAGATTTCATTCTCTGCTTAACTCTTCTAATGAATTGTTGTTTTCACTGCAGTTCTTGATCTAAAACTTGTTGTCTATTGTATTATATCAGATTTTTCCCTGTTGAAGACTAAGGATAATTTGTTGTACAATATCTTAGTCATAATATTCTTTACTGTGCTAGTTGAGCTCACCCTTTTCCTTTTTGTTCCATTTTTCTTCTCAGGAGACGAGAATATAGCGGGAACTAGTCGGGGTGTGGAGTAATGGTTCAAGACAGTTGTTTTAGTAGTCCTCACTATTTTGTAAAATAGTGTATCAATAATTGTAATGAGGACTTATTTGAGTGTGGATATTGTCTAGATGACAATATTTGTATTTAAACTCATAGTTTTTATGTTGTATTAATAAAGTTGTAGTTGTTTCTGTACCATGTATTTTGACTACTCAGAATGGGTGTTGTATACTTATTTTGGGGGCGTCACAGTTGGTATCAGAGCTTAGGGATATGGTCTCTGGCGGAGATCGGGGAATAGAATTAGGAGGGGAGAGACGAGTAAATCCTTCGCTAGTGTGTCATACCTAAGCTTATTTGTTATTTAATTAATTGGGGTCGAGAATATAGGGATAATATGTGGCATGTCGATTAACCATTGTTTTGTGATGATAAAATGGCATCTGAAGATGTTGAGATAAGCGATGGAGCACATGAGAGACCGTTGAGTCACCTTTGATCAATACCCGGGATAAGGAAGGAAATAACCCTCACTGTAAACAATAACAGACCAAATGATGAGCGATGGTATGTTTAGGAACTTTCTAGAATTCATGCAAAACCAAGCGAGAGAGACTCTTTGTTCAAAATGCGGTGGAAACACGCAACTCACGGATGGTCACCGCTAAGCGGTTCAAGGAGTTAGGCCCATAGAAGTTTTTGGGAAAGCAGAACCACTTACGGCGCGAGGCGTGGATAAAGCAGATCACTAAGATATTTGATGTCTTGGGATGCTCGGAGGAGCAAAGGTTCATTTCGCCACCTTCATGTATGAGGAGAGGCAGATTATTGGTGGGAATCAAGTAAAGCGTACTCGACTGCCTTGCTTGAAGATGTCTTGGGAGAAGTTCAAGAATTGTTCAACGACAAGTACTTTCCGAAAGTATTCGTCACATGAAGGAGGTAGAGTTCATCAAGTGGAGCAAAACAATATGAGCGTGTCGCGATCTGAAGCTAAGTTTGTCAAGTTGTCCCGATTTGTATCCCATTTGGTTGATAATGAGGAGAGAATGGCGCAAATGTTTCTCGCGAGGTTTGAAACCCAAAATACGTCGATACCTCATTTTCTCACAAACTTTGTTTATATTCGGATGTTGTGAATAGGGCTCGATTATTGGAGCGCGATAATGAGTTAGCTCAATGAAGAATAATGACCAACAACTTCGATGATAATCGTACTGGGTGGAAGCGGTCATCGGAACAATGATAACCATCGTGGAGGAAATTATCAAGTCGAAATGGTAACCACCCGGTGGTAATCATGGCGAGATAATAGGAAAGGTGAGTCAAGTGGAAATTTCAAAAAAGAAGATTCAACAATGGCGGGAAGGCGTCGGCACCAACACCGACAACTAATTCTAGGGAGGAGAAAAGGCCGCGAGTTAGATACTCTGAGATGCGGAGAAAGAGGACACATAATTCAAACTGTTCACAACCTTCCAAGGTATGTTTTAGTTGTGGAAAAGATGGTCATATAGCTCGAGATTGTCCTGTAGTGAAACCAAGTCCAGCGGGGATGGTAACTCAAAAGGCTGTCCCAGAAAAGTCAAATTTAATGGTTCCTGGAAGAGCGTTTGTCGTAACTGGTCAGAATGCGAGGAACCCAAACGAAGTTAGCACGGGTTAGTTAATTATAAATTCTTATGAAGTTTATACCTTATTAGATACCGGTTGTACCCATTCATTTATCTATCCTGCTTATACTCAACGTTTAAACTTGACTCCGGAGAAAATTAGACTTTGACTTCTCTGTTGAAACTCTGTTAGGAGAAACTTTCGTTACATCCACTGTTTATAAATCTTGTTTGATCCAAGTTGGCACCATCACATTACCTGTTGACCTTATTTCTTTAAAGATACTTAATTTTGATGTAATTTTAGGGTTTGATTGGTTAACTACTCATCATGCCAAATTGATTGCTTTTGTAAGGTTGTTAGTTTTCATATTCCTAAGCAACCTGTTATTCGAATTTAAGTAACCAAACCATTGAAGTTAAACTCTTTCATATTAAGCCATAAAGTCATTCGTTTATTGAAAAATGGATGTTAAGCTTTCTTAGCCATGTTATGGACTTAAACAAAAATACGTCAGATTTGAATGATATTTCTGTTGTTAGTAAATTTCCTGACGTATTTCCTAAAAAATTTCTGGCTCTACTCCGAGGCGTGATATTGAATTTTGTATCGACTTTGAACCCGGTACAAAACCTATTTCTAAAATCTCATATCGAATGGCTCCTATTGAACTTCATGAGTTAAAAATTCAACTATAGAAGTTGATAATCGAGCCTCTATCTGGTGACTTCTTTTGAGGAATGCACCAAAGCCAGACTCTCCATAGGGGACGCCATATTTGTGTGGTAGTAAACTGATAGGTACCATTGTGACGTGCTATCCAAGATTGGGATATGAGTCACAGTTGAGAGCAACCTAAGTCGGTAATCGAAATACGTAGCTTTCTAGGCTTAGTTGGTTATTATCGGAGATTCCTTGAAGTATATTCTTGAATCGCTATTCCATTAACGCAGCTGACTCGTAGAGATACAAAATTTGAATGGAGCGAGGAATGTGAGAAGAGCTTCTAAGAACTCAACATGCGGCAATGACGTTGGCTCAAATTTGTTGAAAGATTACGACCATACCATTCAATACCATCCTGGAAAAAAGCGAGCGTGTAGTGGTAGCGCGTTGAGTAAAAGATTGTATCGTTCTGAGTGCGATATTGTTAATACAAAGACCCATTTAAATGCGACTTACAAAAGATGGAGATAGAGTTAAGGATTCTAAGAACTGCGTGAAGATACTTGAATATCGATTAGAATCGACTTTAATCGATAAATTTAAAGTTGCTTTCAAGCTACTGGACTGGAGTTGATGAATATGAAGAAGAAGGTACTGAAGGCGTTATTTTAGAAGCAAAAGATCTTTGAAGAAGAAATCTCAACCTTTGATTTATTAGTCCATTTGAGATTCTCGATCAAATAGAAACTGTGGCCTATAAACACATTTTACCGCCAAGTATGACGTGTGTTTATAACATTTTTCGTGTATCGATGTTACGTAAATATGTGGATGACCCGAACCACATTATTGATTTAGAACCAAAGCGAGATAGCGGAAGATTTAACGTCACGAGGAGGTACGGTCAAGATCTTAGATAGGAAGGAGCATGTCCCTGCGTGTCGATTTAGAGACGAAATTTCATAAGGAGGGAGATTGTAAGACCCCAACTTTTTATAAATAAAGATTTAATTTCTCTAATTATTATTTTGAAATAGTAAGGGGTTGATTTGATTAATGTGGTTAGTTATGGGTAAAATGCACAAATATTTCAAATAAGCAAGTGGTTATAAAATATTCATCG
This sequence comes from Panax ginseng, assembly GCA_020205605.1. NCBI lineage: Eukaryota > Viridiplantae > Streptophyta > Magnoliopsida > Apiales > Araliaceae > Panax > Panax ginseng. The sequence goes on along the minus strand of CM035127.1, from coordinate 36,329,514 downwards.
TTGTCGGGAAATACTCGTTTGGTCGTGGAATATTTCTTTGTTGTTAGGGGAATATTTAATACGACGGTATGATCTTTTTTATGGGCCCCATGCTTGAAAGCGATTGGATGAAGAAAAGCGACAAGTATAAGTTGTTTATAAATAACTTGGCGTAGTTATTCACTGATTATCTTGTTGGAATACCCGGTGGTTAAAACCACGATGTCTGGCGTTGTTTGCACAGTATTGCACCAATTATTGATTCTTACGTGAAGGTATTCAATACCATTCGATAATTCTATTGCGTTGATATTTTTATATTCTTTGCGTTGTTTCAATAATTGTCACTACACGGTATTTTCCATTATCGAGACAATAATTCATATTATCTGAATAATATTATTAGATAACATTATTGGCAATGTCTAAAAGTTACATCTAAGGAGAGGTTTGGTCACCTAATTGCGTGTGATAAGGAAAAATCCTTATTGGAAAGCCCCCCTCTTCACAGGAACTACATGGTTGTCGATATTGTAATTACATGTAATATTATTTGTGAATAATTAATTATTGATTTATATGATGAGGAAAATTTTCATTTTATGTGGATATAGATGGAGAAAATTTTTAAAGTGACAATTGTTGAAAATCGATATTTTATCTTTTTTGATAAAATAATATTTTATTATATTATTATAATATAATAATGATAATATTTTTACAATGAATATGGGATATATGAGTATATGAGGAGAAAGAGTATTTTTGTTGCATTAAATCATTAACACATGTTTTGTGTGTCGGTGGACCCCATTTCTTGACTGAAATTTGATTATAGCTTGTAAAATCGCTCGTTTGTGGATTTCGGTCAATTTTTGTTTCGAATTTGGAAAAACTTTCTTTTGCAAAGTTGTAGATAATGGAATTTCCTACGGAAATGATATGAGGTTCGAATTTTTCTGATAAAAGGGCTATTTATTATGAATTATTAAAGTTCCGAAGTTCCAGAATAATTGATTTTTGGAAGTTTTAAATATTTATTTTAACAAAAACGTTTTTTATGATTTTGGTGGGTTGGTGGCTGATGTCTAGACCAAAAAAGTGGGCTAATTAAAATTTATATAAATATATTAATATTTTATTAAATTTTCTGCTTTGGTGTTCTAAGCATTTTTCTATAAATAGGGTGCTTAGGTTAGAATTGAAAATCACACCAGAAATTGAAATCTTCTATCTTTTTCTCTCTCTATATTATCGAGCGTATTCTTGTGAGTATTTTGATACTTTAAGTGTTGCTATCTGATTGCAAGTTCTTGACACTATATCCGATATTCGGTCGAAATCTTGTCTTTTTGAGGTAAGGGATATTAATTTTTTTTAAATAATATTATTACTTTCAATATCATTATCCCCGAATATTGGTAAGATTTTTCTTTCGAAATTCTGGTCTTTTTATGTCAGAGTTACTATTCACGAGTACTATTCACGAAGCATGATGATTTTCTTGTGGAATTTCTACCTTTTAGTGTCAGAGTTACTATTCACGTATACGGCACTATTCACGTATACGACACTATTCACAGAAAAATTAAATTTTCTTTTATGTGTCCAAGATTATCTGTTATGGTTTGTATCTTTGATTGGATCTATGTTTTGATCTTTATTTTTGAATTCTACTCCACAATAGTTTATTATGGAGTATTTATGAACATGGATAAACCGAAGTATGAATCCTTACTATTTGTTCTTTTGTCTCACTGAATTCGTTTTCTTTAAAATATATTTTTCCATCATCCTCAGTCCTAAATGATGATATAAGTGAATATCTTTGGCCTGTAGTGCAAAGATAAATGATTTCTTGATGAATATCTTTGGCCCGTAGTGCAAAGAAGATGAGCAGTGTTGAGATGAACATGATTGGTGATGAATATCTTTGGCATGTAGTGCAAAGATGACTATTTCATTCAAGATGTATATTGATTGATGTTACAGGGATAAAATATCGATGATGGACTTTTAAATTCGTAGATGATAGTAGATTTCATTCTCTGCTTAACTCTTCTAATGAATTGTTATTTCCGCTACAGTTGTTGATCTAAAACTTGTTGTCTATTGTATTCAATCAGATTTTTCCCTGTTGAAGACTAAGGATAATTTGTTATACATTATCTTAGTCATAATATTCTTTACTGGGCTAGTTGAGTTCACCCTTTTCCTTTTTGTTCCATTTTTCTTCTCAGGAGACGATAATATAGTGGGAACTAGTCGGGGTGTGGAGTAATGGTTCAAGACAGTTGTTTTAGTAGTCCTCACTATTTTGTCAAATAGTGTATCAATAATTGTAATGAGGACTTATTTGAGTGTGGATATTGTCTAGATGATAATATTTGTATTTAAACTCACAGTTTTTATGTTGTATTAATAAAGTTGTAGTTGTTTCTGTACCATATATTTTGACGACACAGAATGGGTGTTGTATACCTATTTTGGGGGCGTCACATATGTGGTATTAGTAAGTATTATGATGAGTTATGTTGGTTATAATGTGAAAACATGAAAGTTTCTTAGAAATCACAAAGGGTTAAAAAGTCAGATTTTGGTAAAAATGGAACATGAAATTCAATTGACCATATCTCCTATTATATTTTGAATTTTTGAGTGTGTTCAAGTCCTAGAGTTAGGTCTATGAGTTTTGTAACTTATCCAAGTGGAATCACTGGAAAAGGTGTTGTAGATTTTCGTGTGTACTGATTTTAGCAAAGTACGAAAAACTGTAAAATATGAAAAAGGCTGCTGCCACGATTTTAAAAGGGCTATTTCGGCCACTTAATTTGTGAGAAAAATTATGATTTTTTGGGACAAGAAAGTATATGGTATAAAGTACTTCCTGTCCAAAAATGAGCTCATTTCGACTTAAAATGAGCAAGTTATGACCATAAAATTTAAACTGGAAGCTCACGTTAACATGTGTAAGATCCTGCCAAGATTTGGGAATTTCGGGAGTTAACCATGAGGTAGCTAATTTCTTAAGGAATTAATTAGAAATTGATTTTTGAAAAATAGTAAATGAATTTTAAAAATGTTAAGAAAAATATATGTTCAATACAGGACTATACTATGCTAAATCCTAGAAAAGAATAATTTTTGGGACTGATTTGGTATTTTTCATGAAAATAGTTAGCTACGAACATATGAATTAAATATGTTATGTGGAGTTGAAGAATTGGTAAATAGGATTTTATGGCTTGGAAATCCTATATAAGGTATATGCAGATTTTTGATGAGTAATTTGATTATTGGTGATGAAATCTTACGAGTATGACATTTTTGAATGATTAAATGCATTATTTGAAAAAGTGTAAACACTTAAATGTAATTGTTTATAAGTTTAAGAAGTGATTAAAATATTGTTATAGTATTAACAGTATTAGATTATGATTTTATTAAGTAATTGATAATGTCTGGATAAATTTAAAGTCTTTAATATTTATCCTTGATTTAGTTTGATTAATGCTTATAATATTGTCATCATCCTCATATTTATATTATGTTGAAAGTCATTTGTGGCCTGTAGTGCATAGATGGACTTGGTATGATTATGACCAGGGATTATTGGGTATAATCATGACCGTAATGTTACAAATGATGTGGAAAAAGTCCTCATTGGCCTGTAGTGCATTGATGGACAATTTTTGGTATGATTATGGCTATGGATTCTCTTCGGCTAAGGGTGCAAAGATCAATTGTTCTATAGCATGATCAGGACCGTTGATAAAAACACGATTATCTTTGGCCCGTAGTGCATGGATAATTTGTGGTTGTGATACTAATGAAAAAGTCCTCATTGGCCCGTAGTGCATTGATGGACAGTTTTTGGTATGATTATGGCTATGGATTCTCTTTGGCCAAGGGTACAAAGATGAATTATTTCATGGCATGATCAGGACCGTTGATGAAAACACGATTATCTTTGGCCCGTAGTGCATGGATAATTCGTGGTCGTGATACTAAAAAATATCCTTGGCCTGTAGTGCAGGGATGATTCGATGATGTGGATTATTTATTGAGCTGAGTCTCAGCAATGAAATATTAATTCATGGATGTGATAATAATGAATATCTTTGGCCGTAGTGCAAAGATGATTTAATGATTACGAGCAAGAATTGTGATTTGGTATAACCATGATTTTTGATGTTTTCGGTGAAGGCGGTGATGAAAATTATCTTAAATCACAGGTACGAAGAGGAATTTAGATTCACAATTGTGATTATGAGTTATTCACATGATCGTGGATGAGAATTGTTGATTGATGTTACAGGGATAAAACATTATTGGTGGACTTTTAACATAGAGAAGATAATAGCCCTTATGGTCTATTTGATTCTTCTAATGGATTGCTCGTTCCGCTGCAACTATGGTTGAAAAGTTTTATCATCTACCATATGTTCTAAATATCTGATTTATTATTGATGAAAGCTATTGATAATTTAATTATCTTTAGTCATGATATTCTTTCTTTGGGCTAGTTAAGCTCCCCCTTTCTGCTTCACAATTCCTTTCATGTAATAAGAGTGTTGCCGTAAGAGTGTTGTCGGGTCGAGCGGGAATAACAGGGGAATAGAAAAGTGGTCTCTAGCTGTGGAGGTTCTCCCTAAACAGTATAGAAAAATGTGTTTTATTCTATACAACATTTATTAGTTATATTTGGTGAATCAAATAGGGTGAGGTGAACCCAACTTTGGAAGGGTGTTTTGCCACTATCATACAAGATGTCTAATGACATACAACCTCGTGTTATCATAAGACAGGGTTGTGCACATCCACTTGCTGAGTATATCTACGGGCACTACCTATATGATCTTGGAATTTCTTTGAAATATAATATTCACTTGGAGACAGTGAAGATAGTCATATGTCAAGAGAAGACTCACCATTGGAAAGAAGATGATAGTAATCTTCTCGTTTTTATTTGGGGTCTATTGGATCAACCAAGGATAATTACGTGGCCATATGATATCTATTATAACCTGAGCGCATGGCCTCCCATGTATACGAAGGTTTCCTTGAGCACTTCCCAAAGATTTTAATTTCTAAAAGCAGGTTTTTGACTATACTTTTATGTAAAGTACCATTGTAAGGTTGTGGTCGAGGCACCATGAGAGTTACATACATTTGTATTAAAACTCACGATTAGCGTGGTCGTATTTTATATAATGACTCATGAGTTGTATAAATGAAGTTGTATTTGAATTTTGTACCATGTATCTGGCGACTCAGAATGGGTGATGTATACCTAATTTTGGGGGCGTCACACTACTGGCTTTGGCTTGTCTGGGACATCCTTTGGTGCCTCCATCCTAACTGAACTTGTCTTCAGTGAATGACAAAATCGGGCTAAGTGACCTTCTCTTCCACAATTATAGCATGCCTTGGACGGCATCTCGCAGTTTGGACTAATGTGTCCCTCCCCTCCGCATTTGAAGCATATGATAGGTGGTCGTTCTCCTTCCTTAACAAAGGGTGCTAGTGCTGACGTCTTTTCATCATTGTTGAATCTCCTCTTCTTGAAATGTCCATTCTTATTGTTTTGACCATGATTACCACCGAAGTGGTTACCATTTCTGGCATGTTGATTCCTCCATGCTTATTGTCCACCGCTTTGATGATTTATTATCCCAGGTATTATCATTTTTCTGGTTGCTCTCTTTTGGTTGCGTTGACTCGTTATCGCGTTCCACTAACTGAGCCCTATTTACAACATCTGAATACAAACACAATTTATGAGAAATAATATATTGACGTATCTCTGGCTTCAAACCTCTTAAAAACATCGCGTCATTCTCTCTTCATTATCAACCAAGTGGGGACGCAAATCGGGACAACTTCGGCAAACTTGGCTTTGTCTTTGCGACACGGTCATGTTGTTTTGCTCCAACTTGATAAATTCCACCTCCTTCATGTGACGAATGCTTTCGGGAAAGTACTTGTCATTGAACAGCTCTTGGAACTTCTCCCAAGACATCTTGAGTGCGTCCAGTCGGGAGTGCTTTTCTGATTCCCACCCGGTGATCGCCTCTTCACGCAACATAAAGGTGGCAAAGGGAACCTTTTGCTCCTCGGAGCATCCCAAGACATCAAATATCTTGGTGATCTGCTTTAACCACGTCTCCGCCTTAAGTGGTTCTGGCTTTCCTAAAAACTCCGGTGGTCCCAGCTCCTTGAATTGCTTAGCGGTGACCAACCGTGGGTTGCCATTGTTTCCTCCTGCATTATGAACAGGAGCCGCCTTCGCCTGATGTTGCATGAATTCTAAAAAGCTCCTAAACGTACCGTCATTCGTCAATTGATCAGTGTTGTTGTTTACAGGAGGATTATCGCCATCCTGTTACACATTGTCCTGATTATTGATCTGTGGAGAATCAATGGTCTCCTGTGCTCCATTGCTATTCTCAACATTCTCGAATGTCATTTTCAGATACTGCCACAAAACAAAGGTTAATTGACATGTAACATATTATCCCTATATTCTGACCGACCAATTAAATAACAAGTAAACTTAGGTAGGTCATACTAGCGAAAGAATTCCCCGTCTCTCCCCTCCTAGTTCTTGTCTCACATCTCAGCTAGGGTGTGACGCCTCCAAAACAGGTTTTAAAGCCTGTTTGGTTTTGGAATTGGGTTTGGCAAAAGATTTAGATCCTATCTTCTTCTTGCCTTTCCAATTTCCCTTAGCATTCCTTTTGCACCATCATTATGGGGCCGGGTCCCGCCTTTTCATGTTGTTCTCGCGAGTTCTTAACATGCTCAACAACTCATTAAGGGGTTTCTCAATTTCATTCATAAGATAGTTCATAACAAATTGAGAGTAGTTCTTTGTTCAAAGATTGCAAAACAAGGTCATTTTGGGCTTAGGGTGATTGGAAAACCCAACCTATCAAGGTACTCAATATACCCAATCATTTTCGGTACATGTAGACCAAGCTGGATCACGTTCACCCATTTTGCGTTGATACAACGCCTTGCTTGTATCATACCTCTCCTATCAAGCATGCCCTTGAACAATTTCTTGAGATGCTCGATCATCTCATAAGCATCCATCAACTCATGTTGCTTACAAGCTCGGCGTTCATGGTTGCTAGTATGACACAACTCACATCGAGCATCATCTTGATGCTTCTTGTAAACATTATGCTCATGCGTGGTGCGATGACAATTTGGTCTTTGCAGAATGGGCCCATCAAGGACATATAGCTTACGCTCTTCTTTGAGGACAATCCTCAAGTTCCTATGCCGATCAAGGAAATTAATTCCACTTAGCTTGTCCTTTTCAAGGGTGATCGTAATGAAAGACTATTTGTGTTGTTGTTGTTTGCCATTTGATATCTACAATTTATAAGTGCAACAATAATAAGTCAAATTCTGAGTTGATATTATATAATTGATAATAGTACATTCAAAATATACCTCCCACTATTTTATTCAAATTAATAGCCCTCACCATTAATTAGGAAAGCATTTTCTATTAAATCTTTCTAGTGAGCCAAGATCCATATTTCATTATGCCTTAAGTTAGCTTTGGCTATTCTCTCAAAACATAATTATTTAGGTAGACAACCCTTTGTCAATTATATCATATATAACTCTGGATAGTTTGGTAAACAACATTTGTTTCTAGTCCATCTAATGGTACCAACCAAACTCTATGCCTCTAAGTCCACAATCCAATTGAGATAACTTAGTTAAGTCAGCCCAATGATTTTAATAGTTTGGATATCACAATTATCCTATCGCATCTTACCTAGATAAATAGGGTACTTTGCTTTGGCAAACCTACATCTATTGATCAAGGTCTTGATGAGTGTTATTCATTGGAAGGCATCGATTTAGACTTAATAATTTAATGAGGGATTTTATTAATTTAGATCTCACCAATTTTAATCTTATTAAGCATGCACATTATTAATCATATCATATCGCATACAAGTATAAATAAAGTGCAAAATTAAATGTGTCACGATTATGGCCCAATCCTTTGTCAATCTTTTCAAGCTAATGAAAGATTAAAGGTCAATCTAAGGTGGTAAAAGATCTTAAAATAAATAGCTTCCTTGGATCTTCCTCAAGCATGCGCCTCCTCTCCATCATCATATTTCCATTGTGTTCTCCATCTTGACATCTTCATCAATTACAGATTATTACATGACATAAAGAAACCTCGAGTTACATTCGAGGGGATTTAGATGAGAAGAGAATATTACATTAGAATTTATAGAAAGGCACGACATGCAAGCCGTATTTCAAAACCAAAACCACTAACCTATGGGTCAAAAGGCCATAAGCATGCACCATGCATATCACAATAAGCACATAACAATTTATATATAATTAAAGAAAACTATATATAAAATATAGGGGACACGACCATCGTGCGCTTCTCTGGGGGGGGGCGAGGGGTCTCCCCCCAGCAGTGGTCTACAGGCAAAGATATTCAGTTATATCATCATTTAGGACTGAGGATGATGAAAAATATTTTAAAGAAAATGAATTCAGTGAAACAAAAGAATAAATATTAAGGATTCGTATTTCAGCTATTCCATGTCCAAAAATACCTCATAAATAATCATAGTGGAGTAAAATTCAAGAATGATCAAAACATGGATACAATCAAAGCTAGTATCCAGAATAGATATTTTGGACAAAAAGAAGAAAATTTCATTTTTCGATAAATAGTGTCGTATTTGTGAATAGTGTCGTATTTGTGAATAGTGTTGTATACGTGAATAGTGTCGTATACGTGAATAGTAACTCCGACACTAAAAGATAGAAATTTCACAAAAAAGATCATCAAGCTTCATGAATAGTACTCGTGAATAGTAACTCATGAATAGTAATTCATGAATAGTAACTCGTGAATAGTAACTCATGAATAGTAACTTATGAATAGTAACCCCGACATGAAAAAGTTTTAAATTTGATAAAAAGTTCCCACCAATATTTTGGCATAATGATATTGAATAAATAATATCATTTTCGAATAAAATAACATCCCTTACCTCAGAAAGAATAGTACTTACATGCGGAATCTTTGGATATAGTCTTTGAAAGAAGTTGCAATAGTATAGCAATACTCAAAGTACTAGAATACTCATAAAATACGCTCGATATTATAGAGAGAGAAATCTTTAGTTTCTGGTGTGATTTTCAATTCTAACCTAAGCACCTTATTTATAGGAAAATGCTTAGAACACCAAAGTAGAAAATTTAATAAAATATTAATATTACTAATTAAATTTCCCTCATACGGTTTCTGAACTTCAGCACTTTGCACATGTTAGTGTAGCCAAAAAATAAAAAAAACATTTTCTAATTATAAATATTTAAAACTTCCAAAAATCAATTATTCAGGAATTTCGGAACTTCAATAATTCATAATAAATAGCCCTTTTATCAGAAAATTTAAATCTCGTGAATTTTTATAGAAAATTTAATTCTCTACAACTTTACAGAAGAAAGTTTTTCCAAATTCCAAAATGAAAATTGAAGAAATCCATAAGCGGGCGATTTTAAAGGCTATAATCAAATTTCAGTCAAGAAATGGGCCCACAGACATGTTTAACATGCTTTAAACAACTTTTGCAACAAAAATACTCTTCCTCCTCATATACTCATAATCCCACATTCATTGTAAAAATATCATCATTATTATATTATAATAATATAATAAAATATTATTTTATCGAGAAAAGATAAAATATCGATTTTCAATAATTGTCACTTTAAAAATTTTCTCCATCTATATCCACATAAAATGAATAATTTCCTCATCATATAAATCAATAATTAATTATTCACAAATAATATTACAGAATCACAAAGATCTTGGCAACGGTAGCCGCCCGGTGAAAGAGGGGCTTTCCAATAAGAATTTCTCCTTATTGGCGCGAAATTAGGTGACCAAACCTGTCCTTAGATAGAAATTTCTAGACATTGCCAATAATGTTTTTTAATAATATTATTCAGATAATATGAATTATTGCTTCGATAATGGAAAATCATGTATGTTGGGCTTGACGCGAGAAGCATACAAATGAAATTAAATTTTAAAGCAATTTCAGAAACCCTAAAAGCAGGATCCATGCGAAAATCAATTAATTGAGAGGTTTAGAGATTATACGGATATAAACAAAAGCGAGAATCTGAAACCGATCGCCTCGAATCTCGGCCTTAATACAAACCGAATTGCGCCTCTCACAAATTATCCACATACGAACGCCGCTTACGAACCGTCGAGCGATTCTACAATAAGGACTTTATGTACTAGCCACCAAAAGGAATGGATTTTGAAGCTGTTTTCTCTCTAGTCTCTCTCAAGAGCGGCTAGGGTTTTTCAATTATGATATCTTACCTAAGTAGGCTGCTTTATATATCATATATATAGTAGTTAAAAGGAATTAATCAAATCAAAACCTAATTTCATAAAATCCAATTATATATATATATCTCTTAATTAAGTCTTACTTAATTAATATACATATATATAATTATCCTTTTAATTTAAATTAAGTGATTTAAATACTATTAATCATATTAATATATTTAAATCCTTAAAATTTAAATTAATTCCCTTTTAAATAACGTTCATGTGTGTGACCTATATAGGTTATTATTACGTTGGCAATAATTTTAAAATCATATTATAAAATTATAAAAGTGAGCTGGCATCTAGTAATGCATCACCTTGCTACCTAAGTAATAATAAGATCGATGATTCGATGCAACCTTTTCGTGACCAATGTTTCAATATAATTTAATCCTTTGAACCTTAATATCCTAGATTAAACTCGAGTCATGGAATGTGTCATACTCTTCATAATTTAATCTGAGTTTTCTTGATCAATGAGTAGATTATATGAAACAAATCACTATTTGAGCATGGCCTTGCATTTCATAGTCCTACTCAATCAAGAGGCCTATGGATATCACCCATAATATATAGGATGGTTAAATTCCATCTAGATCACTCATATTTCTCACACGATTAATGATTAACCCAATAATCACCTTTATAGTCCACCCTATTAAAGGTGACATTTGATGATATCAAAGTACATAAATTCTCGTGTAGTAATATAGCGATTTGGTCGGAGGACCATTACATCATTGTCACTATGAGAATTGCTAATGACACTTCGCATAATGCTCCATATAGAATTCTCATGGTGGGAATTACATCGATTACATCGTTCTCTAACATGTACCTATGCATTGACTTAATATCTCATATATTTATGACCAATGAGATTTGGTCATCGATCGATCCACATACTAGTCTCAATGCATCATTGTTGTCCCATCAACAATGATACTCGATTAAGGACATTTAAGAACACCGATACTAATGGTAATATATAATCTCATGTTCAAGTCACATACTTGAAACTATATAATTTGTATCATTATTCTAAGGAATTTTATTATGTTAACAATTATATTATGCGATAAATAAAACCATAATAAAATCATATATTTATTCAATCAAATATAATATCAAAATGTTAAGCAATTATATCAAATAATTGGCCTCTAGGGCATAAACTCTAACATACTCTCCCACTTGCACTAGAGCCAATCACTCATGTATCTAATACCCATGGAACTAGTGTGACCATCGTTGCTTCTGGCTGCGACAAAGCCTTGGTTAGTGGATCCGCAACATTATCATCTGTTGGCACTCTTCCTATATGTACATCTCCTCTATCAATGATTTCACGGATGAGATGGTACCGCTTTAAGTATATGCTTGGATCGTTGGTGAGATCTGGGTTCCTTAGCTTTGTGCAATGATGGCTCCATTATTATCACAAGATATAAAGCAACCGGATCAACAATGGTTGGAACAACACCAAGTTCGGTGATGAACTTTTTAATCCATCTGACCTCCTTGCATTGCATAGAAGTAGCAATATACTCGGCCTACATTTGTAGAATCACCATCGTCGCTTACTTTGAACTTTTCCATTCATATTTTTGACATTAAGGCAAAACACAAAACTGACCGAGACTTATAGTCATCATTGTCGGTCTAGAAACTAACATCTGTGTAACCCTTTCTCGCTAGTTCGTCTTCACCTCCATATACCAAGAATGAATCCTTAGTCCGTTTGGTGCTTGAGGATATTCTTGATTGTTGTTATCGATGACCTTCACCGGATTCGATTTGAGTATCTGCTTCGTCATTCTCAAAGCATACGAGACATCCGGACGAGTACATATCATTGCATACATGATAGATCCAATTGCGAAGCATAAGAGATCTTTTCATCGCTCCTCATCATCTTGTGATTTAGGACATTGGGCCTTAGAGATCTTTACACCATGAGTCACGGGTAAGTTTCCTATTTTACGCCTCTTGCATGTTGAACCGTTTCATCACTTTATCAATATATGTACTTTGACTTAGGCCGAGCATTTTTCTTGATCTATCTCTATAGATCTTGATACCTAAAATGTAGGCAGCATCGCCCAAATCTTTCATGGAGAAACATTTTCCTAACCATGTTTTTTTCTGACTGTAAGGAAGGAATGTCATTCCCAATAATTAATATGTCATCAACATATAATACTAGAAATACAATGTTACTCCCACTAACCTTCTTATATACACAAGGTTCATCTTAATTTTAATAAAGCCAAATTCTTTGATTGCTTCATCAAATCGAAGATTCCAACTCCGAGAGGTTTCTTCAATCCATAAATGGATCGCTGCAGCTTACATACCTTTCCAGCATCCTTTGGAGTGACAAAACCCTCAGGTTGTGTCATATACACATCCTCAAGGAGATTTCCGTTAAGGAAAGCAGTTTTGACATCCATCTGCCAGATTTCGTAATCATAAAAAGGCTGCAATAGCAAGCAAGTAAGATCGATGGATTTAACCATTGCCACTTTGAGAGAAGGTTTCATCATAGTCAACACCTTGAATTTGTTTGAAACCTTTTGCTACCAAATCGGCCTTTATAGGTTTGTACATTACCATCCATATCGGTTTTCTTCTTGAAAACCCACTTTTTGATTTGTTTTACCCCTTGGTGGATCAACCGAGTCCATACTTGGTTAGTATCGTGGAGTCCATCTCAGATTTCATGGCTTCAAGCCATTTCTCGAAATCTGGTCCATTCATAGCTTCTTGGTAGGAAGCGGGCTCATCTTGATCTATGAGCATCACATCGCAGCGATTTTGAGTCACAAGATATCCATAATATCTCTCGGGCTCTTGGCGTGTCCTACCGGATCTCTGAATGACTTGTGTAATTTGAAGCGAGTTCACTTTCCACAATTTCTTGTGGTTCCTCGCTCATGTTCCAACTCGGGTTCAATGATATTTTGTGGTTCTCGAATTTCTTGAGTTCTACTTTCCTCCCACTATTTCCTTTAGAGACAAATTCTCTTTCTAGAAAAATACCGATTCGAGCAACAACCACTTTGTTCTCGGAAGGTTTGTAGAAATAATACCCTTTTGTTTCCTTTGGGTATCCCACAAAATTACATTTGTCGATTTGGGTCCCGAGCTTGTCGAATTAGGACATTTTATGAACGCCTCGCAACCCCAAATCTTCATGAGCGACATCTTAGGGCGTTTCCCGGTCCACATTTCATATGGTGTCTTACGAACCGTCTTTGTAGGAACACGGTTAAGTGTGAATGCAGCTGTCTCTAGGGCATGACCCCAAAAGCTTATTGGAAGATCTGCATAACTCATCATTGATCGTACCATGTCCAACAAGGTTCCATTCCTCCTCTCAGATACACCATTCCATTGCGGTGTTCCAGGTGGAGTAAGCTGTGATATAATACCACACTCCTTTAGAAGGTCATCAAAGTCTTGGCTTAAGTATTCACCTCCTCGATCGGATCGAAGGGCTTTTATGCTTTTGCCAAATTGGTTTTGAACTTCATTCTTGAATTCCTTGAACTTTTCAAAGGATTGGATTTGTGTCTCATAAGATACACATATCCATATCTACTAAAGTCATCGATAAATGTAATGAAGTAATAAAACCTACCTCTTGCTAACGAACTCATGGGTTCACATACATCACTATGTATAAGTCCCAATATCGCTAGCCCGTTCATCGTGTCCGATGAAAGGGGCTTTATTCATCTTGCCTAATAAACAAGACTCGCATTTCTCATATGATTCAAAATCAAATGAATCCAAGAACCCATCTTTATGGAGTTTGGATATCGTTTCTCATTTATATGGCTAAACGACGATGCTGCCGGAGATATGTCGATTTGAATCATTTGATTTAAATCGTTTTGTATTATGTTATAGATAGGCATTTCTAAATCAAGAATATAGAGACCGTTAAACAATTGTGCAACACCATAACAAATATCATTTAAGTAAAACAAACAACGATTGTTCTTTATTATAAATGAAAAACCTTTCTTGTCCAAACAAGAAAGCGAAATAATGTTTTTGCTTATAGCGGGCACAAAATAACAATCTTCTAATTCTAAAACTAGCCCGGTGGGCAAAGATAAATGATAAGTTCCTACGGCCGGCAAAAGAACTTTTGCTCTATTTCCAACTCGTAGGTCAACCTCTCCTTTCGCTTAAAGTTCTACTCCTTGAGTCCCCGCACATTAACACAAATGTGAGAACCACATCCGATATCCAATACCCATGATGTAGAAGTAGACAAGTTGACTTCTATAACATATATACGAATCAAGTCGTACTTCCTTTTCTTTTCTTCACTTCTTCCAGATAAGCATAGCAGTTCCTTTTCCGGTGTCGGTGTTTTCCATGTAGTGACATTCACCTTCTTTAGCCACCCACCTTTAGGTTTTAAAGCACTGTTTGGTTTTGGAATTGGGTTTGGCAAAAGATTTAGATCCTATCTTCTTCTTGCCTTTCCAATTTCCCTTAGCATTCCCCTTTTGCACCATCATTATGGGAGCGGGTCCTGCCTTTTTCATGTTGTTCTCGGCAGTTCTTAACATGCTCAACAACTCATTAAGGGGTTTCTCAATTTCATTCATAAGATAGTTCATAACAAATTGAGAGTAGTTGATGTTCAAAGATTGCAAAACAAGGTCAGTTTGGGCTTCCGGAGTGATTGGAAAACCCAACCTATCAAGGTACTCAATATACCCAATCATTTTCAGTACATGTAGACCAACTGGATCACGTTCACCCATTTTGCAGTGATACAACGCCTTGCTTGTATCATACCTCTCCTATCAAGCATGCCCTTCGAACAATTTCTTGAGATGCTCGATCATCTCATAAGCATCCATCAACTCATGTTGCTTCTGAAGCTCAGCGTTCATGGTTGCTAGCATGACACAACTCACATCCAGAGCATCATCTTGATGCTTCTTGTAAGCATTGTGCTCGCGACGTGGTGCGATGACAATTTGGTCTTTGCGGGGAATGGGCCCATCAAGGACATATAGCTTACGCTCTTCTTTGAGGACAATCCTCAAGTTCCTATGCCGGTCAAGGAAATTAATTCCACTTAGCTTGTCCTTTTCAAGGGTGATCGTAATGAAAGACTATTTGTGTTGTTGTTGTTTGCCATTTGATATCTACAATTTATAAGTGCAACAATAATAAGTCAAATTACTGAGTTGATATTATATAATTGATAATAGTACATTCAAAATATACCTCCCACTATTTTATTCAAATTAATAGCCCTCACCATTAATTAGGAAAGCATTTTCTATTAAATCTTTCTAGTGAGCCAAGATCCATATTTCATTATGCCTTAAGTTAGCTTTGGCTATTCTCTCAAAACATAATTATTTAGGTAGACAACCCTTTGTCAATTATATCATATATAACTCTGGATAGTTTGGTAAACAACATTTGTTTCTAGTCCATCTAATGGTACCAACCAAACTCTATGCCTCTAAGTCCACAATCCAATTGAGATAACTTAGTTAAGTCGGGCCCAATGATTTTAATAGTTTGGATATCACAATTATCCTATCAAGCATCTTACCTAGATAAATAGGGTACTTTGCTTTGGCAAACCTACATCTATTGATCAAGGTCTTGATGAGTGTTATTCATTGGAAGGCATCTGATTTAGACTTAATAATTTAATGAGGGATTTTATTAATTTAGATCTCACCAATTTTAATCTTATTAAGCATGCACATTATTAATCATATCATATCGCATACAAGTATAAATAAAGTGCAAAATTAAATGTGTCACAGTTATGGCCCAATCCACTGTCAATCTTTTCAAGCTAATGAAAGATTAAAGGTCAATCTAAGGTGGTAAAAGATCTTAAAATAAATAGCTTCCTTGGATCTTCCTCAAGCATGCGCCTCCTCTCCATCATCATATTTCCATTGTGTTCTCCATCTTGACATCTTCATCAATTCTGATTATTACATGACATAAAGAAACCTCGAAGTTACATTCGAGGGGATTTAGATGAGAGAGAATATTACATTAGAATTTATAGAAAGGCACGACATGCAAGTAGTATTTCAAAACCAAAAACCACTAACCTATGGGTCAAAAGGCTATAAGCGTGCACCATGCATATCACAATAAGCACATAACAATTTATATATAATTAAAGAAAACTATATATAAAATATAGGGGACACGACCATCGTAAGCTCTGATTGGGGGGCCAAGAGGGGTCTCCCCTAGCGGTGGTCTGGGCCAAAGATATTGGTTATATCATCATTTAGGGTGAGGATGATGAAAAATATTTTAAAGAAAATGAATTGATTGAAACAAAAGAATAAATATTAAGGATTAAGTATTTTAATTTATTCCATGTCCAAAAATACCTCATAAATAATCATAGTGGAGTAAAATTCAAGAATGATCAAAACATGGATACAATCAAAGCTAGTATCCAGAATAGATATTTTGGACAAAAAGAAGAAAATTTCATTTTTCGATAAATAGTGCCGTATTTGTGAATAGTGTCGTATTTGTGAATAGTGTTGTATACGTGAATAGTGTCGTATACGTGAATAGTAACTCCGACACTAAAAGATAGAAATTTCACAAAAAAGATCATCAAGCTTCATGAATAGTACTCGTGAATAGTAACTCATGAATAGTAATTCATGAATAGTAACTCGTGAATAGTAACTCATGAATAGTAACTTATGAATAGTAACCCCGACATGAAAAAGTTTTAAATTTGATAAAAAGTTCCCACCAATATTTTGGCATAATGATATTGAATAAATAATATCATTTTCGAATAAAATAACATCCCTTACCTCAGAAAGAATAGTACTTCTGTCTGGAATGCTGGATATAGTGCTGAAAGAAGTTGCACCGTATAGCAATACTCAAAGTACTAGAATACTCATAAAATACGCTCGATATTATAGAGAGAGAAATCTTTAGTTTCTGGTGTGATTTTCAATTCTAACCTAAGCACCTTATTTATAGGAAAATGCTTAGAACACCAAAGTAGAAAATTTAATAAAATATTAATATTATTAATTAAATTTCCTACGCCACCAGACTTCTGAACTTCAGCACTTTGCACATGTTAGTGTAGCCAAAAAAAAAAAAAAACATTTTTCTAATTATAAATATTTAAAACTTCCAAAAATCAATTATTCAGGAATTTCGGAACTTCAATAATTCATAATAAATAGCCCTTTTATCAGAAAATTTAAATCTCGTGAATTTTTATAGAAAATTTAATTCTCTACAACTTTACAGAAGAAAGTTTTTCCAAATTCCAAACAGAAATTGACCGAAATCCATAAACGGGCGATTTTAAAGGCTATAATCAAATTTCAGTCAAGAAATGGGCCCACAGACATGTTTAACATGCTTTAAACAACTTTTGCAACAAAAATACTCTTCCTCCTCATATACTCATAATCCCACATTCATTGTAAAAATATCATCATTATTATATTATAATAATATAATAAAATATTATTTTATCAGAAAAGATAAAATATCGATTTTCAATAATTGTCACTTTAAAAATTTTCTCCATCTATATCCACATAAAATGAATAATTTCCTCATCATATAAATCAATAATTAATTATTCACAAATAATATTCTGAGAATCAAGATCTTGCAACCAGTAGTTCCTGTGAGAAAGAGGGGCTTTCAATAAGAATTTCTCCTTATTGGTAGCGAAATTAGGTGACCAAACACGTCCTTAGATAGAAATTTCTAGACATTGCCAATAATGTTTTTAATAATATTATTCAGATAATATGAATTATTGCTTCGATAATGGAAAATACATGTATGTTGGGCTTGATGTAAACGCATACAATGAAATTAAAATTTTAAAGCAATTTAAAACCTAAAAGCAGGATCCATGCGAAAATCAATTAATTCAGAGGTTTAGAGATTATACGGATATAAACAAAAGCGAGAATCAAACCCATTGCAGCCTCGAATCTCCAGCATAATACAAACCGATTAAGCGCCTCTACGATATCCACCACGAACGCCGCTGCGAAGCGTCGAGCGATTCTACAATAAGGACTTGCGGTCTTTAGCCACCAAAAGGAATGGATTTTGAAGCTGTTTTTCTCTAGTCTCTCTCTAAGAAGCGGCTAGGGTTTTCAATTATGATATCTTACCTAAGTAGTCTGCTATATATATCATATATATAGTAGTTAAAAGGAATTAATCAAATCAAAACCTAATTTCATAAAATCCGAATTTTATATATATATATATATATATATATATATATATATATCTTAATTAAGTCTTACTTAATTAATATACATATATATAAATTATCCTTTTAATTTAAATTAAGTGATTTAAATACTATTAATCATATTAATATATTTAAATCCTTAAAATTTAAATTAATTCCCTTTTAAATAACGTTACATGTGTGTGACCTATAGGTTATTATTACGTTGGCAATAATTTTAAAATCATATTATAAAATTATACAGTGAGTGGCATCTAGTAATGCATCACTGCTACCCAAGTAATAATAAGATCGATGATTCGATGCAACCTTTTCGTGACCAATGTTTCAATGTAATTTAATCCTTTTAACCTTAATATCCTAGATTAAACTCGAGTCATGGAATGTGTCATACTCTTCATAATTTAATCTGAGTTTTCTTGATCAATGAGTAGATTATATGAAACAAATCACTATTTGAGCATGGCCATGCATTTCATAGTCCTACTCAATCAAGAGGCCTATGGATATCACCCATAATATATAGGATGGTTAAATTCCATCTAGATCACTCATATTTCTCACACGATTAATGATGAACCCAATAATCACCTTTATAGTCCACCCTATTAAAGGTGACATTTGATGATATCAAAGTACATAAATTCTCGTGTAGTAATATAGCGATTTCAGGTCGGAGGACCATTACATCATTGTCACTATGAGAATTGCTAATGACACTTAGCATAATGCTCCATATAGAATTCTCATGGTGGGTCATCCGATTACATCGTTCTCTAACATGTACCTATGCATTGACTTAATATCTCATATATTTATGACCAATGAGATTTGGTCATCGATCGATCCACATACTAGTCTCAATGCATCATTGTTGTCCCATCAACAATGATACTCGACTAGGGACATTTAAGAACAACCGATACTAATGGTAATATATAATCTCATATTCAAGTCACATACTTGAAACTATATAATCAGTATCATTATTCTAAGGAATTTTATTATGTTAACAATTATATTCTGCGATAAATAAAACCATAATAAAATCATATATTTATTCAATCAAATATAATATCAAAGCGTTAAGCAATTATATCAAATAATTGGCCTCTGGGGCATAAACTCTAGCGAGTGTAGTGACAATTATTGAAACAACGGTAATATAAAATATCAACGCGGCAATTATTGAATCAATAAAATAAAATTTGAGCGATAACTCATCGTAACAATTATTGAGTAGTGCCTTCTTACGTAAGAATCAATAATTGGTGCAATACCTCTGGTAATCTTCTTGTGCAACAATGCGATTCTTGTGTTTTAAACCACGGGTATTCCAACGATTGTTATTCGGTAACAACTACTGCCAAGTTATTTATAAACAACTTATACTTGTCATTTTTCTTTATCCAATCGCTTTTTTAGTTATGGGGCCCACAAAAAAAGCTGCACCGTTGCACGAATATTCCCCTGACGATAAGAATATTCCACGACCAAACGAATATTCCCCGACAACAATGAATATTTTATAACCACCTGCTTATTTAAAATATTTTTGCATTTTACCCATAACTAACCACATTAATCAAATCAACCCTTACTATTTCAAAATGATAAATAGAGGAAACTAAATTTCATTTATTAATAATTTGGGGTCTTACAACCTCCCCTCCTTATGAAATTTCGTCCTCGAAATTGAAGTACGTACCTGGTGTTTTGAAAAGATGAGGATACCTCGCTTTCATTTCCGTTTCCAACTCCCAGGTCATTTCCTCAATAGCATGGTTTCTCCACAAAACTTTAACTTGTGGTATGACCTTCGCAATCGTGGGACATGCTCTTTCTATCCAAGATCTTGGTGGTACCTCTTCGTACGTTAAGTCTTCAGCTATCTCATCCGGTTCTAACTCAATAACGTGGTTTGGGTTTTTCACATATTTACGTAGCACAGATATATGAAAAACATTATGAACACGAGACATACTTGGAGGTAACGTGAGTCTATAGGCCACATTTCCTACTCGTTCAAGAATCTGAAATGGACCAATAAATCGTGGATTGAGCTTTCCTCTCTTCCCAAATCTTGTAACTCCCTTCCATGGAGCCACACGCAACAATACATGATCCCCAATACTAAATTTCATGTCCTTTCGATGAAGATCCGCATAACTCTTTTGTCGATCCTGTGCCGTTTGTATACGTTGTCGAATCGTTTGGATCTTCTCTGTAGTCATTCGTACCAACTCTGGTCCCAACAACGTTGCTTCTCCCACCTCGTCCCAGCATATTGGAGAGCGACACTTTCGTCCATACAATGCTTCAAATGGAGCCACACCTATACTTGCCTGATAACTGTTGTTGTAGGAGAATTCCACTAATGGTAAATACTTATCCCAACTCCCTTTGAAGTTTAGGAAATAGAGTCTTAATAGATATTCAAGAGTTTGAATAGTCCTCTCTGATTGTCCGTCCGTTTGAGGATGGTATGCCGAACTAAATTATAAATCTGTCCCCATAGCTTTTTGCAAGCTAACCCAAAATCTTGAAGTGAATCTTGGGTCACGATCCGAAACTATGGATACTGGCATGCCATGCAATCTCACAATCTCATCTACGTACATACGAGCAAGACGTTCAAGGGAATAAGTATCCCGTATTGGCAAGAAATGAGTAGACTTGGTTAATCTATCAATAATAACCCAAATAGCATTTATGCCTTGAGAAACCGTGGGAAGACCCATAACGAAATCAATGGTAATGTGTTCCCACTTCCAGTTCGGAATCTCAAGTGGTTGCAATGGACCTTTTGGCACTTAATGCTCCGCCTTTACACGTTGACAAGTTAAACACCTCTAGATAAACTTTGCAATCTCTCTCTTCATATTTTTCCACCAAAATGTATGTCGAAGATCACGATACATTTTGGTACTTCCAGGATGGATTGAAAATGGTGTATTATGTGCCTCCATCATGATCTTTAACTTTAAATCAGAATCGTTAGGAACACAAAGTCTGGAGTGGACTCGAATTATTCCTTCTTCATCGATTCTTGCTTCTGGAATATCACCTTCTTGCACTTTCTTCTTCATACGCATCAGCTCCGGGTCTGTGGCTTGAGCAACTTTAACTTTATCTATTAAAGTTGGTTCTATGCGTATACTTGACATCATCGCACTTGTTCCTGCATATGATCTTCTACTCAACGTGTCAGCTACCACGTTCGCTTTTCCAGGATGGTATTGAATAGTATGGTCGTAGTCTTTCAACAACTTTCGAGCCAACGCGTCGTTGTTGCGATATTGAGTTCTTTTTGAGTGAAGAAATATTTGAGGCTTTTATGGTCTGAATATATCTCCACTTTCTCCCCATATAGATAGTGCCTCCAGATCTTTAGCGCGAAAACGACTGCTGCCAACTCTAGATCATGAGTAGGATAATTCCTCTCATATTCTTTAAGTTGTCGTGAGGCATAGGCTATGACTTTCCCGCGTTGCATGAGAACACATCCTAACCCTTTTCCTGAAGCATCGCTGTAGATAACAAATCCATCCAAACCAGATGGTATTGTCAAAATAGATGCCGAAATGAGTCTCCTCTTGAGATCTTGGAAACTCTTCTCGCATTCCTCGCTCCATACGAATTTTGTATCTTTATGAGTCAGATGAGTTAACGGAGTAGCGATTCTAGAAAATCCTTCCACAAATCTCCGATAATAACCAGCTAAGCCCAAAAAGCTACATACTTCGGTCACCGTCTTTGGTTGCTCCCAACTTTGTATTGCTTCAATCTTCGTCGAGTCAACAGACACTCCATGTTTTGACACCATGTGCCCAAGGAATACTACTTCCTCAAGCTAGAACTCGTATTTCTTCAGCTTGGCATATAGCTTGTTATCACGAAGCCTTTACAGTACCAGCTTCAAATGGCGCTCATGATCTTCACGGCTTTTGGAATAGATGAGGATGTCATCAATAAAGACAACAACGGCCCGATCAAATATTCCTTGAATACTCGGTTCATCATATCCATAAAAGCAGCAGGAGCATTAGTCAATCCAAAAGACATGACTAGGAATTCATAATGCCCGCATCGGAGTTAAAGCGGTCTTTGGAATATCCTCGATTCTAACCTTCGGTGATGATATCCAAAAGCGAAGATCAATCTTTGAAAAGAATTTGGCTCCTTGCAATTTGGTCAAACAGGTCATCAATACGAGGTAGCGGATACCTATTCTTGATAGTGACATGGTTCAATTCCCGATAGTCAATACAAAGTTACATACTCCCGTCTTTCTTCTTTACAAATAAAATAGGAGCACCCCAAGGAGATGTACTAGGATGAATGAAACCGATGTCCAACAACTCCCTGTAGTTGGACCTTTAACTCCTAAAGTTCAATAGGAGCCATTCAATATGGGGTTTTAGAAATGGGCTTTGTCCAGGTTCAAGGTCAATAAAGAATTCAACTTCACGTTACGAGGGTAGGCGGGAAGTTCTTGAAAGAAAGTCAATAACAATGGGAATATTATTCAAATCGGCGTGTCTTTATTCAAATCCATAACATGGGCTAAGAAAGCTTGACATCCATTTTTAATAAGCGAATAGCTTTATGACTTGATATGATGCGGTGATTGATTTTAATGGTTTAGTTGCTTGAATTCGCACAACAAAGGTTGATTAGGAATATGAAAACTAACAACCTTACGAAAATAATCAATTTTGGCATGATGAGTAGTTAACCAATCAATCCCTAAAATCACATCAAAAGCAAGTATCTTTAAAGAGATAAGGTCAAACGGGTAATGTGATGGTGCCAACTTGGATCAAACAAGATTTATAAGCAGTGGATGTGATGAAAGTTTCTCTAACGGAGTTTCCACAGATAGGTCAAAGTCTAATTTCTCCGAGTCAAGTTTAAGCGTTGAGCACAAGCAGAGAGATAAATGAATGGGTAGCACCAGGTATCTAATAAGGTATAAACTTCGCATGAATTTATGATTAGCTTACCGTGTGGTCACCTCGTTTGGGTTCCTCACATGTTGACCAATCACGACAAACGCTCTTCCGAGAACCGATTGACTTTGACTTTTCTAGGATGACCTTTTGAGTCACCATCCCATTGGGCTTGGTTTTATTCTGATGCAATCTCGGCGATATGTCATTCATTTCCACAATTATAGCATACCTTGAACTATTGTGGACGAGCCAATGGTGATATGTCCCTCTTTTCCATATTTATAGCATCGACCGAGTGGTCGTTCTCCTCCTTAAAACCGGTTGTTCTTTGGTCTTTGACATCTTCACAGTGTCATTGTTGAATCTCCTCTTTTTAAAATCTCCCCACTCGCTTCGCTTCTTATTTTCATGGTCACGATTACCACGGAGTGGTTCTTTGCTTTTAATCTGAATGTTTTCCTCCTCTTTGGTTTTCATTGCTTCAGGATGATCGCCGCCACCGGTATGACCACAGTTGCGGTCCCTTGGTTGAACGTACTTTCATTATCTCGCTCTAATAATTGAGCCCTGTTGACAACTTCTGAATATAAAGCAAATTTATGAGAGATAAGATATTGCCGAATCTCGGGTTTTAAACCTCTCAGAAACATCCTCGTCATTCGTTCCTCATTCTCTACCAAATGAGGTGTAAACCTGGATAACTCTGCGAACTTCGCCTCGTATTGGGACACCGTCATGTTATTTTTTTCTAGTCTAATAAACTCTACCTCCTTCATATGGCAAATACTTTTAGGAAAGTATTTTTCGTTGAAAAGTTTCTGAAACGTTTCCCAAGACATGCGCAGTGAAGCGTGCAGGTGGTATGCGTTTCTGAGACTCTCATCGATGTCTGCCGCGCATACGGAACATAAAAGTGGCGAATGGAACCTTCTGTTTCTCGTGCATCCCAAGACATCGAATATCTTGGTAATTTGCTTGACCCACATTTCCGTCATGATCGGATCCGGCTTTCCCTTAAATTCTGGTGGTCCCAACTCTTTGAACTGCTTGGCCATGACAAGCCGCGCGTTTCTATCATTTCCACCCATATTTTGTACACGTGTCTCCTAAATGCGGTTTTGCATGAAGCGCAAAAAGCTCCTAAACATCCCGAGCGTTCATCGCTCGCTTTCGATTGGTGTTGTTTACGGGAGGAATATTGCCTTCTGTTATGCGTTCCCACAGGTGGTGATTAAAGGTGTTTCCACGGTCTCATTAACTCCACCGTTAATATTCTCAGCTGCCATTCTTAAATACTGTCATAAAACAAGGGTTAATTAAACAAATTAACATATCAAATATTAACCATATACTTCAATTGACCAACAAATAAGCTTAGGTATGACACCTTTAGCGAAGGATTACTCGTCTCTCTCCCCTCCTAGTACTATTCCCGATCTCGCCAGAGACCATATCCTAAGCTACGATACCAACCATGTGGCGCCCCAAAAGCAGTATACAACACCCATTACGAGTCGTCAAAATACATGGTGCAAGAAACAACTACAACTTTATTAATACAACATAAAAAGCGTGAGTTTAAATACAAATATTGTCATCTAGAAAATATCCACACTCAAATAAGTCCTCATTTCAATTATTGATACATTATTTTACAAAATGGTGAGGACTACTAAAATAACTTCTAGAACCATCATTCCATACCCAGACTAGTACTGTTACATTCTCGCCTCCTTGAGAAGAAAAATGGAACAAAAGGAAAAGGGTGAGCTCAACTAGCCCAAAGAAAAGAACATTATGACTAAGATAATCTGAGAACAAATTATCGTTAGTCTTCACGAGGAAAAATTTAATAGAATACAATAGACAACAAGTTTTAAATCAATATTTGCGGTGAAATAATAATTCATTAAAAAGTTAAGTAGAGAATGAAATCTACTATCTTCTATATATGAATATAAAAAGTTCATAAATCTATCTTTTATCCTGTAACATCAATCAATATATATCTAGAATCAAATATTCATCTTTACACTACAGGCCAAAGATATTCATCAGTTGGTCATGATCATCTAAACACATGTTCATCTTTGCACTACAGCCCAAAGATATTCATCATAAAATCATTCATCTTTACACTACGGGCCAAAGATATTCAGTTATATCATCATTTAGGACTGAGGATTATGAAAAATATTTTAAAGAAAACGAATCCAGTGAAATAAAAGAATAAATATTAAGGATTCGTATTTTCAGCTATTCCATGTCCAAAAATACCTCATAAATAATCATAGTGGAGTAAAATTCAAGAATGATCAAAATATGGATACAATCAAAGCTAGTATCCAGAATAGATATTTTGGACAAAAAGAAGAAAATTTTATTTTTCGGTAAATAGTGTCGTATTTGTGAATAGTGTCGTATACATGAATAGTAACTCCGACACTAAAAGATACAAATTTCACAAAAAAGATTATCAAGCTTCATGAATAGTACTCGTGAATAGTAACTCGTGAATAGTAACTCATGAATAGTAACTCATAAATAGTAACTCATGAATAGTAACCGCGTCATGAAAAAGTTTCAAATTTGATAAAAAGTTCCCACCAATATTTCGGCATAATGATATTGAATAAATAATATTATTTTCGAATAAAATAACATCTCTTACCTCAGAAAGAATAGTACTTCTGTCTGGAATACTGGATATAGTGCTGAAAGAACTTGCACCGTATAGCAATACTCAAAGTACTAGAATACTCATAAAATACGCTCGATATTATAGAGAGAGAAATCTTTAGTTTCTGGTGTGATTTTCAATTCTAACCTAAGCACCTTATTTATAGGGAAATGCTTAGAACACCAAAGTAGAAAATTTAATAAAATATTAATATTATTAATTAAATTTCTTACGCCACCAGACTTCTGAACTTCAGCACTTTGCACATGTTAGTGTAGCCAAAAAAATAAAAAAAAACGTTTTTCATATTTAAATTATTTTAAACTTCCAAAAATCAATTATTTCGGAGCTTCGGAACTTCAATAATTCACAATAAATAGCCCTTTTGTCAGAAAATTCAAATCTCGCGAGTTTTTATAGGAAATTCAATTCTCTACAACTTTGCAGAAGAAAGTTTTTCCAAATTCCAAACAGAAATTGACCGAAATCCATAAATGGGTGATTTTAAAGGCTATAATCAAATTTCAGTTAAGAAATGGGCCCACAGACATGTTTAACATGTTTTAAACAACTTTTGCAACAAAAATAATCTTCCTCCTCATATACTCATATATCCCACATTCATTGTAAAAATATCATCATTATTATATTATAATAATATAATAAAATATTATTTTATCAGAAAAGATAAAATATCGATTTTCAACAATTGTCACTTTAAAAATTTTCTCCATCTATATCCATATAAAATGAATAATTTCCTCATCATATAAATCAATAATTAATTATTCACAAATAATATTCTGAGAATCATGATCTTTGGCAACCCGGTAGTTTCGAGGAAGAGGGCTTTCAATAAGAATTTCTCACTTCTTGGCCAAGCAATTAGGTGACCAAACCTCTCCTTAGACAGAACTTTCTAGACATTGCCAATAATGTTTTCTAATAATATTATTTAGATAATATGAATTATTGCTTCGATAATGGAAAATACTGTGTAGTGACAATTATTAAAACAACTGTGTAATATAAAATATCACGCGACAATTATTGAATCAATAAAATAAAATCTTTGAGCGGTAACTCTTTGTAACAATTATTGAGTAGTGCCTTCTTACGTAAGAATCAATAATTGGTGCAATATTGTGTGCTACTGTGCAACAACGCGTATTATTATGTTTTAACCACCGGGTATTCCAACAGTGTTAACGGTAACAACTACACCGTTATTTATAAACAACTTATACTTGTCATTTTCTTTATCCAATCGCTTTTCGTTATGGGGCCCACAAAAGACTGCGCCGTCGTACGAATATTCCCCGACAGCAAGAATATTCCACGACCAAACGAATATTCCCCGACAACAATGAATATTTTATAACCACCTGCTTATTTAAAATATTTGTGCATTTTACCCATAACTAACCACATTAATCAAATCAACCCTTACTATTTCAAAATGATAAATATAGGAAACTAAATTTTATTTATTAATAATTTGGGGTCTTACACAGGGATCATATCCCTAAGCTTTGATACCAACTGTGACGCCCCCAAAATTAGGTATACATCACCCATCTTAAGTCGCCAGATACATGGTACAGAATTCAAATAGAACTTAATAATACAACTGTCGTGTACAATACGACAAAACATAAACTGTGAGTTTGAATACAAATATTGTCTACTAGAGAGTATAAAAACTCAAAAGGAGTCCTCATTACAATTATTATCACACTATTTCACAGAATAGTGAGGACTACTAATGCAAACATCTAGGATCATCACTCTGTTCCCGACTAGTCCCATTCGTTCTCATTTCTCAAGAGAACGTTGAAAGAAAGGGTGAGCTCAACTAGCCCAAGAAGAAATATTATGACTAAGATAATGCGAGAATAATTTATCGTTAGCCTTCAACAGTTGTTAAACCGATAAAATATAATAACTATCAAGTTTAAGCTGCGGTGAACAAGCAATCCATTAGAAGAGTCAAGTAGGGAATAAAATCTACTATCTTCTATGATTTAAAAGTTTTTCATCACTTTTATCATTTGGGACTCGATTTTAATAAATAATCCACATCATCGAATCACCTTACACTACTACTGGCCCGAGGATATTCTTTAGTATCACGACCACGAATTATCCATGCACTACGGCTTAAGATAATCATGTTTTCATCAACAGTACTGATCATGTCATAAAATTATTCATCTTTGCACTACGGCCAAAGAGAATCCATAGCCATAATCATACCAAAAACTTTCCATCAATTCACTACGGGCCAATGAGGATTTTTTTTTCCACATCATTTGTAACATTACGGTTATGATTATACTGAATAATCCCTGGTCATAATCATACCAAGTCCATCTATGCACCGCAGCCATGATGACTTTCAACATAATATAAGCATGAGGATGATGACAATGATATAAGAATTCAATAAAACAAGTTCAAGAATTAATTTATCCAGGAACTAATAACGTCCACATTGTCAACATGATACTTCTTTGTAGAGTAAAATTCAAGAATGCTCAGAAGAATATTTTCATGAAAAGATACTGGATGAAGCGCAAATATCAAGGATATTCCAATAATTTCATGGATGTAGAAGTCAAAGTTTTGACCAACCGAGTATAATAAAGAATGGAATAACAAAAGAAATCACTATGCATGCGATAGACCGTACCGGAAGGTTATTCCAGCAGAATAATAAATAACGGAACTAGGTCCGGCGTAAATCGCACAGACGGGATATTCCAACAGAATAATAAAGAATGGAACCAGGTCCGGCGTAAAGGCATAGACAGGATATTCTGACATAATAATAAATAATGGAACCAGGTCAGGCGTAAATGCACAGACAGGATATTCCAACAAAATAATAAATAATGAAATAACAGAAGAATTTCACCAAGTATAGGGTAGTGTTGATCAATTTCGCAATCAATGAATACGTGCAAGTATACACGGTCAACAAGTAATAAAGTGATAAATTAGAGTGTCGATCCCTCAGAGAATTCCAATTAATAAACTCCAACTACTAGTACTGTATCAATCCAATTTTATTTAAACAACCAAAACTTGTGATTATTAAAACTAAGAAAACTAATTTTGAATAAGACAAAAAATTATGCTAAAAGAAAACAAAGAACAAATTAAGAATTATTTGAATGCAGATGAATGATAATTAAGACTCCAATTTCCCCAATTATGATTACTAAATCAATTATCCAATTATCCCAATTATTATGTCTACTGAATTGTTAACAGGAATTCTCATATGCCAAAAGCCCTATCTCGAGTGATCAATTGCCTTCTATTTAACCCAATTTAATTTTGTTATATCTCTATGCAAAACAATTGAATTAAACTCATTACAATCCTAATTCCATATGTGTTACATGCGACAAATAGATATTTTCATTCTATTCACAAACCTAATTATTCACTGTGCAAATAACTAAGTCGCATGTCACCCTGCCCAGTTCTAACTCTAGAATTCCTCTCTCGATTCCTTATAGAGTAACACGGTAATTATTGGCCAGATAATTAATCAATAAATACAAAGCATGATGAACAATTCACTTCAATATAAATAATTAGAATAAATTAAATAATCAATCCATAACCATAAAAGGTTCCATTGGAATCTTAATAAAAGGAATTAGTTCATGACAGAAATAAAAACCACAAATAATTGATAAATCATCTTTAATGAGTTACACAATTTTAAAAGAATAAAGAAGAAGAAGAACTCCAAGTTGTAAGCCTCTAGATCTGCTCTTGCTCCTTGATCAATCTCCAATTGTGTAGAATAGAGTCCCAATTCAATAAAAAGAAATCTTATATACTCCCCTTCTTGATCCACAATCCAATTGCCCATCAACCTCCTCAAATAACCACCTCCATATTATTTTAATGCAAAGTCAACGTCAGTCAACGCGCGTCCATTGACCAGCCCAGCCGAGCCTTAGCGCCCCGGCGCTATAGTTAGCCCATGAGGCAGCACCCCGGCGCTATCATGCAAAACTTTGACAATCCTTCCATTTCTAGCCCAAATGCTCCCAAACGTTCCAACAGCGCACAATCCTGCCACAACACAACTTGAACAAGTAAAATGACTCTAAAATGCTTTGGACACACAACAAATTAAGGTCAAACATAACCAATTCCTGGGTATATCACCCAATCATCAAATACCCCCAAACTTAAAATGTTGCGTGTCCTCAAGCAACAAAACACAACCAACACGAATAACTAAACACAATGCAAATGCAAACGAACCAAATGACCTTAATTCCAGCAATTCAATAGTTGACGAATATTCATAGGCCTCAGAAAAATCAAAAAACTTGTTAATACCTCATGATAAAGCAGATCAATAATATCCCGACAATCAATCAATCAAAATTTGTTATTACTGATATTGTGAGTGTGTGTTCAACAACCATGCTAACCAATGACCAACAAAAATCTGAAAGATAATAAAGTTCATATCAAGCTTCATATAGTTCAACTCAAGAACACATCAAATAAACTAGATTCAACTGAAATCAGACAATTACCCGAATTCAAGAGTCAAAATGGAATACTTATGCTTTTCTTTTCTTTTTCTTTTTTTTAATAACGGGGGCTCTTTGCACTTTTCCCACTTTATTTGCATTTTTTTTTAAATATACATAAATGACTGTGCAATGTCTCATCCCATTAGGCTAACAGTGTTACCGCTTAGCGAGCTTTCAACCAACGACTCCCAGACCATGAAAGACCTTAGGGCGCTAGGTGTAAAGACAATCCCCTTGGGCGTACTTGCTCAAGTAACAAAGGCCCCGAAACAAGACTAGTCACCATGTATACTTTTTTATTTATTTATTTATTTATTTTTAGCTTATATATTCCAAATATTTTTCCCCCAAACTCGAGTTTATGTATAAATTCAGTCTTCTCTAGCTATTCAAATTGTCCTTTCATTTCAATAGCAATCATCCTTTAGAACTCTATTATCTAACCATTTAAACTATCATAGCCAACATGGTCGTTTTTCAAAGTGCTTTCCTATAATATCAGTGTCAAACAGATAAAGATTCAATTCATGTCAAGAAAATCATATTACTGACTCAACAATCCTTACTAGACTTGTTCATGCAATTCTAATTTCATCATTGGCCCCCAAATATACATACTATCAAAAACTTGAATCAACATGCAATCCTAAATGCAACATTACTAACAATTAATCCACAACTAATAACAGACTACAATTTCGAAAATAAAACTTAACTACCCCCAAACTAATCGAGAGCAATGTCCTCATGCAAAAAATAAGGCAAAAGAAAACAGAGGACTTCCCTAACGAGCTTATTCCTCGGGTGGAGCATCATCGTCCTCGCTCATCTCTTGATCGGAAGGGGGAAATACTGGCAGAACTGGAGCAATTGGGAAATGGCTAAGTTGAACGCCCGAATGTGATTGGACGGTCAGTGCATTCTATGCAGTAAATTGGTCAACTAAAAATTTGAAAATCACGTCTTGACGTTCCGATAAGCGCACATTCTGGGATTCCATATTATAAAACCATCCATCTATCTCCCGCTGGACAGCTTCGGGGACCACACCACGATGAGCTGATGTAGATGGGCCATAAGTAGGTGGAGCCTGGGGTGGTGGAGCTTGAGATTGTTCAGCTTGGGGAATTATGAAACCCAATCCCCTAGGGTGGTTTGCTCCACTAGTCAACACTTTGTACCTGCTGATCAACTTGTGGTCCAGCACTGGCATAGGCTTTTGAATCATCTCGTCGACTTCCATTTGATGCCGAACTTAGCACATAATATGCGCAGATGAGAGGCGGATGTGGTAACCTCGTTGGTACTTCCACGAGATGCTCGGAGGACAGATTGCAAAATGAGATGGCCCACATCAATTTTAAATCCTTTGATGATTGAGTATAGAAGAACTGCACGTTCCCTGGTAACATGACTCACATGGGTGCATGGCATGAGTTTTGCGCAAATGAACGCATACCATGCCTTCCAATATAAGCTGAGATTCGATAGTGGGAAAGTCATGTTTCCGCGTTCATGTACTGTCCGTGTGGTGCCCCGGCTGACAAAGTTCACGAATTATCTGCTCATAATCCGGCCCATCACTAACAAGACTGGCATACTCATCATGAAAATCCTCCACTGTCAGTTGATAACACTCATTGAAGTCCTCTTCGCCAATTTCCACTATTTTGCCCCTTACAAATACCGTATAGTGATCATGTTCGGGCACGTTGGCGTTAAATTCTTTCACCACTGCAATTATCTTCTTTGGATCGGGTCGCTTTCGGTAAGTGTGAACCAGTTCCTCTCGGCTATCATGACTGCCATGTCGCCATCCTTTGATTGATCCGGTCTCAACCCACGCTCCGGAACCAATGACCGAGTAGCCATTTGGTTGTATCTTTCCTAAGTCGCAAGACTGACAAAACGGCGGCTGTCAAATCTCGGAGGTGGAGTAGAGGCGGTCCCTGACCCTTCACCACGCTGGCGTTTGGATGCCATGTCAGAAATTCTTGGTAGATGATCGTGAGAGAGATGAGAATTATGGCACTACTGCAGGACTTAATCCTAGAATTTGATGAGCAAGGCTTACAATTTTTGGTGTATCCAATTGAGAGATTAAGAGTCGTGAATGAGATGGATGGGTGGAATCGTGATACTTAAAAGAAGTAAATTAGGGAATCGTTCAGCAGTTATAAAAACTTGTAGGACTCTTGGAGCATACAATGAGCCAATTATGGCTATTTGAGATATAACGTGGGACAAGTACGTCAAGGGTCTTTGAGCATCGATGAGGTTGTGTAGAGTGGGGGCTAGCCTTAGGCGCTGTCATATATCTTCATGGGATTAAATGGGGCTCTGTAGATCAGTAGCTCATGGATGGGGCTATAGACCGGGTATTATGACACAAGCTTTCGAATGCTAGGCTGTGGCTCGTAGTCGAATGGGTTACAGGTTGGGCTAGCTATTTGGCTTGCGCTATCTATGGTCAAGAAATGTCTGTGGCCAGGAAGGCTGAAGGTGTCGTGGCTCATGTTGCCTGCAACGTATAAGTTCAAGAATCTGCATGAAGAGAGACAATTCAGACTGCGTTCCCCATAACGTTGAAATCAATACTCACAAGAACTAAAATAAGACAATATTAGACAACTAAGTAGAGTGAAAATAAAATAAATATCCAAAATAAAATAAAATAAAAAAGGAAAATGATTGGGTTGCCTCCCAATAAGCGCTTAGTTTCTTTGTCGTCTACCGACTTTCTTTGGTATGTTCAATTTTCCACTGAGTCGGAGAGGTTCATGACCGTAGTTTGAAGTTCAATGGGTCCACTCCAGTAATGTTTGAGTCTTTGACCGTTAACCTTGAATGGGCAATTTGAATTTGGTTTTTCGATCTCGATGTTAGCATGTGGTGCAACAGACACGACTGTAAAAGGACCTGACCAACATGATTTCAGTTTTCCAGGAAATAAACGCAATCTCAAGTTAAAAAGCAAGACTTGTTGGTCCGGTTCAAATGTTTTATCGAGAATTTTCTTATCATGCCAAGCTTTGACTTTCTTCTTATAGAGTTTTGCGTTTTCATAAGCGTTGAAGCGGAATTCATCCATCTCGTTCAACTGCAGTAACCTTTTCTCACCTGCTGCTTATTCATCAAAATTGAGCTTCCGAATGGCCCAGTGTGCACTATGCTCAAGCTCGACTGGGAGGTGGCATGCCTTTCCGTAAACCATTCGATAAGGCGACATGCCAATCGGATTCTTGTATGTTGTATGATATGCCCATAAAGCATCATCAAGACGTAAAGACCAATCTTTTCGTGATGGATTGACCACTTTTTCCAGAATTCTCTTGACCTCCCTATTCGAGACCTCAGTTTGGCCATTAGTTTGGGGATGATACGCAGCTGCGATTTTATGACGAACCCCATACTTCACCAACAATTTTGTGAACTGCTTGTTAGAGAAATGCGTTCCCTCATCACTTATTATTGCCGCGGAATCCCAAATCGCGTGAAGATATTTTTCTTTAAGAATCGAAGGACGACGTTAGCATCATTTGTGGGCAAAGCTGCGGCTTCTACCCATTTGGACACATTGTCCACCACCAACAAAATATACTGATTATTAAAAGATGAGGGGAACGGTCCCATGAAATCGATTCCCCAGACGTCGAACAGCTCGACCTCCAATATAGAGTTGAGTGGCATGTCATTTCGCTTGGAGATATTACCTACGCGTTGGCATCAATCACACTTTAGCACATAGAGATATGCATCCTTGAATAATGAAGGCCAGTAAAATCCTGATTGTAACACCTTAGCCGCAGTTCGATCATCGGAATAATGACCTCCATAATCGGATGAGTGGCAATGACCCAAGATACTGTCCATCTCTTCATGTGGCACACAACGTCTAATCATTTGATCCGCGCAGGCTTTAAACAAGAACGGTTCATCCCAATAGTACTGCTTCACGTCATGGAGGAATTTCTTTCGTTGTTACGAGTTCAACTCCAATGGTAACACCTTAGCAACCACATAGTTCACATAATCAGCATACCATGGCAGTGTTGTGCTTACTCGGAGAAGTTGTTCGTCCAAAAATTTCTCGTTAATCAATGCATTGTCTTTCCTCTGCACCTCATCATTTTCCAACCGCAAAAGATGATCCGCTACTTGATTTTCTGTACCCTTTCTATCCTGGATCTCCAAATCAAATTCTTACAGCAATAACACCCACCGTATTAACCTCGGTTTGGCATCCTTCTTCTCGATCAAATATTTGATTGCAGAATGATCTGTGTAGATAATGACCTTGGTCCCGATGACGTATGCTCTGAATTTGTCAAAAGCAAACACAACTGCAAGTAGTTCTTTTTTGGTGGTTGTGTAGTTCAACTGAGCATCTGTCAACGTCTTGCTTGAGTAATAGATTGTGTGGAAAATTTTGTCGTGACGTTGACCCAAAACTGCTCCCACTACATAGTCGCTGGCGTCGCACATCAATTCGAATGGTAATGACCAATCGGGCGCCACAATGATCAGAGCAGATACAAACTTCTTCTTTAAAATTTTGAACGCCTCGATACATGACTGATCTATTTTGAAGGGCACATCTTTCTCTAACAGGGAACACAAGGGTTTTGAAATTTTTGAAAAATCTTTAATGAAACGTTTGTAGAAACCCTCATGTCCCAAGAAGCTCTGGATTCTCTTCACAGATGATGGAGGTGGTAATTTCTCAATAGTCTCAATCTTTGCTTTATCCACCTCTAATCCTGCTGCAGAAACCCTATGCCCGAGAATAATCCCTTCTTTCACCATAAAGTGGCATTTTTCCCAGTTAAGAACTAGATTAGTCTCCACGCATCGTTTCAATACTAACATCAGATTTTTCAAGCAAAGATCAAAGCTATCACCAAACACCAAAAAATCGTCCATAAATACCTCCAAATTTTTCTCGACCATGTCGGAGAAGATCGCCATCATGCACCGCTGAAAGGTTGCTGGTGTATTGCATAAACCAAAAGACATTCACCGAAATGCAAACGTATCGTATGGGCATGTGAATGTCATTTTCTCTTGATCCTTCGGTGCTATAGCAATTTGATTATATCCAGAATAACCATCCAAGAGACAATAGAACTGATGTCCCACTAACCTATTCAACATCTGATCAATGAATGGCAAGGGGAAGTGATCTTTGTGTGTGACTTTATTTAGCTTGTGGTAGTCCATGCATACTCTCCATCCTATAACTGTTCGAGTAGGGATGAGCTCATTTGCCTCATTTTTCACCACTGTCATACCCCCTTTCTTTGGTACGCATTGTACAGGACTTACCCATGAACTATCTGAGATCGGGTAAATAATGCCAGCATCCAACCACTTTATAATTTCCTTTTTCACCACCTCCTTCATGATGGGGCTTAGCCTTCTTTGCATCTCGATGGTTGGTTTCGCCCCCTCTTCCATTAAGATTTTATACATGTAGAATGATGGGCTAATACCTCGAATGTCTGCTATAGTCCACCCAATTGCTGTTTTGAATTCTCGCAAGACCCGTAGTAGTTTCTCCTTTTGCGTATCAGTCAATTCTGTCGAAACAATAACTGGTAGGGTATCATCTTTTCCCAGGTAAGCATATTGCAAATGGGGTGGTAATGGCTTTAATTCTAGCACCGGTGGCTCTTCTATTGATGGTTTGAACTTTTTACCTTCCGCTTCGGGCCTCTCTATGGTGTCGAAGGATTGAGTGCTTTTAGAAAAAGCGATGGTGTGTCTAGCCATTTGACATATTCGATATCCTCTTCAATACCATATTAAATGCTTTTGAGCAAAGCAGATTGAAGTGGGTCCTCAAGAAAAAGTTGTGCTAAATTTATGATTCACCAATTCTTCCATGATATCAACCCGCATACATTCACCTTTTTCTTTTGGGTACGACATTGACTTGAAAACGTTAAAGGTGACCTGTTGATCTTCAACTCGCATTGTCAATTCACCTTTTTGAACCTCAATCAATGTTCTGCCTGTGGCCAAAAATGGTCGCCCAAGAATGATCGGAATCTCACTGTCTACTTCACAATCCAGAATAAAGAAATCTGCGGGGAAGATGAATTTATCCACTTTTACTAACACATCTTCAACTATACCTCGTGGATATGTAACCGATCTATCCGTTAGCTATAAACTGATATTCGTTGGGCGTGGAGCCTGAAGTCCGAATTGTCTATAGACGGATAATGGCATTAGATTTATACTGGCCCCCAAATCACATAATGCTTGTCCCAAAAACTGATTTCCAATCACACACGGTATATTAAAGCTACCTGGGTCCTTGAGCTTTGGCGGTAATTTATTACGAATGATATACTTTGCATTCCTCCGTCAATGCTACTGTTTCAAATTCACCCAATTTCCTCTTCTTCGACAAAACCTCCTTCATAAACTTCGCGTAACTCGGCATTTGTTCCAAGGCTTCGGTGAAGGGGATGTTGATATACAATTTCTTGAAGATATCCAAAAATTGTGAGAACTGCTTATCTAACTTGGATTTCTAAAATCTCTGCGGATACGGTATGGGGGGCATTGTACTGGTTGGTTTCAATTTTTCTGCTGTGAGGTCTCCTCTTGATGCTTTTCGGTCTCCACCACTTTCTCTGTTTCAATTGATGCCTTGTCCTCTATTTCCCTATCCGTGACTGACTCTTGTAGTTCTTTCCCACTTCGTAGAGTTACCACTTTACAATGCTCATCTCTGCCCGGGTTTTTCTCGGTGTCGCTTGGAAGTGTTCCAAGTGGTCTGTTATTCAATGCATGTGCCATTTGTCCCATTTCATTTTCCAGGTTTTTGATCGATCGATCGACTTTGTATACTCAACTCCATTTGATTCAATCTTTTATCACTCTCCTCACTCCTTTTCTCAGTTGCTTTAACAAATATTTCCAAGGCTTCTTCCCAACTTGCTTTCCGCACAGGTTGTTATGTTTGGTTTTGAAACCCGGGATTGTTTTGTGGTCTTGGTGCTTGTTCTGCAGCTTGGTTATTACTCCATGAAAACCCGGGATGATTTCTCCACCGGATTATATGTATTTTGATTTGGATAAAATTTGAGTAGACCGACTATAACTCCCCCATATTTGTGATGCTTGACATTTATGGCACATTGATCCGTAGTATGGCCCCTGAGACATATTTCACAAACCATAGCTACTCTTTGAGTGGATTGTGGGACGTGATAATTCTATCTGCTTAGCTATTGCGGTCACTTGCACTTGTAAGGATGTTATCGCATCCACATCATACTTTCTCGCTGTTTTTGGAGGATTAGACCTAGTCATGGGCCACTAATAGTTATTGGTGACCATCGTTTCTAACAACTGATATGCCTCGTCTAAATTTTTAGACATAATCGCTCCTCCTATTTCTTTGCATCAATACTTGCCCTCGTGGATGCTTGTAAACCATCACAAAATATCCCCAATTGCATCCACTGTGGAATTCCATGGTGTGGGCACTTGCGGAGAATATCCTTAAACCTTTCCCATGCCTCATACAACGATTCGGAATCAAATTGTGCGAAGGTATGAATGTCATTTAAAGTAGTTTTCTTTGATTTTTGTTGGTGGGAAAAACTTAGCTAGAAATTTTTGAGCTAAGTCGTCCCAAGTCTTGGATTGAGTCGAGAGGTGAGAGTATAACCAACCGTGCTTTGTCTTTCAAAGTAAATGGGAACATTCTCACCTTGTAGCATCTTCCGACACATTGTTGAATTTGAAGGTGTCGCAAACTTCCAAGAAACTTAAGATATGCTCATTCGGATCATCTAACGATCTACCCCCAAACTGACATTGATTCTGAAGCATTTGAATGGTTGCTGGTTTGATCTCAAAAGTGTTGGCATTAATTGCCGGTCTCCTAATGCTCGACTGTATATCCGTGACATTCGGCATGGCATAGTCCCGAAGTGGTTTCTGATCGTTCCCTGCCATGTTCACTGGAATTTCTTGTTCCTCCAGTCTTTCTTCCTCGGGTGATACCGCACTAGTCGATTGCCCTTTCCGAACTTCCTTTCAATCTAAATGCGTATAAGGAAAAAGTTCCTTCTTGCCCTTGATCTAGTGTGCATACACTTGCAAAGAATTCCTGCGAAAACAAGAAGGAAAATAAGTAACGTTTAAATTAAGACCGAATTGATTATAACTAATATGGAATTAATATTAACAAAGAATTCCCCGGCAGCAGTGCCAAAAACTTGTTGATCGATTTCACAATCAATGAATACGTGCAAGTATACACGGTCAACAAGTAATAAAGTGATAAATTAGAGTGTCGATCCCTCAGAGAATTCCAATTAATAAACTCCAACTACTAGTACTGTATCAATCCAATTTTATTTAAACAACCAAAACTTGTGATTATTAAAACTAAGAAAACTAATTTTGAATAAGACAAAAAATTATGCTAAAAGAAAACAAAGAACAAATTAAGAATTATTTGAATGCAAATGAATGATAATTAAGACTCCAATTTCCCCAATTATGATTACTAAATCAATTATCCAATTATCCCAATTATTATGTCTACTGAATTGTTAACAGAATTCTCAAATGCCAAAAGCCCTCTCGAGTGATCAATTGCCTTCTATTTAACTTGATTAATTTTGTTATATCTCTATGCAAAACAATTGAATTAAACTCGTTATAATCCCAATTCCTTATATGTGTTACATGCGGCAAATAGATATTCTCATTCTATTCACAAACCTAATTATTCTTTGTGCAAATAACTAAGTCACATGTCACCACTCGCTTGATTCTAACTCTAGAATTCCTCTCTCGATTCCTTCTAGAGTAACACGGTAATTATTGGCCAGATAATTAATCAATAAATACAAAGCATGATGAACAATTCACTTCAACATAAATAATTGGAATAAATTAAATAATCAATCCATAACCATAAAAGGTTCCATTGGAATCTTAATAAAAGGAATTAGTTCATGACAGAAATAAAAACCACAAATAATTGATAAATCATCCTTAATGAGTTACATAATTTTAAAAGAATAAAGAAGAAGAAGAACTCCAAGTTGTAAGCCTCCAGATCTGCTCTTGCTCCTTGATCAATCTCCAATTGTGTAGAATAGAGTCCCAATTCAATAAAAAGAAATCTTATAAACTCCCCTTCTTGATCCAGAATCTAATTGTCCATCAACCTCCTCAAATAACCACCTCCATATTATTTTAATGCAAAGTCAACGTCAGTCAACGCGCGTCCATTGACCAGCCCAGTCGAGCCTTAGCGCCCCGGCGCTATAATTAGCCCATGAGGCAGCGCCCCGACGCTATCATGCAGAACTTTGACAATCCTTCCATTTCTAGCCCAAATGCTCCCAAACGTTCCAACATCGCACAATCCTGCCACAACACAACTTGAATAAGTAAAATGACTCTAAAATGCTTTGGACACACAACAAATTAAGGTCGAACATAAACAATTCCTGGGTATATCACCCAATCATCAGGTAGCCCGCGTATATAGGTTATTCCAACAGAATAATAAATAATGGAATAACAAAAGTTCTCTTATGAATACAAAAGAAATAATACCCCTTACGAGTACAACAAATAATATCCCTTACCTTAAAAGAAACTGAATATAAGAGTAGGGAAGTGTGAATACTTTTCTATAGTTTCTCTATAATTTCTCTCTAGAGTTTGGTGAATTCGTAAGAAATAATGAAGGAATGAGCTTTATTTATAGAAAAATGGGTGAATAGTAACTAATTCATGAACGGTCTAGATTGATTTACTTTTAAGCAGACGGTCCATATTGATTTACTATTAAAACTTAAAGCAACGGTCCATCTTGATTTACTATTAAAATTTAAACCAGCGATCCATATTGATTCACTATTATAACTTTCCACCAGCGGTCCATATTGATTTACTATTATAACTTCAACCAATGATTCGAAAAATTAGCACATCTCCTCATTGAATAATATTGTACCCAAAAATGATTTGAATGAAAGAAATATATTTTACGGGTGATCAATAGTACCCCGTGAATAGTAACTCGTGAATAGTAACTCATGAATAGTAACTCATGTATAGTAACTCGTGAATAGTACTCCGACATGAAAAGTGTCCCGAATACCCGATTGAACAATACTGAGTGACTTCTCACATAAGCATCAATAATCAATATCGTATACTACTATGCAACCACGCGTATTACTGTACTTTTAACACCGCGTGTTTCAACAGTTAACGGTAAAAATTCCGCCGTTATTTTCATAAAATATTTTTATCGTTTTCTCTATCCAACAATAATTCTGTTGTGGGGTCTACCAATGATTGTACCGTCGTACGGATATTCCCCGACTAAAAGAATATTTCCCGACCAATCGAATATTATACAACCACTTGATTACTTTGTAAAATTTGTAAATATTACCCACAACTATAACATTACATCAAATCAACACCATAATATAAAAAAAATTATTTCGAGAAAATTAAATCTTTATTCATAAAATCTGGGGTCCCACACTTACCATGCTTGCACTCAACTCCTCTCAAATCATAATCACGAACAGCCAAAAAAGGAGCAAATTTTTTTAAAAAAAACCTTACATATCAAATCTCAAATCAAAAAAGAGAAAAACCCTAAAATCTCAAATTGAAAATTAAAACCTCTTCTCAAATCTCCATCTCTCTGTTTATACTTTCCTAAAATTCATAATCGCCCACAGCCAAAAAAGGAGCAATTTTTTTTAGAAAAACCTTAAATATCAAATCTCAAATCAAAAAAGAAGAAGAAAAAAGAGGAAAACTCTAAAATCTCAAATCTCAAAATTAAAACCTCTTCTCAAATCTCCATCTCTTTGTTTGTCCCATAAATCTTTGAAGGGAGAGATCGTGGTCGTTAATTTCTGTACCGTGATCTTCACAGTTGAAGGATCGAAAGATGGCGTCGGCATATAAAGGGGTTCACGAAAGATTTCAATATTGATTTTGGCCATTGAACTTCTTCTTCAAAGCTCTGACTTATCATTTTGATTTTGGGTATTCAGTAAAAATAAAAATCTGAAGAGAGAGAGAGGATGGGTTTAGTTATATTAGGTTTATTATTTTGTTTTATTATTAATTTACTTAATTGTAAAAATTAGTTTGTTATATTACTATTTTGCCCTTATTACTTGTATATAATAATAAAAGAAAATTTGAAATATGACTCAATTTTAACACATAAGCACTAACATGCCCTGTATTCAAGCCACGTCAGCAATTTCTGACGTGGCAGACCAAATTAAATAGAAGTGAAAAAAATTAATAGTTCAATCATCTAATTGACAAAATTGAAAGGTGAGTCACCAAAGTGGAATATGACCTATAATTTAGGGTAGTAAATTATATTTAAGCCTTAAAATTATGAGGCTGAACCAGAAATTTAAAATATATATATATAAAAGTGCAATTAATAAGGGAAAAAATACAAAATATTTACAACAATTAAAAATCAAATAAATAAAAAAGAAACAAAATTTATAATTATAAAATAAAACAACGATTAAAATACAAAACGCGAATTAAAAAAAAATTCCCGATTTCCATCACCACTGTTTGAGACCCAACCTCACTACCCAGCTTCTAAATTTCCACCACAATTAAAATAAAGTAAACAACAATTAAGAAAAACACTGATTAAAAAGAAAACCACGAGCTCGTCAAAGGATGGCGAGATTAATTTTCTTCTTTTATGTTGATTTATAGGTATTTGGGATGTGGTTGGGATTTGGGATTTGGGGGGGGTTGGGTTTTAGGTGGAGGAGACAAAGAGGATGACTAGGTAGTTGGTCTTTGAGAAAGCTTGAATGTCGCTGATGAGTTGCTACCGTTTGCCGTTCACACCTCAAACTCGCGTACAAGCAGAGGGGAGGGGAGGGGGGGTGGAGGAGACAAAGAGGATGACTAGGCCGTTGGTGCTGAGAAAGCTTGAATGTCGCTGATGAGTTGCTACCGTTTGCCGTTCACACCTCAAACTCGCGTACAAGCAGATTTGCAGAGGGTGATTTTTCCCTCTTTCTGATACTCCCTACTATTCAGATTAAAATGTTAAGCACACTTATTAAAAAATAACACAAAATATCTTTTGTGTCCCTAATTAATTATTTCTCTCTTCATAATTGTCTCTTCTCATTCTCCATAATTATCCCTAATTAATTATTTCTCTCTCCACAATTATATTTACTAAGCATATTAAATAGAGGGGTAAATTAGGAAAAAATAGTGCAATATTGCATAGAGATTCCAAAACGACACTTATATAGAATAAAATTAAACTCCCTAAAACGTCATTTAATTTGAATAGGAGGGAGTAATGAATAAGAATTAAGTTTAGTTTTTGATTTGATAATTTGTTATTTACTCATATGTCCTTTTTAACAATCAAATGAGTTTTTTACTATTTCACAAAACTATTGATGTTGAATTATGTCAGGCAAAAAAAATAATTTAATTTCCACTTCAGATGCCAACTCGTGACATATCAACATTTATTAACTGTGGTTTAATGTTAGCGTTAGAAAAGGTGATTCCCTCATGATGAGGGAACCTACTCGCCCGCCCCCTTTTTCCCGTGACTTCATTTTCCCCTTTATTCCCTCTTCGTGTTCCCTCCCTTCTTGTCCTCCTCCTCCTCTCATTTCCTATATAAAGGGAATGCAGAATGAAGAAAAGAATAAGAATTCTCTCTGAAAATTCTCTAAAGGTTTCTCCATCTTTCTCTCTTGCTTCTCTCTAAATATTATTAAAGCAATTATAAGAGTATCTTTATACACTCTGTTAAAATTTTATAACACGTTATCAGCACGAAACTCTAACCAACTGAGACGGTAAAATTAAATTCTTGCAATTTATTATTATACTGTCGGTTGGTCTATGCCGCCAATAATATAATTTTATTCTTATAATTGCATTTAAATTCTGTTATTTACAATGGTACCATTTATCCTTGTTGATCTTACAAGACTTGGTGGGAACCTTTTTACCGCTTATTAAATTATGGGAATAACTTTGTATATATGAAAAATATCATATACGGTGAATAATCCCTTGTATTTATTTCTTATTAAATTGTTGGAATAACTTTGTATATCTGCGGACTACCCTATACATGGTGAAATTCTTACATTATTCCATTCTTTATTATTACTGTTGGAACATTATGTGGTCTTAATTTACTTTGACACAGTTACATTATTTATTATTCAGCCGGAATATCACATGCGTGCGTTTACGCATGACTGATTACATTCTTTATTATACATTGGAATAATAATCATACTATCTGAACTACCGCATGCCGGGTGAAGATCCATTTGCATTATACTAATAACATAAATATAAGAATATTTATATTTGCATTTTATCGCCACTTGAGGTCGTGACGTAGTTTATTTTTCTATATCATACATGCAATTATTTATTATTTTAATAAATAATAAAATTGTGTTTTAACCCAGAATAGATGACAAACATGGCAAAAATAGATTTTTCTATTTTGAAAATCTCTGGAGACAACTATTTGGCTTGGGCACTTGATGCAGAATTGCACCTTAGTGCAAATGAATTAGAAAAGACCATTGAATCAGGAAATACACCTACTTCGGCACAAAATGCAAAAGCCATAATTTTTCTTCGTCACCATATTGATGAAGGATTAAAGATCGAGTATTTAACGAATAAAGATCCTTTGTCTTTATGGACACAATGAAGGAAAGATTTGACGACCAAAAATTGGTTGTTCTCCCTAATGCCAAATTTGAGTGGCTTAATTTAAGGCTACAAGATTACAAATCATTTGCGGAATATAGTTACAATGTTTATAGAATAACATCTACTTTGGCTTTTTTGTGCGGAGATCCGGTTTTCGAAACTCAAATGTTAGAGAAAACACTCTCAACTTTTCATCCCACCAACATGATTCATCACAACAATATAGGCGAGTAAGTTCACAAAATTCAAAATGA
This sequence comes from Panax ginseng, assembly GCA_020205605.1. Taxonomy (NCBI): domain Eukaryota; kingdom Viridiplantae; phylum Streptophyta; class Magnoliopsida; order Apiales; family Araliaceae; genus Panax; species Panax ginseng. The sequence goes on along the minus strand of CM035127.1, from coordinate 36,284,604 downwards.
CTTATTGTCTATCCTCCTTATTGCGAGAAAAGAAGAATGAATTGTTGTTGAAAAACCATCAAATCTGACCAACTGGGTGCTACCCCATTATCGATATTAACAGCACGTCATTCCAGCAGAATAAACGTGACAATAGATGGCCATATAATAAGAAGCCTTGGGGACGAAAGAATAAATGAGGTCATCATAACAACAAATTCGAACCATGACAATTAGGTGCGGAAGAAGTGGCAAGTGTCTAGGTCGGGTAAAAATAAAAAAAATGCAGCATAGATAAAGAACAAACCAGATGTTTGTTTTAGGTGTGGGATGAAAGGGCATTGGTCACTTACATGTCATACGCCGAGGCATCTGGTTAATTTATTCCAGGAGTCTCAAAAGAACAAAGTAATGGAGGCAGAAACAAACTTGGTTAATCATCAATTGAATATTGTTGATGTTCCACCAGTGAACAACAATGAGGAAAAGGTTGTTGATATTACTGAACCTTCTGAAAGTATCTTTTGGGATATCATTTACTTTTTTGTTTTAATTAAAAACCCTGCATTTATAATATTATTAGTTTTCATTCTATACGTGGTATGTGTTTCTCATGAATAAAATTATAAATGAAATGTAACTTTTCTTATTTTTATTTGTGTCAGACCATCTTTAATGGATATGGAAGATATATATTTAGCAGACAATGCAATAACTCATACAATCCTTCAAAGTGAGAAATATTTTTCACAACTAATCAAAGCTAAGGAAAATTTAGGAACTATCTCTGGCATATCAAATTTAATCGAGGGATTTGGAAAAACTAGTTTCGTGCTACCAAATGAGACACAAGTTTTTATCAAAAATGCTCTATATTCTAGTAAATCAAGAAGAAATTTGCTTAGTTTTTAAGATATTTAACTAAATGGTTTTCACATTGAAACAACCAATGAAAATGATAATGAATATCTTCTCATCACTTCTACTGTTTCTGGAAAAAAGAATATCCTAGAAAAACTTCATTCAATTTCTTCTGGATTATATACTATGAAAATTAAAATAATTGAGTCCCATACTGTTATGATTCCAAAAATCATAGATCCCAAATCCTTTATACTTTGGCATGAAAGACTCGGTCATTCAGGCACTTTTATGATGCGTCGTATTATAGAAAATTCTACTGGTCATCCTCTCAAAAATAAGAAAGTTTTTCCTAGTAGTGATTTTCTTTACGCTACGTGTTCTTGAGGAAAATTAATTGTTCGACTATCACCAGTAAAGTTTATAAGGAAGCCCCAAAATTCCTAGACAGAATTCAAGGAGACATTTGTGGACCCATTCACCCATAGTCTGGCCCATTTTGATATTTCATGGTTTTACTAGATGCTACAACTAGATGGTCTCATGTTTTTCTTCTCTCTTCTTAAAATTTTGCATTCTCAAAACTTCTTTCTCAAATAATCAAGCTACAGGCTTATTTCTTGGATCATCCAATCAAGTCAATTCGACTTGATAACGCAGCTGAATTTTCATCAATTACTTTTAATGATTTTTGTATGACTATTGGAATCTCCATTGAGCATTATGTTCCTTATATTCATACACAAAATGGTTTAGCTGAATCTTTAATAAAAAGACTTCAACTAATTGCATGTCCATTAATGTTAAGGGATAACTTACCTACCTCAGTTTGGGGTCATGCAATTCTTCATGCTGCAGCCATCATTCGAGTAAGACCAACGGCTCTTCATAAATTTTCTCCTCTACAGTTAGTTCTTGGACAGATACCCAACATATCACACTTTTGAGTTTTTGGAAGTGCAGTATATGTTCCAATTGCACCTCCACAAAGAACTAAGATGGGAGTCCAACGAAGAATAGGTATTTATGTTGGTTTTGATTCTCCATCTATTATCAGATATCTTGAACCTTTAACTGGAGATGTTTTTACTGCACGTTATGTAGATTGTCATTTTGATGAATCTGTATTTTTACTTCTACTATTTCTGGAAAAAAGAATATCTTAGAAAAACTTCATTCAATTTCTTCTGGATTATATACTATGAAAATTAGAGCAATTGAGTCTCATATTGTTATGATTCCAAAAATCATAGATCCCAAATCCTTTATGCTTTGGCATGAAAGACTCGGTCATCCAGGTACTTCTATGATGCGTCGTATTATTGAAAATTCTACTGGTCATCCTCTCAAAGATAAAAAGGTTTTTCCTAGTAGTGAATTTCCTTGTGCTGCGTGTTCTCGAGGAAAATTAATTGTTCGACCATCACCAGTAAAAGTTTATAAAGAAGCCCCAAAATTCCTAGGGAGAATTCAAGGAGATATTTGTGGACCTATTCAACCATTGTCTAGCCCATTTCGATATTTCATGGTTTTAATAGATGCTTCAACTAGATGGTCTCATGTTTGTCTTCTCTCTTCTCGAAATTTTGCCTTCTCAAAACTTCTTGCTCAAATAATCAAGTTACGGGCTCAGTTCCCGGATCATCCAATCAAGTCAATTCAACTTGATAACGCAACTGAATTTTCATCAATGACTTTTAATGATTTTTGTATGACTATTGGAATTTCCATTGAGCATTTCGTTACTCATATTCATACACAAAATGGCTTAATTTGAATCTTTAATAAAAGACTTCAACTAATTGCACGCGACCATTAATGTCAAGGGCTAACTTACCTACCTCGGTTTGGGGTCATGCAATTCTTCATCTGCAGACCATCATTCGAGTAAGACCAAGCGGCTCTTCATAAATTTTCTCTCTCTGATTAGTTCTTGGACAGATACCCAACATATCACACTTTCGAAGTTTTTGGAAGTGCGTTATATGTTCAATTGCACCTCCACAAAGAACTAAGATGGGAGCCCAACGAAGAATAGGTATTTATGTTGGTTTTGATTCTCCATCTATTATCGAGATATCTTGAACCTTTAACTGGAGATGTTTTATCGCAGACGTTATGTAGATTATCATTTTGATGAATCTGTATTTCCAACATTAGGAGGAGGGAAAGTTTTAAATAAAAAACCCTCTGAAAAATCATGGAATGCATCAGATTTAAATTCACTTGATCCTCGTACAGGACAATGTGAAATTGAAGTTCAAAGAATCATTCATTTACAAAATATTGCAAATCAAATGCAGATGCATTTAATGATGCTAGAAAAGTGATAAAGTCACATACACTGCAGTGAATACTCCAAAGCAAGGATAGAAATACCTATTGAAAAATCAATTCACGGAGAATTGAATGAATAAGGTAATAGAAGAATCTAAACCACGCCAGAAGCGTGGAAGACCGATTGGTGCAAAAGACACTGTACCACGAAAATCAAAAGCAAAGAAGGGAATCCCAGAAGGAATACCCGCTCTAGAAGTAGCACTTATTCCAAGAGTGGGAATAGCCCCAGAAGAGGTTCAAAATCTCAGTGAAGGGATAAGAGATGAATACCAAGAGATCTCAATAAATTATGTACATGATGAGAAAATATAGGATCGAAGCAAAGTCATGATTGATGACATATTTGCTTTCTCTATAGCATCAGATATTACTTTGATTCCTGACACGGATCCTAAACCACAAAACGTGGAAGAATGTCGGAAAAGAAAAGATTGGCCAAAATGGAAAGATGTTATTCAAACTGAGCTACAATCTCTATTGAAAAGAGAAGTATTTGGACCAGTAGTCCAAACACCGCTGGGTGTAATCCCGATTGGAAACAAATGGGTATTTGTACGAAAGCGAAATGAGAAAAATGAAATTATGAGATACAAAGCCCGACTTGTAGCTCAAGGGTTTTCACAAAAACCTGGTATTGATTATCAGGATACATACTCTCCAGTAATGGATGGAGTCACTTTTCGCTTTTTGATAGGTATGGCAACCATGGAAGGTTTGGAAACACGTCTGATGGATGTTATGTGAGATACCTATATGGCTCACTTGACGGTGAGATTTACATGAGAATCCTCGAAGGATTGAAAATGCATTTGAATCACAAAGGCCCCGTCACATATATTCAATCAAGTTACAACGCTCATTGTATGGGTTGAAACAGTCTGGTCGTATGTGGTATAATCGACTTAGTGAGATTATTTAATAAAAGATGGATATATAAATAATCAAGTATGTCCATGTGTTTTTATTAAGAAATCACAAAGTGAATTTTCCATTATTGCTGTATATGTGGATGATTTGAATCTTGTAGGTACTCCTGAAGAACTCACAAGAACTGCTACTTATTTAAAAGATGAATTTGAAATGAAAGATCCTGGAAAGACAAAATTCTGTTTGGGAATACAAGTGGAGCATTTAGCATCTGAAATTTTTGTTCATCAATCCACATATGCTGAAAAGATTCTCAGTCGTTTTTATATGGATAAAGCTCATCCTTTGACTACCCCGATGGTTGTTCGATCTTTAGAAGTTGATAAAGATCCATTTCGGCCTCTAAAAAGTGGGGAAGAAGTTCTTGGACCTGAAGTTCCATACCTAAGTGCAATAGGTGCTCTTATGTATCTTGCAAACTGTACACGACTTGATATTACTTTTGCTGTCAACTTGTTAGCAAGATACAGTTCTTCTCTGACTAAGAGACATTGGGATGGGATCAAACAAATTTTGAGATACCTCCGTGGAAGTATAGATCTTGGGTTATTTTATCTAAGAAATTCAACATCGCAATTGGTTGGATATGCCGATGCAGGATATTTATCAGATCCACATAATGGAAGATCACAAACAGGTTATGTATTTACATATTGTGACACGGCTATATCCTAGAAATCCACAAAGCAAACCATGACATCTACATCTTCAAATCACTCAGAGATTCTCGCTATACATGAAGCAAGCAGAGAGTGTGTTTGGTTGAGATCAATTATTCATAATATTCAAAAGTCATATGGAGTACCAACAATCAAAGATATTCCTACAATTCTGTATGAGGATAACGCTGCATGCATTGCTCAACTTAAAGGAGGGTACATCAAGGGAGATAGAACAAAGCACATTTCACCTAAATTCTTCTTCACACATGAGCTACAAAAGAAGGGTGATATAGATGTGCATCAAATTCGATCATGTGATAATCTAGCTGACTTATTCACAAAGTCGCTACCAAATGCAACGTTTGCAAAACTTCAGAAAAAGATCGGAATGTGTCGACTGAAAGACTTATGACAACATTTCATCAAGAAGTAATGAATTTCTTTTGAGGGGAAGACTGTACTCTTTTTCCTTAGTCACGATTTTTATCCCAATGGGTTTTTCCTGACAAGGTTTTAACGAGGCAGTCAAATTAAAAGATATTTATGTAAAAGATATGTACTCTTTTTCCCTTCGTTAAGTTTTTCCCACTGGATTTTCTTAACAAAGTTTTTAATGAGATATAATCTTCTATCATAGGGAATCAGGGGAAGTGTTAGAAAAGATGATTCCCTCATGATGAGGGAACCTACTCGTCCGCCCCCTTTTTCTTCCTCCTTTTTCCCGTGACTCCCTTTTCCCCTTTATTCCCTCTTCGTGTTCCCTCCTTTCTTGTCCTCCTCCTCCTCCTCTCATTTCCTATATAAAGGGAATGCAGAATGAAGAAAAGGATAAGAATTCTCTCTGAAAATTCTCTGAAGGTTTCTCCATCTTTCTCTCTTGCTTCTCTCTAAATATTATTAGAGCAATTATAAGAGTATCTTTATACACTCTGTTAAAGTTTTATAACAGTTAGGTCAATTTTTGGTCATTTTTGTAGTCATTTTAAAAACATTGTAGGTATAGGTTTTAAAAAATAATCTGGTTTATATGAAAATAAACTAAAAATTAAATGGTTTTTTTTATCATTAAGTCTTCTGAAAAGTTAAATAAAAGTAAAAAAAGGAAAGAAAAATGAAAGATAGCTAAGTCCTCAGTAAAATGAAATGTCAGCAAAAAAGAATTAAAAAATTATTTATTTTACTACTCATCTGCCAAGTAGGAATCCATTTCATCATTGGTTAACCCTAGTTCATCATTGGTTGGTTTCGAGGGTATTTGTTTATCCGATTATTAGAATTCAAAGATTTTTTTTTGAAAAGATCTAGTTGGTTAATGTTGGGATGTGATTATTTTGGTGTAGCCAAAGTGTAGTCTATTTTATTTAATGGTCCGGATGGTGTTGGTCCATAATTATTTATTTTGATACCTTGCTCAAATAGTGGGAGAATCTTTATTAAAGTAAAGATTATGTTTCCTTATTCGAAGGAAATAAAGAGATTTTATTTGGGAAGGAATCGATCTGTCATTAATGTTAGTAATTGAACCGGGTCGAACTCGTGGATCATGAACATCCACTTGGGTATGGGTATTGGATAACCCAATAAGGATTGGAAGAGTCCCATATCACTTGGAAGTATTTTAAATAATATGTGACATTGTTAGGACTTTATATGAGATAACTCTCCTGATTTAGTCAGTTGTAGACTTATCCCTTACGTATTGGGTTTTACATTAAATATTGAAGCTTACTGTGTGTAGGGCTAAAGAAAAATAACGTATTATTTTTCCTATACAGTTTCTCTCTAAATACTCTCTGTAGTATTTATAAGCTTCCATCAATAGGCTTGGGTGTACTTGGTGTGAACACTTAAATAGTTTGTTCGCATTGATTGCTTGTAACAACTATATATTGACGAGAAGTATGAAGGATCGTAGTAGCTGTGTTCGTGGTGTCGCTTGTAGATTTGGCATTCAGTTCAACCGCTTCCGCTTCGTGGATACTTACCGATTCATATATAAGTATTATTTATGTGTTAGTTTCCACATAATATTCTAACATTGGTATCAGAGCCATGCTATGCCTGATATCGCATAAATATTCTGTCATTATTTTGTTTTTGCATATAAGCTTGTAATATGACATTAATGGCATAATATGCTAGAGTACATATTAGAGGCTGAAAATACAATATGATGTAGTCCATATGCATGTTTAGACACCTGCAAAATTTCGTTGAAATCGGATTTGTATTTTGAGAAAAAAATACGAACCCTTATTTGTATTCACATTTTTTTAAAATAAATATCTGTTTTTCTACAGAAGTCAAATGTATATTTTCTTTACATATTAAAATAGTACATCTCGCCATGATTCCAGAAATATAAAGTTTATATTTTTTGGTCATCTGTAGAATTAATTATGATTTTTTTGAAAAAAAAAGATACTAAAGCGTAATCAGGTTTCCGGTCCGAGGAAAAGACAAAGGCGATGTCAATAGCGTCATCTGGCGTCAGTGCGTCGATCAATCGTCAACATGGGAGCCACGCGCCTGTTTAAAAAAAAGGCTGCGTATGTGGGGCCCACGCGCCACCTTCTAGACATTTTTAAAAAAATTTGTTTTACATAATTTTTAAAAAAAAATTTGGTCACTTTAATTATTTTTCTGAATTTTTCCATCAATGAAAAATATTTTCAAAAATTGTTTGTAACTATTTAAAATGATTTAAAAATTGTTTAAAAATTATCCAGAAATTTTTTTTTTTGCCGAATTTTTTCCAGTGTTTTCAGAGGCATGTTAACAAGTTCTCCACTTATTGGTGTTAGAATTGGATTGTATTAGTATCTTAAATCATTTTACTATCAATTATTATTTATTTGAGAAATAATTGCATTAAAATAGTAAAATATTTTTGGAAAATCTAGAAAAATTACAGTATTAATTTTTCATGTATACATACTGTTAGGAAAATATTTGGCCAATTTTAAGTAACATTGGATATTATTTCACATTTATTGTTGTATATTTATGTGTAAATATTATGTTTATTGCGCGTATTTGTTGCGTTCGTCCCCTTAGGACTTGACCAAGTACATCCGACTTCCTAGTGGGAGCTGTGATGGGTCCATTCATACACATACCCCTAATCTGTTATTGCATGGTGCTTTGGATGGACTAAAAAGGGTTGACATTTAATTGTTTTTGGAGACGGGCTCTCACTTTGTGATAGAGACCTGAGATAAAATAATTATGAGAAGATAAGTGTAGCATTCCCATTTTTATTATTAGATTAATGTAGTAGGAATCTTTGATGTAAAATTTTGGTATTGATGTTTTTATATCGAAACCTTGTAAGGGAATGTAATTTTGCACTTGTTCTTCAATTAATTGATTTTATCTCCCAAAGAACAATTAAATTATCAACATAGGTTTTTTGTTTCATAAACTCATCCTTATTTTGTTGAAATGGGCTATTTGAATTTTGTCATATAAAATTAAATTAATCACAATTATTTATTTTATGACATGGAATGATGATTATGAGCTTAGTGATTTTTCGATATCTATCCATAGACTAAATAATTGTGATTACTTAGAATTTAATGACAAAATTATTATGTGTGCTAATATTCATATTTCGTGCAACCTTATTGTAGTGACATGGCCTCTAAAAATGTGATTGCTGACCTTAACAAAGGTGAAAAATTGGATGATAAAAATTATTATCTTTGGTCGAAAAAAATTCAATATATGCTTAATGAGTTAGATGTTCTTGAAACTTTAACTACCACTATGCAACCGCCTGAGGAGGGCACCACTATTCAACACCGTCGAGACAAACAAACCTACGATGAATGGGTCAAGAAGGATCGTTGTGCGCGCTTTACCATGTTAAACAGCATGCACAACGACCTTATTGGGGAATTTGAGTCCTGCAAAACTGCAATGGAAATGTGGGATATGCTTAAAAAGTCCTTTGGTGGGACTACTGCTACTAGGTTGGGCGAGCTTAATTATAAGTTGGACCGTTACAAGAAGGAGCCCAAACACACTATGGTGGAACACCTTCGAGTAATGTCGGCAATGATCCGCGAGCTTAGTGCAGCTGGCACAACCCTTACCGATGAGCAACAGATTCAAGTTGTGCTCAGGTCTTTACCTGATGCTTGGGAGCCTTTCACGATGACTATGATATATAATGACAGTATCAAAACTTTTGTTGATCTGAAAAGGCATCTTGAGCTTGAATATGATTGTCGTGGTGCTAAAGATGGCAGCTTTATTTTCATGGCTCAAGCTGGTCTGCGCAATGCAAAAGGAAAGCTAATGGCAACGATCAGGTTAAGACTAATGTACCAAAACAGAAGGGCAATGCTAAGCGCCGCAGGGGCAAAAGAGGAGGAAAGAAGAAGATGATTTGCTATAACTGTCAGAAGGTTGGACATTTTGCTCGTGAGTGCACTGAGCAGAAAAAGGTACAATCTAAATTTCTTTATTGCGATGAATACTTTGTGTGTTCACATGTTTTTCTTGCTCAAACTGATCGTTCGTGGATTATTGATACATGAGCAACCAAGCGTACGCAGCGATAGGGAGGATTCACTCAAGATGCAACGAGTTTCTAAAGGGACTCAAAGTTTGTTCATGGGGAACAGTTTAGAGGAGCAAGTGCTCGGTTTTGGCACTTATCAACTGACTTTGCGAAATGGTCGCACACGGATCCTTGAGGATACACTTTATGTAAGACCCTAACTTTCATAAATACAAATTAATTTTTCTCGAAATATATTTTTGAATATTATGGTGTGGATTTGATATAATGTTATAGTTGTGGGTAATATTTATAAATTTTTCAAAGTAAGCAAGTTGATATAAAATATTCGATTAGTTGGTGAATATTCTTTTTGTCAAGGAATATCCGTACGACGACACCATCATTGGTGGACCCCATAACGGAATAACTATCGGAGTTAGAAAATGATATAAATATCTTTTTATAAAAAAAATGGCGAAATTTTTACCGTTAACTGTTGAACTACCCGGTGGTAAAAGTACAGTAATACGTGTGGTTGTATAGTAGCACACGGTATTGATTATTGATGCTTACGTGAGAAGTCACTCAGTTATACGCAATTATTGTTACAGTAATTACTGCATAATATCTCTCATATTATTGATTCAATTATTGTCACAGTATCATCTGCATAATATTTTATATTACTAAATCAATAATTGAGACGACAAAGTTATTCATACTATTATTTGCAATATTGACGATGTCTAGAAAGTTCTGTCAAGGAGAGGTTTGGTCACCTAATTGCGCGCCAATAGGGAGAAATCCTTATCGAAAAGCCCCCTCTTTCCTGGGAATGATATGGTTGTTAAATATTGTGAGTTATAATATTAAAGATGAATAATTGTTGAAATATTACAAATGTGTTTATTAAAGATAAATGATTTGTGGTAAATATTTATTTAATTTTTGATACAAATATAGGGATTTGTTATGAGGCGTTGGTTGTAAGTTTGACTTAGTATTCCATGGGAATATTTACTAATTTTATGGACAGTCAATGGTGGTTTTAATAGTAAATCAATCTGGACCATCGATGGTGGTTTTAATAGTAAATCAATCTGGATCGTCGGTGGTGGTTTTAATAGTAAATCAATCTGGACCGTCAGCGGTGGTTTTAAAAGTAAATCAATCTGGACCGTCTGTGGTGGTTTTAAAAGTAAATCAATCTGGACCGTCGGTTGTGATTTTAATAGTAATCAATATGGACCGTCCGTTTTAATAGTAAATCAATCTGGATCGTTCGTGAATCAGTTACTATTTAGTCCATTCTCCTATAAATAGAAGCTTAATTCTTCTTTCATTCTCACCAATTCACTAAGACTCACAAGATAAACTACAGAAAGAGAAACTATAGAGAACAAGAAGAAGAGTATTCTACTACTTTACTATTGCAGTATCCAGTCTTCTACTAAGGTAAGGGGTATTATTCTTTCGTATTCATAAGGAATACTATTTTTTGTATTCAGCTTTTAATATATTGAATAACTTTGTCCATGCGATTACGCATCGCATTTACGGTGAAAATCCATTTTAGATTTCAGAGTATGTTATTTCTTTTGATCATATTCTTAAATATAAACTTACTATGGTAATTATTACTTCTATAATCCCTGAAATTAGTAGGATATCCTTGAAGTTTTGTGCTTCATCCAGTATCGTTTCATTGTAATATTGATCTGAACTTTCTTATTAAATATCAATAGTTTCACCCGGGAGTACTATTCATGGGTTACTATTCACCCGGTTACTATTCACTAGAATATTATTCACTAGGGTATTCGGGGCACTTTTCATGCTGGGGTACTATTCACGAGTTACTATTCACCCGATTTGTAAGACCCCAACTTTTATGAATAAAGAATAATTTTCTCGAAATATATTTTTGAATATTATGGTGTGGATTTGATATAATGTTATAGTTGTAGGTAATATTTATAAATTTTACAAAGTAAGCAAGTGGTTATATAATATTCGATTGGTCGGGGAATATTCGTTTTAACGAGGGGAATATTAAATGACCAAGACAATCATTAAGTGGACCCACAAGCGGAAGTATTGTCGTAGTTAGAAAATGACGTAATTATCTTTTTATAAAAATAACGGCGAAAGTGTTACCGTTAAAACCTGTTGAACTACACGGTAGTAAAAGTACGATGAATACACGTGGTTGCATAGTAGCACTGCGGTATTGATTATTGATGCTTTTGTGAGAAGTCACTCGGTTATACTCAATTATTGCTCTGAGAATTGATGCATCATATCTCTCATATTATTGATTCAATTATTGTCACAGTATCATCTGTATTATATTTATTATTATTAAATCAATAATTGAGACGACAAAGTTATTCATATTATTATTTGCAATATTGACAATGTCTAGAAGTTACATCAAGGAGAGGTTTGGTCACCTAATTGCTTGGCGCCAATAAGGAGAAATCCTTATCGGAAAGCCCCCTCTTTCCTGGGAACGACCTGGTTGTTAAATATTGTGAGTTATAATATTAATGATGAATAAGTTGTGTTGATTAAAGATGAATTTGATAGTTCTATTGTGTTGGGATTATTAGTGTTAGTGGAAATCGACATCTATTCTGATGATAATTGATGTCTGGGGGTTATATTGTTAAATCGGGTAATTTATTGGATAAATGAGCAATTAATTGCTACTAATTTACATGCTTATATAACTATTTGTTTACATGTGTGTACTATTGAATCACATTATTGTACTATTAGGAGAGTTGGTGCAAGATTGATAATACTTGCATGACTAAGTTAAAAATGGAGGTACAGTTGAAGGTACTATACTGTAATTAGTTTTTTCACATGATTATACTATTGAGTCACATGAATGAACTATTAATTTACATTATTTACTATTAGGGGAGGTGGTGCAAGTTTGTTAATACTTGCAGGACTAAATTAAAAATGAAGAAAAAGTGGAAGGTATTATACTGTAATATTTCGAGCCCCAAAACGTGCAATTATCGAAACTATATTTTCCTATAAATAGAAGCTCATTCTTCCTTCATTTCTCACAAATTCACAAAAGCTTTAGAGAAATTATTATAGAGAGAAATTATAGAGAGAAAGAAGAAGAGAAGTATGCTACCTCACTATTCCAGTATCTAGGTTTTCTAAGGTAAGGGGTATTATTTCTTTCGTGTTATTGAAGAGAGCTATTGTTATTCCACCCCTTATTATTCTGTTGGAACATCCTGTCTGTGCGAGTTACGCATGACCTAGTTCCGTTATTTATTATTCATTGGAATAACTTTCGTCTGCGCGGCAATACCGCATGCATGGTGAAATTCTTTTGTTATTCCATTCTTTATTATTCATTTGGAACATCTTATCAGGTGCGTATTATTTAATTTTGGTTCCATTATTTATTATTCTATTGGAATAACTTGTCGTGCGATTCTATCGCATGCATGGTGAATTCTTCTATTATTCCATTCTTTATTATTCAGGTTGGAATATCACATGCGTATGCGTTCGCGCATGACACAGTTCCATTATTTATTATTACGTTGGAATAACCAGAATTGCGTATGCGATCTATCGCATGCACAGTAAATTCTTTTGTTATTCCATTCTTTATTATACTCGGTTGGTTAAAGTTTTGGCTTTTATCGCCATGAAATTAGTGGAATATCCTTGATATTTTGCTTCATCCAATATCTTTTCATGGAAATATTCTTACGAGCATTCTTGAATTTTACTCCACAAAGCAAAGTATCATGTTGACAATTTGGACGTTATCGGTTCTGGATAAATTAATTCTTGAACTTTTTTTATTGAATTCTTATATCATTGTCATCATCCTCATGTTTATATTATGTTGAAAGTCATCGTGGCTGTAGTGCATAGATAGACTTGGTATGATTATGACTGTGGATTATTTCGGTATAATCATGACCATAATGTTACAAATGATGTGGTAAAAGTCCTCATTGGCCCGTAGTGCATTGATGGACCACTGTTGGCATGATCATGACCATTGATGAATACACGAATATCCTTGGCCCGTAGTGCATGGATAATTTGTGGTCGTGATACTAATGAATATCCTTGGCCGTAGTGTAGGGATGATGTGGTTTATTTATTAAGCTGAGTCTCAGCGATAAAAGTGATGAAAAACCTTTTAAATCATAGAAGATAGTAGATTTTATTCTCTATTTGACTCTTCTAATGGATTGCTTATTCCGCTGCAGTTAAACTTGATGTTTGTTATATTTTATCAGTTTAACACTGTTGAAGGCTAACGATAAATTATTCTGCATTACCTTAGTCATAATATTTCTTACTGGGCTAGTTGAGCTCACCCTTTTACTTTCATTATTCTCTTCAGGAAATGAGAACATAGTCGGGACTAGTCGAGGAACGGAGTGATTGTTCGAGATGGTTGTTTTAGTAATCCTCACTATTTAGTGTGATAATAAATGTAATGAGGATTGAATTTGAGTTTGGATATTGTGTATGAGACAATATTCGTGTAAAAACTCTCAGCTCTTGTTGTATAATTAAGTTTGTATTTGTATTCAGTACCATGTATTTGGCGACCCAAGATGGGTGATGTATACCTATTTTGGGGGCGTCACAATTGGTATCAAATTAGGGATATGATCCCTGGCTGAGATGTGAGACAAGAACTAGGAGGGGAGAGACGGGGAATTCCTTCGCTAGTATGACCTACCAAAGTTTATTTGTTATTTAATTGGTCGGTCAAACTATAGGGATAATATGTGACATGTCAACTAACCCTTGTTTTGTGGCAGTATTTGAAAATGGCATCTGAAAATGTTGAGATCAACAATGAAGCACATGAGACCGTTGAGTCACCAACGATCAATACCCAGGATAATGTGCAACAGGATGACAATAATCTTCAGGTAAAAAACAACACCGATCAAATGATGAATGATGGGATGTTCACAGGTTTTATGCAATTCATGTAACATCAGGCGAGAGCGGCTCATGTTCAAAATGTAGGTGGAAACACTGACAACTCACATATGGTCACCGCTAAGAAATTCAAGGAGCTGGGACCATAAGAGTTTTGGGGAAAGCCAGAACCACTTATTAAGCAGAGACGTAGATAAAGCAGATCACCAAGATATTCGAAGTCTTGGGATGCTCTGAGGAGCAAAAGGTTACCTTTGCCACCTTCATGTTGAGAGGAGAGGCAGATTACTGGTGGGAATCAGTAAAGCGTACTCAGCCTGCCGCACTCAAAATGTCTTGGGAGAAGTTCCAAGAGGTATTCAACGACAAGTACTTTCCCGAAAGTATTCGTCATATGAAGGAGGTGGAGTTTATCAAGTTGGAGCAAACGAAGCTAAGTTTGCTGTGTTATCCCGATTTGCGCCCCACTTGGTTGATAATGAGAAGAGAATGACGCGGATGTTTCTAAGAGGTTTGAAACCCGAGATACGTCAATACCTCATTTCTCACAAACTGTATTTGTATTCATATTTTGTAAATAGGGCTCAGTTATTGGAGCGCGATAATGAGTCAACCCAACCAAGAGAGAGCAGCCAGCAAGTCGATAATACCAATGGTAGCAATCATCGAAGCGGTGATAACAAACGTGGAGGGAATCAACATGCCAGAAATGGTAACCACTTCGATGGTAATCATGGCCAAGATAATAGAAGTGGAAATTTCAAGAAGAGGAGATTCAATAATGATGGAAGGACGTCATCACCAACATCCGTTGTTAAAGAAGGAGAACGGTCACCGATCATATGCTACAAATACGGAGGGGAGGGACACATCAGTCAAAATTGTATGCTGCAGTCCAAAGCATGTTACAATTGTGGAGGAGAAGGTCACCTAGCCTGATTTTGTTGTGCACCAAAGTCAAGTCCAGCTAGGATGGAGGCATCGAAGGCCGTCCCAAACGAGACAAAACCGGTAGTTCAAAGGAGAGCATTTGTCGTAACCTCCCAAAAAGTGAGGAATCCAAACAAGGTGATCACGGGTAAGCTAATCAAAAACTCTTATGAAGTTTATACCTTATTTGATACCGGTTCTACCCATTCTTTTATTTCTCCTACTTACGATTAACGTTTAAATTTGACTCCGGAGAAATTAGACTTTGACTTATCGGTTGAAACTCCATTGGGGGAAACCTTTATTACATCCATTGTTTAAGTCTTGTTTGATTCAAATCGGTAACCGCACGTTACCTGTCGATCTTATTTCCTTAAAAATACTTGCATTCGATGTGATTTTAGGAATTGATTGGTTAATTACTCATCATGCTAAAATTGATTATTTTTGTAAGGTTGTTAGCTTTCATATTCCTAACCAACCTATTATACGAATTCAAGCAATTAAACCACTAAAGTCAATCACTATCATATCAAGCCATAAAGCTATTCGTTTATTGAAAAATAGATGTCAAGCTTTCTTAGCCCATGTCACGGATTTAAACAAAAATACGTCAGTCTTGAATGATATTTCCATTATTAATAAATTTCCTGATGTATTCCCTGAATAACTTCTTGGCCTACCCCAAAGCGTGAAATCGAATTTTGTATCGACCTTAAATCCAATACAAAACCCTCAAAAATTTCTTCACCCAGAATGAACTTAACATGCGCCGAATGTGACGCCCTTAAAATAGGTATACATCACCCATTCTGAGTCACCAAATACATGGTACAAAAACAAATACAACTTCAGTAATATAATTGTCATGCAGAATATGACAACACCTATACTGTAAGTTTGAATACAAATATTGTATACTATAGAGTATACAAACTCAAAAGGAGTCCTTATTACAATTATTCAAACACTATTTTACAGAAATAGTGAGGACTGCTAAAACATCTTTCTAGAACCATCACTCCGTACCCCGACTAGTTCCTGCTATGTTCTCACCTCTTGAGAAAAATGGAACAAAAAGGAAAAGGGTGAGCTCAACTAGCCCAGTAAAGAATAGTATGACTAAGATAATATACAACAAATTATCGTTAGTCTTCAACAGGGAAAAATCTGATAAAATATAATAGACAATAAGTTTTAGATCAACAACTGCAGCGGAACAACAATCCATTAGAAGAGTCAAGTAGAGAAAGAATTCTACTATCTTCTAAGATTTAAAAGTCCATCATTAATATTTTATCCCTGTAACATCAATCCATATACATCTTGAATCAAATATTCATCTTTGCACTACAGGCCAAAGATATTCATTTGTATCACCAGTTGGTCATGTTCATCTCAACACCTGTTCATCTTTGCACTACGGGCCAAAGATATTCATTAGGTAATCATTCATCTTTGCACTACAGGCCAAAGATATTCATTTGTATCATCATTTAGGACTGAGGATGATGAAAAATATTTTAAAGAAAACGAATCCAGTGAGATAAAAGATCAAATACTAAGGATTCGTATTACAGTTTATCCAAGTTCAATAATATTCGAAATAACCAATTTTGAAGCAGAATTCAAAAATAATGATCAAAACATGGATACAATCAAAGATAGTAACCATAATAGACAACTTGGACAAAAAGAAGAAAATTTCATTTTTCGGTGAATAGTGTCGTATACGTGAATAGTACCATATACGTGAATAGTAACCCTGACACAAAAAGTTCCAAATTTGATAAAAAGTTTATACCAACATTTCGGTATAATGATATTGAAGAAAATATCATTTTAAGAAGAATATAACACCCCTTACCTCAAAATATCAGTACTTCTGATTGGAATATCGGTATAAGGCTGAAGGAAACTTGTACTGATGAATAGAAACTCACAAAGTATCTAAATACTCACAAAATACACTCAATAATTTAGAGAGAGAAAGAGAGAAAACTTGTTTCTGGTGTGATTTTCAATTCTAACTTAGCCCTCTATTTATAGGAAAATGTTAGCATGCCAAAGCAGACTTAACCTGCAACCTGATGGCTTTACCTGCTACTATTCCCACCCACCACATTTGAATAAAAATCTCAGCACATTTTCACCAACCAAAAGTGGGGCCCACCAATTCTAGAATTTTCCACCAAAATCATTTATAACTAATTTTTGAATCAGTCACCTCTTAAAGGACTCAGTGAGGAAAAAGGTATCATCAGAAATCTAACGATTCCTGGTACTCCGCAACAAAATGGTGTAGCAAAAAGAAGGAATCGTACGCTATTAGAGATGGTTAGGTCGATGATGGCGCAAGCGGATCTTCCAATTAATTTTTGAGGAGATGCACTAATGACTGTTGCCTACATCCTTAATCGCGTGCCTAGTAAGTCAGTTACTTCTACACCATATGAGTCTTGGGAAGGCAGAAAACCAACCCTTGATCATTTAAGACCATGGGGGTCGGCAGGATATGTGCGCATTCCTTCCCAACAACTTGGGAAGCTAGACTCTAGAGGAAGGAAGGGTATCTTTATAAGGTATCCTGAACACTCGAAGGGTTATGTGATGATATGCGAACAACCTGATGGAGTAATAACTGAGATTGAATCACGAGATATGGAATTCATAGAGAATGAGTTAGCAGGGGTGACACGAGAAAGGATTTTGAGCTATATGAAATGACCGAATCAGTGGGAAACGTTTCACCATCCCTTAGCGAAGGAAAGGAATTTAATTCTCATCGTTTTGTCGCTAAGGATTGTGGGAATGATCTACCGCCTAACGGGGCACCACCTGATTCACAAAATCTTGAGCCACGTCGTAGCAAACGTGCAAAAGTACCTTAAAAAGTTTTTGAAATTGAAAAGGAATCCCTTCTTGTGCTTGAAGGAGAGGCCCGTATGTGCGCTCTAAAAGATGATAATGAGCCTGCTACATATAAGGGAGCTCTCACTTCACCTGCTCGTAATGAATGGATAGATGCTATAAGGATGAAATTGGTTCTATGGGAAAGAACCAGGTTTGGGAGTTGGTTGATGTAACGACCCCAAAGTTCATACAATTCAACTATCGACTTTGGTCGTTAACAATGTGACGCCCCCAAAATTAGGTATACATCACCCATCTTGGGTCGTCAGATACATGGTACAGAATTCAAATACAACTTACTAATACAACTGTCGTGTACAATACAACAAACATAAACTGTGAGTTTGAATACAAATATTATCTACTAGAGATTATACAAACTCAAAAGGAGTCCTCATTACAATTATTATCACACTATTTCACAGAATAGTGAGGACTACTAATGTTATCCTCTGGAGCATCACTCCGTTCCCGACTTCGTCCCGGCCTATATTCTCATTTCTGAAGAGAAACGGTGAAAGAAAGGGTGAGCTCAACTAGCCCGAGAAGAAATATTATGACTAAGATAATGCGAGAATAAATTATCATTAGTCTCCAACAATGTTAAACTGATAAAATATAATAGACATCAAGTTTAACTGCAGCGGAACAAGCAATCCATTAAAAGAGTCAAGTAGAAAATAAAATCTACTATCTTTTATGATTTAAAAGGTTTTTCATCCTTTATTATCATTTGAGACTCGACTTAATAAATATTTCATATCATCGAATCACCCTTGCACTACTGACCGAGGATATTCTTTAGTATCACGACCACAATTATCCATGCACTACGGGCCAAGAATATTTGTGTATTCATTAATGGTCATGATCATGCCAGAAACTGTCCATCAATGCACTACGGGCCAATGAGAACTTTTACCACATCATTTGTAACATTACAGTCATGATTACACTAAATAATCCTTGGTCATAATCATACCAAGTCCATCTATGCACTACAGGCCACAGATGACTTTCAACAAAATATAAACATGAGGATGATGACAATGATATAACAATTCAATAAAAGAAGTTCAAGAATTATTTTATCCAGGAATTATTAACGTCCAAATTGTCAACATGATACTGTTTTGTAGAGTAAAATTCAAGAATGATCAGAAGAATATTTTCATGAAAAGATAATGGATGAAGCGCAAATATCAAGGATATTCTACTAATTTCATGGAGTATAGAAGTCGAAACTTTAACCAACCGAGTATAATAAAGAATGGAATAACAAAAGAAATCACCATGCATGCGGTACTTAGCATAAGCGAGTTATTCAACAGAATAATAATAACGGAACAGTCGAGGCAAAATTTGCAGCAGCAGGATGTTCAACAGAATAATAAAGAGCGGAACCGGGTTGATTGTAAAACACACAGACGAGGATGTTCTAACGAGAATAATAATAAGAGGCGGAACGGTCAGGTGTGTAAAACACACGCATGAGGATGTTCCAACGAAATAATAATAAAAGGCGGAACCGAGGTCCGATGTAAAACACATGATGAGAATGTTCCAAGAATAATAGAAGAATGTCACCAAGTATAGGGTAGATCAGCGTATCTGAGTTATTCCAGCGAGAATAATAAGAATTGGAATAACAACAGTTCTCTTCATGAATAAGAAAGAATAACACTCCTTACGAGTACAACAAATAATATTGCCTACCTTAAGAAGAAAATCTTTGGATATATAAGTAGTGAAGTAGCGAATACTTTCTTCTTTCTCTCTATAGTTTATCTCTAGAGTTTCAGTGAATTCGTAAGAAAATAATGAATGAATGAGCTTCTATTTATAGAAAAATAGAATGCATAGTAACTAACTCATGAACGGTCGAGATTGATTTACTTTAATCTGACGGTCCATATTTAAAGCAAAATAAAATATAATATATTCTATTTATAATCTAATAAAATGAATAACTTTATAAAAGATTTTACTATGCAAATACTATGTAGGCACTATGCAAATACTATGCATAATAAAATATAATATATTTTTATTATTGTCTAATAAAACAGATAGCTTTATAAAAGTATTACATTTTTATATAAAAAGATTTTACTATGCAAAATACTATATGAGACACTTTATGCAACACTATGCATAATAGAATATAATATATTCTATTTATAGAATAACTTTATAAAAGTATTACATTTTATATAAAAGATTTTACGTATTATTACATTAATAATACCAACAAAATTGAGTGACTTATCACTTAAGCATCAATAATTAATCTGGTGTGCTACTATGCAACCACGCAGCGTATTCTTATACTTTTAACAGGGTGTTTCAACAGATTAACAGTAAAACTTCCGTAGTTATTTTCATAAAGTATTTTTTGTCGTTTTTCTTAATCCAAACAATAATTCCATTAATGGGGTCCACCAATGATTGTGCCATTGTACGAATATTCCCTGTTAAAACGAATATTCCCCGACAATTCGAATATTATATAACAACTTGCGTACTTTGCAAAATTTGTAAATATTACCCACAACTATTATATCAATTTCACTCCATAATATTCAAAAATAATATTTATAGAAAATTCATCTTTATTCAAAAAGTTGGGGTTTTACAATCTCCCCTTTTTATGAAATTTCGCCCTCGAAATTAGGGTACGTACCTGGTATGTTGAAGAGGTAAGGTTTCCTTGATTTCATTTCAGATTCTAACTCCCAAGTCATTTCCTCAACATCGTGATTTCTCCACAAAACTTTGACTTGAGGTATAACCTTGGTGCGTAGAATATGTTCCTTCTTATCCAAGATTTGAACAGGAACCTCTTCATACGTCAAATCTTTCGCTATTTTGTCCGGTTCCAACTCAATAATGTGGTTCGGGTCTTCCACATATTTACGTAACATGGATATGTGAAAAACGTTATGAACACGAGACATACTTGGCGGTAAACCGAGTCTATAGGCCACAGTTCCTACTCGATCAAGGATTAAAAATGGGCCGATAAATCGAGGATTGAGCTTTCCTCTCTTTCCAAATCTCGTAACCCCTTTCCATGGAGCAACACATAACAACACATGATCTCCTATATCGAATTCCACGTCCTTTTGATGAAGATCAGCATAACTCTTTTGTCGATCTTGTGAGGTTTTTATACGTTGCCGGATCGTTTGAATCTTTTCTGTAGTCATACGTACCAACTCCGGTCCCAACAACGTTGCTACATCCACCTCATCCCAACATACTGGAGAATGACACTTTCTTCCATACAACGCTTCGAATGGAGCCATGCCAATACTTGCTTGATAACTGTTGTTGTAGGAAAACTCCACCAATGGTAAGAACTTGTCCCAACTTCCCTTGAAATCAAGGACACAGAGTCTTAATAGATCTTCATGAGTTTGAATAGTCCTCTCTGACTGTATGTCCGTCTGAGGATGATATGCCTAGCTAAATCGTAAATCTGTGCCCATAGCTTTCTGCAAACTAACCCAAAATTGTGAAGTGAATCTTGGGTCTCGATCAGAAACTATAGATACTGGCATACCATGCAGTCTTATAATCTCGTTTATGTACATATGAGCAAGACGTTCAAGTGTATAAGTCTCTCGTATCGGTAAGAAATGAGCAGACTTGGTCAACCTATCAACAATGACCCAAATCGCATCTATGCCTTGAAAAACCTTGGGAAGACCAGTAATGAAATCCAGGGTAATGTGCTCCCACTTCCATTCTGGAATTTCAAGTGGTTGCAATGGACCTTTTGGTACTTGATGCTCCGCCTTGACTCGTTGACACGTTAGACACCTTGAGATAAACAATGCTATCTCTCTCTTCATATTGCCCCACAAAAATGTATGTCGAAGATCATGATACATTTGGTACTCCCAGGATGGATTGCAAACGGTGTGTTGTAAGCCTCCATCATGATTTTATACTTTAAATCAGGGTCGTTAGGAACACAAAGTCGGGAGTTGACTCGAAGTATTCCTTCTTCATCGATTCTTGCTTCCGGCATCGCACCTTCTTGCACTTTCTTCCTCATACGCATCAGCTCCGGATCTGTAATTTGAGCAGTTTTAATTTTATCAATTAAAGTCGGTTCTACTCTTATATTTGCCATCATCACGTGGGTCCCTGGAGTCTTTATCTTTATCTCCATCATTTGCAAGTCATACAAAATGGGCGCTGCGTTGACAATATTGCACTTTCATGCCGCATATGATCTTTCTACTCAATCGTCGTACCTACTACATTCGCTTTTCGGGATGGTATTGGATGGTATGATCATAATCTTTCAACAGTTCAAGCTAACGTCATTGTCGCATGTTGAGTTCCTTTTGAGTGAAGAAATATTTGAGGCTTTTATGATCCGTAAAGATCTCCACTTTCTCCCCATACAAGTAATGCCTCCAAATTTTAAGTGCGAAGACAATAGCATCTAACTCTAGGTCATGAGTAAGATAATTCCTCTCATATTCTTTGAGTTGTCGTGAGGCATAGGCTATGACTTTCCCATGTTGCATGAGAACACATCCTAACCCTTTTGCGAGAAGCATCATCTTGTAGATGACAAATCCCTACGAACCGGATGGTATTGTCACCGAGCAGTCTTTGAAATGAGTCTCCTCTTGAGTTCTTGAAAACTCTTCTCACATTCCTCGCTTTAACCGAACTTTGTATCTTTCCGAGTCAATTTGAGTTAGTGGAGTATCGATTCGAGAAAACCTTCTACGAATCTCCAGATAATAACCACTAAGCGAGAAAGCTTCGTCTTCGATCATCGATTTAGGTTGCTCCCACTTTGAATAGCTTCAATCTTTCTTTGGGTCAACAGATATTCCATGACTTGTTACCACGTGCCCAAGGAATGCTACTTCCTCAAGCCAGAACTCGCATTTCTTTAACTTGGCATAAAGCTTGTATTCACGAAGTTTTTGGAGTATCAGCCTCAAGTGTTCCTGATGATCTTCACGGCTTTTGGAATATATGAGGATGTCATCAATAAAGACGACCACAAAATGATCCAAATATTCGTTGAATACTCGGTTCATCATATCCATGAAGGCAGCAGGAGCATTAGTCAATCCAAAGGACATGACTAGGAATTCATAATGCCCGTACCGAGTTCTAAAAGCCGTCTTTGGAATATCATCGGTTCTAATCTTCAATTGGTGATATCCGAAACGAAGATCAATCTTTGAAAAGAATTTGGCTCCTTGCAACTGGTCAAACAGGTCATCAATACGTGGCAATGGGTACCTATTTTTGATGGTGACATGATTCAACTCCCGATAATCAATACAAAGTCGCATACTCCCATCTTTCTTCTTCACGAATAGAACATGAGCACCCCAAGGAGTAGTACTAGGACGAATAAAGCCAATGTCTAACAATTCCTACAGTTGAGTCTTTAACTCCTGAAGTTCAATAGGAACCATTCGATATGGGGCTTTGGAAATGGGTTTTGTACCGGGTTCAAGGTCGATACAAAATTCAATTTCACGCTCTGGGGGTAGGCCGGGGAAGTTCTTGGGGAATACGTCGGAAAATTCATTAACAATAGAAATATTATTCAAAAGCGGCGTATTTTTGTTTAGATCGTGACATGAGCTAAGAAAGCTTGACATCCGTTTTTCAATAAACGAATAGCTTTATGGCTTGAGATGACAATGATTGATTTTAATGGTTTGGTTGCTTGAATTCGCATAATAGGTCGATTAGGAATATGAAAGCTAACAACCTTACGAAAATAATCAATTTTTGCATGATGAGTAGTTAACCAATCAATCCCTAGAATTACATCAAATGCAAGTATTTTTAATGCAATAAGATCGACAGGTAATGTGTGGGTACCAACTTGAACCAAACAAGACTTATAAACCGTGGATGTAATGAAGGTTTCTCCCAACGGAGTTTCCACAGATAAGTCAAAGTCTAATTTCTCCGGAGTCAAATTTAATCGTTGAGTGCAAGTAGAAGAAATAAAAGAATGGGTAGAACCGGTATCAAATAAAGTGTAGACTTCGCTAGAGTTTATGATAAGCTTACCCGTGATGACCTCATTCGGGTTCCTTGCTTTCTAGGAGGTCACAACAAACGCTCTCTCTTGCACTACCGGCTTTGACTTTTCTGGGACAGCCTTTGGTGCCTCCATCCTAGCTGAATTTGTCTTCGGTGAACGACAAAATCGAGCTAAGTGACCTTCTCTTCCACAATTATAACATGCTTTGGATGACATCGCGCATAATTTGGTGATGTGTCCCTCCCCCGCATTTGAAGCATATGATAGGTGGTCTTTCTCCTTCCTTAACAACGGGTCTTTGGTCTTTGGCGTCTTTCCATCATTTTTGAATCTCCTCTTCTTGAAATGTCCATTCTTATTGTTTTGGCCTGATTACCCTTTGAAGTGGTTACCATTTTCGGCTTTGTTGATTCCCTCACGCTTGTTGTCACCGCTTCGATGATTGCTCTCTTTGGTATTATCATTTTTTAATTTGCGCTCTCTTTTGGTTGCGTTGACTCGTTATCGCGCTCCACTGGCCGTGAGCCCTATTTACAACATCTCCGAATACAAACACGGTTTATGAGAAATAAGATGTTGGCGTATTTCCGACTTCAAACCTCTTAAAAACATTCGCGTCATTCTCTCTTCATTATCCACCAAGTGGGACACAAAACGGGATAACTCCACAAATTTTGCCTCGTATTGCGACACGGTCATATTGTTTTGCTCCAATTTGATAAACTCTACCTCCTTCATGTGACAAATACTTTTGGGAAAGTATTTGTCGTTGAACAGCTCTCTGGAACTTCTTCCAAGACATCTTTTAAGACGGCGGAGTTGAGTACGTTTTTACCGATTCCCACCCGATGAATCGCCTCTCTCACAAGCAACATAAAGGCGACAAAGGGAACCTTTTGCTCCTCGGAGCATCCCAAGACATCAAATATCTTGGTGATCTGCTTTATTACAATTAAATTAAACGCATTAAATTCCAATTCCCAACGTGTTACATGCAGTGAACAGATATTCCCATTCCATTCATAATCCTAATTATTCATCATGTAAATAATTAAGCATGCATGTTATCATGTCCAGTTCTAACCCTAGATCTCCTCTCCCGAATCCTTCTAGAGTAACAAGGTAATTACTGATCAAATAATTAATCAATAAGAACAAAACATGATAAACAATTCACCTTGACATAAATACTTGGAATAAATCAAATAATTAATTTATAGACATAAAAGGTTCAATTGAAATCTTAATGAAAGAGTTAGTTCATAGTTAATGAATTAAAACCAAGAATCCACAACTGAATAGATATTAAAAGATAAAAGTATGATAAGAGAAGAGAATAGAATGCATTTGTCAAGCCAAATCGATGCTCCCCTCTTGTTCTTCTTGCTTCTTGATCTCCAAAGTGTTCTTCAATTTGCTTCAATCTCGATGGCTAATTAAGAACTAGGGTTTTTATTCTAATCTAATGGAGTGTTTTATCTAGTATAATCTATCTAATCTCCCTTTATTTTATGCCTTACATCATATATTTATAGGTTACAAGTCCAATTTTTAGCTTAGGAACAAACTCAATCCAATTTGGAGTCAGAACAGTGTCAAAATTCGCCCCAAAATGAGTCCAAGCCTCACCAATCTCTTCCACAATGCCCCAGTATTTGGGCGCGGCAGCTCATCTGCTTGCCTCCTAGCACCCTTTGTATTTGGGCATAAGCCTTGTTTGGGCGCCCCGACGCTGGCCTCATTTTTGGAAATTTTCTGCTCCAACGTCCTTTGGAAAAATGGCCATAACTTCTTCGTCCGAACTCCGATTTTGATGATTCAAGATGTTCTAGAAAGAGGAGACGTAGATATACAATTTTCATTCTTTAAGATTTTCGAAATAAGGACCAAAGAAATACTCAAATTGGCTCTGAAGTTACTACTGTGTAAATTGCAAGCCGAAAACGCGAATCTAGCCACCCCAAACGTCGATCCAAGTAACTTTTGTCCCACTTCCTACAGAACAACGTAAAACATGCATGAATAGACATAAACACTTAAAAACATCCAAAAGATTAAGTTCAAACGCACTCAATTCATGTGTATAAAACTCACTCATCAAATACCTACGAACCCAGTAATAAATCAGTATGATATATAGCAACAGGCCTCATAGATACCATTGATACTCAAACAATATATCCAATCAAGTCAAAATCCATAACTATAACCAATTTGTCAATCCAAACCAGTCATCACCCATGTTGTGTGTGTGTGTGTGCTTGTTAACCATTCTAACCAACCACAGTTCAAGATAATCACATAACAAACTTCTTAAAAGGAAAATTTCAGTTCCAATTCAATTACTTTTGTGAACATGACAACTCTAGTTAAAACTACGCAATTACCAAGTCTAAGGGTAAATACAAGATTATTTATACTTTTATTCAACCACGAGGGCATTTTTGCTCTTTCTTGTGTTTTATTCATTTTTTTTATTTTTCTCATGACTGTGCAATGTCTTATTCCCTTAGGCTTTTCAGTGCTACCATAATGAGCTTTCGACCAACGACTACCAAGCCATTAAGACCTTAGGGCGCTAGGTGTAAAGA
The DNA here is from genome assembly GCA_020205605.1 of Panax ginseng. Classification (NCBI taxonomy): domain Eukaryota; kingdom Viridiplantae; phylum Streptophyta; class Magnoliopsida; order Apiales; family Araliaceae; genus Panax; species Panax ginseng. Next base: position 36,257,892 of record CM035127.1, on the reverse strand, counting down.
CAATCCCATCGGGCTTACTTACTCAAGTAGCAAAGGCCACAAAATTAGACAAGCATGTCACGGTGTTTATTCATTTTTTTTTCTTTTTTTGGATTTTCTATTTTTTTTTCTTTTCATCATTTCTTTTTTTTCATTTTTTTTCATTTTCATTTTGTATATATATACCCCATAGATTCCCCAAACTCAAGCTTTTACGTCATTCCAACCTTTACCGCCAGTTCACTAATTTCCTTAAATTTTAACCAAGATTTTCCCTGAGAAACAAATTATGAAACCCTTGAACCAAGTGGATTAAAACAGTTAAACTTTAAGTGCTAACCGGTTACATAAGTTTAAGATAGACTCAGATTATCATCATGATTAAAATTAGAGCTCATCATTAATTATCAACATTGTTCAAGTTAACATGCAAAACCAATATTATCATAGGCCGAGCTAAGACCACACCAGCCGATCACACAGATTCATGCAAAAAAAAATATGCAATTATACTACATGAACACATACTAATGCAACACATATATGAATATGCAAATAACTACCATGTATTATATGCAACCTAAAAAAAACACAACGCTAACACAAAAAAAATGAACTACCATGAAGATAACTAGCTATATGCAATACGACACTAAAATGCCCCCACTCTTAAACTAGACATTGTCCTCAATGACTAAAATAGAAAAAATTAAAGCAGAGGACTTTCTTGAAAATATAGCAATCTTCCTCCGTGTCCGCTAAGTTTGGAGAATAGGCTAGGCACATGGAACAAATTGGGCACCACACTTGAATTTGACTTGAATAACCTGTAAACCATGATAGAAACAATTTTATTAAATTCTAAATAAATGCAAATTCAAAACTACTAATATAAAACCTAATAAAAACTTAAAAAATAAAAATTAAACTTGGGTTGCCTCCCAATAAGCACTTATTTTATAGTCTCAGCCTGACTTCTTCAATTCTCTATCCAATTCCCCTACGAAAATTGAGGAATCCTCCATCCATCAGAAGCAATGTCTCTTTTGGGAGGTTCCCATTAGTAATGACCCTTGAATAAAAGTCACGTAGCATGCTCTTTTTATATATGTTCCCCATTAAGAACTTCCAAAAACTAGGTGTTTCCTCCATTATGTCGATGATCAGATTAGGGCATTGAAGCTTAATAAACATAATGGAATCTTCCTCTATGTTCTCCTTTTCATCCCACCATGACTCCACAACTGTACTAGCTCTTAGCTCTTATGTCACAAAGAGCTTTGCCGACGACATGATTGCCAATTGGGCATGGTTTTACAAAACTGCTCGGATTATTAAACTTTAGTGGAGGAGGCACATGGGATACTAATGAAATCAGTTCATCTTCGTTGAATCTTATAGTTAAATCTTCGTCGATCTCCTTTTCTTGGTTCCCAATTGTTTCCTCTCTTTCAACATCTTGTGGCTCATCTAGTTGCAGATTTTGTCCGGGCTCTCAATCAGTCTCAGAATCCATGTCATAGGGCCAATTGTATTGAGGACAAATGTTCGAGGCATTGGTTAGTTGTTCCATTTGGTTCTTAAAATTTTGACTCAATATCTCTCGATTAATCCTCCACTCCTCACCTGAAGCTATGAACTTGGACAAAGCTTTCTCCAAATTTGAATGTTCTTCCTATTGTAGTGGAGGTGGACACGAGAAATCCGGTGGGTATGTTGGACTTGGAGCATAAATTGATCTTGGTGAGTATGACTCCATGAAAAATCCGGGTGATACCCCCAATCCTGATAATAGTTGTTGGGATAGACATAATTGTTGGGGTAATCACCACCATACGGTACCGGCTCAAAACTGGTGGTGCATTGATGACTCATATGATTTTCAGTACAATAATCACAAGTAACTGCCACACTTTGACGACTTTGAGTTTCAAAAGCGTCGACCCTCTTCGAAAGTGTCTCAATTTGTGCTGATAATGCAGAAAGTGCTGTCGTGAGTCCATCATTCTCCGCTCCCCTTGGCTGAGTCATTCTCGTATTCGGCCATTGATAATTAAATTTTGCCATGGTACCTGAAAAGAAAGAAAAAAAAATAGAAAGAGAATAAAAGAAAAAAACGTTTAAATTAAAACTAATTTGATAAAAATTAATATTGACAAAATTATTAAACTAATTCCCCGGCAACGGCGCCAAAAACTTGTTGGTCGATTTCGCAATCAATGAATACGTGCAAGTATACACGGTCAACAAGTAATAAAGTGAAAGTAGAGTATCGTTCCTACGAGGAATTATTTAATAAAAATTACCAAGTACTAACTCTTAACCAAATCAATTTTATTTAAACAATTGCAAAGTGTGATTTTCCTATTAAGAAAACCAAATTAATTAATTAAACTGAATTGCTTTATAAATGAATTCAAATAAATAAAGGTTAAGACTACAATATCCCCAATTATGAACTATAAACTAATTATCCAATTATCCCAATTATTATGCCTAATGAATTGTTAACGGGAATTCCCAGTGCCAAAGGCCCTTTTCCAAGTGATCCATTAACTTCTATTTAATCCAATTAATCTTGTTATATTCCTATGCAAAACAATTAAATTAAATGCATTAAATTCCAATTCCCAACGTGTTACATGCAGTGAATAGATATTCTCATTCCATTCACAATCCTAATTATTCATCATGCAAATAATTAAGCATACATGTTATCATGTCCAGTTCTAACCCTAGATATCCTCTCCCGAATCCTTCTAGAGTAATAAGGTAATTACTGATCAAATAATTCATCAATAAGCACAAAACATGATAAACAATTCACCTTGACATAAATACTTGGAGTAAATCAAATAATTAATTTATAGACATAAAAGGTTCAATTGAAATCTTAATGAAAGAGTTAGTTCATAGTTAATGAATTAAAACCAAGAATCCACAACTGAATAGACATTAAAAGATAAAAGTATGATAAGAGAAGAGAATAGAATCTGTTGTCAGCAAATCTGATGCTCCCCTCTTGTTCTTGCTCTTGATCTCCAGTGTTCTTCAATTTGCTTCAATCTCCAATGGCTAATTAAGAACTAGAGTTTTTATTCTAATCTAATGGAGTGTTTTATCTAGTATAATCTATCTAATCTCCCTTTATTTTATGTCTTACAACATGTATTTATATGTTACAAGTCCAATTTTTAGCTTAGGAACAAACCCAATCCAATTTGGAGTCAGAAAAGTGTCAAAATTCGACCTAAAACGCGTCAAAGACTCACCAATCTCTTCCCCAGTGCCCTGGTGCTAGGCACGGCGCTGGCACAGTGCCTCCTAGTGCCCCGGCGCTGGGAATAAGCCTTGTTTGGGCGCCCCGGCGCTGGCCTCATTTCTGGAAATTTTCTACTTCAACGTCCTTTGGGAAAATGGTCATAACGTCTTCGTCCAAACTCCGATTTTGATGATTCAAGATGTTCCGGAAAGAGGAGACATAGATCTACAACTTTTATTCTTTAATTGTTTCGAAATAAGGTCCAAAACAATACTCAAATTGGCTCTGAAGTGACTGCTGTGTAAATGGCAAGCCGAAAATGCGAATCTAGCCACCCCAAACGTCGATCCAAGTAACTTTTGTCCCACTTCCTACAAAACAACGTAAAACATGCATGAATAGATACAAACACTTAAAACATCTAAAAGATTAAGCTCAAATGCACTCAATTCATGTGTATAAAATAAGGCAACAAATAACAGAGCGTGAAGCTGGAATGAATGGGCATGCAGCTAGATTCTGGAATGATAGCTTTGTGGTATGCAGGTTATCTGTGCAGCTATGCAGCCAAAGAAACTCGACGTGCCATGGTCAGCTTGACTACTTCTACGTGTCATGGTCAAGCATCTTCAACATCAGAAAAGGATTAGCTTACTTCAGTTGGTGTACTGCAACAAACCAAACAAGGATATTGTCATTATAAAAGAAAGCAAACGAATAAAGCTAAAGTCACCTATTTTTTTCAACACAGAAGCAAAATATTAAGTTTCATAGACAGCCAAGAAAATTTCTACATTTCTTGGATACTTCCACTAAATATAAATACATGCATCCTTCCACTAAATATAAAATATCCACTAAAAGTAAAGCCACCAATATTGAATTTGAATACTGAATATGAGCTCATCTGAATATGTGTTTAGGTAACAAGCAAGTAGAAGCCAAGTATCAGTTTATACAATGGCTTTCTTCATTCACTTTTTACGTGCAGAATTAGTCAAAATCAAAAACTGAAACAAGTAAGCATCCAAGTGAGAAAATTTGAAAACAAAGAAAATAATAGAAATATTAGCAGAGTGAAAAAAAAAAGAATATCCAAAGAAAGTAATTTCAGCTACGAGAACGATGTGACGATACACAACAATAAAAAACTAAGTAATACCGATAACAACCACTTGAGCAGCACATAAGGAAAAGATAACAACATATCAAAGCATTAAATTGTTAAGTACTTTGCTTTAGTGAAAATTTTCATGAGTTAGTACAACATATCACTTGTACTAACTCATGAAAATTTATCCAATATTTTGAATCAAACTACATAGAACTAACTTTTCCATATACTTGATTGTACATTAAAGGCAGCTCTATACTTCATCACCAATTCAACGTATCACATTATAACCTTTTGTTTTTCTCAGGCATATTACAGTTGGATTAAAGAACACCTTCACGCAACAGAGTGTGTTGTCTAAATAACAGATTTATATGTATTCAAATTTTACTGACAACTTAGTTTTGTACAATAATTCAAGATACTGTGACAGCCCCAAATCCATGTACTTCATTTCCTCAAGATTTAGTGTTCACTTAATCAAAACATTCATTTCTAACTACCCAATTATAATAAAATTGAATAATAAAACCTGCCCATACAGGAATAAACTTAAATAAAAATCTCCCTGGTTATCTAACATTTAATTACAAACATTCAAATGCGGAAAATTAAATAAACTTCATTACAATCTTTAAACCAAAGTCTGATAATAAAACTATCACAACTATTACAAGTCTTCAGTATTTGTTCATCTTTCCTTTTCCCTTACTGGTTCTAGGTACGTCACTCTTTTCATCTTTAGCTGTAAGAAATTTTATAGGCAAGAGTGAGCAAACAAGGCCCACTTGGAATAACAACAAATAAATCTTTAAACTTTTACATCAATTGCCAATACTATGCTCAATAGAACTGAACAATGTGTTCTATTAACTTTCTGAAAATTATAACATTCACTGAGGGTCTAATGACCATGAATCATGTCCACGGTTATAATTAATCTTTCAACTTTAACTTTAACAGACATAAGACTATAAGGACTCCACGTACTTAGGGGGATCAACCCTTCGTACAATGTATTGTGCACAACCATTTCAACGTTAAGCGTAAACCTCTATTAAAAGAGTTGTTCATCTCAGTATTTAGAATACAAGTCTGCACCAAAGTAAGTTTGGTTTGGATACATTACAGGGTAAATTAGAATTCAACAGTAATCAACTATGGATTAGTTGATTACAAAAGACACAACCGTATGCTATGGAATAATCATAACTGAATTGATATTTATAAATTAGTACCATGCTTTAGGAATAATCTAATAGCATACACTTTGAATAATCATAACATAAATTGGCTTGAACAATATTAAATCACGGGTATTGAAAATTGAATACTAAGCATGCATAGTGAGTAGTAATTTGAACTATAAGTTGTTCAATACTAGAATATTGAAATAAAGTGACTCGCATGCTAAATAATAAGTTGTATATTAGAGAAACTTGCTCAATATTAAACTATAAGATTTGGGATATTTGTATCGTTATGAGAAACTAGATACAATAACTTATTCAATAATAGGCAATCTAGCTCTACGAAAGTGTAGAGCTAGCAATTTACAACAATTGTAATTAAATTTGAAAACAATAACGTATTAATGAAATTAAACTCGCACAATGAAGTTTTGAGTTAGAGAACTTGCCTTTTGCACAAGCTAAACCTTACAACTTGAATCAATACCCTATACCTATGTCATCATGACTTAATTAGTTATTACCAACATTTTATATCTATATAAACAAATATATACTTCATGTAGGTTAAATCACCCATTCACATAATTAAACTATGTTAATACTAGTTAACGCTTGATAACATGCTCATTCATATTTTAATACTACTGAAATCATCATTTAACATTCCTATTACTAACACATAACATTATTTTTCAAAATTTGTATAACAAACTAAAATTGTCGACTATTATTCTCTTTAACTTTCACATCATGCGCTACACGCAGCTTACATCGTGTTCATGATTATGGATTCGGAGTGAGTCATGCACATGAATCAGTCAGAGCCATTGATTAGCGCCATGGCGCAAAACTTGTCTTTGTCGGGGTCAGTCATCATGCAGGCCAGAGTCCGTAACTCCTACGACCAAGCTCGTAAAATAAAGATGAATAAAAGCTAAATTGGCCTACAAGCTCCAATCTAATAGACTAATTGACATGTAATTTACACATAAACTTCATGTAAACATATTGTGAGGACTTATAACATGTTTCTACCCATAAAATAACATAAACATCAAATTTACAACACCCAATTTCAATGTTTTTGGCAAAAACTCTATTTTTGACATTTTTAATGGAAATCAACACTGTGATTTTGTTTTTCAATCAAAACAGTAATTTCAAAACACCATAGTTATGATTATACATACTCTATCAAATTCAATAATCAATTTATCGGTTTAACAACTAATTAAACCTTAATTTCTACTTTAAACTAAGCCATATTCATATATATTTTCATATGAATTCACTGTAATATATTTTCTTCCACAAAACCCATACATACATGAACTAGTTTTTCTATAATCATATATAAACTCATGAAATCATCTTATAATCAATAATTTATCATATAACTATAAACACCACCAATTTATCTTTTATAAAAATTTCACAGAGAACTTTTTAGAGAAGAAGTCTAAACTTTTAAAGAAGAGATTAAGCTCCTACCTTTGATTAGGAAGATGATGGTTATTCTTTTCCCCAATTCCTTTCTCAAAAACCTGTTAGAAAACACTCACATTCTCTCTAATGTTTTTCTCAATTTCTCTGTATTCTTCTTCTTCTTCACTGAGTTCTTTCTTCCTAACTCTAACTACGTACTAACAATATAACGTATAATAATAATATAGGTATTAAATATATAATATAATTTTAACTTTAACTGACATCAGTTATAAAAATTTGAAAATCAAAAGCCATAAGGCTTGTTTGGCTAGGCTTAATAAAATAACTCTTTAATCCTTACACCTTGTTTGGTAAACTTAATTAAAACAAATGGATTAATCCTTATACCTTGTTTGATAAAACATCATTAGATTAAAGACTTAATATGCAATAAGACATGTTTGGCAAAACTAAATTAACTCTTTTAATTTATTTTACTAACTCCTTTATAGCAAAGTTACTTGTCACACTTCTAATAAATTAAATAATCAATTTAATCAATTCAAATACTAATTTATTAAATTAATTTAACACACAAATCATTCCCACACAATTATATACTTTTCTTTATAATTATAAATTTATTTAACCAACTAACAATTTATTTTAAATTATAAATTTTAATTAAAATATTATAATTCATTTAATCATTATTAGCTCTCTAACTTAATTATTAAATTAAATTAGTATATAACCTCATAACAATTAATTTTCTTAGCTCCTTAATTATTTATTCAACAAATAAATAACTAAACCTCATAAACTCAAATTGAACAATTATTTGTTCAACAATAAACATATCCACTAAATATTTATATAAGTCAATAAATATTTAATATTTAATATTTAATTATTTAATCAACAAATAATTAACTATACCACATCAACTCAAATTGAACAATTATTTATTCAACAATAAACCTATCCATTAAATATTTATATAAATTAATAAATATTTAATATTATAATTTAAAATTCTGGAATGTTATAGATACCAGCACAGTTGAAAATAGTCACTCGAGTCGAGTAAGTTTTAAATCATAATCAGAAGCCACCATGTACACTATAACTCCTTTCAATAACAGCAACATCAACTAAAGAGATGAAAAACATGATTTCCCAATATCCTACCATCAAAAGTGTTATCCTGCTAAAAAAAAATTAAGAGATACTTACCAATTTTCACTCATCATCAATCACAGGAACAAAAAAGAACAAAAAAATAAGAAATAAAAAAGAACAAAAAAAATAAAAAACCAGCCATTTTAGAAGTTTAGAAACAGAGATGTAACAAAACCCCTTCCTAAACTCCAAACAAAGATGAAATATATAATTTTCAAATCAGAAAAGGAAAAGAAGTCATCCGAATCGAAGCCCTTACTGAATCGAATTGTGGAACCAGCAAAATCAAAGTGAGGGATTGAGGGGATCGAACTGCTTGCTTCCGATTCTAGGGCACGCCGAGCTTTGTAGGGCTTTGATTATAGTTCTGAAGCTCAGGATTATCGAAGGAACTCTGGGCGACTCTGACTCGTGAAACAGAAACCAATCGAAGGAACTCTGGATTATCGAAGGAACTTTGTAGGGCTTCTATTTTGCTCTCAGTCGTGAAACAGAAACCAATCGAGGAGAGAGAAAGGAAAAAACACGGAGGTCTTATATAGTAATGTTCTTTAAGGAAATATTGCTACTTAAAAGTCATGCTTCTGGTAGTAAAATTTATCTAATACATAAAAATTATAGCATGAAGCATGAAAAAATTTAATAATGACTTATAAGTCAAAAAAAGTTAAAATTTAAGTTATGGTCAAACACTAAATAATAACAAATGACTTATAACTTAGTTTGACCAACTTATAATATATATATATATATATATATATGTATACATATCGAGAGAATAAATAATATATATACATCATCTCCATCGTTTTTCATCATACATATCATACTATATATGTTTTATTTTGAAAATAATATGTAAATATATATATATACAGTCCGGATCAAGTGCATACCCCTTATCTTACTCACCCATTATCACCCCCTTTTAATGACGGTTTGCCATCATACAATCGTCGCTCTATACTTTTAATGACGCTTATATGTTGTCCGTCAGCTAAAAGTATAGACGATTTGCCAGATATGACCAAACCGTCGCCTAAAGGGGAGTGGAGCAAGTGAGTAAGATAAGGGTATACATTGATCCTGCTATATATATATATATATACACATATACATATCAATTAGAATAAATTTAAAAATATTAGAGACTACAAAAATACTTTTTTTTGTAAAGAGAAACATTTATATATATATATATATATATATATATATATATAGTAGTAAAATTTATCTAATACATAAAAAATATAGCACATGAAGCATGAAAAAAATTTAATAATGACTTATAAGTCAAAAAACTCCGTCTAGATCTAGATATCTTTTTGGGTTTATAGCAAAAGATAAAAGTTGTGTAATTGTAACTATAAGTCTATAATCAGAATAAAAAAATAATGAATTTTAAAATAAATTTTATTAATAAATGAATGCTAATTTTATTATTTTTAATAAATATAATGATTAATGTTTTAAATTATAATTCGATTTAAGTTTTTATCATTTTTGAAATATTAAATTTTAAAATGAATACTTTAATTACAACTATAGTTAGAATAAGTAAAAAAATAGAATGTTTTAAAGTATAGTATTAATGAATGAATGTTAATTTATTTATTTTTAATAAATACAATAATCAATAATCTAAATTACAATTCAAATAACTTTTCATCATTTTTGAAATTCTAAATTTTAATTTTAAAATGAATGCTCCAATTATAATTATAAATAGAATAAAAAAAATAATGAATTTTAAAATATAGTTCATTAATCCTAAATTAATTCGAACTTTTTCCAAAAATTTGTTTCTCCACTAGCTTGAACTCGCGACCTCAAGTTTGAAACTTTAGTTATATGACCCCTGGAGCACCACAGGTCAACTGTTAATATCTTGCAAGGATTAATCTTTATATCAAAACACTTCATTTCCCCCAAAAAAATTAAAATACTACATTGTTACTACAATTTTGTTACATTTCACAACTTTTTCCTAATTTTAATGAGGGGGTGGGTGGGTGATCTCAATTTTCACCATCAAGATCTTAGTGGCACAACAAATGAATCAAAAAAAAAAAATTCTATTTCGACATTAAAATCTTACTAAATCCTTGTTCAAAGAATTAAATAGTTTAAAATATTATTAAATTTAAACAAATAATTTAATTCAAAAAAATAAACATGGTTGTTATGTTAGGTATATAGTTAGGTATTTCTTTACTCTTTAGTTTTTCTCCTTTTCTTTTTATTTATTTATTTATATATTTTTATTTTTTGGTTTCTAGTTTTCAAGTAGTATTTTGTTAGTGGTTACTTTTAGGAAGAAAATCGTGGCGTGGCCGCGTGGGTAATGGGGGGACTGGACTGAATATAAATTATTTTCATTATAAAATGTAATGGGAGAATTATTATAAAAAAAACTCTTGTTCTGTAATGATAGTCGTGTGTTTTATTTACACATCTTAAATTATTATAAATTACAAAATAATAATACATTTCAAATTTATTCTAGATAAAAATTTAATTTGAAAAAATATTGTATGTGGTTATTATTTATTTATAAAAATATTTACTTGAAAAATATTTATTTAAGTCCATAATCATAAATTATCCATCATTTTTTTGAAAAATGTTAAAAATACTCTTTTATTTTTATATTACTATAAAATACCATAAAATTTTTAACATGTCCTTACTTTTATTATCAAGTAATTATATTTTTAATTAATATTACAAAATAATTAGGAAAAATAAAATTTTAAGTAAAAATTATCATTTTATAAAATAAACGAAGCTAAAGCCTTTAAAAGTATTTGTAAAAACATGGGTATATGTACGACTGGATCCATCTTATGCAATAGGTTCTGTGTTGTATTTTAATTTTTGGGGAAAATGAAATCTTTTGATATAAAGATTAATCCTTGCAAGGTGTTAACAGTTGACTTGTGGTGCTCTAGTGGTCATATGACCAACGTTTTAAACTTGAGGTTGTGAGTTCGAACTAGTGGAGAGACAAATGTTTGGAAAAAATTCGAATGAATCCACGTCAGATCTGCCACGTGTAAAATTACAAATATAAAATGTCCACGTCAGATCTGCCACGTGTGACACGTCATCAGGTCAACGCACATGTAACGCCTGAGGGGGGTTCAAGTCCAAATTTTCTAATAGAAAGAGGCTCAGTTTACGTTAACACGAAGAAAAGGACTCAATACCCAAAAACTACTAAAGTTCAGTGGTCGACTTTGCATTTAACTCACTTACACACCATTGGTGCAACTTAATTGGTCTATGCCAGAATCATTGGCACGACTTAATCGTTGCAGTTTAGTCGATTTTGCATGTGTTGTGACATAATATTTTGTTAGATTATGTCGTAGGGTATACCTGAACTATAACCACCTGTGGGGGTACTACATGCATGTCCTCTTGGCACCGATGCATGACACTTTCTGTGGTGGTGTGATTAGTCAACGACATCTCTGTTTTTGTGCTTTGGTGGGAGTTGGCCATTTGGTGTTTTTGTTGTGGGAGGTGTATGGATCGACCCTAGTTTTCTGTTATGTTCTGTTCTACGAATGGATGATGTTTGTGTTAAACACCTTCTGATTTTACATACATTTTGCCAATGTGTAACTTGCATTTGTGCCAAGGTATATTTTTGTTTTGTTTTGAGTTCGGTATAAAATAACACCCAACCATTTGATTCAACCTATTATTTTATTGTGTTAGTTTTATTCATTTCAGTTTCATTCATTTAATTGGGTTAGTTATTTTGTTTCATTATTCTTGTACTCTATATTCGTACTGGAAATTTGGCTTATGTGTGTTTTTCTTCCAACAGGTAATCAGGGGGATCAACGACAAGTGTGATGAGAGTTCCCTTCTTTCTTAATGGTTTAAATATATTCTGTTTAGGTTGTGACACATTAGTTTGTTTGGAGTTGTAATAATTATCTTATATTGTGGTTTGAGTCGGTTTGGCGTTTATTATGGATTGTTATGACATTTAATAGTTATGAGACAATTCTTTTGTGATTTAGAGTTTTATTATAAATTCATCAATTATATTGTGTTTTTTGCATAACCTCTCCTTCTATTCGGAAATGGAGTGTTACAACTATAGTACCCAGGCGATGCAATAAGAGTTCCCTATAACCCTCTTGTTCCCACTTATTTGATCCAACCGCATTATGCAGTAGTTAGCAAATATGCATAGAATCACAGTGCAGGGTGCAGCAAGGCCTTCCTTAGACTTACTTGACTACGAAAACCATTCATTCAGAAAAAGAGTTCCGTTTGCAAAATATTGTAATTATTAAGGATATATATTTTTGACTGCCTAAAAATGATAATTTGTTAGTACTGGTAATATGATATGTAAATTATGATAGCAAACTTAAGTACGTTGTCCGTAAGAACTCTTTTTGTGAAACAAAAAAAATAAATGAGACTCTTTTTACAAAATAGATGAGCATATAACTTGTGGTCTCTAAAATTATATATTGTATTATTGTATGGTTACAAAAGTTCAAATCTCACTAAAAATTAAATCAAATAGCTTTGTTCCATATATCCTATGTTTCTTGGTGGTAGTATATGTTCCAAATTACCTGATCAGTGAAATCTGAAAATCCTGTATTACCTAAACAAAAGAAAAACTTGAATCAGCAAGGCCATTTTCTTGAAAACATACATATAACACTAGATTCAAAACAGAGAAAAACATAAGCATTACAAATTATAGCAGCATTTTGAAAGACATTCTGTGTCTTTTCAAATTAACACCAATCCAAAATATATCTATTAGGAGTTTAGGACTGCAATATTTGCCGTGATTTTCACAGCTAATAAAAGACATGACTTGAGCTGGAACCAACACTGTGGCGCTTTGAATCTCCTGAACTCATCTTGCTCATCTTACGCTTCAAGATTCAATTCAAAAGTAGTTGGTGATTACACTTAGTTTTTACTTCTCCAAGTCAAACCAAAAGTGTTCTCATAATCTCATCCGAGGATTCTTTGAGTCGACATTACTTGCAAGATGTCCTTTGGAGTTAACTCTTTGTTTTCGCGGTGGCCCCACCCCTTTTTGGGATCCTGATTCCAAGCAGTTCGAAATGAGCAGTCTATTTTGGCAGTCTATAGATACGAGTTGCATCCATATAGCAGATAGTATCATTTTTAAATGGTTGTGTTATACAAGTATAATATAATTGTAACTATCAGCTATACAAATGCAACTTGTTTCTATAGTATTGTCCAAGTGAAGTGCCTGAAATTTGAATCCCTCTTTGGTGCTTGTGTCTCCTCATTTATCATTGATGCTGCTACTGCTGCTTCTTGAACTTGATGAATACATACTTTCGTCGTCTGATAAATCCACCTTGCTTTTTTTGGACCGCGATTTTATGGATTTTGTCTGGCTTTCCAGTGGAACTTCATCATCATTATCATTATCATCATCCTCATCTTCATCCTCATCATCATCTCCACCATCTTCATCCAACAAATTATCATCATCATTTCTATCTTCATGATCAACTTGATCTTCTTCTCTATCACTCTGGTGATTTTCAATCCGACCATCCTCCTCCTCCTCCTCATGATCCAATGAACTGTCCTCACTTTGGTGATCGAAAATTTCATCCACATCTTTGTTATCATGAGCATCATTAGGAATTTCTATATGTGATGGTTCAGCTGGAGTTGGAGCCTGAGGATTAGAAGTAGAAATATTGGTTACATCTTTGGGATCGAGTTCAAGGAAACCAAGCGCTTCAACAACATCTGTGATGAAGGGTCGGACTGTTGGTTCCCCTTCAAGGCACATAGCTGCAACCGCAACTGCTTGATTTAAACTTTTCACAGAAAATTCCCTGTTCAGAAGTGGATCTGCCATCTCGGGATATCTTTTTGGATCCTTGAAAATGGGTTGTGCCTGATCAAGCACATTATTCATAAATAACAAATCTTTTAGAATAAAACACCAAACGAACAACAATTAGCTAAAAGTTTCAACTAGTATGTTCTGAAATAAATTTCTCAAATGGAAATGTTATGAATTCAGAATATTCCCATTTTCAAATGGGAATGTTCTGAAATAAATTTCTCAAATGAGAATGTTATGGATTCATAACATTCCCATTGGGAATGTGAGAATGTTCTGTATTCAAATTTTCAAATGAAATGTAAAAAAACATTATGCAAACTTCTGTTACATGAACTCTTCACTTTGCCCTAAAGTGCTCATATCCAAGACTGGACACTACGATAAGGATATAGGTACTGATACTTAATTTTAATGTAAAAAATTTGGTAAATTGAGGAGTACTCGTGTTAGACTTTTTAAAATATCGTGTCCAATTGGACACTCAATCCTTGTCCATGTAACAAAGACGCAAACAATTTTTTATTTTTTTTGTTCAAAAATCAGAAAAAAAATAAGATTAGTATTTACTTTTCATGTTCAAACAAGAAGAGAATTAGAGAAACTAGAATGATCAGATATATACCCATGTAACAAGATTTTGCTGGTCTGCTGGTCGATTAGGGTCCACAGCTCGACGGCCTGTAATGAGCTCTAATAAAACAACTCCAAAACTATATATATCCGATTTCAATGTGAGCTCACCAGTTCTTGCATACTCTGGAGCACAATAACCATAGGTTCCAATCACCCTGGGAGGAACACTAGACTTATTCCCGGACTGCGAAAGCTTGGCAAGCCCGAAATCAGCGAGCCTTGGGTGAAAATCTTCCTCCAACAAGATGTTTGAGGATTTCAAATCACGGTATATAACCGGGGGGTTGGCCTTCTCATGTAAGTACTCCAGACCTTGAGCAGCACCTGAAGCTATTTTCATCCTTGTTACCCAATCTAGCGGCTTTTTATCTGCCGAGTTGTCTGCAGTTTTAAGCTTATGATTCAAAGTAGAATTGAGAATATGCAGAAGGGAAATGTATATAGGTAAAATGTTTCTAAGATTGACCTTAGATAATTTATACGTTCACATCAAATACAAACTAGTTTTGATGTTCACTTAACAATCTAACCATATGGATTGCAAAGATATGAGAAAATGTAATTTTTTTGATTGTTGATATTGCTATAGCAATAACGATGTTGCCAGAACATATATGCATTTAGCTACACTTTTTCAATTGTTCTATCGACTCATTACACTTCAATGGATACTTAATACTCTGGCAATATCAATTTTACTCCGATGATATTTGCCCCCGTAAATTTTCATGTAATTTAGTGATGTGCATTAATATGACTATAAAAATTAGAAGAAAAAAAATTCAAATCTGAGTTATAAAAACATATACTTATTTTACACTATTATAATTATAGTGCTTCACAATCTTAAACTAGGTAAAAATTTACATTTTTGCTTCATATTTTTGCACGTCTTTTACATCCGTACATTTGGATTGTAATGTAAATATTAAAACTAATTCGTATTTGAAGTGAACTTAGATTATCTAAAGTCAATCTTAGAAACCTTTTAATTAGTTAATGTATATATACATGTATATTTTTAAAGAAAGGGTGAACTGGAATACCATGCAGATGAGTTTCAAGGGAACCCAATGGCATGTACTCATATACCAAAAGTCTTTGATCTCCATCAGCACAATATCCAATAAGATTGAGCAAATTATGGTGTTTGAGAAGACTCAACATCAAGACTTCAACAAGAAACTCCTTGTTTCCTTGCATTCCATTTCTGTCCAGTTGCTTCACAGCCACAATCTATTCAAAAATGTCCCAAAAACTCAAACCTTAGTACCACAAATTCAAATAGATATTGGGCTTGTTTGGTTACTAGCATTTGGTACATTAAGAGCAGTAGCGTTTGGAGGTCCAAACGCATCGCATCAATGATGTGTTTGGGCTCCAAACGCTGCGTTTGTGAGTTAAATAAGTTGTATTTGAAATAAGTTGTAATTAGACAAACAACATTTTCAAGTGCGTTTGGAACTCCCAAACTTCAAAATACCGATAAACCAATAAGCACATTGTAATATAGAGTAAAATTTCCAATGGGAAAAAATAGAGGGAATTATTATTCTCTCAATTTTTCTTCTGGAAATATTAATTCTCAAAATAAGTCATTAATATAACCTGGCCACTAGACTGAATTGTCCCCTTATAAACTCTCCCAAATCCACCATCACCTAATAGACATTCTTGTCTAAAATTCTTCGTTGCAGTGGCCAACTCTCGAAAAGTGAAAGTTTGTGCGGCAATATTTCCGACCTCGGATGTTGAATCTTCTTTATTTTTCACTTGATTAGATGGTGTTTGTTTTTCATGCCCTGCACAAGAAAAACCCAAATTATTAAGGAGAAAAATAAAGACGACATGAAAATTTGCAGGTTTTCTCCCCCCCCCCCCCCAGCAGCCCCCAGCCCCCAGCCCACCCAACCACCCTCCCTCCCTCCCTCCCTCCCTCCCTTAATTGTGTTTTTATTTGTTCCTGCTAATTGAATTAGTTTCATAAAAACATAAATTACATATACACGTATAGTTATGAGTGCAAATTATCTATGGCAATTGATGTCTCATCCGCTATCCCATTCTTTAATTTTTTACCAAAGGGTTAATAGTATATTTGACCACAAAGTATACACTTACAATTGGGAAGATCAAGTTTTAATCATCTCGATACCCACTCAAGTACCAATAAATAAACCGATACCGACCTTGAGGAAAAATTTGACCCAAAAAAGAAAAGAAAAAGAAAACTCAAAATGATCACGAGCTATGGCTACGTGAATATAAATAATGTTCGAGTGAATATTACAAAGTTTAACTATATAAAGATATTTAAATATTATTCAAATATTTTTCGCTTATCAATATTCTAAATTGAATTAATTATTATTTACGTTTCATTTTGCTTACTTAGACTTACTTTAGGGAGCGAGTTAAAACTTTGTGGTCCAATTGTAACTGTTTATACTTCAAAGTCGGATATGCTATTAACCTTTTTTTATTTGGAATTAATTTTGTATGTAAATATAGATTATCTGACGTCGGTGCATGGGATGTCACGCTAGATGCTAGATGAGGTAGAGAATGAGACAACAAATTTGATTTCGTATTATGCGTTCCATTTGCAGCACTAATTTAAACCATAACAAATATTTGTAATTTTAATTTCACAAAATATGATTTGAATTTGATTGAGATGAATTTTAACTTTAATTTAAAACTCATGGTTTGATTAAGATGAGTTCATACCCTAATTTGAGACCTCTTAACTAGGAGTGAGCAAAAAACGGATAAAACCGAACTACCGAACCGAACCGAACTTTTTTAACCGAATTATCTCGGTTTTTCGGTTTTTTTTTGGAATTTCGGTTATATCCGAATTATTACTCATTATTCGGTTTCGGTTCCGGTTTCAAAAAAAAGTTATTCGGATACCCGAATAACCGAATTTTAATATTTAAAAAATAATAATTTTATACTATTATTATGATATTATACTCACTATTTCTGATTCAGTCCCAGATCTCAAATCAAAAGCTACACAGAGATATCTACGAGAGATTATCACCCTGTGTCTCAAATCAAAAGCAATTTCTCTACACAAAAAAGCAATTTCTACGTAATTTCCCAAATCAAAAGCACACAGACACAAAAGCAATTTCTCAAATCAAAAGCACACAGACACACAAAAGCAATTTCTCAAATCAAAAGCAATTTCCTACGCAGTCAGCTACACAGAGCCAGCAACCAACACTGAAGCAGACGGAGGAGGCCACCAACACTACGGAGGAGGCCAATAGCCCTACCGCACGGCCGCACAGTCGCACCTAAACCCACCAACACTGAAGCAGACTCCTCTTCATCCGCCTCTCTCGTCGTCGTCGGCGAAGAAACTGTCCCTCTCGTCGTCGTCGGCGAACAAATCTCTCTCTCTCTCTATATGTGTATATATATGTATATATGTGGGTTTGGTGTGTATTGAATAATTTAGTTGTGGTTTTGTTTGTGTTTATTTGGATGAGATGGATCTTTAGTCTCTTTAGGATGGGACCAAATAACCCAAGCCTAATTATGGGTTTGAAGAAGAAGATTACAGAGTCTATTTAGGATGAGAAACATTTATAGAGTCTATTTGAAGAATTTCGGTAAAACAGAGTAATTTCTATGATCTGGGTTTGAGTAATTGATCTTTGATTCGGTTTTACCGAATACATCAAATTACAATTAAATTATTCGGTAATTCGGGTATTTTTAAATTTCGGTTATTATTTCGGATAGTAAAATTGTCATTAATTCGGTTTTCGGTTATAACCGAATAGCTTATTCGGTTCGGTTATAACCGAATGATCACCCCTACTCTTAGCTCACATTTGTCTCATCTCGATCGTAAATACGAATTTTGTTACTTTCAAATGTATCTTAAATAGGTCTAATTATCATAATAACTATAATAACCTTCCTTTAGACATGAATAATTTTAGCAATTTTTGTCATTTACTTTGAAAAAAAATCAGGTTTTTTTTATTGACAAAAGGAGTTGAAAGAACAATTTTGCACAATTAATATATCTATGAGGGAGACTTGTGCTAAGAAAAAAGTTTAGAAAATACTTGTAAAAACATAATAAATAGGAGGGTTAAATTTACAATTTAGTCTAGAGTGTCAGTGACACCTGATAATAGCAACCGTACTCAAAAAATAAACATATAATCAGTCAGAAAATAGTCTTAATTTGCTGCTTCACCTGCCATCAAAAGATTCAAACAAAAACTGCTAAAGAATATTCCATTCATCTAACAACAAAAAAGTCTCATTTCCTTTTGACCCAATATTAATTATTATATTAATTAAAAAAAATCACATTAATTATAAATTTTAGAATTTTACAAATTCATCAAGAAAAATTCAAATGAGTCTCTGTTTTGTAGGACATAGGAAGTAAAATTTTCGAGACATGTAAATTGGAGGAAATTTGTATGTACCCGGGGACGCAGATGGTAGCAATGCAGCTCTCGCTTCTGTTGCTTGAGCAACGGGCAATTTCTCGTCAGACTTTATTTTCTTACTCGAAGAAAAACATGGGAAGCAACTCATTTTCTATAAACTTGCTGCCACACAAATATAGTAATTCTTGGTACGTATTTTCTAATACAACACTTTGTCGGGATTGTTCACGACAATCCCAGTACCTATCTTTTCGTAAATTAAAAATCCCGATAATACTAATATATTATCGTGCCAAATAATCTCAACGTACTTAAATATTTATTTTCCCCTCGTCGTTTCTTTGCATTTTAGTCGCCCCAGAGAGGCCAGAGCATGTGTTCGGATTGCCTAGAAGACCTGGAAAAAATGATGATACGATTTTCTGTAGATCTGGGAAAATTCATGAAAGAAAAGAGGTTGAACGTAGAGGGGGCGATATTAGGATGATTGCGAAGAATGGAGGAGGGTCCTCCAGAAAATTGAAGGACCCCAACCGTAAGAAGCTGTAGTAGCCTGGATGAAAATAAGTCATTAGGAGAGGAGGATAGGGGCCATTTTTGGGGGGTCAAGCATTGGGGTGGAGAGTTTTCCTTAGAAATTTGAGACACCCGAAGAAAAAGGGGGAGAGATGAGTGGTCATTCTGTTTGGTGTCATTTCTTGACTAGAATTAAACAAAACATATATAGGAGTTTTGTGGGGAAGGGCCAAGGGCAGGGGAGTGAATTTTTGAATAATATCATGTACTAATTTTTTTAAAATAAGGTGCTCAAAATATAACAATAATTTACCTTTCATCAAAATCAGAGCGTTGGGTTTTGGATTTTAAACACTCGCTGATGGATCTGGATTTTCAAAGATTAAAGTCATCATTTTTGTCAATAGAAAAAGAAAATAGATGTAAATAATATTGACTTAATGATTCAAAAAAAACTTTTAAATGTTAATTGTTTTTTTCAATTTAATTGCGCTAACAGTTGCTGGAATAGTTGATTGTTCAGTATTGTAAGAGTTAAAATATGGACACAAGAATTTACGTGAAAATCCAATTAGAAAAAAACCACGAAGAGAGATAAGAAATCAACTATAAAATAATAACGGGAGTACAAATTGTTTATTTGTGTCATATGTTATTGTGTTCTTTTCTAAACCCTTGCTTATTGTTGTATTTATAGTTGTCATGTCCACCCGAATCCAATTAGGAGTATGCGTACTTTTTAAAATCACCTTATAACTGCAATGCAATTTGTTAGAATATTAGGTGGAAACTAACACATAAATAATACTTACATGTGAATCGGTAAGTATTCATGAAGCGGAAGCAGTTGAACCGAATGCCAAATCTACAAGCGACACCACGAACACAGCTACTACGATCCTTCTTACTTCTCGTCAATATATAGTTGTTACAAGCAATCAATGCGAACAAACTATTTAAGTGTTCACACCAAATACACCCAAGCCTATTGATGGAAGCTTGAAAATACTAGAGAGAGTATTTAGAGAGAAACTGTATAGGAAAAATAATATGTTATTTTTCCTTAGCCCTACACACAGTAAGCTTCAGTATTTAATTAACGTAAAACCCAATACGTAAGGGATAAGTCTACAACTGACTAAATCAGGAGAGTTATCTCATATAGAGTCCTAACCATATCACATACTCCCTCCGTCCCATGATAAAAGTCATTATTACTATTTTGGGTTGTCTCATATTAAATGTCCACTTTCTTTTAATAACCAAACTTTTACACATTTTTTCCTATTATGCCCGTAACATTAAATATCTCATACTTTTCTTATTCTAATTCTCTCTCCATATTTAATGATATTATTATGGACAATTTTGTCATTTTATTCATCTTCTTAATATGCGTGAAAAGTCTACCAGGACTTTTATCCTGGGACAGAGGGAGTATTATTTAAAATACTTCCAAGTGATATGGGACTCTTCCAATCCTTATTGGGTTATCCAATACCCATACCCAAGTGGATGTTAATGATCCACGGGTCCGACCCGGTTCAATTACTAACATCTCCCACTCAGACACTTGGGTTATAAAGGTACTTACTCATCTCAAATCAATAATATCTAGATTTTCTCAAATGCGAAGGTGCCTTGGCGCATGTAATCGTTGTGAAATAAATGATATCAAGGGCGAGAGCTCGCATATTAAGTCTCCATCATAACTAATATGTAGCATCTCAAAAAAAAACTCGTCATGTCCTAGACCAGTCTGTAACACCCCCTTCCCGAAAAGGAAAGGGAGGTCACGTGCAAAGCACAACAAACCTCAAAAAAAGTAAACATAACACTAATAACTTCAAAATATTAATAGTGATATCCATCAATGAAGTACTAAATACAATTCTCCAAATAGAGTCAAAATAACCAAAAGCAAAATTCGAAACAACCTAGATGGTCAAAGACAACTCTCTCATCACACTAGCCCTGAATCACCCCTGCAAACCTGTCGGAAGAAAAACACAGCATGAGCTAATTGCCCAGTACAGATACAGAAATACAAAGGATATACAACTGATATACGAAAACAACTGAGATAAAATATTGAACAAAGCCTCAATGTAAGACCCCGAAATTTTTTTAAATAAAAAGGAATTTCCTTTATTTCATGAGTTACTATTCACGAGTTACTATTCACGAGTACTATTCACGAAGCGTGAAGATGTTTTTTTTGTGAAATTTCTATCTTTTGGTGTTGGAGTTACTATTCACGTATACGGCACTATTCACGTATACGACACTATTCACCAAAAAATAAAATTTCTTCTTTTTGTCCAAAATATCTATTATGGATACTAGCTTTGATTGTATCCATGTTTTGATCATTCTTGAATTTTACTCCACTCTGATTACTTATGAAGTATTTTTGAACTTGGATTGTTTAAAGTACGAATCCTTAATATTTGTTCTTTTGTTTCCTTTGGATTCGTTTCCTTTAAAATATTTTTCATCATCCTCATCCTAAATGATGATATTACTAAATATCTTTGGCTTTTGTAGTGCAAAGATGAATGATTTCTTGATGAATATCTTTGGCCCGTAGTGCAAAGATGAGCAGTGTATTGAGATGAACATGACCGATCGATTAATATCTTTGGCCCGTAGTGCAAAGATGAGCAGTGTGTTAGATGAACATGACCAATCGATGAATATCTTTGGCTGCATCTTGCAAAGATGAATATTTGATTCCAGATATATATTGATTGATGTTACAGGGATAAAAGATAGACGATGAACTTTAAAATTCATACATAGAAGATAGTAGTTTGCATTCTCTACTTAACTCTTCTAATGAATTATTATTTCCGCTGCGAATATTGATTTAAAACTTGTTGTCTATTGTATTCTATTAGATTTTTTTCTGTTGAAGACTAACGATAATTTTGTTGTATATTATCTTAGTCATAATATTCTTTACTGGGCTAGTTGAACTCACCCTTTTCCTTTTTGTTCCATTTTTCTTCTCAGGAGACGAGAATGTAGCGATTACTAGTCGGGGTATGGAAGGTTCTAGAGAGAGTTGTTTAGTAGTCCTCACCATTTTTGTAAATAATGTATCAATAATTATGATGGGGATTTATTTGCGTGTGGATATTGTCTAGATGACAATATCTGTATTTAAACTCACAGTTTATATGTTGTAATAATAAAGTTGTAGTTATTTACGTACCATGTATTTGGCGACTTTCGAGAATGGGTTGGATGGAATGGACCTATTTT
Source organism: Panax ginseng (assembly GCA_020205605.1). Classification (NCBI taxonomy): domain Eukaryota; kingdom Viridiplantae; phylum Streptophyta; class Magnoliopsida; order Apiales; family Araliaceae; genus Panax; species Panax ginseng. The sequence goes on along the minus strand of CM035127.1, from coordinate 36,235,004 downwards.
GGGGCGCCACGGTTGTTATCGAGCTTAGGGATATGATCTCTGGCCATTTGAGATCGGGGAATAGAACTAGGAGGGAGAGGCGAGTAAATCCTTTGCTAGTGTGTCCTACCTAAGCTTATTTGTTAGTTGGTTAGTATATAGGGATATTATGTGATATATTGATTTCCTTAATTAACCTTTGTTTTATGACGATGATTTGAGAATGTCGAATGAGAATATTAACGATGGAGTGAATGAGACCGTGGAGATGCTCAGATTTTACCAACGAGGAGAGCGATGCAACAGTCGGCAATGTACCTCCTGTGAACAACACCTTGAAAGCGAGATGATGAAGCGAGGGGATGTTTAGAAGCTTTTTGCAGTTCATAAAAAAATCAGACGAGGGAGACTCGTGTTCAAAATACAGGAGGAAATGATAGCAATTCACGGGTTGTCACAGCCAAGCAGTTCAAAGAGTTGGGACCAAAATTTAAGGGAAAGCCTGATCCGATCATGGCGGACACGTGGGTCAAGCAAATTACCAAGATATTCGATGTCTTGGGATGCACGGAGGAACAGAAAGTTCCATTCGCTACTTTTTATGTTAAAAGAACGAGGCAGACATGGTGGGAATCGTGAAGCGTACTCATCATTTGCATTTTCAAAGATGTCATGGGAGGCGTTTCAGAAGCAATTCAATGACAAGTACTTCCCTGGAAGTATTCGTCATATGAAGGAAGTGGAGTTTATTAGACTGGAGCAGAATAACATGACGGTGTCCTAGTATGAGGCGAAGTTCGTGGAGTTATCCAGGTTTGCACCTCATTTGGTGGAGAATGAGGAACGATGACGCGGATGTTTTCGAGAGGTTTGAAACCCTAAGATACGCCAAGATCTCATCTCTCATAAATTTTCTCTATTCGGATGTTGTTAACAGGGCTCAATTGTTAGAGCGAGATAACGAGTACGGTCAATCGAGGGACCATAACCAGGATCATACCAGAGATAGCAGTCAACAAAACAACGATAACCAGTGGAGAAAGAAAAAGACGGACAAAAATGGTAACCACTCTGGTGGTAATCATGGCCATGAAAATAGAAGAAGCGAGTCAGGAGGAGATTTTAAAAAGAGGAGATTCAACAACAACCATGTGAAGACGAGCGAGTGCAAAGAAAGAATCGGTTCCAAGGGAGGAGAACGACCACCGGTCATATGCTATAAATGCGGAAAGAGGGACATATCGGTCAAAGCGCCCATAACAGATTCGGTATGCTATAATTGTGGAAAGGAAGGACATATCGCTCGAGATTGCATCAGAGCGAAACCTAGTTCAATGGGGATGGTGACTCAAAAGACATCCCGGAAAAGTCAAAGTCAACGGTCTCGGAAGAAGCGTTTGTCGTGGACCGGTAAAAATACGAGGAACCCGAACGAAGTTAGCAGCAGGTTAGTTAATTATAAATTCTTGCGAAGTTTATACCTTATTAGATATCTGTTCTACCCATTCTTTTATCTCTCTTGCTTGCGCTCAACGTTTGAACACGACTACGGAGAAATTAGACTTTGACCTATTTATGGAGACTCGTTAGAGAAACTTTTATTACATCCGTTGTTTAGAAATCTTGCTTGATTCAGTTGGCACTATCACATTACTTGTTAAACTTATTTCTATAGAGATATTTATTTTTGATGTGATTTTAAGGTTAACTACTCATCATGCCAAAATTGATTGCTTCGTAAGGTTGTTAGTTTTCATATTCTTAAGCAACACGTTATTCAATTCAAGCAACCAAACCATTGAAGTCAAACTCTTTCATATTAAATTATAAAGCCATTTGTTTATTGAAAAAGCGAATGTCAAGCTTTCTTAGTCCATGTTATGGATTTGAATAAAGACACGTCGATTTGAATAATATTCTGTTGTTATTGATTTTTCTGACGTATTTCAAGAATTTCTTGGCCTACTCCCGAGAAGCGTGATATTGAATTTGTATCGACTTTGAATCTGATACAAAACCCATTTCTAAAATCTCATATCGAATGGCTCCTATTGAACTTCAGGAGTTAAAAACTCAACTGTAGAAGTTGATACCCGAGCCTCTATCTGGTGACTTCCTTTGTGGAATACGTTGAAGCCAGACTCTCCGTAGAGGATGCCATATTCATGCGGTAGTAAACTGATAGGTGCCATTGTGACGTGCTATCCAAGGTTGGGATATGAGTCACAGTTGAGAACAACCTAAGTCGGTAATCAAAATACGTAGCTTTCTAGGCTTAATTAGTTATTATCGGAGATTCATTGAAGGATATTCTCGAATCGCTATTCCATTAACGCAGCTGACTCGTAGAGATACAAAATTCGAATGGAGCAAAGAATGTGGGAAGAGCTTCGAAGAACTCAAGAGGAGACTCATTTCAAAGACATGTTCGACCATGCCATCCCGAAAAAAACAAAGCGTGGTAGGCGGCGTGTTGAGTAGAAGATCGATACAACAACTGAGTACGATATTGTCAAAGACTCATTTCAGTATAATTTACAAATAATAGAGATGGAGATGAAAACTCTAGGTACCCACGCGTGATGATATCACAGTATAATCGACTTTAATCGATAAAGTTAAAGTATTCAAGCTACACACCGAGTCGATGAATTTGAAGAAGAAGGTGCAAGAAGTTGTTATTTCAAGAACGAGAATCGGTGAGGTGAGGAAAGCTCAAACCTTCGATTTATTAATCCATTTGAAATTCTCGATCGAATAGGAACTATGGCCTATAGACTCGTTTTATCGCCAAGTATGACGCGTGTTCATAACGTTTTTCACGTATCGATGTTACGTAAATATGTGGACGACCCGAACCACGTCATTGAGTTAGAACCGGAAGAGATAGCCGAAGACTTAATGTACGAGGAGGTACCTATCAAGATCTTGGATAGGAAAGAACATGTCCTATGTACCAAGGTTATACCACAAGTTAAAGTTTTGTGGAGAAACCATGCTATTGAGGAAATGACCTGAGAGTTGGAAACGGAAATGAAAGCGAGGTATTCTCATCTTTTGAAACACAGTATCGTACGTCAATTTCGAGGACGAAATTTCATAAGGAGGGGAGGTTGTAAGACCCCGAAATTTTTTTAAATAAAAAGGAATTTCCTTTATTTATTATTTTGAAATAGTAAGGGTGGATTTGATTAATGTGGTTAGTTATGGGTAAAATGCTTAAATATTTTAAATAAGCAAGTGGTGATATAATATTCATTATTTGGGGAATATTCGTTTGGTCGTGGAATATTAGATGCTTTGTCGGGGAATATTAAATGCGACGGTAGCGACCATGTATGGGCCCCATAACGAAAAGCGATTGGAGGAAGAAAACGACAAGAATAAGTTGTTTATAAATAATACAAGCAATTGTTACAGTTAACAATTGTTGGAATACCCGATTGGTTAAAAACACGATGTCTGGCGTTGTTGAGCAGAGAGCACGCGGTATTGCACCAATTATTGATTCTTACGTAAGAAGACACTACTCAATAATGGTTACAGTAATTACTGTTCAGTATTTTATTTTATTGATTCAATAATTGCTGCATTGATATTTTATATTGTTGTTGTTTCAATAATTATCATTACACAGTATTTTTCATTATCGAAGCAATAATTCATATTATCTGAATAATATTATTAGATAACATTATTGGCAATGTCTAGAAAGTTACATCTAAGGAGAGGTTTGGTCACCTAATCAAGGCCAAGAAGGAGAAATTCTTATTGGAAAGCCCCATCTTCCTGAACCGCACTGGTTGTCAATATTGTGATTCGTAATATTATTTGTGAATAATTAATTATTGATTCATATGATGAGGAAAATATTGATTTTATGTGGATATAGATGGAGAAAATTTTAATGTGACAATTGTTGAAAATTAAAATTTTATCTTTTTTCGATGAAATAATTCATTTAAATATATATATTATTATATTTTAATAATATAATAATGGTGATATTTTACAACGAATGTGGGATATATGAGTATCTGAGGAGGAAGAGTATTTTTGCAATAAATGTTTAAAACATGTTAAACATGTCGATTGGACCCCATTTATTAATTGAAATTTGATTATAGCTTGTAAAATCGCCCATTTGTGGATTTAGGTCAATTTTATTTGGAATTTGGAAAAACTTTCTTCTGTAAAGTTGTAGAGAATTGAATTTCCTATAAAAACACGCGAGATTTGAATTTTCTAACAAAAGGACTATTTATTGTGAATTATTGAAGTTCCGAAGCTCCGAAATAATTGATTTTTGGAAGTTTAAAATAATTTAAATATGAAAAACGTTTTTTGTGGGTCTAGCATGTGATTTGAATGTGTTGAATGCAGATTTTTAGATTCAAGAAGGTGCATAGAGAATTTTAATATATATATTATTATTTAAATAAATTTTCTGCTTTGGTGTTCTAAGCAATTTCCTATAAATAGGTGCTTAGGTTATAATTGAAAATCACACTAGAAACTGAAGTTTTCTCTCTCTATATTATCGAGCGTATTCTTGTGAGTATTTTGAGTATACTTTGAGTATTGTTATACGGTGAAAGTTCAAGTTATAGCCTATATCCAGTGTTTCAACTAGAAGTACTGTCTTTCGAGGTAAGGGATGTTATTTTATTCGAAAATGATATTATTTCTTCAATATCATTATGCCAAAATATTGGTTGGAAATTTTTATCAAAATTGGAACTTTTTCATGTCGGGGTTACTATTCATGAGTTACTATTCACGAGTTATTCATGAGTACTATTCACGAAGCGTGAAGATATTTTTTTTTATGAAATTCCATCTTTTGGTGTTGGAGTTACTATTCACGTATACGGCACTATTCACGTATACGAAACTATTCACGAATACGACACTATTCACCAAAAAATGAAATTTCTTCTTTTTGTCCAAAATATCTATTATGGATACTAGCTTTGATTGTATCCATGTTTTGATCATTCTTGAATTTTACTCCACTCTGATTACTTATGAAGTATTTTTGAACTTGGATTGTTTAAAGTACGAATCCTTAATATTTGTTCTTTTGTTTCACTGGATTCGTTTCCTTTAAAATATTTTTCATCATCCTCAGTCCTAAATGATGATATTACTAAATATCTTGGCCCGTAGTGCAAAGATGAATGATTTCTTGATGAATATCTTTGGCCCGTTAGTGCAAAGATGAACAGTGTTGAGATGGACATGGACCGATTAATTAATATCTTTGGCCCATAGTGCAAAGATGAGCAGTGTTTAGATGAACATGACCAATCGATGAATATCTTTGGCTGTCATTGCAAAGATGAATATTTGATTCGGATATATATTGATTGATGTTTACGAGGGGAAAAGATGAGCGATGAACTTTAAAATTCATACATAGAAGATAGTAGTTTGCATTCTCTACTTAACTCTTCTAATGAATTATTATTTCCGCTGCGAATATTGATTTAAAACTTGTTGTCTATTGTATTCTATTAGATTTTTTCCTATTGAAGACTAACGATAATTTTGTTGTATATTATCTTAGTCATAATATTCTTTAGTAGGCTAGTTGAGCTCACCCTTTTCCTTTTTGTTCCATTTTTCTTCTCAGGAGACGAGAATGTAGCGATTACTAGTCGGGGTATGGAATGAAGGTTCTAGAGAGAGTTGTTTAGTAGTCCTCACCATTTTTGTAAATAATGTATCAATAATTATAATGGGGATTTATTTGCGTGTGGATATTGTTTAGATGGAAATATCTGTATTTAAACTCACAGTTTATATGTTGTAATAATAAAGTTGTAGTTATTTCTGTACCATGTATTTGGCGACTCAAAATGGGTTGGATGGAATGGACCTATTTTGGGGGCGTCACACTCAAGTGTAAATATGGACGAAAATATAATCTCTAAAGATCTGAATGAAATATATCTGAATCAACAGAATTGACGAAACCAATAGAAGAATAAAGAAATAATGAACTGAAGTAACTAACTCAATGAATTGAACTGAACAGAAACAAACAAAACTAATACAATGAAATAATAGGCTGAATCAAATGGTTGGGTGTTATTTCATACCGAGTGAGCTCAGAAATATACATTGCCACACAGGCAAGTCAAAATAATGACACACATACTAATCACACATTGGACCGCGAATCCAAATGTATGTAATCGGATAGGTGTGTTTGGTACAACATCACAAATCCGCAAAACAGAAAACTAAGGTTAACCCATACGCCTCCCACAACAAAACACCAAATGACCCACTTCCTCCGGAGCCCAAAACAGAGACGCCGTGGACTAATAACACTGCCACGGAAAGTGTCATGCCTCTCGTGCCAAGACGACATGCATGTGGTACCCCCACAAGTGGTTATAGCTCAAGTATACCATACGGTATATTCTAACAAAAATACTGTGTCACAACACATGCAACATAATACCAACAAATATGTACATGTTGAACAAAATTAAATTATAATCGCAATATCTCAAAAGAAGGTAGCAACATGTACCGCTCTACAATTATCAAAAATAAATACTAGTTAGACATGATAACCTAATTCAAATAGCACAAATTCGAGTCATATGTATCAACTCCAAAATGAAACTATTATATGAATTTCACAAGAAATAATTATGTGAAATAATAACGAAATTCAAAACAAGAACAAAACGAACAAATCAAATTTAACAAGAGTAACGCTGAAAAATTATAGAATATGTACAAATTGTAATAGAAAGAAAGGAATTCAAATTATTGAATAAAGTCAAAGTATCAAAGATCAAATTTCTATTTAAGAGTGTCAATAGAATTATTAAAAAAATGAAACGAGAGACAAGATATCACGAGATATAAAGAATACAACAATAATCAAAGGAGTGGAGTACGGAATCCGTACCTGATACTTCCAAACCATTTATAGCACACTCCACAAAATCTTACTCTCAATTGCCAATGATATCAAATATGAAACGTTATTCACAACCTAAATATATTCACCTCAAATTAAAAATAATCCAAACTAATAATTCTAAGATAATTCATAATCTATTTAATATGCCTTTAATCATCGCCTTATATCAATTATTAATACTCCAAAATTTATATTCCAAATATAACTCTTTAAATTCCCTCCGTCTGATCTAATTAAAAGTAATAATAACACAATTATAAGTTACCTACTAATAATAAATTATATTAATATGAAATTAATTTCTCCAATTACATCAATTTTACAAAATAAACCCGAATTAAATTATAAATAATCTTTTAATCATCATTTCATTTTTTTAACGAATTAATTTTCTTAATGGATATAATATATATAATCAACCTAAATACCAAACATGAATACGACCTCCTTCCATTTCAAAAGTATTATATATATATATATATTCAACTTATTTTATACATGATTCCATATATACATGATTTGACCAAATATAAAGAATTAGCTTTCTATTCTAAGATAACATAGGAACATGTGATCCTGCACTCTAAAAACTTACTTGGTCACCATAATTGTTGTACATATTACATGGGTTATTCAACCAAAGCACTGCTCACGCAAGTACACCAACAAAATCAATTTATTACATATTTTATTTAGTAAATGACCATCTCCATCTGATGTGATAGATATCAATATTAAAATAATTCATTCATCATAATTCGTTTATCAGAGAAAAAGAAAGCAATGAGATAACATACTGACATTACCTTAATAGAGAGAGTCTACCCTTTTGTTTTCTGCTCTTTACCTGTAATACCCGGTAAAAAAAATAAAAAATAAAAAAAATAAAAATATATTAATAAAAATTATTTTGTTTTAACTCATATTAATTGGACTTTGTTTTATTGGGTCAATCTAATCATGTAATTTATGTGAGCTAATAAATATTAATAGTGTTGGATATAATAATTTGATAAAATTGGGCCTTAAAAATTAATTGGGTCAAATTGTATTTAATTATTATTTTGGGCCTTTATTTTAATTGAGTTTAATTTATGTGGGTAATATTAAAATTCTATTTAAATTAGGAGAGTTCATAAATAATATAAATAAATAGTTAAGCCCTAATCTATCTCACGACTTCCGATGGTATTTGAAAAAAGGAATAAATCATTTTGTTATAGAAGGGAGAAAAAGAAAGGAAAGAGAAATCAGATTACACTTTGTAGAAGAAAGTAATTCATTTAACAAAGGTAAGAACTCAAATTAGTTGTAAAGATTATGTGTTTTGATATTAAAAAAACGTTAGATCTTTTGCTTGATTTTGAGGTTTTCAATATTATAATTTTATATGATTGTTGGTGTATATATATATATATATATATATATATATATATATATAATATATGATCCTTGGAATGTGGTTTATATATATATGTGTTTACTGAGTGTGTTTATATATATATATATATATATATATATATATATATATATAAATATATGTGTTTACAGATTTATATTATATATATATATATATATATATATATATATATATATATATATATATATATAATCGTAGAGTACTTGTGTTATATATATATATATAATCACCGGATTTTGTTCTCTTTATTTAAAATATATATATATATATATATATATTTATATATTAATGATTAGGCACTATTCTCGACACGTGAAAATTTCATTTTTTTAATGATTTTTTTAGAAAATTTTCTTATTAAAGAAACTTGGTCATGTATGTTTGGAAGAATTAGTTTTAACCAAATATTATAAAATTAGGTATTTGCATAATATTTAATAAATTATTTAGTTATAGTTTAATGTAAAAGCATAATAATTAAAGAAAAATAATATTTTATAATACCACTTATAAATGTATTATTTTGGTGATTAGTTCGAATGTAGAGAGTCTAAACGAGTCAAATTCAGAGTAAAAATTTTGGGTATTACGTTTCTCAATTCAGGTACGGATTCCGTACTCTTTCAGCGAGACTCTTTTATTTTTAAATTGTTCGTTTCGTTATTCATTTCGAAATTTAGTTTTGTCTCTCATAATTGTTCCTTCTTAAATTCGTGAGAATGTTTCATTTTTTCTTTAGTATTTGAAACTAGTATTTGTACTCTTTGGTCTAGTGTGTCATGGTTAATATTTATTTCGATCTTTTGTAGAAAGTACATGTTAATATATTTGGAGACTTTGTGTTGATATTTTGTTTCAGTTAACATGTACATGTTAGAACCACTTTGTTGTGTCGCATGTGTTGTGACATTATATTTTGTTAGAATATATTGTAGGGTATACCTGAGCTATAACCACTGTGGGGTACCATGCATATGTCGCTTGGCACGAGAGAGACATGACACTTTTCGTGGTGTGTGATTAGTCCACTGCGTCTCGCTTTTGGGCTCCGGAGGAAGTGGGTCATTTGGTGTTTTATTGTGGGAGGCGTATGGGTTAACCCTAGTTTTCTATTCTGCGGATTGGTGATGTTGTGTCAAACACACTTATCCGATTTGCATACATTTGGATTCGCGGTCCAATGTGTGATTTTCATGTGTGGCATTATTTTGATTTTCTTGTGTGGCATTATTTTGATGTGCCTGTGTGGCATTGTTTTGATTTGCCTATGTGGCATCATTTGACTTGCCTGTGTGGCATTATTTTGACTTGCATGTGTGGCAAGGTATATTTCTGAGCTCATTCGGTATGAAATAACTCCAGCCATTTGTTTTAGTCTATTATTTTATTGGATTAGTTTTGTTGGTTTCTGTTCAGTTCAAGTCATTGAGTTAGTTACTTCAGTTCGTTATTTCTTTATTCTTTTATTGATTTCATCAATTATGTTGATTCAGATATATTCCATTCAGATTTTTGGATATTATATTTCGTTCGTATTTGTACTTGAGGCTTTGTTCAGTATTTTGTCTCAATTGTTTTCGTGATATCGATTGGTATATCGCGTAATTGGCTCATCTTTGTGTTTTTCTTTTCGATGAGTTTGCGAGGGTGATTCAGGCTAATGTGGTGAGAGTTTTGCCTTTGACCATTTAGGTTGATTCGAATTTTAAGTTTTGATTATTTTGACTCTTTTTGGAGAATTGTATTTAGTACGCTATTAATGGATCACCACTATTAATATTTTGAGGTTATTAGTGCTCTGTTTTCTTATTTTGAGGTTTTTGTTGTTTTTTATCGTGACCTCCCTTTCCTTTTCGGGAAGGGGTATTCTGTAGATGGTATCAGAGCTTAGGTTCTTTCTTGTAGAAAACCTATTTAGGTTTGACCTGTGAGTTGTGGGTAAATCACTAGGTAGACGTAGGAATTTGATTCGATTTTGTTCTCTGTTTGGTTGGTCTTGATTTTGACCAAGTGTTATTATCTCTTTGAGTTGTAGTTGATTTGAGAAAGGCGAGATAATTTGTTAAGATTATTATTGTTATGCGTTGGAGCAATAATATTAGTTAAGGATTGTGATTGGATCATTAAGGAGAATAATGTCATATTTTATTTAGTTAAGAAATGATTATACGATTATGATGTGAGTATTTGTATCGACAAGAATTTGATTTTGGAAAAAATTATTTGTTAGAGTTGTTTTATTTTGTGACAATCATTATGATTTTGGAATTGAGGATTTGATTTGGGTTAGATTTTGATTTTTGTTAAGTTGTGGATAAATTGAGGTATGTGAATCGGTGGGATATCCTCTTGTAATTTTGAGTTGTTGTAGAGATTCGAGGTAATTAGATTAATTTTTTGGAGTAAATGAATTTTGCAATTATTTCATAGTAGAATATTGGAGTTATCTTATATGAAATTTTGAGTGATAGTATGTGAAGATCTTGGAATTTGTTGGGTTAAGAATTGCATTAAGAGAATGATTGATTTATTGAATGATTAGATATATAATAAGTGATGAATCCAATATATCTTAAGAGATTTTGAAAGCTATAGTTTGCTTATTCAGATAGTATGATATATGATTTGGAGTTTGGTATGGTGATGGATAGATCTTTGTAGTAGTATATTTTTGGTGTAATAATATTTGAGAACTATTTTAATTTGAGGTTATGATATTTTGAAACTCTTAAGGACTTAGGAGAGTTGGTGATAAAGAGATAGTAGTAGTATATTCTTCGATGTAATAATATTTGAGGATAAGTTCAAATTGAGGATGAGATATTTTGAAGCTCTTGAGGACTTGGGGAGAGTTGGTAATATAGTTTGTATAATTGTTTTGTTTATCCGAAGTCATTAAAGTTTTGCAGGAAATTATGTAAAATAAATAATAAAAAAAATGAAAATAATTTGTTAAATCTTTGTTATGTGTGGAACGTAAACATTTTACAAATTAAAGATAAATTTAAATATTTTGGGTATTCGAATCGTATTTAGATGAAATTTTTTTGTTGATTTCGAATTATGTTCCGAAGAGTACGTTTACAAGAATTAAACTCAAAGATATTAACGATGGGCCGCACAAACGGTGGATCATGTGATCTAATTTGATGCAACGTGAAGAACCTTACCAAGGCTTGGCACGGTAGCTGACGAATCTTTTATAAATACATTGATAATTACGTGGACCGAAGACTTATCCGCGTTGATCGTTACAAATGGCGGCGCTACATCGTAACTAATTTTTTTTTTAGCTTATTTGAATTCCGAGGACGAAATTATTTTAAGGGGTGAAAAATGTAATAACCCATATTTTTTAAAATTAAATATTAATTAATTTTATTTTATACAATTGTATTCAAATTGGAAAAGGTAAATGATTTTGTTTTCCTCTGTTCTTCCTTGTTTTGTTTGGAAAACTAAATTCTTTTAGTAGATAATTAAATAACTGATTAAATTAAAACTGAGAAAGATAATTCCTTTTGTTAAAGTCTTGTGGTAAAATCATTAGGAGCGGGAAGCTACTTGAGATGGGGGAGTCTATTTGAGCGGAGTGTCCGCCTCTCTTTGAAAATTAGGTACGTTCCATTCTTTTGATTCCGAGGACGGAATCCTTTTTAAGGGGTAGGTGATGTAATACCCGGTAAAAATAATAATAAATAAAAATAGATTAATAAAAATTATTTTGTTTTAACTCATATTAATTGGACTTTGTTTTATTGGGTTAATCTAATCATGTAATTTATGTGGGCTAATAAATATTAATAAGTGTTGGATATAATAATTTGATAAAATTGGGCCTTAAAAATTAATTGGGTCAAATTGTGTTTAATTATTGTTTTGGGCCTTTATTTTAATTGAGTTTAATTTATGTGGGTAATATTAAAATTCTATTTAAATTAGGAGAGCTCATAAATAATATAAATAAATAGTTAAGCCCTAATCTATCTCACGTACTTCTGATAACTGACTGAAAAAAGGGGCGCAATCACTGTTATAGAAGGGAGAAAAAGAAAGGAAAGAGAAATCAGATTACACTTTGTAGAAGAAAGTAATTCATTTAACAAAGGTAAGAACTCAAATTAGTTGTAAAAGATTATGTGTTTTGATATTAAAAAAAAACGTTAGATCTTTGCTTCAGATTTGCCAAGGTTTTCAATATTATAATTTTATATGATTGTTGGTATATATATATATATAAATATATATATATAATATATGATCCTTGGAATGTGGTTTATACATATATATGTGTTTACAGTGTGTTTCTATATATATATATATATATATATCAATAGGTCTTGTGTTATATATATATAATCACCGGATTTTGTTACATTGTTTAAAATATTTTATATATATATATATATATATATATATATATATATATATATTTATATATTAATGATTAGGCACTATTCGATATGTGGAAATTTTATTTTTTAATGATTTTTTAGAAAATTTTCTTATTGTAAGTGACTTTGGTCATGTATGTTTGGTAATTGATTAATAAATGGTTTTGAAAGAATTAGTTTTAACCAAATATTATTAAATTAGGTATTTGCATAATATTTAATAAATTATTTAGTTATAGCTTAATGTAAAAGAATAATAATTAAAGAAAAATAATATTTTATAATACCACTTATAAATGTATTATTTTGGTGATTAGTTCGAACGGAGAGAGTCTAAACGAGTCAAATTCAGAGTAAAATTTTTGGGTATTACGTTTCTCAATTCAGGTACGGATTCCGTACTCTTTCAGCGAGACTCTTTTATTTTTAAATTGTTCGTTTCGTTATTCGTTTCGAAATTTAGTTTTGTCTCTCATAACTGTTCCTTCTTAAATTCGTGAAAATGTTTCATTTTTGCTTTAGTATTTGAAACTAGTATTTGTACTCTTTGGTCTAGTGTGTCATGGTTAATATTTATTTCGATCTTTGTAGAAAGTACATGTTAATATATTTGGAGACTTTGTGTTGATATTTTGTTTCAGTTAACATGTACATGTTAGAACCACTTTGTTGTGTCGCATGTGTTGTGACATTATATTTTGTTAGAATATACTGTAGGGTATACCTGAGCTATAACCACCTGTGGGGGTACCACATGCATGTCGTCTTGGCACGAGAGACATGACACTTTCCGTGGCGGTGTGATTAGTCCACGGCGTCTCCGTTTTGGGCTCTGGAGGAAGTGGGCCATTTGGTGTTTTGTTGTGGGAGGCGAATGGGTTAACCCTAGTTTTTTGTTCTGAGGATTGGTGATGTTGTGCCAAACACACATATCCGATTTGCATACATTTGGATTCGCGGTCCAATGTGTGATTTGCATGTGTGGCATTATTTTGATTTGCCTGCGTGACATTATTTTGATGTGCCTGTGTGGCATTGTTTTGATTTGCCTGTGTGGCATCATTTGACTTGCCTGTGTGGCAAGGTATATTTCTGAGCTCATTCGGTATGAAATAACTCAAGCCATTTGTTTCAGCCTATTATTTTATTGGATTAGTTTTGTTGGTTTCTGTTCAATTCAAGTCATTGAGTTAGTTACTTCAGTTCGTTATTTCTTTATTCTTTTATTGATTTCGTCAATTATGTTGAGTTAGATATATTCCATTCAGATCTTTGGATATTATATTTTGTTCGTATTTGTACTTGAGGCTTTGTTCAGTATTTTGTCTCAGTTGTTTTCGTATATCAGTGATATATATTTTGTATATCTGTATCCATACTGGGCAATTGGCTCATGCTGTGTTTTTCTTCCGGCAGGTTTGCAAGGGTGATTCAGGGCTAATGTGGTGAGAGTTTTGCCTTCGACCATTTAGGTTGATTCGAATTTTAAGTTTTGATTATTATGACTCTATTTGGAGAATTGTATGTAGTACGCTATTAATGGATCACCACTATTAATATTTTGAGGTTATTAGTGCTCTGTTTTCTTATTTTGAGGTTTGTTGTGCTTTGCACGTAACCTCCCTTTCCTTTTCGGGAAGGGGGTGTTACATTACCACTACCGCCTAGATATCTTCCTCTTTTTATTTTTCTATATCAGCGGCTGCTATCTCTTTTCTTTCAGTTACTTTATTCAGATGTATGAAAATTAGGTGTAGTACTTATTAATAATGAGGTCTTGTTCTAATAAACTTCTAATTGGGTTCAATTAATATTAAGGCCCAAATTTTATTAATTTAATTTATTCATCACTTATTACTACTTATTAGCGGCCACATAAATTAAATGACCACTTTGACCCAAATAAAATGTAAAGTCCAATTAAAATATTAAAAATTGATAAATAAATTTATATGTTATTTATTATTATCATTATTTTTTTTTCTTCTTGGTATTACATAACCTGTGACGAACGAGATTTTGTAAATTTATTTTAATATTTATTGAATTAAATAAATATTTTTCGATGAGTTAATTATTGGATTAAATAATTATTTGATGCAATTGTGGTAGATTAATTTAATTATATGTGTTACATTTATTAAATTAATGTGGAGAATAATTATTACTCAAGTATGTCATTATGTGAGCTTATTGTATTAAATGAAATATTTAATAAGCATAATGTTATTTATTTAATTTAATTATTAATTAGAGAGTTAATAATTTGACGTTATTTATTAATGAGAAAATTAAATATATGACTATGTGAATTTATGAGAAATTATTAGATTTTATTTTAAAGTAAATTAAATAAGATATTGATTTATTTTATAAAGGAGTGTGACATTAATTAAACTATAGTATAAGAGGTTTATTAAATTAAATGGCTTTTGGAATCTATTCTAGCTAGCCAAACGAAGCCCTAATGGGAGTTAGGAGCAGTTAACCCATGATGGGTAACTGATCTCCATAACGCGCGTCAGTTTTCTCCTTTATTATCATACGTCTTTTCTTTTCTTTTCTTCATTTGTTAAGTCCGCATAACATCACGAGAGAGATTTAGAAATTTTTGAAGGAGAGTGTAAGTTGTGTGAATTAAAGGATTAATTGAGAAGGTTTTAATTCTACTCATTCATACTACGGGTAATTTTCTCCAAACCCAAATTCTTATTTCACGCCTTTTTAAGTTTTCATGATTATGACTTTCATACATTACGTAAGTCTCGTGAATTGGGAAATGGTGTTGTTATAAGGATATGTGTAAAAATACGAGTAACATAACATGTTTTATATATATATTGCATGATTCCATATCATAAATTTAGTAATATGATGACTTGCTATTTCAAAAATTTACTGAGTATGGGTTTTGGCCTTATGGCCTTATCGTGATATTTTATGTATTGATCGTATATTATCCCTAAATTTTACACTCGTATATTATTATGCATGTTGATACGAAGAGACCAAAGTTTAAATAAACGGATTCGGTGTTATAACGAATCCGTAGTGACAATTTTCATGTTTTATTTTCAAAACCTTCAAGAACATCAAAGTCAGTGAATTTATAGGTTTTAATTCTGTAATTATGTGTTTTAATGGATTTAAATCATTCTATAATTGTTGGGTAATGATTATGTATAAATCATAGCATGTGGGTATGTTAATTTAGTGAAATTAATGATCATTTATTGTCCTTTTCGCTGAACTCTGTGTTCTTCGCGAACTGGGAATCAAAGTCTGAGTTTAGCGCCTCTGCCGCCAACTCGAATCGAAGTCCATGCCGCAATAGTCGCCAAGTCTCGAGTCAAGAATGTTACTGCAATGCCCAGTCGCCAAGTGTCCCAACAGAAGACTCATCACATGTGCAAATAACGAAAGTATAAGTGTAACAGTGGCGCCATAAAGGCTACTCTCCGAAGGTTCTAAATGAGATTTATAAATTGATTAAGTCTAACAATGTGTTAGTAAATTAATGTAATGAACATGTAACTATGTTATAAGTATAATGAGATGTTAAAATAAATACTTAACATGTAAATAACATAATTACATGTGGATTGAATTATTGATTTCATAAGTAGCTTATCATTAATGAAGTGTTATTATGTGACAATAAGTGTGATATTTGACTAAGTACAGTCATAACCAAAGTTTAGATAAAAGAATGGGTTTATGAGGATTAGTTAAATTATAATTGACTGGTATTGTGAATGTGAATGGTATGTAGGATTAAATTCAAAGAACATGCTTAGTTAAAGTGTAATCTACGCACGAGGCAAGTTTCCTAACCCTACTTGTCATTATTGTTCAAGTTTATTATTTACCTCGAGTAAATTATCATTACTATTATTCATGTTCAAATGTTATATTAAAGATTGATTATCTTTTCAAAGCATGATTCAGTTATACAATAATTGTCCTATTGTATATTTCCTGAGATTATTATTCAATTTGAATATCATTATTATTGAACCTTATTAGACTAGCGAACCCTTATTGATTCTGTGAAACCCTAGATTTTATGAATAAAGAATTAATTTTCTCGAAATAATTTTTTTATATTATGGTGTGAATTTGAGATAATGTTATAGTTGTGGGTAATATTTATAAATTTTGCAAAGTATGCAAGTTGTCATATTATATTCGATTGGTTGGGGAATATTCGTTTTAAATAGGAAATATTCGTACGACGGCACAATCATTGGTGGACCCCACAACGGAATTATTATCGGATTGAGAAAACAACAAAAATATTTTATTGAAAATAACGGCGGAAGTTTTACCGTTGATACTGTTAAACTACTCGGTAGTAAATGTCTGAAGAATACAGCGTTGTTGCATAGTAGCATACCAGATTGATTATTGATATTTATGTGAGAAGTCACTCGGTTTTGTTCAATTATTGCTACAATAGTTCTTCACGACATAGTATCTCACATTATTTGATTCAATTATTGTTGATTTAGAAGTTTTGTTTTATTCACGTAATAAAATAGAAACATCTTTTTATATAAAATGTAATACTTTATTAAAGTTATTCTATAAATAGAATATATTATATTCTATTATGCATAGTATTTTGCATAGTAAAATCTTTTTATATAAAAGCAGAATACTTTATTAAAGTTATTCTATAAATAGAATATATTATATTTTATTATGCATAGTGTTTTGCATAGTGCCCGCATTGTGTTTTCATAGTAAAAATCTTTTATATAAATAGAATATATTATATTTTATTTAAAAGATTTTTCTTTAAATATGGACCGTCCGATTAAAGTAAATCAACTGGACCGCTCATGGATTAGTTACTATGCATTCCATTTTCCTATAAATAGAAGCTCATTCCTTCATTATTTTCTTATTTAATTCATTGAACTCTCTAGAGAGAAACTATAAAGAGAGACTATGAGAGATAGAAGAAAAGTTTTTCTCGCTACTTCACTACTTTTATATCAAGTATTATTTTACGTTAAGGGATATTATTTCTTTTGTATTCATGAAGAGAACTTCATTATTTCATTCTTAATTATTCTCATTGGAATAACCAAAGATATCTGTGGACTACCCTATACTTGGTGACATTCTTTTATTATTCCGCTTTTTATTATTATTCCGTTGGAATATCTTGTCTTTGCGCTTTTCTGTAGGACCGGTTCCGTCTTTATTATTATCTCGTTGGAATATCTTGTCTATGCGTTTTCTATTTGGACCGGTTCCGCCTCAGATTATTCATCATTGGAACATCCCGCTTGCGCGTAATTTTCACCGACCGGTTCCGTTTTTATTATTATTCGTTAGAATAACCCGTCATGCTAACCGCATGCATGGTGATTTCTTTTGTTATTCCATTCGTTATTATACTCGGTTGGTTAAAGTTTTGACTTCTATACTCCATGAAATTAGTAAAATATCCTTGATATTTGCGGCTTCATCCAAGATCTCTTTTATGGAAATATTCTTCTGATCATTCTTGAATTTTACTCTACAAAGTAGTATCATGTTGACAATTTGGACGTTATTGGTTCCTGGACAAATTAATTCTTGAACTTGTTTAATTGAATTCTTATATCATTGTCATCATCCTCATGTTTATGTTATGTTGAAAGTCATCTCGTGGCTGTGGTGCATAGATGGACTTGGTATGATTATGACCGAGGATTATCTTAAGTATAATCATGACAAAAAATGTTACAAATGATGTGAAAATTAAAAGTCCTCATTGGCCCGTAGTGCATTGATGGACAATTTTTGGTATGATTATGGCTATGGATTCTCTTCGGCCAAGGGAGCAAAGATGAATTGTTTTATGGCATGATCAGGACCGTTGATGAAAACACGATTATCTTTGGCCTGTAGTGCATGGATAATTCGTGGTCGTGATACTAAAGAATATCCTTGGCCTGTAGTGCAGGGATGATTTAATGATGTGGATTATTTATTGAGCTGAGTCTCAGCGATAAAAGTGATGAAAAACTTTTTAAATCATAAAAGATAGTAGATTCTATTTTCTACTTGACTCTTTTAATGGATTGCTTGTTCCGCTGCAGTTAAACTTGATGTCTATTGTATTTATCAGTTTAACATTGTTGGAGGCTAATGATAATTTATTCCGCATTATCTTAGTCATAATATTTCTTCCGGGCTAGTTGAGCTCAACCTTTCTTCACCGTTCTCTTCGTGAAATGAGAACATAAAGAGGTCTAGTCAGGAAGCGAGTGACGGGCCTCAGAGGATAGCATTAGTAGTCCTCACTATTCTGTGAAATAGTGTGTTAATAATTGTAATGAGGACTCCTTTTGAGTTTGTATAATCTCTAGTAGACAATAATTGTATTCAAACTCACAGTTTATGTTTTGTCGTATTGTAGACGACAGTTGTATTAGTAAGTTGTATTTGAATTTTGTACCATGTATCTGACGACCCAAGATGGGTGATATATACCTAATTTTGGGGGCGTCACAGATTTGACTAGTCCAAAGTTGATGAGCGTTGTAAATTTCAGAACCCTTGATGAATTATCCAAACCAAACTTCCTTTGGTGCGGACTCGAATGTCAAACTGAGATGAACAACCCTGCAAAGGGATTTACTTATGCGTTAACGTTAAGATATTGTGCATGAAGATGGTACTAAGGGTTGATCCCCTAAGTACGCAGTAGAAAGGTCCATAGTCTTATGATCGTTAAAGGTTTCAAGTATAACCCTTGATAACCTAGGACATAGTTCAAGGTCTTATGACCCTCAGAATTCTTTTGATTCTTGTTATTCATTCTTGATTCAAAAGTTGAGCTTTTATTTAGATGTCTTTGATTTATTCGCATGTTATTATACTGTTATTTCATTATTATACTTATGGGCATTAGTGCTCACTCTTGCTTGATAATAACATTGCAGTTAAGAATGAAAGAACTGATGAACCTTCCACTAGTAAAGGCAAGGGAAAAGTTAGTAAATGATGAAGACTTGTTATTTTATTTGATGATGTATTTATGTTTAAGACTTGAGTTAATGAGGTTGTTTAAGACTTATTGTTTATATTTTCGTACAGATGTTTAAGGTTAGCTTAACCTGGGATTGTATTATTATTCGGATGTTGTAACCCTTAAGGGGAAGATTTTTATTCTGTCTATTGTATGGCTTGCATTTTTTACGGGTAGATAGATAAATGATATTTGTCTGATAAATGAACACCAAATCCGTGGAATTGAAGTACCGAATTTGGGGGGTGTCACAAGTTGGTATCAAAGTTGAGGTTATGAGCCTTAGGTGGGGAACAACCTTAGGTAGTAGCCTTATAGAAAGAAGATAGTGATGGAAAACTCTTATCGAGTTATAAGAAATGAATTTATGTAATTCATTGAAGATAATAAAAGACCTTATGTGTTTATGTGTTAAAGTATGCGTCAGATGATACGACTTAGTAACTAAAACTTAAAAGTTTGTTGTCAGGATGTCGAATGTTGGAGAAGCTAGTCAAGCTGGGGAGGAAGAACCTCATGTACCTATAGTACCTACCGAGGAGGAACCCCGTGTACCTATAGTACCGACAGAGGAGGAGCCCCGAGACATTCATGTCGTTAGGGAGCAGCTGGTGCAGAGGGAATCATCTCCATTGATCATCGTTGTTGGTCAGGAGTATGAACCTGAGACTGATCCTGAGGAGGATCCTGAGGAGGAATTTGTAGAGGAAGAGGAAGAGGAAGAGGAAGAAGAGGAGTTACCACGGTACACCGTTGATGCTGAGATGTATGACACTTTATACGACTGTAACGTAGAGTTACGAGACGAGGTCCAGGATTTGACTGAGCGAGCGGTTATTGAGATATTACTCTCAGAAGCGTAAGGAGAGGAGATTTCGACTCTTCACTCTCGATTGGAAAATGTAGAATGGGATTTGGTCCATGAGAAGGGTCAAACTGAAGATAAGACCGAGGAGATAGAGAAACTGAAGAAGGAACTGAAGGAAACCTCCGAAAGGCTGAACATAGCAGAGGAAGGCTAGGTAAGAGAATCGCGTCGAGCTGATGGTGTAGAGGATGATAGTCGTGGAAAGAAAACGAAGATTGGGGAAACATACTCTACACTTAACAAGGCAATGAATGAGACCCAAGATCGAGTTTTGAGGTACCCAATCCAGTTCGAGGGACTACCATGATACATGATGGATCGCAGGACGATGCATCTTATCTTAGAAGAGGAGCGTAGCAAGGCTAATCAGTACCTTGATCAACAATCATATGATTTATTTAATTATGTGAAGAACTTAATTAGTTTTAGATGTAAATTCTGACGTATTTATGAACGAAAGAATATTTGAATGTTTTAAACTCGTGGATTCTTTTATTCGTGATAGTTGATGTAATTAGAAGAGTTATGCTATCGTTTAATGTTAAAACTTTGATTTAAATGCAAATATATCAAGTTGTTTGAGATGATGTGTTAAGTGATACGTTAAATTATTGAGTAATGCCTTAACTATTTAGAGAAATAAATAAAGTTCTAATAAAGCGTTTATTTAATAGAAAAATGCCGCCAAGGAGAAGACAACAACGTCAACCGGCTCAGGAAGACTCAACCAATAATAACAATAATTCCAACGCAAATCCCGTTCAACAGTTAGTTAACTTACTGACTGGAGCAATGAACAATCAACCTCAAGCTCCACCAAACACAACGTTTAAGGACTTCAAGGCGGTGGGACCGCCAGAGTTCAAAGGTTCCATGAACCCAATCGAGGCTCAAATGTGGGTTATGGAAATGGAGAAGGTTTTCGACGTTGCTAGGGTTAGAGAAGACCAGAAGACCACTTTTACAACATTTATGTTGAAGTCTGAGGCTAGCTACTGGTGGCAAGTAAACAAAGTACGAGAAGGTGAAGGTGTAATTACATGGGAGAGATTTAAAGAAATGTTTTTCGAAATGTATTTCCCAACTAGTTCGCAGAATCAGATGGAAGTTCAATTTTTGGAACTGAAGCAAGGAAACATGAGCGTACCTGACTACGCGGCTAAATTCAACGAGTTAGCGAGGTTCGCCCAGATCAAGTACACACGGACGAAAGAAAAGCCAGAAGATTTGAACAAGGACTAAAGCCTTGGGTGTACAGCAAGGTATCAATGTTTCAGCTAAACACGTTTGCTGGAGTACTGGAAAAGGCCATCCTCGCTGAAGGTGGAAGTGATGCGGTGACCAAGTACAATCAAGATCAAAAGAAGAAGAAGAGTGAAGGTGAAGGAAATAACAAGGCCAGTGGAAATGGCACATGAGGTAGAAATTTCAATCAGAAGAAAAGATGGAATGACAACTCATCATCGGGGAATCACCAAGGTAGTCAGAAGAAAAGAATCGAAGCATGCCCGACTTGCGGGAAAGCCCATCTGGGAGTTTGTATGAAAGGAAAAAGAGTGTGCTACAATTGTGGTCAGGAAGGACACATAGCACCAAACTGTCCAAACCCAAAGAAGGGTGCTTGTTTTACTTGTGGTTCGAAGGACCATCTGTCAAGAGATTGTCCCAAGAAGGGATCGGGAGGGTCAGGATCAGGAGGAACCGGGGAAATAACACTGGAAATGCCTTAACCATCACCGGACCAACCGCAACAAACCCACTAACCGCCCGAACTTTCAATATGACGGTGCAGGATGCAATCCAGTCTCGTGATGTGGTGTCAAGTATCATTCCGATCAATGAAATTAATGCTTATGTTTTATTTGATTCGGGTTCTACTTGTTCCTTTATATTCGAAGACTTTGCTAATAGTTTAGATTTGCTTATGGATGAGTTGGAATATCCCATGAATATAGAAATTGCGAATAGAGAGATAATTCCTGTTAAGTACATGTTTAAGAACTATAGAGTGGATATTAAGGGTAATATCATGAACGTAGATCTTATCCCTATTCAACTTAGGGAATTTGATGTTATTTTTGGAATGGATTGGTTATTCAATTATGAAACAGAATTGATTGCCAAAGAAGCGTATAACCTTATGACTCGCCAAAGGTTGTATTTTGGTAGTAGAAGTCACCCAGACAAGCGAGTTGTTCGACGATGATGCAGCCGAAGTTATTGAGATAAGGCTATATAGGATACTTAGCTTACATAGTCGATAGTCAAAAAGAGAATCCGAAGGTAGAAGAAATACCGATTGTGAGGGACTTCATCGACGTATTTCCAGACGATTTACCAGGACTTCCACCAGATAGAGAGGTAGATTTCGTAATCGATTTGGCGCCCGGAACTGCTCCAATATCGAAGGCACCATACCGAATGGCACCAGTAGAGATGAAGGAATTAATGGTACAACTACAAGAATTGTTGGACAAGAAGTACATTCAACCGAGCGTATCGCCGTGGGGAGCGCCGGTGTTGTTTGTGAAAAAGAAGGATGGATCGATGCGAATCTGCATTGACTACAGAGAACTGAATAAGGTCACGATTAAGAACAGATATCCATTACCGATGATCGACGACCTGTTTGATCAATTGAAGGGAGCGAGATACTTTTCCAAGATAGACTTGAGAAGCGATTATCATCAATTAAAGGTGAGACCAGAGGATGTATCAAGACAAGGCGGCGTTCGTAAGCGCGATATGGTCACTTCTGAATTTTTAGTAATGTCGTTTGGTCTTACGTAATGCTCCCGCAAAGATTTATGGGACTAATGAATGGTGTATTCAAGCCGCTTTTGGACAAGTTCAGTAGTGGTATTTATAGATGACATTTTGGTATATTCCAAAACCAAAGAAGAACACGAAGAACATTTGAGGTTAACGTTAGAAGTATTGAGAAGGGAGAAGTTGTACGCTAAATTTTTGAAATGCGAATTCTGGATCGAGCGAGTACAATTTCTTGGTCACATGATTGATAAAAATGGAATTTCGGTAGATCCATCAAAAGTCGAAGCCGTGATTAACTGGGATCAGCCGAGAACGCCGTCAGAAGTAAGAAGTTTTCTTGGATTAGTAGGATATTATAGAAGATTCATACATGACTTTTCCAAGATCGCAACTCCGTTAACGAATTTAACTTGAAAAGTTGTGAAATTTGTTTGGACAGATAAGTGTGAGGAAAGTTTTTAAGAATTGAAGAAGAGGTTGAGTACGGCCCCTGTGTTATCTCTTCCGGATGATACATGAAATTTTGTTGTTTATAGTGATGCATCGCATAAAGGACTTGGTTGTGTGCTGATGCAAAACGGCAAAGTCATTGCGTATGCATCACGACAATTGAAGGATTACGAGAAGGGATATCCGACCCATGACTTAGAGTTAGCTGCAGTTGTCTTTGCTTTGAAAATTTGGAGGCACTATCTCTACGGGGAGAAGTGTGAAATATATACGGACCACAAGAGTCTGAAATATATTTTCACGCAGAAAGATTTGAATATGCGTCAAAGAAGATGGTTAGAATTAATTAAGGATTACGACTGTGAGATTTTATACCATCCGGGTAAAGAAAATGTGGTTGCCGACGCCTTAAGTAGAAAGGGTTGTGAGAAATTGATGATGTTAACTGCTCAGGAGGAGCTAATTACAGAAATGGAGAAACTAGAGTTGGAAGTAAAGTATCGTATGGAAATTAATGAGAAAATATTTCAGATGCAATCTGGTACAACTCTACTAGATAAAGTAAAGGAGGCTCAGCTTCAGGACGAAGAGTGTAAAAAGGTGACAAAGAAGATATCTGAAAGAATTGAACCGAGATTTAAGATGGATAAGGAAGGAATACTGAGATTTGAGAATAGAATTTGGGTACCGCCAGTAAAAGAGATTAAGGAAGATATTTTGAGCGAGGCTCATAGTTGACGATATTTGATTCACCCTGGTAGTACCAAGATATATCAAGATCTTCGACAACATTTCTGGTGGCCGAATTTGAAATGTGATGTTGCAGAATGTGTTGCCAAGTGTCTGACCTGTCAGAAAGTGAAAGAAGAACATCAACGACCGAGTGGATTGCTAAAACCGTTAGAGATCCCAGAATGGAAATGGGAACATATTACAATAGACTTCGTGGTTGGCCTTCCGACGACTCAGAAAGGCTACGACTTGAGATGGGTTATCGTTGATCGATCGATTTAAATCCGCACACTTCCTTCCGATAAAATAAGATTCAACTTAGATCAGTTGGCGAGGCTATACGTAAAAGAGATTGTTTCGAGGCACGGAGTTTCGGTATCAATTATTTCAAATACGGATCCGCGCTTCACGTCAAATTTCTGGAAACGTCTACAGGAATGTATGGGAACGCAATTGCGAATGAGTACAACATACCACCCTCAAACAGACGGACAGAGTGAAAGAACGATTCAGACATTAGAAGATATGCTAAGAGCCTGTGTGTTGGACTTTAAAAGAAATTGGGATGATCACCTACCATTAGTAGAATTCGGCTACAACAATAGTTACCACGCTAGTATAGGCATGCCGCCTTACGAAGCGTTATACGGCAGAAAGTGCAGAACTCCACTTTATTGGGATGAAGTTGGGGAAAGACAATTGTTAGGGCCAGAATTGGTACATCAGACGGTAGAAATAGTCAAAGTGATCCGAGCACGGCTGGTAGCGGCTCAAGATCGATAGAAGAAATACGCTGATCCACATTGTAAAAATATTGAGTTTGAATCAGGTAGTTATGTTTTCTTGAAGGTCTCTCCCTGGAAGGGAAAGATCAGGTTCGGAAAGAAAAGAAAATTGAGTCCAAGATTCATTGGACCATTTGAAGTACTGAGAAGAATCGGAGAAGTAGCGTACGAGGTAGCCTTACCTCCAGCACTCGAGAATGTCCACAACGTCTTCCATGTTTTTGTATTACGACCATACAAAGCCGATTACAAGCATGTAATTGAATACGAACCCCTGCATTTTGAGAAAGACTTATCTTACGAAGAAATTCTCGTCCAAATTGTCACCTAATGAAAAGAACAAGTTCTTAGAAATAAAGTTATACCTTCCGTTAAGGTAATTTGGAGGAACCACAACGTTGAAGAAGCTACGTGGGAACTCAAGAGAATATGATGAAGAATTACCTCATTTATTTACTTAATTATGTAAGCGATTCTAGGACGTAATCTTTATAAGGGGGAGAATGTAATGGGTCGAATTTATTGAGTCGTGATTCGGGGACAAAATCCTTTTAAGGGGGAAAGATGTGATTAACGAGATTTTGTAAATTTATTTTAATATTTATTGAATTAAATAAATATTTTTGATGAGTTAATTATTGGATTAAATAATTATTTGATGCATTGTGGTAGATTAATTTAATTATATGTGTTACATTTATTAAATTAATGTGGAGAATAATTATTATTCAAGTATGTCATTATGTGAGCTTATTGTATTAAATGAAATATTTAATAAGCATTATGTTATTTAATTAATTTAATTATTAATTAGAGAGTTAATAATTTGACGTTATTTATTAATGAGAAAATTAAATATATGACTATGTGACTTTATGAGAAATTATTAGATTTTATTTTAAAGTAAATTAAATAAGATATTGATTTATTTTATAAAGGAGTGTGACATTAATTAAACTATAGTATAAGAGGTTTATTAAATTAAATGGCTTTTGGAATCTATTCTAGCTAGCCAAACGGAGCCCTAATGGGAGTTAGGAGCAGTTAACCCATGATGAGTAACTGATCTCCATAACGCGCGTCAGTTTTCTCCTTTATTATCATACGTCTTTTCTTTTCTTTTCTTCATTTGTTAAGTCTGGCATAACATCACAGAGAGAGATTTAGAAATTTTTGAAGGAGAGTGTAAGTTGTGTGAATTAAAGGATTAATTGAGAAGGTTTTAATTCTACTCATTCATACTCTGGGTAATTTTCTCCAAACCCAAATTCTTATTTCACGTCTTTTTAAGTTTTCATGATTATGACTTTCATACATTCTGTAAGTCTCTGTGAATTGGGAAATGGTGTTGTTATAAGGATATGTGTAAAAATACGAGTAACATAACATGTTTTATATATATATTGCATGATTCCATATCATAAATTTCGTAATATGATGACTTGCTATTTCAAAAATTTACAGAGTATGGGTTTTGGCCTTATGGCCTTATACGTGATATTTTATGTATTGATCGTATATTATCCCTAAATTTTACACTCGTATATTATTATGCATGTTGATACGAAGAGACCAAAGTTTAAATAAACGGATTCATTGTTATAACTAATCCAGAGTGACAATTTTCATGTTTTATTTTCAAAACCTTCAAGAACATCAAAGTCAGTGAATTTATAGGTTTTAATTCTGTAATTATGTGTTTTAATGGATTTAAATCATTCTATAATTGTTGGGTAATGATTATGTATAAATCATAGCATGTGGGTATATTAATTTAGTGAAATTAATGATCATTTATTGTCCTTTTCATTTGAACTCGTGTTCTTCGCGAATCGGGAATCAAAGTTCTGAGTTTCGCGTCTACGCCAACTCCGTAATCGAAGTCCCAAACGCAATACGCCAAGTCTCGAGTCAAGATCGCTACGGCCAGCATGTAGCCAAGTGTCGTACCATAGCTCCATCAGCAATAAGTCACGAAAACAAGTGTAATAAAGTAAGCATACAGCCACTCTCGAAAGGTTCGTAAATGAGATTTTTAAATTGATTAAGTCTAACAATGTGTTAGTAAATTAATGTAATGAACATGTAACTATGTTATAAGTATAATGAGATGTTAAAATAAATACTTAACATGTAAATAACATAATTACATGTGGATTGAATTATTGATTTCATAAGTAGCTTATCATTAATGAAGTGTTATTATGTGACAATAAGTGTGATATTTGACTAAGTACAGTCATAACCAAAGTTTAGATAAAAGAATGGGTTTATGAGGATTAGTTAAATTATAATTGACTGGTATTGTGAATGTGAATGGTATGTAGGATTAAATTCAAAGAACGTGCTTAGTTAAAGTGTAATCTACGCACGAGGCAAGTTTCCTAACCCTACTTGTCATTATTATTCAAGTTTATTATTTACCTCGAGTAAATTATCATTACTATTATTCATGTTCAAATGTTATATTAAAGATTGATTATCTTTTCAAAGCATGATTCAGTTATACAATAATTGTCCTATTGTATATTTCCTGAGATTATTATTCAATTTGAATATCATTATTATTGAACCTTATTAGACTAGTGAACCCTTATTGATTCGACTAGTCCATAGTTGATGAGCGTTGTAAATTTCAGAACCCTTGATGAATTATCCAAACCAAACTTCCTTTGGTGCGGACTCGAATGTCAAATCGAGATGAACAACCTCAGAAGGGATTTACTTATGCGTTAGCGTTAAGATATTGTGCATACAAGATGGTACTAAGGGTCGATACCCCTAAGTACGAGTAGAAAGATCCATAGTCTTATGACTGTTAAAGGTTTCAAGTATAACCCTTGATAACCTAGGACATAGTTCAAGGTATTATGACCTTCAGAATTCTTTTGATTCATGCTATTCATTCTTGATTCAAAAGTTGAGCTTTTATTCAGATGTCTTTAATTTATTCGCATGTTATTATACTGTTATTTCATTATTATACTTGTGGGCATTAGTGCTCACTCTTGCTTGATAATAACATTGCAGTTAAGAACGAAAGAACTGATGAACCTTCCACTAGTAAAGGCAAGGGCAAAGTTATCAAATGATGAAGACTTGTTATTTTATTTGATGATGTATTTATGTTTAAGACTTGAGTTAATGAGGTTGTTTAAGACTTATTGTTTATGTTTCCGCACAGATGTTTAAGGTTAGCTTAACCTGGGATTGTATTATTCGGATGTTGTAACCCTTAAGGGGAAGATTTTTATTCTATCTATTGCATGGCTTGCATTTTTTACGAGTAGATAGATAAATGGTATTTGTACAGTGAACACCAAATCCCGTGGAATTAAAGTACCCGGATTTGGGGGTGTCACATTACCTACCCCTTAAAAAGGATTTCGTCCCCGGAATGAAAAGAAAAGAATGTACCTAATTTTTAAAGAGATTCGGATACTCCGCTCGAATAGATTCTATCATCTCCCAAGTAGCTTCACGCTCTGGATAATTTTAGGAAAAATAAAATTAATATTTAATTATTAACAAAAATTCGGATTATTACATTTTTTCATCCTTAAAAATAATTTCGTCCTCGGAATTCAAATAAGTTACATAAAATTTTATTTTAGTTTTTATTTAAATTACATAATTATTCATAAACTTTAATTAAGATGTAGCGCCGCCATTTGTAACGATCAAGTCTGGTAAGTCCATCGTTCCACGCAATTATCCATGAACTTGTAAAAGATTCGTCAGCTATCGTGTCAAGCCTTGGTAAGGTTCTTCGCGTTAAATCACATGATCAACTGTTGGTGCGGCCCTCCCGTTAATATCTTTGAGTTTCATTCTTGCAAACGAACGTACTCTTCGGAACATTATTCGAAATCACAAAAATTTTTCTTCATCTAAATACGATTTGAATACCCAAAATATTTAAAATTATTTTTAACTCGTAAAATATTTATGTTCTACACATGACAAAGATTTAACAAATTATTTTTATTTAATTTTACTTAAATTCATGCAAAACTCTAAGGGCATCAGATAAACGAAACAACTTAAATTATATCACCAACTCTCACCAAGTCCTCAAGAGTTTCAAAATATCATAACCTAGAATCAAATTAGTTCTTAAATAATATTACACCGAAAATATATATTACTACTAAGATCTCTTCATCACCATACCAAACTCCAAATCATATACCCTACAATCTGAATAAGCAAACTATAGCTTTCAAAATCTCTTAAAGATTCATCACTTATTGTATATCTAATCATTCAATGAATCAATCATTCTCTTAATGCAAATTTTAACCCAACAAATTCCAAGATCTCCTCATACTATCACTCAAAATTTCATATAAGATAACTCCAGTATTCTACTAGAAAATAATCGCAAAATTCATTTACTCCAAAAGATTAATCTAATTACCTCGAATCTCTACAACACAAATTTACAAAAGATCCTTTATACTTAATAACTTTTATTTTATCATAGTATGCCATCAATACACAAACCTTAAATTATCCACAAGCTTAACATAAATCAAAACATAACTCAAATCAAAATCCTCAATTCAACGATCATAATAATTGTTACAAAAATAACAACTCTAACAAATAATTTTCCAAAATCAAATACTCGTCGATACAAGTACTCACATCATAATCGCATCTCGTATAAGATCATTTCTTATCTGTACAAAGTATAACTTTATTCACCTCAATGATTAAATCACAATTCTTAACTAATATCATTGCTTTAATGCATAACAATAATAATCTTACCAAATTATCTCGTCTTTCTCAAATCAATACAATTCAAAGAGCTAAAAACACTTAGTCAAAATCAAGACTAACCAAACAGAGAACAAAATCGAATCAAACTCCTACGTCTACCCAGTAATTCACCCACAACTCACAGGTCAAACCTAAATAGGTTTTCTACAAGAAAGAACCTAAGCTCTGATACCATCTCTGTAACACCCCCTTCCCGAAAAGGAAAGGGAGGTCACGTGCAAAGCACAATAAACCTCAAAATAAGTAAACATAGCATTAATAAATTCAAAATATTAATAGTGATATCCATCAATGAAGTACTAAATACAATTCTCCAAATAGAGTAAAAATAACCAAAAGCAAAATTCGAAACAACCTAGATGGTCAAAGACAACTCTCTCATCACACTAGCCCTGAATCACCCCTGCAAACCTACCAGAAGAAAAACACATCATGAGCCAATTGCCCAGTACAGATACAAATATACAAAAGATATACAACTGATATACGAAAACAACTGAGATAAAATACTGAACAAAGCCTCAAAGGTAAATACGGACGAAAATATAATCTCTAAAGATCTGAATGAAATATATCTGAATTAACATAATTGACGAAACCAAAGAAATAACGAACTGAAGTAACTACTCAATGAATTGAACTGAACAGAAATAAGCAAAACTAATACAATGAAATAATAGGCTGAATTAAATGGTTGAGTGTTATTTCATACCGAGTGAGCTCAGAAATATACATTGCCACACATGCAAGTCAAAATAATGCCACACAGGCAAGTCAAAATAATTCCACACATGCAAATCACACATTGGACCGCGAATCCAAATGTATGTAAATCGAATAGGTGTGTTTGGCACAACATCACAAATCTGCAAAATAGAAAACTAGGGTTAACCCATACGCCGCCCACAACAAAACACCAAATGGCCCATTTCCTCCGGAGCCCAAAACGGAGACGTCTTGAACTAATCACACTGCCACAAAAAGTGTCATGCCTCTCGTGCCAAGACGACATGCCTGTGGTACCCCCACAGGTGGTTATAGCTCAGGTATACCCTACGATATATTCTAACAAAAATACCATGTCACAACACATGCGACATAATACCAACAAAATGGTTCTATATGTACATGTTGAACAAAATCAAATTATAATCATAATGTCTCAAAAGAAGGTAGCAACATGTACCGCTCTACAATTATCAAAAATAAAAACTAATTAGACATGATAACCTAATTCAAATAGTACAAATTCGAGTCATATGTATCAACTCCAAAATGAAACTATTATATAAATTTCACAAGAAACAATTATGTGAAATAATAACAAAATTCGAAACAAGAACAAAACGAACAAATCAAATTTAACAAGAGTAACGCTGAAAAATTATAGAATATGTACAAATTGTAATAGAAAGAAAGGAATTCAAATTATTGAATAAAGCCAAAGTATCAAAGATCAAATTTCTATTTAAGAGTGTCAATAGAATTATAAAAAAAATGAAACGAGAGACAAAATATCACGAGATATAAAGAATACAACAATAATCAAAGGAGTGGAGTACGGAATCCGTACCTGATACTTTCAAACCATTTATAGCACACTCCATAAAATCTTATTCTCAATTGCCAACGATATCAAATACGAAACGTTATTCACAACCTAAATAGATTCACCTCAAATTAAAAATAATCCAAACTAATAATTCCAAGATAATTCATAATCTATTTTATATGCCTTTAATCATCGCCTTATATCAATTATTAATACTCCAAAATTTATATTCCAAATATAACTCTTTAAATTCCCTCTGTCTGATCTAATTAAAAGTAATAATAACACAATTATAAGTTACCTACTAATTATAAATTATATTAATATGAAATTAATTTCTCCAATTACATCAATTTTACAAAATAAACCCTAATTAAATTATAAATAATCTTTTAATCATCATTTCATTTTTTTAACGAATTAATTTTCTTAATGGATATAATATATATAATCAACCTAAATACTAAACATGAATACCACCTCCTTCCGTTTCAAAAGTATTATGTGTATATATATATATATATTCAACTTATTTTATACATGATTCCATATATACATGATTTGACCAAATATAAAGAATTAGCTTTATATTCTAAGATAACATAGGAACATGTGATCCTGCACTCCAAAAACTTACTTGGTCACCATAATTGTTGTACATATTACATGGGTTATTCAACCAAAGCACTGCTCACGCAAGTACACCAACAAAATCAATTTATTACATATTTTATTCAGTAAATGACCATCTCCATCTGATGTGATAGATATCAATATTAAAATAATTCATTCATCATAATTGCTTATCGAGAAAAGAAAGCAATGAGATCACATACTGACATTACCTTAATAGAGAGAGTCTACCCTTTTGTTTTCTGCTCTTTACCACTACCGCCTAGATCTCTTCCTCTTTTTATTTTTCTATATCAGCGACTTCTATCTCTTTTCTTTCAGTTACTTTATTCAGATGTATGAAAATTAGGTCTAGTACTTATTAATAATGAGGCCTTGTTCTAATAAACTTCTAATTGGGTTAAATTAATATTAAGGCCCAAATTTTATTAATTTAATTTATTCATCATTTATTACTACTTCTTAGCCCACATAAATTAAATGACCACTTTGACCCAAATAAAATGTAAAGTCCAATTAAAATATTAAAAATTGATAAATAAATTTATATGTTATTTATTATTATCATTATTTTTTTTCTTCTGGGTATTACAAGTCGATCACATTATGTTGAGTATTTCAAATCCCTCATTAATTACATTTCAGAAATTCACTCAAATCCATTTGCCTTGGTATGCTAACCTTTAAAAAACATATAAATATAGTATAATACATAAAGTTTAAAATAGTTTCACGCGTATACCATAACCAACATCTGAATGTGATGCCAGACAAGTGTCTTCCCTAAACTCTCATGCCAATCTTCATTAACTTTGCTGCTTTCCCAGATAAGTACCCATGGAATTATGTGAACTTAGGAATACAAACTAGAGTAGCAACACAAAGTCTTTGTTTCATGACATAGGTTCAAGTTACTAAGGACAATAAATTAATGTACATGACTTACACAGTGATTAGATAGGGATCCACCGCATCACTCTTCTGTATGTCGCTTCTTTTGCACACGAGGTACAATTCTCATGTTACGGTGGAGTGCCAAAAAAATGTCGCTCTAGCTAAAATAACACTATACGGACAGTAGTTAATCGCTCTCTAGCTTTTTACCTTAGAAAACATCCCTAGGTACTTCAAATAATATATAGTATGAATCTAATGTCTGGCAACCCAAAACAAGGCTACACCTCTTACAAGTGTTCGGTATGTAATGATACCTCTTCTTGGACCCTGTGACGCCCCCAAATTCAGGTACTTGAAACCCGAACTTGGTGCTTCACGACACCATTTCTTTGAGCGGAATAATACTAATAATAATAATAATAATAATTTAAATATCAAACTTAATTTACATATCAAAGTCTAAATCCCAGGTATGCGACCTTTAAACATTCATTACATCATAGATGATAAATATCATTGTCTTAACAAACTTTAACTATTACACAGAATATTATAAAATTCATTAAAACAACTTTTCTTTCCCCTTGTTCTTGCCTGAACCTTCGGGTTGATCATACTTAGTTGAAAACATTTAAATTTAAAGCAAGAATGAGCATTTGATTGCCCAACAAGTAAGAGAAACAATACTTATTAGCTGAAAAGATTAAATGTTTTCTTTGAATAATACTTCTACAACGAATCAACAGTTTTAAAGTAAGTTGAACCAATAATAACAACATAACACTTCTATATCAAAATTTTGAAACTACGTACTAACTTTAAATGAAGATCAGTCGACAGACTATGAACATTGTTTTCTATTTTCAAAAAGGTTAATCAGAACTTCATCTGTAAATCGTCATAACTTACAGGCACGAGGGGTGATCAGCCCGTTATGCCCTGTATTGATCAATACTACATGCAAGAACGATATTATCGTTCATCTTATCCACCTTAGGTGCACAAAAGTTTTTCCATGTTCGGGATGTTCATACTTAGTCGGGAATTCGAACCAATACAATCTGGTTGGATACAATAAAGTTCTATCTTGTTCAACAATATTTTTAAGTTTATGTCTAGCTGAATCAAATAGCTTAGACGACTTTTAAGTCATCGTATACATACTGGAAATAAATAAGTATGTATCAACATGTGATTAAATACAATGATTATCCAAGTGAGGACACTTGTATAATCATATTTAGAAATTAATGAACATAATAAATATTTGGCACAATAATAATAAAATTCTGGAATATTCTTACTCATGTCCATTGCATAAAGTAAATGCAAAGGTAGGATACTTGTCTGAGCTACTGCTTACAATAACGCAACTTAGTTTTATCTTTTATACCGAAACCTATCATTAATAAGATCATTCGTTCGATTAGAATAATATATCATATCACATAGTAATGCTATTTGCAGTCAACACATAACCTAATCACATTGTCACATAGTTATATCAGTCATTGGCTCACAAACAAATACTAATATTGTCAAACTATCTAAGTCCAGATCAATTTCTAAAATATGTCGGTGTACCGACGGCTTTATCGGGAAATTATCGAGTCTAAAACTCTATTCTGTAGTTCAATATTCGTTGAGATAATTTAAATACCAGTCATATTATCTTTCATAGCCTTATAATAATTTTTAAATAATTATTATAATTTATCATATTTTTTCAAACACTGGAATCATTATTAAATAATTTAAGTATTAAATAATTCTATTATCATTAATATTAAATTATTAATGAAACAATTACAAAAATATTAAAGTTATTTATAATAACTCAAAATATTTCTAAAACATTTTATTACCCTTAAATGATTTTTAAAATTTTTAAAATCATTTTAAATAATTACCATTAATATTTAAATATTAATGTATTATTCACCAAAATATTAAAAGTTATTTATTATTACTTAAAATATTTTTAAATCATTTATATCCTTTTTAAATGATTTTTAATTCAATAAAACCATTTTAAACTATTTATTTAATATAATTATTAAATAATTCTAATATCATTTAACATTAAATTATTAATGAAATTTACTTTTAAATATTAAAAGTTATATTTTATAACTTAAAATATTTTTAAACTATTTATTTTCATTTAAAATGATTTTTATAATATTAAAATCATTTTTAATTAATTTATTTAATAATTAAGTTTTAATAAGTAATGAAATTTGTCTTAAAATATTTAAAGTTATATTTTATAACTTAAAATATTATTAAATACCTTTTATCGTTTTAAAATTATTTTTAATGTAAAAAATCATTTTTAATTAATTTATTTAATGCATTTATTAAATAAATACAATATCAATAATATCTAATTAAATATTAATATTTATGAAAAATATGTCAAATACAATGATTATCCAAGTGAAGACACTTGTATACCCATATTTAGAAATTAATGAACATAATAAATATTTGGCACAATAATAATAAAATTCTAGAATATTCTTACTCATGTCCATTGCATAAAGTAAATGCAAAGGTATGATACTTGTCTGAGCTGCTGTTTACAATAACGCAACTTAGTTTTATCTTTTATACAAAAACCTATCATTAATAAGAATATTCGTTCGATTAGAATAATATATCATATCGCATAGTACTGCTATTTGCAGTCAACACATAACCTAATCACATTGTCACATAGTTATATCAGTCATTGGATCACAAAAAAATACTAATACTGTGACGCCCCCCAAAACAGGTATACATCACCCATCTTGAGTCGCCAAATACATGGTACAAAATTCAAATACAACGTAATTATACAACAGTCGTGTAAAATACGACATAACATAATCTAAGAGTTTTAATAAGAATATTGTCATCTAGACAATATCCACACTCAATGGAGTCCTCATTACATTTATTATCACACTATTTCATAGGATAGTGAGGACTACTAAAACAACCATCTGGACCGTCAATCCATTTCCCGACCAGTCCCAACTATATTCTCATTCCCTGAAGAGAACAATGAAAGAAAGGGTGAGCTCAACTAGCCCAGTAAAAAATATTATGACTAAGATAATGCAGAATAAATTATCCTTAGCCTTCAATAGTATAACAACTGATAGAATATAATAGACAACAAGTTTTAGATCAACAACTGCAGCGGAATAAACAATCCATTAGAAGAGTCAAGTAGAGAATAAAATCTACTATCTTCTATGATTTAAAAGGTTTTTAATCACTTTTATCGCTGAGACTCAGCTTAATAAATAAAATCGAATCATCCCTGCACCACGACCAAGGATATTCATGTATTCATCAATGGTCATGATTATAACGAATAATCTCTGGTCATAATCATACCAACAACTGTCCATCAATGAACTACATGTCAATGAGGACTTTTACCACATCATTCATTACATTACGGTCATGATTATACCGAATAATTCCTGGTCATAATCATACCAAGTCCATCTATGCACGTAAGCTAAATATGACTTTCAATATAATATAAACATGAGGATGATGACAATGATATAACAATTCAATAAAACAAGTTCAAGGATAAATTTTAAAGATTTATAATTTAATTTATCTAGAATTCAATAACGTTCAAATTGTCAACATGATACTGCTTTGTAGAGTAAAATTCAAGAATAATATTCATGTACCAAAAATAATTTGGACATAAAAGAAATATATTTTTCGGGTAATTAGTACCCCGTGAATAGTACCATGTGAATAGTACTTCAGGAATAATACCTCGTGAATAGTACCCCGACATGAAAAGTACCCCAAATACCCGAGTGAATAATATTTGGGTGAATAGTAATTGTGTAAGACTCCGAATTTTATGAAATAAAAGTATTCAATTTTTCTTAGAGTTATTATTCAGTAAATGGCTAAATTGATAAAAGTTAAAGTTAAGGGTGATATATGATTTTTTTTTTTCAAAATACAGAAGTGGTTATAAAATATTCATTGTTGTCAGGGAATATTCGTTTAGTCGTGGAATATTCTTTACGTCGGGGAATATTAAATATTTATGCAGTATGACCATTTGTGGGCCCCATAACAGAATAATTGTCGGATGAAGAAAACGACAAATTTAAGTTTTTATAAATAACGGCGTAATCGTTACCGTTAACACTATTGGAATACCCCGTGGGTAAAGTAAAGTAATACGCGTTGTTGCACAGTAGCACACCATATTGCACAGTATTTTTGAATTATTGATTCTTACGTAAGAAGACACTACTCAATAATTGTTACAGTAATTACTGTTCAATATTTTATTTTATTAAATCAATAATTGTTGCGTTGATATTTTATATTATTGTTGTTTCAATAATTGTCACTGCACAGTATCTCCATTATCAAATCAATAATTAATATTATTTGAATAATATTATTAGATAACATTATTGGCAATGTCTAGAAAGTTACATCGAGGAGAGGTTTGGTCACCTAATTGCGGCGCCAAGATGAGGAAAACCCTATCTGAAAGCCCCTCTTTCCTGGGAAGCGCTTGGTTGTCATTATTGTGATTACAGTAATATTATTTGTGAATAATTAATTATTGATTTATATGATAATGAAATATTTATTTGATGTGGATATAAATAATGGATTTATTTATGTGGTTATAAATGAAGGAATTAATGTTGAGGTATTTTATCAGTATTTTGTCGGATTGGAGGTATTAAAAGATCAAATCAGTGTTCTTACAGCTTTATTGTGTGAGTTATAATTTTTAATCTCACCGTTAGATCGTTGTAATTTTTGGATATGTTATACATATATAAGTTGATTATATGTCCACAAATTTTGAACCGTTAAAAATGAACGTATGATTTGTTATGAATTTTAAGAGGTGACTGATTCAGAAATTAGGTTTATAAATGATTTTGGTGAAAAATTCTAGAAATGGGTGGGCCTCACTTTTGATTGTTGGGGAATATGGCTGATTTTTGGTGGGTGGAATAGTAGCAGGTAAAGCCATCAGGTAGCAGGTCAAGTCTGCTTCGACGTGCTAACATTTTCCTATAAATAGAGGGCTAAGTTAGAATTAAAAATTACACCAGAATTCATAAGTTTTCTCTCTTTTTCTCTCTAGATTATCGAGTGTATTTTGTGAGTATTTAGATACTTGGTGAGTTGCTATTCATCAGTGTAAGTTTTCTTCAGCGTCATATTCTATATCTAGTCAGAAGTGCTGCTCTTTTGAGGTAAGAGTTAGTAAGGGATAGTAAGGGATTTTAAGGGTTGTTATGTTTTTTAGTTTCGTAATTTTTTTGACCTTCAAAAATTCTGGAAAAATTTAAAATGATAATTTGATGAGTTTTCTTTATTGTGTTCAAAAATGGCGATTTTTGGATGTATAGATTAAGAGTTGTGAATTTTATGAGAAAAGACTATTTTAAAAGTAACCGCTTATAACTCCTTGTGGTTAACTCCAAAATTGATAAAAAAAATTTATTGGAAGTACATGTATATGATAGAAGTATACTCTGTAAATTTCAGAATTTTTGGATAAAAGTACAATTTTTGATAAATATCTAAATATTCGGATGTTTTGGCCATATGAAAAATAGTAAATGATTTTTAAAAATTCTGAGAAAAATATATGTTCAATATGGGACTATATTCTACTAAATCTCAGAAAAGAAAATTTGTTTGTACTGATTTGGTATTCTTCATGAAAATGGACTAATTATGAGTAATGAATTAAATATGTTATGTGAAGTAAGAAAATTAGAAAATAGGATTTTATGGCTTGAGAATCCTACAAGAGGTATATGCAGATTTTTGATGAGGGTTTTGGTTATTGATGATGAAATCTTATGAGTTTGGCATTCTAAGATGATAAAATGCATTATTTAGTAAAGTGTAACCAATTAAAATAAATTGTTTATAAGTTTAAGAAATTTTATTCTTTCAATATCATTATACCGAAATATTGGTATGGATTTTATTGTGGAATTTCTACCTTTTTCATGTCGGGGTTACTATTCACGAGTTACTATTCATGAGTTACTATTCACGAGTTAATATTCACGAGTTACTATTCACGACAAAATTGGTTTCTTTTTCTGACCAAATTATCGTTGATTTATGAATCTTACTCTTGAGATTAAATCTATATGTTGATTATATTATTTTTATTATCATATATAATATTTTTATAACCCTAGTGATGGAATTTCTCTTTGACTTAAGTGTAAAGATGGGTAAATTATTGGTATGATTGTGACTATGGGTTCTCTTTGGCCAGTAGTGCAAAGTTGAATTGTTGACGGGTATGATCATGACCATTGAATTTATAATTGAATATCTTTAGCTTAAGTGCAAAGGTGAATTGATCAACATGGTTATAATTATTGTTTATATAAATTCGAAATGATTATATATTTCTTTGAGATATTAATATATTTGGCACAGAAAGTGCAAATATGAGCTGTTGAGGAATATCTTTGGCTGTGTAGCAAAAGATGGCTGTTGATGAATATCTTTGGCCCGTAGTGCAAAGATGACATGTTGTTGAATATCTTTGGCCAGTAGTGCAAAGATGAACTATTGACGAATATCTTTGGCCGTAGCGCAAAGATGAAGTTATTAGTATGATTATGAACAGGAAATGTGATTTGGTGTAACCATGATCTTTGATGTTTCAGGTAAAGATAGGTGATAAAAATTATCTTCGTCCTGGATAAGAAGAGGAATTTAGAACTACAATTATGATTATGAGTTATTCATATGATTGTGGACCAGAATTGTTGATTGATGTTACAGAGATAAAACATTGTTGGTGGATTTTTAACATGGAGAAGATAATAGACTTTATAGTCTATTTGACTCTTCTAATGGATTGCTCATTCCGCTGCAACTATGGTTGAAATTTTTTATCATCTACCATATGTTCTAAATCTCTAATTTATTATTGATGAAGGCTATTGATAAGTTAATTATCTTTAGTCATGATATTCTTTACTGAGCTAGTTGCGCTCACCATTTTGCTTCATAATTCCTTTCAGGTAATAAGAGTGTAGCTGGGTTGAGCGGGGGTAACATGGGAATAGAACGGTGGTCATCATTTAGTAGTTATATTTGGTGAATAAAATAGGGTGAGGCGAACCCAACGTTGGAAGGGTGTTTTGCCACTATCATACAAGATGTCTAATAACATACAACCTCGTGTCATCATAAGACAGGGTTGTGCACATCCACTTGCTGAGTATATTTACGAGCACTACCTATATAATCTTGGTGTTTGTTTGAAGTATAATTCTCAATTAGAGACAGTGGAGATAATGATATGTCAAGAGAAGACTCACCATTGGAAAGAATATGATAGTAATCTTCTCGTTTTTCTTTGGGGTCTATTGGGTCAACCAAGGATAATTATGTGGACATATGATATCTATAATAACCTAGACGCATGGCCTCCCATGTAAGAAGGTTTCCTTGAGCACTTCCCAAAGATTCTAATTTCTAAAACAGCTTTTGACTATAGATTTATGTAAGGTGTCATTGTGACGTGCTATCCAAGGTTGGGATGTGAGTCACAGTTGGTATATATTTGTATCAAAACTCACAACACATGAGTTGTTGTATTTTGCACGACAATTGTTGTAATAAAGTTGTAGTTGTTTTCTGTACCATGTATTTGGCGACTCAGAATGGGTTGGATGGAATGGACCTATTTTGGGGTTGTCACAAATTGGGTGAATAGTAACCCGTGAATAGTAACTCGTGAATAGTACTCCGGCATGTAAAGTGCCCCGAATACCCGAGTGAATAATATTTGAGTGAATAGTAACCGGGTGAATAGTAACCCATAAATAATAACTCATGAATAGTATTCCGTCATGAAAAGATCAATAATTATCAAGAAATATCATAATAATATTTCCATGAAAAGATAATGGATGAAGCGTAAATATCAAGGATATTCTACTAATTTCATGGAGTATAGAAGCCAAAACTTTAACCAACTGAGTATAATAGAATGTATAAAACCACAAATAGATTTTTGCCCGCCATGCGGTAATCTACGTAGACAGATCATTTCCATAATTTAATAAGGAATGAATACGAAGGATCATTCACCATGCATGCGGTAATCCACATAGACAAAGTTATTCCAGCAGAATCATAAAGAATGGAATAATGAAGAATTCACCAAAGCGTATGAATCCGCATGAGATAGGATATTCTAACGTAATAATAAAGAATGGAACCGGTCATGCGTAACTCTTGCATGCATGGATATTCCAACAGAATAATAAAGAATGGAACCAGGTCATGCGTAATCCGCACAGACAAGATATTCCAACATAATAACAAAGAAAACAGAATTCACCAAGCATGCGATAGGCCATGCGGAAAAGTTATTCCAACGAGAATAATAAAGAATGGAATAACAAAAGAATTTTGCGTAGTGTATGCGGACTTCAGCATAGACAAAGTTATTCCAACATAATAATAAAGAATGGAATAACAACCCTTACTTAGTATTGAAAGAAAATAACTCTCTTAATGAATACGAAAGAATAATACCCCTTACCTTAGAAGAAGCCGGATACTAGAATAGTGAGGTAGCGAGACTTCTTCTTCTTTCTCTCTATAATAATTGCTCTATAGCTTTAGTGAATTGGTGAGAAATGAAGGAAGAATGAGCTTCTATTTATAGGAAAATATAGTTTCGATAATTGCACGCTTTTAGGGCTCAAAATATTCTGATATAATACCTTCCTCTTTTCTTCATTTTTAATTTAGTCCCGCAAATATTATCAAACTTGCACCACCTCCCCTAATAGTAAATAATGTGAATCAATAGTTCAATCATGTGAATCAATAGTTATAATCATGTGAAAATACGAATTACAGTATAGTACCTCCATCTATACCTCCATTTTTAACTTAGTCATACAAGTATTATCAATCTTGCACCAACTTCCCTAATAGTACAAGAATGTGAATCAATAGTACACACATGTGAATAAATAGTTATAATCATGTGAATTAATAGCAATTAATTGCTCATTTATCTGGTTAATTACCCGATTGGTCAACATAACCTCCAGAAATCAATTATTATCGAAATAAATGTCGATTCTCATTAACACTAATAATTCCAACACAATGGAACTATCAATTTCATCTTTAATCAACACGAACTTATTCATCATTAATATTATAATTCACAATATTTAACAACCAGGTCGTTCTCAGGAAAGAGGGGGCTTTCCGATAAGGACTTCTCCTTATTGTTGCGCAATTAGGTGACCAAACCTCTCCTTGACAGAACTTCTAGACATTGTCAATATTGCAAATAATAATATGAATAACTTTGTCATCTCAATTATTGATTTAATAATATAACATATTATGCGAGATGATCTTGTGACAATAATTGAATCAATAATATGAGAGAGATATGATGCAAAGAATTATCGTAATAATAATTGATTATAATCGAGTGACTTCTTACGTAAGCATCAATAATCAATATCGTGTGCTACTATGCAACCACGCATATTCATCGTACTTTTACTACCGGGTAGTTCAAGCGGTTTTAATGGTAACACTTTAAATTCGTTATTTTTATAAAAAGATAATTTTGTCATTTTCTAACTACGACAATACTTCCGTTGTGGGGTCCACCAATGATTGTGCCATCGTACGGATATTCCCCGACAAAAAGAATATTCCCCGACCAAACGAATATTTTATAACAACTTGCATACTTTGCAAAATTTATAAATATTACCCACAACTATAACATTATATCAAATCCACACCATAATATTTAAAAAAAATATTTCGAGAAATTTAAATCTTTATTCGTAAAATTTAGGGACTCACAATCTCCCCTCCTTATGAAATTTCGCCCTCGAAATTTACGTACGTACCTGGTATGCCGAAGAGATGAGGATACCTTGACTTCATTTTAAATTCTAACTCTTGAGGTATAACCTTTGAGTGTTGAATACGATCCTTCTTATCCAAGATTTTAACATGTATCTCCTCATACGTTAAATCTTCTGCTATCTCGTCTAGTTCTAATTTAATAACGTGGTTCGGGTCATCCACATATTTACGTAATATCGATACGAAAAAAAACGTTATGAACATGGGACATACTTAGCGGTAAGGCGAGTCTATAGGCCACAGTTCTTACTCGATCGAGGATTTCAAATGGGCCAACTAAATTGAGGGTTGAGATTGACTCTTGCTTCTAGAATAACGCCCTCTTAAACCTTCTTCCTCGTATTCATCAGCTCCGGGTGTGTAGCTTGAGCGACTTTATCTTTATCTATTTAAAGTCGGTTCAAATTGTATATTCGCTATCTTCACGTGGGTCCCTAGAGTCTTTAACTCTATCTTCATCATTTGTAAGTTACCATGTTCTTTTACTTAACGCGTCAGCTACCACGTTCGCTCTTCCACGATGATATTGAATGGTATAGTCGT
This sequence comes from Panax ginseng, assembly GCA_020205605.1. Taxonomy (NCBI): domain Eukaryota; kingdom Viridiplantae; phylum Streptophyta; class Magnoliopsida; order Apiales; family Araliaceae; genus Panax; species Panax ginseng. The sequence goes on along the minus strand of CM035127.1, from coordinate 36,191,255 downwards.
AATCTTCAACAGCTCGAGCCATGTCCTTGGCGCGTGATACGTTTGTTTTGGTTGAAGAAATATTTAAGGGTTTTTGAAATGGGTTTTGTACTGGGGTCAATACAAAATTTGATTTCACACTCTAGGGGTAGGCTAAGAAGAATACGTCAAGAAATTTATTAACAATAGAAATATCATTCAAAACTGTGACTCTCATCCAAGACTTGGATAACACATGTAATGAAGGTTTCTCCTAACAGAGTTTCAACTGATAAGTCAAAGTCTAATTTCTCCGGAGTCAAATTTAAACGTTGAGCGCAAGCAAGAGAGATAAAAGAATGGGTAGAACCGGTATCTAATAAGGTATAGACTTCGCAAGAATTTATAATTAACTAACTCGTGCTAACTTCATTCGGGTTACTCGCTTTTTGAGAAGTCACAAAAAATGCTCTTCCTGAAACCACCGACTTTGTTTTGTCCATATCCGCATTTGGTGCCCTCGTCCCAGCTGGACTTGACTTTGGTGCACGACAAAATCGGGCTAGGTGACCTTCTTTTTCACAATTGTAACATGCTTTGATTTGTCATCGTGCGACTTGGACCGATATGTCCTCCCTCCGCATTTGAAGCATCTGATTGGTGGTCGTTCTCCTTCCTTGAAAAGCGTGGTGTTGGTCCGCTTATCTTTCTATCGTTGTTAAATCTTCTCTTCTTGAATTTTCCACTTCTATTATGTTGGCCATGATTACCACTGAAGTGGTTACCATTCTTGGCATGATAATTTCCCCCACGATGGTTATCATTGTTCCGATGGCCGTTGCCACCAGTATGATTATTATCGTGTTGTTGGTCGTTGCCTTTTGGTTGTGTTGACTCATTATTGCGCTCCACTAACTGAGCCTTATTCACAACATCTGAATATAAATAAAGTTTGTGAGAAATGAGGTATTGACGTATATCGGGTTTCGAACCTCTTAGAAACATTCGCGTCATTCGCTCCTCATTATCGACCAAATGGGATGCAAACCGGGATAACTCCGCAAATTTAGCCTCATATTGCGACACGGTCATATTGTTTTGCTCCAACTTGATAAACTCCACCTCCTTCATGTGACAAATACTTTCGGGAAAGTACTTGTCGTTGAACAGCTCTTGGAACTTCTCCCAAGACATCTTGAGTCGCCAAGTTGAGTACGTTTATAGATTCCCACCAAGAATGTCTTCTCTTCACGCAACATAAAGGTGGCGAATGGAACCTTTTGCTCCTCGGAGCATCCCAAGACATCAAATATCTTGGGGATCTGCTTTAACCACGTCTCCGCCTTAAATGGTTCTGGCTTTCCCAAAAATCTAATATCATTAATTTTTAATAATTAATGAAATTTGTCTTAAAATATTAAAAGTTATATTTTATAACTTAAAATATTATTAAATACCTTTTTATCATTTAAAATGATCTTTAATGTAAAAAAATTATTTTTTATTAATTTATTTAATGCATTTATTAAATAAATAAAATATCAATAATATCCAATTAAATATTAATATTTATGAAAAAAATTCAAATTATTAAAAGTTAATTTTTATAACTTAAAATAATTTTTCAAACTATTTTGGAAATTTTAATAATAAATTTTTATTTTTAAATAATTTTTGGAAAATAAATTAAATAAAATTATTAAGTCGTCGCTAAAGCCTTTGGCAACAGAAACTGTCGCCAAAGGTGTTCTTGAGAAACCCAGATCATCAATGTCAGTGTTCGAGTAGCCTACTTTAACCAATGATAATTGTCAGATCTAAATGTTTCTGGGTTTGAAATTTAGTTAATGTTGTAGTACTAATGTAGTACTACAACTCTAAACATGTTCTATGACCAAATCGTATCACAACAGAAAGATCTAAGCTTCAGAAAAGCTTGTCAGAGTTGTTCATCAAGTTTTTGGGCTGCCCAGAAAACAAGGTCATGGCCGATCAACGGTATTGATGGCCTTATAGCAATCAATCTGTTCATGTTATGGGTGGTATATACGTCGAGCTGTGTAGAAAAACTAACATAAAATATGATTCGAGCACTAGTCAAGTCTACAAATCATCAAAGAACAAGATCTAAGGCTTTGAACAAGCTGTCAGAGCTGTTCTTCATTTTTTGGGTTACCCAAAAATGAAGAACAGTTCGACTTGCTATATATGGGTTGTCACTGCGTGTTGTACTTGCGTTGTTTTTGTGATATAAGGGTTCCAGATTGTAGCCAACATGTAACTGAACAAATCTATTATATCAAACTAACATAACAACAATACAATCGCTAGATATACCCTGGTCAAACCATGTCAGAACGAATGTTCATCGGTTTCTGGAAATTCCAAAAATAGAAAATATGACATGATGGCCTACTTTGACCATCCACTACAATAAATCTATTTAATGTTTAGGAGATTTTAAAGCATAAACGTGTAGTCTAAACAACATACTATAACTTAGATGCAACAAAAATAGCAGATCATCAAAACACTACCAGATCTGAGCCCATGATGATCTTGTCAGAGCCTTCTGGGCACGATCTGAGTTTTCCAGATTTGGAAAGTTATGCTCGGTCAACTAGGTTTGACCAGCCATAACTTTTAATATGTTCATGATCTGGGGTAGATTCCAGTTTCAGATCAAAGATCTCATAGCATACAACAACTACCAACTTTCAAAATACAAAAATAATTAAAGTCACTCAGATCTGAGGTCTGACATTCATTGTCAGACAAAAAAAATAAAATTTTCCAAAATTTTAACAACTTTAAATCTGAGCCTCTAGATGTTATGGATCTAACATCTAGCAACCCAGATCATCTATATATACTACATACAACATGTTTTAACACAAAATCATAACATTTAACATGGCCTTCAAGATCAGATTTCAAATTAGGTTTTTACCTTTTTATGAACAAGTTCTTGATTCTGTGCTTATGATCTGTTAGAGGAGATAGTGGGGCTTGTTTCTGAGACTGATATAGCAATATATTTCGGAGGTTTGGGAGAGAGAAAAGTTGTTTGAGAGTTAGATAGCCAAATGAGCAACTTTAGTAGCTTTCTCTCTATTAATCTATATGTATAACTTGTATGCAATGATCTTGGCTTGCTATATAGCTGAGAGCTGGAGTTTATTAGCTCCTAGCTAGACTAGGTTGATGACTTGCCAAGATTTGGCAAGATTTTGTGTAATACCCGGTAAACAATTAATTAATAAATAAATATTAAATAATAAAAGTTTCTTTGTTTTAAAACATATTAATTGGACTTTGTCATTTATTTTGGGTCAAACTAGTTATTTAATTTGTGTGGGCTAATAAATATTAATAAGTGATGAAAAAATTAATTTAGCAAAATTGGGCCTTAAAAACTAATTGAGATTAATTTATATGTGAGTAATATTAAATACTATTATAATTAAGATAATTAATAAAATATATTAATTAATAAAATCTATTTTTTATGTAAATAAATAACTAAACCTAATCTTATTTTCCCTTATATAACCTGAGAAAGAGAAAGAAGAGTCAATCCGCCTTATTGTATTTGTGAGAGAAGTTGCGTGCGAAGTAATAAGAAAAGGAACATCAGGTTTGTTTGTTTTCTTTTTCCGTTTTGGTTCCTTGTGTATATCAATGATGTTGCTAACTTCTTTTAGTTCACAGTTAAAATTAAAATAGTATACATGATTGATTGATTTGATCGGATGTGTATATATATGTTTATCGGATTATTATGTAGGAACAAAGCGTTAGACTATATATATATATATATATATATATATATATATATATATATATATGCGTAACCTGCAGGAAGAAGAAAAAAAAAGGGAAATGATTTTGATGCGAAAGCTGCTGAAAGTAATTAATAAGGAGTATACCTTGCGGCTTGCGTGGGATGGCTTATGTTGATCGTCTGCGAGGAAAATTTTATAGTTATATATATATATATATATTATATTTAGTTAATTTAAGTTATATTTCGTTAATTCAAATTATATATATTATATGTTAATAAATTTTGCCCATGAAACTTATAAATAAAATTAGTAAATTAAATTAAAGTTATATATATTAATTTAAATTAATTAATTTTTTTAAACATAGTTATAAAAGTTTTTAATAATAAATTTAATTGTATTATGTTATTAATAATTGGATTGTAATAAAATCTTATTAAATTATTTAGATTGAACGGAGAGAGTCCAAACGAGTCAAATTTGAAATATAATCTTTGGGTATTACACTGCTTAATCCAGGTACGAATTCCGTACTCTTTCAGCGAGACTCTTTTATTTTTAAGTTGTTCGTTTCGTTATTCGTTATGAAATTTAGTATTGCCTCTCATAATTATTCCTTGTCAATTTATTGTGATATATTTGTTTGGGCGTTGTATTAGAACTCATATTTGTACTCTTTAGACTAGCGTATCATGTCTAAACTTTATTTTGATATTTGTAGTGATGTACATGTTAATATATATTTTGGAGACTTTGTGTTGATGATTCATTTCAGTTTAACATGTACATGTTAGAACCCTTTGTGTTAATATTATGTCGCATGTGTTGTGACATGATATTATTGTTAGAATGTACCGTAGGATATACCTGAGCTATAACCACCTGTGGGGGTACCACAGGCATGTCCTCTTGGCACCGAGGCACGACACCTTCCGTGGCAGTGTGATCAGTCCACGGCGTCTCCGTTTTGTGCTTCGTTGGGAGTTGGCCATTTGGTGTTTTGTTGTGGGAGGCGTATGGGTCGACCCTTGTTTTTCGTTCTGTTCTGTTCTGCGGATTAGTGATGTTTATGCCAAATACACCTTCCGATTTTCATGCATCTGGACCTGACCGGTCCGATGTATGTTATGCCTGTGTGACATTATTTTGATTTTCCTGTGTGGCAATATTTGACTTCCATGTGTGGCAAGGTATATTTCTGTTTTGTTCTGAGCTCAGTATGAAATAACACTCAACCATTTGATTCAGCCTATTATTTCGTTGTGTTAGTTTTGTTCGTTTCGTTTCAGTTCGTTTCGTGTCATTTCATTTAATTGAGTTAGTTATTTTGGTTCATTAATTGTATTCTATATCCGTACTGGGCATTTGGCTCATGCTGTGTTTTTCTTCCAGCAGGTAATCAGGGGAATCAAGGGCAAGTGTGATGAGAGCTCCATTCATTCCAATGATTTAGAAATATTCTATTTATACTTGATGTGTCAGTTTTCACTTGGAATTGTAATAATTATTTTAGATTGTGGTTTGAGACAGTTTGAGATTTATTATTGTTGACTTGTGGTTTTTATCAGTTATTAAGACTATCCTTTTGTGGTTTTGAGCCTTGTTATTAAATTCATCAATTTTGTTATGTTTTGAGTAACCTCTCTTTCTATTTTGGAAAGGGGGTGTTACATTTTGCTAGCAATAATTCAAGAATGGGACAAAAAGGGTATTTTGGTCAATTGTCTTGTAATTTTAATGGTATTCTTGTCCATGGTACTTGAATCTAGGGTTTAATCACTAAATTTTAAACCCTAAGGTTTCCCAAATAATTTATAGGGTTTGAAAAATTAAGTTTAAAGTTTAATAAAATTTTAATTAAAACACAGTAATTAAAATTAGGGGTTTTAATAGAAAATTAGGGTTTTAAATGATTAAGGTTTCTTGATATTATTAGGTTTCCCCAAATTAACATTACAATTTACTAACATAATAAATAGGGTTTCTAACTTAGCCATTAGGGTTCCTAATTAGCAAATTAGGTTTTCTAATTTAATAATTAGGGTATATAAGTAATAATTAGGGTTTCCCTAATTATCATTAAATTCCAAAATACTTAAACTTAATTATAATAACATAGTTACATAACAATCTCGAACTCATAATTGAGTTTCAAAATAGGGTTTTGATCACATTATACACTATAATTGACCAACTATTATCAATACACACATACAGTATATATTTATAACACTAAAAAATAATATTATATTTAATATAATATTATTATTCTCATTCATTGCTCAAAATCCAAAATTAGGGTTTGGATTCCATATACATTTTATCTTTCATATATAAAATTATTAATTACGTTAAAATAATTAACTTAATAATCGAACTAAAATTCATATGACAAAATAGTAATTATAATAATCCCAATAATCAATTCATATATTATTTAAATAATATAAAAATCATTTTCATAGAAAATAAATAATAAAGACATTTCTACTATAAAATTAATTATTATAAGAATATCCTTTATAATGATCAATAATTCTAAAATAAAATTATTTGAAATTATTCATGTAATAAATAAATTTTATTTATCACATATATACATACATATTACCTGGCACATATTCCCACCTTTATAATAAAAAAATATTTATATGCAAAATTTCTTATTTATTTATATAGAAAATATCGGGTTATTACAGACCCAGCCAAGGCGATTAAACCATAGTGTCTCAAAATTGGTGCCCAACCATTTAGACCACCATAATATAGTCTCATCTCGCCATTATTACAAGTTACCGAGGCGGAGTTATCCGTGTGAGTAGATCAACCTTTTTGCCTTGTGACATTTTATATGTGTGCTTATATACATACAACAAGTTAATACATAGAACTGAATAGAAATCAACATTATGTAATAACTTTTATTGCATAAAAATATAGTAAACAATATTCCAAAGATGTCCATTATCAAATATAAAACATATCAAGGCCTACGAAGTCCCAAGCTCCTAACATGAGCCCGAAAAACATCCCTAGGAATGGGCTTTGTCAAGGGATCAGCAACCATGTCGCTCGTAGAGATATGTCTGAGGACCACCTTCTTTCGTGCCGCAATATCCCTAATGTAGTGAAATTTAGTCTCAATATGTTTGGCCTTTCCATGGTACTTGGGATCCTTAACGTAAGACAAAGCAGCCGTTACTACAAGAAATCACACATTTTATGACGAAATTTTTGTCACGCACAAAATTTTGTCACAATTTGTTAATTAATAATTAAAAATTCATAATCGTCACTAAAACTTTTGCTTTGTGACGACTTTTACTTTTGTCACTATTAATCATTTATATCGTCACTAATTTACACATTTGATGACGATTAACAAAATTTTGTCACAAGTTATTTTGGAGGTAGAATTTCGTACCTAAATTTTGGAGGGAAACCTTTTTGTGACATTTTGTAATAATTGATGACAGTATTTATTGTCACAAAATATTTCTTTCGATGAAAACATAATAGTTTGTCATTAATTATTTGTAAAATTTAGTGACAATGTGCTTTCGTCACTAATGTTCACATTTAGTGATGCCAAATACAAATTCGTCACAATTTTATTTGGAGCCAAAATTTTAGAGGGAAATTTTGGAGGGAAATTTTTTAAAGAGGGAAAAATAATAATTTATGACAATTTGTATCGTCATAAATACTAATTTTATACGACGAGATAATAGTTCGTCACTAATTAGATGAGTGGATAAGTGACAAAAATAGTTTGTCATAAATTCTTATATTTAGTGAAAAAGTACGTAATATCGTCACAATCTTATTTGGAGGCAAAAATTTTCTAAAAAATTTTGGAGGAAAATTTTTAAAGACGAAAAAATAATAATTTATGACAATTTGTATTGTCATAAATACCAATTTTATATGATGAGATAATAGTTCGTCACTAATTAGATGAGTGGATAAGTGACAAAAATGGTTCGTCATAAATTTTTATATTTAGTGACAAATTACGTAATATCGTCACAATTTTATTAGGAAGCAAAACAATTTAAGAAATTTTGGAGGCAAATTTTATAAAGACGAAAAATTAATAACTTATGACAATTTTTATTGTCACAAATACCAATTTTATATGATGAGATAATAATGCGTCACTAGTTAGATGAGTGGATAATAAGTGACAACACTGGTTCGTCATAATTTCTTTTATTTAATGACAAAGTATGCAATAACGTCACATTTTTATATGGAGACAAAAATTTTCCCAAACAAACTTGTATCGGGATAATAGACTTTTTGGTCACTGTACTAAGGTTCAATTTTTATTGTGGTTACCGAAATTTTTTTTGTTATAATCGAATAACTGTACTCTCAAAAGTTACAAAATAGATATTATTTTTATTTTTCGTTCGAAAAAACGGACGGAATGCTGATTGTGAATATTAGTTGTTATTTTTGCTGACGTGGCCCGTTATTTTTGCTGACGTGGAGGATTAAAAATTTAGTTGCTCACAAGAATCGAACTCGAGACCTCTCTAAGCTAAAAACCTTATATTCTAACAATAGTCACTGGACCAACTACCTACCATACTAAAATTTATGTAACATTAATATTTAAATCACCTAACATCATTTTAAATAATAATAATTATTGTAATAATACAGTGACCAAAAAGGGGATAATAAATTGTATTATTAAAATAATAATAATAACAATTAAAATAATAATAATAATAATTAAAATTTTAAATAATAATAACTATTATTATTATTATAATAATTATTATTATAAGAGTTGAGAGAGAAAGTGTTTTGGGGGGTGGGGAGTGATTTCTGTTGATTCAAATGTAAGAGGTCAGGTTCAGGTTTATTTATATATATACTAATAAAACAGGAACCCCCTAAATTCATAAAAATTCTTTATTTGACTGACTCACTTTTCATCCCCATAATAATAATAAATTAAAATAGCATCTTTTTAATTCTTAATATTCACATTTATGTACATACATGACAATTATAATTTGACTCAAAATTTAATTTTCCAATCATAGTTCGGCTGAATATTTTCTCAATGTATAAGAGGACTTATTATTTTCAATATTAAAAATATAACTTTATATTTATTTATTTCTAACAATAATATATGTTAATAATACCACAGTAAAAGACACTAAGATTGTAAGAATTATAGAAATTCAATCAACAAAACATAAATATGATTATAGCCGAATTATATTAAAAAATAATAATAATAAAGTTAATAGAACATAACCCTAAGTCCCTAACCTAAACACTGTTTAAATATTCATAAGTTCGTAAAAATCAAAAAAATATTTGAGGGCCCAATTAATTATTTTTCACGCATTTTAATTTCGGATTATAAAGGGCCTACATTATGGCCAAAAGCGATTAATATTTTAATAATAATAATAATTTAAAATTTTAATAATTATTATTATTATTATTATTGTAATAATACAGTGTATTATATCCCTTTTTTGGTCACTGTATTATTACAATAATTATTATTATTTTAAATTTTAATTATTATTATTATTATGCACAGTCAGCGCAAGCCCAGCTCCACGTCAGCAAAAATATGCACAGTCAGCACAAGCTCAGCTCCACGTCAGCATTCCGTTTTTCGGACGAAAATTAAAAATAATGATCATTTTGTAATTTTTGAGAGTACAGTTATTCGATTGTAACAAAAAAAGTTTCGGTAACCACAATGAAAATCGAACTCTAGTACAATGACTAAAAAGTGTATTATCCCAACTTGTATCCAAGCGACGTCGCCGATTTTTCTTTTATCATTGGCAACCTCCATTTAGTCAAAAATCGACCAACCAAACCGATTAAGTCGCACTAATGGTTCCGACGTAGACGCTTAATTTTACTTTAAAGTCACTATATACTTTACTATATATTATGCACAAATTATTGTAAAAAAAAATAGATTATTTAATATAAGTAAATATTTAACTTGAGATTACATAAAATAATTCAAAGACCAAACTTAATCCATAAAAAAATCTTTAAGAATCACAATTATCGGAACTGAGACATGACTTAATATCGAAAAATTGAACACAATTAGTATTATTATTAGTAGTAGTACTACTACTATTATTATTATTATTATTATTGTTGTTGTTGTTGTTGTTGTTGTTGTTGTTGTTGTTGTTGTTGTTGTTGTTGTTGTTGTTATTATTATTATTATTATTATTATTATTATTATTATCACGCAATTAGTTATGTATATTTATGTATGTACATAATAGATCTAAGGAAAGGGGATTTATTTTAATTTGGGGGAAATGATTTGTTCAGTTATAAATATTAATCCTTGCAAAATAATAATAACTAGGCCCATGTACTCGAGTGGTCATTGGATCAATATTCTAAATTGGAGGTCTTGGGTTCGAATCTGTGCATCAATTTATTTTTTTGGATAAAATTCAATATTCGTCATGTCAGCCCGTCCACGTGTAAAATAAAATAAAAAATGCCCACGTAGATCTGCCACGTGTGCCATGTAGGCGCCACATACGCAGGTCAACGCACATGTGGCGCCTGGTGCTCGACGTCTAAATTTTTAATAGAAAGGGGCTCAATTTGCGTTGACCAAAAGAAAAGGTCTCAATACCCAAAAATTTCTAAAGTTCAGTGGTCGATTTTGCATTTTACCCTTATAATATAGTGTAACTCTTCAAAAAGTCTACGGAATGAAAATTTTAATTAATTTAACTATATTTTAAACATGAACAAATGTAATTTTACATAAGATTAAAACTAAATTGTATGTAGTTAATAAGGTTATATATATATATATATATATATATATATATAAAGTTATTCGAATACAAATTTCAAATAGAATACTGAATTCGAATATATTTAAAGTTTTTCGTTTTCATTGGTATTTTTGTTTGTGCGTAATTATAAGAAAAATTGAATACTTTTATTTTATAAAATTCGGAGTCCTACAATCTCCCCTCCTTATGAAATTTCGTCCCCGAAATTTACGTACCTGGTATTTCAAAAAGTTGAGAATACCTTGCTTTCATTCTAGATTCTATCTCCCCGGTCACCATGATTTCTCCATTGCTCATCTCCCATGATAACTTCATTAGGGTTCCTCACTTGTTGGAAAGTCATGACAACCGCTATCCCTTGAACTACTCGGCTTTGACTTGTCTGTGGCAGCAGGTGTCATCACTACCGTTAGAATATACTTTTCTATAGGGCATATTCCACCCTCAACTGCTTTGTCGTACTCCTGATTCATGATCTGAATCATCAATCTTCGATCCATATCGACTTGAGTTGATTAGCTCAGTATAGGGTAATTCAAAACTCGATGTTGGGTTCTCCCAATTGCTGTCTAAAAAGAGAAATACATATCATCTATTTAAGCCTTCTTAGATTGGACATCTCTTTCCACAATATCAATGTGTCGTGCGGCTTTTCCCCATGCATCACTCACTCTTACTTGTTCAGTTTTTTCTTCTTTCAGCTCAGATTCCAGCTTTATCATCTTATACTCTGCCAAAGAATGCTTCTGTTCAAGCATTATATATCGGGTAACACAATCTTGAATTATTGCATCCTTTTGCTCCACGACCGCCTGTCGTTCTTCAGCCTGCTCTTCTAACTCATGAATACAATTTTGGAATTCTATATTTTGATCATATAATACCTCTAATAAATTCTCCTCAGGTACCTCTTCTTCCTCTTCTTCCTCACTCTCAGCTGTTACCTCTGCGACCATCTCGGGTGCAACTATCAATTCTTCACTCACCACATGGATTTCTCTAATTCCTTCTTCGCCTGACATCACATTATCCTGGTTAGTGATTAGAGGTATCCCCACGGTCTCATTCACTCCATTGTTAACATTCTCAGTAGCCATTCTCAAATACTGCCATAAAATAAGGGTTAATTAAACAAATTAACATATCACATAATATCCCGATATTATGACTGACCAACAAATAAGCTTAGGTAGGACACACTAGCGAATGATTTACTCATCTCTCCCTCCTAGTTATATTCCCGATCCCACTTGAGACCATATCCCTAAGCTCGATACCAAATGTGACAACCCCAAAATAGGTCCATTTCACCCAACCTATTCTGAGTCGCCAAATACATAGTACAGAAAATAACTACAAATTTATTACAACAATTGTCGTACAAAATATAACAACACATATGCTGTAAGTTTGGATACAAATATATACCAACTGTGACTTTCATCCCAACCTTGGATAGCACGTTACAATGACACCTTACATAAAGGTATAGTCAAAAACTGTTTTAGAAATTAGAATCTTTGGGAAGTGCTCAAGGAAACTTTCGTACATGGGAGGTCATGCGTCTATGTTATGATAGATATCATATGGCCACAGAATTATCCTTGGTTGACCCAATAGACCCCAAAGAAACACGAGAAGATTACTATCATATTCTTTCCAATGGTGAGTCTTCTATTGACATATAATTATCTCCACTGTCTCTAATTAAGAATTATTCTTCAAATAAACTCCAAGATCATATAGGTAGTGCTCATAGATATACTCAGCAAGTGGAAGTGCACAACCCTGTCTTATGATGACACGAGGTTGTATGTCTTTAGACGTCATGTATGATAGTGGCAAAACACCCTTCCAACGATGGGTTAAATCTCACCCTATTTGATTCACCAAATATAACTACTAAATGATGACCACCATTCTATTCCCTCATTACCCCGCTCGACCCGACTACACTCTTATTACAGAAAGGAATTGTGAAGCAAAAGGGTGAGCACAACTAGCTTCGATAAAGAATATCATGACTCTGAGATAATTAAATTATCAATAGCCTTCATCAATAATAAATCGTAGATTTAGAACATATGGCGAGATGATAAAAATTTGAACCATAGTTTGCGGTAGACAATCCATTAGAAGAGTCAAATAGACCATAAAGTCTATTATCTTCTCTATGTTAAAAATCCACCAACAGTGTTTTATCCCTGTAACATCAATCAACAATTCTGGTCCACAATCATATGAATAACTCATAATCATAATTGTAGTTCTAAATTCCTCTTCTCATCCAGGACGAAGATAATTTTCATCACATATCTTTACTTGAAACATCAAAGATCATGGTTACACCAAATCACATTTCCTGTTCATAATCTTACTAATAACTTCATCTTTGCACTACGGCCAAAGATATTCGTCAACAGTTCATCTTTGCACTACTGGCCAAAGATATTCAACAACATGTCATTTTTGCACTACGGGTCAAAGATATTCATCAACACTTCATCTTTGCACTACAGGCCAAAAATATTCCTCAACAGTTCATATTTGCACTACAGGCCGAATATATTAATATCTCAAAGAAATATTGTAATAGCCCGAGATTTTCTATATAAAATAAATCAGAAATTTTACGTATAAATTTTTTTTTATTTAATGACGAGACTAAGTGTCAAGTAAAGTGAACGATAAATGCGAATATATTTATTACTTGAAAAATTAGAAATAATTTTGGAATTATTAATTACCACAAATTATATGGTAATAAATTTACGTAAGTTAGAAATATTTTTATTAATTATTTTCCATGAAAACATGATTGTAAATAATATATGAAGTGATAATTAGATTTATATAATAAATATTTTATTATATGAATTGTTGAGAATATTTAAGTTAATTATTTTAACTTGATTATTGATCTTTGTGTACGAAGAATAAGTCGGACATGAGATCCAAACCTGGATTGGGATTGTGATCAAGAGATGAGAATAATAATATTATATTATTTATATAATGATTTTTCTGATACCATAATTATGTCTTTGGGTATGTCTTGAGTGACAGATAATATTGAGCAATAGCGGTTAATTAGGTGTAGCATATTACTGCGTCTTTGTGAAACCCTAATTATAAAACTCGGTTATGAGATATTTACGAGTAGTGATTTGTGTATATGAAGTTCTTGTGTATAAGAATATCGATAATTAGAAGAAACCCTAATTATCTTGTTATGCGTCGATAATTAGGACAAACCCTAATTATTATAACCCTAACAGGTTGAAATTAGAAAGCGTAACGTATCGTGTTAGTAACATACACGAGATAATTAAAGAACCACTAATGGTCAATTAGAAACCCTAATTGATGACGTTGAGAAACCCTAATTATAGAATCTAAAATTTTCTATAGAAAACCCTAATTTTAATTCTGGGTTTAATTTCGATGTTATTGTATAAGTGTTTTAATTTACCAAAGGATAGAAGTTAATTGGTAAATTATAAGAATTAAATCTAGTGATTAAATATTACATTTAATTGCCTTGTACAAGATTGCCCATACACTCTTAAACAAAGCCCAACCATCACCCATAACAAATCAGAAGCAAGAATCAAGAATTTTTGGCAAAAAGGGTATAAGAACACTAAACCTAGAAATCCTTTGATTCGATGTTATTTGATGCAATTGATTGTTTAAAGTTGTGTAATAGGATATTAATTGATGATATGGGTTGATAAATCAAAGACCCATAACATCAAAGTGCACGAATTTGAAGATTTAAGTAAGTTGGAAAAACTAAATTCTGTTATTTTTCACCAAATGTCAGAGGCCATAACTCTTTGCTCGATCATGAGTTTTGTTCTTTAAAAGTTGTTATGTGTAGCCTGATATGTGTTCTTTAATCTGCAAAAAGAATCAAGTCCATATCATGTATAGATTAGAAGTTATAGATGGTCAAACATGGTTGACCGATTATGATAATCTATTTTTCGGTAGTCTGTAATGGGGGCATTCTCGTCCACTTTTTGTGCTTTAAAAGGTCTGGGCTTTTGATATGTTGTAGTACACTGAATAAGCTTTCCATAGACTCTGAAACGGACTAAATCCGATATCGGATGAGAGAGTTATGACATTTCAAAGTAGTAGTGTCAAAATTGTCCAACAAGTGCGGTGCAGTCCACTTGAACGGAATTTTTGGGCTGATGTGTTCGGAATTTGGAAATAAGTCAGTAGGGAAGAGTTGTAGTGTCGGAAGATAGCTTCGCGTGGGCTCAAGAATCGTCTTAAAATGTTTTAAAACGAAAGAGTTATGACTGTTTTAGCGAAAGAGGGTAAATCTGGGAAATAGATAAAAGCGCATGAGTGGACATTTTTGAGGTGCATTTTAGGCTTCCTAAGAGGTTAGAAATTATTGGGTTATATTTTTAAAATACTACGGTATACTATGTATAACATATCCAAAGTTGGGAATTTTTCGATAGATGAGCAAGGCGTGAGAAAATCATAAAGTGAGCTATTGAAAGATTAGTTTAAACCAAGTCCCACATCGACTAAATTGAGAACTTCACCATTTTCTAAACCTATAAATAGAAGGGCTTGGCCATTGTTTCATTTACCAACAATAAGGCCTCCAATTTTTGAGAAAGGCTTTGTTGTGGGAGGACTTTTATAAAGATCTCCTTAGTTAAATTTTGGGCGTGGAAATGCATTATTAGGTTTGTGGAATTAGTATTTCGGGTATGTTTCTTATTTAATTTACGTAATGTTATTATTTTTAATTGTTAGTTAAGTTTGAATTTTTGAAGTTTAGTTAGTGTTGTTAATAAACTAGTTAGTTTACTATGTTTATTTTGGCTTGGAATTGATTATGTAAATGAGTTATTTGTGATGACTTTTAATATTTTGTGATGAATTTCATTAATTAATTATTATTAATGATATTAAAGTTATTTAATGATTATATTAAATAATTTAGTTTAAAAATGATTTTAATATTATAAAAATTATTTTAAATGAAAATAAGGTATTTAAAAATATTTTAAGTTATAAAATATAACTTTTAATATTTAAATGATAATTTCATTAATAATTAAATATTAATGATATTAAGATAATGTTAATGATATTTAGTTTATTTAATAATTATTATTAAATAAATAGTTTAAAATGGTTTTATTTATTTAAAACCATTTAAAGACTTAAGGATTTAAAAATATTTTAAGTTATAATTAATGACTTTTAATATTTGGATAAATAGTACATTAATATTTAAATATTAATGGTAATTATTTAAAAATGATTTTTTATTTTTAAAAATCATTTAAGGGTAATATAAATGTTTTAAAAATAGTTTGAGTTATTATAAATAACTTTTATATTTTAGCAATGGTTTCATTAATAGTTTAGTATTAATTAAACTATTAATGATAATGGAATTGTTTAATGTTTAAATCATTTAATTATGATTAGATATTTGAAAGTTATAGTATGGCCAAACTAGTGACTTGAGAACCGATTATGAAGTTACGAATTTGAAGAAGAACACCTATAGTAATGATTATATCACTATAGGCCCTTTAGTAATGATTTGAATTATTTTAAAATTTTCAATTTCTAGAAATTTGAAAATGATTAAAAATAAGATGTCCGATATTCTGAGATGTTGAGGTCTGAGAATAAGAGTCTTAGACTCGGTATTTACCCAATAAAAAAGTTGCTTCGATGCACGGCAAACAAATGTCGAGACCTTATATAAAAGAAAGAAAAGGCTACTCTTGTAAGAGCATGGATGAGATATTTGAAAATGTATAAAAATATTTCAAGTATAGAATAGGAACTAAAAGTATGATCCTTTGTGATTATGTGATTAGACTATGTCTAATTGTAATAGAGCGATACTATGTGTTAAGATATATTGTTCTAATCGAGCGAATGATCGATTATTGATAGGTTGTGATAAAGAGATAAAACCTAAGTTGAGATTTGTAATCGTGAATCGAGCAAGTATCCTACCTTTGCACTTCCTTTATGCAATGGACATAAGTAAGAAGTTCCGAATTATTCTATCCCTCGCATGATTATGTACTCTTTGATTATCGACATGTTAGCTCAGATATATATTCTGTTCATTGATTTCTATAAATGGTTATACAAGTGTCCCCACTTGGATAATCATGGCATTTATTCACATGTTGATACACCTTTGTCAATTACCCGTATATATATGTCGAATTACATATTATTGTTGAGCAAGATTAAAAAAAACCTTCGGGTTTGGAACCAGACATGTATGAACATCCCTATATGGGAAATTTTTGCGCTCAAGGCGGATAGAGTGAGTGATGAATTTCGTTCAAGTTATGTAGTATTGATCAATACAAGGTACAACGGGGCTGATCACCCTCCGTGCCCGTAAGTTGTGACGGTTTGCGAATGGATTTCTGCTAAACCTTTTCGAAAATGAAAAGAATGTTCATAGTATGTTTCTTAAACCCTATTCAAGGGTAGAGCCAGAGCCAAATTTAAAGAATTTGAAAGAGAGTTGTTATGTGAATTTTTTATCAGTATAGATTACTTCACAACTTTTAATTCGTTGTAGAAGTGTTATGTAAGAAGAATACTTATATTCTTTCAGCTTATATATATAATTGTTATTACTTGCTGGGCACTCAAATGCTCACCCTTGCTTAAATTAAATGTTTTCAGTTATGCATGAGCAACAAGAAGGCTCAGGCACGAACAAGGGAAAAAGGGAAGCTGTTCGAATGAGTTATATTATGAGTTAATGGTTATAGTTAGTATTGGTATCTATTCAGGTATGGTATGGAATGTATTTGAAGGTCTCGTACCTGGGAAGTAAACTTTGATGTATGTAAATTAAGTTTGAATGTAATATTATTATTACATTATTCAGCTTATAGAAATGGTATCGTGAAGCACCGAGTTCGGGTTTCAAGTACCTGGATTTGGGGTCGTCACAAATATATAATCATTTCAGAATTTATATAAATAATAATTATAACCATGTTGATCAATTCACCTTTGCACTTAAGCTAAAGATATTCAATTATAAATTCAATGGTCATGATCATACCAGTCAACAATTCAACTTTGCACTACTGTCCAAAGAGAATCCATAGTCATGATCATACCAAAAATCTACCCATCTTTACACTCAAGTCAAAGAGAAATATCATCATTAAAGTTATAAAAATGTTATATATGATAATAAAAACAATATAATCAACATATAGATTTAATCTCAAGAGTAAGATTCATAAATCAACGATAATTTGGTCAGAAAAAGAAACCAATTTTGTCGTGAATAGTAACTCGTGAATAGTAACTCATAAATAGTAACTCGTAAATAGTAACTCGTGAATAGTAACCCCGATATGAAAAAGGTAGAAATTTCATAATAAAATCCATACCAATATTTTGGTATAATGATATTGAAAGAATAACA
This sequence comes from Panax ginseng, assembly GCA_020205605.1. Lineage (NCBI taxonomy): Eukaryota > Viridiplantae > Streptophyta > Magnoliopsida > Apiales > Araliaceae > Panax > Panax ginseng. The sequence continues at coordinate 36,173,217 of CM035127.1, read as the reverse complement.
TTTTTTAAACTTATAAACAATTTATTTTAATTGTTTACACTTTACTAAATAATGCATTTAATCATCTAAAATGTCAAACTCATAAGATTTCATCACCAATATCAAACTCTCATCAATAATCTGCAAATACCTCATATAGGATTTTCAAGCCATAAAATCCTATTTTCTAATTTTCTTACTTCACATAACATATTTAATTCATTTACTCATAACTAGTCCATTTTTATGAAAAATACCAAATCAGTCCCAAAAATATTTCTTTTCTGAGATTTAGCAGAATATAGTCCCATATTGAATATATATTTTTCTCAGAATTTTTAAAATTCATTTACTATTTTTCATATGGCCAAAACCGCTGAATATTTAGACATTTATCATAAATTTTACTTTTATCCAAAAATTCAGAAATTCACAGAGTACACTAATATTATATAGATGTACTCCCAATAAAAATTTCATCAATTTTGGAGTTAACCACAAGGAGTTATAAGGGTTTTCTTTTAAAATAGTCTTTTCCCGTAAAATTCATAACTCTTAATCTATACATCCAAAAATCGCCATTTTTGGACACAATCAATAAAACTCATCAATTTATCATTTCAATTTTTCCAGAATTTTGAAGGTCCGAAAAGTTACGAAACATGAAAAACATAACAACCCTTAAAATCCTTACTATCCCTTACCTCAAAAAAAGCGAGACTTACATTTGGATATCGGATATATATGATTTGAAGGAAACTTGCAGCGATGAATAGCAACTCACCAAGTATCTAAATACTCACAAAATACACTCGATAATCTAAAGTGAAAAAGAGAAAACTTATGAATTCGGTGTGTTTTCAATTCTAACTTAGCCCTCTATTTATAGGAAAATGTTAGACGCAAGGCAGACTTGACTCGCTACACGATGGCTTTACTCGCTACTATTCCACCCACCAAAATCAGCCATCTTCCCCAACAACCAAAAGTGGGGCCCACCCATTTCTAGAATTTTCCACCAAAATTATTTATAAACCTAATTTCGAATCAGATCACCTCTTAAAATTCATAACAAATCATTCGTTCATTTTTAGCGGTTAAAAATTTGTGAACATATACTCAACTTATATATGTATAACATATCCAAAAATCACAACGATCCAGCAGTTAGATTAAAATTATAACTTACACAATAAAAGTTGTAAGAACAACGATTTGATCTTTTAATACCTCAATCAGGCAAAATCTTGATAAAATACCTCAACATTAATTCTTTCATTTATAACCACATAAATAAATCCATCATTTATATCAACATCAAATAAATATTTCATTATCATATAAATTAATAATTAATTATTCACAAATAATATTACAGAATCACAATAATGACAACCAGGCAGTTCCCAGGAAAGAGGTGGCTTTCCGATAAGGATTTCTCGATACTGCCGTGCAATTAAGTGACTAAACCTCTCCTTGACAGAACTTTTATAGACATTGTCAATAATGATATCTAATAATATTATTCAAATAATATGAATTATTGATCTGATAATGGAGATATTGTGCAGTGACAATTATTGAAACAACAATAATATAAAATATCAACGCTGCAATTATTGATTCAATAAAATAAAATATTGAACAGTAATTACTGTAACAATTATTGAGTAGTGCCTTCTCACGTAAGAATCAATAATTGAAAAAAATTCTGTGCAACTACGCGTATTGCTGTATTTTAACCACTAGGTATTCCAACAGTGTTAACGGTAACAACTACGTCGTTATTTATAAAAACTCAAATTTGTCATTTTCTTCATCTGATAGTTATTCTGTTATGTGGCCCACAAATGGTTGCGCCGTCGTACGAATATTCCCCGACAGAAAGAATATTCCACGACTAAACGAATATTCTCCGTCAACAATGAATAATTTATAACCACTTGCGTATTTTGAAAAAAAATTCATAAATCACCCTTAACTTTAACTTTAATCAATTTAACCATTTACTGAATTGTAATTATAAGAAAAATTGAATACTTTTATTTCATAAAATTCGGGGTCTTACATTTTAATTATTAAATTCTTATTTTAATAACTTATGAAAATTTGGGTTGTCACAGTTGATCTACCGCCTGGTCGTAAGGCCATTGGAAACAAATGGGTTTTCAAAATTAAACGAAAGGCGGATGGATCAATTGACAAGTATAAGGCTCGTATTGTGGCGAAAGGGTTCACCCAAAAGGAAGGTGTGGACTATGATGAGACATTTTCACCAGTTGTGAGAATTGGCTCCATTCGCCTTATTCTAAATATTGTCGCACGTTTAGATTTAGAGCTTTATTAGATGGATGTTAAAACTGTATTTCTATATGGAGAACTAGATGAGGAGATTTATATGAATCAACCAATTGGTTTTGAAGTTAAGGGACAATAGCGCAAAGTGTGCAAGCTCAAACATTCCATTTATAGCTTAAAGCAATCATCTAGACAATGGTATTTTTGATTTCATCGAGCCATCATTGTTGATGGGTTTACAATGATTGAGGAAGATCATTGTGTGTATGTTAATCAGGTCGACAAAAGCTTTATGATCTTGTGTTTGTATGTTGATGAAATCTTGATAGTTGGAAATGATATGGGATTGATTGTCGCCACTAAAAAGTGGTTATCATCAAATTTTGAGATGAAAGACATGGGTGAAGCATAATTTGTACTCGGAATTAAGATCTATAGGGATCGCTCTAAAAGATTTTTGGGTTTAAGTCAAGAGACTTATATAAAATCTATTTTAGAGCATTTTCGTATGCATAATTCTAAACCAGTTGACACTCCCATTGAGAAGGGTCATAAACTAAGCCATGATCTTTGCCCTAAGACTGATCAAGAAAAAGAGCAGATGGCTCGTGTTCCTTATGCTAGTGCAGTTGGTAAGTTGATGTATGCAATGATATGTACACGTCCCGATATAAGTTTTAAAGTGGGGATGTTTAGTCGGTTTCAAAGAAATCTTGGATTTGCTCATTATAATTTAACGTAAATTTATCATAATAAATAGCGAGACTCTAAAATAAATGAAAAATAAATACGAGAATTTTAGTTTTTTTAAAATTTTTTGTTATTGAGCTTCTTAATAAACAAGACAAAGATAAGAAATCGACGAAAATTTTGGGCACTTTTACCAAATTTTTTTATTCAAAATGGACGGATTTTAACTAAAACTATATCAAATAAATAAATCTTTTATGTAAGACCCCAACTTATTATAAATAAAATCGAATTTCCTCTAATTATTATTGTGAATAATCAGGTGTTAAAATTGATATAATATTTTGGTTATGGGTGAAATGTGAAAATTTTGCAAAATAAGCAAGTGGTTATAAAATAATCATTGTTGTCGGGGAATATTCGTTTGGTCGTGGAATATTCTTGTTGTTGGGGAATATTAAATGCGATGGCACGATCATTTGTGGGCCCCATAATGAATAAGCTATCGGATGAAGAAAGCGACAAGTTTGAGTTTTTATAAATAACGGCGTACTTATTTACAATTAACACATTGGAATACCGGTGGTTAAAATACGATGTCTGGCGTGGTTACACAAAGAAGCTTTACGGTATCACACAGTATTGTTGAATTATTGATTCTTACGTAAGAAGGCACTACTCAATAATTGTTACAGTAATTACTGTTCAATATTTTATTTTATTAATTCAATAATTGATGCGTTGATATTTTATATTATTGTTGTTTCAATAATTATCACTGCACAGTATTTTCCATTATCAGAACAATAATTTATATTATTTGAATAATATTATTAGATAGCATTATTGGCAATGTCTAGAAAGTTCTGTCAAGGAGAGGTTTGGTCACCTAATTTCGCGCCAGTAAGGAGAAATTCTTATTGGAAAGCCCCCTCTTTCCTGAGAACGGCCTGGTTGTCATTATTGTGATTTTGTAATATTATTTGTGAATAATTAATTATTAATTTATATGATAAGGAAATATTTATATTATGTGGATATAAATGATGGATATATTTATTTTTATGTGGATAAAAATGAAGGAATTAATGCTGAGGTATTTTATTAGTATTTTGTCGGTGTGAAGGAATTAAAAATCATCCGTTTGTGAATTTCGGATATTTTATGTTTGGAATTTGGAAAAACTTTCTTCTGCAAAGTTGTAGAGAATTCGATTTCAAGCAGAATGGACAAAAAATTCGTATTTTTCTGATAACCGGGATATTTTCTATGAATTATTGAAGTTTCGGAAAATAAAATAATTTTTATTAAATTATGGGGTGGGACCCACTTTGGTTGGTGTTAATAACATGTGGGCTGCTGGAAAAAATTCAGAATTGGCATACTAGGCATTCAACAAAGTAGGCATGCGTGGAAGAAATAAAAGAAAATAATATTTTATTATTTTAGTCTCCTATGGCGTTCTAGCATTTTCCTATAAATAGACGCTTAGGTTAGAATTGAAAATCACACCAGAAACAAGTTTTCTTTCTCTATATATTGTCGAGCGTATTTTTGTGAGTAGTTAGATACTTTGAGAGTTGTTGTTCGGTACAAGTTTCCTTTGACTTTCTATCCGATATTCCGATCAGAAGTACCGTTATTTTGAAGTAAAGGATGTTATTTTCTTCTTAAATGCTATTATTTTCTTCAATATCATTATGTCGAAATATTGGTGAACGTTTTTATTAAATTTGGAACTTTTTGTGTCGGGGTTACTATTCACGTATACGACACTATTCACCAAAAAATAAAATTTTCTTCTTTTTGTCCAAGATGTTTATTATGGTTACTATCTTTGATTTTATCCATGTTTTGATCTTTATTTTTGAATTCTGCTTCAAAATTGGTATTTATGAAGTATTATTGATCTTGGATAAACTGTTATCTGATCCCTACTATTTGTCCTTCGTCTCTTTGGATTCGTTTTCTTTAAAATATTTTTTCATCATCCTCGGTCCTAAATGATGATATTCTTGAATATCTTTGGCTTTTGTAGTGCAAAGATGAATGATTAAGCGATGAATATCTTTGGCCCGTAGTGTAAAAATGAGCGGTGTTGAGATGACCATGACCAAGTTGGTGATATAAAATGAATATCTTTGGTTTGTGGTGCAAAGATGAATATTTGATTAAAGATGTATATTGATTGTTGTTACTGAGGATAAAATATTGATGATGGACTTTTAAATCTTAGAAGATAGTAGAACTCATTCTCTACTTGACTCTTCTAATGGATTGTTGTTTCCATTGCGATTGTTGATCTAAAACTTGTTGTCTATTATATTTTATCATTTTTCCTGTTGAAGACTAATGATAATTTGTTGTATATTATCTTAGTTATAATATTCTTTCTTTGGGCTAGTTGAGCTCACCCTTTTCCTTTTTGTTCCATTTTTCTCAGGAGGTGAGAACATAGCAGGATCTAGTCGGGGTATGGAGTGATGGTTCTAGAAAGATGTTTTAGCAGTCCTCACTATTTCTATAAAATAGTGTTTGAATAATTGTAATGAGGACTTATTTGAGTGTGGATATTGTCTAGAAGACAATATTTGTATTTAAACTCACAGTATGTGTTGTCGTATTTTGCACGACAATTGTATTATTGAAGTTGTAGTTTGCTTTCTGTACCATGTATTTGGTGACTCAGAATGGGTGTTGTATACCTATTTTGGGGGCGTCACAATTGGTATCAAAGCTTAGGGATATGGTCTCTGGCGGAGATCGGGGAATAGAACTAGGAGGGGAGAGATGAGTAAATCCTTCGCTAGTGTGTCCTATCTAAGCTTATTTGTTGGTCAGTCATATTATAGGGATATTAAGTGATATGTTAATTTGTTTAATTAACCCTTATTTTATGGCAGTATTTAAGAATGGCTACTGAGAACATTAACAATGGAGTGTATGAGACTGTGGAACAACCTTTAGTCACAAACCAGGAGAACGTACAACAGGAAGACAATATTCCTCTTGTAAACAACACTACCGAGCAAACAATGAATGATGGAATGTTTAGGAGCTTTTTGCAGTTCATGCAAAATCAGACGAGGGAGACTCGTGTACAAAATACAGGTGGAAGTGATACCAACTTGGTGATCTCTATCACAAAGCGATTCAAGGAGTTGGGACCACCACGAATTTATTGGAAAAGCGGATCCGATCAAGGCGGAAACATGGGTCAAGCAAATTACCAAGATATTCGATATCTTGGGATGCACGGAGGAACAGAAGGTTCCATTCGCCACCTTTATGTTCCGCGGTGAGGTAGACTACTAGTGGGAGTCTGTGAAGCGTACCCAGCCTGCTGCACTCAACATGTCTTGGGAAACGTTTCAGAAACTGTTCAATGACAAGTACTTTCCTGAAAGTATTTGTCATATGAAGGAGGTAGAGTTTATCAGACTGGAACAAAACAACATGACGGTGTCCCAGAACGAGGCGAAGTTTGTTGAGTTATCCATGTTTTCACCTCATTTGGTAGAGAATGAGGAACGAATGACAAGGATGTTTCTGAGAGGTCTAAAACCCGAGATTCGTCAATACCTTATCTCTCATAAATTTTCTCTGTATTCAGATGTTGTCAACAGGGCTCAATTATTAGGCGAGATAGTGAGTATGTTCAACCGAGGGACCACAACGTGGTCATCTGCGGTGATGGTTAGATCATCAGAGCGATGATAACCAATGAGGAGGGAAAAATACGAACAAAGCGGTAACCACTCGGGTGGTCATCGTGGCCATGATAATAGGAGAGGTGAGTCAAGTGGAAATTTGAAAGAGGAGATTCAACAATGATGGAAGACATCAAAGAAGAAGACTACTAGCACCAACAACAAATTCTAGGGGAGGAGAGAACGACCAGCCAGTTAGATGTTATAAATGCGGAAAGAGGGACATATCATTAAGCTGCCCACAACAATCCAAGGTATGTTACAATTTGTGGAAAGGAAGGCCACATAGCTCGGGATTGTTCTGTAGCAAAACCAAGTTCAACGGGGATGGTAACTCCAAGGGCTGTCCCGGATAAGTCAAAATCAGCGGTTCCTGGAAGAGCGTTTGTCGTGACTGGCCAAAACATGAGGAACCCGAACGAGGTGATCACGGGTAAGCTAATATTGAACTCTTGCGAAGTTTATACCTTACTAGATACCGGTTCTACCCATTCTTTTATCTCTCCTGCTTGTGCTCAACGTTTAAACTTGACTCCGGAGAAATTGGACTTTGACTTATCTGTTGAAACTTTGTTGGGTTAAACCTTCGTTACATCTACAGTTTATAAATCTTGCATGATCCAAGTTGGCACTATCACATTACCTGTTGATCTTATCTCTTTAAAGATACTTGCTTTTGATGTTATTTTAGGAATTGATTGGTTAACCACTCATCATGACAAAATTGATTGTTTTCGTAAGGTTGTTAGTTTTCATATTCATAACAAACCTGTTATACGAATTTAAACAACTAAACCACTAAAATCAATCACTGTCATATCCAGCCACAAAGTTATTCGTTTATTGAAAAACGGATGTCAAGCTTTTTTAGCCCATGTTATGGATTTGAACAAAGACAAGTCAGATTTGAATAATATTTCTGTTGTTAGAGAATTTTCTAATGTATTTCCTGAAGAACTTCCCAGTCTACCCCCAGAACGTGATGTTGAATTCTTTATTGACCTTGAACCGGGTACAAAGCCCATTTCTAAAACCATACTGGATGAAGCGCAAATATCAAGGATATTCCACTAATTTCATGGAGTATAGAAGTCAAAACTTTAACCAACCGAGTATAATAAGAAATGGAATAACAAAAGAAATCACCGGGCATGCGATAGACCGCCTTGAGGCGAGTTATTCAACGAGAATAATAAATAACGGAATCAGTCCGGCGTAAAACGCTTTTACAGGATATTCCAACGAGAATAATAAAGAGCGGAATCGGTCCGGCGTAAAATGCATGTGACAGGATATTCCAACGAGAATAATAAAAAGCGGAACCGGATCCGGCGTAAAAGCGCATGACGTGATATTCCAACGAATAATAAAGGCAGAGAATCGGTCGGCGAAACGCATGCATGTGATATTCCAGCGAGAATAATAAAGAGGCGGAATCAGTCCCGTAAAAGCGCCTGACGAGGATATTCCAACAGAATAATAAAGACGGAACCAGTCCGGCGTAAAATGCATAAACGAGGATATTCCAGCGAGAATAATAAAGACGGAATCAGTCCGGCGTAAAAAATGACGAGGATATTCCAATGAATAATAAAGATGGAACCAGTCCGGTGTAGAACGCATGACGGGATGTTCCAACAGAATGATAAAGAATGGAACAATGGAAGAATTTCACCAAGTATAGGGTAGCAGCGTATCTGATTTATTCCAATGAATAATAAAGAATGGAATAATGAAGTTCTCTTCATAGATAAGAAAGAAATAATACTCCCTACTGAATACAACAAATAATATTCCTACCTTAGAAAAATTGGATCTTTGGAATAGTGAGGTAGTAGAGACTTCTTCTTCTTTCTATAATTTCTCTCTATAATAATCGCTCTAAAGCTTTTGTGAATTGGTGAGAAATGAAGGAAGAATGAGCTTCTATTTATAGGAAAATATAGTTTCGATAATTGCACGTTTTGGGGCTCAAAAATTACAGTACAATACCTCCAACTTTTCTTTCATTTTTAATTTAGTCCTGCAAGTATTATCAATCTTGCACCAACTCCCCTAATAGTAAATAATGTGAATCAATAGTTCAATCATGTGAATCAATAGTATAATCATGTGAAAAAATACGAATTACAGTATAGTACCTCCATCTATACCTCAATTTTTAACTTAGTCATGCAAGTATTATCAATCTTGCACCAACTCCCCTAATAGTAAATAATGTGATTCAATAGTACACGTATGTGAACAAATAGTTATATAAGCATGTGAATTAGTAGCAATTACCCGATTATCAATATAACCCCTAGACATCAATTATCATCGGAATAAATGTCGATTTTCACTAACACAAACAATTCCAACATAATGAAACTATTTTTATTAAAAATATAAACTTTGAAATTTCGAAGTTTGACTTTTCCCGAAAAAGTCAACTGTTGACTTTTTGACCAAATAGTGAATCCCGGAAAATTTTGTGTTTATAGACTATTTTTACTAATTTCGTCATTCTGGACTCAAATATCACGTCCGCGTCTCCAAATTCAACTCCGAATAACATTCATTATTAATATTATAACTCACAATATTTATCAACCAGGTCGTTCCCAGGAAAGAGGGGGCTTTCCAATAAGGATTTCTCCCTATTAGCGCGCAATTAGGTGACCAAACCTCTCCTTGACAGAACTTCTAGACATTGTAAATATTGCAATTTATAATATGAATAACTTTGTCGTCTCAAGTATTGATTTAAAAAAAACATTTTATGTAGATGATACTGTGACAATAATATGATAGATATGATGCAAAGAATTCTTCGTAACAATAATTGAGTATAATCGAGTGACTTCTCATGTAAGCATCAATAATCAATAAGTGTGCTACTGCTACTATGCAACCACGCATATTCATCGTACTTTTAACAGGGTGTTTCAGCAGTTAACAGTAAAACTTTCGTCGTAGATTATTTTCATAAAGTATTTTTGTCGTTTTCTCAATCAAACCAATAATTTCATTGTGGGGTCCACCAATGATTGTCTTGGTTATACGAATATTTCTGTTAAAGCGAATATTCCCAGACCAATCGAATATTATATAACAACTTGCGTACTTTGCAAAATTTGTAAATATTATCCACAACTATAACATTATATCAAATCCACACCATAATATTCAAAATATATTTCGAGAAAATTTAATCTTTATTCAAAAAAATCTGGGGTCTCACAATCTCCCCTCCTTATGAAATTTCCTCGAAATTTACGTGACGTACACTGGTATGCCTTAGAGAAACGGTGAGGATACCTTGACCTCACTTCAAATTCTAACCCTTGAGGTATAACCTTTGAGTGTCGAATATAATCCTTCTTATCCAAGATTTTAACACGTATCTCCTCATACGTTAAATCATCCGCTATCTCGTCCGGTTCTAAATTAATAATGTGGTTCGGGTCATCCCCATATTTACGTAACATCGATACGTTAAAAACGTTATGAACACGCGACATACTTGGCAGTAAAATGACTCTATAAGCCATAGTTCCTACTTTATCGAGGATTTCAAATGGGCCAATTAAATCGAGGGTTGAGATTTCTTCTCTTCATCGATTCTTGCTTCTAGAATAACGCCTCTTGAACCTTCTTAATTCTTCACATTCATCAGCTCTGGGTGTGTAGCCTTGAGCGGCTTTAACTTTATCGATTAAAGTCGATTAATTCTACTCGTATATTCGTTATCTTCACGTGGGTTCCTAGAGTCTTTAACTCTATCTTCATCATTTGTAAGTCATACGAAATGGGTCTTTGTGTTAACAACATCGCACTCATAAACGCATACGATCTTCTACTCAATGCGTCAGCTACCACGTTCGCTTTCCCATGATGGTATTGAATGGTACGATCGTAATCTTCAACAGCTCGAGCCAACGTCTTTGGCACATGTTACGTTTATTTTAGTTGAAGAAATATTTGAGGGTTTTAGAAATGGGTTTTGTACTGGGGTCAATACAAAATTCGATTTCACGCTCTAGGGGTAGGCTAAGAAGTCTTCAAGAATACGTAAGGAAATTTATTAACAATAGAAATATCATTCAAAATTGTGACTCTCATTCAAGACTTGGGTAACACGTCACATTGATACCTATAAACTTGCTATCGTCATTCACAGCGTCGCCTACAGAAAGTCTGGCTTCGGTGCATTCCACACAAGGAAGTCAACAACGAAAGGAGCGGGGCTCTTTACTTATGGCTTGATATGACCATGATTGACTTTAGTGATTTGGTTGCTTGAATTCACATAACAGGTTGGTTGGGAATATGAAAGCTAACAACCTAACGAAAATCATGATGAGTAGTTAACCAATCGATTCCTAAATCACATCAAAGGCAAGTATTTTCAAAGAGATATGATCGACAGGTAACGTGAAAGTGTTGATTTGAACAAGATTTATAAATAGTGGAGGTAATGAAGGTTTCTCCCAACTGAGTTTCAACAGATAAATCAAAATCTAACTTCTCCGGAGTTAAATTCAAACATTGAACACAACTAGGTGAAATAAAAGAGTGAGTAGAACCGGTATCTAACACGGTATATACTTCACAAGAGTTTATGACTAACATACCCGTGATAATTTTATTCAGGTTCCTTGTCACGAAAAAATGTTCTCTCTTAAACTATCGACTTTGACTTTTCTGGGACGGCCTTTGGTGCCTCCATCCTAGTTGAACATGTCTTTGGTGAATGACAAAATCGGGCTAAGTGACCTTCTCTTCCACAATTATAACATGCTTTGACTGGCATCGCTGCAGCTTTTGGTGATGTGTCCCTCCTCCTCGCATTTGAAGCATATGATAGGTGGTCGTTCTCCTTCCTTAACAATGGGTCTTTGGTCTTTGGCGTCTTTCCATCATTGTTGAATCTCCTCTTCTTGAAATGTCCATTCTTATTGTTTTGACCATGATTACCACCGAAGTGGTTACCATTTCTGGCATGTTGATTCCCTCTATGCTTATTATCACCGCTTTGATGACTGTTATCACCGGTATTATCATTTTGCCAGCTGCTCTATTTTGGTTGCGTTGACTCGTTATCGCGCTCCACTAACTGAGCCCTATTTACAATATCTGAATACAAACACAGTTTATAAGAAATAAGATATTAGCGTATCTCCGGCTTCAAACCTCTTAAAAACATTTGCGTCATTCGCTCCTCATTATCGACCAAATGGGATGCAAACCAGGATAACTCCGCAAATTTAGCCTCGTATTGCGACACGGTCATATTGTTTTGTTCCAACTTGATAAACTCCACCTCCTTCATGTGACGAATACTTTCGGGAAAGTACTTGTCGTTGAACAGCTCTTGGAACTTCTCCCAAGACATCTTGAAAGGCCAGTGGGTACATTTCTGATTCCACCAGTGATTTGCCTCTTCACGCAACATAAAGGTGGCAAAAGGAACCTTTTGCTCCTCGGAGCATCCTAAGACATCAAATATCTTGGTGATCTGCTTTAACCACGTCTCTCCGCCTTAAGTGGTTCGGCTTTCCCAAAAACTCAAAGTGGTCCCGGCTCCTTGAATTGCTTAGCGGTGACCAGCCGTGGGTTACCATTGTTTCCACTGCATTATGGACATGAGGCGCCTTTCGCTAGTTCTTGCATGAATTGCATAAAGCCTCGACCATCCCATCATTCACCATTTTCGCCGGTGTTATTGTTTTCATGAGGAGTATTGTCCTCTGGTTTGCACATTATCTCGATTATTGATGCGTGGAGACTCAGCGGTCTCCGTGCTCCATTGATAATCTCAACATTCTCGGATGCCATTTTCAAACACCGCCACAAAACAAGGGTTAAATAACATATCACATATTATCCATATACTTCAATTGACCAATTAAATACCAAATAAACTTAGGTAGGTCATACTAGAAAAGGAATCTAAAATCTCTCCCCTCCTAGTTCTAGTCTCACATCTTAGCCAGGATCATATCCCTAAGCTTTGATACCAATTGTGACGCCCCCAAAATTAGGTATACGTCTCCCATCTTGGGTCGCCACTTACATGGTACATAAATTCAAATACAACTTAATAATACAACTGTCATGTAATACGACAAAACATAAACTGTGAGTTTGAATACAAATATTGTCTACTAGAGATTATACAACTCAAAAGGAGTCCTTATTACAATTATTATTACACTATTTCACAGAATAGTGAGGACTACTAATGCTATCATCATCTCGTCCGCTACTCCGTTCCCGACTAGTCCTGCTACGTTCTCATTTTCTGAAGAGAACAATAAAAGTAAAAGGTGAGCTCAACTAGCCCAAGAGGGAAATATTATGACTAAGATAATGTAGAATATATTATCGTTAGCCTTCAACAAAGATGTTAAACCGATACAATATAACAACCATCAAGTTTAAGCTGCGGTATGAACAAGCAATCCATTAAAAGAGTCAAGTAGAGAATAAAATCTACTATCTTTTATGATTTAAAAGGTTTTCATCACTTTTATCATTTGGGACTCGACAATAAATAATCAACATCATCGAATCACCCACCGCACTACTGGCCGAGGATATTCTTTAGTATCACAACCACAATTATCCATGCACTACGGGCCAAGAATATTTGTGTATTCAATAATGGTCATGATCATGCCAACAACTGTCCATCAATGCACTACGAGCCAATGAGGACTTTTACCACATCATTTGAAACATTACGGTCATGATTACACCGAATAATCCCTAGTCATAATCATACCAAGTCCATCTATTCACTATAGGCCACAGATGACTTTCAACAAAATATAAACATGAGGATGATGACAATGATATAAGAATTCAATAAAATAAGTTCAAGAATTATTTTATCCAGAACTAATAACGCCCAAATTGTCAACATGATCATCGCTTTGTAGAGTAAAATTCAAGAATGCTTTAAGAATATTTCCATTAAAAGATCTTTGGATGAAGCGCAAATATCGAGGATATTCCACTAATTTCATGGAGTATAGAAGTCAAAACTTTAACCAATTTGAATATAATAAGAAATGGAATAACAAAAGAAATCACCAAGCATGCGATAGGCAAGACAGCAAAAGTTATTCCAATGAGAATAATAAATAACGAAATCGGTCCCACAGTAAAACGCATGCAGACGAGGATATTCCAACGAGAAAAATAAAGACGAAATCAGTCCCACAGTAAAATGCATGCAGATGGGATATTCCAAATGTAATAATAAAGATGGAACTGTGGTCCGCGTAGAACGCATAGCGAACAAGATGTTCCAACAAAATGATAAAGAATGGAACAACAGAAGAATTTCACCAAGTATAGGGTAGCCCGCGTATACAGGTTATTCCAACAGAATAATAAAGAATGGAATAACAGAAGTTCTCTTCATAGATAAGAAAGAAATAATACTCCCTACGAGTACAACAAATAATATACCCTACCTTAGAAAAATTGGATACTGGAATAGTGAGGTAGCAGACTTCTCTTCTTCTTTCTATAATTTCTCTCTATAATAATCTCTCTAAAGCTTTTGTGAATTGGTGAGAAATGAAGGAAGAATGAGCTTCTATTTATAGGAAAATATAGTTTCGATAATTGCACGTTTTGGGGCTCGAAAATTACAGTACAATACCTCCAATTTTTCTTTCATTTTTAATTTAGTCCTGCAAGTATTATCAATCTTGCACCAACTCCCCTAATAGTAAATAATGTGAATCAATAGTAGAATCAAGTGAAAAAATACGAATTACAGTATAGTACCTCCATCTATACCTCAATTTTTAACTTAGTCATGCAAGTATTATCAATCTTGCACCAACTCCCCTAATAGTAAATAATGTGATTCAATAGTACACATATGTGAACAAATAGTTATATAAGCATGTGAATTAGTAGCAATTAATTGCTCATTTATTCGATAAATTATCCGATTATCAATATAACCCCTAGACATCAATTATCATCGGAATAAATGTCGATTTTCACTAACACAAACAATTCCAACATAATGAAACTATTTTTATCAAAAATATAAATTTTGAAATTTTAAAGTTTGACTTTTCCCGAAAAAGTCAACTGTTGACTTTTTGACCAAATAGTGAATCCCCGAAAATTTTGTGTTTATAGACTATTTTTTTTAATTTCGTCGTTCCGGACTCAAATATCACGTCCGCGTCTCCAAATTCAACTCCGAACAACATTCATTATTAATATTTTAACTCACAATATTTATCAACTAGGTCGTTCCAAGGAAAGAGGGGGCTTTCCAATAAGGATTTCTCCCTATTGGCGCGCAATTAGGTGACCAAACCTCTCCTTGACAGAACTTCTAGACATTATAAATATTGCAATTTATAATATGAATAACTTTGTCGTCTCAAGTATTGATTTAAAAAAAATATTTTATGCAGATGATACTGTGACAATAATTGACAATAATATGATAGATATGATGCAGCAATTACTGTAGCAATAATTGAGTATAACTGAGTGACTTCTCACGTAAGCATCAATAATACCGTGTGCTACTATGCAACCACGCCAGACATCGTATTTTTTAACACTAAGGTGTTTCAACAGATTAATGGTAAAACTTCCGCCATTATTTTTATAAAGTATTTTTGTCATTTTCTCAATCCGACAATAATTACATTATGGGGTCCACCAATGATTGTCTTAGTTGTACGAATATTTCTGTTAAAATGAATATTCCCCACCAATCGAATATTATATAACAACTTGCGTACTTTGCAAAATTTGTAAATATTACCCACAACTATAACATTATATTAAATCCACACCATAATATTCAAAAATATATTTCGAGAAAATTTAATATTTATTCAAAAAATCTGGGGTCTCACACATGTGGTGTCAAAACATGGAGTATCTGTTGACCCGACGAAGATTGAAGCAGTACAAATTTGGGAGCAACCGAAGTCGGTGACCGAAGTACGCAACTTTCTGGGCTTAGCTGGTTATTATCAGAGATTCGTGGAAGGATTTTCTCGAATCGCTACTCCATTAACTCAGCTGACTCGGAAAGATACAAAATTCGTATGGAGCGAGAAATGCGAGAAGAGTTTCCAAGAGATCAAGAGGAGACTCATTTCGGCACCTGTTCTGGCAATACCATCTGGTACGGATGGATTTGTTATCTACAATGATGCTTCAGGCAAAGGGTTAGGATGTGTTCTCATGCAACATGGGAAAGTCATAGCCTATGCCTCACGACAACTCAAAGAATATAAGAGGAATTATCCTACTCATGATCTAGAGTTGGCAGCAGTCGTATTCGCATTGAAAATTTGGAAACATTACTTGTATGGGGAGAAAGTGGAGATTTATACGGACCATAAAAGCCTCAAATATTTCTTCACCCAAAAAGAACTCAACATGCGGCAACGACGTTGGCTTAAACTGTTGAAAGATTACAATCACACTATTCAATATCATCCTGGAAAAGCGAACGTAGTAACTGACGTATTGAGTATAAGATCGTATGCGGGTACGAGTGCAATGTTGTTAACACAAAGGCCCATTTTGTATGACTTGCAAAGGATGGAGATAGAGTTAAAGGCTCCAAGTATCCACGTGATTATATCAAACATACGAGTAGAACCGACTTTAATCGATAAAGTTAAAGCTGCTTAAGCTACAGACATGGAGCTGATACGTATAAAGAAGAAAGTGCAAGAAGGAGCTATTCCAGAAGCAAGAATCGATGAAGAAGGAATACTTCGAGTCAACTCCAGACTTTGTGTTCCTAACGACTCTGACTTGAAGCATAGAATCATGATGGAGGCACACAACACACCGTTTGCAATCTATCCTGGGAGTACCAAAATGTATCATGATATTCGACACACATTTTAGTGGAACAATATGAAGAGAGAGATCGTGGAGTTTACCTTGAGGTGTTTAACCTGTCAACGTGTAAAGGCGGAGCATCAAGTGCCAAAAGGTCCATTGCAACCACTTGAGATTTTGGAATGGAAGTGGGAACACATTACCATGGATTTCGTTACAGGTCTTCCCAAAGTTTCTCAAGGCATAGATGTTATTTGGGTTATTGTTGATAGATTAACCCAAGTCTGCCCATTTCTTGCCGATACGAGAAACTTATTCCCTTGAACGTCTTGCTCGTATGTACGTGAATGAGATTGTGAGATTGTATGGCATGCCAAGATCCATAGTTTGAATCATGACCCAAGATTCACTTCAAGATTTTGGGTTAGCTTGCGAGTAAAGCTATGGGCACGGATTTTCTGATTGATTCGGCATACCATCCTCAAGCGGATGGATAATCGAGAGGACTATTCAAACCCTTGAAGATCTATTAAGACTCGTGTTCTAGATTTCAAAGGAAGTTGGGATAAGTACTTGCCTTTGGTAGAATTCTCCTACAACAACAGCTTATCAAGAAAGTATGTGCATGGCTCCATTTGAGGCGTTGTATGGATTTAAAGTGTCGATTCTCAAGATCTTTGGGACGAGGTGGGAGAAGTAACGTTGTTGGGACCAGAATTAGTACGCATGACTACAGAAAAGATCCAAATAATTTGACAACGTATTCAAATCTCACAAGATCGACAAAAGAGTTATGTTGATCTTCATCGAAAGGACGTGGAATTTAATATTGGGGATCATGTATTGTTACGTGTTGCTCCATGGAAGGGAGTTACAAAATTTGGGAAGAGAGGAAAGCTCAATCCACGATTTGTTGGTCCATTTGAGATTCTTGACCGAATAGGAAATGTGGCATATAGACTCGCATTATCTCCAAGTAAGTCTCGTGTTTATAATGTTTTTCACATATCTATGCTTCGTAAATATGTGAAAGACCCGAACCATATTATTGCTTTAGAACCAGATGAGATAGCCGAAGATTTAATGTACGAAGAAGTACCTGTTAAGATCTTGGATAGGAAAGAGCATGTCCTATGCACGAAGGTTATACCACAAGTTAAGGTTTTTTGGAGAAACCATGCTATTGAAGAAATGACCTGGGAGTTGGAATCAGAAATGAAAGCGAGGTATCCTCACCTTTTTGAAACACCAGGTACGTACATCAATTTCGAGGACGAAATTTCATAAGGAGGGGAGGTTGTAAGACCCCAACTTATTATAAGTAAAATTGAATTTTCTCTAATTATTATTGTGAATAATAAGGTGTTAAAATTGATATAATATTTTGGTTATGGGTGAAATGTGCAAATTTTACAAAATAAGCAAGTGGTTATAAAATAATCATTGTTGTCGGGGAATATTCGTTTGGTCGTGAAATATTCTTGTTGTCGATGAATATTCGTACGATGGCGCAGTCATTTATGGGCCCCATAACAGAATAACTGTCGGATGAAGAAAACGACAAGTTTGAGTTTTTATAAATAACGTCGTAGTTGTTACCGTTAACACTGTTGGAATATCCGGTGGTTAAAATACAGTAATACGCGTGGTTGCACAGTAGCACACGGTATCACATAGTATTGTTGAATTATTGATTCTTACGTAAGAAGGCACTACTCAATAATTGTTACAGTAATTACTATTCAATATTTTATTTTATTGATTCAATAATTGCTGCGTTGATATTTTATATTATTGTTGTTTCAATAATTATCACTGCACAGTATTTCCCATTATCAGATCAATAATTCATATTACTTGAATAATATTATTAGATAGCATTAATTGCAATGTCTAGAAAGTTCTGTCAAGGAGAGGTTTGGTCACCTAATTGCGAACCAGTAAGGAGAAATTCTTATTGGAAAGCCCTCTCTTTCTTGGGAACTACAGGTCATCATAATTGTGATTACGTAATATTATTTGTGAATAATTAATTATTGATTTATATGATAAGGAAATATTTATTTTATGTGGATATAAATGATGGATATATTTATTTTATGTGGATAAAAATGAAGGAATTAATCTTTGAGATGTTTTATCAAGATTTTGCCGATTGTGGAGGTATTAAAATCATCCGTTTGTGAATTTAGGATATTTTATGTTTGGAATTTGGAAAAACTTTCTTCTGCAAAGTTGTAGAGAATTCGATTTCAAGCAGAATGGATATAAAATTCGTATTTTTCTGATAACCGAGCTATTTTCTATGAATTATTGAAGTTTCGGAAAATAAAATAATTTTTATTAAATTATGGGGTGGGACCCACTTTGGTTGGTGTTAATAACATGTGGGCTGCTGGAAAAAATTCAGAATTGGCATACTAGGCATTCAACAAAGTAGGCATGCGTGGAAGAAATAAAAGAAAATAATATTTTATTATTTTAGTCTCTATATGTTTCTAGCATTTTCCTATAAATAGACGCTTATGTTAGAATTGAAAATCACACCAGAAACAAGTTTTCTTTCTCTCTATATTGTCGAGCGTATTTTTGTGAGTAGTTAGATACTTTGAGAGTTGCTGTTCGGTACAAGTTTCCTTCGGCTTTCTATCCGATATTCCGATCAGAAGTACCGTTATTTTGAAGTAAAGGATGTTATTTTCTTCTTAAATGATATTATTTTCTTCAATATCATTATGCCAAAATATTGGTGAACGTTTTTATCAAATTTGAAACTTTTTTGTGCTCTGGAGTTACTTATTCACGATACTCAAGACTATTCCTTTGAAAAATGAAATTTTCTTCTTTTTGTCCAAGATATCTATTATGGTTACTATCTTTGATTGTATTCATATTTTGATCTTTATTTTTGAATTCTGCTTCAAAATTGGTATTTATGAAGTATTATTAATCTTAGATAAACTATTATACGAATCCCTACTATTTGTCCTTCTGTCTCACTGGATTCGTTTTCTTTAAAATATTTTTCATCATCCTCGGTCCTAAATGATGATAATCTTTGAATATTTTTGGCCTGTAGTGTAAAAGATGAATGATTAATCGATGAATATCTTTGGCCCGTAGTAAAAAGATGAGCAGTGTTGAGATGAACATGACTAAGCTGGTGATACAAATGAATATATTTGCCTCAGAGTGAAAAGATGAATATTTGATTAAAGATGTATATTGATTATTATTCTGAGGATAAAATATTGATGATGGATTTTTAAATCTTAGAAGATAGTAGAACTTATTCTCTACTTGACTCTTCTAATGGATTGTTGTTTCATTGCAGTTGTTGATCTAAAACTTGTTATCTATTATATTTTATCGATTTTCCCCTGTTGAAGACTAATGATAATTTGTTGTATATTATCTTAGTTATAATATTCTTTCTTGGGCTAATTGAGCTCACCCTTTTCCTTTTTGTTCCATTTTTCTTCTCAGGAGGTGAGAACATAACAGGATCTAGTCGGGGTATGGAGTGATGGTTCTAGAAAGATGTTTTAGCAGTCCTCACTATTTCTATAAAATAGTGTTTGAATAATTGTAATGAGAACTTATTTGAGTGTGAATATTGTCTAGAAGATAATATTTGTATTTAAACTCACAGTATGTGTTGTCATATTTTGCACGACAATTGTATTATTGAAGTTGTAGTTTGCTTTTTGTACCATGTATTTGGCGACTCAGAATGGGTGTTGTATACCTATTTTGGGGGCGTCACATTTTATAATGTCTATTGTATCATTTACATTATTAATATTACAAAATCAATATAAAAGATAAAAAATTATTTTGAATACAAGGCTTAAATTTTATTTTTTTCATTTATAAACTAATCTTTTTTTATGAGATTTAAGTTTTTTATTTTTTTAAAAAAACATAGATAGTGTTATGGAATCTTTCAAAAGAAAAAATTGTTTCAAACTTGGTTAAAAAAAAAGGTTTGTTTCAAATCAGTCATTGTCCAAGTGTTTTCAAAGTAGGCTCTGTTTGATAAAATTGATAAATTAGATTCTGAATGAAATAATATTTGAATCTAACCTTTTTGGATCAATTTTGAATGAAATAATATTTGAATTTAACATTTCACTGTATAAGTTTGCGTCTAAATAAATAATAATTTTGAAATGAAAAATGATGCGTTTTGAAAAAAAGGTCGAAACATACTTATTGGGTTTATCTTAATTTTGGGCAACAATTTATTAGTCATTGCAAAAAAATTATACAAAATACGCAACGAAAAAAATTTGTTGACAATGAATGTAGCCCATATTAGAATACGAAATATAGCAAAAAAACAATTTTTTGCCCAAGATGAGGAGAAATAACATCGGCATCAAAAAAATTTAAATAGGCGGAAAATTTTTTTTTTTCCACTAACAAATTGACAACGAAATTTTGCAACAACCTATGATTTTCTTTACGAAAAATGAAAGCCTTTCAGAAACTGAAACGAATGAAAAATTTTGTTGCTAAATATGCATTTTTGGCAACGACTTTATAAGTCGTTGCCCGATAAATCGTTGCCAAATGTCTATTTTTTTATAGTGGGATTAATAGAAGAGGAACACTACAAAAAAATGGGACTTCAACAACAACCGATTTTAGTTGCTAAAGGTGTCAAATTTCGTTGCTAAAGGGTTTTGGCAACGACTTTACTGTCGTTGCGTCTTTCGTTGCGCAATGAGCGTTGCTAATTGTTCCGCAACGAACGTATTTTTTTCGTTGCCAAAAGTAATATATTTTGCAACGAAATTTGGCTTTCGTACAGAGACATCGATCCTTTAGCAACAAAATGTATTGTTGCAGAATAATTAAAATGTCGTTGCTAAAAACTCCATTTCGTTGCAAAAGCCTGCTAATTGGCAACGAAATGAACTCTCTTTTTTGGCAACGACCATGCGTTTTCGTTGCAATTGACACCATTTTGCAACGACATTTTTCGTTGCAGTAAATTATAAAAATTGTTGCCTAAGCTTGTTTTCGTTGCGGAATGTAAACTTTTTAGCAACAATTTTCGTTGCTGATTATATTATTTGGCAACGACATTATGTTGAATTAGCAACGAAAATGTTTGTTGCTGGTTATTTTTCAATAGCAACGAAAGTCGTCGATTAGCAACGACATTATATGTTGTCGTTTCTTTATATGTGCAACGAAAGTTGATATGATTTGCAACGATAAAAAATGTTGTCTTTTATTTTAGTATTAGCAACAATATCTTCTCCGTTGTTATTAGGTTAATTTTTCGTTGCCAAATATTATATTTTTAATGTCATTAGCAACAAAAATTTGTTACTAAATGTATAAAAAATTATTGTTATATTAAAACTTGTTCAATGCTTTGATAACGAATTATATCGTTGCCAAATCAAAATTTAACATTCTTTTTGTGTACCTAGGTGGCTCAATGTCCCCATAGCAAATAATGACAAAAATACAAAAAACTAAAATTTTATTAACTTAATAAAATCATCCACTACATAATCATTCATTATCTTTACAATTAACCATCTAAGCTATCACAGTTCTTCAATCAAAGTATATATCTACATATAGAGAGAGAGTACACTTCATAATTTCGTCCCTTGTCTTCCATAAATGTAGCACGGAAATTTGATACTCAGTATTGTAAGGCATCGTAGAAGCAGTCTTCCTGCACATTTAAAAATAATATCAAGTCAGGAAAATGAAGCAAATAGATCACCAGAGACACTTAGTGCCAAAATCAATACACAAAAACAATAAAGTTGCTACGTGGTACAATGTCAAGCCTTGGCTCCTATTTCATAATACACCACCAATTTCTTGTTCAATTTGAGTGACTAAACAATAAATATGGTTGGCACATCAATGCATAATCACTCTCCAACCTAGTTATAACACTATTTGATACTTCATAACAAAGAATCAAAGAGAACACTGAAAATATACTGAGAACATTGTGTATGGCACAACCAAGCAAATTAGTTTTTCATGTAATTATTAGGCAATTTAGTTAGATTACAAAACAGCTCAGTTGAATTGTTCAACAAGCTGACTCAAAGACATCCGAGTTAAATGCAATGAATAGAGTTCATGACATTCAGGTTCCTAATCTCTTTGATACATCTAAACTCAGAAACTCCTCTGATATACTATGATTTTTCACAACTTTCACAAAAGAATGGAGGGGACAGGACAAAGCAAAATAAAGGTCCTTGCACAGCTCTTCAACGTATATGTTTTAAAACTTTACCTCTGAATATAACAGATTTAATTTGTTTTTGCTCTCTTCCATACAATAACGGTCCCACCAAAATATAAGAAGCCAACAAGTTCTCTCCATGATTCCAAGCAATGCCTATAACTGCATAACCGTGACCCTGCAGTCGTAAAATTTCCAATCAGTTATAAGAGAAGACATTGGTAATGTAACAAAACCTTGTATGCAAATCAAATAGACCTGTAGCTTGTTTACGCATGTATGCTTTGGGCGAGTTAAGTCATAGAAGTAGACATTTGCATCCTCACTTCCAGTAACTTCACAGAAAGAGATTCAAAATGTCAGCCAGATCAATAGTCATTAGAAGTCAAAATTGAACTGGTTCTCAGGTAAGTTTTAAACTGTAACCACTAAAAATATTGAGCAAACCCATGCTCAATCATTTCAATAATTTATTGTGAACATCTTTGAAAGTTCAATATTCAATATGGGCATTCTGAAACTTTTAGTGTTACCTCACAAGCTTGGGTTGCTTTCTCATTTCACTATTTGTCTTTGAAAAGCAGAAACAGAAATTAAGATTTTAGTTAGTTTGGCAGGTGAAGAGTAAATCTCTATTTCTACCTCCCCTCAAATCTAAAAAAAGAAGAGTGCTTCCATACCACCATCTTTCAAGAGTAAGGCTCCTAACTAGTAATCTGTGTAATTTATAACTACTTCTGGAAAATCCATTAGAACAAAACCTTCTACTGTAGTGAAGTAAAGAGAAAATAATAATTGTTAACTAAAGTACAAACCTATGTATTCTCCTTTTTCAAGAGAAAGCAGTGGGCAAAAAGAAGCACGAATGTTGTGCATCTCGAGTAAGCAAGAGCAGCACAGGACCTTGTGCCAGTAGAGAAAAGGTTCTGTACTGCACAATTGTGACTGGAGATTTGTGTTTGCTAGCACTTCGATTGCGGTGAGACCGAGACAAGGTACATGTGTGGGAGTTCATTTTGACTGTGTATATACAACCCTGCACATTCAAACAGTAGACAATGCCTAAGAAATTTTTTAAGAGTTCATCAGATGAAATAGGAGAAATTAATAAGCAGGCACACACCTGACCATCGCCACAGAAAAATAAGCTGGCCAGTATGGTCATGGTCCATAGAGGTAACCTCACTTTCAAAGACTTGTTTTATTGATAATTCTCCCAGTGCTGAAATTGAACACCTGGAATACCAAAAACATACATAATACCTGTGAGAGAGGGGATACCACAAATACATTATACATATTCTTTTACATGAAACTTACATCAAGACCAACAGTCCCAAGACCAAAAACAGAAACAATGGAACCTTGTTCTACTTTGGCAGTGTTCCAAACTGCTCCAAGACCTAAAATGATAGTAAATATTTAACATAATAGATACTATGCATACAAATAACATATTAGTCAATACTTAGGTGCACAGATAATATTCACTTTACTCCATATCTGGTATAACAGATGGCAAGATAAACCTCTGGCTTATCTTGGAACTTGAAAGGAATCCAAAAGAAGAAGACTGAAAAAGGTTGACTATATTACTGCAATCACTTTAGGGAATAGAATAAATGAAGTAGCTGCTGTCATTTAGCAACACTTGGTCACAGCTCATGCACAAAACTACAAATCAATAAAGTACCTATCAAGGTGCTTAATCATTTCAAAAATAAACTGCGTAGTGCTTTATATAAACATCTGACCAACAGTTGATCAATCTCATCTTTGTAGTATTTCCCTTAAAAATGTTCTTAGTAGTTGACCTTGGTTCAGTGAACCACCTTGCCCATAAACCTCACAAATATGAAAGTTGTGCCACAAGTTGTTGATGCTTGTCGGTTAATATCCTATGATTACAATGTATTATTTCATCTTTATAGGAATGACAAGAGAAGGTATTTTCATGAGTTATCAATGAATGATCTGGTTCAAAACCAAGGCAACCATATTACATGGAAATAAAAGCTTACGTTGAGCATAAAGTACTAGCTCTCTACCTAATATCAGAGATTGGCTGATGTTCCAAGAAAGGCTCCATAGACTGCTGCTGTTTTGAAGATGGGTGATCTTTTATTCACTTGACTATTGACAAGGGTCGGATTAAGTATTTTGCGCATTGCATGCAAGATATGGGAGGCAACCACAGCTCCAATGCTGGAAATAACACCCACACTACCAAGCTTCAAGCCACCATATATTACAATCTGCCCACAGAAAATTCATCATAATAGAACTTCAACACGAGAACATAAGGATTTCTTGACAAACCGGCAAAGATCTCGATGCCACGTTGGGACATTTTTGTATGTCAGCCTAGCAGTAACATCAAACATGATGATGGCACACTGTCCATGAATGTTGCACGGAGCAAGTAAATTTAGCATCTCGTTGCTTGATCAAAATAAGAAAAAAGAGAGAATATTCCACAGATAAAATGTTCCAATTTAAATATACACATGCGTATAAGAAAGCAGATGTGATATTTTATATAGAAACGTCAACTAGTATGTTAACTAGGTGTATAACTCTAGGCATGCATACAGGCTGAACATTCTACTCCAGGAAAATAGGATAAAGAAATTTGTACTTTGGCATACATAACACCACTAGGAATTTGACACCTTCTCAAAGAATAAATCTTTCATTCAATTAAAATGTGATATGTTATATAAGAGCCGAAAGGCACACTGGATTTAACAGGCTTAGCAGTACCTTGACAAAACGAATCGACAGAGGGTAAGCAATTACTAAAGCAGAAATGAGAAACAATTCCTATCATAACAAAATAAAGAAAGAGAATTAAACCTCAGTAGTTCTATCTACTTGTGACAATTGCTATGGAACTAATATATAGAACAGACAGATTAGTAGTAATGTACTTGAATTTTTAGATATAATTAACAGTAGAGTACAATTCTTGTGCAACTGCAATTCAGGATCCAGAATCATACTTACTCTAAGGATTAGGCAGTAACTCTAACCATTTGATCGATTTAAACCCAAATGCAAGGATTAAATGATAGTCTAAATGTTTTAACACTTACCTTAACATGGAATGCGAGCAAGGCATACAATAAAACATTTGCTGGGTGCATATTCAACAAGACATGTCAAGTGCAAATTGATATAATTGCCTACTGCCAAGTAATAGAGAACAGTTCCCACATTTAGAAGAGCCCATAAAACAAACCCATGTAAATGCATTTCCTTGATTGAGTATTTAATTACACTTTTTTTGTAATAGAGTATACCGTATACATGGAATATATAACACAACTTTTTAAACACCAACGGAAACAAGAATAGTTTAAAATCTAGCTAATAATCATTCAAGCCCAAAACAACAAACTGAGCCTCAATTAAGCCCCGCGTGTCATGTCTTTTGGGATTTTATTAGAGATATATTTTGGTATATTGTTGCCATCCCATTATCCTTATTTGGGTCATATCAGTCCCCTTCATGAACTTACAAGGCTTTCGCATGGGCAAACCATCTTCATCTTATCCTACATGCACATGCACAGATGGCTCAGCAGTTTAATTTAACATTCTAGATGTGAAGTCATGATAGAAAACCTTTTCTGTTAAACAATTCAAAATATAAGTATCCATAGCAGATCTTACTTCAATAGATAAGGTTGTTCTTCATGTGGCTGTCTATTGAATTAAGGGAATGCATTATCCATCTATTCCATACTATTAATCTCTGATCTCCCTAGTAATAAAGTGATGATCTATACAATGCGATGCGAAACTGTTTCTAAGAATTTTGAATTCTTCTGGGGGATTGATGTTTAGATCAATTTTATTGTATTCAAGGTGAATCTACAAATTTTATTGTATATATAGGAATAGCTGCAAAACACAGAAAGAAATACAAATTTGAAAAGCAATTAAAGAAATCTATAAATGTGTTCTAAAAAAAAGACATCTCAAAACTGTAATCAAAATGATTAAAACTGTGCATGCAAAATGTATAAAAACAAAAACTACTCAATGAGGGATATATGAATGATAGCTATAAATTAGAAAGAAAGAAAAAAAATCATGGTATTTTGAAATTTCCAATAACAGCGTAATCAATGCGCAATCCCCAAAACCAATTACCTATAACAAGTGAAATTTGAAAAAGAAAAAACTCAAGTGTACTTGTTGATTCAAAAGTGCATATCCAAACTTGGAACTATTAAACCAAATTATAACCCACTTATATTATGAAATCAATCTTCATAATTTAGTGGATTCTGCCAATCATAATGCATACCAACTATATCTATCCAACTACTACATAAATCATCCATAAAAAAAATGTTTCATGATATCATTCTCCATTCAAAGAGCATCTAACCAGTACCTCATTGACACATCAAATATTAACAGGCTAGGGATCTTTCATGGTATATATGGGGAAACTTGGAAATCTTGGGGCTGAAAATTATGACTTTGAGAGTTTTCAACAGAGATTTGAAATGCTTAAAACTTAAAAGTGAATGTGCTAGGGGAAATTTAAAAGTGATAAAGATAACACAAAATTGTCACATTGATGATCACTTTCCCCCAAATCACTTTCCCCTAAAAGAAATTTAAGCATTTCAACAAAGATTATGACTTTGAAATATATAGTACACATGTAGCAATATAGATGTCGCAATAAAGATGTCACAATAAAGCAATAAAGATTCTTCAGCAACAGAACTCTAAAAGAAATTTCACTTAATGATCACTTTCCCCCAAATCACGGGCAAAAGGAAAATTTCCAAGGTGCGGTTGTCCAAAAATAAAATAGACAGTCATGTAAATGTTGAGACGGTCATGTTGAATCAAAAATTACAAACATACCAAGTTCTTAGATAGACAGAGACAGTCGTAACTCGTAAGAGAGTTGGAGATTGAGACGGGGAGAGGGGAGCTGCGAAACGGCGAGACAGAAAAAGTGAGAGAGCCGAGAGGCGGAGGCCGGATTGAGATAGACAGTCGAGACTCGAGAGGTTTTTCGGCAAGAAGAAGCTGAGCCGCTGAGGAGTGAGGAATTCAGATCTGGCCTCTGGGAGCGGGCTAGGGCAAAAACAAAATGGGAGAAAACACTGGTTAGTGATGACTGATAGTCATAGTGATAGTTTAATACTTTATAAAATTAATTTTTTTAAGTATTAAAGTTAATAACCTGTTTTTCGAAACAGAAACCGAAACCGAAATCGAATAGCGATTAATAATTCGGATATAACCGAAATTATAAAAAAATTGAAATATCAAAATAATTCGGTTAAAAAAATTCTATTCGATTCGGTTCGATATTTCGATTTTATTCGTTTTTTGTTCACTCCTACTAATAATTCTTTCTGTCAAACGATTAAATAATGTCCTAACCACGCTAGTTATCGTATG
This sequence comes from Panax ginseng, assembly GCA_020205605.1. Classification (NCBI taxonomy): domain Eukaryota; kingdom Viridiplantae; phylum Streptophyta; class Magnoliopsida; order Apiales; family Araliaceae; genus Panax; species Panax ginseng. The sequence continues at coordinate 36,145,038 of CM035127.1, read as the reverse complement.
TTAACCATTAATCCACCCGTTAATTACGTTTATTTTTTATTATGGACCCACATGATTTGTTTCTCCTTGATAATATCGGCTTGGATGGATCGGTTGGTGAAGTGTCATCTTTGGTGCAATTGGATTATGGTCAATAATAATGAAGTCAATAATGAGTTATGAGTCTATCCTCATAAGTCAGCCCAAAAATAATACTCTATCCATTTTTTAATATAAATTATTTTAAAATTATACATAATTATTAAAAAAATAATAATTGTATAATATTAAATATAATATCAATTGTCTATATTATTCTTATATTAAAAAAATATTATTTATTAGGCAAAAAATAATGAATGAACCAACATTATATATATGGGTTCCGATTTTCATTGTCGTTACCGAAACTTTTTTTGTTACAATTGAATAAATGTATTCTCAAAAATTATAAAATGGTCATTATTTTTAATTTCCGTCCGAAAAAACGGATGGAATGCTGACTGTGCATATTTTTGCTGACTGTGCATATTTTCGATGCCAAAAATTAATCTTGAAGTTCAATGCAGTGCTCATTTGCTATGTTTTGGCCTTATGCTCTTGTATTGTCTTAGAATCTGAGTTTCACTGTTTGTCATGTTGAGTTCCCTTTCTTGACATTTTGTATCGATCTGGAAAATGCCCCTAAGTATATGTATCTCTTTTCTTTTATGTACATTTAAATTCAGCAAAAAATAAATTAAATAATATGGAACAACATATAAGTACAATTTATAAATTTATAAATAATTTATTAGATAAATTTTAAATATGACATATTTTAATGATAATATTTATAATAATAATTTGATTAATTTTAAGTGATATCATTATAATATATCACTTTAATTGGAATAAGAATATGAAAAAAGGGACACCATATATGCATTTGGTTTGCGAATTTGAGAAGTTATTGTAAGTTTATAAATTTGATAAGCTATTACAAATGAATCTATGATTATTCAGTAAATGGTTAAATTGATAAAAGTTAAAGTTAAGGGTGATATATGAAATTTTTTTCAAAATACGCAAGTGGTTATAAAATATTCATTGTTGTCGGGGAATATTCGTTTAGTCGTGGAATATTCTTTTTCGCTTGGGGAATAAATGCATTGAATGAAGCCATTTATGGGCCCCATAATAGAATAACCGCTTCGGAAGAAAAGCGACAAATTTGAGTGTTTATAAATAATTGGCCAGCGTAGTTGTTACCAATTACCTTTTGTTGGAATACAGTGGTTAAAATACGATGAATACGGCGAATACACAAGAGAGCATTACCAGATTGCACAATATTTTTTCAATTATTGATTTTTACGTGAGAAGGCACTACTCAATAATTGTTACAGTAATTACTGTTCAATATTTTATTTTATTGAATCAATAATTGCTACGTTGATATTTTATATTATTGTTGTTTCAATAATTGTCAATGCACATTATCTCCATTATCAGATCAATAATTCATATTATTTGAATAATATTATTAGATAGCATTATTGGAAATGTCTAGAAAGTTCTGTCAAGGAGAGGTTTGGTCACCTAATTGCGCGCCAGTAAGGAGAAATCCTTATCGAAAAGCCCCCTCTTTCCAGGGAACTGCCGGGTTGTCATTATTGTGATTCTGTAATATTATTTGTGAATAATTAATTATTGATTTATATGATAATGAAATATTTATTTGATGTGGATATAAATGATGAATTTATTTATGTGGTTATAAATGAAGGAATTAATGTTGAGGTATTTTATCAGTATTTTGTCGGATTGGAAGTATTAAAAGATCAATTCAGTGTTCTTACAGCTTTATTGTGTGAGTTATAATTTTTAATCTGACCGTTGGATCGTTGTGATTTTTGGATATGTTATACATATATAAGTTGAGTATATGTTCACAAATTTTGAACCGTTAAAAATGAACGAATGATTTGTTATGAATTTTAAGAGGTGACTGATTCGGAAATTAGGTTTATAAATGATTTTGGTGGAAAATTCTAGAAATGGGTGGGCCCCACTTTTGGTTGTTGGGGAAGATGGCTGATTTTTGGTGGGTGAAATAGTAGGTGTAAAAGCCATCGTGTAAGCAGTCAAGTCTGCCTTGACGGCATAACATTTTCCTATAAATAGAGGGCTAAGTTAGAATTGAAAAACACACCAGAATTCATAAGTTTTCTCTCTTTTTCTCTCTAGATTATCGAGTGTATTTTGTGAGTATTTAGATACTTGGTGAGTTGCTATTCATCAGTGCAAATTTCTTTCAGCGTCATATCCGATATCCAGTCAGAAGTGCTGCTCTTTTGAGGTAAGGGATAGTAAGGGATTTTAAGGGTTGTTATGTTTTTCATGTTTCGTAACTTTTCAGACCTTCAAAAATTTTGGAAAAATTTGAAATGATAAATTGATGAGTTTTATTGATTGTGTCCAAAAATGGCGATTTTTGGATGTATAGATTAAGAGTTATGAATTTTAATGAAAAGACTATTTTAAAAGAAAACCCTTATAACTCCTTGTGGTTAACTCCAAAATTGATGAAATTTTTATTGGGAGTACATCTATATAATATCAATTGTACTATGTGAATTTCTGAATTTTTGGATAAAAGTACAATTTATGATAAATGTCTAAATATTCGGCGGTTTTGGCCATATGAAAAATACTAAATGAATTTTAAAAATTTTGAGAAAAATATATGTTCAATATAGTACTATATTCTGCTAAATCTCAGAAAAGAAATATTTTTGGGACTGATTTGGTATTTTTCATAAAAATGGACCAGTTATGAGTAAATGAATTAAATATGTTATGTGAAGTAAGAAAATTGGAAAATAGGATTTTATGGCTTGAGAATCCTATATGAGGTATTTGCAGATTTTTGATGAGGGTTTTTGATATTGGCGATGAAATCTTATGAGGTTGGCATTTTAGATGATTAAATGTATTATTTAGTAAAGTGTAAACAATTAAAATAAATTGTTTATAAGTATAAAAAATGTTATTCTTTCAATATCATTATACCGAAATATTGGTATGAATTTTATTATGGGATTTCTACCTTTTTCATATCGGGGTTACTATTCATGAGTTACTATTTATGAGTTACTAGTTACTATTCATGAGTTCTTATTCATGAAAGTTACTATTCATGAAATTGGTTTCTTTTTCTAACCAAATTTAGTTGATTTATGAATCTTACTCTTGAGATTAAATCTATATGTTGATTATATTGTTTTTATTATCATATATAACATTTTATAACCTTAATGATGATATTTATCTTTGACTTGAGTGTAAAGATGGGTAGATTTTTGGTATGATCATGACTATGGGTTCTCTTTGGCCGATGAGTGCAAAAGTTGAATTGTTGGTGATATGATTATGACCATTGAATTTATAATTGAATATCTTTAGCTTAAGTGCAAAGGTGAATTGATCAACATGGTTATAATTATTGTTTATATAAATTTCGAAATGATTATATATTTCTTTGAGATATTAATAAATTTGGCCAGTAGTGCAAATATGAATCGAATTGTTGAGGAATATATTTGGCATGTAGTGCAAATATGAACTATCGAGGAATATCTTTGGCCGTAGAAAGCAAAGATGAACTGTTGATAAATATCTTTGGCCCGTAGTGCAAAGATGACATGTTGTTGAATATCTTTGGTCAGTAGTGTAAAGATGAACTGTTGACGAATATCTTTGGACGTAGTGCAAAGATGAAGTTATTAGTATGATTATGAACAGGAAATGTGATTTGGTGTAACCATGATCTTTGATGTTTCAGGTAAAGATATGTGATGAAAATTATCTTCGTCCTGGATGAGAAGAGGAATTTAGAACTACAATTATGATTATGAGTTATTCATATGATTGTGGACTAGAATTGTTGATTGATGTTATAGGGATAAAACATTGTTGGTGGATTTTTAACATGGAGAAGATAATAGACTTTATGGTCTATTTGACTCTTCTAATGGATTGCTCGTTCCGCTGCAACTATGGTTGAAATTTTTTATTATCTACCATACGTTCTAAATCTCTGATTTATTATTGATGAAGGCTATTGATAATTTAATTATCTGTAGTCATGATATTCTTTACTGAGCTAGTTGTGCTCACCCTTTTGCATCACAATTACTTTCAGGTAATAAGAGTGTAGCTGGGTCGAGCGGGGGTAACAAGGAAATAGAACGGTTGTCATCATCTAGTAGTTATATTTGGTGAATCAAATAGGGTGAGACGAACCCATCGTTGGAAGGGTGTTTTGCCACTATCATACAAGACGTCTAAAGACATATAACCTCGTGTCATCATAAGACAGGGTTGTGCACTTCCACTTGTTGAGTATATCTACGAGCACTACTTATATGATCTTGGAGTTTCTTTGAAGAATAATTCTTAATTAGAGATAGTGGAGATAATTATATGTCAAGAGAAGACTCACCATTGGAAAGAATATGATAGTAATCTTATCGTTTTTCTTTGGGGTCTATTGGGTCAACCAAGGATAATTCTGTGGCCATATGATATCTATCATAACCTAGACGCATGGCCTCCCATGTATGAAGGTTTCCTTGAGCACTTCCCAAAGATTCTAATTTCTAAAACAGTTTTTGACTATACCTTTATGTAAGGTGTCATTGTGACGTGCTATCCAAGGTTGGGATGACAGTCACAGTTGGTATATATTTGTATCCAAACTTACAGCATATGATAATTGTTGTAATAAAGTTGTAGTTGTTTTCTGTACTATGTATTTGGCGACTCAAAATCGGTTGGGTGAAATGGACCTATTTTGGGGTTGTCACATTTGGTATCAGAGCTTAGGGATATGGTCTCTGGCGGGATTGGGGAATATAACAAGGAGGGGAGAGATGAGTAAATCCTTCGCTAGTGTGTCTTACCTAAGCTTATTTGTTGGTCAGTTATAATATCGGGATATTATGTGATATGTTAATTTGTTTAATTAACCCTTGTTTTATGACAGTATTTGAGAATGGCTATTGAGAATGTTAACAATGGAGTGAATGAGACCGTGGGGATACCTCTAATCACTAACCAGGATAATGTGATGTCAGACGAAGAAGAAATTAGAGAAATCCATGTGGTGAGTGAAGAATTGATAGTTGCACCCGAGATGGTCGCAGAGGTAACAACTGAGAGTGAGGAAGAAGAGGAAGAAGAGGTACCTGAGGAGAATTTATTAGAGATATTATATGATCAAAATGTAGAATTCCAAAATTGTATTCATGAGTTAGAAGAACATGCTGAAGAACGACAGGCGGTCGTGGAGCAAAAGGATGCAATAATTCAAGCTTGTGTTACCCGATATGTAATGCTTGAACAGAAACATTCTTTAGCAGAGTATAAGATGATAAAGGTGGAATCTGAGCTGAAAGAAGAAAAAACTGAACGAGTAAGAGTGAGTGATGCATGGGGAAAAGCCACACGACGCATTGATATTGTGGAAAGAGATGTCCGATCTAAGAAGGCTAAAATAGATGATATGTATTTCTCTTTTTGACAAAGAATTGGGAGAACCCAACATCGAAGTTTTGAATTACCTATACAGAAGCGATCAACTGAATTCGATATGGATCGAAGATTGATGATTTAGATCATGAATCAGAGTCTGAAAAAGCAATTGAGGGTGGAATATGCCTATAGAAAAGTATATTCAATTGTAGTGATGACACCAAATCTTTGCCCAAACAAGTCAAAGTCGAGTAGTTCAAGGATAGTGGTTGTCATGACTTCCCAACAAGTGAGGAACCCAAATGAAGTTATCACGGGAGATGAACAATGGAGAAATCATGGTGACCGGGGAGATAAAATCTGGAATGAAAGCAAGGTATTCTCAACTTTTCGAAATACAAGGTACGTTAATTTCGGGGACGAAATTTCATAAGGAGGGGGAGATTGTAAGACTCCAAATTTTATAAAATAAAAGTATTCAATTTTCTTATAATTACTATTCAGTAAATGTTTAAATTGATAAAAGTTAAAGTTAAGGGTGATATATGAATTTTTTTTCAAAATACGCAAGTGGTTATAAAATATTCATTGTTGTCGGAGAATATTCGTTTAGTCGTGGAATATTCTTTCGTCGGGAATATTAAATGCTGACGGCCAAAACCATTTATGGGCCCCATAATAGAATAACTGTTGGATGAAGAAAATGACAAATTTGAGTTTTTATAAATAACGCACGTAGTTGTTATCAATTAATAATCGTTGGAATACCAGTGGTTAAAATACTGAATCTGGCGTGGTTGCTTAAAGTAACACTGCAGTATTGCACAATATTTTTTTTCAATTATTGATTTTTACGTGAGAAGACACTACTCAATAATTGTTACAGTAATTACTGTTCAATATTTTATTTTATTGAATCAATAATTGCTGCGTTGATATTTTATATTATTGTTGTTTCAATAATTGTCAATGCACAGTATCTCCATTATCAGATCAATAATTCATATTATTTGAATAATATTATTAGATAGCATTATTGAAAATGTATAGAAAGTTCTGTCAAGGAGAGGTTTGGTCACCTAATTGCTTGCTGAGAAGGAGAAATCCTTATCGAAAAGCCCTCTTTCCTGGGAACAGCCCGGTGTTGTCATTATTGTGATTCTGTAATATTATTTGTGAATAATTAATTATTGATTTATATGATAATGAAATATTTATTTGATGTGGATATAAATGATGGATTTATTTATGTGGTTATAAATGAAGGAATTAATGTTGAGGTATTTTATCGATTATTTTGTCGGATTGGAGGTATTAAAAGATCAAATCAATTGTTCTTCTGACTTTATTGTGTGAGTTATAATTTTTAATCGATTGTTGGATCGTTGTGATTTTTGGATATGTTATACATATATAAGTTGAGTATATGTTCACAAATTTTGAACCGTTAAAATGAACGAATGATTTGTTATGAATTTTAAGAGGTGGTGATTCGGAAATTAGGTTTATAAATGATTTTGGTGAAAAATTCTAGAAATGGGTGGGCCCCACTTTTGGTTGTTGGGGAAGATGGCTGATTTTTTGGTGGATGGAATAGTAGTGTAAAGCCATCGGTAAGCAGGAGTCAAGTCCGCTTTGGCGTGCTAACATTTTCCTATAAATAGAGGGCTAAGTTAGAATTGAAAAACACACCAGAATTCATAAGTTTTCTCTCTTTTTCTCTCTAGATTATCGAGTTTATTTTGTGAGTATTTAGATACTTGGTGAGTTGCTATTCATTAGTGCAAGTTTCCTTCAGCGTCATATCCGATATCCAGTCAGAAGTGCTGCTCTTTTGAGGTAAGGGATAGTAAGAGATTTTAAGGGTTGTTATGTTTTTCATGTTTCTTAACTTTTCAGACCTTCAAAAATTCTGGAAAAATTTGAAATGATAAATTGATGAGTTTTATTGATTGTGTCCAAAAATGGCGATTTTTGGATATATAGATTAAGAGTTATGAATTTTATGAGAAAAGACTATTTTAAAAAGAAAACCCTTATAACTCCTTGTGGTTAACTCCAAAATTGATGAAATTTTTATTGGGAGTACATCTATATAATATCAAGTATACTCTGTGAATTTTTGAATTTTTGGATAAAAGTACAATTTATGATAAATGTATAAATATTCGGCGGTTTTGGCCATATGAAAAATAGTAAATGAATTTTAAAATTCGAGAAAAATATATATTCAATATGGGACTATATTCTCGCTAAATCTCGGAAAAAAAAATATTTTGGGACTGATTTGGTATTTTTCATAAAAATGGATTAGTTATGAGTAAATGAATTAAATATGGTATGTGCAGTAAGAAAATTGGAAAATAGGATTTTATGGCTTGAGAATCCTATATGAGGTATTTGCAGATTTTTGATGAGGGTTTTGGATATTGGTGATGAAATCTTATGAGGTTGGCATTTTAGATGATTAAATGCATTATTTAGTAAAGTGTAAACAATTAAAATAAATTGTTTATAAGTATAAAAAATGTTATTCTTTCAATATCATTATACCGAAATATTGGTATGGATTTTATTATGGGATTTCTACCTTTTTCATATCGGGGTTACTATTCACGAGTTACTATTCATGAGTTACTATTCACGAGTTACTATTCACGACAAAATTGATTTCTTTTTCTGACCAAATTATCGTTGATTTATAAATCTTACTCTTGAGATTAAATCTATATGTTGATTATATTATTTTATTATCATATATAACATTTTATAACCCTAATGATGATGATATTTTCTTTGACTTGAGTGTAAAGATGGGTAGATTTTTGGTATGATCATGACTATGGGTTCTCTTTGGCGATGAGTGCAAAGTTGAATTGTTGAATTTGGTATGATCATGATCATTGAATTTATAAATGAATATCTTTAGCTTAAGTGCAAAGGTGAATTGATCAACATGGTTATAATTATTATTTATATAAATTCGAAATGATTATATATTTCTTTGAGATATTAATATATTCAGTGCAAATATAGTATTGATGAAATATGAATGGTGCAAATTGAGGAATATTTTTGGCTTCAGTAGTGCAAAGATGAATTGTTGATGAATATCTTTGGCGTAGTAGCAAAAGATGACATGTTGTTGAATATCTTTGGCCGGTGAGTGCAAAGATGAACTGTTGATGAATATCTTTGGTAGTAGTGTAAAGATGAAGTTATTAGTATGATTATGAATGTGAAATGTGATTTGGTGTAACCATGATCTTTGATGTTTCGAGGTAAAGATATGTGATAAAATTATCTTCATTCCGGATGAGAAGAGGAATTTAGAACTACAATTATGATTATGAGTTATTCATATGATTGTGGACCGTAATTGTTGATTGATGTTCTGAGGATAAAATATTGTTGGTGAATTTTTAACATGGAGAAGATAATAGACTTTATGGTCTATTTGACTCTTCTAATGGATTGCTCGTTCCGTTGCAACTATGGTTGGAATTTTTTATCATCTACCATATGTTCTAAATCTCTGATTTATTATTGATGAAGGCTATTGATAATTTAATTATCTGTAGTCATGATATTCTTTACTGAGCTAGTTGTGCTCACGCTTTTGCTTCACAATTCCTTTCAGGTAATAAGAGTGTAGCTGGGTCGAGCGGGGGTAACAGGGGAATAGAACGGTGGTCATCATTTAGTAGTTATATTTGGTGAATCAAATAGGGTGAGACGAACCCATCGTTGGAAGGGTGTTTTGCCACTATCATACAAGACGTCTAAAGACATACAACCTCGTGTCATCATAAGACAAGGTTGTGCACTTCCACTTACTGAGTATATCTACGAGCACTACCTATATGATCTTGGAGTTTATTTGAAGAATAATTCTTAATTAGAGACAGTGGAGATAATTATATGTCAAGAGAAGACTCACCATTGGAAAGAATATGATAGTAATCTTATCGTTTTTCTTTGGGGTCTATTGGGTCAACCAAGGATAATTCTGTGGACATATGATATCTATCATAACCTAGACGCATGGCCTCCTATGTAAGAAGGTTTCCTTGAGCACTTCCCAAAGATTCTAATTTCTAAAACAGTTTTTGACTATACCTTTATGTAAGGTGTCATTGTGACGTGCTATCCAAGGTTGGGATGACAGTCACAGTTGGTATATATTTGTATCCAAACTTACAGCATATGTGTTGTTATATTTTGTATGACAATTGTTGTAATAAAGTTGTAGTTGTTTTTTGTAGTATGTATTTGGCGACTCAGAATAGGTTGGGTGAAATGGACCTATTTTGGGGTTGTCACATTTGGTATCAGAGTTTAGGGATATGGTCTCTGGCGTGATCGGGGAATATAACTAGGAGGGGAGAGATGAGTAAATCCTTCGCTAGTGTGTCCTACCTAAGCTTATTTGTTGGTCAGTCATAATATCGGGATATTATGTGATATGTTAATTTGTTTAATTAACCCTTGTTTTATGACAGTATTTGAGAATGGCTACTAAGAATGTTAACAATGGAGTGAATGAGACCGTGGGGATACCTCTAATCACTAACCAGGATAATGTGATGTCAGGCAAAGAAGGAATTTGAGAAATCCATGTGGTGAGTGAAGAATTGATAGTTGCACCCGAGATGGTCGCAGAGGTAATAGCTGAGAGTGAGGAAGAAGAGGAAGAAGAGGTACCTGAGGAGAATTTATTAGAGATATTATATGATCAAAATGTAGAATTCCAAAATCGTATTCATGAGTTAGAAGAACAGGCTGAAGAACGACAGGCGGTCGTGGAGCAAAAGGATGCAATAATTCAAGCTTGTGTTACCCGATATGTAATGCTTGAACAGAAGCATTCTTTAGCAGAGTATAAGATGATAAAGCTGGAATCTGAGCTGAAAGGAGAAAAAACTGAACGAGTAAGAGTGAGTGATGCATGGGAAAAAGCCGCACGACGCATTGATATTGTGGAAAGAGATGTCCGATCTAAGAAGGCTAAAATAGATGATATGTATTTCTCTTTTTGGACAGCAATTGGGAGAACCCAACATCGAGTTTTGAATTACCCTATACAGAGTGGTCAACCTGAATTCGATATGGATCGAAGATTGATGATTTAGATCATGAATCAGGAGTACGACAAAGCAGTTGAGAGTGGAATATGCCCTATAGAAAAGTATATTCTAACGGTAGTGATGACACCAAATGCTACCCCAGACAAGTCAAAGTCGAGTAGTTCAAGGGATAGCGGTTGTCATGACTTCCCAACAAGTGAGGAACCCAAATGAAGTTATCACGGGAGATGAGCAATGGAGAAATCATGGTGACCGGGGAGATAAAATCTGGAATGAAAGCAAGGTATTCTCAACTTTTCGAAATACCAGGTACGTAAATTTCGGGGACGAAATTTCATAAGGAGGGGAGATTGTAAGACTCCGAATTTTATAAAATAAAAGTATTCGATTTTTCTTATAATTACTATTCAGTAAATGGTTAAATTGATAAAAGTTAAAGTTAAAGGTGATATATGAATTTTTTTTTAAAATACGCAAGTGGTTATAAAATATTCATTGTTTTCGTGGAATATTCGTTTAGTCGTGGAATATTCTTTCTGTCGGGGAATATTCGTATGACGGCGAAGCCATTTGTGGGCCCCATAATAGAATAACTGTCGGATGAAGAAAACGACAAATTTGAGTGTTTATAAATAACGACGTAGTTGTTATTCAAGCTAACATCGTTGGAATACCCGGTGGTTAAAAAATATGAATACGCGTAGTTACATAAAGAAATATTACCAGTATTGCACAATATTTTTTTTAATTATTGATTCTTACGTGAGAAGGAACTACCTAATAATTGTTACAGTAATTACTGTTCAATATTTTATTTTATTGAATCAATAATTGCTGCGTTGATATTTTATATTATTGTTGTTTCAATAATTGTCAATGCACATTATCTCCATTATCAGATCAATAATTCATATTATTTGAATAATATTATTAGATAACATTATTGGAAATGTCTAGAAAGTTCTATCAAGGAGAGGTTTGGTCACCTAATTATTGGCCAAGAAGGAGAAATCCTTATCGAAAAAGCCCCTCTTTCCGTGGAACCGCTGGTTGTCATTATTATGATTCTGTAATATTATTTGTGAATAATAAATTATTGATTTATATGATAATGAAATATTTATTTGATGTGGATATAAATGATGGATTTATTCATGTGGTTATAAATGAAAGAATTAATGTTGAGGTATTTTATCAGTATTTTGTCGGATTGGAGGTATTAAAAGATCAATCGGTGTTCTTCTGACTTTATTGTGTGAGTTATAATTTTAATCGATCGTTGGATCGTTATGATTTTTGGATATGTTATACATATATAAGTTGAGTATATGTTCACAAATTTTGAACTATTAAAAATGAACGAATGATTTGTTATGAATTTTAAGAGGTGACTGATTCGGAAATTAGGTTTATAAATGATTTTGGTGGAAAATTCTAGAAATAGGTGGGCCCCACTTTTGGTTGTTGGGGAAGATGGCTGATTTTTGGTGGGTGGAATAGTAGCAGGTAAAGCCATCGGTAAAGCAGTCAAGTCTCGCTTTGACGCTAACATTTTCCTATAAAAAGAGGGCTAAGTTAGAATTGAAAAACACACCGTAATTCATAGTTTTTCTCTTTTTCTCTAGATTATCGAGTGTATTTTGTGAGTATTTAGATACTTGGTGAGTTGCTATTCATCGATTGCAAGTTTCCTTCAACGTCATATCCGATATCCAATGTAAGTCCGCTTCTTTTGAGGTAGGGGATAGTAAGGGATTTTAAGGGTTGTTATGTTTTTCATGTTTCGTAACTTTTCAGACCTTCAAAAATTCTGGAAAAAATTGAAATGATAAATTGATGAGTTTTATTGATTGTGTCCAAAAATGGCAATTTTTGGATGTATAGATTAAGAGTTATGAATTTTACGGGAAAAGACTATTTTAAAAGAAAATCCTTATAACTCCTTGTGGTTAACTCCAAAATTGATGAAATTTTTATTGGGAGTACATCTATATAATATCAGTGTACTCTGTGAATTTCTGAATTTTTGGATAAAAGTACAATTTATGATAAATGTCTAAATATTAAATTTGTTTGTTTTACGTATGAAAAATACTAAATGAATTTTAAAAATTTCTTGAAAAATATATGTTCAATATGGGACTATATTCTGCTAAATCTTAGAAAAGAAATATTTTTGGGACTGATTTGGTATTTTTCATGAAAATGGACTAGTTATGAGTAAATTAATTAAATATGTTATATGAAGTAAGAAAATTGGAAAATAGGATTTTATGGCTTGAGAATCCTATATGAGGTATTTACAGATTTTTGATGAGGGTTTTGGATATTGGTGATGAAATCTTATGAGTTTGGCATTTTAGATGATTAAATGTATTATTTAGTAAAGTGTAAACAATTAAAATAAATTGTTTATAAGTATAAAAAATGTTATTCTTTCAATATCATTATACCGAAATATTGGTATGGATTTTATTATGGGATTTCTACCTTTTTCATATCGGGGTTACTATTCATGAATTACTATTCACGAGTTACTATTCATGAGTTACTATTCACGACAAAATTGGTTTCTTTTTCTGACCAAATTATCGTTGATTTATGAATCTTACTCTTGAGATTAAATCTATATGTTGATTATATTGTTTTTATTATCATATATAACCTTTTTATAACCTTAATGATGATATTTCTCTTTGACTTGAGTGTAAAGATGGGTAGATTTTTGGTATGATCATGACTATGGGTTCTCTTTGGCCAGTAGTGCAAAGTTGAATTGTTGACTGGTATGATCATGACCATTGAATTTTTAATTGAATATCTTTAGCTTAAGTGCAAAGGTGAATTGATCAACATGGTTATAATTATTGTTTATATAAATTCTAAAATGATTATATATTTCTTTGAGATATTAATAAATTGGCTTTCAGAGTGCAAATATGAACTGTTGAGGAATATTTTTTTGTAGTGCAAAGATGAATTGTTGATGAATATCTTTGGCCCGTAGTGCAAAAGATGACATGTTGTTGAATATCTTTGGCCCGAGAGTGCAAAGATGAACTATTGATTTAATATCTTTGGCCAGTAGTGCAAAGATGAAGTTATTAGTATGATTATGAACAGGAAATGTGATTTGGTGTAAGCATGATCTTTGATGTTTTAGGTAAAGATATGTGATGAAAATTATCTTCGTCCTGGATGAGAAGAGGAATTTAGAACTACAATTATGATTATGAGTTATTCATATGATTGTGGACCAGAATTGTTGATTGATGTTACAGGGATAAAACATTGTTGGTGGATTTTTAACATGGAGAAGATAATAGACTTTATGGTCTATTTGACTCTTCTAATGGATTGCTCGTTCCGCTGCAACTATGGTTGAAATTTTTTATCATCTACCTTATGTTCTAAATCTCTAATTTATTATTGATGAAGGCTATTGATAATTTAATTATCTTTAGTCATGATATTCTTTACTGAGCTAGTTGTGCTCACCCTTTTGCTTCACAATTCCTTTCAGGTAATAAGAGTGTAGCTGGGTCGAGCGGGGGTAACAAGGGAATAGAACGGTGGTCATCATTTAGTAGTTATATTTGGTGAATCAAATAGGGTGAGGCGAACCCAACGTTGGAAGGGTGTTTTGCCACTATCATACAAGATGTCTAAAGACATACAACTTCGTGTCATCATAAGACAGGGTTGTGCACATCCACTTGTTGAGTATATCTACGAGCACTACCTATATGATCTTGGAATTTATTTGAAAAATAATTCTCAATTAGAGACAGTGTAGATAATTATATGCCAAGAGAAGACTCACAATTGGAAAGAATATGATAGTAATCTTCTCGTTTTTCTTTGGGGTCTATTGGGTCAGCCAAGGATAATTCTGTGGCAATATGATATCTATCATAACCTAGACGCATGGCCTCCCATGTACGAAGGTTTCTTTGAGAACTTCCCAAAGATTCTAATTTCTAAAACAGTTTTTGACTATACCTTTATGTAAGGTGTCATTGTGACGTGCTATCCAAGGTTGGGATGAGAGTCACAGTTGGTATATATTTGTATCCAAACTTACAGCATATGTTTTGTTATATTTTGTACGACAATTGTTGTAATAAAGTTGTAGTTGTTTTCTGTACCATGTATTTGGCGACTCAGAATAGGTTGGGTGAAATGGACCTATTTTGGGGTTGTCACATAAAATCTTATTATGAGGTGTATATATTTTGAAATATGTGATTTGGTGTGAAGAGAATTATATATTCATATATGTTGGAGAATGTGAGATTTAATAGTTAATAAACTATTAAAGAAATGAAATAATATTAGTTAATTTAATTAAGTTATGAGATAATATAATTTTAATTGTTATGCCTTGTGGGCAATAGAAATTATTATGAGTTAAGTTTCATAAATAGTGTGAATAATTCACTTAATTAAAATAGTGAATTAATACAATTATAATTGATTTAATAAAAGTGGGAATATAATATATTTGCATGAAAATATAAATGTTAGTATAATGCTAGTAAAATATTTACATTAAATATTTTAGTTGGAAACTTTATGGAATAAATTGAATATTTATGGTATTAATAAATATTTGATGAAAATTGTTATGGGATAGTTTATTTAAGTGTGATAAAATAGATGAGATTTATACGTATTTTATTATGCGAGTATAATGGTGATATTCTAATTTAATTAAATAATAAAATTAGAGGAGTGAGAATTTGTTAAATAATGTTATGATTATAATGGTTGAATAGAAATTATAATTTTACTGATAAGGTTAATTTTATTTCTTAAGGAATTAAATGTACATAATCTAGTTTATATTTCTAGTTTATGTGTTCTTGAGTTTCTTTTAAAATTAGAGTTTTGGTTAATGAATTTGTGGGTTATGATGTTATATATGTTATTGTTGGATAAAATCTAGTTACGCATAACACGCAAGTATACGTGGTCAACAAGTAATATAATAGTAAGTAGAGTATCGTTCCCTCAGAGACTTAGTAAGAATTTAAACCTCACAATAACCAATTTCCTATTAATCTAATTTTATTAAACTAATCAATTTCCAGTTGTAACTAACAGTATTAAAACTATCAATATCACCACACAATCAATAAACGCTAAAAACTGAATTTTCAAACAAATAATGGAGAATTAGGCTTTCGACTTCACTCTAAGCATCACTCAAATTATTACACCTTTATTCCAGTTTAATTCACTATCCCAGTTTATTAATCAAGAACACGTATATAGAACTAGCCACCTCTCGATGCACTAATACCATATTAACCCAAATCCATAATTAAGATAGAATTACGTTAAACACCTTAATTAACTAACTCACTATATCTCTATGTGAATTACAATTAAAGAAGGTTTAAGTTCAAGTTCTTTATCCGATTACATGCGATGTCAAGTATATCTCTACCCTAACATTCATCAAGATTCTGTTTATTCACAAAAGTCAAGAACACATGATATATTAACTAAGTCTAGACTGTATTTCATCTCTCGAGTTCATACAAGTCCACAAAGAATCGTTGATCAGACAATTAATAAATTCACGCTCAAATTAATATAGATAAACCGGATAATAGCTTATTAAACTGAAATCAAAGTTTACATAACCATCGTTCCACTTAAAGATCCGTCTTAAGCCTAAAAAGTAATTAGTTCATAACGAATAAAATAAAAACTAAATAAATCAAAGATATCATCTTCTTAGTTACAGAAATAGACTAAAGTAGAAGAATAACGCAGAACACCCTTCACTTTAGTCGTAATCCGCAATCAATACGATCGTTCTTCAAAATCTCCACTCCGTTGCTCGCTATGAAAATCTGTAATTAATCTTCGTTAGTTGCTTCACATGATGATTAATTCAATGTTTTTAGTGCACTATATATCCACCACAGAGTTCTGGTCGAAGTCCCTCAGCAAATAGAGTCCATATGATATCCATGTCCCTCAATCCTCAATCCAACAGACTTTCGATCAAGCAAGGAGACTCAAATCCCAAGACCCCCGCCTTACGGGTGTATAAAACATAATAGGCCCTTGTTCAATGGCATGGCCACTGTTAGTTGACCTTTGCTTGCTTCATGTTTGCTTCCAAAATTACTCTAAATGACCTCCTTTCTTCACGACTTGCCACAACAACCACTCTGCACATAAAAGAACACGAAACGAGTAAAAACGAACATGAAAACAAGAAATTAACAACGATTAAGCTTGAAATGGACATCAATTCGTGGATATAAAATCCACTTATCAGTTATTAGATTTTATAATTTCATAATGGTCATCTAAAAACAATTTTTTAGAAATCAAATTCATGTATTTATGCTAAGGAAGAGGAATTTGGGTTTTAATGGTAATGTGTGTTTTGGTGTACTTTAAGACTAAAATTGATGATGAATTCGTGATTGAAACTTTAAATTGATGGATGATTGTTGTTCTCCTCTATAAAACGAAAACAACGCAACTTGAACGGATCGAATTGGTTAAAAAACGAATTCTTGATGAATGAATATACTTAGCATGTTAAAATATATGAAAAATTAGTATAAATCAAGTCTCACATCGACTAAATTGAGAACTTTACCCCTTTTCTAAACCTATAAATAGAAGGGCTTGATCCTTTGTTTCATTCACCAACAATAAGACCTCCAATTTTGAGAAAGACTTTGTTGTGGCAGGACTTTTTATAAAGATCTCCTTAGTTAAATCTTGGTCGAGTACGTATTCAGTTTGTGGAACTCATATTTTTGGGTATGTTTCTTATTTAATTTTTGGTAATGTTATTATTTTAAATATTATATTTAGTTTGTTAGTTAAAGTTTGAATTTTGGAAGTTTAGTTAGCTTTGATGTAAATTTAGATTAAGTTTCTTTATAATAAATCAAGTATTGATCCTTGTATATGTAATATGGCATTAGAAAAGGGTTTGAATCAAGAAATGCAGAAGTTAGTTTTGTTAGTAAACTAGTTAGTTTACTATGTTTATTTTGGCTTGGAATTGATTATATAAATGAGTTCTAATGATTGTAATTAGAGATATGGAGTCGAGACCTTATATGAGTCTGATTATGGTAAATAAGACTTATTTGTAAAGAAAGTTGAGTTGGAACGAGTCGATGCGAGTTTTGAATGTCAAAATGAGAAGTTCGAAAAACTAGTGGACTGCTGATCCAAAAATGAAAATTCGAGGTTAGCGAGATTGTTTAGAAAATTCTGGGCTTTTGGTATGTTATATTACACTGAATAAGCTTTCCATAGACTCTGGAACGGACTAATTCCGACTTCGGAGCAAAGAGTTATGACCATTCAAAGTAGTCGCGTCAAAACTGTCTAACCAACTCGAGGCAGTCACCTTGAATTAATTTTCTGGAATTCTGTGTTTAGTATTTGGCAAAGGTCAAAGAATAAAAGTTGTAATCCCGGAAGTTAGCTTCGCGTGGGCTAAGATTCGCTCAAAAATGTTTTGAAACGGAAAAGTTATAACTGTTTTAACGAGAGAGGGTAAAGCTGTAAAAGAATGAAAAATAGTTTTGAATTCCCCTTTTTGAACACTATTTTGGGATGTCCATCTTATCCGAAATGGATGTCCAATAACTTTTAAAAATAGGTTAAAATGATGTTTACAGCATATCCAAAGTTGGATGTCATCGGAATTTTGAGATATAGAGTAAAGTTTACATTACAACTACTATGTGTTGCTGTATGACTAATAGTTGATGTGTATGATTATATAATTGTGTAGGGCACGTGAAGTGAAGATAACTGTAAGCTGTTAAACTGTTATTGGTAAACAACGATCAAGACAAGTCTTTCAGTTCCTATTTGCTATGTGAATTTGATGATGAACTGTTTGAAATCTTTATTACAAATAGCATGGTGTGTTATATTAATGTTGCAAGTATGAATTGTTAAAGTCAATTTATGACTACGTTGATTGAGTAATGAATGTTGATTGAGTAAGGAACTCAATCTTTATACTTGTTATATGAATTACAACATGTATGTTATGTTGGTCCAATGTTTATGAGATGTATATCGAGTATGTTATTATGTGCTATGTGATGCATGAAAATTGTTAGATTTTGCTGGGCTGTCGAGCTCAACCTTGCAAATAATCACTTTTGCAGGTTAAAGATTTAAGGTAAAGTTATGTGCTACTTGAAAGATATGAATCAGATGTGATACTTGAAGATTTATATACTTTGGTTGAGTTATTAATATTTGAACCATGTTTAATGTTGAATTGTAATATTGTTTTGCGATGTAAACTCTTGTAGTATTAAAATGGATCTGAGACAGTTAGATGTAAAGGTTGAAAATTTTGGGAACGAGAATAGTTTGTAATAGAAAATTTTAATTATTCCACAAATTTCAATGATTGTATTATCGTTTAATGATGTAAAATTAGAGGTTGAATGTATTGTTAACGATCGAAGTTGATAGTTGAATTATATGAATTTTGGGGTCGTTACAGTTGGTATCAAAGCTAATAGGTTAGAAACCTTAGGTAAGAGTACCTTAGGCTATAACCTTAGAGAAGAGAGGTGAAGATAATGAATGAATAAGCTCAAATAGAGTTTGAACAATAAGAAGTAATTTAAGAAATTTATAAAGAGGGGATTAAAACATGCGTAAGAGGATTCAAAGAAGAATCTCGCAGAGTTATAAGGAATATGAATGTGGGGTTATCCAACTTCAATAATAAGGATGTAAGGTGATAATAAATAGACAATGTCTATAAAAAGAGAATGATAAAGACATTAAGAATAAAAAGTTTTATCTAAGTATGGTACAATCGTACTCTTTAATAGTTGATGTATGGTATCTGGGCTATACGATTCCTTCATAGAGCAGAGGTATACACGAACTAGTAACTCAGAACCTAATTTGTTGGTTGTTTGTGGGAAACCACTCAGCGTACCATATTGAAACTATTAGAGGCTCGATGTGTACCAAGTATAGAAAATGGATACGTATGATGAAAATATAGAGCTCTAATGAAATGTTGAGCAATGTAAATGATGTTAGAAATTCTTAAAGGAAGAATTGTTATATAAACAAGAAAATTCAAAGAAGAATCTTGAAGAGCTATAAAGATAAGAAATGGGAGTTACCTAACTCCAATAGCCAAGATAACGAATAATGATGAATAAACAAAGCCTGTAAGATTAAAAGCATAAATGAAATCATAAATGATGAAAAATGAAAGAAAGAGGATCGTAAAACAAAATGATCACGAGTTAAGAAAAGAATTTTTAGGGAGATGATTATAGAATAAGATCACGACGTGATTTGTTTAAGTTATAAAAGAAAGATAGTTTGTAATGTTTGAATAATTATAGCTTGATGCTATGAAGATAATGTACTATGATATAGTACAAGATAAACTCACGAGGAGTTATATATAATGTGATACGAGGAATTCGTATTGAGTAAGTTAAGGGCAAGTTAAGAATAAATTAAGTGTAAGGTAATGTTAGGTGGGATTTCAATTGAGGACTTATATGGTGACTAAGTTGTACAAACCTTTGTATGGGCAGAGATTTTGTGCATGTACTTAGTTTATCATATTGATAATCATTGGAATGTTGGTGTCGCGTTATTAATGTATATGTGGTGAAAAGGTGATTCTTTTCTCATGTGTATATTTGATAGTTAGAAACTATTAAGATTAGTAAGATATTATCAGGATTAGGTGCGGTTCTTAAAACTAATGCATATGGTAAGTTCGTGACTCATAATAATATGGTATATTTTGAAACCCTCAGCAAATGGACGCCTATGGTCTGACTAGGATAAGTTCTTAAACTCATATTATTGTGGCAAGTTCCTGAACTTCCAATGTGCGATAAGTTTGATGAACTATATTGAGGGTATAGGAAGATTGTAAGTTGAAATATAAGAATATTTAGTATAAGAGCATTATTGGTGCTAGAAATAAAAAGAATTAATCAGTAATGAGGTAATGAAGTAAAGATTGAAGTTGATAGATAAAATTAGATATTCCAAATCTTCTAGCTTTGCTAGATTTTCGAAATTTATTGACTTCGTGATGATGTTTGCACTTCTATTTTCTTGAAAAACATTGGATCAAATAATGGAACCAATGAGTTTTAAAAAAAACAATACTGTTATTCGTATGTCTATGCTAATTGTTTCGGCTAGACAAAAATGATGTAAAAATATCAAAATATATTTAGTTTCTCCATAATCAGTAAAGCATCACTAAATATGATGCTGATATGACAAACGAGGAAGTCATCAATGCAATTGAACCTGGTGTTGGATGTGATCATAGGATCGTCAGCCCATTATGGTATGATGTAGCATGACAAAGTTATATAATGACTGAATCCTCAACGTACTATTAAAATAGTATGGTATCTTGACCATCATAAAAAAAATGATTTTTGGTTTTCTTTTAACTAAGAAAGATATGCCACATGAATTGGCTAAAACTATTTCGATTGATGTCCGAGTTGTTGTTAGAAGTCTATGCTATTTGATTCAGCTAGACAAATATTGAAAGATGTTTATGTAGTTCAAGCGTTTCTTGAGAAGTTATGCCATACAAAATTATTTTGGTGCGGATTTAGATGTTGAGAAGCTGAGGTGAAAAACCCTTTTATAGGGGATTATATTACGCGAAAGCGTTAAAATGTTTGTGCACAAAACATTGTACGAAGGGCTGATTTCACTGAGTATAAGAAGAAAGGTCCATATAGTCTTATGACTGTTAAAGGTTCAAGTCGAGATACTTGATAACCTGGGGACGTAGTTCAAGGTCTTGTGACCCCTCAGCATGATTCAAGAATCTTTTAAATTCTTGAGTTATTCATACTGCTTCCCAATTATTGAGCAATTGTGAAAGATTCTTGTTATTCTAAAAGGTGAATGTGGTAAGGATGATATTCCTTAGAAAGAAGTAAGTCGTAGAATGTGTGAAACCACCAAATCCGGGTTACCTGACCCCCGAGTTTGGTGTTCACGATCCACAATATAATAACATCTAACTACCAATTCATATAGAAATAGTAATACATTAGTCATTAACAAAGATTGTTAATACATTAGTCCCAGGTTCTCTAACCTTAACATTACAAACATACCCTTTAGATAAACAAAAAGGGTTCACAAATACAACATAATAATATTCATAAAATTATGATATCACTATGCCTTTGCCTTTGTTCTTCACAGCACCTCCTGCCACTTCGTCCCTAGCTGAAAAGTTTTATTTAGCAAGGGTGAGCAACAAATTTGCCCCGCAAGTTAAGATATACAATGAATGTATAAGTATCAGGATAATAGACTATCTATTTTGATAGAATGATACCAAAGTTCGGGGACCTTTGAAATAGCTGAACAAATTGTTAATCAATAACAAGTTTTTTCATATTCTAGGCAACACAATAATCTGATAATGAAAGAGTACAATGCTTTCAAAGTTTCTACGATATTCTATTGAATAAACAAGAATCAATTCTACGCAATAACAAAGTAGAATGTTTTCCAGATTTATGTTGAGCGATCCATTGGATCTAGAACTTCTCTTCTCGGGTATCTATCAAAGATTTACTTTGATACATGCGCAAGAGTATCAGATAACCATAAAGATTGAATCATACCCCTCTGCACGTATAACAAGTGATCAACTTTATTATACCTATATTATACATAATACTTAATGAAGTCATGAATGGTTTAATATCGACCTAAAATGTTCCCTTTTTATAAAAGGTTGTTCTTCTCAGTCTTTGAATCAAAATTTGATTAAACAACGAAAAGCAATGATTTCAATATCTAATCACTTCTCTTCTCAAACCTATCAAGTTTTCTTTTTCGATCTAGCCGATACAACTAGCATTGATCTATCAATAGTAATTAAATTCTCTTCTCTTCTCTTCTCGAACCTATCAAGTTCTAACAAATGTTCGTCTAGCCAGAATAATTAGCTAAGACACTTCTCAATATAATTTAACAATAAATAGGAATTATTTGTACTGTCAATATTAGCTTCTACATATATGAATATCCAACAACAGTAATTCTACGAATATATATTTTCTGAATCAGTAATTCAATTTGAATTATTAAACATGCACTAACTGCGAATAATCAACAATAAATTCTTGGACGTGGTCTAATCAACAATAATTAACCACTATAATAATTGAATAAATATAACTCAAGGTTGAGTTAGGAAACTTTCCTTCCGCATTGATTACAGCTACACAATATACTTATCTGCGTTTGAAAGACCTATAATCATAATTAGCACCATATTTCATAACACGTAACACTGTAATTCACAGTCAAACTTCTCCTAGGCACATTACCACATAGCCACATCAGTGTTTATAACCTATATAAACACTTAACAAGTCTAACTATTTCGGTCTAGTTGGACTTCGGTCCATTCTCGGTGTCCTGGTCACCCTATCCGACAATTAACACAGTTATTGTCAATTAAATTCGGTTTCAAAGCTTCAATATTTAATTAGATAAGTCAAAGATCATTTATAATATTTTTCGGAAGCTTTTAATAATTTATAAGTAATTATTATAATTTATAATAATTTTTCAAACACTTAAATCATTTTTAAATAATTTAATTATCAAATAATCTTATCACCATTAATATTTAATAATATAAAAATATTAATGTTATACTTATCAAAATATTAAAGTTATTGTTATTAACTTAGAATATTTTTAAATTATCAATATTCTCTTTGAAATGATTTTTAAATCAATTAAAATCATTTTTTAAGCCATCACCATTAATATTTAAATATTAATGAAATTATTATCAAAATATTAAAAGTCATTAATTATAACTTAAAATATTTTTCTTATTTTTAAATCAATAAAATCATTTTTAATTCATTTATTTAATATAATATTTAAATAAATCTAATATCATTAATATTAATTTATTAATGAGAATTCTCCAAAAATATTGAAAATTATATTTTATAATTCAAAATATTTTCTAACATTTTCTTTTCATTTAAAATGATTTTTAAATCATTTAAATCATTTCTATCTTATTTATTTAATTTATTAATTAAATAAATCTAATATGATTAATATTAATTTATTAATGAAAATTCTCTAAAAATATTAACAATAATATTTTATAACTCAAAATATTTTTATACTCTTTATTCTTATTTAAAATGATTTTTATATAATTAAAATCATTTTTCTCTAATTTATTTAATACACTAATTAAAAAAATTAAATAGCATTAATATTCAAATAATTATAATTATTAATGAAAAATATTTCAAATAGTCAGACATTATTTTTCATAATTAAAAATAATTTTTAAAACCATTTTTGGTAATTTTTAGAATTTATTTTTTATTTTTAAATAATTTCTGGAAAATCAGAAATTAGAAATTAATTTATCCGTCACTATAGCCTATAGCGACGCTTTCTGTCGCCTTAGGTGTTCTTAAGCCTCAAGAGTCAGGCCAGTCTCAAGGGTGCTTGTTTGACCGGCTATGATTCTCATCCCAAACTATTTCTGGGCTAGCTTGAATTGTGATCGTGTAGTATACATGTAGTACTACAATAATCAATCACTAACTTGGTCATACAATAACTCAGATTCCAGATCTGAGCATTTGAAATCCTTTGTCGAAGTACATTCGGGTTTCACGGGTAACCCAGAAACCCAGGCAGTTTCGAGTAGTCATATTCGAGCTCGATTATCCCTAAGGTCTGGTTATGATTTATGTGATCTAATGATTCAAACCTATAGTGTTCATGACAAAGTACATTACTAAACGAATAGATCAATTTATCATCAACAGGATCACCAAGAAGCATACGGTCAAAGTATGTCAGACGTCCTGTTCATATGGTTTTCTGGAATTTCCAGAAAATCAAAATCAGTCTAGGATGGCTACTTTGACCATCTCTTATATCCAATTTGTTAATTATTTAAGGCATCTAAAGGCCAGAATCTCTAGTACACATTACAGGCTACATATTTATTACAAAAACAACAATATCAAACATTTAATAATCTGACAGATAGTGGCCTTCAAACATCTTGTCAGACGCTGATTTTCACTTTCTGGGTTACCCAGAAAGTTCATGGTCAACGTCGGTCAACTCACTTTGACCATGAATATCTTGTAATTTGGACATAGAATGATAATGATTTCTTTTGCAGAATAAAGACCTTATACCAGACTACCAATCCAAAAGATCAAACAACAAAAATCATAAACAGACACGGATCTGTGGCTCCTGACATTAGCTTGTCAGACCACAAATCGTGTTTTTGACAGTTTTGGAAAAACTCGATTTTAAAGCGTTTTGATGCTATGGATATATGTTTGATCATCATAGATCAACATAAAACATCCTTTAACAAAGATCTAAACACACAAACATAAAATTTTTCTTAGCAACTTGGATCAAAAATAAAATTAGGTTTATACCTTCTTTCTTCAAATCTTTGATCTTAATCCTCCTAACTATCTTGGTTGATGTGACGCCCCCAAAATTAGGTATACATCACCCATTTTGAGTCGCCAGATACATGGTATAAAATTCAAATACAACTTCATTTATATTAATTGTTGAGTACGTCAGTATAGAATACGACCCACGAGCTTAATCTGTGAGTTTTAATACAAATGTATGTAACTCTCATGGTACCTCGACCACAACCTTACAATGGTACTTTACATATAAATATAGTCAAAAACTGTTTTGTAGAGTAAAATTCAAGAATGCTCAGAAGAATATTTTCATGAAAAGATACTAGATGAAGCGTAATTATCAAGGATATTCCACTAATTTCATGGAGTATAGAAGTCAAAACTTTAACCAACTGAGTATAATAAATAATGGAATAACAAAAGAAATCACCATGCATGCGGTACTTCGCATAGATAGGTTATTCTAACAGAATACTAAATAACGGAACGAAGTCGGGGCAAAATTACATGACCAAGCAGGATGTTCCAATGAGAATAATAAAGAATGGAATAACAAGCGAAATCACCATGCATGCGGTGCTTAGCATAAGCGAGTTATTCCAACAGAATACTAAATAACGGAACAGTCCCGTAAAAACGCATGGACGAGGATATTCAAAGCAGAATAATAAATAACGGAACCGGTCCCCAGTAAAAGCATGCAGACGAGGATATTCAATGGAATAATAAATAACGGAACCAGGTCCGACGTAAAACGCGTATACATGTTATTCCAACAGAATAATAAAGAATGAAATAACAAAAGTTCTCTTCATAAATAAGAAAGAAAGAGTACCCCTTACGAGTACAACAAATAATATCCCCTACCTTAAGAAGAAATCTTTGGATATATAAGTAGTGAAGTAGCAGAATACTTTCTTTTTTCTCTCTATAGTTTATCTATCTAGAGTTTCAGTGAATTCGTAAGAAATAATGAAGGAATGAGCTTCTATTTATAAAAAAATAGACTGCATAGTAACTAACTCATGAACGGTCCAGATTGATTTACTTTAATCTGACGGTCCATATTTAAAGCAAAATCTTTTAAATAAAATAAAATATATTCTATTTATAATATAATAAAACGAATAACTTTATAAAAAAATCTTACTATGCAAACACTATGCAGGCACTATGCAAACACTATGCATAATAAAATATAATATATTCTAATTATTGTCTAATAAAATAGATAACTTTATAAAAGTATTCCATTTTATATAAAAGATTTTACTATTAGCCTAATAAAAGCGAATAACTTTATAAAAGTATTACATTTTTTATATAAAAAGCTTTTCTGTTTTATTACATTAATAATACAAATAAAACAAAACCGAGTGACTTATCACATAAGCATCAATAATCAATCTGGTAGTGTCTTTCTTTGTGCTTATTCACGGCGTATTGTTGTACTTTTAACACCGGGTGTTTCAACAGTTAACGGTAAAACTTCCGCCGTTATTTTCATAAAAATATTTTTGTCGTTTTCTCAATCCGACAATAATTCCATTGTGGGGTCCACCAATGATTGTATCGTCGTACGGATATTCCCCGACTAATAGAATATTCCCCGACACAACGAATATTTTATGTCAACTTGCTTACTGTGAAAAAAAAATTTCACATATTACCTTTAACTTTAAACTTTTATCAATTTAACTATTTACCAAAATAGAAAAATTAAATAATTTTATTTCATAAAATTCGGGGTCTCACAATCACCCCTCGTTATGAAATTTCGCCCTCGAAATTTACGTACGTACCTGATATTGGAAGAGATGAGAATACCTTGCTTTCTTTTCGGATTGTACCTTCTCGGTTATATCCTCTATATCATGATTTTTCCATTGCTCATCTCCTGTATTTCAGATATCATTCTAGAATATATCTTCAAAATAAAGGTTAATTGACATATCACAATTTGTCAACTTATCAAGGAAACAATTTCAGCTTAGGTAAGTCACACACTAGCGAAGAATATAACTCGTCTCTCCCCTCCTAGTTTTAGACTCTTATCTCCGCCAGCGACCATATCCCTAAGCTCTGATACCAACTGTGATGCCCCCAAAATTAGGTATACATCACCCATTTCGAAGTAAATCGATACATGGTACAAAATTCAAATACAACTTCATTTATACAACTATTGAAATGTCAGTATAGAATACGACCACAGTTAACTGTGAGTTTTAATATAAATGTATGTAAATCTCATGGTGCCTCGACCACAACCTTACAATGGTACTTTACATAAAAGTATAGTCAAAAACTGTTTTGTAGAGTAAAATTCAAGAATGCTCAGAAGAATATTTTCATGAAAAGATCTTTGGATGAAGCCTTGATTATAAAGGATATTCCACTAATTTCATGGAGTATAAGTCAAAACTTTAACCAACCGAGTATAATAAAGAATGGAATAACAAAAGAAATCACCATGCATGCGGTACTTCGAATAGGCAGGTTATTCCAACAGAATACTAAATAACGGAACGAGTCAAAGTGAAATTACGACCCAAGCGAGGATGTTCCAATGAGAATAATAAAGAATGGAATAACAACAGAAATCACCATGCATGCGGTACTTGACGCATAAGCGAGTTATTCTAACGAGAATACTAAATAATGGAACCGAAGTAAGGCATAAAGCGCATGCATGAGGATATTCCAACAGAATAATAAATAACGGAACCAGGTCCGGCGTAAAATGCATAGACAGGATATTCCAACAGAATAATAAAGAATGGAATATAAGAAGAATTTCACCATGTATGCAATACTTTGCATAGACAGGTTATTCCAACATAATAATAAAGAATGGAATAACAGAAGAATTTCACCAACTATAGGGTAGCAGCGTATCTGAAGTTATTCCAACAGAATAATAAAGAATGGAATAACAGAAGTTCTCTTCATAAATAAGAAAGAAAGAGTACCCCTTACGAGTACAACAAATAATATCCCCTACCTTAAGAAGAAGAGTACTTGATATATAAGTAGTGAAGTAGCAGAATACTTTCTTCTTTCTCTCTATAGTTTATCTCTCAGAGTTTCAAAGTGAATTAAGTAAGAAATAATGAAGGAATGAGCTTCTATTTATAGAAAAATGGACTACATAGTAACTAACTCATGAACGGTCCAGATTGATTTACTTTAATCTGACGGTCCATATTTAAAGCAAAATCTTTTAAATAAAATAATATATATTCTATTTATAATCTAATAAAACGAATAATTTTATGAAAGATTTACTATGCAAATACTATGCAGGCACTATGCAAACACTATGCATAATAAAATATAATATATTCTAATTATTATCTAATAAAACAGATAACTTTATAAAAGTATTCAGTTTTATATAAAAAGATTTTACTATTAGCCTAATAAAATGAATAACTTTATAAAAGTATTCTATTTTATATAAAAAGCTTTTCTGTTTTATTACATTAATAATACCAATAAAATAAAACTGAGTGACTTATCACATAAGCATCAATAATCGATCAGTGTCTTCTTTGTGTAACTACAGCGATATTGTATTTCTTTTAACACCGGGTGTTTCAACAGATTAACAGTAAAACTTCCATACCGTTATTTTCATAAAAATATTTTTGTCATTTTCTCAATCCAAACAATAATTCCGTTGTGGGGTCCACCAATGATTGTACCGTCGTACGGATATTTTCCGAAAAAAAGAATATTCCCCGACTAATCGAATATTCCTCGACACAACGAATATTTTATGTCAACTTGCTTACTGTGAAAAAAATTTTCACATATTACCCTTAACTTTAAACTTTTATCAATTTAACTATTTACCAAAATAGAAAAATTAAATAATTTTATTTCATAAAATTCGGGGTCTCACAATCACCTCGTTATGAAATTTCGCCTCGAAATTTACGTGACGTATACGATATTGAAGAGATGAGAATACCTTGCTTTCTTTTCGGATTGTAACTTCTCGGTTATATCCTCTGTATCATGATTTTTCTATTGCTCATCTCCTGTATTTCAGATATCATTCTAGAATATATCTTCAAAACAAAGGTTAATTGACATATCACAATTTGTCAACTTATCAAGGAAACAATTTCAACTTAGGTAAGTCACATACTAGTGAAGTATATAACTCGTCTCTCCCCTCCTAGTTCTAGACTCTTATCTCCGCCAGCATCCATATCCCTAAGCTCTGATACCAACTGTGATGCCCCCAAAATTAGGTATACATCACCCATTCTGAGTCGCCAGATACATGGTACAAAATTCAAATACAACTTCATTTATACTGTTGTTGGTATGTCGTATAGAATATGACCACAGTTAACTATGAGTTTTAATACAAATGTATGTAACTCTCATGGTGCCTCGACCACAACCTTACAATGGTACTTTACATAAAAGTATAGTCAAAAACTGTTTTGTAGAGTAAAATTCAAGAATGCTCAGAAGAATATTTCCATGAAAAGATACTGGATGAAGTGCAATTATCAAGGATATTCCACTAATTTCATGGAGTATAGAAGTCAAAAATTTAACCAATTGAGTATAATAAAGAATGGAATAACAAAAGAAATCACCATGCATGCAGATTGCATAGCAAAAGTTATTCCAACGAGAATACTAAATAACGGAACGGTCAAAGTAAATTGCTTG
Source organism: Panax ginseng (assembly GCA_020205605.1). Classification (NCBI taxonomy): domain Eukaryota; kingdom Viridiplantae; phylum Streptophyta; class Magnoliopsida; order Apiales; family Araliaceae; genus Panax; species Panax ginseng. Next base: position 36,115,253 of record CM035127.1, on the reverse strand, counting down.
CCAAGCGGGATGTTCCAACGAGAATAATAAAGAATGGAATAACAACGAGAATTCACCATGCATGCAGTGCTTGATGTAGAGCGAGTTATTCCAACAGAATACTAAATAACGGAACCGGTCCCGCGTAAAACGTCATGTGACGGGATATTCCAGAGAATAATAAATAACGGAATCGGTCCGGCCGTAAAGCGCATGAGACGAGGATATTCCAGCAGAATAATAAATAACGGAACCAGTCCAACGTAAAAGCGATAGGCAGGATATTCCAAATGTAATAATAAAGAATGGAATATTAGAAGAATTTCACCATGTATGCAGTAATTTGCATAAACAGGTTATTCTAACATAATATTAAAGAATGGAATAACAGAAGAATTTCACCAACTATAGGGTAGCAGCGATATCTGAGTTATTCAAAGAATAATAAAGAATGAAATAACAAAAGTTCTCTTCATAAATAAGAAAGAAAGAGTACCCCTTACGAGTACAACAAATAATATCCCCTACCTTAAGAAGAAGAGTACTGGATATATAAGTAGTGAAGTAGCAGAATACTTTCTTCTTTCTCTCTATAGTTTATCTATCTAGAGTTTCAGTGAATTCGTAAGAAATAATGAAGGAATGAGCTTCTATTTATAAAAAAAATAGACTGCATAGTAACTAACTCATGAACGGTCCAGATTGATTTACTTTAATCTGACGGTCCATATTTAAAGCAAAATCTTTTAAATAAAATAAAATATATTCTATTTATAATATAATAAAACGAATAACTTTATAAAAAAATCTTACTATGCAAACACTATGCGCAGAGCCTATGCAAACACTATGCATAATAAAATATAATATATTCTAATTATTGTCTAATAAAAGTATAACTTTATAAAAGTATTACATTTATATAAAAAAGATTTTACTATTAGGCTAATAAAAGCGAATAACTTTATAAAAGTATTACATTTTTATATAAAAGCTTTTCTGCATTTTATTACATTAATAATACAAATAAAACAAAACTGAGTGACTTATCACATAAGCATCAATAATCAATACCGTGTGCTACTGTGCAACTACGCGTATTGTTGTACTTTTACCACCGGGTGTTTCAACAGTTAAAGGTAAAACTTCCGCCGTTATTTTCATAAAAATATTTTTGTCATTTTCTCAATCCGACAATAATTCCGTTGTGGGGTCCACCAATGATTGTATCGTCGTACGGATATTCCCCGACAAAAAGAATATTCCCCGACTAAGCGAATATTCCCCGACACAATGAATATTTTATGTCAACTTGCTTACTATGAAAAAAAAAATTCACATATTACCTTTAACTTTAAATTTTTATGAATTTAACTATTTACCAAAATAGAAAAATTAAATAATTTTATTTCATAAAATTCGGGGTCTCACAGTTGATCAAGGGCAGTTTTTTAGGACTGATCTACTTGCTATTTTCGGATGTGAAGAGAGAGAGAGAGAGAGAGAGAGAGTTGAGGGAGAGTTAGATATCAAATGAGCCAAATACATGCATTTCTCTCTCTCTCTCTCTCTAATATATATATATTATGATATATAGCACATGGCTGATCACTTGGACGAATTTTGCTGCAGATTTTTAGCCCCAAAGTCAAAGTACTAGGTTACCAACTCCAATATTTGCTAGATTTGCAAGCTAGCTATTAAAAATATACTAAAAGGGCATTTTGGTCTTTAGCAAAATAAATTTAATGGCTTACTTGGAATTTGCACAAACCCTTAGGGTTTAACCCTTAGGGTTTAAATACATCAATTCTAGAATTTTTCTAATTAGGGTTTAAAATAGAAAATTAAGAATTTCAAAAATGTAATTAGGGTTTTAAATATAAAGTAATATTTCTAAAGTATAATTAGGGTTTTCTAATTATATTAACATTTACTAATCACATTAGGCTTACTAATTAGGATTAGGTTTCCTAATTAGGGTTTAGGATTCTCGAATTTAAAATTAGGGTTTTTCGGCTTTCGATTAGGGTTTCTAACTGCGCGTTATGGTTTCTAATCCAGAGATTAGGGTTTCTAATCTCTTATTAGGGTTTATAAATTTTTAAACCTTATCCGATCTATCATTGATCAAAAATTCTATACCGCGCAAACACCTACATATTAATATAATTATTTTAATTATATTTTCTATCGAATCCCGATCCGTAACTAGGGTTAGGGTTTCTATTCTCCGTTAAGCACAACTATACTCTTAATTTATTAGTCAATACCCAAAATGACTAAGTCTCACAGCTCGTATCACAGATACACAACACAATAATGATAATTAATGTTAATATTAATAAAAAAAATTATTTGTAAAAATTCGGATTATTTAAAATCCCGGGTTATCACAGAATGTGACACTGAATGATGAATATATTGAATAAGTGAGAAAAGAAATTTTGAAATGAGAAGGAGATGAGTTATCAAAGAATAATATAAAATTTTTAATAGAAAAGTTAATAATTATAGAAAGATCTTTGTGGAAAGAAAGTGATTATAGAACCCAATGAATGAATAAAGTATCAACATAAAATCTATTTTGATAGATTGAATGAATAAAGATTAATAGATAAAATTTTGAGGACGAAATTCTAAGAAAAAAGGGTGAATGTAATATCCCGAGTGTTTATGATAACGATCCTTAGAAAAGGAAATGAAGGGGTTACAGAATATATAATACTCAAAATATAATTGAGTTCAAGTGAAAGTTATGAAATAAAATCTAGAATTTGTTGAAGAAATGAATGTAGTAGAAAATATAAAACCTATATTAAGGTAATGTGTTGAAGATATTCAATGATAAATTTTGAAAAGAGATTTGGTGAAAACTGAGTAATGGAGGTTTCTTTGATTCCGAGGACGAAATCCTTATAATGAGGGAAGGATGTGACAACCCGAATTTTCATAAGTTATTAAAATAAGGATTTAATAATTAAAATTCTTATTTTGAATTATGTGATTTGGTGTGAAGAGAATTAGTTAATTTAATTAAGTTGAAATTATGTTATGAGATAATATAATTTTAATTGTTATGCCTTGTGGGCAATGGAAATTATTATAAGTTAAGTTTCATAAATAGTGTGAATAATTCACTTAATTAAAATAGTGAATTTATACAAGTTAATTGATTTAATAAAGTGAGAAGATAATATATTGCATGAAAATGTAAATATTAGTATAATGCAAGTAAAATATTTACATTAAATATTTTAGTTGGAAACTTTATGGAATAAAATGAATATTTATGGTATTAAATAAATATTTGATGAAAATTGTTATGGGATAGTTTATTTAAGTGTGATAAAATAGATGAGATTTATATGTATTTTATTACGTGAGTATAATGGTGATATTCTAATTTAATTAAATAATTAAATTAGAGGAGTGGGAATTTGTTAGATAATTTTATGATTATAATGGTTGAATAGAAATTAAAATTTTACTGATAAGGTTAATTTTATTTCTTAAGGAATTAAAGGTACATAATCTAGTTTATATTTCTAGTTTATGTGTTTTTGAGTTTCTTTTAAAATTGGGGTTTTGGTTAATGAATTTGTGGTTAATGATGTTATATATGTTATTAGATTTTATAATTTCATAATGGTCATCTAAAAATGATTTTTCAGAAATTATATTCATGTATTTATGCTAAAGAAGAGGAATTTGGGTTTTGATGGTAATGTTTGTTTTGGTGTACTTTGAGACTAAAATTGATGATGAATTCGTGATTGAAACTTTAAATTGATAGATGATTATTGTTCTCCTCTATAAAACGAAAACAACGCAACTTGAACGGATCGAATTGGTTAAGAAACGAATTCATGATGAATGAATACACTTAACATGTTAAAAATATGAAAAATTAGTATAAACCAATTAGAATTAGTATAAACCAAGTCTCACATCGACTAAATTGAGAACTTTACCCCTTTTCTAAACCTATAAATAGAAGGTATTGGTCCTTTGTTTCATTCACCAATAATAAGACCTCCAATTTTGAGAAAGACTTTGTTGTGGGAGGACTTTTTAAAAAGATCTCCTTAGTTAAATCTTGGTTGAGTGTGTCTTCAGTTTGTGGAACTCGTATTTTCGGGAATGTTTCTTATTTAATTTTTGGTAATGTTATTATTTTAAATATTGTATTTAAATTGTTAGTTAAAGTTTGAATTTTGGAAGATTAGTTAGCTTTGATGTAAATTTAGATTAAGTTTCTTTAAAATAAATCAAGTTTTGATCCTTATATATGTAATATGGCATTATAAAAGGGTTTGAATCAAGAAATGTAAAAGTTAGTTTTGTTAGTAAACTAGTTAGTTTACTATGTTTATTTTGGCTTGGAATTGATTATGTAAATGAGTTCTAATGATTGTAATTAGAGATATGGAGTCGAGACATTAGACAAGTCTGATTATGTTAAATAAGACTTATTTGTAAAGAAAGTTGGGTTGGAACGAGTCTAGGCGAGTTTTGGATGTCAAAACGAGAAGTCCAAAAAACTTGTGGTTTGCTGATCCAAAAACGAAAATTCGGGGTTATCTAGATTGTTTAGAAAATTCTAGGCTTTTGGTATGTTATAGTACACTAAATAATCTTTCCATAGAATCCAGAACGGACTAATTCCGACTTCGGAGCATAGAGTTATGACCACTCAAAGTAGTCGCGTCAAAACTGTCTAACCAACTCGGGGCAGTCACCTTGAATTAATGTTCTGGAATTCTGTGTTTAGAATTTGGCAAAGGTCAAAGAATAAAAGTTGTAGTCTCGGAAGTTAGCTTCGCGTGGGCTTAAGAATCGCTAAAAAATGTTTTGAAACAGAAAAGTTATGACTATTTTAGCGAGAGACGGTAAAGTAGGAAAAGAATGAAAAACAATATTGAACGCCCCTTTTGAACACTGTTTTGGACTGTCCATCTTATCCGAAATGGGTTTCCAATAACTTTTAAAAATAGGTTAATATGATTTTTACAGCATATCCAAAGTTGGATGTCATCAAAATTTTGAGATATAGAGTAAAGTTTACATTACAACTACTATGCGTTGCTATGTGACTAATAGTTGATGTGTATGATTACATAATTGTGTAGGGCACATGAAGTGTAGATAACTGTAAGTTGTTAAACTGTTATTGGTAAACAACGATCAATGCAAGTCTTTCAGTTCCTATTTGCTATATGAATTTGATGATTAACTGTTTGAAAATTCTATTGCAAATAGCATGGTGTGTTATATTAATGTTGAAAGTATGAATTGTTAAAGTCAATTTATGACTACGTTGATTGAGTAATGAATGTTGATTGAGTAAGAAACTCAATATTTATACTTATTATATGAACTACAACATGTATGTTATATTGGTCCAATGTTTATGAGATGTATATCGAGCATGTTATTATGTGATGCATGAAAACTGTCAGATTTTGGTGGGCTGTCGAGCTCAACCTTGCAAATAACCACTTTTGCAGGTTAAAGATTTAAGGAAAAGTTATGTGCCACTTTGGCTGAGTTATTAATATTTGAACCATGTTTAAGGTTCTAAATAATGTATTAATGTTGAATTGTAATATCATTTTGCGATGTAAACTCTTGTAGTATTAAAATGAATCTGAGATAGTTAGATGTAAAGGTTGAAAATTTTGGGAACGAGAATAGTTTGTAATAGAAAATTTTAATTATTTCGTAAATTTCAATGGTTGTATTATCGTTTAATGATGTAAAATTAGAGGTTGAACGTATTGTTTGTAAAACCCCAACTTTTTGAATAAAGATGAATTTTCTATAAATATTATTTTTGAATATTATGGAGTGAAATTGATATAATAGTTGTGGGTAATATTTATAAATTTTGCAAAGTACATGAAGTTGTTATATAATATTCGATTGGTGGGAATATTCGTTTTAACGGGAATATTAGTACAACGGCACAATCATTGGTGGACCTCAAGAAGCGGAATTATTGTCGGATTGAGAAAACGACAAAAATACTTTATGAAAATAACTAGGAAGTTTTTACCGTTAGCTCATTGAAACACCGGTGTTAAAAGTGCGATGTCTGGCTGTGGTTGCATAGTACACACGGTATTAATTATTGATGCTTAAGTGATAAGTCACTCGGTTTTGTTGGTATTATTAATGTAATAATACGAAAATCTTTTATATATAAAATGAGAATACTTTTATAAAGTTATTCTATAAATAGAATATATTATATTCTATTATGCATAGTGTTATATAGTGTCTGCATAGTATTTTGCATAGTAAAATCTTTTTATATAAAATAGAGTACTTTTATAAAGCTATCTGTTTTATTAGACAATAATTATAATATATTATATTTTATTATGCATAGTGCCTACATAGTGTTTGCATAGTAAAATCTTTTATAAAGTTATTCATTTTATTAGATTATAAATAGAATATATTATATTTTATTTTGCTTTAAATATGGACCGTCAGATTAAAGTAAATCAATCTCGACCGTTCATGAGTTAGTTACTATACATTCTATTTTTCTATAAATAGAAGCTCATTCATTCATTATTTTCTTTACTTAATTTCATGAAACTCTAGAGAGATAAACTATAGAGAGAAAAAGAAAGTATACTCGCTACTTCACTACTTATATATCCAAAGACTCTTCTTCTTAAGGTAGGGAATATTATTTGTTGTACTCGTAAGGAGTGTTATTCTTTCTTATTCATGAAGATAACTATTGTTATTCCAATTCTTATTATTACATTGGAATAACTCAGATATGCTGTGATCTACCCTATACTTGGTAACATTCTTCTATTATTTTGTTGGAACATCACATGCATGTGTTTTACAGGACTGGTTAAAATCTTTATTATTATTCCGTTGGAACATCACATGTGTGTATTACAGGACATGGTTCCATCTTATTATTATTCTATTGGAACATGTCATGCATGTGTTTTACACAGGACTTGGTTAAAATCTTTATTATTCATTGGAACATCCTGTTGGTGCAAATTTTGCTGCGACACGGTTCCGTTATTATTATTACATTGGAATAACTTTGTCTATGTGAAGTACCGCATGCATGGTGATTTCTTTTGTTATTCCATTCTTTATTATACTCAGTTGGTTAAAGTTTCAACTTCTATACTCCATGAAATTAGTAGAATATCCTTGATATTTGCGCTTCATCCAGTATCTTTTCATGGAAATATTCTTCTGATCATTCTTGAATTTTACTCTACAAAACAGTATCATGTTGATAATTTGGACGTTAATAATTTCTGGATAAAATAATTCTTGAACTTGTTTTATTGAATTCTTATATCATTGTCATCATCCTCATGTTTATATTTTGTTGAAAGTCATCTGTGGCCTGTAGTGCATAGATGGACTTGGTATGATTATGACCAGGGATTATTCGGTGTAATCATGATCGTAATGTTACAAATGATGTGGTAAAAGTTCTCATTGGCCCGTAGTGCATTGATGGACAGTTGTTGGCATGATCATGACCATTAATGAATACACAAATATTTTTGGCCCGTAGTGCATGGATAATTATGGTCGTGATACTAAAGAATATCCTTGGCCGTAGTGTAGGGGTGATTCGATGATGTGGAATATTTATTAAGCTGAGTCTCAGCGATAACAGTGATGAAAAACCTTTTAAATCATAAAAGATAGTAGATTTTATTTTCTACTTGACTCTTTTAATGGATTTCTTGTTCATTGCAGATTAAACTTGATGTCTATTATATTTTATCGGTTTAACATTGTTGGAGACTAATGATAATTTATTACGCATTATCTTAGTCATAATATTTCTTCTTGGGCTAGTTGAGCTCACCCTTTCTTTCCTTTGTTCTCTTGTGAAATGAGAATATAATTTGGGACGAAGTCTGGGGAGCGGAGTGATGCTCTCGGAGGATAGCATTAGTAGTCCTCACTATTACGTGAAATAGTGTGATAATAATTGTAATGAGGACTCCTTTTGAGTTTGTATAATCTCTAGTAGATAATATTTGTATTCAAACTCACAGTTTATGTTTGTCGTATTGTACACGCACAATTGTATTAGTAAGTTGTATTTGAATTACATACCATGTATCCGACGACCCAAGATGGGTGATGTATACCTAATTTTGGGGCGCCACGGTTAATATCAAAGCTTAGGATATGATCCGGCTAAGATGTGAGACTAGAACTAGGAGGGAGAGACGAGGAATTCTTCGCTAGTATGACCTACTTAAATTTATTTTGTATTTAAATTGGTTGGTCAGAGTTTAGAGATATTATGTTACATGTTAATTAACCTTTGTTTTGTGGCAGTATCTGAAAATGACATCCAAAATTGGTGAGAATAGCAATGGAGCACAAGGGACCCAATTGAGTCTCCATATATCAATAATCGGAGAATGTGCATCGTGAAGGCGACAATCCTCATGCAAACAACAACAACTTGACCAAATGCTAAATGATGGATTGTTCGGAGGCTTTATGAAATTATGCAATGCAAAGAAAGAGAGCGCCTCTGTCCAAAATGTAGGTGGAAACACTTTGGAACTCTCTCAAGTGGTCACCGCTAAATAGTTCAAGGAGCTGGGACCACCGGAGTTTAAGGGAGAGCCAAAACCACTCAACCTCTCTCTCGAATCATGGCGCACAACTGACCATCCTAACTTGCCGGCTTGAATCCTCTCTCCTTGATGAATGTTTTTGCCACAATGCGGTAGTATTCTTGTTGAGCTTCCAAATTAAGGAATATTTCGTGATCCACAATGTCAGCCTCTTGACTGCCCGCAGAGGATGAAGAAGACGACGCAATAGATCGTGCTCGCTTAGACCCCATTTGTATTTGCTAGTAATTGCACAGATTATATGATTGAGAAAGAAGAAAAGCTTGAAATTGATAGCTCTTACACTTGTTTCTGCACTCCCACATAGGAACCCTAGCTTTATAGCACTCTTGGAGAAGTTGAGGAGATATGGACTTTGAATGAGGAAAGAATCGTGGCTGATTGATTGAGAGATGTACGGCACAAAATTGTAACTGATGAAGAGATAACGACGTGATTTATTGGAAAGGGAGAGAATTGCGCTTCTGTTGATATCTAAATGAGAGTCCAAATGGTCCCCAACACTATTTTAAACTAGCCAGATCTGTCTTAACTTGTACGATGTACGCAGCATGTGCCATGAAGCTTGCTTAATAAGATGGTAGCATGCGTGAGACTTACGTAAACATTTGGTGGGTTTCTTATCTGGATGTGCGGTCACGAGATTTTCTCCTTCTTGGGTCGCGCGGCCGCGAGCTTGTAGACCGTCAACTATATTGGCTTGACGCGCGGGTGCGCGATTTTCATGCCACTTGTGCCCCATGCTGCATGATTTCGAGTTCCACTCTCTGCATGATTGATCTTTGTCGATGATGGTTCCTATATAGATATTAATGTACCACGTTAAGGCATGACTAAGTGATTTCATATCACTAACAGCGTGCAAGCATTCTCATAGCCATTCTTGTTACAATCTTGCGCATGAATAATAGTATCCAATTAAAAAGGAGTTTGATATAACTACTGAAATAACTCAAAATAAAATATTAAAAACTAAGCAAGGGAGAGAATAATAATGGGTTGTCTCCCATTCTGCGCTAAGTTATAGTCAATTAGCTTGACTGTCTCTGACTTCATGTCACCGGTGGAATTGCGGTGCTTTCCTTCGTATTCTCTGCACCCTAAAATTTCATGACCTCATCTTCCGTTAATGGCTTTTCCTTCAAATCTGAATTTTTACCCGTTGCAGATATCAATGGTCCATAATCCTTGGATTCCTGTACTTCATCCTGTAGGCACCAGTCCACCACGTCAACTAGAAAGTACTCTTCTTCATCCGTTGGTAAACTGATTGCTTTAAAGACGTTGAAAGTAATCTCTCGATCCTGGACACGCATAGTAAGTTCACCTTTTTTCACATCTATTGACGTTCTGCCTGTGGCCAAAAATGGCCTTCCCAATATTATTGGTATGCTTTTGTCCTCTTCGTAGTCTAAAATGATGAAGTCAGCTGGGAAAATAAACTTGTCCACCTTAACCAACACATCCTCAATAATTCCTCGAGGATATGTGATCGATCTGTCAGCTAGCTGTAATGATATGTTTATCGGCTTTGGATCTGGCAATCCCAACTGATTAAACACTGATAAGGGCATCAAATTTATGCTTGCCCCAAGATCACATAAACACTTACTGAAGTTCAACTTTCCTATGGTACATGGAATTGTGAAACTGCCTGGATCCTTCAGCTTTGGAGGTAATTTACATTGAAGCATCGCATCGCATTCCTCGCTCAAGGCTCTTTGTCTCAAACTCATCTAATCTCCTCTTCTCGACAATATACCCTTCATAAACTTGGCGTGGTGGGCATTTGTTCCAATGCCTCGATTGAAGGGTATGTTGATCTTGACTTTTGAACACCTCCAAGAATTTGTTGAACTGTTTATCTTCCCTTTTCTTCATTAATCTCTGCGGATCTGAAACACGAATGTGCATTGGTGGTATTGGACTCTTAACTTGTCTCTCTCGAGAGCTGCTTTTTGTCTTTCTCTTCCTGTAGATCCTCGATTTACGAAAATTTTCCCGCTCATTGGCTAGTTCTTCTCTCTCTCATGCACAAGGCTCTCCTCTATACATTCATTCTTGTGGTATGCGACTTTGATGGTAGCGATGATCCTTCCCAGATCTCAATGTAATCGCTTGGCATTATTCCTTCCATTCTCTTCTTGGATTCGTCTCCGTGTTACTTGGCAATGAACCCTGGGGCCTGTTAGTGAGCATGTTCGCCATCTACCCCATTTGAGTTTCCAGATTCTTTATAGCCACTGCTTGGCTCTTGATCATAACTTCTGTGTTTTCCATGTATTTCATCATCATCTCCTCCACTTCTGATTTCTTTTCTTCTTTGAGGTGAGGTGGAGTGTAATATTCTTTGTTGTTGTTGTTGAGAAAATTCTGGTGGAAAGGGTGGTCTAGGATTAAACTGCGGCTGCGCTGGCTATGTCTGAAATTGATTGTTTGGTTGAAACTGAGCTTGCCGATTCCCTTGATTATTCGACCAACTAAAATTTGGATGATTTCTGTTGTTGGGGTGGTATGTGTTCTGAAATTGGCCTTGGTCTTTTCTGTAGTTGCTCACATCTTGACTTGATTACGGTGATAGCACATTGGTCCGTCGAGTGTGACCCCGCACAAATCTCACATATGTAGGCAACCTTCTTTACCTTTCCTTCAGCCAAAGTATCTATCTTCTTTGCCATAGTTGCCATCTGTGCTGATAGTTAAGTAATGGCATCAACCTCCAATACACCTGCAACTTTAGTTTGTGGCATTCGGGATGTAGGATTCTGAAAATCATTTGATGCCATTGTCTCGATAAGATCATAGGCTTCTTCATAGTTCTTTGCCCATAATGCACCTCCTACTGCTGCATCTACAATCGGTCTCGACTGCCATCCCAATCCATTATAAAACGTGTTAATTACCATCCAATCTGGCATACCGTGATGTGGGCACTTTCTCAGCATTTCTTTGTATCTCTCGCATGCTTCATGTAACGATTCGCCTTGTTGTTGCTCAAATTGAGAGATAGCTGTCCTCATCTTTGTAGTCTTAGCCATTGGGAAAAACTTAGCTAAGAATTTTTGTGCTAAATCCTCCCACGTAGTTATAGATCCTGTTGGCAGAGAATGAAGCCAACTTTTTTCTTTATCCCTCAATGAAAATGGGAACAACCTTAGTCGAATAGCATCCTCCATCACACCGTTGTATCTGAATGTATCACAAATTTCAATGAAACTCAATAGATGCTCATTCGGATCATCCGTAGCAGCACCCCCAAACTGAACTGTATTCTGCACCATTTGAATAGTGCCAGTCTTGATCTCGAAGGTATTGGCCGCTATCATTTGAATACGACTATGCTAGATCGTAGTCCGTTGATATTGGGCATGGAATACTCTTTCGAGCCCGATGCTCCTCTCTTTGTTCTCTCGCTTGTGCATGGCTGGCCCATGTTAGGCTGTCGTGTTTTCCAAATCGTTCTTGTAAATTTCTACGTACACCCGCTTTCCAACCTCTCCCGTTTATATTATCCTGAACAGGTTTTAACTCGGGGTTGGTTGACCGTGTGCGCATAAAAATTTATCTAAATTCCTATAACAAAAACAAACCAAAAAACTGAAATGAGACAAGACTAGATTTGTCTAAGTCATACAATATAGCTTAAAACTAATGATAATAATACTAAATTAAACGCCTTTCCCCAGGAACGGCGCCAAAAACTTGTTGCCTCTTTTTTACGACTAACAAAAGAGCTCTAACTCATGTAAGCATACATGCGTCAACAAGTAATACAGAGCAAGTAAAGTATCGATCCCACAGAGAAAGTTGTTTAACTTAAACTATTATTCATTAATTAAATCACTATATTCATATGCTCACACTATAGATTAAACTTGGTTTGTTCTTGAATTGCAAGTAACAACTAAAACAATATAAACGATATAATAAATGATATTGGAACTAATGGGATTCTAACTTCATTCAATATTTCATTCAATCGCCACTATCATGCCTGACTTGTTTAAATATCATAGGAAAGTAGCCAAGAGCACTAAAAGAGTATTAGCCATTTTTCAATGCACTAAGACCTACTTACACAGCATCCACAGATGATAGACTCTATGTAATCATCAATATAACCAACATCATTATATGTCTATGTGAAATTGCAACTATATTGATTTTAAGTTCAAGCTCTTATCTTAACTTATACAGTGAAACAGTATATGTCTATCTGGTTCATGAAATATATAAGCCATATAACACAGCCCTATATACGTATACTATCATGATTACAGTCCATATTTGCATGTTCATTATCAATTCCATACAAATACTGAAACGAATGGTGATCAAGCATTCATGTATGTAAAACAATCATGACAGACATCCCATATAATATGCAAAACAACCCAACATTTAAGTGTGAAATCAAACTACATAATAAAATCCGTTAGAATCCCATAATGGAGTTTAGTTCATGACTGAACCAAAAGCCATTATGGGATCAAAGTTAAACATGATCAATAAGAAACAATTGAAAGATGAAAGATGAAACTATCAAACCCAATTGCTGAATACACATCAATATTCAATCCTCATAAGATTCCAGCAAAAACTAATATTAATAATCCGCACTCGTAGAGAAATCCCAAGAAGGAGTGGAAAAGTAGAGTTATAGCCTCCTTCTACGTTGGAATCCTCTCTAGAGAGTAAAAACCCTAATTACGATGTAAAGATACGTGAAAAACTAATAAAATGTCGAATGATACCCCTGACACCAGTCAGGAATCGTTTTAAATCAATTAAAACCTTTAAAATTTGGAAATAAAATAAAACACATCGTGACATCGGACATCGCGATGCGCCGCGCGCTCTTTCGGTAATGATAGTCTCATGATCGCGAGACTGCGATAAACTTCGTATGGTTGGTGATCGCCGCACGCCATGCACGCGCGCTCCCTAAACTTATCTTTCATGGCGCGAGACTTGCGATAACATCCAAGATCTAATTTGAAGCAATCGGGCGCTGGCAAGACATTCTTAAGGCTATTTTGCCGCGCGGCTTGAAATCTGCAGGTCCTAGTTCCTTTTTTCCTACCGCTGTTGCTGCTTGCTCAGTCATGCTTTATCTCCTTGCACCAATGCACCTTCATGCCATGCCTATCCCATCCTTTTACCTCGGCTCAAGCATCCATTTGTCTTATGCTCCATAACACCACCAAAATAGGCCGATTCCTGCACTTATTCACCAAAAGGAGTTTTAAGAACGTGCAATGCAAATTAACATGAAATGCAGCTAAAACAAACTAAAATGTACTTGAGATGGGCTTAGTTCGCATGAATTAGTACTCCATAAGTAGGTAAAAATCCTACCTATCAGCAGCACCCTGAATCACTAAGATTCCTTCAAGGCTAGCAGCCTTGGGACTTCAGTTCACTAAGAACTCTTCAAGGCCAGCAGCCTTAGAACCTCTCTAGTTCCCTAGGAAGTCTTCAAGCCCAGCAGGCTTGGAAATTCGTTTAGTCCCTTCGGACAAGGACCCTTCTGGCCCTGCTTCATTTAGTCCCTCTGGACAAGGACCCTTCTAGCCTAGCTTTGTTAAGTTATTTTTTTGTTGTTGTTGGAGTCGGTGCTGAGCTGCTAAGATGTCTTCATGCTCTGAACATCTTCTATACTTAGTAGCTTGGCTTGATCATCCTTGAAGTGCAGCTGAGTGTTGCATGATGCTTAGCTTCTTTGGTTACTCAACCACTTCGGATGACCCCTTTATGAACTGCCTTGAAGATCCTTCTCCTTGGTACTTGATGGTTAGGCTTCCAAGATGACTGTAAGCTCTTCTGTTAGGTACTTAGAAGCTTTCTCATGCTTGACACCAGGATGACATTTGTGATCTCCCTTCTTTCTACTTGATGCCTTCTCATGATGGACTTGCTAAGATGACTGTAGGCTCTTCTCTATTGTACTTAGAGTCTTCCCATGATGGACATCAAGATGACATAATGCTCTTCTTTCTCTTGGCAGTTTAGAACACTCTTCATGTAGTAGAACTCTCACTTCTACACAGTAGAACTCACACTTCTACTTCTTTCTTTATCTGACTTCTGAGTGTTCTTGGTGGATCGTAGAGTGAGCCTTCGGACTCACTGTTTCACATGGTTTAGATCAGTCCACCTTCTCTCCAAAACTGACAACTCCAGCAACCTTTCATCTTTGAAGCTCTTTCTTATTTATACTTCTTCCCAATCCTTCCGTTGGAAAGTAGTTGTTGAAGGCTATTCAAATATCTTCACAGATCTCGAGTTGCTTGAGGTAGACTGCTTGATGTGACTTGTCATACTTTTTTACGACATTTGCGATCTCTTGTTTCACCTACCCTGTCAGATGTATCACTTTAATGTCTTGGGCAGGTCGAAGACTTTATTACCTCTTTCTGATTTCTCGATCAGAGGTTGTCCTATTGCATCGATGCTCTCAATAAGCACTTGTCTGAATATTACCCTTTAGATTGAACCTTTGCCAATGCTTCAGTCTTCAGCTATTCGAACTCTAATATTCTGATGCACGTCTTCAAGGACCTGATCGTAGTGTCTTGTTGAGTGTTGCTTATTGACTGGTAGAGTTAACACTACGATCTTGAAGAGTGTTGATTGGATCTTCAATGTAGAATGCCTCTTCCTTCTAGTGTGAAGTACTTCAGTACTTCTATTTGCTTCGACTGTTCTCAGAGACTGATGGCCTAAATCCTTGCTCTGGTCCCCTTCTGAATATCAAGACACTTCAGATTTGTGGCGCGTCCAGCTTGCTTTCTCCTTGTGGTCTCTCGTTCACTTATCATCAATGAACCCGACACGCACTTAATCACTTTAGCCTTGCTCTTCGTGGTGACCAAGTATCTCGGTTCACCTTCCATCAGTTCCTTCTTTGTTTGGCAAACACTACGATCTTGGTTGCTTCTAAGATCGTTGTCTTCTATTCACTTGATAGCTACTGCATTATCTGACTTTCCTTAGTCAGCTTCTGAAGTCTTCTTTGGATCTCCTTGTGGAAGACTTCATCACGAATGGCCTTACAACTCAATCTTGATACTGATTGGGTTGGTGCTTAGATCTTCTGCTAGCATGCATGCCATTCGTTGAGTGCTCTCTGGTTTCCTTGGATGTAGCTTGCAGCTTGAACCAGAGGCTTCGTTCCTTTGGATATTCTGGGAGTTCTCATTTGTTGAGAACCGTATATGCTTTACGATTCATCCTTGGCATTGTGAGCACTTCTTCTTAGGTCGTAGTTCTGCACTCTACGATTCAGCTTCGGCTTGTGCAGACACTACGATCCCGAAGATCGATCTTGACACTCACGATTTACGCCTTGTGCTTGTTGTCTTCATCTGATCTTGCTTGACTACGATCTCTGCATGTAATCCATAGGCTCTACGAACTCAGAGTGTGATCTACGATCCTTAACTTGACTTCGGCATCAGTAGACTATACGACTCTAAGTGTAGTCTACGTTTACATCTTAACCCGGCGGATGATCGGTCTTCTCGTTGGTAAGTTTGTCTCACGATTACGAACATGACTTCCTCATTACACTCACGATCCAGGAAGCTCTACCGATACACTATGATCCTTCTTCGTTTCCCTGGCGATCTACGAACTCAAGAGATCTACTATCTTGCATACTCCTATTCTGCCTCGATAGCTCTCGAGTTAACCTTGACTCACCTGGAAGACTACAACTTCTGGTGCAGTGCTTGACGATCAGACAAGCCTATCTATTACATCATAAGATCAACCTAACAAGCTTGATCTTTCTATATTTATAGTCCTTGTACATCATTTCTTTTTAAGGACTTTACAAAGTTGTTTTGCTTATGTAGGATCAACCTAACATATTTGATCAATTCATTCTAAGTCCTTGTACATATATTTCTATCATCTATCAAAGGACTTTATAACTTTTCTTAATGCAAGCATACTTGCATATTCATTCATATATATATCATAATCAAATCATATATTAAATAGGAATATCATTCACATGTTTATTCCTGACATATCCAAATATTCGTATTCATGTAAGTTCTCGAACTTTATTCGTTCATTGTTTATTAGTACAGTATTACTGTAAGATCCAGTATATATATTCTGTTCGTTAAAGTATGGTTAAACGAAGATAATATTCCTTACGAATATTAAACGAAGATAATATTTCTTACAAATATTGAACGAAATAAAATTTCTTACGAATACGAAAAATAATATCGTAAGTGAATATGAAATAAATAATACCCCTTACTTAGAAGAAGACTGGATACTGGAATAGTGAAGTAGCAGAATACTCCCTCTTGTGAGTCTTATTGAATTGGTGAGAATGAAAGAAGAATGTGCTTCTATTTATAGGAAAACATAGTTTCGATAATTGCACGTTTTGGAGGTCAAATTATTATAGTATAGTACCTTCATCTTTTCCTCTATTTTTAATTTAGTCCTACAAGTATTATCAATCTTGCACCACCTCCCCTAATAATACACACATGTGAATCAATAGTTCCATACATGTGAATCAACAGTAAATTTGCATGTGAACTAATAGCAATTAATTGCTCATTTATCCGATTAATTGTCCATTTGGTCAATTTAACATCCAGAAATCAATTATTATCGAAATAAATATCGATTTCTACTAACACAAATAATCCCAACGCAATGGAAATATTTTTATCAACAATTTCATCTTTAATCAACACGAACTTATTCATCATTAATATTATAACTCACAATATTTAACAACCAGATCATTCCCAGGAAAGAGGGGACTTTCCGATAAGGATTTCTCCCTATTAGCGCATAATTAGGTGACCAAACCCCTTTCCTCGACAGAACTTTCTAGACATCGTCAATAGTGCAAATAATAATATGAATAACTTTGTCTTCTCAATTATTGATTTAATAATGTGACGCCCCCAAAATAGGTATACATCACCTATTCTGAGTCGCCAAATACATGGTACAGAATACAAATACAATCTTTAATATACAACAAGAGAGCCGTGAGTTTTAATACAAATACTGTCTTCTAGACAATATCCACTCTAAGAATAAGTCCTCATTACATTTATTGTCAAACTATTTAACAGAATTTATAACAATATTTAGAAATTAACAAACATAATAAATATCTGAATTGATAACCAATGTTTGGATAGAATTTAAGAACTGGCATATCGATAAAAGTATAGATACATGAACGATAACGATAACAATAGAGTTCTAAAACTGGCTTACACATGTCCATTGCATAAAGTAAATGCAAAGGTTAGATACTTGCCTGGTCTGCTGTTTACAGTTATGCAACTTAGTTTTATCTTTTATATTAAGACGTATCATTAATAAGATCATTCTATCGACTATAAATATTTATCATAACACATAATACTACTAATTATAGTCAGTACATAACCTAATCACATTGTCACATAGTTATATCAGTCATTGGATCATAAATAATCACCTATCAAGTCAAAATATCTAGGTCTGGATCAGTTTCGAAGTTAATTTGGTGTACCGGCGGCTTTATCGGGTAATTATCGAGTCTAAAACTCTATCATGTAGTTTAATATTCGTTTAGATATTTTAAATATCAGTCGTATTATTTTTCATAGCCTTATAATAATTTTTAAATAATTATTATAATTTATCATAATTTTTCAAACACTGGAGTCATTTTTAAATGATTTAAATATTAAATAATTCTATTATCATTAATATTTAATTAATATTAAATTATTAATAAAACCATTGCCAAAATATTAAAGTTATTTATAATAACTCAAAATATTTTATTACCCTTAAATGATTTTTAAAACATTTAAAATCATTTTTAAATAATTATTATTAATATTTAAATATTAATGTATTATTCACCAAAATATTAAAAGTCATTTATTATTACTTAAAATATTTTTAATTCATTTATTTCCCTTTTAAATGATTTTTAAATCAATAAAACCATTTTAAACTATTTATTTAATATAATTATTAAATAAAACTAATATCATTAATATTAAATTATTAAGAAAATTTTCCTTTAAATATCAAAAGTTATATTTTATAACTTCAAATATTTTTAAACTATTTACTTTCATTTAAAATGATTTTATAATATTAAAATCATTTTAATTAATTTATTTAATATAATTACTAAATAAATCTAATATCATTAATATTAAATAATTAATGAAATTTTATCTTAAAATATTAAAAGTTATGATTTATAACTTAAAATATTATTAAATAACTTATTATCATTTAAAATGATTTTAATATAATAAAATCATTTTTAATTAATTTATTTAATGCATTTATTAAATAATTAGATATCAATAATAATCAAATAAATAATATTATTAATGCAAAATATGTCAAATTTTTATAACTTAAAATAATTTTTAAAATAATTTTTAAAATAATTTTTGTAATTTTCAGAATTTATTTACTATTTTTAAATGATTTTTAGAAATTAAATTAATTAAAATTATTAAGTCTGTCGTTAAAGCCTTTGGCGACAGAAACCGTCGCCTTAGGTGTTCTTGATGAAACCCAGAAATGTATGTCAGTGAGCAAGGTGTCACGTTTGACCATTATTTTCTCTTTAATCCTAAGGTATCCTGGTCGGCCTAAAGTGTTTAGATTGTAGTATAGATGTAATACTACCATCATCAATCAAGTTCATGGCTAACACGTATCGCATCTGAGAGATCTAGGCTCTCAAAAGTGTTGTCAGACATGTTTTTCACGTTCTGGGCTGCCTAGAAACGTGAAGTCATGGCCGATCAACGATATTCATGGTCTTAAATCATGCAATCTGTTCATGTTATGGGTGGTCTAGACGTCGGGCCTTCTAGAGAAAATAACATAGAACATGTTTGAAACATTTAGCAAGTCCATATAGTATTACGTTACAAGATCTAAGCCCCTAAAGTGCTAGTCAGACCACTGTTTCAACTTTCTGGGCTACCCAGAAAGTTAAGCTTAATGGTCAACGATGTTTGACTAATTACTACGATCGATCTGAGGCTTTATAAGGTTCGAACGTGCTTTGAACCTGTAGTACTCATGTAATACTATAATCTATATACAAATATTCACCCTAAAAACTTTCCAGAAACAAAATCAAAGTCGGTCAAAGTCACGGTCAAAACACGTTCTTCAGTTTTCTGGGTTACCCAAAAAACATAGTTCGTGTTCGGTCAACGAACTTTGACTGTGAATAACTTTCGATCTACACATGCAATGATCATGAACCCACTTGCAGATTACTAACAACATTACAGACTACAACTTCAAACCTTTACATCACCAAAACAATAAATGAGCACATATCTACAAGGCCTAACATTCACTGTCAGACAACAAAAACAAAAATTTCCAAGTTATGAAGAACTTCAAATCCGAGCCTCTAGATGTTATGGATCTAACATCTAGCAACCTAGATCATCAATATATACTACATACAACATGTTTTAACATTAAAACACAACATCTTAGATAGGATCAAGGTCAGATTTTTTGATTAGGGTTTATACCTTCTATGAGCAAACTCTTGAATCTAAGCCTCTGATTTGATATGGTTGTTAGTGGGGCTTGGTTTGGGGACTGAAATGCTAGGAGAATTCGTAGGTTAGAGAGAGAGAGGGACTTAGTGGAGTGTTGGTGAATAAATGAGCACAATGTACACTTTCTCTCTCCAATTGTATTTATATCATGTAGATGCAATGTATTTGGCTGATTTACTTGACTGATATGAGAAGATTTTTGCACATTGGATATCTAGGGTTGGAGACTTGCCAAGATATGGCAAGATTTGCAAGCAACAAATTTCAAGAATGGGACAAAAAGGGTAATTAGGTCATTTTCTTGCAATTTTAATGGTATTCTTGTCCATGGTACTTGAATCTAGAGTTTAATCAATAGATTTTAAACCTTAAGGTTTCCCAAATAATTTTTAGGGTTTGAAAAATTAAGTTTAAAGTTTAATAAAATTTTAATTAGAACTTACTAATTAAAATTAGGGTTTTTAATAGAAAATTAGGGTTTTAAATACTTTGGGTTTCTTGATATTATTAGGGTTTCTCAAATTATGAATTAGGGTTTCCTAATTAACATTATAATTTACTAAAATAATAATTAGGGTTACCACTTTAGCAATTAGGGTTTTAAATTAAAAATTAGGGTTTTAAATTGGAAATTAGGGATTTGACATTATACACCATAATTGACCAACCATTATCAATACACACATACAATATATATTTATAGCATTAAAAAAATATTATATTAATTATTCTCTTTCCTTATTCTAAATCCAGAATTAGGGTTTGGATTCCATTGGATTCCATATCTGATTTTTCTTGCATATATAACATTATTAATTAACTTAAATAATTAATTTAAATAATCTAAACTAAAATTCATATAATAAAATAGTAATTCTAATAATTCTAATAATCATTTCATATATTATTTAAATAATATAATAATCACATTTTCATGTAAAATAAATAATAAAACATTTCTACTATAAAATTAATTATTATAAGAATATACTTTATAATGATTAATAATTCTTTAAAAATTTATTTATAATTATTCAGGTAATAAATAAATTTTCCTTTATCACAAATATACATACACATTACCTGGCACATATTCGCACCTTAAAAAAAAATTATACGCAAAATTTCTTATTTATTTATATAGAAAATATCAGGTTATTACAACAATAGCAGCAGAGATGGCTCCGGGGGAGTCAATGATGTCACTATTTATGTCAGTATTGGATAGAAACATCCATTATTGTCAGGAGGTAAAAGAGCTAAAAGCAGAGCTCCAGGCTGTCTTAGAGGATAAGACAGACGTGGAGTCCATATGGGAGCAGGAGCACGATGAGAGAGTTTTGGCCAAGGACAAGGTCCATGAGCTGAAACAAGAGGCCTTTGAGCTCAGGGGGGGGGGGGGGGCTAAAGACCAAGAAGCAGAAGATATGGAGAATGTCCTATATTCATAGGAGTTCTCATGCGGACTTCCAGCAACAGGTGGCTGGCTATCCCATAGAGGCAGGGCAGACGCAGCATACTATCTGCCGTGATATTATTGCTGGTCTTGCCAAGGCAGATTTTGATAATGCCTTGAGGCAGATGTAATCTATTAGTAGATAGAGTAGTTTAGATATGTAAATATTGTGTATCTAGTAGGGACGTAAAACCCTATTTTGTATAACAAAGGGTAGTCTTTTGTAAATCCCAATTTTTGAAAAGTAATTGCGGGAAAGTAATGTAATCAGCTTAGGCTGTATAATGTAAACGATGTAGTATTATACTACAATGAATGAATCAATATATGTTTTTTTCGGAACATACAGAGTAATGAATGTTTAAGTTATTGTTTACATTGTGAATAATAACTAACTGACAAGAAACGAATAATAACGAAATGTGTTGTTTATTGTTACAGCAAAATACCGCCAAGAAGAGCACAACGAAACCAAGGCACTAACGTAAATCAACCGGAGGGAGGTCCAGCTAACCTTATGCAGGAGTTTGTTAATCTTTTAACAGACGCATTTAATAGAAATGGGGCTAATATCCCCATAAATCTTGGTGTAGTACGAGCTACTACGTTTAAGGATTTCAAGAGTGTGGGTCCATCGGAGTTCAAAGGAACTACGGACCCTATTGAAGCCCAAACGTGGGTGAAGGAAATCGAGAAGGCATTTATTATTGTTAATGTCGACGAGGGACAGAAGGTTGCCTTTGCAACCTATATGATGAAGGGAGAGGCAAACTTTTGGTGGGAGGCCAATCAGGCTAGGGCCGGTATAGAGAATCTCACGTGGGTAAGGTTCAATGAGATATTCTTCGAGAACTATTTTCCCACGAGTATGCAGTGGAGAATGGAGATGAGGTTTCTCGATTTGAAATAAGGGGATATGACGGTTCCCCAATACGCCGCCAAGTTTAATGAACTGGTGAAGTTTGCTCCACACCAAGTGGACATGGAGGTTAGGAAAGCTCGACAGTTCGAGCAGGGCTTGAAACCCTGGCTCTATAACCGTATTTCTGTGTTCCAAAGTACTTCGTTTAGGACTATTTTAGAGAAGGCGATAATCTCCAAAGGTGGTAGCGAGGCGTTGAGCCAGTACCACATGGATAAGAAGAATAAGGGGAAAGTGGATGGAGGAGTGACGTTCGAGGGAGCCTGCGGGAGTGGCGAAGGGCATAAAAGGAAAGTAGTTAACTCTGGGAATACCGGAGTGAATCAAGGAGACCCGAAGAGAAGGATGGAGGCCTGCAAGACCTGTGGGAAGACTCACTTAGGAGTCTGTCTCAAGGGGAAGGCCGTATGCTATAATTGTGGACAGGAGGGGCACATTGCTCCTAACTGTCCAAGTTCGAAGAAAAACCACGGATGCTTTGTGTGTGGGTCAACTGACCACATGGCAAAGAACTGCCCGAAGAAGGGGACGGACGGGAACAAAGGCGCCAATAGCGGTAAGTTAGCTATTGGTGGTCCAGCGCAGCCGGGTAAGACGATGACCCGTACCTTTAACATGATAGTCCAAGATGCGATGGCATCGGGGGACGTAGTCGCAGGTATTATTCTAATCAACGACCTAAATGCTTACGTGTTGTTTGACTCGAGTGCTACTTGTTCGTTTATCGCATGTGATTTTGCTAGACGATTATGATTACTTCCCAAAAAGTTGCCAATACCTTTAAATATTAAGGTAGCAAATGAAGAGATAATTCCTGTTGAAGATATCCATAGGAGTTGTTGCGTAGACATACAGGGTTGTAAATTATCGGTAGATTTGATATCGATAAAGCTAGGAGAATTCGACGTAATTCTCGAAATGGATTGGTTGGTTTACCATGGGGCAATTATAGATTGTCAGAAGAAATGAATAAATATTAGAACGTTGAGACAACCTCAGGTAGTATTTTACGGTAATAAATCGACGGGACGTTCATGTTGTCTTACGATGACACAAACTAGGAAACTATTAAGGAAGGGGTGTGTAGGTTATCTGTGTCATGTAGTTGATACCCAGAGAGTGGGAGCGACCATGGAGCAAATACCTATAATGAGTGAATTCATGGATGTATTTCCAAGTGAATTGTTGGGTCTTCCGTCGGATAGGGAGACCGAGTTCGTAATAGACATTGTGCCAGGAGCGGCACCTGTTTCCAGGGCACCGTATCGTATGACGCTAGTGGAGATGAAGGAGTTGATGGTGCAGTTACAAGAACTGTTGGACAGGAAGTATATCCAACCGAGTGTTTCGCCGTGGGGATCACCAGTACTATTTGTCAAGAAGAAGGACATATCGTTAAGACTTTTTATCGACTACCGAGAGTTGAACAAGTTAATAATAAAGAATAAATACCCATTGCCCAGGATCGATGATCTATTTGATCAGTTGAAAGGGGCAAAGTATTTTTCCAAAATAGATTTAAGGACGGGGTATCATCAGTTGAAGGTTAGAAGTGAAGATGTACCAAAGACGGCATTCGGGACTCGTTATGGTCATTACGAGTTTCTGGTAATGTCATTTGGGTTGACTAATGCACCAACTGCATTCATGGATATGATGAAAAGAGTGTTCAAACAATATTTGGACAAGTTCATTGTGGTGTTTATCGATGATATTCTAATCTATTCTAAGACGCCAGAAGATCATGCTGAACACCTAAGGGTAGTGTTAGATACACTGAGGAAGGAGAAGTTACATGCGAAGTTCACTAAGTGTGAATTTTGGTTAGAGAGGGTACAGTTTTTAGGTCATGTCATTGACTATGAGGGGATTTCAGTAGATCCAAGGAAGGTGGAAGCCGTGATGAATTGGGAATAACCAAAAATTTCGACTAAGGTGCGGAGTTTCCCAAGGTTAGCAGGATACTATCGGAGATTCATTCAGGATTTTTCGAAGATAGCTACTCCGTTGACTAACTTGACAAGGAAGACGGTGAAATATTCGTGGGCTGAGAAATGCGAGGACAGTTTTCAAGAATTGAAGAGGAGGTTAAGTGAAGCGCCTATTTTGTCATTACCCGATGACACATGAAATTTTGTAGTTTATAGCGATGCTTCGCATAGAGGACTTGGTTGCGTGCTCATGCAGCATGGCAAAGTCATTGTGTATGCATCAAGGCAGTTGAAGGATTATGAGAAAGTTTACCCTACTCATGATCTGGAACTGGCCGCGATAGTATTTGCCTTAAAGATATAGCGACATTATCTTTACGAGGAAAAATGTGAGATATGCATGGACCACAAGAGTCTAAAATATATCTTCACACAGAAGGAGTTGAATATGAGACAGATGAGATGACTAGAGTTGATAAAGGATTATGACTGTGAAATCTTGTATCACCCTGTAAAATTCAATGTAGTTGCCGATGCCTTAAGTAGGAAGGGTTGGGAGAAGTTGTCTATGTTAACGGCTCAAACTGAGTTAATAACAGAGATGGCTAGGATGGAGATAGAGGTGAAGTTTCTGAGTGAATCGGGATAGAGACTATTTGCGACGGAGATTAAATCTACCATCGTAGAGAGAGTTAAGGAGGTACAACTCAAAACTGATGAGTGTCCAAATGAAGAAGAGGTTAACCAATGAAAAAGATATTAAGTACAATCTTGATAATGAGGGATTATTAAGATTTGAAGGAAGAATTTGGGTTCCAAATGAGACGGAATTAAAGGAGCAAGTTTTACAAGAAGCTCATAGTTCGAGGTACTTGATTCATCTTGGTAGCACTAAGATGTATCAAGACCTTCGACATAGTTTTTGATGTCTGAACATGAAGAGAGAAATAGCCGAGTATGTGAGTAGGTGCTTGACTTGTCAAAAAGTCAAGGCCGAACATCAACGACCAAGTGGCTTGTTACAGTCATTGGAGATTCTAGAGTGGAAGTGGGAGCATATCACGATGGACTTTATGGTGGGACTTCCGACTACTCAGAAGGGGTATGATGCAATTTGGGTAATAGTGGACCGATTGACAAAGTCGGCTCACTTCTTTCCAATTAGAATTAAGTATAACTTAGACCAGTTAGCTAAACTTTATGTTAAGGAAGTTATTTCCAGACATGGAGTGCCAGTTTCGATTGTGTCAGATCGTGACCCACGATTCACGTCGAACTTTTAGAGGAGTCTGTAAGAACAGTTGGGGATGCAGCTAAAGTTGTGTACGGTATATCATCCACAAACCAATGGACAGAGCGAGAGGACAATTCAGACGTTAGAAGATATGTTAAGATCTTGCGTCATGGATTTCAAGGGTAGTTGGGATGAAGTGGGAGAACGTCGAATGCTAGGACCAGAATTGGTGTAGAAAATAGCGGATATAGTGAAACTAATACGAATGCGATTGGTAGCAGCTCAAGACAGATAAAAGAAGTTTACAGATTTGCATCGAGTAAATAGGGAGTTCGAGGTAGGTTCATATGTATTTCTAAAGGTATCTCCCGGAAAAGGGAAGATACACTTTGGAAAGAAGGGAAAGTTAAGTCCCAAGTTTATAGGACCTTTTGAGATATTAGAAAAGGTGGGAGGGGTAGCTTACATGGTAGCATTACCTTCAGACCTAGAACGAATACATAACGTGTTTCACGTATCTATATTACGTCCTTATAAGCTTGATTACCAGCACGTAATAAAATATGAGCCGATTCATATCGAGAAGGACTTAACATATGAGGATATGCCGATTCAAATTATCGATAGAAAAGAGCAAGTTCTACGGAACAAAGTTATACCTTCCGTGAAGGTGTTATGGAAGAACCACGATGTCGAAGAAGCAACGTAGGAACTTGAAGAAAAGATGAAGAAGAATTACCCTCATTTATTTGTGTAATTTTTTTTAGCGAGATTCTGGGGATAGAATCCTTATAAGGGGGAGAGAGTGTAACACCCCGGAAAATCGAACCTTTTGTAAATACTTTTATAATGAATAAAATAATATTATTTGTTATTATTATGTGTTAGTAAGATGAATGTCGTTCTATAACCTAGAAACATCGGAAAGTCGTAGTATTTTAACTACGTGAAAGAATTATAGTGTTTGAATTTCCAAGACAAAAATAAAAGCTTTTTGAGAAATTTTTCAAAAAACAATATTCATCATTTTTCGTTCGGGAATTATTTTTGAACTTCCGAGAAATACGTAACGTTATAATATCAAGGTGAGATGGATTATGTAATAATAATTCAAGTATGAAAAATGTAATATTTCGCATGCGGATTTAATTTGAGAACGTTAGGATTAAAGTCAAAATGAAATGAACTTGTGGGATCTTGTATGAAGTGCAAGTCCAATAAGAAGTAAGGTGCAATCCCAAGATTTAGTAAGGTTAAGCCCAAGTGTTGGTTAATATGAAGCCCAAATTAATTTAATGAAAGACCAAAGATAAGTTAAGTAATTTAAAACCAAAGCCCAAACTATGATCCATTAGGTAATTAGGATCCATGGGGCAAACCATTAACCATGGGTGAACTTGGTGACCAAGAACTTTATGTGGTGGGCAAGGAATTAGTGTAATGGCCAAGTTTACTTAGGGCTTAAGTACTGAATAGTAACGAGGTTACAAAGGAGGCGGGATTGACTTAATGACCCATTTGCCCAAACTTTAGAAAACCTATAAATACCAAGCTTTGGATTCATTATTTACTTGTTAATTTTCATCCAAGCTACGCAACTTAAGTGGTAGAGAGAATAAGCACATATAAGCTAAACTTTCAGATTTGTTCCAAGAAGAAGGAAAAGCTAGTTCATCAAGGGTAATACTCTTGTCCTATAATCTTCCATCTCTTCCACGAAAGCTAATGACTTAAGTAGTAATAAGTCGGGAATAAGCACTTGTCCATGAATAAGCTATGAACTAAAGA
This sequence comes from Panax ginseng, assembly GCA_020205605.1. Taxonomy (NCBI): domain Eukaryota; kingdom Viridiplantae; phylum Streptophyta; class Magnoliopsida; order Apiales; family Araliaceae; genus Panax; species Panax ginseng. The sequence continues at coordinate 36,087,683 of CM035127.1, read as the reverse complement.
AGAACTTGAAAGACTTATATCATGTCTATATGAATAAAGAACAGTATGATAATAAGATGTAGGAATGATGGTTAGAAGACTTTAACTATCATAAGCCATGAGAAACAAAGTTATATGTAAATTATACTTTGTTAAGCAAATAAGTTCATGAAGAACATGTAATGACTTAACATGAAAATAAGTTATTGTAATACATAGGTTGAGATGTCTATTTGATGGATTGAATCCATTTGGAACAATGAACAAATCTTTAGTAACGAAGTTTTGCTGGAATTCACACGATTGGACGATAATCGTCGAATTCGTGAAATTCTCGGAATGGAAGTCGGATTTTGTGTTTGAGCTTGGAAACGTTGGTTTTTGATGGAGACAAGTCGTATTTGGCATTATAGAGTTGCGGACTCAAAAATGACCGGATTCCAACTTAGAACGAAGAAATGAGCGTTGAACATTCACGAACGTTTATCGTTTTCGTTAAAAATTGACTAATAGGTGAATTATTAGTTAGCAAAATCAAATAGATAAAATTCTTGTATGAACACGTAGAGTATGTGATTTGTGAACCATAGGCTCTTGAACGAGCCAATTCGGACTTATAACGAAGAAATTACGAGCCCGGGAATCTCACAAAATTTAAAAATTGTAAAAAAACATTATGGTGCATGAGAGTCATTGTGGCCATGCATGATGTATTTCAAGGCCAAATAGGTGGTGTCAGAAGTAGTGAGAGCCTGGTAGGAAAAGTCAGAACCTACTTGAGTTTTAGGCACATGATGCAGTAAATACCAGAGCGAAAGGGATTCGTATTCATACCAGAAGTCCGGGTTTTTAGCCCTAGTGAATGGGCGTTGGTAGCGACACAGAGAGAAGGAATGTTACATGCTACTGTGACAACCCAAAAATTTAGATAATTTATTTAAATCTTAAATGATTGATTAAAGGTTATATGATAGACCTAGACTGAAAATGAGTGTATGGATTTAACATTTCTGTGAAGAGATTTTAAGGATTTCAAAAATTTTGGACAAGACTTTAATGATTTGGTAGACTGTAGTGATAGTCTGATAATGAGGTATAAAATTTTGGGGGATTTAAAATTCTTGTGAAGAATTATCAAGGTTAAGTATCTAAGTGTATACGAGTCGGTATATGAGATCTTATATGTAAACAGTAAAATTTTTATGTGTATAGTTTGTCTATAAGGATCAAATCTTGATCAGATAAGTTACATAGGTGATAAACCCTAAATTTATTATAAGAATATGGTGATTAAGTTAGAAAACTCTAACGAACTGTTAGAAACCCTAACGATACGCTCGGAAACCCTAATTTTAGTTCCGAAAATCCAAAACCCTAATTTGGGAGCTTAAATGTTAAATGTAAATTGCTAAGTGTTATAAGTTATGGAATAAAAGGGAAATGTCCAAAATGCCCTTCAAATTATAGGGGAAAAGACCAAAATACCCTTAGTGGGTGCAAAATGACCAAAATACCATTTTCTTAAAATTTAAGCAAAAGATATGGCAAATCTTGGTGACTCATCTTTTTGGATATCAACATGTGCCTTAAATCTTTCCATATCTGATCTTTAGTGCCACATATTAACATATGGTGCATTGAATCAACACTTAAAAGAATTAATGTAAGAAAATGTCTTACTTTACTTCTCATACTAACCAAGCCATTCTCTCTCATCAATTTCGAAAATCTAGAATGAGAGAAGTTAAGCCATGAACATCATATAGCAAGCCAAGAACAACAACCGAGATCAGATTCAAAGGAATCAAAGCCTAAGAGGTATAACCCCTAATCTTTAAAATCTTGTAAGTTAATGTTAGATGTTATTAGTTGTTGTTAAAAGGTATGTTTAAAGATGTTATTTAGTAATCCAAGATGTAACATCAAGGATCCATAACATCTAGAAGCCAGAAAATCAAGTTTTAGAACTGACTTACCTAAAAATAAGGCTTGACAACCTAATGTCAGGGCCTCTAGATCGTTACCTGTTAAGTATTATGTGTGTTTAAAGTTATAGATTTGTTCTCTGTCATGAGGAGAGTAGACTAGAAGTGGAATCAACTCCATACCATGTCTAGATCTCAAGTTATAAGTGGTCAAACCTAGTTGATCGATCACGAAAACTGGAATTCTGGGCAAACCAGATTTTTCCAGAAACTCTAACAACCATTTTGCAGGCCATGAATCTTAGTGTGTTTAATGTTTTAGGTTATGTTGTTGCTTGGGATTTGTAGCCTGGTATATGGACTACACATCCATACCATTAGATTACCCAGATCATGTATAGGATCCAAGATAATCACGGTCAAACTTGAGCTGACCAACTGCTTAAGACAAATTCTGGAAAACCTAGAAATCGTCAAGAACAGCTTCTCTGACAAGGTTTGATCGGCCTTGATCTCTCACCTATGATGTTTTTAGACTGAAATAAAGATTTGTTGTTGTACCCTGACATGTATACTACAAGATTGAACCAATATTTCACCCAAACAAGTTACAGAATACAAGTTATGAGGATTGGAAACTAGTACCCTGCAACTGTTCTTCATTTCTGGAAAACCCATAAATGAAGAACATCTCTAACAAGAGTTTCTGAGGCTTGAATCTCTCTGATTTAATCAGTTTTGGCCATAACATTAGTATGTAATTGTAGTATTACACTTATACTACATGATTAACACATTTTCTAGCCCAGAAAACATTAAGATCTAAGATCTATGCATGGTCAAACATGGTAACCTGTTAACTAGGTTTGAATGTCTGGGTTTGATGAAGAACACTTATAGCGACGGCTCTGTCGCTATAGGCAGCTTTTAGCGACAGTTTTATTATGAAATTAATTGTTTTAATAAATAAATAGAAAAAAAATAGTTTTTAATTATGAAAAATACAAAATAAATTCCTAAATATTATTTTAAAGCCTGGAAATTAGTTTTTAATTATTCTGAATACATTTCATAAATATTTAATATTTTTGAAATAATAATGGTATTTAATTTATTTAATTATAATATTAAATAAATTACTTTAAAATGATTTTAATATATGAAAAATCATGAAAATTATATTGAGGTATAAGAAAATATTTTAAGTTATTCTTAATGACTTTTAATATTTTGTGAGAAATTTCATTAATAAATTAATATTAATGGTTATTAATTTATTTAATAATTATATTTAATAAATTGTGGAAAAATAGAATTAATGATTTAAAAATAATATAAAAATGATTTAAGGGTTAGAAAAATATTTTAAGTTATAAAATATAACTTTTGATATTTTGTTATGAAAATATTAATATTTTAATATTCATGTCAATTATTGGATAATGGATTTAAAGGTTTAAAAATCATATAAATGTGATTTTATGGTGTTAAAAATACTTTGTAATATTTTAAATATATTATAATATTATGTTATGATTTTTATTAATGTTTTATATTAAATAAATATTAATGATAAGGGAATAAGGTTGTATTTATATTATATAAATATGATATTAATGATTTAAAAATCATGATAAATGGTAATAATTACTTAAAAATTATTACGAGTCTTTGAAAAATGTTTTGACTCAATAGAAAATTATATAAGTTAATTGTTAAGTGTTTAGACCGAGTCTTAGTGATATTAGGATCGAGAATAGTCTGACTAGACCGTCGAGATGTTAGAATTGTGTTGGATTCAACTCAAACTGAAATAGTTTGACGTGATACCGAGTTTTAGGTAGTTTGTGGACTGATAGGATTATATGTTTATATGTCTAAGTTACTTTATATATATATATATATATAATAGTATTATATTGTGATGATATTATTCTAATAGTGGAGATCTATATTACTAATATTAGTTCTTCGGATAAAGCGATATAAACTGTGTAGCAGTAGTCGGTGTTATAGGCAAGTTTCTAACCTTGAACTTCTAATTATTGTGCAAGTTTTCTTAAACTCGACCTCGAGTTGTTCTTTCAATTATGCTTATGGCTAATCATTATTGATTACCATGTCTATGAATCGTTGAATAGCTTTCTGTGCAAATAATGCATGTGTTCATCAGGTATGAAAGGCTGATCACCTTCATTACCATCTAGTCCAGTTATAAATTATCCATGTTCTTTCTTGACCATTCAATTCGTATTGACTTGGTCGTTCAGTTATAAAAAGTTGTTCATGCTAGTTCACAACTATATTGTTGAATGTTAGCCAGCTATTATTCAAATTCTTTCAATCATGATATATCCTCAAATAAATTTAAACTTGATGGGCAAACTCATTGCTCACCCTTGCTATATCATGATTAAACTTTACAGATTAAGACGAATGCGTTGGATACAGGAAAAGACCAAGACAAGTCCAGCTTTGGATTATATGTGCAGATAAAATTTGTAGCATTATTGTATATTAATGACATTATAAGTCAAATAAGTTATGAATTGTGTATAAGTTAAGGTTACTCGACCTTGGGGATTAGTGTGTAATGTTTAATGTATAAACAATTTTTATTTATATCTTCCGCAATAGTGATAGAATGATTGTACCGGATCCGCAGTGATTTAGGACCTGGATTTGGGGCTGTCACAGCCGCAGCGCTAGCCTTAGGGTTTAGACAATGAAGAATGGTTACAAGTAGAGCATGAACGGTAATTGATTAACAATGAACTACAACTTAAATGTGACATTGTTAAGACATGTTTAAACCTCAAGTATGATCACTTAGGGTTAAGATAAGTCAATTGTATGTGAACGTAAGAACGACGTAATGAAAAGCCATAACCAATAATAACAAATCTAATACGTACTTAGATTGAGAAGAAGGGTAAGATTCTTTAAGAACTATGTATGTTATTCATGACCTAATGTGTTATGTGATGTTATCATCTACTGTAGAGACCTTAAGGACTTAAAGTGCACATGTTATAACTGTAGCAGACGCTAAAGGCCATTATTCTAACCCTTGTTTCAGTTCAATCTGGACAAGCTTTGTGATTCATATATTCTTATGCATGAGTTAATTTCTGATGAAGTTAAAGCCAATTCTTTCGGCTAGACTTACGATATGTTGGATTTCTTACAATCTATCAAAGTATTGTCAATGTTTTGCCAAACTATGTTGGTGTGGTTTTCAAAAGAAAACTGAGTATGTTAAATTGTTTTATCGTCAAACGACAGGCATGTGAGGATGCCACAACTTAAATGTACATACGTTTAATGAATGTTGTAAGACCCCAACTTTTATGAATAAATATTAATTTTTCTTGAAATATATTTTTGAATATTATGGTGTTGATTAGATATAATGTTATAGATGTGGGTATTATTTACAAATTTTGCAAAGTAAGCAAGTGGTTATATAATATTCGATTGGTCGGGGAATATTCGTTTGACCAGGGAATATTCGTATGACGACATAATCATTGGTGGACCCCATAACGAAAGTATTATCGTAGTTAGAAAACGACAGAATTATCTTTTTATAAAAATAACGGCAAAAGTTTTACCGTTAAACTGTTGAACTACCCGGTGGTAAAAGTACAGTAATACACGTGGTTGCATAGTAGCACACGGTATTGATTATTGATGCTTACATGAGAAGTCACTTAGTTATACTCAATTATCGCTACAGTAATTGCTGTATAATATCTCTCATATTATTGATTCAATTATTGTCACAGTATCAACTACATAATATTTGATATTATTAAATCAATAATTGAGATGACAAAGTTATTCATATTATTATTTACAATATTGACAATGTCTAGAAGTTCTGTCAAAGAGAGGTTTGGTCACCTAATTGCACTCCAATAAGGAGAAATCCTTATCGGAAACCCCCTCTTTCCTGGGAACGACCTTGTTGTTAAATATTGTGAGTTATAATATTAATGATGAATAAGTTCGTGTTGATTAAAGATGAAATTGATAGTTCCATTGTATTAGGATTATTAGTGTTAGTGGAAATCGACATTTATTTCAATAATAATTGATGTCTGGAGGTTATATTGACCAATCGGGTAATTCACCGGATAAATGAGCAATTAATTGCTATTAATTCACATGCTTATAACTATGTGTTCACATGATTTACTATTAGGGGAGTTGGTGCAAGATTGATAATACTTGCATGACTAAATTAAAAATGGAGGTATAGATGAAGGTACTATACTGTAATTAGTTTTTTCACATGATTATACTATTAAGTCACATGAATGAACTATTAATTCACATTATTTACTATTAGGGGAGGTGGTGCAAGTTTGATAATACTTGCAGGACTAAATTAAAAATGAAGAAAAAGTGAAAGGTATTATATTGTAATATTTCGAGCCCCAAAACGTGCAATTATCGAAACTATATTTTCCTATAAATAGAAGGTCATTCTTCTTTCATTCTCACCAATTCACTAAGTCTCACAAGAGCAATTATTATAGAGAGAAATTATAGAGAGAAAGAAGAAGAGAAGTCTGCTACCTCACTATTCCAGTATCCAGTTTCTTCAAAGGTAAGGGGTATTATTTATTTTGTATTCATGAAGAGAGTTATTTCTTTCAATACTCGTAAGGGTTGTTATTCCATTCTTTATTATTACGTTGAAATAACACATGCATGCGATTCTATCGCATGCTTGGTGAATTCTTTTGTTATTCCATTCTTTATTATTCATTGGAATAACACATGCGTGTGGTTTATCGCATGCACCGGTGAATTCTTTTGTTATTCCATTCTTTATTATTCGTTGGAATAACACATGCATGCGATCTATCACATGCTCGGTGAATTCTTTTGTTATTCCATTCTTTATTATTACGTTGGAATAACTTTGTCTACGTGACCTCTGCATGCATGGTGAATTCTTCTATTATTCCATTCTTTATTATTGCATTGGAATAACTTTGTCTATGTGGACTCATAGAATGCATGGTGAATGATCCTTCGTATTCATTCCTTATTAAATTGTGGAAATGATCTGTCTATGTAGATTACCGCATGGCGGGAAAAAATCCATTTGCAGTTTCAGATATTCTATTATACTCAGTTGGTTAAAGTTTTGGCTTCTATACTCCATGAAATTAGTAGAATATCCTGGATATTTGTGTGACGCCCCCAAAATAGGAATACATCACCTATTCTGAGTCGCCAAATACATGGTACGGAATACAAATACAATCTTAAATATACAACATGAGCTGTAAGTTTGAATACAAATATTGTTTACTAGAGAGTATACAAACTCAAAAGGAGTCCTCATTACTATTATTATCACACTATTTCACAGAATAGTGATGACTACTAATGCAAACATCTAGGACCTTCACTCTGTTTCCCGACTAGTCCCAGCTACGTTCTCATTTCCTGAAGAGAACAGTGAAAGAAAGGGTGAGCTTAACTAGCCCAGTAAGAAATATTATGACTAAGATAATGCAAAATAAATTATCATTAGCCTTCAACAGTATATCAACTGATAGAATATAATAGACAACAAGTTTTAGATCAAAAACTATAGCGGAATAAACAATCCATTAGAAGAGTCAAGTAAAATATAAAATCTACTATCATCTATGATTTAAAAAGTTTATCATCAATTTTATCGTTGAGACTCAACTTAATAAATAATCCACATCATTAACTCATCCTGCACTACAGGCCAAGGATATTTTTAGTATCACGACCACGAATTATCCATGCACTACGGGCCAAAGATAATCGTGTTTTCATCAACGGTCCTGATCATGCCATAAAACAATTCATCTTTGCACCCTTGGCCAAAGAGAATGCATAGCCATAATCATACCAAAAACTGTCCATCAATGCACTACGGGCCAATGAGGACTTTTACCACATCATTTGTAACATTGCGATAATGATTACACCGAATAATCCCTGGTCATAATCATACCAAGTCCATCTATACACTACAGGCCACAGATGACTTTCAACAAAATATAAACATGATGATGATGACAATGATATAAGAATTCAATAAAACAAGTTTAAGAATTAATTTATCCAGGAACTAATAATGTCCAATTTGTCAACATGATACTGCTTTATAGAGTAAAATTCAAGAATGCTCAAAAGAATATTTCCATAAAAAGATACTGGATGAAGTGCAAATATCATGGATATTCCACTAATTTCATGGAGTATAGAAGTCAAAACTTTAACCAACTGAGTATAATAAAGAATGGAATAACAAAAGAAATCACCATGCATGCGGTGCGCATAGACGAGGTTATTCAACAGAATACTAAATAACGGAACGGTCAAAGGTGAAATTCACAAGCGAGGATGTTCCAACAGAATAATAAAGAATGGAATAACAACAGAAATCACCATGTATGCGGTACTTTGCATAGACAGGTAATTCCAACAGATTACTAATAAGGACGGAATTAATTCCGGCGTAAAACGCACAGATAGGATATTCCAACAGAATAATAATAAAGACGGAATAATAGAAGAATGTCACCAAGTATAGGGTAGCCCGCGTATACAGGTTATTCCAACAGAATAATAAAGAATGGAATAACAGAAGTTCTCTTCATGAATAAGAAAGAAAGAATACCCCTTATGAGTACAACAAATAATATTCCCTACCTTGAAAAAACTGGATACTGGAATAGTGAGGTAGCAGACTTATCTTCTTCTTTCTCTCTATAATTTCTCTCTATAATAATCGCTCTAAAGCTTTTGTGAATGGGTGAGAAATGAAGGAAGAATGAGCTTCTATTTATAGGAAAATATAGTTTCGATAATTGCACGTTTTGGGGCTCAAAAAATTACAGTCATTACCTCCAACTTTTTCTTCACTTTTAATTTAGTCCTGCAAGTATTATCAAACTTGCACCAACTCCCCTAATAGTAAATAATTTGAATCAATAGTAAATCATGTGACTCGATAGTTCTAATCATGTGATAAAAACAATTATATTATAGTACCTCCATCTATACCTCCATTTTTAACTTAGTCATGCAAGTATTATCAATCTTGCACCACCACCCCTAATAGTATAAGAATGTGAATCAATAGTACCCCGTGAATAGTAACTCGTGAATAGTAACTCATGAATAGTAACTCGTGAATAGTACTCTGACACAAAAAGTGCTCCGAATACCCGAGTGAACAATATAACCTCCAGACATCAATTATCATCGAAATAAATATCAATTTCCACTAACACTAATAATCCCAATATAATGGAACAATCAATTTCATCTTTAATCAACACAACTTATTCATCATTAATATTATAACTCACAATATTTAACAACCAGGTCGTTTTAACGGTAACACTTCCGCCATTATTTTTATAAAAAGATAATTCTGTCGTTTTCTAACTACGACAATACTTCCGTTGTGGGGTCCACCAATGATTGTGCCGTCGTACGAATATTCCCCGACCAATCGAATATTTTATAACAACTTGCATACTTTGAAAAATTTATAAATACTACCCAAAACTATAACATTATATCAAATTCACACCATAATATTCAAAAAATATTTCAATAAATTTAAATCTTTATTCATAATATCTGGGGTTTCACAATCTCCCCTCGTTATGAAATTTCGCCTTCGAAATTTACGTACGCACTTGATATGCCAAAGAGGTGAGGATACCTTGACTTCATTTCAGATTCAAACTCTTGAGGTATAACCTTTGAGTGTTGAATACGATCCTTCTTATCCAAGATTTTAACACATATCTCCTCATATGTTAAATCTTCTGCTATATCGTCTAGTTCTAATTTAATAATATGGTTCAGGTCATCCACATATTTACGTAACATCGATACGTGAAAAACGTTATGAACACGCGATATACTTGGCGGTAAAACAAGTTTATAGGCCACAGTTCCTACTCGATCGAGGATTTCAAATGGGCCAATTAAATTGAGGGTTGAGATTTCCTCTCTTCGTCGATTCTTGCTTCTAGAATAACGCCCTCTTGAACCTTCTTCATTCATCAGCTCCGGGTGTGTAGCTTGAGCGGATTTAACTTTATCGATTAAAGTCAATTCTAATCGTATATTCGTTATCTTCACGTGGGTTCCTAGAGTCTTTAACTTTATCTTCATCATTTGTAAGTCGTATGAAATGGGTCTTTGTGTTAACAACATCGCACTTCAGAACGACATACGATCTTCTACTCAACGCGTCAGCTACCACGTTCGCTTTCCCACGATGGTATTGAATGTTACGATCGTAATCTTCAACAGCTCGAGCCAACATCTTTGGCGCATGTTACGTTCATTTTAGTTGAAGAAATATTTGAGGGTTTTAGAAATGGGTTTTGTACTGGGGTCAATACAAAATTCGATTTCACGCTCTAGGGGTAGGCTAAGAAGTCTTCAAGAATACGTAAGAAAATTTATTAACAATAGAAATATCATTCAAAACTGTGACTCTCATCCAAGACTTGGGTAACACGTCATATTGATACCTATCAACTTGCCATCGTCATTCACAGCGTCGCCTACAGAAAGTCTGGCTTCGGTGCATTCCACACAAGGAAGTCAACAACGAAAGGACCGGGGCTCTTTACTTATGGCTTGAAATAACCATGATTGACTTTAGTGATTTGGTTGCTTGAATTCGCATAACAGGTTGGTTAGGAATATGAAAGCTAACAACCTTACGAAAAGCATGATGAGTAGTTAACCAATCGATTCCTAAAATCACATCAAAGGCAAGTATTTTCAAAGAGATACGATTGACAGGTAACGTGAAAGTGTTGATTTGAATAAGATTTATAAATAGTGGAGGTAATGAAGGTTTCTCCCAACTGAGTTTCAACAGATAAATCAAAATCTATCTTCTCTGGAGTTAAATTCAAACATTGAACACAACTAGGTGAAATAAAAGAGTGAGTAGAACCGGTATCTAACACGTTATAGACTCCACAAGAGTTTATGACTAACATACCCGTGATAATTTTATTCAGGTTCCTCTTCACTAAAAAAAACGCTCTCTTAAACTACCGGCTTTGGCTTGTCTGGGACATCCTTTGGCATCACTATCCCGGCTGGAATTGACTTCACCATACGACAAAATCGAGCTAGGTGACCTTCTCTTCCATAATTAAAACACGCTTTGGATTGCTGCGTACAGTTTGGACGGATGTGTCCCTCCTGTCCGCAATTGAAACATATGACCGGTGTTTGTTCTTCTTCCTTTGAAACGGGTGCTGGTGCCGACGTCTTTATGTCATTGTTGAACCTTCTCTTCTTGAAATGTCCATTCTTATTGTTTTGGCCATGATTACCACCGAAATGGTTACCATTCATGGCATGATAATTTCCCCCATGATGGTTATCATTGTTCTGATGACCGTTGCCACCAGTACGATTACTATCATGTTGTTGGTCGTTGCCTTTTGGTTATGCTGACTCGTTATCGCGTTCCAATAACTGAGCCCTATTCACAACATCTGAATATAAACAAAGTTTATGAGAAATGAGGTATTGACGTATATTGGGTTTCAAACCTCTTAAAAACATTCGCGTCATTCGCTCCTCATTATCGACCAAATGGGATGCAAACTGAGACAACTTAGCCTCGTACTACGACACGGTCATATTATTTTGCTCCAGCTTGATGAACTCCACCTCCTTCATGTGACGAATACTTTCGGGAAAGTACTTGTCGTTGAACAGCTCTTGGAACTTCCCCCAAGACATCTTGAGTGCGTCGATGCAGGTGCGTTTTTCTGATTCCCACCGATGTCTGCCTCTTCACGCAACATAAAGGTGGCAAAGGGAACCTTTTACTCCTCTGAGCATCCCAAGACATCAAATATCTTGGTGATCTGCTTTAACCATGTCTCCGCCTTAAGTGGTTCTGGCTTTCCCAAAAAGTCCGATGGTCCCAGCTCCTTGAACTACTTAGCGGTGACCAACCGTGGGTTGCCATTGTTTCCTCCTTCATTATGAACAGGAGTCTCACTTGTCTGGTGTTGCATGAATTCTAAAAATCTCCTAAACGTACCGTCATTCATCATTTGGTCAGTGTTGTTATTTACAGGAGGATTATCGCCATCCTGTTGCACATTGTCCTGATTATTGATCTGTGGAGACTCAAGCGGTCTCTCATGCTCCATTGTTATTCTCAACATTCTCGGATGTCATTTTCAAATACCGCCACAAAACAAGGGTTAATTAACATATCACATATTATCCTATACTACTGATCACCAATTAAATATCAAATAAACTTAGGTAGGTCATACTAGCGAAGGAATTCCTCGTCTCTCCCCTCCTAGTTCTTATCTCACATCTCAGCCAGGGATCATATCCCTAAGCTTTGATACCAACTATGACGCCCACAAAATAGGAATACATCACCTATTCTGAGTCGCCAAATACATGGTACAGAATACAAATACAATCTTAAATATACAACATGAACTGTGAGTTTGAATACAAATATTGTTTATTAGAGAGTATACAAACTCAAAAGGAGTCCTCATTACTATTATTATCATACTATTTCATAGAATAGTGAGGACTACTAATGCAAACATCTAGGACCATCACTCTGTTCCCCGACTAGTCCCGACTCGTTCTCATTTCTCAAGAGAACGGTGAAAAGAAAGGTGAGCTCAACTAGCCCGAGAAGAAATATTATGACTAAGATAATGCAGAATAAATTATCATTAGCCTTCAACAGTATAACAACTGATAGAATATAATAGACAATAAGTTTTAGATCAAAAACTGCAGCGGAATAAACAATCCACTAGAAGAGTCAAGTAAAATATAAAATCTACTATCATCTATGATTTAAAAAGTTTATCATCAATTTTATCGCTGAGACTCGGCTTAATAAATAATCCACATCATTAACTCATCCATGCACTACAGGCCAAGGATATTTTTAGTATCACGACCACAAATTATCCATGCACTACGGGCCAAAGATAATCGTGTTTTCATCAACGGTCCTGATCATGCCATAAAACAATTCATCTTTGCACCCTTGGCCGAAGAGAATCCATAGCCATAATCATACCAAAAACTGTCCATCAATGCACTACGGGCCAATGAGGACTTTTACCACATCATTTGTAACATTACGGTTATGATTACACCGAATAATCTCTGGTCATAATCATACCAAGTCCATCTATACACTACAGGCTACAGATGACTTTCAACAAAATATAAACATGAGGATGATGACAATGATATAAGAATTCAATAAAACAAGTTCAAGAATTAATTTATCCGAGAACTAATAATGTCCAAATTATCAACATGATCTCGCTTTGTAGAGTAAAATTCAAGAATGCTCGGAAGAATATTTCCATGAAAAAGATTTGGATGAAGCGCAAATATCATGGATATTCCACTAATTTCATGGAGTATAGAAGTCAAAACTTTAACCAACCGAGTATAATAAAGAATGGAATAACAAAAGAAATCACCATGAATGCGATTGCTTAAGATAAACGGAGTTATTCCAACAGAATACTAAATAACGGAACCAGGTCAGGCAAAATTCACACCGACAGGATGTTCCAACAGAATAATAAAGAATGGAATAACAACAGAAATCACCATGCATGCGGGACTTTGCATAAACAGGTTATTCCAACAGAATACTAATAAGGACGGAATCAGATCCGGCGTAAAACGCACAGACAGGATATTCCATATGAATAATAATAAAGACGGAACCAGGTCCGGCATAAAACGCACAGATAGGATATTCCAACAAAATAATAAAGACGGAATCAGGTCCGACGTAAAAGGCACAGACATGATATTCCAACAGAATAGTAAAGACGGAATAATAGAAGAATGTTACCAAGTATAGGGTAGGCAGATATCTGAGTTATTCCAAATGAATAATAAAGAATGGAATAACAGAAGTTCTCTTCATGAATAAGAAAGAAAGAATACCCCTTATGAGTACAACAAATAATATTCCCTACCTTGGAAAAACTGGATACTGGAATAGTGAGGTAGCAGACTTCTCTTCTTCTTTCTCTCTATAATTTCTCTCTATAATAATCGCTCTAAAGCTTTTGTGAATTGGTGAGAAATGAAGGAAGAATGAGCTTCTATTTATAGGAAAATATAGTTTCGATAATTGCACGTTTTGGGGCTCAAAAAATTACAGTACAATACCTCCAACTTTTTCTTCACTTTTAATTTAGTCCTGCAAGTATTATCAAACTTACATCAACTCCCCTAATAGTAAATAATTTGAATCAATAGTAAATCATGTGACTCAGTAGTTCTAATCATGTGATAAAAACAATTATAGTATAGTACCTCCATCTATACCTCCATTTTTTAACTTAGTCATGCAAGTATTATCAATCTTGCACCACCACCCCTAATAGTATAAGAATGTGAATCAATAGTACCCCGTGAATAGTAACTCATGAATAATAACTCGTGAATAGTAACTCATGAATAGTAACTCGTGAATAGTACTCCGACACGAAAAGTACTCCGAATACCCGAGTGAACAATATAACCTCTAGACATCAATTATCATCGAAATAAATATCAATTTCCACTAACACTAATAATCCCAATACAATGGAACAATCAATTTCATCTTTAATCAACACAACCTATTCATCATTAATATTATAACTCACAATATTTAACAACTAGGTCGTTCCCAGGAAAGAGGGGGCTTTCCGATAAGGATTTCTCCTTATTGGCGCGCAATTAGGTGACCAAACCTCTCATTGACAGAACTTCTAGACATTGTCAATATTCCAAATAATAATATGAATAACTTTGTCGTCTCAATTATTGATTTAATAATATAACATATTATGCAGATGATATTGTGACAATAATTGAATCAATAATATGAGAGATATGTTGCAATAATTACTGTAGCAATAATTAAGTATAACTGAGTGACTTCTCACGTAAGCATCAATAATCAATACCGCGTGCTACTATGCAACCACGCGTATTACTGTACTTTTACTACCGAGTAGTTCAACAGTTTTAACGGTAACACTTCCGCCATTATTTTTATAAAAAGATAATTCTTTTATTTTCTAACTACGACAATACTTCCATTGTGGGGTCCACCAATGATTGTGCCGTCGTACGAATATTCCCCGATAAAAAGAATATTCCCTAACCAATCGAATATTTTATAAAAACTTGCAAACTTTGAAAATTTTATAAATACTACTCACAACTATAACATTATATCAAATCCACACCATAATATTCAAAAAATATTTTGATAAATTTAAATCTTTATTCATAATATCTGGGGTTTCACAATTTGCGCTTCATCCAGTATCTTTTCATGGAAATATTCTTCTGAGCATTCTTGAATTTTACTCCACAAAGCAGTATCATGTTGACAATTTGGACGTTATTTATTTCTGGATAAATTAAATTATAAATCTTTAAAAATTTTCTTGAACTTGTTTTTATTGAATTATTATGCCATTGTCATCATCCTCATGCTTATTATTCTGTATAATCATGACCGTAATATGACGAATGATGTGGTGAAAGTCCTCATTGGCCTGTAGTTCATTGATGGACAGTTGTTGGTATGATTATGACCATGGATTATTCAGTATAATCATAACCATTGATGATTACATGAATATCCTTGGCCGTGATGCGAGGATGATTCAATTTTATTTATTGTCGAGTCTCAAATGATCAAGTTGATGAAAATTTTTTTAAATCATAGAAGATAGTAGATTTTATGCTCTACTTAACTCTTCTAATGGATTGCTTATTCCGCTGCAGTTGTTGATGTAAAACTTGTTGTCTATTATATTCTATCAGTCATAATATTTCTGCATTATCTTAGTCATAATATTTCTTACTGGGCTAGTTGAGCTCACCCTTTCTTTCACTGTTCTCTTCAGGAAATGAGAATATAGCTGGGACGAGTCAGGGAACGGATTGACAATCCAGATGGTTGTTTTACACTACAAGAAAACCGCCTATTTCCGACTAACGTATCATCGACGAATTAAATTCGGTCGAAATAGGATTATGTCTGAGGGAATAATGTGTCAGATATAAGTCCCTCGGAAATACATTAATTAGGACGTAATTCAGTCGAACTTAGTCCTCCCCAGTTGGCGCCAAGTTTGGCGCCATCGCGAAAAGTAATTTTGACGAAAAAACATTAATTTCGAGAGACTTTTCGTCGAACTTAAACTATTTCTGAGAGACATATGTCCGACGGACATTCCATCGGAGATAAAAATAAAAACCTTTCACCTTCTGCCTTTTCATTTCAGACGCTCATTTTATTTCTCTCTCTCACTCCTCCTCGATCTCATCCTCACCGCCCCCACCCTCTCTCATTCTCTCAGTCTCAGTTGATCTCCTTCCCTCTCTCATCCTTCCCGCCCCCACACCGGTCCCCCTAGTACTCTCCTTCCCTCTCTCATCCTCCCCACCCCACCCATCCAGTCACCGCTGGTCCCCCGCACGCCACCCCTTTTCTCCTTCCACCGTACGTTCGCCTCTCTCTTTCTCTCTCTCTTTACCACCTGACTCACTTTTCACCGCTTAAGCCACCCTTCCACCACACATCGCCGGAGACCCTCTTACTTGATCGGCGTCGACGACGACATTCAGTCGGGTTGGACTCTACTTTCTCCTTCTCCTCCTTTAACCGGTTTTCAAACTAGCTAAGGCCTAAGGTTAGTAATGGTTTATTTGTATAATTAGGTATAATTTTTTGCCCAATATTGTGCATATTACACTGAAATTGGTACTATATATATATATATATATATATATATTGATGATAATTACTGCTACTATATATATTTCGGATTCGTTGCTGAAATTAGGACTTAAGTGTTCTGCCGAAATGGGTTATTTGTGTTCTGCCGAAATGGGTTATATCTACTTGTGTTCTGCTGAAATTATAAGGGTTATTATTTGTGTTAATTGCCTAACTGTTGTGAAAATTGGGTTGCCAAAATTGTGTTATGCCTAACTGTTATGCAAATTGCTGTGTAAATTGGGATTAAACTTTATGTTGCGACTTACATTTTAGTGTATAGCATTTGGTAAATGTTTCAATCTTGATATATTTGTTATTTACGACTGAATTTATGACAGAAATTCTGTCAGAATTATGAAATTGCAGACTTGTATGTATTGTATTAGTAATTAGTTTCCCAATATTAATAAATCATAAACTAAGTGCCATTTATTTAGTTTCTTACTACTAAAATAAAATAAAGTAAATATAATTTAATTTAGTTTATTAAATAAAATAAATTTAGTTTATTAAATAAAATACAATTCAATAAAAAATAAAATAAAATAAAAATAATAAAATAAATTTAATTTAATTTAATTTAATTTAAATAATCTAAATTAAATTAAATTAAATTTAAAATAAATTTAATTAATTTAATTTAATAAAAAACATTAAAATTATATAATATATATATAATACAAAATAAAATAAAAAGTAATAAAAATTTAATTTAATTTAGTTTAATAAATAAAATATATAAGTAGTCTCTATAGATTCCAAATAAAAAATTTCATAAACTAAGTACCACTTACTTAGTTTATCATCATTGGCAAAATAGCAGTTTATAGCTAGAAGTGAATGTCGAACAGTAGTCTCTATAGATTCCAAATAACAATTCTCATAAACTAAGTACCACTTACTTAGTTTATCATCATCGGCAAAATAAACTAAGAATAGCTAGAAGTGAATGTCGAACAGTAGTCTCTATAGATTCCAAATAATTAACAATTCTCACATCCAAATTAACTTAATGCGTACTTCTGTGTAGTTAAAAATGTCAGCCGATCGGAGTTGGATGTACCGTAGGATACCCATTGATGGGAGGGGATTAGTCTCAGCTTATCGTATTGGGGTTTTAGATTTCTTGACCAAAGCACTAGAACATACAGATGATCCGCACGGGAAGATGCGATGCCCGTGTGTCAAGTGTAAAAATCTGATTTGGAAGAAAGTCGACGAGATTAAATTCGACTTATTTTCTCGTGGATTTGTAGATGGGTACTTCGTATGGACTCATCACGGGGAATCAGAAGTGATTGAAAATATTGTGGAACAACCAATTCCACGGGATTCATACGTCGAAAACTATGATCCAGTTGAGATGTTGGTTGATGCTTATGGCCCTACTACTATTGACTAGGCTGAATATGAACCTTCTTCAAGCAGTGCGAAGCAAGTGCCAAATGATACAGCTGTTGCCTTTTACAAGTTGCTATCTGAATCTTGGGTCACGTTGTATCTGGGAAATGATACCAACACCAAGCTTTCTGCAGTGACGAAGCTCTTACACTTCAAGAATGAGCACGACTGTAGTGAGAGAGGTTTCAACGATTTGCTTTCGCTATAATTGGGATGAGCTTACCCAAGGATCATACTCTTCATGCGAATTATTACGAAGTGAAGAAGATGGTCAAGGGGTTAAATATGGGGTATCAGAAAATCGATGCTTGTGAGCAGGATTTTATGTTATACTATGGGGAGGACAGAGATAAGGGACAGTGTGATACATGAAGTTTATCGCGCTACAAGGTTACAAAACGTGGGGGGAAGGAGAAACATGTTCCCAGGAAAATCTTACGATACTTTCCACTTGCGCCGAGACTTCAGCGGCTATCCATGTCGTCTTATACGGCTCAACATATGAGTTGGCATCGAACAAGGGATGTCATACCTGGTCAGCTGACTCACCCAGCGGATGGAGATGAATGGAAGAGATTTGATGTAAATTATCCCGAGTTTGCGGAAGAAGTTAGGAATGTTAGGCTTGGCATGGCTACTGATGGCTTTTTCCCTTTTAATAATTTTAGCCAGCCGTACTCAGTTTGGCTAGTCATTATGGTCGCTTATAATCTTCCACCGGCAATGTGCATGAGGAATCCGTATTTTTTTTTGAATTTACTCATTCCGAGGGATAAAAGTCCTACAAAAGATCTTAATGTGTACCTTCGACCGTTAGTGGATGAACTAAAGATGTTGTGGGAGACAGGGGTTCAGACATATGATAAATCGATATGCGAGAATTTTGTGATGAAAGCAAATACATTATGGACTATCACCGACTTTCCGGCTCTTGGGATGGTTAGTGGTTGGTCAACTCACGGGAAGTCATTCTGTCTAGTGTGTATGGGGATGTGCAAGGCAACCAATATGCGACATGTAATGAAATGTAGTTTCTTTGGTAGTGCTCGTAGATTCTTGCCTCTTGATCACAATTACGTAAAGATGTCTACACAGTTCACGTAAAGATAGAGAAGAAGGGGTTGTTGGTCTACTGTCAAGGCGGTGAGGTCTTGGAGTGGTTGAATCAACTTGATATCTTTGTGATTGAGCATCACGAGTCTGCGAATTACTCGGATGGTTGTATAAGATACGACGACTTAAGGCATGGCTCGGCGATTGTGGACCCGGACCACCATCATCGAGATCATCACCTCAAGATAGTCTCCGATTTAGCTTTGGGAGGCTATGCGTATGCAAGACTAGGAGGTGATGACTTCAAGAAAAAGTCTGAAAGAAGCGAAGAAGAACCGTGGTCGACTCCGGATAGTACACACCATTGGTTCTCGGTCGTTCGAGGAGGCGTAAGCGGTAAGTGCATCAGATTTAGTTATTTATGTGTCAAGTTCTCACACAAATACTTAAGACTTGTTTTATGATTATTTGTATTAGGCATTGGGGAGGACCTTGGGCCGTGATCCTACCATTCTAGAGTTTTGGGATCGAGCCCACACGCCTAAGGACGAGCGCGCTTTGTCTCAGGCAGCTTTATCTATACGGATAAAACTCATCTTACTATTTAGCTTTTAATAATATTCAATCGTAACTAAAATGATATAATTAACATACGTATACGGAATACATTACATGACCAATTTTAGAGGCTTCGGGACGAGCGTATAGCTGAGCTGGAGACTATTAGGAGGGGTTCTGAGCCGTTAGATTCCGCCACCCTCTTCCCGATATTGTATTAGATCGGGATGAGGAGCTGAGACTATGGGTCATGTCTCAGGATCCCCCTACTAGCAGTACCGGCAGATATCGAGTGTTGGGTCTGTCGAGGATACCTGCATATACACTTCCTGGAGGTAATATTTTTTAATGTTTCACGAAATTATCTTAATTTATCACATTATATAAATTATTATTAGTAATCGAATTTGTATCTCTTTATAGGCTCCAGCCAGTGCCAGCGTCCGAGAGCACATGTCGGACCATCTCATACGGGCGCTAGTTTGGATGACAATATCTTCCGGCGACTGATAGGGGCCGTGTCGGATAGGTTCCATACCAATCCGGTCTTTCGACGTCAGCAGTTGCCTTCCAATTCTCGTCTTCACCATATTGTTCAGGATATTATAGCAGGGGCCTCTGCAGAGAGTATGGGATTACCACGGGAGCAGTTCGACCCTTGGAGCGCCGAGATGCTCTGAATGGTGATTACCCTCTTAGAGGAGGCTTTTCGTCCGCCCCAACCTACTCAGGTATTCTTATTGTTTATGTTTTTTAATTAAGGCAAGTTTGTTAATTCTCACATATATATATGGACTAATGATTTATATTTTTGATTCTATCAACAGGGTGGCGATGGCGACCAGGCTGGCAATGATGAGCAGGAGCACGAGTCTGACATCCATACACCAGAGCAGCGTCGTTCACCTCCGCCCGATGATGATCATACTTTTACTAGTTTATAGTTCATTTGTATATATTCATGTTATTGGTAGACCCTTTTGTATATATTGTATTGTCTAATTAACGTCAGATAACTATCGTAAATTATATTGTTTAACATTTATGGTCAATTAATTATATTTGTAATTGGTTAGCTTATAATACGTTTTGGTGGATATTTGAATGTGAATGTGAATGATAATGAGTTGAAGATTAAGTTTTAGTGTTACGTTGCATATTTGAATGTGAGATACAAGTTTATATTACTGTGTATTGGGTTGTGACAGGTTACAGGTACATTAATAGGTTTAAACACCTGGAAACCGAACTTTTAAAATCAGATTAAAAAAAGGCTAGTTAATTCCATTTTAATAAGTTTAGTTATGACGAATTTCCCTCTAAATAACAAATAAGTAATTTTAATAAATACCGAAATATCCTAATTTCAATGAAAGCATCGTTATCTTCGATTTAAATTATCCGTCAGAACACCCTATCTCAAGACGTAAAGACCGCCGAAGGTAATAATCACCAATTTTAATGTTTGATGGTTTATTCTATTTTTCATTGGGAATAAGGTAATTCCGAGGAATGTATCCTTGAACTTAGTTACTCTTATATTCGACGAACAGTTTCAATCCTATATATTCTATTCGAAGATAGCTAATGTTCGACGACATCCGCTTTCGGAGATAGGTTCGTCAAGATATGTAATTTTCGATGTAACTTTCGATTGAGACGTTATTTTCGACGTGAATATTTACTTAATCGAATATCTCGACGGATATTTCCGTCGAGAATAAAGTAATTTCGACTGAATAACAGTAATTCCGACGGAAAAATCCGTCGGACTTAAGCCTTTTTCTTGTAGCGTTAGTAGTCCTCACTATTCTATAAAATAATGTGACAATAAATGTAATGAGGACTCCATTGAGTGTGGATATTGTCTAGATGACAATATTCTTATTAAAAACTCTTATATTATGTTTTGTCGTATTTTACACGACTGTTGTATAATTAAGTTGTATTTGAATTTTTTACCATGTATTTGGTGACTCAAGATGGGTGATGTATACCTATTTTGGGGGCGTCACAGTTGGTATCAAAGCTTAGGGATATGATCCCTGAATAAGATGTGAGATAAGATTTAAGAGGGGAGAGACGGGGAATTCCTTCGCTAGTATGACCTACCTAAGTTTATTTGGTATTTATTTGGTCGGTCAGAGTATAGGGATAACATGTGACATGTCAATTAACCCTTGTTTTGTGGCAGTATTTGATAATGACATCCAAAAATGTTGAGATAAGCAATGAAGCACATGAGACCATTGAGTCACCAACGATCAATACCCAGGATAATGTGCACTAAGATGGAAATAATCCTCAGGAAAATAACAATGTTGACCAAGTGATGAACGATGGGATGTTCAGAGGCTTTATGAAATTCATGCAACATCAGGCGAGAACAACTCCTGTTCAAAATGCAGGTGGAAACACTGGAAACTCTCGGACGGTCACTGCTAAATAGTTCAAGGAGCTGGGACCACCAGAGTTTATTTGAGAGCCAAAACCACTTAAGGTAGAGACGTGGATAAAGCAGATCACCAAGATATTTGATGTCTTGGGATGCTCCGAAGAGCAAAAGGTTCCATTTGCCACCTTCATGTTGCGAATAGAGGCAGATTACTGGTGGGAATCAGTAAAGCGTACTCAACCTGCCGCACTGAAGATGTCTTGGGAGAAATTCCAAGAACTGTTCAATGACAAGTACTTTCCCGAAAGTATTCGTCACATGAAAGAGGTAGAGTTCATCAAGCTAGAGTAGAACAATATGACCGTGTCACAGTACGAAGCTAAGTTTATCAAGTTGTCCCGGTTTACGTCCCACTTAGTTGATAAGGAGGAGAGAATGATGCGGATGTTTCTAAGAGGTTTGAAACCCGAGATACGTCAATACTTAATTTCTCATAAACTATGTTTGTATTCAGATGTTGTTAATAGGGCTCAATTATTGGAGCGCGATAACGAGTTAACTCAACTAAGAGAAAGTAGCCGGTAAAATGATAATACTAGTGGCAGCAGTCATCGAAGAGGTGACAACAAACGTGGAGGGAATCAACATGCCAGAAATTGTAACCACTTCGGTGGTAATCATGGCCAAGATAATAGAAGTGGAAATTTCAAGAAGAGAATATTCAACAATGATGGAAAGACGTCATCACCAACACATGTTGTTAAGGAAGGAGAACGACCGTCGGTCGTATGTTACAAATGTGGAGGGGAAGGACACATCAGTCCAAACTGCGCGATGCAGTCCAAAGCGTGTTACAATTGTGAAAAAGAAGGTCACCTAGCCCGATTTTGTCATGCACGAAAGTCAAGTCCAGCTGGGATGGAGGCATCAAAGGGTGTCCCAGACAAGACAAAACCGATAGTTCAAGGGAGAGCGTTTGTCGTAACCTCCCAAAAAGCGAGAAATCCGAACGAGGTGATCACGGGTAAGCTAATCATTAACTCTAGCGAAGTTTATACTTTATTTAATATCGGTTCTACCCATTCTTTTATTTCTCCTACTTGCGCTCAACGTTTAAATTTGACTCCAGAGAAATTAGACTTTGATTTATCTATTGAAACTCCGTTGGGAAAAACCTTCATCACATCCATTGTTTATAAGTATTGTTTGATTCAAATCGGTAACCGCACATTACCTGTCGATCTTATCTCCTTAAAAATACTTGCATTTGACGTGATTCTAGGGATCGATTGGTTAACTACTCATCATGCTAAAATTAATTGTTTTCGTAAGGTTGTTAGCTTTCATATTCCTAATCAACCTATTATGTAAATTCAAGCGACCAAACCATTAAAATCAATCACAGTCATCTCAAGCCACAAAGCTATTCATTTATTGAAAAACGGATGTCAAGCTTTCTTAGCCCATGTCACGGATTTAAATAAAAATACGCCAGATTTGAATGATATTTTTATTGATAATAAATTTCCTGACGTATTCCCTAAAGAACTTCCTGGCCTACCTCCAGAGCGTGAAATTGAATTTTGTATCGACCTTGAACCCGGTACAAAACCCATTTCCAAAGCCCCATATCAAACGGCTCCTATTGAACTTTAGGAGTTAAAGATTCAACTGCAGGAATTGTTAAACATTGGCTTTATTCGTCCTAGTACTTCTCCTTGGGGTGCTCCTATTCTATTCGTGAAGAAGAAAGATGGGAGTATGCAACTTTGTATTGATTATCGGGAGTTGAATCATGTCACCATCAAAATAGGTACCCGTTGCCTCGCATTGATGACCTGTTTGACTAGTTGCAAGGAGTCAAATTCTTTTCAAAGATTGATCTTCGTTCGTTAGGATATCATCAATTGAAGATTAAACCGATGACATTCCAAAGATCGCTTTTAACCCTGCAGACAAGCATTATGAATTCCTAGTCATGTTTTTTGGATTGACTAATGCTCCTGCTGCCTTCATGGACATGATGAACCGAGTATTCAAGGAATATTTGGATCACTTTGTGGTCGTCTTTATTTATGACATCCTCATATACTCCAAAAGCCGTGAAGACCATGAGCAACACTTGAGGCTGATACTTCAAAAGCTTCGTGAAAACAAGTTTTATGCCAAGTTGAAGAAATGTGAGTTCTGGCTTAAGGAAGTTGCATTCCTTGGGCACGTGATATAAAATCATGGAATATTTGTTGACCCAGCAAAGATTGAAGCAATTCTAAGCTGGGAGCAACCAAAGTCAGTGACCAAAGTACGTAGCTTTCTCGGCTTAGCTGGTTATTATCGGAGATTCATGGAAGGATTTTCTCGAATCACTACTCCATTAACTTAACTGACTTGAAAAAATACAAAGTTCGGTTGGAGCGAGGAATGTGAAAAGAAGTTTCAAGAACTCAAGAGAAGACTCATTTCAGCACCTGTTCTGACAATACCATCTGGCTCGGAGGGATTTGTCATCTACAGTGATGCTTCGGGCAAAGGGTTAGGATGTGTTCTCATGTAACATGGAAAAGTCATAGCCTATGCCGCACAACAACTCAAAGAATATGAGAGGAATTATCCTACTCATGATCTAGAGTTGACAGCAGTCATTTTTGGGCTTAAGATTTGGAGGCATTACCTGTATGGAGAGAAGGTGGAGATCTATACGGATCATAAGAACCTCAAATATTTCTTCACTCAAAAGGAACTCAACATGCAACAACGATGATGGCTAGAGCTGTTGAAAGATTATGATCATACCATCCAATACCATCCTGGAAAAGCGAACGTAGTAGCTGACGCATTGAGTAGAAGATCATATGCGAGTACGAGTGCAATATTTTCAACGCAAAGACCCATTTTGTATGACTTATGAAGGATGGAGATAGAGTTAAAGACTCCAGGGACCCATGTGATGATGGAGAATATACAAGTAGAAACGACTTTAATCGATAAAGTTAAAGCTGCTCAAGCTACAAACCTGGAGCTGATGCGTATGAGGAAGAAAGTGCAAGAAGGTGCTATTCGGGAAGAAAGAATCGATGAAGAAGGAATACTTCGAGTCAACTCCAGCACTTTGTGTTCCTAACGATTTCGACTTGAAGTATAAAATCATGATGTAAGGCGCACAACACACGCTTTGCAATCCATCTCGGGAGTACCAAAATGTATCGTGATCTTCGACATACATTTTGGTGGAGCAATATGAAGAGAGAGATAGCGGGGTTTATCTCAAGGTGTCTAACTTGTCAACGAGTAAAGGCGGAGCATCAAGTGCCAAAAGGTCCAATGCAACCACTTGAAATTCCAAAATGGAAGTGGGAGCACATTACCATGGATTTTGTTACTGGTCTTCCCAAGGTTTCTCAAGGCATAGATGCAATTTGGGTCATAGTTGATAGATTGACCAAGTCTGCTCATTTCTTACCGATACAAGAAACTTATACACTTGAACGTCTTACTTGTATGTACATAAATGAGATTTTAAGATTTCATGGTATGCCAGTATCCATAGTTTCTGATCGAGACCCAAGATTCACTTCAAGATTTTGGGTTAGTTTGCAAAAAGCTATGGGCACGGATTTACGATTTAGTTCTAAGATATCATCCTCAAAGCAGACGGGCAAATGAAAAGGACTATTCAAACTCTTAAAGATTTATTAAGACTCTGTGTCCTTGACTTCAAGGGAAGTTGGGACAAGTTCTTACCATTGGTGGAGTTTTCCTACAACAATAGTTATCAAGCAAGTATTGGCATGGCTCCATTTGAGGCGTTGTATGGAAGAAAGTGTCGTTCTCCAGTATGCTGGGATGGGGTGGGTGAAGCAACGTTGTTGGGACCGGAGTTGGTACGTATGACTATGGAAAATATTCAAACGATCCAATAACGTATAAAAACCTCACAAGATTGACAAAAGAGTTATGCTGATCTTCATCGAAAGGACGTGGAATTTAATATTGGAGATCATGTGTTGTTACGTGTTGCTCCATGGAAAGGAGTTACGAGATTTGGAAAGAGAGAAAAGCTCAATCCTCGATTCATTGGCCCATTTTTAATCCTCGATCATGTAGGAACTGTGGCCTATAGACTCGTCTTACCGCCAAGTATGTCTCGTGTTCATAACGTTTTTTGTGACACCCCCAAACTCGGGTACTTGAAACCCGAACTCGGTTCTTTACGATACCATTTCTATGAGCGGAATAATACTAATAATAATAACAATAATATAAATATCAAACTTAATTTACATATATCAAAGTCTAATCCCAAGTACGTAACCTTTACTACAATACATTACATGATAGATAATAAATATCATTGTCTTAATAAACTATAACTATTACACAACATAATATAAATCTCATTCGAATAGCTTTCCTTTCCCCTTGTTCTTTCCTGAACCTTCTAGTTGATCATACTTAACAGAAAACATTTAAATTTAAAGTAAAAAATGAGCATTGGATTGCCCAGCAAGTAATAACAACAATATATATTAGCTGAAAGAATTAAATATTTTCTTTGAAAGACACTTCTACAACGAATCAACAGTTGTGAAGTAAGCTGAACCAATAATAACAACATATCCCTTCCATATGAACATTATTTTTCATTTTCGCTAGGGTTTAGCAGAACTTCATCCGCAAACTGTCATAACTTACGGACACAAGGGTGATCTGCCCAATGTGCCCTGTATTGATCAATATTAAATGCAAGAACGATATTATCGTTCGCTCTATCCACCTTAGGTGCACAAAAGTTTTCCCATATTCGGGATGTTCATACTTAGTCGGGAATCCGAACCAAAATAATCTAGTCGGATACAATAACGTTCTATCTTGTTCAACAATATTTTTATGTCTAGCTGAATCAAATAGCTTAGACGGCTTTTAAGTCAACATATACATACTTGAAATCAATAAGTATGTATCAACATATGATTAAATATAATGGTTATCCAAGTGGGGACACTTGTCTAACCCTATATACGTAATTAATCTAATGTAATAAATATCTGAATTATACAATAATACAATGATTGGATAATGTAAGAACTTGTATGAATACAAAGATTGGATACATAATCAATAATAATAGAGTTAATAATTTGGCACAATAATATGATTCTGAAACTTTCTTACTCATGTCTGTTGCATAAAGGAAATGAAAAGGTAGAATACTTGCACAATGTAAATAATAGACCAGATACTTGCTCAATAATAATTGGAGTAAGTTTAGGAAACTTGCATAACATGATATACCTGTTTGCACGAAATAAAAGTAGTGCATAAGGTTTAGATACTTATTCGAGTG
This sequence comes from Panax ginseng, assembly GCA_020205605.1. Lineage (NCBI taxonomy): Eukaryota > Viridiplantae > Streptophyta > Magnoliopsida > Apiales > Araliaceae > Panax > Panax ginseng. The sequence goes on along the minus strand of CM035127.1, from coordinate 36,060,165 downwards.
CCGCCATAATAACGCAACTTAGATTAATCTTTATAAATGACCTATCATCGTTAATAAGATCATTAGTTCGATTAGAATAATATATCATATCACATAGTACTGCTAAATGCAGTCAGCACATAACCTAATCACATTGTAACATATGTTTAACGGTTATTACATCATAAACAAACACGTATCTAGTCAAATTATCCAAGTTCAGATCAATTTCTGAAATATTTCGGTGTACCGACGGCTTTATCGAATAAATATCGAGTCTAAGACTCTATCGTGTAGTTTAATATTCGTTTAGATATTTTAAATATCAGTCATATTATTTTTCATAGCCTTATAATAATTTTTAAATAATTATTATACTTTATCATGAATTTTCAAACACTAAAATCATTATTAAATAATTTAAATATTAACTAATTCTATTATCATTAATATTTAATTAATATTAAACTATTAATGAAACTATTGCTAAAATATTAAAGTTATTTATAATAACTCAAAATATTTTTAAAGTATTAATATTACCCTTAAATGATTTTTTAAAACATCAAAAATCATTTTTAAACAATTACCATTAATATTAGAATATTAATTTATTATTTATCAAAATATTAAAAGTCATTACTTATAACTTAAAATATTTTAATTCATTTATTTCTTTTTAAATAATTTTTGATTCAATAAAACTATTTTTAAACTATTTATTTAATATAATTATTAAATAAACTTAATATCATAAATATTAAATTATTAATGAAATTTATCTCTAAATATCAAAAGTTATATTTTATAACTTAAAATATTTTTAAACTATTTATTTTCATTTAAAATGATTTTAATAATATTAAAATCATTTTTAATTAATTTATTTAATATAATTATTAAATAAATCTAATATCATTAATATTTAATAATTAATGAAACTTATCTTAAAATATTAAAAGTTATGTTTTATAACTTAAAATATTATTAAATACCTTATTATTATTTAAAATGATTTCTAATACCATAAAAATCATTTTTTATTAATTTATTTAATGCATTTATTAAATAATTTAAATACCTAATAATATCTAAATAAATATTAATATTTATGAAAAATATGTCAAATTATTAAAAGTTAATTTTATAACTTAAAATAATTTTTAAAACCGATTTTATAATTTTAGGAATTTATTTCTATTTTTAATGTATTTTTCGTAATTTATAAAACAAAAAAATTAAATCATCGTCGCATTAAAGGCTTTAATGACGGTTTTGTCATGATATAGGTGTTCTTGAGGCTCAAGAACACTAACAGTCAGTGCACAAGGGTACCTACTTTGACCTTCTTTAATTCGTTATGTGTAATGTTTCTGGGCTAACTATAACTGTGATCTTGTAGTACTCATGTAACACTACAAGTGTAAATCAACATCTGGGTCAGATCATAACATATGAGCAAGATATAAATCTTTGAAATCACTGTCAGACATGTTCATAGTGTTTCTAGACTGCCCAGAAAACAAAGTCGTGGCCGGTCAACGATTTCGATGGCCTTAAATCTGACAATTTGTTCATGTTACAAGTTTTCTGCTCGTCGGACTATGTAGACAAACTATCAGAGAACATGTTGCAATCCATGGTAGAGTCTAAACATAATTAATCAAAACGCGTTGGGGCTCACAAATTAGAAATCAGAAATCATTTCTTCATTTCTGGGTTTTCCAGAAATGAAGAACATATCGAGTATGCTACTTTGGATCCTTATATCTCGCATTGTGTATTTGCTCTATGTGATCTATTGATTCCAGGTTGTAGCTAACATATAATACTATAGATCTAATAAATAAAACACATATAACATCAACAAAGCAAGTAGATTTAAGCCGGTCAAACCATGTCAGAAGACATGTTCTTGAGCTTTCTGGAATTTCCATAAACAGATTTTGTGAACAAGCAGACTAGTTTGACCTTCCACTGTGTTCAATATATTGATGATTTAAGGGATCTACAAGCATTTATTCATAGTACCCATAACAAGCTACAACTTAGTTACAATAACAGAATCAAAACAACAACACACTGGCAGATGTAGTCGCTTAAAAACATTGTCAGGCCATGTCTGGGCACGATCTGGGTTTTCCAGATTTTAAAAAGTCATGGTCGGTCAACGTCCTTTGACCATGATTATCTGTCATTATAAGCATGATCTGATCCTGCTACAAGTTCTAGATTACAGACCTCATAGCATACTACAAATCCAAAACATAAAACACCCCAAATCATAAACTGAGAGAGATCCACAGCCTCTGACTTTTGCTTGTCAGACACAAAAATCATTTTTCCAGATTTTGAAAAATGACAAATCCGAGCCTCTAGATGTTATGGATCTAACATCTAGCAACCCAGATCACTTTTTTAGACTCCATACAACATATTTAACACACAAAAACTAATATCTAACATGCAGATCAAGATCAGATTTCTTTTTAGGGTTCATACCTTTTTGTGAGAAAAATCTGATTTCTACGCTTCTGATCTGTTTGTGGATTTCGTGGGGCCTAATTAGGGGACTGATATGCTATACAATTTCGTGGTTTTGAGCTTGAGAGAGTTTTGTTGGGTGTTAGTGAACAATTAGGGAAAAATAATGCACTTTCTCTCTCTTCAATTATCTTATCTATTGATGCAAATGAAGTTAGCTGGTAGTGTTGATTGATTTATAATTATCCTGGCACATGTACATATCTAGAGTGAGGATTTGCCAAGATCTTGCTAGATTTGATAACAATAATGCAATAATGGGACAAAAAGGGCAAAATTATAATTTTGCAAATAAGTCAAAGGGTATTCTTGTCCAAGGTGCTTGAATCTAGGGTTTAATCACTAGATTTTTAACCTTAAAGTTTCCCAAATAATTACCAGGGTTTGGACAATTAAAAATTAAAGGGTAGTAAAATTTTAAATTAAAACATACTAATTAAATTAGGGTTTTTAATAAAAATTTAGGATTTAAATAATTAGGGTTCCTTAATTATCATTAGTGTTCCTAAATTAACATTTCAATTTACTAAAATAATAATCAGGGTTTATAATTTTAGCAATTAGGGTTTCTAATTTTAAATTAGGGCATTTAAATATTAATTAGGATTTTATCTAATTAACATTAATTATATAATATGCACATAATTCATATAACACAACTTTTGACCGATCTAAATTTCTAGTTTTAAATTTCCAATCATGGTTTATGACGGTAATACTAGGATTTGTCATGATACACCATAATTGACTAACCATTAACACTCTACACATATACTGTATATATTTATAACACCAAAAAATAATATTATACTTAATATAATATTATTATTCTCATTCATAGCTCAAAATCCAAAATTAGGGTTTGGATTTCATATCTGATTTATCTTTAATTAAGTTAAAATAATTAACTTAAATATTACGAACAAATTTATATAATAAAATATTTATTATTATAATTCTAATAATCATTTCATATATTATTTAAATGATATAAAATCATGTTTTCATGGAAAATAATTAATAAAAACATTTCGCTTACAAAAATTAATTACTATAGGAATATACTTTATAATGATCAATAATTCTAAAATAAAATTGTTTGAAATTATTCATGAAATAAATAATTTTATTTATCACATATATACATACACATTACTTGACACATATTCTCATCTTTAAAATAAAAAAAAAATTAACATGCAAAATTTCTTATTTATTTATATAGAAAATATTCAGGTTATTATATTTTTCATATATCTATGTTATGTAAATATGTGGAAGACCCGAACCACATTATTAAATTAGAACCAGACGAGATAGCAGAAGATTTAACGTATGAAGAGGTACCTGTTAAAATCTTGGATAAGAAGGATCATATTCTACGCTCCAAGGTTATACCTCAAGTCAAAGTTTTGTGGAGAAACCACGATGTTGAGGAAATGACCTGGGAGTTAGAATCTGAAATGAAGTCAAGGTATCCTCACCTCTTCGACATACCAGGTATGCACCCTAATTTCGAGGATGAAATTTCATAAAAATGGGAGGTTGTAAGACCCCAACTTTTATGAATAAAGATTAATTTTTCTCGAAATATATTTTTGAATATTATGGTGTGGATTTGATATAATGTTATAGTTGTGGGTATTATTTACAAATTTTGCAAAGTAAACAAGTGATTATATAATATTCGTTTGGTCGAAGAATATTCGTTTGAACAGGAAATATTCGTATGACGGCACAATCACTAGTGGACCCCACAACGAAAGTATTGTCGTAGTTAGAAAATGATAGAATTATCTTTTTATAAAAATAACGGCGAAAGTTTTACCATTAAACTGTTGAACTACCCGGTGGTAAAAGCACAGTAATACGCGTGGTTGCATAGTAGCACACGGTATTGATTATTGATGCTTACGTGAGAAGTCACTCAGTTATACTCAATTATTGCTACAATAATTGCTGCGTAATATCTCTCATATTATTGATTTAATTATTGTCACAATATATCATCTGCATAATATTTTATATTATTAAATCAATAATTGAGACGAAAAAGTTATTCATATTATTATTTACAATATTAACAATGTCTAGAAGTTCTGTAAGGGAGAGGTTTAGTCACCTAATTGCGAGCCAATAAGGAGAAATCCTTATCGGAAAGCTCCCTCTTTCCTGTGAACGACCTGGTTGTTAAATATTGTGAGTTATAATATTAATGATGAATAAGTTCGTGTTGATTAAAGATTAAATTGATAGTTCCATTGTGTTGGATTATTAGTGTTAGTGGAAATCGATATCTATTTCGATAATAATTGATGTCTGGAGGTTATATTGACCAATCGGGTAATTCACCGAATAAATGATGAATTAATTGCTATTAATTCACATGCTTATAACTATGTGTTCACATGTGTGTACTATTGATTCACATGATTTACTATTAGGGGAGTTGGTGCAAGATTGATAATACTTGCATGACTAAATTAAAATTAGAGGTATAGATGAAGGTACTATACTGTAATTAGTTTTTCACATGATTATACTATTAAGTCACATGAATGAACTATTAATTCATATTATTTACTATTAGGGGAGGTGGTGCAAGTTTGATAACACTTGCAGGACTAAATTAAAAATGAAGAAAAAGAGGAAGGTATTATATTGTAATATTTCGAGCCCCAAAACGTGCAATAATTGAAACTATATTTTCCTATAAATAGAAGCTCATTCTTCTTTCATTCTCACCAATTCACTAAGTCTAACAAGAGCAATTATTATAAAGAGAAATTATAGAGAGAAAGAAGAAGAGAAGTCTGCTACCTCACTATTCCAGTATCCAGTTTCTTCTAAGGTAAGGGGTATTATTTCTTTCGTATTCATGAAGAGAGTTATTTTCTTTTAATACTCGTAAGGGTTGTTATTCCATTCTTTATTATTACATTGGAATAACTTTCATGCATTGTCTATCGCATGTTCAGTGAATGCTTTTGTTATTCCATTCTTTATTATTCATTGGAATAACACATGCATGCGGTGCGATCTATCGCATGCACGGTGAATTCTTTTGTTATTCCATTCTTTATTATTCATTGGAATAACTCGCTCACGCTGCCTACCGTGATGCATGGTGAATTCTTACATTATTCCATTCTTTATTATTCATTTGAATAACTTTTTCATGTGGACTACTACATGCATGGTGAATGATCCTTCGTACTCATTCCTTATTAAATTGTGGAAATGATCATACATGTGGATTACCGCATGGCGTGCAAAAAATCCATTGCGATTTCATATATTCTATTATATTAGGTTGGTTAAAGTTTTGGCTTCTATACTCCATGAAATTAGTAGAATATCCACGAATATTCTATGCGCTTCATCCAAAGATCTTTTCATGGAAATATTCTTCTGAGCATACTTGAATTTTACTCCACAAAGCAATATTATGTTGACAATTTGGACGTTATTGATTTCTGGATAAATTAAATTATAAATCTTTAAAATTTATCTTGAACTTGTTTTATTGAATTATTATGTCATTGTCATCATCCTCATGCTTATATTGTGATGAAAGTCATCTCTGGCTTACGTGCATAAATGGACTTGGTATGATTATGACCAGGGATTATTCGGTATAATCATGATCGTAATGTGACGAATGATGTGGTGAAAGTCCTCATTAGCCTGTAGTTCATTGATGGACAGTTGTTGGTATGATTATGACCATGGATTATTCGGTATAATCATAACCATTAATGATTACATGAATATCCTTGGTCGTGATGCAGGGATGATTCGATTTTATTTATTAAGTTGAGTCTCAGCGATCAAGTTGATGAAAAACTTTTTAAATCATAAAAGATAGTAGATTTTATGCTCTACTTAACTCTTCTAATGAATTGCTTATTCCGCTGCAGTTGTTGATCTAAAACTTGTTGTATATTATATTCTATCAGTTGTTATACTGTTGAAGGTTAAGGATAATTTATTCTGCATTATCTTAGTCATAATATTTCTTACTGGGCTAGTTGAGTTCACCCTTTCTTTCACTGTTCTCTTCAGGAAATGAGAATATAGCTGGGACAAGTCGGGGAACGAATTGACGATCCAGATGGTTGTTTTAGTAGTCCTCACTATTCTATAATAATAGTGTGACAATAAATGTAATGAGGACTCCATTGAGTGTGGATATTGTCTAGATGACAATATTCTTATTAAAAACTCTTATATTATGTTTTGTCGTATTTTACACGACTGTTGTATAATTAAGTTGTATTTGAATTTTGTACCATGTATTTGGCGACTCAAGATGGGTGATGTATACCTATTTTGGGGGCGTCACAAATGTAGTGTTGATCAACATAGAGTACTATAGGTTGATCACCTAGACGTGCTCGTAAGCTATGCTGGACTTACGGACTTAGTGTCAGGATGTCCTTTTCAAAGAACTTATGAAATGCTCATGGTCTTAGACCGAAATTAATGTTTTACTAAATATTGTTATCGTAACACGTTTTGAAAGAAAATAAGTGCTACTTTAAATTATTGATAGTACTTCGTAACTATTGTTCAGTTATTAAAGATATTAGATTCCTATGTTTCAAGCATGTTATTTTACTAGAATTGTTGTACTTGCTGAGCTAGTTAGGCTCACTCTTGCTTGAACCATATGAATGCAATTTAAGACCGAAACTTAATGAGAGGATCCCAGGCAAGGATAAAGGGAAGGCTAAGGCGAACCCGTAGATTACCTATGTAATAGTATATGTTTGTAATGATAATATTTGATATTATGACAAGACCAATTGTAACGGTTATAAAGAATCTGGGGGAATGTTAATATTATTTTGAATATATATAAGACATATTCGTTCTTTTGAGGCATTTAAATTGAATGTTTGTGTGAACTGTAGCACCATGTAGCACCATCTGTTGGGTTGAAAAATACCCAGATTTGGGGGCGTCACAATAACAGTTACCATGCGAGTATTGGCATGCCGCCTTACGAAGCAGTGTACGACAGAAAGTGTAGAACTTCATTGTGCTGGGATGAAGTTAGTGAACGTCAACTGTTAGGGCCGGAACTGGTACATCAGACCGCTGAGGTTGTCAAAATCATCAGTGCAAGATTGGTAGTTACTCAAGACAGATAGAAGAAATATGTTGATCAACACAGACAAAATCACGAATTTAATGTTGGAAATTTCGTTTTCCTAAAAGTTTCTCCTTAGAAGGGAAAGATCCAATTTGGTAAGAAAGAAAAGTTAAGTCCAAGGTTTATTGGACCCTTTGAGGTGTTGCAAAAAGTAGGTGAAGTGGCTTACGAGGTAGCTCTAACTCCAGAATTAGAACATGTTCACAATGTCTTTCATGTTTCGATGTTACAACCGTATAAACACAACTACAAACATGTGATCGAGTACGAACCGTTACAATGTGATAAAGATTTGTCTTATGAGGAAATGCTTATCCAGATAGTTGACAGGAACGAACAAGTGCTCATGAATAAAGTGATACCTTATATGAACGTGATATGGAGGAACCACAATCCCGAGGAAGCTACGTGGAAACTTGAAGACAAGATGATAAAAAGTTATTTAGAGTTATTTGTTTGATCTATGTCTTCGATTCTGGGGACGAAATCCTTGTAAGGAGGGAATAATGTGACAAATGAATTATTTGAGTTGTGATTTTGGGGGCATAATCCTTGTAAAGAGGGAATGATGTAACGATCCAGAATTTTTTTATGTAATTTAAAATATTTATTGAATTAAATAAATATTTTAGTTGATGTGTTTATTGTTAAATAAATATTATTATTAATTTGATTATTTATTAGTTAAATAAATAATTCATGAATTGTGGTGGTGGACTAATTTAATTTTGTGTTATTTATTAATTAAATTGATGTTTGTTAGTTTTGTGGTTTGTAATTTTAATTTAATGAGTTGATTAAATTAAATGAATTATTAATTTATAATCATATTACATAATGGTAATATTTTAATTTAATTTAATAATTAAATTAGAGAGTTATTAATTTGTTAGATAAAATTATAATTATTTAATTATTTAATTTATTAAACAATTTGATTTATGTGTCTATATGATTTAATAAGTTGATGTTAACTTTAAATAAATTTGAATATTAGAATTTAACTAAATAAAGTGTGACCATTAAACTATATAGTAAGTGATTTATTAGAATAAATCAAAAGAGATTTAATGTAGTTTTACCAAACAAGGCTTAAGGCTTTTAAGTCTTTATTTTAATTCTGCTTTGCTAAACAAGCCTTAGTGGCTTTTGAATTTAAAAAAAAACATATCTGACATTGTAATAAACAGAGATATTATGTCTGTCAGTTTTATATTACGTATATTATTAAATGTACATATTTTATATCAGCTTATATGTTTTACGTTTAGTTTTCTAAGCTAGTGTAGTTGAGAGATACCAAAGTTTTGAGAAGGAACTTTGAGAGAAATTGAGAGCTTGTGAGGTTGAAGAAGTGGATTGGAGAATCAAATAGGTGTCTCTATCATCTGTACTAATAATAAAAGTATAATTTTTAGTTTAAAGTTATGGTTTTTATTTTTTAAAAAGTTCTTTGTAATTGAGTTTTTGGTTGATGATTTGTGAGGATAGAAGTTGTTATGTTATTTTGATGATTATAATTGTCATATGTAGAATTAAATCAGGAATATAGGATTTAATTGAAGAAATGATGTTCTTAAGTTTTCACGGCAAAACAAAATTGGTTTTCAAACTCTCTATAATACAACTTTTGATGAACTTTTGATGTATAAATTGATGGACTGTGTTTATATGTAATTGTAATGTGATAACTGATGAGTGAGATTTATACCCGCGAATTGGATACTTTATGACTTAAATAGTTGCCTGATCTCGTAGATTTTATATTATTTTATATGATTATAGTGCTATTGTGCTTAACCGATGTAATGCAGGGCTTATTAGTTCTTTTCCATGCTTTCAGGGGCAAAATGGTCATTTTACATGTAGTCGTACTGCGGCGCCAAAGCCTAGTCTATTGGCCGCGTCGCAACGCCACCTCCTGGTCTAGCCTGACGTCACCATGGTGCTGGTGCAGCCGCAACATCGACCTATATGGACTCTCGCATCACAACATGAAGCTCCAATCTCCTTCTCTGACACGCGAAAATATAAATACCACCCATATATATTGGTCGGGCCAGCAAAATACGACCTCTTGTGCCCAGAAAGTAAAGGCTTGATTTTGACCTAGCTTGAAGGAGGGATGCATATATATCAGAATCTAGCCTCTGCATTTCATATTTCTGATATATCAGACATCCTATATCATATATTCAAATAGTTTAGCTTAGGATAGATTAGTTTTTCTCTTTTCTTATGTATTTCTCTCTCTAGTTCTTAGTTGATGTCTGTAAATATAGATTAGGTAGATTAGGGAGAAGTCTGGTATTTCTTTGGGGCGACAAGATCAGTGAGCGACACGGATTGAAAAGCTTGAAAGGAGCGGATTGCTTGGAGACCGAAGGGCTTTGACAGAGTTCCTTCTTATCCATTTATTTCCTCTAATTTTATAATCCATAAATGTTGTCTTTATTGCTACTTGTATTTTGTTCAATAGCTATGAACTGAATATTGGCTCTAAGGTTATAATGGAACCCTTTGTTATTTAAATTGACTGTCTTATCTCTTTGGTTGGCACCATATGATTTGGTTTAATATATTTGTGCTTAATGATTCTCGCTAAGACATTAGTGATGATTTTGGTAATCTACATGATATCGACAGAAGGAATGTAGATTTACACCTAAATATATTGGCATGTGATTGTGGGTTTCGACTGCATAAGTTGTGCGTAGAATAGACATATATATGTGCGCCAAGTGCGACCTATTTGAGAACTTATGCTTAAATCCTTGTTATAATTAATTCGCATAGACATGTATAGGACTGTATCTAGCTTGGAAGTTCTTTTCTATTCTATTCCCTTTTAGGTGGATCTGGAGAGGATATGTTTGTGCATATCTCGACAGAGGTGCATAAGCATCTATGTGTTCTCGATCGACAAATTGTCGTGACCATTAAGACCAAAGAGAGAAGGGTATGTAGTTTGATGAAGCATAGCACGCCAGGTGTTCGACAGAACGCCTGTGTGGGGTGAAGTTGTAACATTAGCTTGTGTCCTTATCTGAAGGGACTAAATGAAGCGAGAACTGAGGGTCCTTATGGGAGGGGACTAAACGAAGTTCCAAGCCTCTTTGGGCTTGAAGAGTTCCTAGGGAACTAGAGGAGTCCCAAGGTCTTTGGCCTTAAAGAGTTCTTAGTGAACTTAAGTCCCAAGGCTGCTGGCCTTGAAGGAATCTTAGTGATTCAGGGTGCTGCCCTTCCTTAGTGGAAATCCTTCTAGTTGAAAGCGGAAGAGTGAATTAGAGCTTGAGTCTCCGAACCACTTAAAACCCTTGTGTCTTTTACATTATGTCATTTACATTATGTACTATAAGCTCGCTATAACTCTGCTATGTATGTTTTAAGCGCTTACAACCAAACTAACTCTATGAACAATGTATGTTTGATTATGAATATATCAATGAAGGGGATCTTTTACTTATTCCGCTGTGCTTGAAAAGATTCTTATGTTTGTCATCTGCTAATGTAATAGCAATACAAAATAAAAGAGAAAAGTATTTGAAATAAAAAGGATCTATTCAACCCCCCCCCCCCTTCTAGATCTATTGTGCCCTCTGGGAACTAACACAAAGAAAAGAAGAATAAGGGAAAGGTTGACGGGAGAGTCAAGATTGAGGGAGCCAGTGGAAGTGGCAAGGGTCAGAAAGGGAAGGCATTTAGCTCTGGGAATACCAGAGTGAAGCAAGGAGACCCGAAGAGAAGAATGGAGGCCTGCAAGATCTGCGGGAAGACTCAATTAGGAGTCTGTCTCAAGGGGAAGGCCGTCTTCTACAACTCTGGATAAGAGGGGCATATTACGCCTAATTGTCCAAGTCCGAAGAAGAACCATGGATGCTTTGTGTGTGGATCAACTGACCACATGGAAAAGAACTGGCCGAAGAAGGGGATGGACGGGAACTGGGGCACTAATAGCGGTAAGTTAGCTATTGGGGGTCCAGCACAGCCAGGTAGGCCGATGGGTCGTACCTTTAACATGACAGTCCAAGATGCGGTTGCATCAGGGGACGTCATCGCATGTATTATTCCGATCAACGATATCAATGCGACGTCGTTTGTTTTGATTGGTCTTTACTTGTTCATTTATAGCGTGCAATTTTGCTAGACAATTAGGATTACTTCCTGAAAAGTTGCCTATACCTTTAAATATTAAGGTAGCAAACAAATAGATTATTCTTGTTGAAAATGTTCACAAGAGTTGTTGTGTAGATATTCGGGGTTATAAATTATCGGTAGATTTATTACTAATAAAGATAGGAGAATTCGATGTAATTCTCGGAATGGATTGGTTGGTAAACCATGGGGCAATTATAGATTGTCAAAAGAAATGTGTGAACATTAAGACGTTAGAACAACCTCGGGTAGTATTTTATGGGAATAGATCGTTGGGACATTCGTGTTGTCTAACCATGACACAAACTAGGAAATTATTGAGGAAGGGGTGTGTAGGCTATTTGCGTCATGTGGTTGATACCCAGAGAGTGGGAGCGACCATGGAACAAATACCTATAGTGAGTGAGTTCATGGATGTATTTCCAAGTGAGTTACGGGTCTTCACAGGATAGGAGACCGAGTTCATAATAGATATTGTGCGGGAGCGGCACAGGTTTCGTGGCACCCATAGATCGTATGGCGCCAATGGAGATGAAGGAGTTGATGGTGCAAATTGCAAGAATTGTTGGATGTGAAGTACATTCAACTGAGTGTTTTGGCCGTGGGGAACACTTAGGTCTTCATTTGTCAAAAAGAAGGACGGATTCTTTGAGACTTTGTATCGACTACCCAGAGAGTTGAACAAGTTAACGATAAAGAATAAGTATCCATTGCCCAGGATCGATGATCTCTTTGATCAGTTGAAAGGGGCTAAGTATTTTTCTAAAATAGATTTGCGGACGGGGTATCATCAGCTGAAGGTTAGGGATGAAGATGTGCCAAAGACAACATTCAGAACTCGTTATGGTCATTACGAGTTTCTGATGATGTTATTTGGTTTGACTAATGCACCTGCTGCATTTATGGACATGATGAACAGGGTGTTCAAACAATATTTGGACAAGTTTGTCGTGGTGTTTATTGATGATATTCTAGTCTACTCTAAGACACCAGAAGATCATGCTGAACACCAAAGAATAATGTGGGAAACATTAAGAAAGGAGAAGTTATATGCGAAGTTCACTAAGTGTGAATTTTGGTTAGAGAAGGTTCAGTTTTTAGGTCATGTTATTGACCATGAGGGGATTTCAGTAGATCCAGCGAAGGTGGAAGCCGTGATGAATTGGGAACAACCGAAAACACCGACTGAGGTACGGAGTTTCCTAGGATTAGCGGGTTACTATCGAAGGTTCATTTAGGACTTTTCGAAGATAGCTACTCCGCTGACTAACTTGACAAGAAAGACGGTGAAGTACGTATGGACTGAGAAATGCGAAGATAGCTTTCAAGAACTGAAGAAGAAGTTGAGTGAAGCGCCTGTTTTGTCATTATCCGATGACACAGGAAATTTCGTAGTTTATAGCGATGCTTCAGATAAAGGATGGGTTGCGTGCTCATGCAAAGCATGGCAAGGTCATTGCGTATGCATCTAAGCGATTGAAGGATTATGAGAAAGTTTACCCTACTCATGATCTGGACTGGCCGCGATGGTGTTTGCCCTAAAGATATGGCGACATTATCTTTATGGGGAAAAGTGTGAGATATATACGGACCATAAGAGTCTAAAATATATCTTCACACGAAGGAGTTGAATATGAGACGGAGGAGGAGGTGGTTGGAGTTGATAAAGGATTACTCTTGTGAAATCTGTATCACCTGGAAAAGCGATGTAGTGGGCCGACGCCTTGAGTAGAAAGGGTGGGAAAAGTTATCTTTATTAACAGCTCAAGCGGAGTTAATAACGGAGATGGATAGGATGGAGTTAAAGGTGAAGTTTCCAATTGAAGCGGATCAGAGACTGTTTGCGACGGAGATTCAGTCTACCATCGTAGAGAGAGTCAAGGAGGTGCAACTCAAAACTGATGAGTGTAACAAAATGAAGAAGCGGTTGACCAATGAAAAGGATATTAAGTTTAGTCTTGATAATGAGGGATTATTAAGATTTGAGGGAATAATTTGGGTTCCGAATGAAACGGAATTAAAGGAGCAAGTTTTACAAGAGGCTCATAGTTCAAGGTTTTCAATTCATCCTAGTAGTACTAAGATGTATCAAGATCTTTGACAGAGTTTCTGGTGGCCGAACATGAAGAGAGAGATTGTCGAGTACGTTAGTAGGTGCTTGACTTGTCAGAGGGTTAAGGCCGAACATCAACGACCAAGTGGCTTGTTACAGTCTTTAGAAATTCCGGAGTGGAAGTGGGAGAATATCACGATGGATTTTGTGGTTGGACTTCCGACTACACAGAAGGGGTATGATGCAATTTGGGTAATAGTGGACCGATTGACAAAGTCGGCTCACTTTTTGCCAATTAGGGTTAAGTATAACTTAGACCAGTTAGCTAAACTTTATATTAAGGAAATAATCTCTAGACATGGAGTGCCAGTATCGATAGTGTCAGATCGTGATCTACGATTCACGTCAAACTTTTGGAGAAGTCTACAAGAGCAGTTGGGAACGCAGTTGAAGCTGAGTACAACGTATCATCCACAGACGGATGGACAGAGCGAGAGGACAATTCAGACGTTAGAAAATATGCTAAGATCCTGCGTCATGGATTTCAAGGGTAGTTGGGATGATCATCTACCATTAGTGGAGTTTGCGTATAACAATAGTTATCATGCAAGCATAGGTATGCCGCCATACGAAGCTTTGTATGGGAGGAAATGCAGAACGCCACTGTATTGGGATGAGGTAGGAGAACGCCGGATGTTGGGACCAGAATTGGTACAACAGACATCGGATATTGTTAAGAAGATTCAGATGCGTCTTCTAGCGACTCAAATGCATGAAGAAGTTTACGGATCCGCATAGAGAGAATCGAGAGTTTGAAGTAGGTTCAGATGTATTTTCGAAAGTATCTCCCTGGAAAGGAAAGATACATTTTGGAAAGAAGGGAAAGTTAAGTCCGAGATTTATAGGACCTTTCGAGGTATTAAAACGGGTAGGTGAGGTAGCCTACATGTTAGCATTACCTCCAGACCTAGAACGAATACATAATGTATATCACGTATCCGTGTTACGTCCTTATAAGCCAGATTATAAGCACGTGATAGAATATGAGCCTATTCATGTCGAAAAGGACTTAACATACGAGGAAACGCCGGTTCAAATTGTCGATAGAAAAGAACAAGTTATGCGGAATAAAGTCATATCTTCGGTGAAGGTGATATGGAAGAACCACGATGCAGAAGAAGCAATGTGGGAGTAAGAAGAAAAGATGAGAAAGAATTACCCGCATTTATTTGTGTAATTTTTATATATAGCGAGATTCTGGGGACATAATCCTTATAAGGGGGAGAGAGTGTAACGCCCCGGAAAATCGAACATTTTGTAATTTCTTTTAATAATGAATAAAATAATATTATTTATTATTATTGTGTATTGAGAAGATGAATGTTGTTCTATAACCTAGAAACGTCGGAACGTCGTGGTATTTTAACTACGTGGATGAATTAAAGTGTTTGAATTTCCAAGATGAAAATAAATATTTTTCGAGAAAGTTTACGAAAATCACTATTCATCGTTTATCGCTCGGGAATTATTTTTGAACTTCTGAGAAATACGTAACGTTAGAATATCGAGGCGAGATGGATTATGTAATAATAATCTATGTATGGAAAACACAATAAATCGCATACGGACTTAATTTGGGATTATAGGTATTAAAACCTAATGGAAGGAATTGAGGTAATTTGTATAAGGTATAAACTTATGTGGGATTAATTATCAAGCCCAAGTAATTGGTTAATAAAGCCCAACTTGATTAATGCAAGCCCAACAAGGAAATAAACTATTATTATTAGCAAACCCAAAGGATAAGTTAATTGAATTAGTATTGAGCCCAAACTATGATCCATTAGCTAATGATGATCTATGGGTAGACTTGATGGGCAAGGATTTTGTGTGATGCCCAAGAACTTTATGTAGCTAGCAAGAAGACTTGAAGGTTAAGTAAGGAATAGTAAGGAGGTGGAAATGAGGAGGTGGGAGATTTAATGTCTAAAATGCCCTCACTTTGCCAAGCCTATAAATACCAAGCTCATTTCTTGTGTTGGTTGATCATTTTCATCCAACTTGTCTCTCAAACATAAAGCTACTTATTGGTTAGGGAGAATAAGTCACTTAAGCACTTATAAGCCACTTCAACCATTGATAGTTTTCCAAAGCAAATAGAAGTCTTCAAGGGTAAGACTTATCTCTTATATCTTCATCTCTTCTATAATAGGATTGATAGAGAAGGGGAAGGGTTGGATGATAGCATGTAATAAGTTACTAAAGAATGAACTTAAGCCGAATAAGTTGAAAGAAAAAGCAACTTGAACATTAATAAGTTGCTAGAACCATGAAGAACCTATCTTATGATGTTTAGTATGTGGAATATAGCATGAGAACTTTGATTGAACGACTTAAGTTAATAATAAGTCATGAGCATGAAGATTTCTAACCCTTAAGTTAAATTAGTTAATAACTTATGAGAATAAGTCAAAACCTACTTTGATTAAGTTGGAGTAACAAATAACTTGTAATGATCTTATGTTGATTAAAATCCATTAAGAACGCTTTATAATGAAGAGTTGCCGGAATTCGTACGATTGGACGATTATCGTCGAATTCGTGAAATTCTCGGAATGGAAGTTGTATTTTGTGTTCGAAGACGAAAACGTTGGTTTTCAATGGATACAAGTCATTTTAGTCATTATAGAGTTGCGGGCTCGAAAATGATCGGATTCCGACTTAAAAACGAAGAAACGAGCGTTGAACATTCGCGAACGTTTATCGTTTTTGTTAAAAATGAACTCATAGGTGAATTTTGAGCAAACGAAGTAAGATAGATAAAATTCTTGAATGAACACATAGAGTATGTGATTTGTGACCTATAGGCTCTTTAACGAGCCAATTCGGACTTATAACGAAGAAGTTACGAGTCCGGGAATCTCAACTTTTGAAAAATCTGTCAAAATTTTTTTAGTGGCACAGAGTCCGTGCATGCGACGACTCCAGCTATATTATTTAAGCCATGGCCAAAAAGTAGTGTATAGTCCCCGCAAACTCATCGCCATGATCGACGAATACTAAGTAATAAAGGGAGGTGGGGCCAACGAGTCCGATTTCTGGGCAATAATAGGTGACACTTGCAAGCATACCAAGTGTAAAAGTCGTATACCATGAAGACCACCTCAGGACCAAGACATTAATAAAGGTTTACATATAGAACATGGTTAGTAATTGATAACCAATTGGACAAAGATTATAAAGAAACATTGTTAAGACATATTAAGCCTTAAGTATGAACACTTTGGGTTTAGTTAAATCAATTGCAAATGAATGAAAGAATGATCTTACGGGAAGCCGGAACCGATAAATAACAAATCTAATACGTAATTAGATTGAGAAGTAGGGCAAGATTCTTTAGAAACCATGTATGATCATTCATGACCTAATGTTCTATGTTATGTTATCATTTAATGTAGAGACCTTAAAGACGTACAGTGCACGTGTTATAATTTGTAGCAGACGCTAAAGGCAAGTACTCTAACCCTTGTTCCAGTTCGATCTGGGCAAGTCTTTGTGATTCATGTATTCTTCACATGAGTTAGTATTTGAGGAATGTCAAAGCCAATCCTTTCGGCTAGACGCATGCTATGTTATTCTATCAAGTGTTGATAAGGATTTACCGAACTAATATTGTGGTGGTTTTTCAAAGGTAGATTGTGTATGCTCAAATTGTTTTGTCGTTAAACGACAGGCATGTGAGGTTGCCACAACTTAAACGTATACACGTTTAATGAATGTAGTGTTGATCAACATAGAGTACTATAGGTCGATCACCTAGACGTGTTTCGTAAGCTATCTGGGACTCACGGACTTCGATGGCCGGGATGTCCTTTTCAAAGTACTTATGAAATGCTTACGGCCTTGAACCGGAATTGATGTTTTACTGGATATTGTAGCTGTAAAATGTTTTGAATGAAAAGAAGTGCTATTTTGAATTCTCAATAGTACTTCGTAACTATTGTCCAGTTATTGAAGATATACGATTCCTATGTTTCAAGCATGCTATTTTACTTGAAATGTTATACTTGCTGAGCTAGTTAGGCTCATTCTTGCTTGAACCATATGAATGTAGCTAAGATGTAATCTTAATCGATGGATCCGGTGAGGAGGATAAAGGGAAGGCAAAGGCGAACCCGTAGATTGCTTATGTAATAGTATAGGTTTTGTAAGGAATAATATTGATATTATGACAAAGACAATGTATTGATTATAAAGAACCTGGGTATGTAAATATTCTTTTGATATATATATATAAGACATATCCGTTCTTTTGAGGCATTTCAATTGAATGTTTATGTGAACTGTAGTACCGTGTAGCACCATCTGTTGGGTTGGAAGATACCTGAATTTGGGGGCGTCACAGTAGTTGTTTTACGTACCATATATTTGGCGACTCAGAATGGGTGGTGTATACCTATTTTGGGGGCTTCACATTGTTCGTAGAGTTAGTTTAGTTATAAGCAGTTAATACATACATAGCATTTAGCAGTTAGGTACATAATGTAAATGACAGAAAGTAAATGACTTAATGTAAAAGACACAAAGAATTTTAACTTGTTCAGAGACTCAAGCTCCTAATTCACTCTTCTGCTTTAACTAGCAGGAATTCCACTAAGGAAGGGAAGCACCCTGAATCACTAAGATTCTTTCAAGGCCAGCAGCCTTGGAACTTCAGTTCACTTAGAACTCTTCAAGCCCAGCAGGCTTGGAACTTCATTTAGTCCCTCTGGACAAGGACCTCTCAGGCCCTGGCTATTTGTTGGTTGTGGTGTTGTTGTTGTTGGTGCCTTGCTGCTAAGATGTCTTGAAGCTTGAACATCTTTTATACTTAGCAGCTTGGCGTGGTCCTCTTTGCATTCTGCATAGAGTCTGGACCACATCTTCTCTGGTGTAGCTGATCTTCATTCTATTATGATCATCTTCTTCCGATGTCAGCTGTGCACCATCACCATTTAGGTTTGCTAAGTGTTTGAGCTTTTGGTAGACTTCGTCTGACACTTAGCAATCCCTGAACTCTTCTTGAATGGTTTGAAGACATGGTTCTGCATCTGTTCTGTTTCAGCTTTTGGTTCATGGTGATTCGTAGAGTGGCTTTCTGGGTCTTCTTTGTGCTCTGCCACTTTTTTGAATGCTATCTTCTTGGCCTTCTCGGCTCTCAACTTAGCTTCCATCTTCAATGGCATTCTCATCCTTGTTGAGTGAAGCTTTAGTCTGTTTAAGTCCATCTTCAAATCTGTTTCACTTCCACCTTCGTAGTCTCACTGCCATTGAGACTTGTTCTGTTCAGCTTTGGTGGAACTCGTAAAGTAAACAATATAGCATTCCAACAACTCTACGATCCTTCAACTCAGAAACTCTTGATCTTTGAAGCTTTGGCTAATATATACTCCTTCCTAATCTTTCCGTTGGAATATAGCCATTGAAAGCTATTTGAATTGCTTCGTAGATCTCGAGTAGACTGGTGATGTGACATGACATCCCCTTTTTCATCTTTCTGACACTGCAGTCTACTGTTTCACCTACCCCGTCAGAGATGTCACTTTGATGTCTTGGGCAGGTAGTCAACTTTATTTCTCCTTTCTGATTTCTCGATTAGAACGCCATGAAGTGTCCTTTTGCATCGATGCTCTCTACTAGCAATGTTCGAATATCAGTTTTCAGATTGAACAGTTACCAATGCTTCAATCTTCAGATGACCGAACTCTACGATTCTGATGCACATGTTCTTAGACCTGATCGTAGTGTGTCTTGTTGAATGTTACTCATTGACTGGTTGAGACAATACTACGATTCTGAAGAGTGTTCATTGGATCTTTAATGTAGAACACCTCTTCCTTTTCTTGTGCAGTGCTTCATCACTTCTGTTTACCTCGACTGATCTCTGGAACTGATAGCTTGACTTCTTGTTCTGACCTCTTCTGAATAGCAAGACACATCAGATTTGTGGCATGCCCAGCTCGCTATCTCCTTGGGATCTCTCGTTAACTTATCATCAATGGGCTGACCCATGCTTAATTACTTTCGCCTTGTTCTTCAAAAGCTGGCCAATATCTCTGTGTAAACTACATCAGTTTCTGCTTTGTTTGGCAAACACTATGATCCTGGTTGACCCCAAGATCGTTGTCTTCTGTTAGCTTGCATGTCATTCGTTGAGTGCTCTCTGGTTTTCTTTAGGTGGAATGTATCTTTGCAGCTCAGACCAGAGGCTTTATACTTTGGATATTCTGGGATATCTCATTTATTGAGAATCGTGTTTACTCTACGATTCTGCCTTGGCGTTGTGAGCACCTGTAATAACCCGGAGAACCGGATTGTTCAGAAATTAAAATTTAAAGAATTAGTTATTAATAAACGGAATTTTTATTAATAAATTGTGTGTTATGTGTTTATTAATCATTCTAGAACCTAGGATGATTATAAATCAAGAGGATTCTGGCTATGAGCTAGATTGAACGAGTAAGAATTTTCAAGACAAAAATAAAAAAATTTCGGGAACAAAAATATTTTCGGGGAAAAAGATAAAATATGCACTATTCACCTGACGAAACCCTAAGGGTTAGGGTTTGAATAACCTAAGCCTTTCCGAGAGTTCGGTATGTCGAAATGACATTTCATCGAAAGATTTGACGATAATATATTGTGAAAAGTTAAGTAAGCTGATAAAAGTTTTTCTAGAAAAACGTGCAGAAATCGGACGAAATAAAAATAACAAAAAGTATTGTTACATACTTTTCATTCGTTTAACTATATTAGGGGAAAATTTGAAGGAAAACTCTTAACACCAAAAAGTGTTTTTTAGTTTTTCGGAGATCCGAAGAATACGTAAAAGTTAATTGGTAAAGGAAAGACGAAATATCCAAAAATATTTGGATTCTGAGAATCGCAGTTTTTAAAACTGTCGGACGAAACCCAAAAGATGGAAGGTGTGAATAGTAACCTGAGGGGCAAAATAACTATTTTGCCCCTAGCTTGGAAAATCTATAAATAGGAAGCTTAATTTCATTTGTTTAGGATTTTAAAAATCCTACAACATTTGAGAGAGAGAGAGAGAGAGTTTTCGGATGAGGAAGAAGAGGAAAAGGAGGAGGAAAAGCTTGCGTGTGAGCAAACTTTGTCCGACGGATGGAGATTAAAGAAGAAAGGTATCGAAAACCTAACTTCTAAATTATTTTTCTTTAAGTTTTATATGTTTCAAGCATAACTTAATAAGAATATGAAGTAAAAGATGTTAGTAATGATTTAATATGGTTTAAATCATGAGAAAAATAAGAAATAAGAATTAGAAGTTTATTTTATAAAGTGTAAGATTCGTAATGAATTTGAACGATCCGAATGAATCATATGAACGATTCAGTGAAATATGTAAGGAATGGTGTGTTATAACATCAAATTCCAAGAAAAAGTGAAATCGTAATTAAAATATTGATTAAAAATGAAGAACGAACGAAGAACGCGAAGAACACGAAGAACGTTGTTGATGGACAAATTTAAAACCATTGTATTATAATTTGTTGTTGATGGACAAGTTTAAAATCATCGCGTATAAGTTAGATTCTTATTGATTGGTTAGGAACGGTAGAAACGTTGATGAAGAATGGATTAAAACTGAGTTATAACGAAGTTATGGCAAAAATTTCATAAAAGACGAACGAGAATTAGAAAGTGTATAAATGAACCCGAAGGTGTAGGGTTTCATAAGAAAGTAAGAGAACATAGAAAACGTGAGTCGTGGACTCAAGAATGAATGAGTTCCGAGTTCGGATGACCAAATTACGGACGAACGAACGAAGAACGTTAATAACGTAAAAATGAGTGAAGGACGAAGATTAAGCCAATCAAATGGCATTTTAACGGATTCAGAATGATGTTATGTCTGAGGGGGATTGAAGTACATA
The DNA here is from genome assembly GCA_020205605.1 of Panax ginseng. Lineage (NCBI taxonomy): Eukaryota > Viridiplantae > Streptophyta > Magnoliopsida > Apiales > Araliaceae > Panax > Panax ginseng. The sequence continues at coordinate 36,038,339 of CM035127.1, read as the reverse complement.
AGATAAGGATGAGAAAATCTTTGGAACAACCTCGTTCTGAGTTATAACGAAGAAGTTATGAGATCGGGAAGTAAGCGTCTCAAAATAAAGTTAACACTTAGAAAACTTTTCAAAGATTAGGGCTTGGTGCCGTAGCGCAAGCCATGCTTTGTAAGGTGGCACCGCAGCGCCAGACTAGAGAGCCAGCTACTGGAGACTCGTGCCGCGGCGTGAGAGATAGCAAGGAGGGTGGCGCCGCAACGCCGATGTAGGGCAAGGCCCAGTAATGAGCTTTTAACTGCTCAAATCCTGGGGGAAGTGTAACAAAAACTATTGAACGTATAGTTAATCGAATGTAACGAGAGATTTTGTAATTTAATTTTAATATTTATTGAAGTAAATAAATATTTTCGATGATTTAATTATTAGATTAAATAATTAATTGATGAAATTGTGGTAGATTAATTTAATTATATGTGTTACATTTATTAAATTAATGTGGAGAATTTTATTATTCGATATATGTAATTATGTGAGCTTATTATATTAAAAGAAATATTTAATAAGCCTAATGTTATTTTAATTAATTTAATTATTAATTAGAGAGTTAATAATTTGACATTATTAATTAATGAGAAATTTAATTATATGACTATGTGAATTTATGAGAAATTATTATATTTTATTTATATTAAATTAAATAAAATAAGATGATATTGATTTATTTTATAAGGAGTGTGACATTAATTAAACTATATGATAAAAGTTTTATTAAATTAAATGGTTTTGAAATCTATTATGCTAGCCAAACATGGCACTAAGGGAGTTGGGAAAGCTACCCATGATCGGGTAAATCACCTCCACAACGCCGCCTTTTTTATTTATTTCATACGCTTCTTTCTTTTTCTTTATTCATTTTTCTAAGTCCAAAATAACATCAGAGAGAGTTGAGAAATTGTTGAGAGAGTGTGAGATTGTGTGATTGAAGAGTGTTGAGAAGAAGTTTGAAAATCATTGTCATCCTTATTCACACTATACTGGGTAATTTCTCCAACCCAATTCTTATTTTACGCCATTTAAAGTTTTTTCATGAATATGGCTTTAAAGTCTTTCGTAAAGTTTTGTAATTGGGAAAGGGTAACAATTATGTGAATATATGTAATAATTCGAGTAGCATAGCATAACATTTTATATATATTGTATATGATTCCATATCATAAGTTTTTCATAATACTATGACTTGTTATTTTTCAAAATTTACAGAGAGTACGTTATATGGCCATATGGCCCTTATACGTAACTTTAATATGTCAACCATAAATGGTTTTGTAAAATTTATACTTATATATGATTATGCATGCTAAAACGAACAAAACAAAACTTGAATGGTTGGATTTGGCCTTATAACTAATCCGTAGTATTAAATTTCATGATTTATGTTCAAAACCTTCAAGAACATCAAGAAAAAGACAATTTGCATAATTTAATTATGTAATTATGTGTTTTAATGGGTTAAAATCACTCTATAAATGTTGGGTAATGATTATATATGAATTCTAACATGTGGGTATGATTAAATTGGAGAATTAATGTTTATTTTGTTTATTTCGCCAATTCGTCAATTTTCGCGAATCGAAATTCATATTCGAGTCAGTCATGTCACTACGCCAACTCTCGTCAGCTCATAGGCAACAAGCAATAATCAATCAGACCAGCGCAACCTAAAACGCCAAGTAAGTCAAGCCACAATCACTACCATACGCAAGCAGCTAAGACTCTAAGATAAAAGTAAAGCAAATACAAATACCACTTAGCGTAATGTCCGTAAAATGATTTTTTTTTAATGTTCAAGTATAGAAATGTGATAGTAACTTAGTCTAATGAATATAAAACTTGTTAGATATATAATGAGGTGTTAAAATAAATTTTAACACGCCCATAACACAATTATATGTGAATTGAAATGATTGAATGCATAGTTAGCTTATTGTTCGTGAAGTCTTAATTTTTGACAATAAGTGTAGTAATCGACTAAGTATAGTCATGAATTCGAAAGTTAGACAAAAGAATAAACTTATGATGTTTAGTACGTTATAATTGATCGGTATTGTGAACGTAAATGATATGTAGGATTTAAATCAAAGAACGAGTTTAATTAAAGTGTAATCTACGCGACGAGGCAAGTTTCCTACCCTACTTGTTATCATTGTTCAAGTTTATTATTTACCTTGAGTAAATTCTCATTACTATTATTCAAGTTCAATTGTTATATTAAAGATTGATTATCCTTTCAAAGTATGAATTTGTTATACAATATTTGTTCTATCAGATACTTTTGAGATTATTATTCAATTTGAATATCATTATTGTTGAACCTTGTTAGACTAGTGAACCTTATTGATTCGACTAGTCCATAGTTGATGAACGCTCTAAATTTCGTAACCCTTATTGAATTATCCAAACCAAACTTCCTTTGGTGCGGACTCGAATGTCAAACCGAGATGAACAACCCCGCAAAGGGATTTACTTATGCGTTAGCTAGTTAAGATATTGTGCACATGTGATGGTACTAAGGGTCGATCCCCCTAAGCACGTAGTAGAAAGGTCCATAGTCTTACGATCGTTAAAGGTTTCAAGTATAACCCTTGATAACCCTAGACATAGTTCAAGGTCTTATGACCCTCGTAAATCTTTTGATTCTTGTTATTCATTCTTGATTCAAAAGTTGAGCTTTTATTTTTCGTAAGTCTTTGATTTCTCTCGCATGTTATTATTCATTGTTTATATTGTTATACTTGTGGGCAATCGTGCTCACTCTCATGTAATAATAACATTGCAAGCTTAAGAACTAAAGAGCGCATTTAACCTTCCACTAGTAAAGGCAAGGGCAAGCTTAGCAAGTAATGAAGATTGATTATTTATGTGGTTATGTAATGATAATTAGAATTGATGTTACTTAAGACTTATTTGTTTATGTTTCGCATTGATGATTTAAGGTTAGAGTAACCTGGGATTTATTTATTATGTAGTTGATGTAACCCCATAAGGGGAGATTTATTATTATTTCTATCTATTGCATGGTTTGCATTTATTTATGGGTAGATAGATGGATGATGTTTCAGATAAAGGAACACCAAACTCGTGGAAATGGAAGTACCCGGATTTGGGGGTGTCACAAGTTGGTATCAAAGTCAGAGGTTATGAACCTTAGGTGGGGGAACAACCTTAGGTAGTAGCCTTATTATAGAGAAGAATATAGTGATGGAAAACTCTTATCGAAGTTCTAGGAAATGAATTTTTGTAATTCATTGAAGATAATAAAAGACTTTATGTGCTTATGTGTTAAAATTATGTGCTCACTAGTACGACTTAGTAACTAAAACTCAAAATTTTGTTGTCAGGATGTCTGACGTTGGAGGAACTAGTCGAACAGGGGAGGAGGAACCCCGAGTACCTACAGTACCTACAGAGGAGGAGCCCAGAGACATTCATGTCGTTAGGGAACAGTTGGTACAGAGGGAGTCATCTCCATTGATCACCGTTGTTGGTCAGGAGCATGAACCTGAGACTGATCCTGAGGAGGATCCTGAGGAGGAATTTGACGAAGAGGAAGAGGAAGAAGAGGAGTTTCCACAGCACTCCATTGATGCTGAGATGTACGACACATTATATGACCGTAACGTGGAGTTACGAGATGAGGTGCAGGATCTGACTGAGCGGGCTATTATTCAGCAGATTACTCTAGAGCAGAAGGAGAGGGAGATTTTGACTCTTCACTCACGACTGGGAAATGTAGAATGGGATTTGGTCCACGAGAAGGGTCAAACCGAAGATAAGACCGCAGAGATAGAAAAGTTGAAGAAGGAATCAAGGAAAGCTCAAAGAGATGCCAGCAGCAGAGGAAGGTCAAAAGAGAGTCACGCCGCAGGCCGATTCTTGCGGAAGAGGATGGTCGCGGCAAAGAAGGCAAAGCTTGGAGAGACATACTCTACACTTAATCATGCAATGGATGAGGCCCAGGATCGAGTTTTTTGAGGTACCCCATCCAGCTGAAGGACTTCCATCGTATATGCCGGATCGCAGGACGATGTCTCGTGATCACGGAAGAGAGCGTAAAAGGCTATTCAAATACTTTCGATGCATAAAGTGATAGAATTTGTTTAATTATGTGAAAAACTTAATTAGTTTTTATATGTAAATTCGATGTGTTTATGAACAAAGGAATATTTTAATATTTTAAACTCGTAGATTCTTTATCTCGTGGATAGATGATGTAAATAGCAAAGTGATGCTATCTTATGATGTTAAAACTTTTGAATTGAATGAATGAAATGTCAAAGTTTATTTAAATTGATGTGTTAAATGAATTATGATTAAAATGTTCTAGTTAAGTCTTAAATGTTTGAGAGAATTTAATAAAGATTTAATAAGCATAATATTTTAATGTAATTATGCCGCCAAGAAGAAGACAACAACGCCAACCAAATTTCGTGAAGAGTCTACTTAATAACAATAATAACGCCAATGCTAATCCTGTTCAGCAATTGGTTAACTTGCTAGCTGGAGCAATGAATAATCAACCTCAAGCTCCACCAAATACTACATTTAAAGATTTCAAGGCGGTGGGACCGCCAGAGTTTAAAGGTTCCATGAACCCGATCGAGGCTCAAACGTGGGTTATGGAAATGGAGAAGGTTTTCGACGTCGCTAGGGTTAGAGAAGACCAGAAGACCGCTTTTGCAACGCTTATGTCAAGTCCAAGCTAGCTATTGGTGGCAAGCAAACAAAGTTCGAGGAGGTGAAGGTGTAATTACTGGGAGAGATTTAAAGAGATGTTTTTCGAGATGTATTTCCCAACCAAATTTCACGTAATCCTAGATGGAGGTTCAATTTCTGGAATTGAAGCAGGAAATATGAGCGCACTCGATTATATGCTGGCTAGATTCAACGAGTTAGCGAGGTTCGCCTCAGATCAAGTACACATTTTGACGAGAGAAAAGCCGAAGATTCAACAAGGACTAAAGCCTGGGTATACAAAGAAAGTATCAATGTTTCAGATAAACACTTTTGCCGAGTATCGAAAAGGCCATCCTCATCAAGGTGGAAGCGGCGCGTGACCAAGTACAATCAAGATCAAGAAGAAGAAGAAGAGTGAAGGTGAAGGAAATAACAAGACTAGTGGAAGGCACATGAAGAGGTGGTAATTTTAATCGTAAGAAAAGGTGGAATGAAAACTCATCATCGGGGAATCAACAAGGAAGTCAAGAAAAGAATCAAGCATGCCCGACCAAGGGAAAGCTCATCCGGGAGTTTGTATGAAAAGGAAAAAGAGTGTGCTACAATTGTGGTCGAAGGCCACATAGCACCTAACCGCCCTAACCCAAAGAAGGGTGCTTGTTTCACTTGTGGTTCAAAGGACCATCCGGCAAGAGATCGCCCCAAGAAGGGATCTGGAGGGTCAGGATCAGGAGGAAACCGGGAAACAACAAAGGAAATGTTTTAACTATCACCCGACCAACCGCAACAAACCGATCGACCGCCGTGACTTTTTCAACATGACGGTGCAGATGCGCGCTGGGCCTCTTGATGGATGTGGTGTCGTATCATTTCGATCAATAAAATTAATGCTTATGTTTTATTTGATTCGGGTGCTACTTGTTCCTTTATATCCATGACTTTGCTAAGAATTTAGATTTGCTTAAGGATGAATTGGATTACCCCATGAACATAGAAATTATGTAATAGAGAAATAATCCTCGTTAAGTACATATATAAGAATCGTAGAGTGGATATTAAGGGTAATATCATGAACGAGATCTTATCCCTATCGACTTGGGGAATTTGACGTTATATTGGGAATGGATTGGTTATTCAATTACGGGTCAGAATTGATTGCCAAAAGAAGCGATAACCTTACGACTCCGCCAAAGGTCAGGTTTTATGGTAAGAAGTCGCCTAGACAAGCGAAAGTGTTCGACGATGATGCAGCCGTGAAGTTATTAAGACAAAGTCGTGTAGGATACTTAGCTTATATAGTCGATAAATAAAAAGAGAATCCAAGGTAGAAGAAATACCGATTGTGAGGGACTTCACGACGATTTGCGCACGATTTGCCGTGACTTCCACCAGATAGAGAGGTAGATTTTGTGGATCGATTTGGCGCCTGAATCGCTTCCAATATCGAAGGCACCATACCGAATGGCACACCAAGAGAGATGAAAGAATTAATGGTACAACTACAAGAATTATGGACAAGAAGTACATTCAACCGAAAGCGACGCCGGGGGGGAGCGCGGTGTTATTTGTGAAAAGAAGGACGGATCGATGCGGCTCGCATCGACTACTAAGAGAACTCGAATAAGGTCACGATTAAGAAACAGATATCCATTACCGAGGATCGACGACCGCTTGATCAATCAAGGAGCGAGATACTTTTCCAAGATAGACTTTGAGAAGCGGTTATCATCAATCAAGGTGAGGCCAGAGGATGTATCAAGACAAATGCTGCTCGTAACGCGATATGGTCACTACGAATTTTTAGTAATGTCATTTGGTCTTACGTAATGCTCCCCGCAAAGATTTATGGGACTAATGAATGGTGTGTTCAAGCCATTTTGGACAAGTTCAGTAGTGGTATTTATAGATGACATTTTGGTATATTCAAAACCAAAGAAGAACACGAAGAGCATTTGAGATTAACATTGGAGGTATTGAGAAGGGAAAAGTTGTATGCCAAGTTTTCAAAATGTGAATTTTGGATCGAACGAGTGCAATTTCTTGGGCACGTGATCGATAAAAATGGAATTTCAGAGATCCATCAAAAGTCAAAGCCGTGATTAATCGGGATCACCGAGACGCCGCCGAAAGTAAGAAGTTTTCTTGGATCAAGGTGATATTATAGAAGATTCATTCAAGACTTTTCCAAGATCGCAACTCCGCTAACGAATTTAACTCAAAAGTCGTGGAAATTTGTTTGGACGGAAGTGTGAGGAAAGTTTTCAAGAATTGAAGAAGAGGTTGAGTACAAAGACCGTGTGTTATCTCTTCCTGATGATACAGAAATTTTGTTGTTTATAGTGATGCGTCACGATAAAAGGACTTGGTTGCAGGTCGATGCAAAATGGCAAAGTCATCATGTGATGCATCACGACAATTGAAGGATTACGAGAAGGGATATCCCACCCATGACTTGGAGTTAGCCGCAGCTTGTTTTTGCTTTGAAAATTTGGAGGCACTATCTCTACGGGGAGAAGTGTGAAATATATACGACCACAAGAGTCAAAAATATATTTTCACACGTAAGGATTTGAATATGCGCCAAAGAAGATGGTTGGAATTAATTAAGGATTACGATCGTGAGATTTTATACCATCCGTAAGCAAAATGTGGTTGCCGACGCCTTAAGTAGAAAGGGTCGGAGAAATTGATGATGTTGATCGTCAGAGGAGCTAATTGCGTAAATGGAGAAACCGGAGTTAGAAGTGAAGTATCCTATGGAGATTGATGAGAAGCTATTTCAGATGCAACTGCACAACTCTACTAGATAAAGTAAAGGAGGCTCAACTTCGTGATTAAGAATGTAAAAAAGGTGACAAAGAAGATATCTCAAGGAACCGAACCAAGATTTAAGATGGATAAGGAAGGAATATCGAGATTTGAAAGTAGAATTTGGGTACCGCCAATACAAGAGATTAAGGAAGAAATTTTGAGCGAGGCTCATAGTTCACGATATTCGATTCACCCTGGTAGTACCAAAATGTACCAAGATCTTCGACAACATTTCTGGTGGCCAAATTTAAAACGAGATGTTGCAGAATGTGTTGCCAAGTGTCTTACCCGCCGAAAAGTAAAAGCAGTAACATCGAGACCAAGTGGATTGCTACAACCATTAGAGATCCCGTAATGGAAATGGGAACATATTACAATGGACTTCGTGGTTGGCCTTCCGACGACTCGTAAAGGCTACGACGTTAAAGATGGGTTATCGCCGATCGATCGATTTAAATCCAAGACACTTCCTTCCGATCAAAATAGATTCAATTTAGATCACTTGGCAAGGTTATATGTAAAAGAGATTGTTTTGAGACACGGAGTGCCGGTGTCAATTGTTTCGATAGAGATCCGCGCTTCACATCGAATTTTCGGAAACGCTCTACAGAATGCATGGGTACGCAATTGCGAATGAGTACAACATACCACCCTCAAATGTGATGGACAGAGCGAAAGAACGATTCGTATATTAGAAGATATGCTAAGAGCTTCGTATGATGGACTTTAAAGGAAATTGGGATGATCACCTCACCGTTAGTAGAGTTTGGCCACAACAACAAGCTTACACGCTTAGTATAGCATGCCGCCTTTATGAAGTTGTTATATACTACAGAAAGTGCGTAACTCCACTTTATTGGGATGAAGTTGGCGAAAGACAATTGCTAGGCCGTAATTGGTACACAGACAGATGCAGTAAATAGTCAAAGTGATCCGAGCACGATCGGGTAGCACTCAAGATAGACAGAAGAAATACGCCGATCCACATCGTAAAAATATCGAATTTGAATCGTGTAGTTATGTTTTCTTCAAGGTCTCTCCTCGAAAGGAAAGATCAGTTCGAAAGAAAGGGAAATTAAGCCCAAGATTCATTGGACCATTTCAAGTAATCGAGAAGAATCGAGAAGTCGCATGATGAGGTAGCCCTACCTCCAAAGACTCGAGAATGTCCACAACGCCTTCCATGTTTCGTGTTATTTACCCTACAAAGCCGATTACAAGCATGTAATTGAATATTTAACCCCTACATTTTGAAAAAGACTTATCTTACGTAAGAAATTTCTGCTCAAATTGTCGATGTAAAAGAACAAGTTCTCGTAAATAAAGTAATACCTTCGTTAAGGTAATTTGGAGGAACCACAACGTCAAGAAGCTACGTGGGAACTCAAGAGAATATGATGAAGAATTATTACCTCATTTATTTACTTAATTTATTGTGTATCCGATTCTCGGGGATGTAATCTTTGTGGGGGGGGAGAATGTAACGGGTCGAATTTATCGAGTCGTGATTCGGGGATGTAATCCTTTTTAAGGGGGAAAGATGTGACAAACGAGATTTTGTAATTTAATTTTAATATTTATTGAAGTAAATAAATATTTTTGATGATTTAATTATTAGATTAAATAATTAATTGATGAAATTGTGGTAGATTAATTTAATTATATGTGTTACATTTATTAAATTAATGTGGAGAATTTTATTATTCGAAGTATGTAATTATGTGAGCTTATTGTATTAAAAGAAATATTTAATAAGCCTAATGTTATTTTAATTAATTTAATATTAATTAGAGATTTAATAATTTGACATTATTATTAATTAATGAGAAATTTAATTATGTGACTATGTGAATTTATGAGAAATTATTATATTTTATTTAAATTAAATTAAATAAAATATATGATATTGATTTATTTTATAAGGAGTGTGACATTAATTAAACTATATGATAAAGTTTTATTAAAATAAATGGTTTTGAAATCTATTCTATGCTAGCCAAACATGGCACTAAGGGAGGTTGGGAGCAAAGCTATTACCCATGATAGGTAATCCACCTCCACAACGCCGGGCTTTTTTTTTATTTATTTCATACGCCTTCTTTTTTCTTTTTTCATTTTTCTAAGTTCTGGCATAACATCAGAGAGAGTTTGAAAAATTGAGAGAAATTGTGAGATTTAGAGAAATTGTGAAGAGTAATCAACAAGAAGAGTTTCAATTTGTCATCCTTATTCACACTATTATACTTGGGTAATTTCTCCAACCCAATTTTATTTTACGCCATTAAAGTTTTTATGAAAATGGCTTTAAAGTCTTGTAGAAAGTCTCTCAGTAATTGGGAAAGGGTAACAATTATGAAGTATATATATGTAATAAATGAGTAGCATATCATATTTTTATATATATTGTATATGATTCCATATCATAAGTTTCATAATAATATTATGATATGTTATTTCAAAATTTACAGAGTACGTTATATGGCCATATGGCCCTTTATACGTAACTTTAATATGTCAACCATAAATTTTTTGTAAAATTTATACTTGTATATGATTATGCATGCTAAAAACTAACAAAACAAAACTTGAATGGTTGGATTTGGCCTTATAATCTAATCCGTAGTATTAAATTTCATGATTTATGTTCAAAACCTTCAAGAACATCAAGAAAAAAGAAATTTGCATATTTTAATTATGTGATTATGTGTTTTAATGGGTTAAAATCACTCTATAAATGTTGGGTAATGATTATATATGAATTCTAACATGTGGGTATGATTAATTTTGGAGAAGTAATAATTTTATTGAGTTTTTTTTTTGTTTTTTTATGTTTTTCAAAATGAATCAGAATCGAATTCGAGTCTCAGTCGCCAACGCTCAGACCAACTCGAACGCTCGCCAGCTAAGAATCACTAAGCGCCAAAGCCAAGTAGGCAAATCACACCACAGCCAGTAGTACACAAATAAGTTAAAGATAAAAGTGAAGGAAATAAATATACCACTAGCGTAATGTCCAGTAAAATGAATTTTTTTAAATATTCAAGTATAGAAATGTGATAGTAACTTAGTCTAATGAATATAAAAACTTGTTAGACATATAATGAGAGATGTTAAAATAAATTCTTAACACGTCCATAACACAATTACATGTGAATTGAATGATTGAATGCATAGTTAGCTTATTGTTTCGTGAAGTCTTAATTTTGACAATAAGTGTAGTAAATTGACTAAGTATAGTCATGAATTGAAAGTTAGACAAAAGAATAAACTTATGATGTTTAGTATGTTATAATTGATCGGTATTGTGAACGTAAATGATATGTAGGATTTAAATCAAAGAACGAGTTTAATTAAAGTGTAATCTACGCACGAGGCAAGTTTCCTACCCTACTTGTTATCATTGTTCAAGTTTATTATTTACCTTGAGTAAATTCTCATTACTATTATTCAAGTTCAAATTGTTATATTAAAGATTTATTATCCTTTCAAAGTATGAATTTGTTATACAATATTTGTTCTATTGTATACTTTTGAGATTATTATTCAATTTGAATATCATTATTGTTGAACCTTGTTAGACTAGTGAACCTTATTGATTCGACTAGTCCATAGTTGATGAACGCTCTAAATTTCGTAACCCTTATTGAATTATCCAAACCAAACTTCCTTTTGGTGCGGACTCAATGTCAAAATCGAGATGAACAACCCCGCAAAGGGATTTACTTATGCGTTAGCTGCTTAGATATTGTGCAAGATGGTACTAAGGGTCGATCCCCTAAGTACGTAGTAGAAAGGTCCATAGTCTTACGATCGTTAAAGGTTTCAAGTATAACCCTTGATAACCTAGGACATAGTTCAAGGTCTTATGACCCTCGTAAATCTTTTGATTCTTGTTATTCATTCTTGATTCAAAAGTTGAGCTTTTTATTTCGTAAGTCTTTGATTTCTCGCATGTTATTATTCATTATTATATTGTTATACTTGTGGGCAATCGTGCTCACACTCATGTAATAATAACATTGCGCTTAAGAACGAAAGAGCGCATTTAACCTTCCACTAGTAAAGGCAAGGGCAAGCTTAGCAAGTAATGAAGATTGATTATTTATGTGGTTATGTAATGATAATTAGAATTGATGTTACTTAAGACTTATTTGTTTATGTTTTCGCATGATGATGATTTAAGGTTAGAGTAACTCGGGATTTATTTATTATGTAGATGATGTAACCCCATAAGGGGGAGATTTATTATTATTTCTATCTATTGCATGGTTTGCATTTATTTATGGGTAGATAGATAGATGATATTTCAGACAAATGAACACCAAATCCTCGTGGAAATGGAAGTACCGGATTTGGGGTGTCACAAGTTGGTATCAAAGTCGAGGTTATGAACCTTAGGTGGGGGGAACAACCTTAGGTAGTAGCCTTATAGAAAGAACATATAGTGATGGAAAACTCTTATCGAGTTCTAGGAAATGAATTTTGTAATTCATTCAAGATAATAAAATCGGGAGCATGAACTCGAGACGATCCTGAGGAGGATCCTGAGGAGGAATTTGACGAGGAAGAGGAAGAAGAGGAGTTTCCACAGCATTCCATTGATGCTGAGATGTACGACACATTATACGACCGTAACGTGGAGTTACGAGATGAGGTGCAGGATCTGACTGAGCGGGCTATTATTCAGCAGATTACTCTCGAGCAGAAGGAGAGGGAGATTTTGACTCTTCACTCACGACTGGGAAATGTAGAATGGGATTTGGTCCACGAGAAGGGTCAAACCGAAGATAAGACCGTAAAGATAGAAAAGTTGAAGAAGGAACTCAAGGAAAGCTCTGAAAGATTGATCATAGCAGAGGAAGGCTGGGTAAGAGAGTCACGTCGTGCTGATCTTGCGGAAGAGGATGGTCGTGCAAAGAAGGCAAAGCTTGGAGAGACATACTCTACACTTAATCATGCAATGGATGAGGCCCAGGATCGATTTTTGAGGTACCCCATCCAGTTCAAAGGACTTCTATCGTACATGTTAGATCGCAGGACGATGTCTCGCATCATGGAAGAGGAGCGTAACAAGGCTATTCAGCTCCTTGACAGACAGTGATAGAATTTGATTAATTATGTGAAAGACTTAACTAGTTTTTATATGTAAATTTCGATGTGTTTATGAACGAAGGAATATGTTAATATTTTAAATCCTGTAGATTCTTTATCTCAGGATAGATGATGTAAATAGCAGTGATGCTATCTTATGATGTTAAAACTTTTGAATTGAATGAAATGTCAAAGTTTATTTAAATTGATGTGTTAAATGAATTATGATTAAATGCTCTAGCTAAGCCTTAAATGTTTGAAGAATTGAATAAAGACCTAATAAGCGAATATTCTTAACAGAATTATGCCGCCAAGAAGAAGACAACAACGTCAACCAGCTCAGAAAGAGTCTACGAATAACAACAATAACGCCAATGCTAATCCTGTTCAGTAATTGGTTAACTTACTAGCTGGAGCAATGAATAATCAACCTCAAGCTCCACCAAATACTACGTTTAAAGATTTCAAGGCGGTGGGACCGCCAGAGTTTAAAGGTTCCATGAACCCGATCGAGGCTCAAACGTGGGTTATGGAAATGGAGAAGGTTTTCGACGTCGTTAGGGTTAGAGAAGACCAGAAGATCGCTTTTGCAACATTTATGCTAAAGTCTAAAGCTAGCTATTGGTGGAAAGCAAACAAAGTTCGAGGAGGTGAAGGTGTAATTACTTGGGAGAGATTTAAAGAGATGTTTTTCGAGATGTACTTCCCAACCAGTTGACAGAACCAGATGGAGGTTCAATTTCTGGAATTGAAACAGGGAAATATGAGTGTACCTGATTATACGGCTAGATTCAACGAATTAGCGAGGTTCGCCCCCGTATCAAGTACACACGAACGAGAGAAAAGCCAGAAGATTCGAACAAGGACTAAAGCCTTGGGTATACAGTAAAGTATCAATGTTTCAGATAAACACTTTTGCTGGAGTACTGGAAAAGGCCATCCTCACTGAAGGTGGAAGCGATGCGGTGACCAAATACAATCAAGATCAAAAGAAGAAGAAGAGTGAAGGTGAAGTAAATAACAAGTCTAGTGGAAGTGGCATAAGAGGTGGTAATTTTAATCAGAAGAAAAGGTGGAATGAAAACTCATCATTGGGGAATCAACAAGGAAGTCAGAAGAAAAGAATCGAAGCATGCCCAACCTGCGGGTAAGCCTATCTGGGAGTTTGTATGAAGGGAAAAAGAGTGTGCTACAATTGTGGTCAAGAAGGCCACATAGTACCTAACTGTCCTAACCCAAAGAAGGGTGCCTGCTTCACCTGTGGTTCAAAGAATCATTTGGCAAGAGACTGTCCTAAGAAGGGATCGGGAGGGTCAGGATCAGGAGGAAATCGGGGAAACAACAATGGAAATGCCTTAACTATCACTGGACCAACCGCTACAAACCGACCGACCGCCAGGACTTTCAACATGATGGTGCAGGATGCAGTTCAGTCTTGGGATGTGGTGTCAGGTATCATTCCGATCAATAAAATTCATGCTTATGTTTTATTTGATTCGGGTGCTACTAGTTCCTTTATATCCGATAACTTTGCTAAGAATTTCGATTTGCCTAGGGATGAATTGGATTACCCCATGAACATAGAAATTGCGAATAGAGAAATAATCCCTGTTAAGTACATACATAAGAACTGTAGAGTGGATATTAAGGGTAATATCATGAACGTAGATCTTATCCCTATTCGACTTGGGGAATTTGACTTTATATTGGGAATGGATTGGTTATTCAATTACGGGGCTGTAATTGATTACCAAAAGAAGCGTACCTTATGACTCCGTCAAAGGTTGTGTTTTATGGTAGCAAGTCACCTAGACAAGCGAGTTGTCTGACGATGATGCAGGCCAGGAAGTTATTAAGACAAGGCTGTGTAGGATACTTAGCTTACATAGTCGACAGTCGAAGAGAGAATCCGAAGGTAGAAGAGATACCGATTGTGAGGGACTTCGTTAACGTATTTCCAGACGATTTGCCAGGACTTCCACCAGATAGAGAGGTAGACTTCGTGATCGATTTGGCGCCAGGAACTGCTCCAATATCGAAGGCACCATACCGAATGGCACCAGTAGAGATGAAGGAATTAATGGTACAACTGCAAGAATTACTGGTCAAGAAGTACATTCAACTAAGCATATCTCTGTGGGGAGCACCGGTGTTATTTGGGAAAAAGAAGGACGGATCGATGCGGCTCTGCATTGACTACAGAGAACTGAATAAGGTCACAATTAAGAACAGATATCCATTACCGAGGATCGATGACCTGTTTGATCAATTGAAGGGAGCGATATACTTTTCCAAGATAGACTTGAGAAGCGGTTATCATCAACTGAAAGTGAGGCCAGAGGATGTACCGAAGACAGCGTTTAGAACGCGATATGGTCACTATGAATTTTTAGTAATGTCGTTTGGTCTTACGAATGCTCCTGCAGCATTTATGGGACTAATGAATGGTGTGTTTAAGCCATTTTTGGACAAGTTCGTAGTTGTATTTATAGATGACATTTTGGTTTATTCAAAAACTAAGGAAGAACATGAAGAGCATTTGAGATTAATGTTGGAAGTATTGAGAAGGGAAAAATTGTATGCCAAGTTTTCAAAATGCGAATTTTGAATTGAACGAGTGCAATTTCTTGGGCACGTAATCGATAAAAATGGAATTTCGGTAGATCCATCCAAAGTAGAAGCCGTGATTAACTGGGATCAACCAAGGACGCCGTCAGAAGTACAAAGTTTTCTTGGATTGGCAGGATATTATAGAAGGTTCATACAAGACTTTTCCAAGATCGCAACTCCGTTAACGAATTTAACTTGAAAAGCTGTGAAATTTGTTTAGACGGATAAGTGTGAGGAAAGTTTTCAAGAATTAAAGAAGAGGTTGAGTACGGCACCTGTGTTATCTCTCCCAGATGATACAGGAAATTTTGTTGTTTATAGTGATGCATCGCATAAAGGAATTGGTTGTGTACTGATGCAAAACGACAAAGTCATTGCGTATGCATCACGACAATTGAAGGATTACGAGAAGGGATATCCAACCCACGACTTGGAGTTAGCTGCAGTTGTTTTTGCTTTGAAAATCTGGAGGCACTATCTCTACGGGGAGAAGTGTGAAATATATACGGACCACAAAAGTCTGAAATATATTTTCATGCAGAAGGATTTGAATATGCATCAAAGAAGATGGTTGGAATTAATTAAGGATTACGACTGTGAAATTTATACCATCCGGGTAAAGCAAACGTGGTTGCCGACACCCTAAGTAGAAAGGGTCGTGAGAAATTGATGAGGTTGACTGCTCAGGAGGAGCTAATTACAGAAATGAAAAAACTAGAGTTGGAAGTGAAGTATCCTATGGAGATTGATGAGAAGCTATTTTAGATGCAATCTGGTACAACTCTACTAGATAAAGTAAAGGAGGCTCAACTTCAGGACGAAGAATGTAAAAAGGTGACAAAGAAGATATCTGAAGGAACTGAACCGAGATTTAAGATGGATAAGGAAGGAATACTGGGATTTGAAAGTAGAATTTGGGTTCCGCCAGTACAAGAGATTAAGGAAGAAATTTTGAGCGAGGCTCATAGTTCACGATATTTGATTCACCCTAGTAGTACCAAAATGTACCAAGATCTTCGACAACATTTCTGGTGGCCAAATTTAAAACGAGATGTTGCAGAATGTGTTGCCAAGTGTCTTACCTGTCAGAAAGTGAAAGAAGAACATCAAAGACCAAGTGGATTGCTACAACCGTTAGAGATCCCAGAATGGAAATGGGAACATATTACAATGGACTTCGTGGTTGGCCTTCCGACGACTCAGAAAGGCTACGACGCAAAGATATGGGTTATCGTTAATGAATCGACGAAATCAAGACACTTCCTTCCGATCAAAATCAGATTCAATTTAGATCAGTTGGCGAGGTTATATGTAAAAGAGGTTGTTTCGAGACACGGAGTGCCGGTGTCAATTGTTTCCGATAGGGATCCGCGTTTCACATCAAATTTCTGGAAACGTCTACAGGAATGCATGGGTACGCAATTGCGAATGAGTATCTGACTTACCACCCTCAAGCAGATGAGATGAAAGCGAAAGAACGATTCAGACATTGGAAGATATGTTAAGAGCTTGTATAATGGACTTTAAAGGAAATTGGGATGATCACCTATCGTTAGTAGAGTTTGGCTACAACAACAGTTACCACGCTAGTATAGGCATGCCGCCTTACAAAGCGTTATACGGCAGAAAGTGCAGAACTCCACTTTATTGGGATGAAGTTGGCGAAAGGCAATTGCTAGGCCCAGAATTGGTACAGCAGACAGCAGAAATAGTCAAAGTGATCCGAGCACGACTGGTAGCAGCTCAAGATAGACAGAAGAAATACGCTGATCCACATTGTAAAAATATCGAATTTGAATCAGGTAGTTATGTTTTCTTGAAGGTCTTTCCCTGGAAGGGGAAGATCAGGTTCGGAAAGAAAGGGAAATTAAGCCCAAGATTCATTAGACCCTTTGAAGTACTGCGAAGAATCGGGGAAGTTGCGTATGAGGTAGCCTTACCTCCATCACTCGAGAACGTCCAACGTCTTCCATGTTTCTGTATTACGACCCTACAAAGCCCATTATAAGCATGTAATTGAATACGAACCCCTACATTTTGACAAAGACTTATCTTACGAAGAAAATCCTGTTCAAATTGTCGACCGAAAAGAACAAGTTCTCAAAAATAAAGTAATACCTTCTGTTAAGGTAATTTGGCGGAACCACAACGCTGAAGAAGCTACGTGGGAACTCGAAGAGAATATGATGAAGAATTACCATCATTTATTTACTTAACTTATGTGTATCCGATTCTGGGGACAGAATCTTTGTAAGGGGGGAGAATGTAACGGGTTAAATTTATTGAGTCGTGCTTCTAGGGACAGAATCCTTTTAAGGGGGGAAAGATGTGACGAGCGAGATTTTGTAATTTAATTTAATATTTATTGAAGTAAATAAATATTTTGATGATTTAATTATTAGATTAAATAATTAATTGATGAAATTGTGGTAGATTAATTTAATTATATGTGTTATATTTATCAAATTGATGTGGAGAATTTTATTATTCGATGTATGTAATTATGTGAGCTTATTATATTAAAAGAAATATTTAATAAGCCTAATGTTATTTTAATTAATTTAATAATTAATTAGAGATTTAATAATTTAATATAATTAATTAATGAGAAAATTAATTATATGACTATGTGAATTTATGAGAAATTATTATATTTTATTTATATTAAATTAAATAAAATATTGATGATATTGATTTATTTTATGAAGGAGTGTGACATTAATTAAACTATATGATAAAGTTTTATTAAAATAAATGGTTTTGAAATCTGGTATGCTAGCCAAGCATAACACTAAGGAAGGTTGGGAGCAGTTACCCATGATAGGTAACTGACCTCCACAACGCGTCAGTTCTTTTTCTATTTATTTCATACGTCTTCTTCTTCTTCATTTTTCTAAGTCTGGCATAACATCATAGAGAGAGTTGAGAAATTGTTGAGTGAGAGTGTGAGTTGTGTGATTGAAGAGTTTCAATTTGTCATCCTTATTCACACTACGCTTGGGTAATTCTCTCCAACCCAATTCTTATTTTACGTCTTTTAAAGTTTTCATGAATATGGCTTAAAGTCTTCTGTAAAGTTTTTGTAGTTAGAAAGGGTAACAATTAGATGAATATATGTAATAATTCGAGTAGCATAGCATGTTTTATATATATTGTATATGATTCCATATCATAAGTTTCATAATCTTGTGACTTCTTTATTTCAAAATTTTCTGATCGTTATATGGCCATATGGCCCTTATACGTAACTTTAATATGTCAACCATAAACGGTTTTGTAAAATTTATACTTGTATATGATTATGCATGCTAAAATGAACAAAACAAAACAAAACTTGAATGGTTGGATTTAGCCTTATAACGAATCCGTAGTATTAAATTTCATGATTTATGTTCAAAGCCTTCAAGAACATCAAGAACAGTACAATTTGCATAATTTATTTATGTGATTATGTGTTTTATTAGGTTAAAATCACTCTATAAATGTTGGGTATTGATTATATATGAATTCTAACATGTGGGTATGATTAAATTCGTGTAGTAATAATTTTATTGAGTTTCTTGGCCGTATTACGCAATTTTCGCTAATTGTAGAAAGCTGAATCGAGCCTCCTCATGGTGCCGACTCCAGGCCTTGTGACTCGCGCCACAATTGTTAAAGACCACGCCCATGATGCCACGGCACCACAATATGAAGGCTGAAGTACAAAGGTGAAGCCATATGCATTTTACTCTGAGAATGTCCAGAAAATGTTTTTTTTAAGTATTCAAGTATAGAAATGTGATAGTAACTTAGTCTAATGAATATAAAAATTTGTTAGACATATAATGAGGTGTTAAAATAAATTCTTAACATGTCCATAACACAATTTCGTGTGAATTAATTGATTGAATGTATGGTAACTTATTGTTCGTGAAGTCTTAATTTTTGACAATAAGTGTAGTAACTGACTAAGTATAGTCATGAATTTGAGTTAGACAAAGAGTAAACTTATGATGTTTAGTACGTTGTAATTGACTGGTATTGTGAACGTAAATGATATGTAGGATTTAAATCAAAGAACGAGTTTAATTAAAGTGTAATCTGCGCACGAGGCAAGTTTCCTACCCCTACTTGTTATCATTGTTCAAGTTTATTATTTACCTTGAGTAAATTCTCATTACTATTATTCAAGTTCGAATTGTTATATTAAAGATTAATTATCCTTTCAAAATATGAATTTGTTATACAATATTTGTTCTATTGTATACTTCTTGATATTATTATTCAATTTGAGTATCATTATTGTTGAACCTTGTTAGACTGGTGAACCTTATTGATTCGACTAGTCCATAGTTGATGAACGTTCTAAATTTCAAAACCCTTATTGAATTATCCAAACCAAACTTCCTTTAGTGCGGACTCGAATGTCAAACCGAGATGAACAACCCCGCAAAGGATTTACTTATCGTTAGCGTTAAGATATATTGTGCATGATGGTACTAAGGGTATTGATCCCTCTAAGTAATGCAGTAGAAAGGTCCATAGTCTTATGACTGTTAAAGGTTTTAAGTATAACCCTTGATAACCTAGGACATAGTTCAAGGTCTTATGACCCTCAGAAATCTTTTGATTCTTGTTATTCATTCTTGATTCAAAAGTTGAGCTTTTATTTCATAAGTCTTTGATTTATTCGCATGTTATTATTTCATTTTTATATTGTTATACTTGTGGGCAATCGTGCTCACTCTTGCGTAATAATAACATTGCAGTTAAGAACGAAAGAGCAGACGAACCTTCCACTAGTAAAGGCAAGGGCAAGCTTAACAAGTAATGAAGATTGATTATTTATGTGGTTATGTAATGATAATTACAATTGATGTTACTTAAGACTTATTTGTTTATGTTTCCGCACAGATAATTTAAGGTTAGAGTAACCTGGGATTTATTTATTATGTAGTTGATGTAACCCCATAAGGGGAGATTTATTATTATTTCTATCTATTGCATGGGTTGCATTTATTTATGGGTAGATAGTTGGATGATGTTTGTACAGTGAACACCAAATCCTGTGGAAATGGAAGTACCGGATTTGGGGGTGTCACAATATAGACGCTATTGCGATGAATGATCGGTCTTAGCATACAGCGAACCGTATGTCTTCGACATTAAGAAAGAGTAATGAACATAGGGTTCATGTAATGGATAACGAAAGTATTAAATAAGATATGAATTATCAAGAAAGCCGTAATGAATGGTAATAAGATTAATGAAAGCCGAATGTGAGTCAGATAAAGAATGAATCCTGAGGTATGGCACTTAGTTGCCAGAAGCCATAAGGAATAAGAAATTAACTTTACGAACATTATAATTTAATGGTTCGGATAAGTTAAGATAAGTTTAGGTTGTGCTACAATTGTCACCTTTGATGGTTGACATATGGGAGCTGGGCTAAACAATTTCTTCAGAGAGCGAAGGTATATACGAAATTGGTAACCGATCTAACTCACTATGATAACAGTGTAGATGAGACGGGAACTTGCTTGTTGGTTGTTTGTGGGAAACCACTCAGAGTACCATATGGACTACTAGCAAAGACACGATGTGTGTTGAGTCCTAGATAAGTTATAAGAAAAAGATAAGAATGCAAATCATCAAAGATGATGAACATTTTGAGTAAGACATCACCGTATGTCATGAAGCCGTAAACCGGTAATGAAAGTTTTCGCATAAACTTAGGTTGCAAGAACGCGAACTCTAAGAAGTAAAGTTAAGTAAACCAATGCATAAGTCAAAAGTATATAACTAATTGGTGTGTGTTATTTCCTTATGTGCTATATAGGAATTGGAATGAGCAGTTCATCATAAACTCTAAGTTGGAGCTGTGCGTAAGGCAAGTTTTCTAACTTCATTCTTTTTTTAAATGAATGCTAGTTTCCTAAACTTCTCAGATGTTGAACTTGAGAAGTCTTGTCTATGTGTAAATGTGCGATATTTGTACAAGGTGGTAGTTTGTATGAGGTCTTGTGCCACAATTTGAACACTTCGGTGTTTCTATAAGATGAACTGTTCTGTGATTGAGCTGTTCAATACAAGTATGTTCTATTTATACATGAACCATTATTGTTAAGTTTGTGCTATTGATTCTAGCCAGACATGATGTGTATGAAAAAGGTAGAAGAATGAAGTATTTCAAAGTGAATGTAACTAATGTTTTAAAATGATAGGAATCAGAATTATTCATATTATTCAAGCTGCTTCATAACCTTTGTTCGGTTATCAAAGTTCTGAAGAAATGTTTAAACTCTTGAAGTTGTTCGTTCAACTGCTATGACTTGCTGAGCAATTGAATGCTCACACTTGCTTTAAATGAAAAAATATATTTTCAGCGTACGATGTTAGAAGAATTTAAGGATCCCGTAAAGATCAAGCTGACTGGTATCCAGATGAAGTGCCATTCAGTATGTCAATGAACGTGAAGTTCAAGTGAAGACTTGTAATGTAGAATATCTTAATTAAACTATAGACTAGTTTAATGAACTGTTATCTATCCTTAGTAGAGGATAAAAGTCACTCTTGTAAGTTGGAAAGGATAATTTAATTATCATTATTTGTAATGAATAAGGTTATAAGGTAATAGAACCTGGGGTTTAAGAATGTATGTTGTTATATTTCACTATATAATGATGTATGTTTGGAAGAATGATGTACTCGTGATGCACAGAATCCGAGTGTGAAGATAGACCGGATTTCGGGGCGTTACAACACCTATTTTGAAGCCTTAGTTCTGCACTCTACGATTAATCTTTGGTTCTGTAGACACTACGACTCCGAGATCAGATCTTGACACTCTACGATTTCTATCCTTAAGCTTGTTGCCTTCATCTAATCCGCTCGATCACGATCTCCGCCTCGATATGATCGAGAGACTTCTACGACTCCGAGTGTGGTCTACGATTCTTGACTTGGCTTTGGCAGATGCTCGGTCGGCTCTTAGACAGGCTGTATCTACGATTCTGAACATAACTTCCTCAGCAGACTATGGCTCCGAGGAAGTTCTTCTCGATACACTACGATCCTTCCTTGTCTCTCCTGGTAGTCTACGAACTCCAAGATCTACTATCTTACAGACTACGATTCTGCCTTGATAGTTCTCGAGTTTTCCTTGACTCTCACGGCAGACTACAATTTCTGGTGCAGTACTCGACGATCAGACATGTCTATCTATTACATTATAAGATCAACCTAACAAGCTTGATCTTTCTATATTTATAGTCCTTGTACATCATTTCTTTTTAAGGATTTTACAAAGTTGTTTTGCTTAGGTAGGATCAATCTTACATATTTGATCTCATTTTAAGTCCTTGTACATATGTTCCTATTATCTATCAAAGGACTTTACATCTTTTCTTAATGCAAGCATACTTGCATATTCATTCATTTATATCATAACCAAATCATATATAAACAGGAATATCATTCACATGCTTATTCCTAACATATATGAATAATCATGTAAAACATACATGTTAGTATGTGGATAACTAAGTTTGACCATACATTATAACATTAACATAGGTCATTATCCATTCTCATTTAATCAAGACTTTAAGTGTTCAATACACAATTTCTCTTACGTTTAGCCGTTAAACATATGCTATATGATCCATAGGTCTCAACTATATATGGTTACGTTAGTTAAATCATGTATTTCAAGTACGAAGTCATCGTTTAGACTTATTGTATGCCATGGTCAACTATTTTACAATGCATATGTCTAGCTAGGCATTCATGTTAATCATGTCTATAGGCATAACACACCTAATCATGAAGTCACATTCTAGAATATTGGTAACGTAGTTATTGACAAAACTTGTTTTCAAGGTTTCTTTTGAAAATCTCATGTTAAGCCATAAAGCATACAAAGTCACTTCACTTACTATACATCATACTTTCATATATACATGTTAGACCACATAAGCATGCTCACAAGTTCTTAACTCAAAGTGTATATAGCTTATCAATTTTGTTTTTGAAACTATAAGTCTCCATTATTGAAATTTATTCAAGCAGGCAAGATAAGTTCACTTAGTCTAAATCATGCTTTCATGCTTAAAGATATATAAAATCAGATCATGATAACATGTTTTCAAGTTCAAAATTTAGTGTATACATAGTTTGTTTACACATAGCTAGTATAGCTTTTACTTTCAATTTTTCTTTAAATCATGCTTGAATAATCTATGTTATCTCTAACTATATAAACTAACATATTGGTCACATGTCAATGCATATCAGAACTTAATATGTTGATGTTTAAGGTCAGAACATGTGTGACGCCCCCAAATTCGAATCGCCACTTAGTCACTCGAATTCGATTCGTCACGTGCTCATGGTAATACAATAGTAACTAAAATTACACATTCACAACGGAAGATCTAATCTAGAATAATATACAATGATTTATTATAATTATTCCCCCAATCTCGCAACCTACAGTACTTAATTGATTACATAATAAAATCGTATAAAGACTTATTACATAATCCTACTTAAGTTTAAACATAGTCTGAAGACAATCTTAATACAACATAATAATTTTAAACATAAAGGAACAAGCTAGTCGGTAGCCTTGCCTTTGCCCTTATCTTTCCCAGAGACACTTCCATGTTCCGCCTTAACTGAAAGGTTTTAAATAAACAAGAATGAGCACAAATTTCCCAGCAAGTAATATACAACAAGGGTGATGAGTATAATATCACGAGTTTGAAATATCAACGTATAGTCTCTAAGATAGTTCAGAGTCTTAGAATAATATCATGAACAATGAGTAATAACAATTCTCGAATCAAATCTTTGGAATATGAAATGATAGTTCAATATAGATCAACAAATATATATGAATTCAAAGCTATCAACGTATCCAACTAGATAAAACAATTTATATTGAGCAATCACTAAGGACTATTGAACATCTACTAGAATTACAAATATTAAACTAATAATCCAAAAAAATTAAGTACGATAGATGATCAATCTACAATACTCCATGTTATATATAACACAACAGTAATATTCACGCGTATGTTGGGGCTTCCAACAATATACACTCCCCTTACCATAAGGGTTGTTCAACTCAGTTTTTAAGATTTTTGCACCAGTCAATTGGTTTGGACAATTTTATAAACATGCATATAGTATAGCCGAATCAAATGGCATAGACACCTTCACAATATTCAGGAACAATACCAAGTTCAACATGAATAATAGTTTTCACAAGAGTTTAACATAATAGCTCAATTAAACTAGTAAGTAAGATAACTTGCATTCAAAGAGATAAGGTTTAGATATTTGCATACGATATCTGTTGAATAAAGTAATGCAAGGGTTTAGGATACTTGTCTTAAGCGTAGTTTATCCACGTTAAGAAATCAACACTATCGAATCTTATTTATAGTGTATTATAAGTATAGGATTCCCATTAGCTAACACATTCGTTATTTAAGCTTAATATGATTAAAGTATACACATACGGTACAAAATCAGCTTGTAGGTTTATCACGAAATCAAGTACCTAGTTACTTCATAAGCAATTTATAATGCTCAAGATTAAGAACTTTTTATCCATGAACTTTCATTATATAAGGCAAACACTATCTTATTACTTAATCATCACATATATACACATATTAGTAGGGTGTAAACCATTTCTAGCAATATAGGCATCATATAAGCTAACAGTTCAAATTAGATTTTCAAATTGCATGACTTACGATTCCGGTAGTAGCAATTTCTTGCGCTAGCTAAGCTTAGTTTAGAGATTGTAGATCTGTGACCCTCTCACCAAGCCAAGGCTAAGTTGTTGCCTTGTGATTTCTGTCTGGCATAAATACAACATTCACACATAATATATATTATCATGTCAAAGGTCCTTTCGTGTCTCTCAAGTCAATCTAGGTCCCTTCTTTCATAATATGGTTCTAAGTTGAACATTTCAACAAGTTAAGGTCATTCAAGGTCATGAAACCACAAAGTCTAACATGCTTGCTTTTAAACATATAAGGTAGTCATATAACTCATATTAGGCATGCTTATGAGTATTCATATGGCATACATGCATGTAACTATTTTAGTTATTCTTTTGAAAACATGCTTTATTAGTCTTAACTTGATTTCACAACTCCTAACATAGTAGGCATATATTTATGATACATTAACAAGTCTAAAAGTATCATCAAACATGTTCATAATTTATTTTTTAAAATCGAACTCGAAACCGAATACCGAGCAATAAATCGGATATAACCGAAATTAGAAAAAAAAAATCCGAAATAATTCGGTTTAAAAAATTCATTTGTGCTCGGTAATTCGATTTTATCCGTTTATTGCTCAATCTTAGTTACAACTAATATTTCAATTTTTATAGTAGTCATTAATTTTGGTCAAAATTAATCAATCATGTGAGTGTTTAAAGGGTAAAATAGTTAATTTACTCTGTATCTTGCCAACGGTTATACTTTATTTGGAGAGAATATATTTTAGTGTCTAATTGACTATTTTACCCCTTAAACACCCATATAATAGGCATATAATTGACTTATTTTGACCAAACTTGGTCAGAGGGAATATTTTTACAAAAAAATTGATTTGCAATGACATAAAAATTAAAACATTGACGGTTATATTGCAATTCAGAATCAACGAGAGGGTACAGTTTTGTAATTTGCCCTGAAAAAAAGGAATGGAAAATAAGAGATAATGGAACCAGGCACATGACAACCATTAGGAGCACACTTTTTTTGCAGAACAAACCATATATTTAAGAGCAACTAAATTATCCATGTCTATCTCAAAGATGCATATTAAATTAAACCTCATTCAAAAATTAAGCTATAAGAAATGACCAATACCTGAAAGCCCAAACTCTTTGACATCCCGACTTGCCAAATGTTTTGTATATCTTCAAGCATCAATGTAGAAATGAGTCTTAAGTGCAACCCTTTTGTCTCAAGAGTGTGTAAAATAAGTCCCAATGATTGAACTTACTCTAATTCAAGATAATTGAGTTTCAGGAATAGTTGTAGCAGGTTGTCTGGTCACAACAGCTAAGATGTCACCATAACCCACCACCCCGACAAAAATATCCTCATTTTCCTCCTCAGTCACCCAGACATGGGTTGCCCTGTGAGATAACATATGCGCCATGACTACAGTCAATGAACTCCTAACTTTACATGTTAAGGGTGCACTTCTTCTCTAATACATCCTCCTACCAACACCGAAACTCAAGCTCGAATTGCTAAATAATCCAATACTCTTACTACTGAATTTTTTCTGCCTTGTTGAGCCCCCACTAGTACCCAACTTTGTATCTCCAACCATTGGATTAATCGAAAAATCAGGAAGTGATCTTGAGGTCATATTATCCTCGACACCCATCACAAGCTGTCGTGTAGAGAGATTTGCAAGAGCACATGTTGCACCTAAGTAGTCACATTTCCATAGTTTCTAGCTGATATATCTCCAATTATCTTATATTGACCATCTGATGTAGGCTCTACAACTGCAACTGCACTTGGGTCATGTGGGATCTTCCGTGTTGCTTCAATTGCTTGGGAGGGTGCCTCAATGAAGCAGTAGTTTGTATTGATGGCTCCAACGGATGAGATAGAGGAGAGAGGAAGTGGAGTTAATGCACCAAGGCAGCCAATGAGAAAATGAAGTACATCTTCTCTTGACAGACAACAAAACTTGTCACGCATTGTGGTTGTTGAAGAGGAGGATGGATGGTTGGTACTGACCAGAGAGTTGGTACTATTGCTTCTGGTGGTGTCAATATTCTTTAGCCACTTTCCATTATAGAGAATTAAGAATTGCTTGCTCATGCCTCTCCATCCTAAACTTTTAGGAACAAGGAGTCGCCTAACCCCATGCTTCATCATCTCCAGTGCATCTATCAGTCTGGCAAAGGAATGAAAAGATTGGGAGTGCATCAGTTAGAATTAAAATATTTAAAGATACTGACAGCATAAATAAAGATTTTATTAATTTTCTGGATCCGGTTAGCAAGAAGTGAACTTCATAGAAAATGAACTTCTTACCCAATATAATTGACACACAGGCGGGAGGGTGATCTCTCCGTCTACGTGTCAACACTATATTGGGCATGAAGTGAACTTACCATGAAGTTCACTTCAAGCTAACCACTCCCGTTCGTAATGGTACACAACAAAACAAGAAGGAAAAAAATTATCTGATTGAAACCTTTTTTACTTTCCTATTTTACCCTTTAAATTATTATTTTTACATTAGTTTATTCACTTGTTCACCTTTCTCTCCCATTATCTAAACTCCTATCATTTAGGATCACATATTCTCACTTTTAACACACAAACACAGTGTGTTCTATGTAAATTTGTTTCTATAAAGACGGACAAGCCAGGACGACTTACTCTGTGATGGGGCGCCCCATCCCTTTGAGAGGAAGTTTGTTGAATACCATATTACCAAAGTCCCAACAAAATGACCTTCCATTAAATAAACTCAAACAAACCACTTTTATTCAAGTATCTCAAAAGAAGTGGTACTAATGGCGGTAATTTATTTATGTTTACAAGATTATAGTAGCGATGCCAATATACCAAGAATACCAGCTAGCCATACTATTGGCAATGGGTTTGACCAGGATTATACAACACTAAGCTGGTAGGGTAACTATAGGAATTAGAAGATTCGGTCTTCCCCTAGTCCACCCAGGTATTATCAGAGCACTGATATTTGTGTTCCCCCACTGATTCTATTTTATCTTAAAAACAATCTAATATTTACTACAATTTTTTTCGTTCTTCCTTTTTTTTCTATCTTCTAAATATAGGAGGATAACTATTAATTTTATATCATCCATGATATATTTAAATAGATTTATATATATATATATATATATATATATATATATATATATATCTCATTAACTGTTAGGCCATGGCTAGATCATGTGTCATTTTACTAAATAAATGCTAGTTGTGGGCATGTTAGTTAATAAACTTTTCTAGAAGTAGTTAGCACCTGGGTGATAATGTACCTACGGTGCATTTTAGCATATTTGGTTCATGTTTGTAGTCTCTATATATGAGAATATTTGTAGTATTTATCAATATGAATGAAATGAATTAAAGGGGGGGTCTACCCATCCCTTAGCTCTCTAGCCTTCTCTTCTTCTGATCCAAGCTTCCTCTAAAACCCTAATCTCTTATAAACCATGTTCTCCCTTGTTGCTTAGTTAAGCTCAAACTAGGTTTGAACTTTAACATTGATTTATTAGACATTGCAATTTTTTATCCAGACAACAAAATGGGCCATAACTAGCATGTGATGCTTGTTGTCTTCTAGTGCTTCACAATCTATCATTACCTATCTCAAAATATCATTATTTTTAACCATATGATAGATGGAACGTCTGAACACCAGCACCTATATAGACCTGACTAATGACAGGACCGCAAGAGTAAAGAAAATTCTCTCCGCAGATGCCACCGTTATTATCCACCTAATATTCAATTCCTTCTTTCTGCCACCGTTATTAATCACCTAAGTAACGATTCCTGCTCTGTACCACGCTGTAGTAATAAATGGGCTGACATAATACCATTCACCACTTTATATCAGTACTTGTAAAAACAAGTGTGAAATGAAATCAAACAGAAAACTTAGAGATGGTTTGGAGAATTGACTGACAAAGAATCATATAACAACAAAATTTATTTCTCAATCCAAGTTTATATGGCTATGTCACACATGAAAAAAAATAAATCAATTTGTTTATGATGTGCCTTAAAATATATGCAAAAGTAATGTGGCCAATAAAACTTGGATAGAGGTTGTACTACTTGTTATCTATTACATGATAATCCTTATCAACAAAATTAAATGAATGCTAGTTTCTTAAACTTCTCAGATGTTGAACTTGAGAAGTCTTGTCTATGTACAAATGTGCGATATTTGTACAAGGTGGTAGTTTGTATGAGGCCTTGTGCCATAATTTGAACACTTCGGTGTTTCTATGAAATGAATTGTTCTATGATTGAGCTGTTCAATATAAGTCTGTTCTGTTTATATATGAACCATTATTGTTAAGTTTGTACTAATGATTCTAGCCAGACATGATGTGTATGAAAAAGGTAGAAGAATGAAGTATTTCAAAGTGAATGTGACTAATGTTTTAAAATGATAGGAATCAGAATTATTCATATTATTCAAGTTGCTTTATAACCTTTATTCGGTTACCAAAGTTCTGAAGAAATGTTTAAACTCTTGAAGTTGTTTGTTCAACTGCTATGACTTGCTGAGCAATTGAATGCTCACACTTGCTTTAAATGAAAAAAAAACATTTTCAGCGTACGATGTTAGAAGAATTTAAGGATCCCGTAACGTTCAAGCTGACCGGTATCCAGATGAAGTGTCATTCAGTATGTTAATGAGTGTGAAGATCAAGTGAAAACTTGTAATGTAGAATAGCTTAATTAAACTATAGACTAGTTTAGTGAACTGTTATGTATCCTTAGTGACGGATAAAAGTCACTCTTGTAAGATGAAAAGAATAATGTAATTATCATTATTTGTAATGAATAAGGTTATAAGGTAATAGAACCAGGGGTTTAAGAATGTATGTTGTTATATTTCACTATATAATGATGTATGTTTGGAAGAATGATGTACTCGTGACGCACGGAATCCGGGTGTGAAGATAGACCGGATTTCGGGGCGTTACAACACCTATGTTGAATCCTTAGTTCTGTACTCTACGATTAATCTTTGGTTCTGTAGACACTACGACTCCGAGATCAAATCTTGACACTCTACGATTTCTGTCCTTAAGCTTGTTGCCTTCATCTGATCTGGCTTGACTACGATCTCTGCCTCTGATATGATCAGTAGACTCTATGACTCCGAGTGTGGTCTACGATTCTTGACTTGGCTTTGGCAGATGCTCGGTCGGCTCTTAGACAGGCTGTATCTACGATTCTGAACATAACTTCCTCAGCAGACTATGGCTCCGAGGAAGTTCTTCTCGATACACTACAATCCTTCCTTGTCTCTCCTGGTAGTCTACGAACTCCAAGATCTACTATCTTGCAGACTACGATTCCGCCTTGATAGTTCTCGAGTTTTCCTTGACTCTCCTGGCAGACTACGATTTCTGGTGCAATACTCGACGATCAGACATGTCTATCTATTACATTATAAGATCAACCTTACAAGCTTGATCTTTCTATATTTATAGTCCTTGTACATCATTTCTTTTTAAGGATTTTACAAAGTTGTTTTGCTTATGTAGGATCAATCTTACATATTTGATCAATTCATTCTAAGTCCTTGTACATATGTTCCTATTATCTATCAAAGGACTTTACATCTTTTCTTAATGCAAGCATACTTGCATATTCATTCATTTATATCATAACCAAATCATATATAAACAGGAATATCATTCACATGCTTATTCCTAACATATATGAATAATCATGCAAAACATACATGTTAGTATGTGGATAACTAAGTTTGACCATACATCATAACATTAACATAGGTCATTATCCATTCTCATTTACTCAAGACTTTAAGTGTTCAATTCATAATTTCTCTTACGTTTAGCCGTTAAACATATGCTATATGATCCATAGGTCTCAACTATATATGGTTACGTTAGTTAAATCATGTATTTCAAGTACGAAGTCATCATTTAGACTTATCGTATTCCATGGTCAACTATTTTACAATGCATATGTATAGCTAGGCATTCATGTTAATCATGTCTATAGGCATAACATACCTAATCATGAAGTCACATTCTAGAATATTGGTAACGTAGTTATTGACAAAACTAGTTTTCAAGGTTTCTTTTGAAAATCTCATGTTAAGCCATAAAGCATGCAAAGTCACTTCACTTACTATATATCATACTTTCATATATACATGTTAGACCACATAAGCATGCTCACAAGTTCTTAACTCAAAGTATATATAGCTTATCAAGTTTGTTTTTGAAACTTTAAGTCTCCATTATTGAAATTTATTCAAGCATGCAAGATAAGTCAACTTAGTCTAAATCATGCTTTCATGCTTAAAGATATATAAAATCAGATCATGATAACATGTTTTCAAGTTCAAAACTTAGTGTATACATAGTTTGTTTACACATAGCTAGTATAGTCTTTTACTTTCAATTTTTCTTTAAATCATGCTTGAATAATATATGTTATCTCTAACCATATAAACTAACATATTGGTCACATATCAATGCATATCGGAACTTAATATGTTGATGCTTAAGGTCAGAACATGTGTGATGCCCCCAAATTTGGACCGCCACTTGGTCACTCGAATTTTGTTCGTCACGTGCTCATGGTAATACAATAGTAACTAAAATTACACATTCACAACGGAAGATCTAATCTAGAATAATATACAATGATTTATTATAATTATTCCCCAATCTCACAACCTACAGTACTTAATAGATTACATAATAAAATCGAATAAAGACTTATTACATAATCCTACTTAAGTTTAAACATAGTCTGAAGACAGTCTTAATACAACATAACAATTTTAAACATAAAGGAACAAGCTAGTCTGTTGCCTTGCCCTTGCCCTTGTCTTTCCCAAAGACACTTCCATGTTCCGCCTTAACTGAAAGGTTTTAAATAAGCAAGGATGAGCAAAAATTTCCCAGCAAGTAATATACAACAAGGGTGATGAGTATAATATCACGAGTTTGAAATATCAACGTATAGTCTCTAAGATAGTTCAGAGTCTTAGAATAATATCATGAACAATGAGTATCAACAATTCTCGAATCAAATCTTTGGAATATGAAATGATAGTTCAATATAGATCAACAAATATATATGAATTCAAAGCTATCAACGTATCCAACTGGATAAAATAATTTATACTGAGCAATCACTAAGGACTATTGAACATCTACTAGAATTACCATTATTAAACTAATAACCCAAAAGAATTAAGTACGATAGATGATAATATCATGAACAATGAGTATCAACAATTCTCGAATCAAATCTTTGGAATATGAAATGATAGTTCAATATAGATCAACAAATATATATGAATTCAAAGCTATCAACGTATCCAACTGGATAAAATGATTTATACTGAGCAATCACTAAGGACTATTGAACATCTACTAGAATTACCAATATTAAACTAATAACCCAAAAAAATTAAGTACGCTAGATGATCAGTTTACAATACTCCATGTTATGCATAACACCACAGTAATATTCACGCGTGTGTTGGGGCTTCCAACAATATACACTCCCCTTACCATAAGGGTTGTTCAACTTAGTTTTCAAGATTTTTGCACCAGTCAATTGGTTTGGAATGTTTTATAAACATGCATATAGTCTAGCCGAATCAAATGTGTTAGTTCCCAGAGGGCACAATAGATCTGTAAGGGGGGGGTTGAATAGATCCTTTTATTTCAAATACTTTTCTGGTTAATGTTGTATTGTTCATATTTAAGTATATGACAAATATAAGAATCTTTTCAAGCACAACGGAATAAGTAAAAGATTCCCTTTCATTGATATATTCATAATCATACATACATTGTTCGTTGGGTTCATTTAGTTATAAGCGGTTAGAACATTCATAGCAGTTATAGCCGTTATAGACATAATGTAAATGACATAATGTAAAAGACACAAGGGGTTTTAAGTGGTTCAGAGACTCAAGCTCCTAATCTACTCTTTCGCTTTCAACTAGCAGATTTCCACTAAGGAAAGGGCAAAGACTCAATCTCTACGATTCCTTCAAGGCCGTGACCTTGGGACTTTAGTTCACTAAGAACTCTTGAGGCCGGCTGACCTTGGGACTCCTCTAGTTCTAGGAACTCTTCAAGCCCAAAGAGGCTTGGAACTTCGTTTAGTCCCTCCGGACAAGGACCCTTTGACCCGCTTTGTTTAGTCCTGGGATAAGGACCCTCTTGGCCTGCTTCATTTAGTCCCTCCGACAAGGACCCTCAGCCCACAGCTTCGTTGAGTTATTTGTTTGTTGTTGTTGGAGCTTGGGTCTTTGTTGCTAAGATGTCTTCATGCTCTGAACATCTTCTATCCTTACTTGATCATCCTTGAAGAAGCGGTTTGAGTGTTGCATGATGCTCGACTTCTTAGGTTGCTTTCAACTACTCGGATGACCCCTTGATGAACCGCCTTGAAGATCATTCTCCTTGGTACTCGATGGTACGCATACATGATAGCTTCTAAGATTCTTTGTAAGCTTTTCTATAAGGTACTTAGAACCTTTCTCATGCTTGACACCAAGATAGCTTTTGTGATCTCCTTCTTACTACTCGATGCCTTCTCATGATGGACTTGCTAAGATGACCGTAAGCTCTTCTCTATTGTACTTAGAGTCTTCCCATGATGGACATCCAGATGGTATGATGCTCTCCTTTCTCTCAGCAGTTCAGAACACTCTTCATGTAGTAGATCTCTCACTTCTACATAGTAGAACTCACACTTCTACTTCTTTCTTTATCTGACTTCTGAGTGTTCTTGGTGGATCGTAGAGTGAGCCTTCGGACTCACTATCACATGGTTTAGATCAGCCCACCTTCTCTCCAAAATCGATAACTCCAAAGACCTTGGATCTTTGAAGCTCTTTCTCATTTATACTTCTTCCCAATCCTTCCGTTGGAAAGTAGCAGTTGAAATTTATTCAAATATCTTCACAGATCTCAAGTTGCTTGATGTAGATCGCTTGATGTGACTTGTCATACTTTTTTACGATGTTTGCGTAGTTCATTGTTTCACCTACCTGTCGGATGTATCACTTTCTTGTCTTGGGCGTGTTTAAGACTTTATCTCTCCGATTTCTAGATCGGAGATTGTCCTTTGCATCGATGCTCTCGATAAGCACTTGTCAGAATATTACCCTTGATTGAGCCGTTGCAATGCTTGGTCTTGTGTATTCGAACTCTACGATTTCGATGCACGTCTTCAAGGACTCGATCGTAGTGTCTTGTTGAGTGTTGCTCGTTGATTGGAAGAGTTAACACTACGATCTTGAAGAGTGTTGATTGGATCTTCAATGTAGAACACTTATTCCTTGTATTGTGCGATTGCTTGATACTTCTTACATTTGCTTAAATCTGTTCTCGGAATCTCGATGGCCTAATTCGCTTTCTGGTCCCCTCTCGAATATCAAGACACTTTTGATTTGTGGCGCGTCCAACTTGCTTTCTCTGGTGATCTTCCGCTCACTTATCATCAATGAATCGACCACTCGCACTTAATCACTTTAGCCTTGCTCTTGTAAGTGGTGACAAGATATCTGGTTCACCTTCCATCAGTTCTTTCTTTGTCATGCAAACACTACAATCTGGTTGC
Organism: Panax ginseng; assembly: GCA_020205605.1. Lineage (NCBI taxonomy): Eukaryota > Viridiplantae > Streptophyta > Magnoliopsida > Apiales > Araliaceae > Panax > Panax ginseng. Next base: position 36,003,720 of record CM035127.1, on the reverse strand, counting down.
TTCCAAGATAGTTGTCTTACATTCTCTTCGACAAGAATCGCATTAGTCGATTTTTTCTTAGTTAGTCAGGCTGAAGTCTTCTTTGAATCATCTTGTGGAAGACTTCATCACGAATGGCCTTTTAACTCAATCTTGATCTTTGATTGGATTGGTGCTTAGTTCTTACGCTTTTCGCATGCCATTCGTTGAGTGCTGCTCGTTTCCCTACTGTGTGGATTACATCTTTGCAAGTGCTGACGGAGAGCTTCGTACCTTTGGATTTTCCGGGAGTGTTTCATTCTTTGAGAACCGTATCTGCTTTAACGATTTTGACTTGGCATTGTGAGCACTTCTGTTGGAGTTATAGTTCTGCACTCTACGATTCAGCTTTGGCTGTGCAGACACTACGATCTTGAGATCAGATCTTGACACTCTACAATTTCTTCTTTGTGCCTGTTGTCTTCATCTGATCTTGCTCGACTACGATCTCTGTATGCACTCAATGGACTCTACGAACTTAGAGTGTAGTCTACGATCCTTGACTTGGCTTCTCGTAGATGATCGTTCTACCATAGGAAGGATGTCTCTACGATTACGAACACGACTTCCTCAAAGACACCACGATCCCGAGGAAGCTCTTCTCGATACACTATGATCCTTCTTCATTTCCCTGGCGTTCATTTAACTCCCGAGATCTACTATCTTGCATACTCCTATTACGCCTCGATAGCTCCCGAGTTAACCTCGACTCACCCGGCGATCACGACTTACAGTGCGTGCTGTTCGACGATCAGACTGGCCTATCTATTACATTATAAGATCAACCTAACTAGCTTGATCTTTCTATATTTATAGTCCTTGTACATCATTTCTTTTTAAGGACTTTACAAAGTTGTTTTGCTTATGTAGGATCAACCTAACATATTTGATCAATTCATTTTAAGTCCTTGTACATATATTTCTATTATCTATCAAATGACTTTACAGCTTTTCTTAATGCAAGCATACTTACATCCTGGATCCAGAACATTCCTAACAGGTTAGAGATGTACCTCCTTGGCTCCATGTGTGTTTCCAGGATGCTTGTTGATCAGCTACTCATCTGTTTCTTCTTCTTGCTCTTGCTCCCCCTCAGATGATGACCTTCTATCTTTGCTTGGCTCCCCTTCATCACCTTTCTGATATGGCTCCCCTTCAGCTTCTGCGATTTTGGTATCATCATCTTGATCTCCCCCTCGGATGATGATTCTTTATCCGGCCGCTACTTTCTTCTTCTTTCGCTTCTTCTCCTTAACCTCCGCTTCTTCTTCGAGTGCCTTTTGCTCCTCTTCTTTCTTTCGCCTCTTTTCTCCCCTTTTTGTCATCAATCATTTGAGAGAGCTGCTCCATGTTGGACATAAGTCGCTCCATCAGTAGGAGGAGTTTGCAACTTCAAACTTTAGTTCTTCTTTGGCCGAGCTCAACTTCAGACAGAGAAGGGTATTTTGGATCGTCAATCTTGTCGGAGAGGACTTGATCCGCTTTGCATTCGCTTCCCGAACGTGTAGAGCTCACGCTTCCGATCTTAGATGGCCTTCTGATAGATGCTATCTCTCTCTTGGAGTTTGAGAGATACATCAGCCAAGATAGCTTGAAGCTTGTGCTGGAAACAATCATCTCCTGCTGCTGTCTGCTTCTGTGATTCTTCAATGAGCATAGATATCTTCTTGCTTAGATCTCAGAGCTCTTCAGTATTTCCTGCTCCAAAGCAGATTGATCCTCTTGATTGGCAGCTTCAGGTTGAGTAATGGATTGGACTCTACGATCATCATCTTTGGACAGATTTTCAAAGGTTTGGATAATCTGAACAATCGTGGAGTACCAATTGCTTGCAGAGGATGATGGAGTGTCTGATAGTAGTGCTTGATCATAAGAAGGCTTTTGGTTTTGGACTTGGGCATCAGCAGTAGTAGAGTGAACAGACTCTACGATTAGCTCCTTGGTTATGTTCCTTCTTCCTTCAGAATCCACTCTACGATCGTAGGGGATATAGAGATTCTCAGCCTGTCAATAGACCTTGAAGTGAGGCTGGTCTTTGATCAGTTTTGTAGCAAACTTCTTTACTTTTGTAAAGTTCTGAGCCACCAGTTCTATGCTTGGAAACTGCTTGTAACACCAACTAAAGGAGCTTCCATCTTTTTCAGTGTGGGCCTTAAGCCATGGCATCCACTGGAAGAACCATCTTTCGGTGGAGCATCCGTCGTAACATTTGATACTTCCTCTACGATACTTACATCAAATCTTTCGGGAGAGGAATCTGGATAATCTTCTTGCTCGTCTCGCTTTCGAGGTGCGTAACCGGAATCTCCTTTAATCTCTTCTCTCTGAGAGCTGAACTTTCTTGATTATCTTCAAAGAAGGAATTCCTACAAATGCATTTTATTATCGTAACCTTCTTCAAAGATCTTCTTCATGGAGAAAACCTTCTTCATTGAATTTCATTATCGTAACTTTCTCAGCAAGTCTTTCCTTTGATTCTTCTTCTTCTTCACCGGCTTCTTCTTGAGATCTTCTCACGGGGACATGATTCATCATCACTTAATTCAATGATGGCATTTGTTTTGCTCACATCGCCTTTTGGAGGCAAACGGGCTTGCGTACTGTAGCTCTTCCTTCTTCGTGGAGGTTCAACTATTGGAGAGACAGACTCTTCTTCTTCTTCTTCTTCTTCTTCAGTCTCTGACTCCTCTTGCTCATCAGATAAACTTCTTTGGAGATCAGCACTGGCAGGAGCAGGCTCTTCTTTCTTGGCCTCATCACTTTCTGAGCCATCATGAGAGCTTTCTTGGTTTGAGGGGACATGTTCTTCTTCTTCTTCTTGAATAGCATTTTCTGACCCATTCTCTGGGCTGGTTGGTGTAGTTGTATTTGGGGATTTACTTTGATCATCATGAATTTCTTTTTCTTCATTAGAGTGACTGCTTTGAGGATTGGCCATGGGGCTTGAGCACTTTTCTTCTTCAGCAGTTTCTGCACTTTCCTTCATCACATCTGCTTTATTCTCATTGCTGGATGCTGACTGTGGGGACTAGACTACATCTTCTGTTTCTTCCCCTTTTGTTGACTCCACGTCCCTTTCTTCAGTAGATGTATTGATTTGAGAAGCTAAGGCTTGTTTGTCTTCCACCTTAGCTTTCTTGCTGACAGGCCCTTGAAGCAACCTGTTGCTTCTTCTCTTTATGGTTTCAGCAGTTTGGTCCTTTTCTTTCTTATCTTTGTTCAAGGAGGAGACTCTCATTGGTGGGGCTGGGCTTTCTTCACATCACCACTGACTCTTTTTTCACCACTTTTGATTTCTTCCTGGTGGTGTGATTTCAATCAACTTGCAGAAGTCATCGACTCGTAGTTCTTTGTCTCTACTATATTCCTTTTCTTAGTAGAGGCTCTACTACTGCTCCCAGCTGTCAGCCTCTTGTTCTCCTTGGGGTTCTTCTTCCAGTTTTCAAATAACTGTGGAGACATTACTTTGTGCACATTCGTGGCTTCTCCTCATCATCCTTGATCTTTCCCCTAGCTTTTTCTTGAAGATGATACTCAAAGAACCTCCCATAAAATACCTTGGTCGGGGGCTTCTTCAAATTTTTCTCACCCACTTGGAGATCCGATCAAACAAGATAGCTCCAAAGTCGATTTGTTTCTTCGTAACTATTATTTCGACATGATTTTCAAGCTCTTTGGTCGATCATCGTGTCGTATGCGGTGTTCTTACACGAGATGCACTTTCCAACTATTTCAGCAAGGAACTCATATTGCTCAGGAAACTCCTTCTTCTTCATGTCCTTGAAACTAGGGTTTCTTTGATACCCCATAACTTCCTTTGCTAGTTCAGTGTTGACATTATCAAAGTTCTTTAGCCCTTGGTTAGGAAAACCTAGGCATTGATTGAGGTCAGAAGATTTTAACTTGAGAGACTGACCTTTAACCTTGGTAGAAAGAGTTCCAGAGTTTATGGACACGTTTGAGTAGAACTCCTTAACCAGGTCAATGTATACACGAGTACTCGCCTTGAGACATTCTGAAAACCCAGCTTCCTTTACGAGTCTAAGTATGTCCCTGAACTTCTTCTCCGACTTCTCAAACGATTTGGTTCCAAGTTGAATGCCGGTAATAACTTTCCAGTTCTCCATTTGAATCATTCGAAGACTGTGGGTGTTTGATTTAGAGAGATTTATGCGAGATGGTCATCTCGTTGGTAAGGCTCACGGGGTTAACTAATTTTGCTCTTGAAAAGCTTTAGGGTTTTGAAAATGGGAGGAGAAAGGTTCGATATCTTTGAGAATCGTCTGCAGATTTGAACTTGTCTTTATGCAGTTCCTTCTAACTCAGATACTTCGGTGATGTGTCAATCGGTCCATTGGTTGCACGTTGCCTAGTAATGAGTCAGTAACTCCTCACAACTTTTCGTTATTATTAGAGGAGTGGACGTTTAATTGACGTGGCTTTGACCGTTGACCTTTTGATTCGTAGAGTAACATGATGAAATAGCTATAGACTCAACGATTTCATTTGATGACTCAACGATCAATTTCTGAGAGATGCTACAGTGGATGGCTTTGTCTTTCCTCCTTACTTCGATGCAGCATAGCTCAATCACTGATGAATTCAAACTTATCTCCTTAACTTGAATGGCTTAACAAATGTCTCATTCTTCATGCTCCTTGTGAACTGGAGTACCCTTTGGTAGAACTACGATCGTTGAGTTGTCTTTCACGATCCTCTGCACAGACTACGATCGTTTAGTCCTTTTCAAACTCAACTCTACGATCGTTGACTGACTTGATTCTTCTGAGATGAACTAGATCAATTATTCCTTCTAGGATAAGGTAGCTCAGGAAGGAACCTCTTAGAGAGAGCTAAGGGTCAGGTTTGTCCCTGAGGCGCTTTCCAGATGAAATACTATGGCAGTGGTTTGCAATGACATCTCATTAGACCTTTTCTTATGGGAAGATCTTCTACCAGCTTTAAGTATCTGCATTGCTGAAATCGTGGTGTCCTCATACTCTTACTCTACGATCATATGTTTGATCGTAGGCACTTCATGATTATGGATTGGGTGGCTGAAGGGTTATCAGTAGTACGTTTTGAGACATTCCTACTGACTATGGATCTTCATTTGGTTCATCAGCCACAAAGTTTTGGGACTCTGTGGTGGTACATCTCTTCAAGGTTTATTAGTCTTTGTTATTCCTCAATGCACTAACGCTTGCTCCCCATTGTTGATCTTGTCTTCTCGGATGGATGTGATTCCTTCTTCTTCATGTTCATTTCAAGGTCGCCAAAGATTTTCTTCTAACTGGAATCATCATCATTGCTTAATTTTCCTTGTATCGTAGAGATGAGTATTTTCAGGATTGATCACTCTACGATCATTTGACAACACTACGAACGTAGTCTCCTTTGATAGTCCTTTGTTTGAGAAGTTCTGCTTCTTAAAGAACTTCTTTTGTCTTAAGCTCCATGATCTTCTGTTGTGAGCTTTCCTTGAGGATCCTTTTCATAAAGCGTGTCTTTCTTGATATGAACACATAGAATCCTCTTTCTCTTCAGTTGCATGGCATGCTCTCATATACAGATTTGCAGCCATGTGAGCTCCATTCCGGTTAGCTCAGAGGGTCTTCAAGGACAGACTTGGACATATAGATCCTTTATCAGACTTAGCTCTGAACCGTCCTTAGCCTTCTACTGGTTGAGTCTTCTTGAATGAAGTCTTCTGCTTCAGCATTCCTTAGTGTGGTCAAATTAACCAAGTACCTGCAGGTTCAAGTATATTTCTACTTTTGGTCCCCATGTTTGAATGGGTCCTGCTAGGTTAGTTTTCTAAACCACTGTTCCTCTTAATTGGATAATCATCATGTTTATTACCAACAGACATATTCATGCATGCAACTATCTTGAGATAATACATTTTAGAGATGCATGATGGTGAGTATGTATAGGATTTGACAATTAATGACACACTCTTTATCTATGATGGTTTCATCATTTACTGGGTTATGTTCACAATGTTTAAGTGTTCACAGAGTGTGAATCAACTCTACGATTTATGAGTATCTAGTTGATTTATGGATGTGATCAGTTCTACAAATCGTGAAGATCTCTGTAGAATCGATCATTCTCTGTGTGTTGTCAAACACTTGAAACATAGGCTTGTACATACATCCTAGCACATCAGCAATGATTACTTAACATAAAGTTCATTTGGTCTGTGATACTCTTATGATCTATTTCAGATTTTCTTCAAGATGTCATCTTCAGCCTAAAACTTGGTTAAAGAGAAAGTTTGTAATCTTCAGACTACTTTCTCTTTTCACCTTTTTAGGTAGATTATGACTTCTTGACAGAATACTGTCATAGTTCATAAGATGGTGCAAATATAATGTATGCATTAGTAATGGTGAGGAACCGTACCTCTTTACTGTCAGTTTCTTAACAGTCATTTACCTTAGATATACTGAGTTTAGGTATTGATGTGCATAGCATTTACTTTTGCTCCTTTCAGCTTAATGTTCATGTTGGCCTTTCATCAATCAGTCGTGGTCTTGAAGATGTAGATCAAGATAATCGTAGCATTAAGATCTTTGACATCTTTGAGTTTACAAAGATAGCACCCAGTTGTTGGTTGGTCACTCATAAGTTTGAGAAGATCTTCTTTCTCCTCTCGATCAGCATTTCTTAATACGCGTGACCTCTTCATCTTTCATACTGATGAATGCTTTACTCTTTGTCACCGATGTCTCTTCGCTTTCTTTTCTAAATCGGTCTTCGTGACAACAAGATTGATCGCAGCTAGGATTGGTCTTGTTGATATAGCAATCGAGAATATGGACCAATCTGAAGCGACTTTAGTGTGTATACATTTTTACCTATACACAATATTTCCAACGTGTGAGCTCTTCCGCATATAACAAGTTACTTACTACTAAACCGAAGTTTAGAAACAACGTTAGTGCACAGGATCGGACTCAAAGCGATTAGCTTTTGAATATAGCATGAGAACACGCTTTCGATACCAATTGTTAGTTCTAGAGGCACAATAGATCTAGAAGGGGGTGGTTGAATAGATCCTTTTATTTCAAATACTTTTCTCGGTTAATGTTGTATTGTTCATATTTTAGTATATACGACAAACATAAGAATCTTTTCAAGAAGCAATGAATAAGTAAAAGATTCCCTTCATTGATATATTCATAATCATACATACATTGTTCGTTGGGCTAATTTAGTTGTAAGCGGTTAGAACATTCATAAGCAGATTATAGCAGATTATAGACATAATGTAAATGACATAATGTAAAAAGACACAAGGGTTTTAAGTGGTTCGGAGACTCAAGATCCTAATCCACTCTTCCGCTTTCAACTAGCAGGATTTCCACTAAGAAAGGCAAAGACCACAATCTCTACGATTCCTTCAACGCCTTGAATTTTGGGACTTTAGTTCACTAAGAACTCTTCAAGGCCAGCACCTTTGGGACTCCTCTAGTTCCCTAGGAACTCTTCAAGCCCAACAGGGCTTGGAACTTCGTTTAGTCCTCCTCCGACAAGGACCCTTTGGCCCTGCTTTTAGTCCCTCTCAGGATAAGGACCCTCTTGGCCCCGCTTCATTTAGTCCCTCCGACAAGGACCCTCAGCCTCGCTTCGTTGAGTTATTTGTTTGTTGTTGTTGGAGTAGGTACGAAATGCTGCTAAGATGTCTTCATGCTCTCGAACATCTTTATCCTTAGCGACTTGGCTTGATCATCCTTGAAGAGCAGTTGAGTGTTGCAGATGATGCTCACTCTTCTTCTTAGGTTGCTCAACTATCTCCGGATGACCCTTGATGAAGCGCCTTGAAGATCATTCTCCTTGGTACTCGATGGCTGCACATGAGAGGCTTCTAAGATTACTGTAAGCTTTTCTATAAGGTACTTAGAACCTTTCTCATGCTTGACACCAAGATAGCTTTTGTGATCTCTTTCTTACTACTCGATGCCTTCTCATGATGGACTTGCTAAGATGACCGTAAGCTCTTCTCTATTGTACTTAGAGTCTTCCCATGATGGACATCCAGATGGTATGATGCTCTCCTTTCTCTCGGCAGTTCAGAACACTCTTCATGTTGTAGATCTCTCACTTCTACATAGTAGAACTCACACTTCTACTTCTTTCTTTATCTGACTTCTGAGTGTTCTTGGTGGATCGTAGAGTGAGCCGGACTCACTATCACATGGTTTAGATCGGTCCACCTTCTCTCCAAAATCGATAACTCCAAAGAACCTTGGATCTTGAAGCTCTTTCTCATTTATACTTCTTCCCAATCCTTGGTTGGAAAGTAACCGCCAAGGCTATTCAAATATCTTCATAGATCTCAAGTTGCTTGATGTAGATCGCTTGATGTGACTTGTTATACTTTTTCCGATCTTCATAGCCATCTTTTTCACCTACCCTGTCAGATGTATCACTTTACTGTCTTGGGCAAGTTGAAGACTTTATCTCTCCTGATTTCTAGACCAGAGATTGTCTTTTTGCATCGATGCTCTCAATAAGCACTTGTCCGAATATTACCCTTCAGATTGAACCGTTGCCAATGCTTCAGTCTTCAGGTATTCGAACTCTACGATTCTGATGCACGTCTTCAAGGACCTGATCGTAGTGTCTTGTTGAGTGTTGCTCGTTGACTGGAAGAGTTAACACTACGATCTTGAAGAGATTATTTATGTATCCACGTCATATAATTCATGTACATTAGTCTAGTCCAATTAATATTTATAATATGTATGGACTAAATTTAATTGGTCACTACCAATTCAATATCTCCTAAAAATTTATTATTTCAATTAGACTCACTTATTGAAATAATTTTTAATTCTTTGATATAGTACATCTTTAATGTTCCCACACATACTTATTGTCACATAAGCAATTATTGAAGTAACTTATAATTCATTCAATTTTACTATATAGTTTTATATATTATATAGTCACACTAAAGTGTCACACTACACTTCCTTTTTAATGTAGGAACTATATATTATCACATATCTTGCACTCATCAATTAAATGAATAATATAATTCTGATTATGTAAATTACTTTATTCATAATTTATTATTCACAATAACAATTAATTAATAATATAATATCAATTAATCATTCACTTCTTAATTTATTCATCCCTTAATTAAATTAAACCCTTAAATCTCCATTCTCATGCCACACAAGACATTTCATAATTCTCATCACAACTCCACATTTTTCTTAATTCTTATAAATTCAATTTGAATTAATTGAATTACTCATCTCACAACACATCAATATTTATATTCAAATAAATATTCATTTTCTTATTATATCAAAAAAAAATATTTATTCATCAAATTCACGGTTCTTACAAATCGAGAATCCATAAAACCACTGGAGATGAGTAGAGTCAAACCCATATTCCGGCAAGCTCCATAAAATATCTGAAAAAGAAACTCAGATCTGAAGGAGGCGGAAGGAGATGGTGGATAGTAGGTAGTCTGCCTCTCTCTATATTACTAATATTAGTATGAAAATAGGATTGAAAAGTTCATTTGGGTCTCTGAGTTTGGAGAGAAAAATTGATATATATATATATATATATATATATATATATATATATAAGAAAAAATTTCAAACATATGCGTCAGCATTGGAAACTCTTGGTGGGCATCTTACATTTACACGTTGCTCCAGAAAGTTAAGAGAGAGAGTTACACGTTGCTCCAGAAATTTAAGAGAGAGATAAAAGAGTTGTTTATCATAGTAGTTGTTGGGTGGAGAGTCACGTGTGAAAGAGGAGGATGGACACAATTATATATTCGTTCGGTATGCCCGAATAATTTATTTTTTAAAATCGAACTCGAAACCGAATATCGAATATCGAGCAATAAATCGGATATAACCGAAATTAGAAAAAAAATACCGAAATAATTCGATTAAAAAAATTCGTTTGTGCTCGATAATTCGATTTTATCCGTTTCTTGTTCAATCCTAGTTATAACTAATATTTCAAATTTTATAGTAGTCATTAATTTTGGTCAAAATTAATCAATCATGTGGGTGTTTAAAGGATAAAATAGTTAATTTCCTCTTTATCTTGCCAACAGTTATACTCTATTTGGAGAGAATATATTTTAAGTGTCTAATTGACTATTTTACCCCTTAAACACCCATGTAATAGGCATATAATTGACTTATTTTGACCAAACTTGGTCAGAGGGAATATTTTTACAAAAAAAATTGATTGGCAATGACATAAAAATTAAAACATTGACGATTATATTGCAATTCAGAATCAACGAGAGGGTACAATTTTGTAATTTGCCCTGGAAAAAAAGGAATGGAAAATAAGAGATAATGGAACCAGGCACAGGACAACCATTAGGAGCACACTTTTTTTCCAGAACAAACCATATATTTAAGAGCAACTAAATTATGCATGTCTATCTCAAAGATGCACATTAAATTAAACCTCATTAAAAAATTAAGCTATAACAAATGACCAGGACCTGAAAGCCCAAACTCTTTGACATCCCAACTTGCCAAATGTTTTGTATATCTTCTAGCCTCAATGTAGAAATGAGTCTTAAGTGCAACCCTTTTGCCTCAAGAGTGTGTAAAATAAGTCACAATGTGAAACTTACTCTCAATCAAGATAACTGAGTTTCAGGAATAGTTGCATTAGGTTGTCTGGTCACAGCAGCTAAGATGTCACCATAGCCCACCACCCCGACCAAAATATCCTCATTTTCCTCCTCAGTCACCCAGACATGGGTTGCCCTGTGAGACAACATCTGCGCCATGACTGCAGCCAATGAACTCCTAACTTTACATGTCAAGGGTGCACTTCTTCCCCGAAACATGCTCCTACCAACGCCGAAACTCGAGCTCGAATTACTAAAGAATCCAATACTCCTACTACTGAATTTTTTCTGCCTTGTTGTGCCCCCACTAGTACCCAACTTTGTATCTCCAACCATTGGATTAATCAAAAAATCAGGAAGTGATCTTGAGGTCATATTATCCTCGACACCCATCACAAACTGTCCTCCAGAGAGATTTGCAAGAGCCCATGCTGCAGCTAAGTAGTCACATTTCCATAGTTTTGTAGCTGATATATCTCCAATTATCTTATATTGACCATCTGATGTAGGCTCTACAACCGCAACTGCACTTGGGTCATGTGGGATCTTCCGTGTTGCTTCAATTGCTTGGGAGGATGCCTCAATGAAGCAGTAGTTTGGATTGATGGCTCCAACGGATGAGATAGAGGAGAGAGGAAGTGGAGCTAAGGCACCAAGGCAGCCAATGAGAAAACGAAGTACATCTTCTCTTGACAGGCAACAGAACTTGTCACGCATTGTGGTTGTTGAAGAGGAGGATGGACGGTTGGTACTGACCAGAGAGTTGGTACTATTGCTGCTGGTGGTGTCAATGTTCTTTAGCCACTTGCCATTATAGAGAATTGAGAATCGCTTGCTCATGCCTCTCCATCCTAAACTTTTAGGAACAAGGAGTCGCCTAACCCCATGCTTCATCATCTCCAGTGCATCTATCAGTCTGTCAAAGGAATGAAAAGATTGAGAGTGCATCAGTTAGAATTAAAATATTTAAAGATACTGACAGCATAAATAAAGATTTTATTAATTTTCTGGATCCGGTTAGCAGGAAGTGAACTTCATGAAAAGTGAACTTCATGCCCAATACAGTTGACACACAGACGGGAGGGTGATCTCTCCGTATACGTGTCAGCACTATATTGGGCATGAAGTTCACTTCATGCTAACCACTCCCGTTCGTAATGGTACAAAACAAAACAAGGAAAAAAATATCTGATTGAAGCCTTTTTTACTTTCCTATTTTACCCTTTAAATTATTATTTTTACATTGGTTTATTCATTTGTTCACATTTCTCTCCCATTATCTAAACTCCTATCATTTAGGATCACATATTCTCACTTTTAACACACACAGTGTGTGCTATGTAAATTAGTTTCTATAAAGACGGACAAGCTAGGACGACTTACTCTGAGATGGGGCGCCCCATCCCTTTGAGAGGAAGTTTGTTGAATACCATATTACCAAAGTCCCAACAAAATGACCTTCCATTAAACAAACTCAAACAAACCACTTTTATTCAAGTATCTCAAAAGAAGTGGTACTAATGGCGGTAACTTATTTATGTTTACAAGATTATAGTAGTGATGCCAATATACCAGGAATACCAGCTAGCCATACTATTGGCAATGGGTTTGACCAGGATTATACAACACTAAGCAGGTAGGGTAACTAGGAATTAGAAGATTCGGTCTTCCCCTAGTCCACCCAGGTATTATCAGAGCACTGATATCTGTGTCCCCCCACTACTTCTGTTTTATCTTAAAAACAATCTAATATTTACTACAATTTTTTTCGTTCTTCCTCTTTTTTTCTATCTTCTAAATATAGGAGGATAACTATTAATTTTATTTCATCCATGATATATATAAATATATATATATATATATATATATATATATATATATATATATATATCATTAACTATTTAGGCCATGGCTAGATCCCGTGTCATTTTACTAAATAAATCGTAGTTGTGGGCATGTTAGTTAATAAACTTTTCTAGAAGTAGTTAGCACCGGGGTGATAATGTACCTACGGTGCATTTTAGCATATTTGGTTCATGTTTGTAGTCTCTATATAAGAGAATAGTTGTAATATTTATCAATATGAATGAAATGAATTAAAGGGGGGGGGTCTACCCATCCCTTAGCTCTCTAGCCTTCTCTTCTTCTGATCCAAGCTTCCTCTAAAACCCTAATCTCTTATAAACCCTGTTCTCCCTTGTTGCTTAGTTAAGCTCAAACTAGGTTTGAACTTTAACATTGATTCATTAGACATTGCAATTTTTATCCGGTCAATAAAATGGGCCATAACTAGCATGTGATGCTTGTTGTCTTCTAGTGCTTCACAATCTATCATTACCTATTTCAAAATATCATTATTTTTAACCATATGATAGATGGAACGTCTGAACACCAGCACCTATATAGACCTGACTAATGGCATGACCGCAGGAGTAAAGAAAATTCTCTCCGCAGATGCCACCGTTATTAACCACCTAACTAACAATTCCTGCTCTGTGCCGCCGTTATTAATCACCTAATTAACGATTTCTGCTATGTGCCAAGCTGTAGTAATAAATGGGTTGACATAATATCATTCACCACTTTATATCAGTACTAGTAAAAACAAGTGTGCAATGAAATCAAACAGAAAACTTAGAAATGGTTTGGAGAATTGACTGACAAAGAATCATATAACAACAAAATTTATTCCTCCATCCAAGTTTATACGGCTATGTCACACATGAAAAATAATACATCGATTTGTTTATGATGTGCCTTAAAATATATGCAAAAGTAATGTGACCACATAGAACTTGGACATAGGTTGTTCTACTTTTTATCTATTACATGATAATCCTTATCAAGAAATTTTAACCTGCAAATTTCAGACAAAGACATAAAACTAGAGGTAGTCTGTAATTAGTGATCAAATGATATTCGTTAGTAGACAAGCTGTAGTTGAAACTTGAAAGTAAAGAAGTGTAAAGTTTGAAATGGCATGATAATTTTTTTAAGATAAAAGATGATAGTTCCAAATGATAATTCTAGCTATACTTTGTTACCCTTTACCCTCCTACCAAATTTAAGTTTAACAGAGTTAAAGATTTAAATCGAGTATATCCCTCTTTGCCCCCCAACCCCTCTCTAGCACCAGTCTATAATTACCTAAGGATGGGTTTGACAAAATGAGCATAACTATATATTAACAAAGCACCGCCTGCCAATCTCTTTGAAGATTGGATAAAGAAACTCCTCCAAAAGCTCCCATTGCATGAGCCCAAAGAGAAGCAAATATCCCAAAGCAACTCAATATTTGTAATCTGATCACAAAAAATTCTAGCATTCCTCTCAATCCAAATTCCCTACAAAATAGCAAAACAAGAATATCTCCAAAGAATCCTTCTATCATTCGTAAGACCAAAACCCCTGAATTTGTATAGTAAAAGTGAAAGTAGTATGCACACAAGCCATTCATGTTTGATGATAAAGCATATACTTTGTAACAATCTTATTTATATATTAATAATATTATTAAAGGCATTAATTATATACATGGTGTTGTTTTAATTAATATGTGATAAACTCATAGTTTTAAGCAAATACTTTTAGAATCATGATGATGATCATGCTAATGAGATCTAAATTCTTAGATATCTTAAAACTAAAATTGTTCCCAATCGTTGGATTACTAAAAATGAGATTAGTAAATCAAGATAGATTGGTACATACGTTGCTTGCTCATTGGATGAGGATGATTGATCTCATGATCATTTGTGTGGAGACACTAAAGCGAGTATGTAGGTGCTTATTGGAGAGTAAGTTCACTGAACGTAGCTCGCTAAGGAATACTTAATAGAGTTTTATTTGTCTGTCAATAGGAATTCCTGTAGTGATAGTAGTACAAGTGATCTTTAGACTTGAGATCATCATAGTATCTTGTGTATGATAAATTATATTTTGACATATTTCTTAAGATCCTTAAGGTATATCAAAGGGTATGCTTGGGTGTAATAAATTATATATGGAGATAATGAATGATCAATAAAGAATCTACCGTTTCTAGTAAAAGAAGAGATATGTCCTATGTGATTCGATAAATGAAAACCTAGGAATCATTGGCCAAGGTGGAATGAAATTAGAAATGAATTTCTAATTTGCATTATTCGGAGTTGTGCATTTTGGAATCGAAATACATATAATTAAATAAAATAAGACTTTAACAGTGATTTCATGTCTTATATTTAATTAGAACATTGTATGGAGGGATTGAATTTTATGGTAACTATTAACTCACAGGTTCTTTTATGATTAATGTTGAAATCTATATTATCTGAAAAGTCGTTGATCGTTAAGGGGGGCTTACCCTTATTGTAGAATAAATGTTATTTATTTGAATAAATTAAATACTTAATTTATTTATTTAAATAAGATTAGAATTGTTCTAATTAATTTATTCACAACCGGTTTAATATGGAGAACCTAAAATGTCACATCATAAAATGAAGAATATTTATTTAAGAAGTAAATGACATAATCGTAATAATAAATTAAGTGTATTTAATTTAATCTATGATGATAGAATAAATTAAAAAGCTTAATATTTATTATTTAATATTTTGGAAATATTAAATATAAATTAATAAGACTCTTAATATTATTATTACTATTACTATTATTAGTTTAATTCCTAAAGGAGTTTGGGAATTAATTAATAAATGTACTCTCATATATTTCTAATAAGATTAAGAGACTAATTAATTAAAAGAGTTTAATTAATTATTCCTAATAAGATTATAAAGCCTAATTAATTAAAAGAGTTTAATTAATTAAAATAAAACTATTCCTAAATACTTTAGGAGGGTTGCCTACATCTATAAATAAAAAGAGTTATTATGAGTGAGGATTGATATTTTCACAACACACGTGAATGACAATTCCAAGAGTCGGGAGAGTACACCTTTTCTATAGAGATAATAAAATTATGATTTTTTTAAGACACTCATCTTCTTAAATACTTATTCTTCCTTAGTGGATCACCTCTAGAGGCCAAACACTTGAGTGACTAACGTTGATCAAAGGAAGGAATCCAACCCGGTGAATTCAAGGAGAACGTGAAAGGATTTGGTGGTGAACTCATACCTGAGGAAGCTCGTTTCTACAAGGGTATGAATCTGATCTCTATCTCTTTTCTATTTATTGATAATTATGCACAAAATATGATCAAGGTGATGGTTTGTATGAAAATTTTTAAATTTCATTTTATCGCGCTTCCGCACCTTTTATGTAATTTGATTGCATGATCGCGCTATATACAACCCTAACAGTAGCATCAGAGACAAACTTTTATGCGAATTATTAATTGTTCAGATTCGATATGTATGTTGATATGTGTTTAGAACAAATTTTTTGGGCATAATTATTGGCATAGAATCATGTTTTTGGTGAAAAACTGCATAATTCACGAACTGGAAAAATCGATTCGAAATTGGTGCAAAGACCGGATTCTGATGTAATATGGGCGCAACTGCCCTTGATTCGACTTTGAGGGTGGTGAGCCAGTAGCAATACGTGGTCCCTAGTTTTTTGAAAATCGTTGACGGCGTGGCGCCGCATCGCTTTGATGCTTAGTACATTCGAGGCGATGCTGGCGCCAAGTGCCTGTAATTAAATAAAAAATTATTTTATTTATTAATTTGATTTATACTTAAGATAAAAAGTTTATTTTAATTAAAATTGGATACACTGTTTTTTCAGTAATTCTAAATTAGAAATAAAGGAGTTTATTTTGATTTGGAATTGGATTAAAATAAAGTTGTTTATTTTAATTGGAATTGGATTCCACGTTAGTTTGAATAAAAGAGTTTATTCAAAAGTTTTGTATTAACTTGGAATTGGATTCTACATTCATTTGAATAAAAGAGTTTATTCACATATGGAATATGATTCCATGTTTCCTAGAATAAAGGAGTTTCTTCACATATGGAATAGGATTCCATGTTTCCTAAAATTAAAAGTGTTTAATTTTAATAAGGAATAAGATTCAGCATATTTTATTTTCCAACAATTTTAAGTTAAAATAAAGGAGTTTATTTTAAAACTTGAAATTAGATTCCGTGTTAATTAAATTAAAGGAGTTTATTTTAATTTGGAATTTGATTAAAAATAAAGTAGTTTATTTTTATTCAAAATTGGACAAAATAAAATAAAGAAGTTTAATATGATTTTGAATCAAAATAAAAGAGTTTATTTTGTTTCAAAATTGGATTTTATACTAAATTAAAATTGCCCATTAAATCGATATCAATGTATATATTAAATGTTTATTATTCATGAGATGAATGTTATTTATTGATGCATATGTTGATATGTATGATAATAAATGGGATTGATTATGAACTATTGACCAATGTGATTAGATTTTATTTAAGTTGGATGCATGAATGTATGTGTTTTATTAAATGAGGTTTGCGTACCTCGTCTTCTCTAATTTTTTTCTTGATGTAAATTTTATCTTCCTCCTATGTACTTCCTCTTGACTGTTGATCAATGTTTCTATTTAAATTAAATAGTTTATGTAATAGGATTAGTTAGAATTATCTTAAAGAATTGGAGACCAAGGAGCAAGGAGCGCATGAAGACTCGTTTGTAATGGAGCCCGAGATTTAAATGTAATAGTTATATTTAAATTTAATTCTTGTACCATAGGTTTGACCTTTTGGTTTATTTGGTCCCTCTAGTGAACCAAACTAGAATAAAGTTCATAATCAATCTAGTTAGAATATAGTATTCTATATGTGCATGCTTTTATATATATATATATATATATATATATATATATATTATGTGCAATATGCTTCACATGTAAATTAATATGACGCATATTTTATATATATGTGTGTGCATGCGCGCTAAACAAGATGAGACAAATAATAACAAACTCCTCAAAGAAATTATATTAAGTTGTAACGTTCAAAGATATTTGGAATATCGAATGTCGCCTTCTACCATGGTAAAACAATAGAGTATTAAATATTTAATATGAGTTTGTTGTGCACACACACAAGGCAAGTATTAAATATTTAAGATGTTTTATCACATTTAATGCTTATAAATAGACTAAACGATGTTGTTTTGTTGTGCACACACAAGGACAATGTTTTTCTTTTGAATATATGAAAGTGCTAGGTATGACTTAACTTAGATCATTTTAGTTCGGATGTGCACACACTTTACCATTATAATCTAAGAGGCAAAATAAAATGAGTTGCATAGTTGATGTAATTGACAATAGTTGTCTACCTAGTTTTTTACATATAGTTTGTTGTGCACACACAAGACTATATCCATTTGAATTGGGATCCTTATTCTCACTAGTATATCTTTAATTAGATATTGTTGAACTATATATATTGAGGGTAATATAGTTTGAAGAAAATAGTGGGAGATACCAATTTAAAAATAAGATCTAATTTATCTTGGTAATTAATTAATTAATAAAAGAATGTATGCTAAAATGTTAAGTAAATTCATCTACATAATTTTACAATGTCTAAATTACTATCACTGCGAAGCATATTAGATGTTAATTAATCGGACCGAATTAAACGGATTAGTTAAGGAATTTGATAATAGTTCTCAAGGCTGAAAAACTATCTTATATCATTAATATGCCTATCCCTGCAATGGTTGCAGACAATGCCTCTGAGGTAGAGATTGCTACTTTTAGAAAGTGGCAAAATGATGCATAGTTGGCTAAATGCATCATGCTCGCATCCATTAGTAACGAGTTTCAGCGTCATCGTGAAACTATGGATGCTCCTACTATACTCATGCAGATTAAGTAGTTGATGGTGAGGAAAGTAGGACTGATATATATAAGATATCTTAGGAGCTCTTAGATTGAACAATTAAATTGAACAAAAGTCTTTAACATGATCAATTAGATTGAACAATTAGGACAACAAGTTTTGTCATGGATAGCGATATGAGCAAAGATTTGATCTTATAGTCACTCCCGAACTCCTTCTCACAATTGTTATGAATTTTTCATATGAACAAGCTAGATATCAGCCTCGCTGATTTGCTTAACATGTTGAAAATGCCGAGTCACTTTCCAACCAAGAAAGACCAAGTCGTACTGGTAGGGGCCAAAAGATCTTCTGAAAAGAAGAACGATTCTAAAAAGGTAAAAAGAAAGGCAAAAACAAAGGATAATAAGAACAAAAACTGATACGGATAGCAAAGGAGTTTGTTTCCACTGTAATAAGTCTGGACACTGGAAAAGAAACTGTGAGAAGCATCTAGCAGAGGCTAACCAGAAGAAGCTTAGTGAAGCTTCAGTTACGAATACAGTTTTGTTTATGATTGAAATTAATTTTTTTGTAAGTTAAGGTTCTACTTAACATGACATAATGTACTTTTCATTGTGTTGTTGGGTAAAATTGGGTTATGACATTAAGCAATAAGGACACACTGGAATAGATGCTACGGTCCAAGGTCTAACAGATAATATGATTGGTTACATTTCTAGAGCACATTTAATGTTTCATTTTATGGATTTAATGTTGCGGACAGTTCTGAAGAGATGAACTTATTATTGACCCTTCCATGTCGAGAGATCAAGGATTTTTAATTGGGTTGTTGGCACTACCAACCAGAAGTCTATCACTAGCCTTTTGCATATTAGAGAATCCTTAGTTTTTTTGAAGAAATTGTAGTTCTCTTGCTCTTTTCCCAGCTAAATATGGAATTTAATTATAATCACAATTTCAAAATTTTCTGCGGGGAAAAAACATTGAAGAAATTGAGCACAAGTCTGTTTATGTTTCAATACTACAAACAGCAATTATATACATTGGCTAATTTACAAGATTAATATTTTTCCTTCAAAAATGGTGAACTCTGCAAATATACCACGCAAAACATGTCTGAAGGATTATACTTGTCATTTTATAAAAATTTATTGCCTAGAGGGGGTTTATTCAATAAAAAAATAATCTAAGGGTATTACTATTTCCACAAGGAAAAAATGATATTTTCGCAAGATCACACACTCAAATGAATGTGAATGCGAGTCCCATTTACTATTCAATGATAAGTCTCGCAGAAATATCAATTTCCCTTGTAGAAAAATCAATTTCCTTATTTAATTTTCCCATCAATGGTGTAAAACAGATTAAACAATTGCAATGTCTTAATATTGAAATTATAATTTTTTACAATTTTGGGTAGGAGAAGTATGATTGGTGGCACAATATATAAACATATTCAATATACACATAGGGTATATAAATGTATACAAAATTGAGAATAAAATAACTAACCTTGTACCAGGATCCACCACCTTTAGCAAGGAATTGTTGGAAACCACCACCTCTGAAACTGGGGTTTTCGTGGCCTTGTCTTGATCCTCCAAACAACCATCTAGGGCCAAAAAGGCAACAATATCAAGCGAATTGACAATACCCACAAACCTCTTTTGCCTCATTTCAGCATTCTCAATCACACTTTTCTGGGATCTCTTCTTCCAAACAGGTATACCCCCTTCAGTGGACTCCCCAATTGCCCGAATCGCCGCCTCCACTGTCTCCGTCTCCAAAAACTCCGCCATCACTGGCTTCCCCACAGTCAGATCCCCCACTACATGGTACAAAAAAACTGATGCCATAAATACTCAAATAACAAAATTCACAAAAATCCAGTTATTTGTACCAAACAGTAATTAACCAACACAATTGTTGTGATCCTCGTGGAATCCAAAACAGAATTCAGCAATGGGTTGTTTCCTGTTTGTGATTTTCCAGGAAACAAACAAATTGTAAATAGAATGAAGAATAGTTATAAGAGGGAGTGGAGGAAAAAGAGGAGAAAATGAAAACTGGGGATCGGTAATTTGAGTACGGAAATTAAACGACCAGTAGAAATGGTGGTTGCGAAGTGATGAGAGTGGTAGGAATTAGCCATAGACAAGCAAGATCTAGGCCCATGTAAAGGGTTTCGTCTTTGAGATCTGTAGTATTGTTTGAAGCCTTCTCTAATGGGGAATTAATTGAGGAGAAGAAGATAAAATTCCAGGACTGATAGGTTCACGAATGAGAGAGAATAATGATGAGACTATCAATAATGATGACGATAAGGATATCAATAATTATGAAAAGGACAGATGCAGAAATATAAAATTCCAGTTGGGCATTGGTGCGGACGAGAGTCAGGAATTAGGGTAGGGCTCAACAATTAATTAAATTGGAATCCAAATCTTATTAAAAATTGTATAAATGGCATTAATTAAAATTATAATAACGGTTTTGACGTATGTAATAATTTTAAGTGGGTTAAAAAATTAAATTTAAGATTTCGATTTAATTACTAGTCAAAATCATTCGGATAAAACGAAAACCGTACCATGAGTATGTATGTATGTATTCATGCAGGGCGGATGGAGTACAATGATATCATATGCTCAGTTTTATCATTTCCCTTAATTTAAGTCTGTTTTTGTGTATATTTGTCCATCAAATGCAGTAACTAGTGTTTTTGTTTATTTAGCTTTGTTATTATCACGAGTAGTTATGTTATGTCGTGAACGGTACACTCTAAGTTTACCTAAATAAAATGGAATGTGAGTATTCGTTGTTATTTGTTAATTTGATTATTCACATTAATTGTTATAATGCAAGATCAAAGTACAGTAGTGTTCTAAAATAGGATCGAAGTACATTCATAATCCTAATTTTGACCCACCCACACCTTTGATCGTGAAATATCTTGAGACTTGACATAAACACTGTAATATCCCGAAAAAAAAATTAAATAATAAAAAAATTATTTTGTTTTAAAATATATTAATTAGATTTTATCATTTATTTGGGTCAAGCTAGTTATTTAATTTATGTGGGCTAAAAAATATTAATAACTGTGGATAAATTAATTTGATAAAATTGGGCTTTAAACTAAGTGAGTCTAATTTATAATTGTGTAATTTTAAAATCCTATTAAAATTTGGAGAGTTAATAAATATATTAATTAATAAATCTATTTTTAAGTGAATAAATGACTAAACCTAATCTTATTTATATTATACAACCTAAGAAAGAGAAAGAGGAGGAAGCCGCCTCTTATTGTAGAGAAGTTGCGTAACAGAATAATAAAAAAAAAAGAAAAGAGGCCACCGCTTAAACAAAAAAAAAAGGAGAGTGGTGATTGTGAGATCAAAAATTTATTATTGAAGAAAAAAAAACAGGTACTTATTTTTTCTCTGTTTACTGAATATTGTGTACTGCTATGTCTTGATTTTGATCATTTAAAATCTACTTGCATAATTCATATTATAAGGTAATACGTGTTGATTGGTTAGTATATATATTAAATTCATTAACATGATGTATTGAACATGGTAGCACTGCTGAGGTAGGCTATATATATATATATAGAGAGAGAGAGAATTTGAAAAAAAAGACATTGATTGTTTCCTTCTGATCACCTGGATTAATCATTGGTGTGTGTGTGTGTGTATATATATATATATATATATATATATATAATGATTGCCGGAATGTGTTGCAGTATTATATATATTATATATATGATCGGAAGTGAGGTATATATTTGGTAATTGAATAGTAATTGTTTTGGAGGAATTAGTTAACCAAATATTATAAAGCTAGGTATTTACTTAATATTTTTAAAAAAAATTATTTAGTTATAGCTTAAAAAAACATACTAATTAAAGAAAAATAATACTTTAAATACCACTTATAAATGTATTATTTTGGTGATTAGTTCGAACAGAGGGGGTCGAAACGAGTCAAATTTGGAGTATAAATTTTGGGTATTACATTGCTTAATCCAGGTACGGATTTCGTACTTTTTCAGCGATACTCTTGTTAAATTTGATTTGTTCGTTTTGTTTCCTTATTTCGAATTCTGTTATGATTTCACATAATTATTTTCTGTGAAATAAATATATTAGTTTCATTTGGAGTTAATACATATGACTCGTATTTGTACTCTTTGAATTAGGATATCATGTTCAGTATTTATTTTTGATAATTGTAGAGCGGTACATATTGCTACCTTCTTTTTGAAACCTTGTGACTATAATTTGATTTGGTTCAACATGTACATATAGAACCCTTTTGTTGGTATTATGTCACATGTGTTGTGACATGGTATTTTTGTTAGAATATACCGTAGGTATATACGAGTTATAACCACCGTGGGGTACAACATCGCATGTCGTCTTGTACGAGAGACACGACCTTTTAAAATGGCGGTGTGATTAGTCCACTGCTGCCTCGCTTTTGGGCTCCGGAGAAGTGGGTCATTTGGTGTTTTGTTGTGCAGGCGTATGGGTTAACCCTAGTTTTACGCTACGCAAATTGGTGATGTTGAGCCAAACACACTATCCGATTTGCATACATTTGGATTCATGATCCAATGTGTGATTTGCCTATGTGGCATTATTTTGGTTGCCTGTGTGACATCATTTGACTTGCCTGTGTGGCATTAGTTTGACTTGCTTGTGTGGCAAGATATATTTCTGAGCTCATTCAGTATGAAATAACTCCAGCCATTTGTTTCAGCCTATTATTTTATTGGATTAGTTTTGTTGGTTTCTGTTTAGTTCAAGTCATTGAGTTAGTTACTTGATTCGTTATTTCTTTATTCTTTTATTGGTTTCAATAATTATGTTGATTCAAATTTATATTCCATTCGAGCTTTGGATATTATATTTTCGATTCGTATTTGTACTTGAGGAGGCTTGTTCGAAGTATTTTGTCTCAGTTATTTTCGTATATCAGTTGTATATCTTTTGTATATTTGTATCCGTACTGAGAAATTGGCTCATGTTGTATTTTTCTTCCGGCAGGTTTGCAGGAGTGATTCAGGGCTAGTGTGATGAGAGTTTTGCCATTGACCATTTAGGTTGATTCAAATTTTAAGTTTTGATTATTTTGATTCAGTTTGGAGAATTGTACTTATTACTTTATTATTGGATCACCACTATTAATATTTTGAGGTTTGTTGTGCTTTGCACGTGACCTCCCTTTCCTTTTCGGGAAGGGGGTGTTACAGAGATGGTATCAAAGCTTAGGTTCTTTCTTGTAGAAAACCTATTTAGGTTTGACCTGTGAGTTGTGGGTAAACCATTGGGTAGAAGTAGGAGTTTGATTCGATTTTGTTATTTGTTTGGTTGGTCTCTATTTTGACTAACTGTAGATTTCTTTTCGATTCGCAGTTGATTTGAGGAAAATGGAATAAATTATTAAGGTGATTAAGTAATGATATTAGTTAAGAATTGTGATTTAATCATTGAGGTGAATAAAGTTATACTTTGTACAAATAAGGAATGATCTTATATGAGATGCGATTATGATGTTAGTATTTGTATCGACGAGTATTTGATTTTGGAAAATTATTTGTTAGAGTTATTTTTTTGTGACAAATTTTTATGATAGTTGAATTGAGGATTTGATTTGAGTTATGTTTTGATTTATGTTAAGCATGTGGATAATTTGAGGTTTGAGTATTGATGACATATTATGATAAAGTGGAAATTATCAAGTATATAGGATTTCTTGTAATTCGAGTTGTTTATATTCGAGGTAATTTGATTAATAATTTGGGGTTAATGATCAATTTTGTGGCTATTTTTCTAGCAAGATATTGGAGTTATGTTCTATTAAGTTTCTTTGTGATAGTATGTGGAGACGTTGAAATTTATTGGATTAAGGTTTACAATAAGGGATGATTGATTTATTATATGATTAGATATTAAGTGATGAAATTCAATTGATTTTGAGAGATCTTAAATAGTTGTAGTTTGCTTATTCAGATTGTAGAATATGTGAATTGGAGGTTGATATGGTGATAAAGAGATCTTAGTAGTATATTCTTTGGTGTAATAATATTTAAGAACTAGCTAGTTCGAATTGAAGTTTGAATGTTTTGAAGCTCTTGAGGATTTAGGAAAAGTTGATATAATTTGTAGAGTTGTTTGGTTTATCCGATATCCTTGGAGTTTTGTATGATTTTATGTAAATTAAATAAAAATAATTTGTTAAATCTTTGTCATGTGTGGAATATAAACGTTTTACAAATTAAAAATAATTTTAAATATTTTGGGTATTCGAACCGTATTTGGATGAAGATAAATTTTTGTGATTTTGAATTATGTTCCAAAGAGTACGTTTACAAGAATTAAACTCAAAGATATTAGCGACGGCCCGCACCAACGGTGGATCATGTGATCTAATTTGATGCAACACGAAGAAACTTACCAAGGCTTGACACGGTAGCTGACGAATCTTTTATAAGTATATTGATAATTACGTGGACCGATGACTTATTCGCGTTGATCATTACAAATGGCGGCGCTACGTCTTAACTAAAGTTTATGAATAATTATGTAATTTAAATAAAAATATTTTTCTTTGTAAGTTATTTGAATTCCGAGGACGAAATTATTTTTAAGTGGTGAAAAATGTAATAACCCATATTTTTTTTGATAATTAACTATTAATTGATTTTATTTTATACAATTGTATTTAAATTGGAAAAGGTAAGTGACTTTGTTTTTCTTTTCTTCCTTGTTTTGTTTGGAAAGTTAAATTGTCTTAGTAGATAATTAAATAATGGATTAAATTAAAAAAGAGGAGTTCATTAGAGTTTTGGTAGCTCTTATATTGAGTTATATTTATTTAAAGAGTGAAGTTGTAACTTTAATCTTATTATAATTTGATTAGTTGAATTTTTGAGTAGAATACTTATGCGCACTGCAATCCATTAGAAAATTATAATTAATTCATTTGATGTCGAAATTGAGTGAATCCAAATCAGGTTCCTTCAATTTTTCGTCCTCTGCAATTTTGAATAAGGGAGAAACTTGAGGTAATGTTAGATTGTCAAGAGCTGTGTATGAGGAGGAAGACAATCCCATTTGTTAAAATTTTGATGAAAAGAAAATAAAATATCCGGAGCGGGAAGCCACTTGGGAGATGGAGGAGTATATTCAAGCGGAGTATCCACATCTTTTTGATAAGTAGGTACTTTCCATTCTTTTGATTTTGGGGACGGAATCCTTTTTAAGGGGTAGATGATGTAATACCCGGAAAAAAAATTAAATAATAAAAAAATTATTTTGTTTTAAAACATATTAATTGGACTTTGTCATTTATTTGGGTCAAGCTAGTTATTTAATTTATGTGGGCTAATAAATATTAATAACTGTGGATAAATTAATTTGGTAAAATTGGGCTTTAAACTAAGTGGGTCTAATTTATAATTGTGTAATTTTAAAATCCTATTAAAATTTGGAGAGTTAATATATATATTAATTAATAAATCTATTTTTTAAGTGAATAAATGACTAAACCTAATCTTATTTTCATTATACAACCTAAGAAAGAGAAAAAGAGGAGGAAACCGCCTCTTATTGTAGAGAAGTTGCGTAACAGAATAATAAGAAAAAGAAAAGAGGCCACCGCTTAAACAAAAAAAAAAGGAGAGTGGTGATTGTGAGATCAAAAATTTATTATTGAAGAAAAAAAAACAGGTACTTTTCTTTTCTTTGTTTACAGGATATTGTGTACTACTATGTCTTGATTTTGATCATTTAAAATCTACTTGCATAATTCATATTATAAGGTAATACGTGTTGATTGGTTAGTATATATATTAAATTCATTAGCGTGATGTATTGAACATGGTAGCACTGCTGAGGTAGGCTATATATATATAGAATTTGAAAGAAAAAAAAGGCGTTGATTGTTTCCTTCCGATCACCTGGATTGATCATTGGTGTATATATATATATATATATATATATATATATATTATGATTGCCGGAATGTGTTGCAGTATTATATATATTATATATTTTGCCTTTGCCTTTGTTCTTCTTCAATCCGTTGGCCTCTTCGATCCTAACTGAAATATTTTATATATAGCAAGGGTGAGCAACAAGTTTGCCCCGCAAGTTAAGATATACAATAAATGATATATATATCATGAATAGAAGAGTCTAGCTTGTATAGAACTTCAGCAACAATCAAACGATTTCGTGATAACGGAATAATAATTCAATCTCAATAATAAAACTTTCTACTATTTTATACTGAATAACATATCCGATATGAAAGAGTATAATTCTTTCAAAGATTTAATAATATTCAATTGAATAAAAGGAATTAACAATACTGCAACGATCTTCAATAAAGTGGGATATACCCAGATTTCATGCTGAGTGATCACAGAGGATCATGAACTAATAGAGGAATCATTTAGTTATTAAAACTAAATTACCACAAAAATATAAATTAGTTATAAAAACTAAACTATACTCTTCTGCAAGTACCTGGAGTGGCCAACTCCTTTGTACCCTATATTATGCATAATACTCAATAATAGCGCATATGCCGATTTTTGATATTAAAATTTGTTCATCTCAGTCTTACGTCACGAGTCCGTACCACAACAATATGGTTTGGATTACTTTCAAAGAAATACTATGATTTCAATAATTAGTAACAATACTAATCTAGCCGAAATCAATGGCATAGATCTTCCAATAACAATTCAGTTTATAATGAATAGAACATTTCATGCTTTAATAAATATTAGTCTCGCCTAAACAATTAGCTGAGACATGATTTATAATTAGTTCAAGTAATAGAACATTATTCAATTTCACTACGTACGAATTACAACAATCATTATAGATGTGAATAACTATTAATAATTATTCACTACCATGCTTGAAAAATAGTAACTCAAGTTGAGTTAGGAAACTTGCCTTCCGCGTTGATTACAGCTACACAATAAACTTATCTACGTTCGTAAGACCTATAACCAATAATATTGGTCTCACAATTAGGACAATATTTCATAACACGTAACACTGTATTCTACAGTCAAACTTCTCCTAGACACATTACCACATATTCACATCAGTGTTTATAACAAATATAAACACTTCACAAGTCTAACTATCTGGCAATTAACACATTTACTGTCAATTAAATTCGGTTTCAAAGCTTCAATATTATATTAGATAAGTCATAGATCATTTATAATATTTTTCAGAAGTTTTTAATAATTTAAAAATAATTATTATAATTTATAATAATTTTTCAAACATCGGAATCATTTTAAATAATTTAATTATCAAATAATCTTATCATTATTAATATTTAATAATATAAAAATATTAATGTTATACTTGTCAAAATATTAAAGTTATTATTAATAACTTAAAATATTTTTAAATCATCAATATTCTACTTAAATAATTTTTAAATTAATTAAAATCATTTTAAACCATCATCACAATTAATATTTAAATATTAATGAAATTATTATCAAAATATTAAAAGTCATTAATTATAACTTAAAATATTTTTAAATCATTTTTCTCATTTTAAATCAATAAAATCAATTTTAATTCATTTATTTAATATAATTATTAAATAAATCCAACATTATTAATATTAATTTATTAATGAGAATTCTCCAAAAATATTGAAAATTATCTTTTATAATTCAAAATATTTTCTAACACTTTATTCTTATTTAAAATGATTTTAAATCAATAAAATCATTTTAACTTATTTTTTAATTTAATAATTAAATAAATCTAATATCATTAATATTAATTTATTAATAAAATTCTCCAAAAATATTAAAAGTTACATTTTATAACTCAAAATATTTTTAAATACATTATTCTTATTTAAAATGATTTTTATAATATTAAATCATTTTCTCTAATTTATTTAATACAATAATTAAATAAATTAAATACCTTTAATATTTAAATAATTATAAATATTAAAGAAAAATATTCAATTGGTGGTCAAAAATTATTTTTCATAATTTAAAATAATTTTTAAAACCATTTTTGGTAATTTTAGAATTTATTTCTATTTTTAATTAATTTTGGAAATTCAAAAATAATTATATTAAAACCGTCATTATAGGGCTTTAGCGACACAAAGCGTCGATGTTGGTGTTCTTGAGCTCAAGAACAATCGACATTTCATTATCAACCCCGCTCTTGTTTGACCACGATTTAATTATAAGCTCAGGCATGATCTGGACTAACATGAACTTTGATGTTGTAGTAAGAATGTAGTACTACAATTATCAATCAGTAACGTGGTCATAAGACATCACAACAAGGAGATCAAAGCCTCCAAAGTGGCTGTCAGACGGTTTTTGGGTTTTCCAGAAACCGAGGCAGTTCGACTACCTACTTTCTTGCTCAATTAGATATGAGTTCTGGTCATGATATCAATTATATTATTGTCCAAATCTATAGTACTAGTGTTAAGGTATATTATTATAACAACAAATTAGTTTAACATCAACAGATCCACAAGATATGATTCGGTCAAAGATGGTCAGAAAGTTGTGTTCTTCCCGTTTCTGGAAATTCCAGAAACTCTAAGTCATGGCCGTATGGCCTAGTTTAACCACCTACCCTGTTCAATCTGTTGAGTACATAAACGTTTTAAAGCCATAAATGTAAAGTACATATAACAAGATACAATCTGAATACAACAAACTCCACAAACAACTTAAACACTGACAGATCTTAAGCCCAAAACAAATTGTCAGACGTTGATCAAGGCTTTCTGGGTTACCCATATTTGGCCCAGTCAACGTCGGTCAACGGGTTTTGATCGTTAATATCTTCAAATCCAGACATTAAATGGTATTGATTCCACTTGCAGCTTAAAGACCACATACCAGGCTACCTATAACAACTTTACAACATCAAAAACAACAAACGAACAAGAATCTATGGCTCCTGACATTAGCTTGTCAAACCACAAAATTTGTTCTTGGCAGTTTTGAAAATCATCACCTTTAAAGCCATTTGATGCTATGGATCTATGGTATATCACCATAGATCATCATAAAACATCATATAACACTGATTTAAATACAAACACAAAATTTTACAAAGCATACAAGATCAAAATGAAACTTAGGGTTTATACCTTTATGTTCTAGATTTTAATCTTTGATCTCCAATATGTTATTATGTGACCTAGAGGCTGATTATTATGACTGAGGAACTTTAAGAACTCGGAGGTTTTGAGAGAAGATGAGTTGGTGAGAGCTTGAACACAAAATAAGCCGAATACTAGACTTTCTCTCTCTCAAATCTCTTATATAATGCTTGTCTTGATGCTAGATCTGATATTTTCGGCTGAGTGGCTGAGATTTTTGTGTCACCAAGGTAAAGTATTTGGTTACCAACTAAAGTTACTAGCATTTTTACAAGTTAGCTAATTAAAGAATATAAAAAGGGCATTTTGATCATTTGTAAAATAAATTTAATGGCATACTAGATATTTGTACAAACCCTTAGGTTTTTAAATCATTAGTTTCTTTAAATTTCTAATTAGGGTTTTTAATTAGAAAAATTAAAAATTCTAAATTCTAAATTACAATTAGGGTTTGTAAAATAGAAACTTAGATACTAAAATATAATTAGGGTTTTCTAATCATATTTTAAGTTTAATAAACACCTTATGCTTGCCAATTAGGATTAGGGTTTCCTAATTTAAGGTTTAGGAATCCCGAATATGAAATTAGGGTTTCCCGGCTTTCGATTAGGGTTTCTAATCTTGAGATTAGGGCTTCTAATCTCTTATTAGGGTTTATAAATTTTAAACCTTATTCGATCTATCATTGATCAAAAATTCTATACGGTAGAACACATACATATTAATATAATTATTTTAATTATATTTTCTATCGAATCTCTATCCGTAATTAGGGTTAGGGTTTCTAACCTTGTTAAGCACAACTCTATTCTAAATTTTATTAGTCAATACACAAATTGACCTTCTCCAGACTCGTATCACAGATACACAGTACAATATTAACAGTCAATATTAAATATAAAAAAAATTTATTCGTGAACTTTTGAATATTCGAAATCCCGGGTTATCACATTCACCCCTCCTTAAAAGGATTCCGTCCTCGGAAGTGAATGTAATATTCCGAGTAAGTTTTGAAAAGAGATTTGGTGAAAACCGAGTAAGGGAGGTTTCTTTGATGCCGAGGAAGGAATCCTTATAAGGAGGGAATGATATGACAACCCGAATTTTCATAAGTTATTAAAATAAGAATTTAATAATTAAAATTCTTATTATGAGGTGTATATATTTTGAATTATATGATTTTGTGTGAAGAAAATTATATATTCATATGTTGGAGAATGTGAGATTTAATAGTTAATTAAACTATTAAAGAAATTAAATAATATTAGTTGATTTAATTAAGTTGAAATTATGTTATGAGATAATATAATTTTAATTATTATGCCTTGTGGGCAATGGAAATTATTATGAGTTAAGTTTCATAAATAGTGTGAATAATTCACTTAATTAAAATAGTTTATTAATACAAGTATAATTGATTTAATAAAGTGAGAAGGTAATATATTGCATGAAAATGTAAATATTAGTATAATGCGAGTAAAATATTTAGTAAGTACATTAAATATTTTAGTTGGAAACTTTATGGAATAAAATAAATATTTATGATATTAAATAAATATTTGATGAAAATTGATATGGGATAGTTTATTTAAGTGTGATAAAATAGATGAGATTTATACGTATTTTATTACGCGAGTATAATTGTGATATTCTAATTTAATTAAATTGTGACGCCCCCAAAACAGGTATACAACACCCATTTTGAGTCGTCAAAATACATGGTACAAAAACAACTACAACTTTATTAATACAACATAAAAACTGTGAGTTTAAATACAAATATTATCATCTAGACAATATCCACACTAAAATAAGTCCTCATTTCAATTATTGATACATTATTTTACAAAAATAGCGAGGACTACTAAAATAACTTCTAGAACCATCATTCCATACCCCGACTAGTACTCGCTACATTCTCGCCTCCTGAGAAGAAAAATGGAACAAAAAGAAAAAGAGTGAGCTCAACTAGCCCGAAAGAAAAAACAGTATGACTAAGATAATACGTGAACAAATTATCGTTAGTCTTCAACGAGGAAAAATCTAATAGAATACAATAGACAACAAGTTTTAAATCAATATTCGCAGTGAAAATAATACTTCATTAGAAGAGTTAAGTAGAGAATAAAATCTACTATCTTCTATATATGCATATAAAAGTTTATCGTCTATCTTTTATCCCTGTAACATCAATCAATATATATCGGAATCAAATATTCATCTTTGCACTCTGAGCCAAAGATATTCATCGATTAAGTCATGTTCATCTAAACACTGTTCATCTGCACTACTACGGGCCAAAGATATTCATCAAAATCATTCATCTTTGCACTACTGAAGCCAAAGATATTCGATTATATCAGCATTTAGGACTGAGAATGATGAAAAATATTTTAAAGAAAATGAGTCCAGTGAAACAAAAGAATAAATATTAAGGATTCGTATTTCAGTTATTCTATGTCCAAAAATACCTCATAAATAATCATAGTGGAGTAAAATTCAAGAATGATCAAAACATGGATACAATCAAAGCTAGTATCCATAATAGATATTTTTGAAGGAAAAACGAAAATTTAATTTTTACGTGAATAGTGTCGATTCGTGAATGAATAGTCTTAGTATCGTGAATAGTAACTCTGACACTAAAAGATAGAAATTTCACAAAAAAAATCATCATGCTTCGTGAATAGTACTCATGAATAGTAACTCGACATAAAAAAGTTCCAAATTTGATAAAAAGTTCCAACCAATATTTCGGCATAATGATATTGAAGAAATAATATCATTTTTTAAAAAAATAATATCCCTTACCTCAGAATGAATAGTACTTCTGACTGGAATACTGGATATAGTGCTGAAAGAACTTGCATCGTATAACAATACTTAAAGTACTAAAATACTCACAAAATATGCTCGATATTATAGAGAGAGAAGAGAGAAATCTGTAGTTTCTGGTGTGATTTTTAATTCTAACCTAAACACCCTATTTATAGGAAAATGCTTAGAACACCAAAGAAGAAAATTTAATATAATAATATATATATATATATATAAATTTTCTACGCCCAATATTTCAGTCAAAGATCAGCCACTCAAGTAGCCTACATCACAAAAAAAACGTTTTTGTAAATTAAAATATTTAAAACTTTTAAAAATTAATTATTTCGGAACTTCGGAACTTCAATAATTCATAATAAATAGCCCTTTTATCAAAAAATTCGAATCTCACGACTTTTTATAGGAAATTCAATTCTCTACAACTTTTCAGAAGAAAGGTTTTCCAAATTCAAATGTAAATTGACCGAAATCTATAAGCGAAGCGATTTTCTGTGTTATAATCAAATTTCAAAAACAAGAAATGAGCCCTGAGACATGTTTAACATGTTTTAAACAACTTTACAACAAAACTACTCTTCCTCCTCATATACTCATATATCCCACATTCATTGTAAAAATATCATCATTATTATATTATAATAATATAATAAATATTATTTTATCAGAAAAGATAAAATATCAATTTTTAACAATTGTCACTTTAAAAATTTTCTCCATCTATATCCACATAAAATCAATATTTTTCTCATCATATAAATCAATAATTAATTATTCACAAATAATATTATAGAATCACAAGATGGCAACCTGTGCCGTTCTACAGAAAGAGGGGGCTTTCAATAAGAATTTCTCCTCACTTGTGTAGCGCAATTAGGTGACCAAACCTCTCTTTAGGCGTAACTTTCTAGACATTGCCAATAATGTTATCTAATAATATTATTGAGATAATATGAATTATTGCTTCGATAATGGAAAATCTTGTGTAGTGACAATTATT
This sequence comes from Panax ginseng, assembly GCA_020205605.1. NCBI lineage: Eukaryota > Viridiplantae > Streptophyta > Magnoliopsida > Apiales > Araliaceae > Panax > Panax ginseng. The sequence goes on along the minus strand of CM035127.1, from coordinate 35,970,230 downwards.
GAAACAACGGTAATATAAAATATCAATGCAAGCAATTATTGAATCAATAAAATAAAATAATTGAATAAAGAATTCATCGTAACAATTATTGAGTAGTTCCTTCTTACGTAAGAATTAATAATTGGTGCAATACCGTGTGCTACTGTGCAACAACGCGTATTACTAATTTTTAACCATCGGGTATTCCAACAGTGTTAACGGTAACCACTATGCCATTATTTATAAACAACTTATACTTGTCGTTTTCTTCATCCAATCGCTTTCCGTTATGGGCCCACAAAAGACGGCGTCATCGTACGAATATTCCCCGACATCAAGAATATTCCACGACGAAACGAATATTCCCCGACAACAATGAATATTTTATAACCACCTGCTTATTTGAAATATTTGCGCATTTTACCCATAACTAACCACATTAATCAAATCAACCCTTACTATTTCAAAATAATAAATAGAGGAAATTAAATTTCATTTATTAATAATTTGGGGTCTTACAACCTCCCCTCCTTATGAAATTTCATCCTCGAAATTGACCTACATACCTGGTGTTTCAAAAAGATGAGGATACCTCACTTTCATTTTCGTTTCCAACTCCCAGGTCATTTCTTCAATAGCATGGTTTCTCCACAAAACTTTAACTAGTGGTATGACCTTCGTGCGTAGGACATGCTCCTTCCTATCCAAGATCTTGACAAGTATCTCTTCGTACGTTAAGTCTTCGGCTATCTCGTCCGGTTCTAACTCAATAGCATGGTTTGGGTCTTTCACATATTTACGTAGCACAGATATATGAAAAATATTATGAACACGAGACATACTTGGAGGTAACGCGAGTCTATAGGCCACATTTCCTACTCGTTCAAGAATCTAAAATGGACCAATAAATCGTGGATTGAGCTTTCCTCTCTTCTCGAATCTTGTAACTTCCTTCCATGGAGCCACACGCAACAATACATGATCCCCAATACTAAATTCCACGTCCTTTCGATGAAGATCCGCATAACTCTTTTGTCGATCCTGTGCCATTTGTATACGTTGTCGAATCATTTGGATATTCTCCGTAGTCATTCATACCAACTCTGGTCCCAACAACGTTGCTTCTCCTACCTCATCCCAATATCTACCGGAGAGCGACACTTTCGTCCATACAATGCTTCAAATGGAGCCACGCCTTATACTTGCTGCTCGATAAATTGTTGTTAGGAGAATTCCACCAATGGTAAATACTTATCCCAACCGCCTTTGAAGTCAGGACACGAGTCTTAATAGATCCGCAAGAGTTTGAATAGTCCTCTCTCGATTGTCCGTCTGTTTGAGGATGGTATGTAGAACTAAATCAGAATCCGTACTCCATAGCTTTTTGCAAGCTAACCCAAAATCTTGAAGTGAATCTTGGGTGACGATCCAAACTATGGATCTTGGCATGCCATACAATCTCACAATCTCATCTACACATACATCGAAAGCAAGACGTTCAAGGAATAAGTCTCCGTATCGGCAAGAAATGAGCGACTTGGTTAATCTATCAACAATAACCCAAATAGCATTTATGCCTTGAGAAACCTTGGGAAGACCTATAACGAAATCCATAGTAATGTGTTCCCACTTCCATTTCGGAATCTCAAGTGGTTGCAATGGACCCTTTGGTACTTGATGCTCACTTTTACGTTAACAAGTTAAACACCTCGAGATAAACTTCGCGATCTCTCTCTTCATATTGTTCCACCAAAATGTATGTCGAAGATCATGATACATTTTGGTACTCCCAGGATGGATTGCAAACGGTGTGTTGTGTGCCTCCATCATGATTCTATGCTTCAAGTTTGAATCGTTAGGAACACAGTCTGGAGTGGACTCGAAGTATTCCTTCTTCATCAATTCTTGCTTCTAGAATAGCACCTTCTTGCACTTTCTTCTTCATACGCATCACCCGTCAAGATTACGTGGAGCAACTTTAACTTTTTCGATTAAAGTCGGTTCTGCGTATATTTGACATCATCGCACTCATTCCCGCATATGATCTTCTACTCAATGCGTCACCTACCACGCTTGCTTTTCCGGGATGGTATTGAATGGTATGGTCGTAGTCTTTCAATGTATTTCGAGCCAACGTCGTTGCCGCATGTTGAGTTCTTTTGGGTGAAGAAATATTTGAGGCTTTTATGGTCCGAATATATCTCAACTTTCTCCCCATATAGATAGTGCCTCCAGATCTTTAGCGCGAAAACGACTGCTGCCAACTCTAGATCATGAGTAGGATAATTCCTCTCATATTCTTTAAGTTGTCGCGAGGCATAGGCTATGACTTTCCCACGTTGCATGAGAACACATCCTAACCCTTTGCCTGAAGCATCGCTGTAGATAACAAATCCATCCGAACCAGATGGTATTGTCAGAACAGGTGCCGAAATGAGCCTTATCTTGAGTTCTTGGAAACTCTTCTCGCATTCCTCGCTTCATACGAATTTTGTATCTTTACGAGTCAACTGAGTTAACGGAGTAGCAATTCTAGAAAATCCTTCCACAAATCTCCGATAATAACCAGCTAAGCCCAAAAAACTACGTAGTTTGGTCACCGTCTTTGGTTGCTCCCAACTTTGTATTGCTTCAATCTTCGCCGGGTCAACAGACACTCCATGTTTTGACACCATGTGCCCAAGGAATGCTACTTCCTCAAGCCAGAACTCGTATTTCTTCAGCTTGGCATATAGCTTGTTATCACGAAGCCTTTGCAGTACCAGCTTCAAATGGCGCTCATAATCTTCATGACTTTTGGAATAGATGAGGATGTCATCAATAAAGACAAAAACGAACTGATCCAAATATTCCTTGAATACTCGGTTCATCATATCCATGAAAGCAGCAGAAGCATTAGTCAATCCAAAAGACATGACTAAGAATTCATAATGCCCGTCTGGGAGTTACGAAGCCGTCTTTGGAATATCCTCGGTTTTATCCTTCAAATTGATGATATCCGTAAGCTAAGATCGATCTTTGAAAAGAATTGCGCTCCTTGTAATGGCGGTCAAACAGTCATCAATACGCTGAGATGGCGGATACCTATTCTTGATGGTGACATGGTTCAATTCTCGATAGTCAATACAAAGTCGCATACTTCCGTCTTTCTTCTTTACAAATAAAACAGGAACACCCCAAGGAGATGTACTAGGACGAATGAAATCGATGTCCAACAACTCCTGTAGTTGGACCTTTAACTCCTGAAGTTCAATAGGAGCCATTCGATATGGGGTTTTAGAAATGGGCTTTTATGCGAGTTCAAGATCAATAAAAAATTTAACTTCATGTTCGGGGGTAGGCCAAGGGAAGTTCTTCAGGAAATACGTCAGGAAAGTCAATAACAATAGGAATATTATTCAAATCTGACGTGTCTTTATTCAAATCCATAACATGGGCTAAGAAAGCTTGACATTCGTTTTTCAATAAACGAATAGCTTTATGACTTAATATAACAGTGATTGATTTTAATGGCTTAGTTACTTGAATTCGCTATTAATTTGGGTTGGTTAGGAATATGAAAACTAACAACCTTACGAAAACAATCAATTTTGGCATGATGAATAGTTAACCAATCAATCCCTAAAATCACGTCAAATGCAAGTATCTTTAAAGAGATAAGGTCAACAGGTAAGGTGATGGTTCCAACTTGAATCAAACAAGATTTATAAACAGTGGATGTGATGAAATTTTCTCCTAACGGAGTTTCCACGATATAGGTCAACGCCTAATTTCTCCGAGTCAAGTTTAAGCGTTGAGCACAAGCGGGGAAAGATAAATGAATGGGTAGCACCCAGATCAAGAAATGTATAAACTTCGCATGAATTTATGATTAGCTTACCCGTGATCACCTCGTTTGGGTTCTCGCGATGTTGACCGGATCATGACAAACGCTTTTCTAAGAACCGATTGACTTTGACTTTTAAGGATAGCCTTTTGAGTCACCATCCCCATTGGACTTGGTTTTCTACAAGTGAAATCTCGAAAGCGATATGTCCTTCCTTTCCACAGTTATAACATACCTTAAACTGTTAGGGCGCTTGTTTGGTGATATGTCCTTCTTTTCAAGACTTATAGCATACATGGACCGGTGGTCGTTCTCCTCCTTGGAACCGATTCTTTCTTTGGTGCCGACGTCTTCACATTGTCATTGTCGAATCTCCTCTTTTTAAAATCTCCCCCCGAGTCACTTCTTCTATTTTCATGGCCATGATTACCACCAGAGTGGTTACCGCTTTTGTCTGAATGTTTTCCTCCCCGCTGGTTTTCATTATTCCGATGACTGCTGCCACTGGTATGACCCTGGTTGCGGTCCCTTGGTTGAATGTACTCGCTATCTCGCTCTAATAATTGAGCCCTGTTGACAACATCTGAATATAAAGAAAATTTATGAGTGATAAGATATTGCCGAATCTCGGGTTTTAAACCTCTCAGGAACATCCTCGTCATTCGTTCCTCATTCTCTACCAAATGAGGTGTAAACCTGGATAACTCTGCGAACTTCACATCATATTGGGACACCGTCATGTTGTTTTGTTCTAGTCTAATAAACTCTACCTCCTTCATATGGCGAATACTTTCAGGAAAGTATTTTTCGTTGAAAAGTTTCTGAAATATTTCCCAAGACATGTTGAGTGTGGCAGGCTGGGACCGTTTCACAGACTCCCACCAGTAGTCTGCCTTGCCACGAAACATAAAGGTGGCGAATGGAACCTTCTGTTCCTCCGTGCATCCCAAGACATCGAATATCTTGGTAATTTGCTTGACCCACATTTCTGCCATGATCGGATCTGGCTTTCCCTTAAATTATGGTGGTCCCAACTCTTTGAACTGCATGGCTATGACAAGCCGCGCATTGCTAGCATTTCCACCCGTATTTTGTGCACGAGTCTCCCTCGTCTGGTTTTGTATGAACTGCAAAAAGCTCCTAAACATCCCGTCGTTCATCGTCTGCTCAGTGGTGTTGTTTATAGGAGGAATATTGCCTTCCTATTGCACGTTCCCCTGGGTGGTGATTAAAGATGTTTCCACGGTCTCATTAACTCCACCGTTAATATTCACAGCTGCCATTCTTAAATATCGCCATAAAACAAGGGTTAATTAAACAAATTAACATATCACATATTAACCATATATACTTCAATCGACCAACAAATAAGCTTAGGTATGACATACTAGCGAAGGATTACTCGTCTCTCTCCTCCTAGTACTATTCCCCGATCTCTCGCAGGAGACCATATCCCTAAGCTCGATACCAACCCGTGACGCCCCAAAACAAGTATACAACACACCATTCGAGTCGTCAAAATACATGGTACGAAAAACAACTACAACTTTATTAATACAACATATAAAAGCGTGAGTTTAAATACAAATATTATCATCTAGACAATATCCACACTCAAATAAGTCCTCATTTCAATTATTGATACATTATTGTATAAAAATGGTGAGGACTACTAAAATAACTTCTAGAACCATCATTCCATACCCGACTAAGTACTCTCGCTACATTCTCGCCTCCCGAGAAGAAAAATAGAACAAAAAGGAAAATGGTGAGCTCAACTAGCCCAAGAAGAACATTATGACTAAGATAATCTGTAACAAATTATCGTTAGTCTTCAATAGGAAAAATCTAATAAAATACAATAGACAACAAGTTTTAAATCAATATTCGCAGCGAAAATAATAATTCATTAGAAGAGTTAAGTAGAGAATGAAATCTACTATATCCTATATTTGAATATAAAAGTTCATCGTCTATCTTTTATCCCTGTAACATCAATCAATATATATCGGAATCAAATATTCATCTTTGCACTACAGCCAAAGATATTCATCGATTGGTCATGTTCATCTAAACACTGTTCATCTTTGCACTACGGGCCAAAGATATTCATCGAAATCATTCATCTTTGCACTACATGTGCCAAAGATATTCGGTTATATCATCATTTAGGGGTGAGGATGATGAAAAATATTTTAAAGAAAAGCGAATCCAATTGAAACAAAAGAATAAATATTAAGGATTCAGTATTTCACCTATTCCATGTCCAAAAATACCTCATAAATAATCATAGCGAGTAAAATTCAAGAATGATCAAAACATGGATACAATCAAAGCTAGTATCCATAATAGATATTTTAAATGAAAACAAAATTTAATTTTTTACGTGAATAGTCCAGTATTCGTGAATGAATAGTCAGAGTATCACGTGAATAAGGCAGAGTATCGTGAATAGTAACTCTGACACTAAAAGATAGAAATTTCACAAAAAAAATCATCACGCTTCGTGAATAGTAACTCGTGAATAGTAACTCATGAATAGTAACCCCGACATAAAAAAGTTCCAAATTTGATAAAAAGTTCCAACCAATATTTTGGCATAATGATATTGAAGAAATAATATCATTTTTTTAAAAAATAATATCCCTTAGCTCAGAAAGAATAGTACTTGATTGGAATCACGTATATAGTCTTTGAAAGAACTTGCAGACAATATATAGCAATACTCAAAGTACTAAAATACTCACAAAAATACGCTCGATATTATAGAGAGAGAGAGAGAGAAATCTGTAGTTTCTGGTGTGGTTTTTAATTCTAACCTAAGCACCTTATTTATAGAAAAATGCTTAGAACACCAAAGCAGAAAATTTAATATAATAATAATATATATATATATAAATTTTCTACACCCAATATTTTAGTCAAAGATCAGCCATTCAAGTAGCCTGCATCACAAAAAAAATGTTTTTGTAAATTAAAATATTTAAAATTTTCAAAAATCAATTATTTCGGAACTTCGGAACTTCAATAATTCATAATAAATAGCCCTTTTATCAGAAAATTCGAATCTTGTGTCTTTTTATAGGAAATTCAATTCTCTACAACTTTGCAGAAGAAAGTTATTTCAAATTCCAAACAAAAATTGACCGAAATCCATAAACGGGCGATTTTACAGGCTATAATCAAATTTCAGTCAAGAAATGGGTCCACAGACATGTTTAACATGTTTTAAACAACTTTTGCAACAAAACTACTCTTCCTCCTCATATACTCATATATCCCACATTCATTGTAAAAATATCATCATTATTATATTATAATAATATAATAAAATATTATTTTATCAGAAAAGATAAAATATCAATTTTTAATAATTGTCACTTTAAAAATTTTCTCCATCTATATCTACATAAAATCAATATTTTTCTCATCATATAAATCAATAATTAATTATTCCCAAATAATATTATAGAATCACAGTACTGTTAACCAAACCGTTCCCAGGAAAGAGAGGGCTTTCCAATAAGAATTTCTCCTTACTGGCGCTCAATTAGGTGACCAAACCTCTCCTTAGACAGAACTTTCTAGACATTGCCACTAATGTTATCTAATAATATTATTCAGATAATATGAATTATTACTTCGATAATGGAAAATACTGTGTAGTGACAATTATTGAAACAACAGTAATATAAAATATTAACACAGCAATTATTGAACCAATAAAATAAAATACTGAACAGTAACTACTGTAACAATTATTGAGTAGTTCCTTCTTACGTAAGAATTAATAATTGGTGCAATACCGTGTGCTATTGTGCAACAACGCGTATTACTATTTTTTAACCATCGGGTATTCCAACAGTGTTAACGGTAACCACTACGCCGTTATTTATAAACAACTTATACTTGTCGTTTTCTTCATCCAATCGCTTTCCGTTATGGGCCCACAAAAGATTGCGTCGTCATACGAATATTCCCCGACAGCAAGAATATTCCACGACCAAACGAATATTCCCCGACAACACTGAATATTTTATAACCACCTGTTTATTTGAAATATTTGCGCATTTTACCCATAACTAACCACATTAATCAAATCAACCCTTACTATTTCAAAAAAATAAATAGAGGAAATTAAATTTTATTTATTAATAATTTGGGGTCTTACATAAATAATTAAATTAGAGGAGTGAGAATTTGTTAAATAATGTTATGATTATAATGGTTGAATAGAAATTATAATTTTACTGATAAGGTTAATTTTATTTCTTAAGGAAGTAAAGGTACATAATCTAGTTTATATTTCTAGTTTATGTGTTCTTGAGTTTCTTTTAAAATTGGAGTTTTGGTTAATGAATTTGTGGGTTACGATGTTATATATGTTATTAGATATTTATAATTTGATAGTGGTCATCTAGAAACAAATTTTCGGAAATCAAATTCATGTATTTATACTAAAGAAGAGGAATTTGGATTTTGATTGTAATGTGTGTTTTGGTGTACTTTGGGACTAAAGTTGATGATGAATTCATGATGAAAACTTTAAACTGATGGATGATTGTTGTTCTCCTCTATAAAACGAAAAACAACGTAAATTGAACGGATCGAATTGGTTAAGAAACGAATTCGTGATGAATGAATACACTCAGTATGTTGAAAATAGGAAAAAATAATATAAACAAATTAGAATTAGTATAAACCAAGTCCCACATCAACTAAATTGAGAACTTTACCCTTTGCTAAACCTATAAATAGAAGGGCTTGATCCTTTGTTTCATTCACCAACAATAAGGCCTCCAATTTTGAGAAAGGCTTTGTTGTGGGAGGACTTTTTATAAATATCTTCGTAGTTAAATTTTGGTCGAGTACGTATTCAGTTTGTGGAATTAGTATTTTTGAATTATGTTTCTTATTTAATTTTTGGTAATGTTATTATTTTAAATATTGTATTTAGTTTGTTAGTTAAAGTTTGTATTTTGGAAGTTTAGTTAGTTTTGTTAGATAACTAGTTAGTTTACTATGTTTATTTTGGCTTTTAATTGATTATGTAAATGAGTTCTAATGATTGTAATTAGAGATATGAAGCCTTAACATCATCCAAGTGTAACCAAAACTCACAAAATAAAAGATTTACAAAGAACCTTGTTGGGCAGTTTTTGGGACTGAGCTTGAGGACCATTTGTGCTTTTGATTTATGTCTAAAAGCTTCATTTTATGATTGTATATTATATCCCTCTAAGTTCCAAAGATTTCCTAACTTGAATGAACCAAAACGGAGTTAAAATGAATCCGTGGTGAAGATTTTAGTAAACCATGTCTAGAAATAAAAATTGAATGAACAGTGACTATAGTGTCAAATTCGGAATAGCTATGTTGCTGAAAAATTCGAGTTTACGGGTAGTTGTAGTAATTGAGTTAGGAAGTCATAGGCTTTGGAATGACCTCATTCCGACCTCGAATGAGGGAGTTATGGTGATTGGAAAGAAATATATCGAATTTGTCAAACTGAAAGTCAGTAGCGGGATGTGCTATTCGGGACACTGTTTTGATCAGTTAATGTTTCCACAAACTTCTAGGCTTTTGGTATGTTATAGCACCCTGAATTAGCTTTCCATAGACTCAGGAATGGACTAATTCCGACTTCGGAGCAAAGAGTTATGACCATTCAAAGTAGTCGCGTCAAAACTATCTAACCAACTCGGGGCAGTCACCTTGAACGAATTTTCCGGAATTCTGTGTTTTGAATTTGGAAATGGTCATAGAATGAAAGCTATAGCCTTGGAAGTTAGCTTCGCGTGGGCTCAAGAATTGCTCAAAAATATTTTGAAATGAATTAGTTATGACTTTTTTAGCGAGAGAGGGTAAAGCTGGGAAAAAAAATCGAAGACTGCTATGAACATCAATTTTTGGCACGCGTTTTAGACTACTTAACAAACCCGAAATGATAGGTTGGTATTTCTTAAAAATAGTCTTGTATGCCATGAAAAACATACTAAAAAATACCTTACGATTGGATAAGTAGATTGCAAGCTATTAAGTCGCGAAGTGGGTGTCAAAGGTGAAAGTTTCTTTGCGCGTGGCGTGAAGGAGATAAACGACCATGGGCTATTCAAATAAGTCGCGATTTTTTTATAACGCTTTTGGGTGGTTTTGTGGTACATTTAACATGTAAAAAAACACCTAGAGTGATGTATAGATATTATATAATGCTATATATCGCATAAAAACTCACTTTAAATGTAAAGAAAACGATAGAAATGTAATGTAAATGTAAGTTTTCATAACTATACGAGCGTAATTCAGAAAATGATATGTAAAACGTATATGTAACATAATGAAATGCGTAAATCCATTTGAAATTATATTGAACCTAGTAATGTAAAACGAAGGGGATATAAATGGTTTATGTTTTGATACGTAAAGTATTTACATACTAAATCAATGAGAGAACCTTTTTGGGCGTAAAAAGGTTATAACGGACAAAAGTTTCTAAAGAAACATGGAATGGTTTTAAGATAAGAACAAAATATTATAGTTAAATAAAATTAGTTTACATTGAGTACGTGAATTTTGTATGTGAAACTAATATGTACATGTATGTATCCTCAATTTATGTAGGATCATCACAGCGCAGATAAGTTATAAACATTAAACAACATCCAAGGCAAGTTTTTCCGTTCTATTATGTTTGTGGATTAAATGTGATTATGTGGTGAGTTACATACCATGCTTTATAAATTGTCAAAGTCAAAATATGACCAAGTTAATTGGGTTATGGAACTCAATTTATATGTGATATGTGATAGCACATGCATGTTGTATAATGTAACTCGATAAATTAGAAATGTAGAATGCATGAATTGTGGTTATGTGAAACATGATAGAATGTTAAATTTGTTGGGTACATCGTCGAGCTCAAACCTTGTAAATAACCACTTTTGCAGGTTCAAGATTCAAGGTAAAGTTATGTGTTACTTTAAAGACATGAATCAGATGTGATACTTGAAGATTTATATACTTTGGTTGTGTTATTATTATTTGAACCATGTTTAAGGTTTCGAATAATGTGTAAATGTTGAATTGTAATATTGTTTTGCGAATGTAAACTATTGTAGTATTAAAATGATTCTGAGATATTTAGATGTAAAGGTTGAAGGTTTTGGGAACGAGGATAGTTTGTAATAGAAAATTTTAATTATTCCGCCAATTTCAATGGTTGTATTATCGTTTAATGATGTAAAATTAGAGGTTAAATGTATTATTAACGACCGAAGTCAAGAATTAAATTGTATGAATTTTTGGGTTAAATTCTGGTTGGTATCAAAAGTAGTAGGTTATAAACCTTAGGTAGATAAGTAGAAATTATATAACCTTAGAAGGAAGGTGAAGATAATGAAAGAATAAGCTCAAGTAGAGTTTGAATAATAAAAACTAATTTAAGAAATTTATAAAGAAGGGATTAAAACATGCGTGAGAGGATTCAAAGAAGAATCTCGCAGAGTTATAAGGAATATAAATGTGGGGTTACCCAACTCCAATAATAAGGATGTAAATTTAAGAATAAAAGGTTATATTTAAGTATGGTACAATCGTACTCTTTAATAGTTGATGTATGGTATCTGGGCTAAACGACTCCTTCATAGAGCGGAGGTATATACGAACTAGCAACTCGGAACCTAGTTTGTTGGTTGTTTGTGGGAAACCACTCAGCGTATTATATTGAAACTATTAGAGACTCGATGTGTACCAAGTGTCGAAAATGGATACGTATGATGAAAATGTGGAACTCGAATGAAATGTGGAGCAATATAATTGAAGTTAGAAATTCTTAAAGGAAGAATTGTTATATAAACAAGAAAATTCAAAGAAGAATCTTGAAGAGATATAAAGATAAAAATGGGAGTTGCCTAACTCCAATATCCAAGATAACGAATAATGATGAATAGACAAAGTCTGTTAGATTAAAAGCATAAATCAAATCATAAATGATGAAAAAGGAATGAAAGAGGATCGCAAAATAAAACGATCATGAGTTATGAAAAGAATTTTAAACGAGATGGTTATAGAATAAGATCACGATGTGATCTATTTAAGTTATAAAATAAAGATGGTCTGCAATGTTTGAATAATTATAGCTTGATGCTATGAAGTTAATGTACTATGATATAGTACGAGATAACTCATGAGGAGTTATAGATGATGAGGTACAAAAAATTCGTATCGAGCAAAGAGCAAGTTAAGAGTAAGATAGAGTTAGGTGGGATTTCAATTGAGGACTCATGTGATGGCTGAGTTGTACAAACCTTTATATTGGCGAGGGTTTTGTGCTTCTGCTTAGTTTATAACATTGATAATTATTGCAATGTTGGTATCGCGCTATCAATGTGTATGTGGTGAAAAAGTGATTCTTTTTTCATGTGTATATTTGATAGTTAGAAACTATTAAGATTAGTTAGATATTATTAGGATTAGGTGCGGTTCTTTAAACTAATACATATGGTAAGTTCGTGACTCATAATAATATGATATATTTTGAACCCCTCAGTGAATGGACGCCTATGGTCTGACTAGGACAAGTTCTTAAACTCATATTATTGTGGCAAGTTCTTGGATTTCCAAAGTGTGGTAAGTTTGATGAACTATTTTGGGTAGAAAACGGTTATAGTATAGAGAGCATTGATGAATTTGAAGATTGATAGAATGGTTAAGTAATGAAGTAATGAAGTAAAGATTGAAGTTGATGGATACCTGTATATTCTAAATCTACTAGCTATGCTAGACTTTCGAAATTTATTAACTTCGTGCTAATGTTTGCACTTCTATTTTCTTAAAAAAAACATTGGATCAAATGATGAAACCAATGAGATTTAAAAACAATACCGTTATTCATATGTCTATGCTAATTATTTTGACTAGACAAAAATGATTTGAAATATATCAAAATGTATTTTTTTTATATCATTAATGCATCATGGAACCTGGTGCAGAGATGATAAAAATGATGGAGTCATCAATGCGGTATTACTTAGTGTTGGATGTGATCTAAGGATCACAAATTTACTTATGGTATGATGTAGTATGATAAAATCACCAAAATGACGGAATCCTCAAACGGACTGTAAATACAGTGCGGCATCATGACGTCATAAAAAGATTTTTGAGATTTCGTTAAGATATGAGAATATATATATATATGTATATGTATATTTCGATTGATGTCCGAATTATTGTAGAAGTTTATGCTATTTGATTCAGCTAGACGAATATTGAAAGAAGTTCATGGAATTCAAGCGTTCTTTATCAAACTATGCCAAACCAAATTGTTTTGGTGCGGATTCAGATGTTGAAAAGCGGAGATGAACAACCCTTTTATAGGGGATTACGCGGAGGTGTTTAGAAGTTTGTGCACAATACATTTTACGAAGGGTTGATCCCCCTAAGTACGAGGAGTCCCTATAGTCTTATGACTGTTAAAGTTTAAGTTGAAAGATTACTTATAACTATGGACATACGCATAGTGTTTAAATGTTTGTGCTGATACACATCGTCTGAAGGGCTAACACCCCAAAATGCGGAGTCCCTATAGTCTAATGACTGTTAAGGTTTTAAGTTGAAATAGTACTTATAACCGTGGACGTAGTTCAAGGTCTTATGACCCTCAGCATGATTTGGAATCTTTTAAATTCTGGAGTTATTCATACTGCTTCCCAGTTATTGAGCAATTGTGGAAGATTCTTTCTATTCTAAAAGGCGAATGTGGTAAGGATGATATTCCTTAGAAAGAAGTAAGTTGTGAGACCCCGAATTTTATGAAATAAAAGTAGTTAATTTTTCTATTTTGGTAAATAGTTAAATTGATAAAAGTTTAAAGTTAAGGGTGATATGTGAAAATTTTCAAAGTAGACAAGTTGTCATAAAATACCCGGTTACTATTTACTCTAGTATTGTTCACTCGAGTATTTGGGGCACTTTTTGTGTCGGAATACTATTTACGAGTTACTATTCACCTAAATTACTATTCACCCGAATATTATTCACTCGGGTATTTGGGATATTTTTTGTTTGAGTACTATTCACTCAAGTTACTATTCACCTGATTACTATTCACTCTAGTATTGTTCACTCGGGTATTTGGGACACTTTTTGAGTCAGGGTACTATTCACCCGAAAAATATATTTCTTTTCGGTCCAAATTATTTTTGAGTACAATATTATTCTATGAAGAGATGTACTAATTTTTCAGATCGATGTTTGAAATTATAATAAAGGTGATAAGTTTTGTTTTATTGGTATTATTAATGTAATAAAAAAGAAAAGCTTTTATATAAAACATGAATACTTTTATAAAGTTATTCTAAAAATAGAATATATTATATTATATTATACATAGTGTTTTGCATAGTAAAATCTTTTTATATAAAGCAGAATACTTTTATAAAGTTATTCTATAAATAGAATATATTATATTTTATTATGCATAGTGTTTGTATAGTACTGCATAGTGTTTGCATAGTGTTTGAATAGTAAAATCTTTTATAAAGTTATTCATTTTATTAGATTATAAATAGAATATATTATATTTTATTTAAAAGATTTTTCTTTAAATATGGACCGTCAGATTAAAGTAAATCAATACGGACCGTTCATGAGTTAATTCTTATACGATCCATTCTTCTATAAATAGAAGCTTATTCATTCATTATTTCATACTAATTCACTTGAAACTCTAGAGAGAGAAACTATAGAGAGTTCTTCTTCTATAATCTTGAGCGTATTTCTTTAGAGTTTAAGAAAGCTTTGAGCTTAAGTACAAGTTTTCTCTTGAGTATATCCTCGCCTACCAATTGGAATACTCTTCTTTCAAAGGTAAGGGATATTATTTTTGTTTCTGTAAAGGGTATTATTCTTTTGTATTCATGAAGAGAACTTACATTATTCCATTCTTTATTATTATATTGGAATAACACAATACATCACAATCCGCATACATGGTGAAATTCTTCTATTATTCCATTCTTTACTATTATGTTGGAATAACTTTTGTTTATCACAATCACCGCATACATGGTGAAATTCTTCTATTATTCCATTCTTTATTATTATGTTGGAATAACTTTATCTATGCAAGTAATTGCATACATGGTGAAATTCTTCTATTATTCCATTCTTTATTATTATCTTTGGAATAACTGTCTACATCAAAACCGCATACATGGTGAAATTCTTTTATTATTCCATTTTTATTATTATGTTGGAATAACTTTTGTTTATGGGAAGTACCACATACATGGTGAAATTCTTCTATTATTCCGTTCTTTATTATTCTTCGGAATATCACATCGGTCGTATTACGCTGAATTCGGTTCCATTATTTATTATTTCGTTCTTTATTATTACGCCGGAATATCACCGCTCATGCGTTCTGTGGGACGAGTTCCATTATTTATTATTCTATTGGAATAACTCATGCGTGCGGTTTATCGCATGCATGGTGAAATCTTACATTATTCCATTCTTTATTATTATGTTGGAATAAACATCTGTCATGCAATCTTTGCATACATGGTGAAATTCTTTTATTATTCCATTCTTTATTATTATGTTGGAATAACTTTGTCTATATGAAATCTTGCATACATGGTGAAATTCTTTTATTATTCCATTCTTTATTATACTGTTGGTTATTTGTTTTACAGTTGTTGAATATCTTTGGCCTGTAGTGCAAAGATGATCTGTTGTTTGATATCTTTGACCCGTAGTGCGAAGATGAACATGTGTTTGACATGATCATGACCACTAGTGATACTAACGAATATCCTTGGCCGTAGTGCATGGATAATTTAATGATGTGATTGGCATGATCATGACCATTAGTTAACAGTTGAATGTCTTTGTCAGGGTGTAGTGCGTTTGTGCAATTGATTGGTATGATCATGACCATTGGTTTTATAGTTGAATATCTTTGGCCAGTATTGCAAAGATAGACAACTGATTGGTATGATCATTGTTATTATATTTGAATATCTTCAGCCTTTGGGGTAAGGATATCACTACAAGAAAAAAGCTTAAGTCCGACGGATTATTCCGTCGGAATTACTCCTATTCAGTCAAAATTACATATTCCCGACGAAAAAATCCGTCAGATATTTGGTCGTAAATATTCGCGTCGAAAATAACGTCAGTCAAAAGTTCTGTCGAAAATTACATATCTTCGACGAAAGTATCTCCGACGGATGTACGTCGAACATTAACTATCTTCTACCGAATATATAGGACGAAACTTTTCGTCGAATATAAGAGTGAATAAGTTCGACAGATACATTCCCTCGGAATTATCTTATGTCCGACTGAAAAATAGAATAACCCATCAATCATTAAAATTGGCTAATTATTACATTCGACGGAATTTGCGTCGGAGATAGGGTGTTTACGACAGATACGTTGCGTCGAAGATAACGTATGCTCGACTGAAATTAGGATATTTCGGTATTTATTAAAAATTACTTATTTGTTACTTCCGAGGGAAATTCCGTCGCAACTACCTTATTTCGTCGGAATTAACTATCCTTTTTTTTAAATACAGATTTTAAAAGTTTAGTTTCCAGGTGTTTAAACCCATTAATGTACCTGTAACCTATCACAACCCAATATACAGTAATATAAACTTGTATCTCACATTCAAATATGCAATGTAGCACTAAAACTTAATCTTCAACTCATTATCATTCACATTCACATTCAAATATCCACCAAAACGTATTATAAGCTAACCAATTACAAATATAATTAATTGACCATAAATGTTAAACAATATAATTTACAATAGTTGTACAGACGCAATTAGACAATACAATATATACAAAAGGGTCTACAATAACATGAATATATACAAATGAACTATAAACTAGTAAAAGTATGATCATCATCATGGAGGAGGTGAGCGACGATTTGCTACGAGTGTATGGATGTCAGACTCGTGCTCCTGCTCATCATCGCCAGCCTGGTCGCCATCGCCACCCTGTTGATAGAATCAAAAATATAAATCATTAGTCCATATATATATATATATATATGTGAGAATTAACAAACTAGCCTTAATTGAAAAACATAAACAATAAGAATACGAGTAGGTGGCGGATGAAAAGCCTCCTCCAAGAGGGTAATCACCATCCGAGACATCTCGGCGCTCAAGCGTCGAATTGCTCCCGTGGTAATCCCATTTCTCTGCAGAGGCCCTGCTATAATATCACGAGCAACTGGTGAAGACGAGAATTGGAAGGCAGGCAATGCTTGACGCCGAAAGACCAGGATCGGTATGGAACCTATCCGACACGGCCCCTATCACGGAAGAAGATATCGTCATCCAAGCCAGCCCAGTATGAGATGGTCCGACATGTGCTCTCTCGAATGACTGGTATTTGGCCGGAGCCTATAAAGAGATACAAATTCGATTACTAATAATAATATATATAATGTGATAAATTCGGATAATTTCGTGAAACATTAAAAAATATTACCTCCAGGAAGTGTATATGCGGGTATCCTCGGCAGACCCAACACTCGATATCTGCCGGTACTGCTAGTAGGGGGATCCTGAGACGCGACCCATAGTCTTAGCTCCTCATCCCGATCTAATACAATATCGGGAAGAGGGGTGGCGAAATCTAACGGCTCAGAACCCCTCATAATAGTCTCCAGCTCAGCTATACACTCGTCCCGAAGCCTCTGAAATCGGTCCTGTAATGTATTCCGTATACGTATGTTAATTATATCATTTTAGTTATGATTGAATATTATTAAAAACTAAATAATAAGATGAGTTTTACCCGTATAGATAAAGCTACCTGAGACAAAGCACGCTCGTCCTTAGGCGTGTGGGCTCGATCCTAAAACTCTAGAATGGTAGGATCACGACCCAAGGTCCTCCCCAATGCCTAATACAAACAATCATAAAACAGGTCTTAAGTATTTGTGTGAGAACTTGACACATAAATAACTAAATACAACGCACTTACCGTCTTCGCCTCCTCGAATGACTGAGAACCAGTGGTGTGTACTATCCGGAGCTGACCACGGTTCTTCTTCGCCTTCTCGGACTTTTTCTTGAAGTCATCAGCCTCCCAGGCTAAATCGGAGACTATGCGGGGTTGATGATCTCTGATGGTGGTCCCGGGCTGGTCCACAACTGCCCGGGCTGCCTTCTATCGCATCTCATCTGACCATCCGAGTAATTAAGTAGCGACGTGATGCTCAATCACAGCATCGCCAGCTGATTGAGAGATGCTCGGGTCAAATCGATAATAAACCTATAACAAAAGATTATTTAAAATTAAGAACATTTGACAAACTGACCAATATAACTATGTGGTGATAATATGCTTAACTTACGTGGAACTCCCGTAAGATGGTCTGCATAAAAGTGGCATCGTCACAGATATCTTGGTGAACCGCATGCACTCTCTCGGGAGATCGTCAAACAAATCGCATGTAGGTGTGCTTAGCCAAGGGTCTAGTATACTACTGAAAAAGTATAACAATATGTGTTATGTGAATTGTGTTTTGCAATAAGCGATAGAAATAGTGAAAATATTAACACCCTTTACCGGGAAATGACATCCACCCGATCGTAAGTAGTAATCGCCGCCCGTGGACGACCAAAGATCCGAGGGTTCGTCCCTCGGTTGTCGTCGACGAGTGCATCTGTAATAATTGTATTTAACATAGTACTTCAATAATCATTGTAATTAATGCGACTTGAGATATATTTAAATCCTAGTTAAGATAACTTACTCGCGCCTGAAGAAGAGCCTCTATCGTGGCTACCGTCTCCAGTACCGGATCGTCCACCACCTCGGCGATCTCCACCGCTATGTCTAGCCATGAATATCCTACTGCAATAACAAAATTGGTAGATTACAAATATGTAAGGTTTAACAATATGTGGTAAGGACTAATATGAAAGCTCATTTTCAATTACGCACGTCATCAAACCCATCAGAATCAACGTATATATCATTCTCGGATTCGGTATCTTCCTCATCCTCAGTTTCGAGATCAGTTTTGTCATCGTTATCATCCTCAACGACTACATAATCATTCATGTGTACGGTGGCCTCAACATACTCATCGCTAGGTACGTCAATGACATCAGTACTCACCACATCTTCAGCATGGAACACTATAGCCAATGGGTTGCTTACATCTTCTTGCAACGCCTCATCCATACCAAACATGTTATCAGTATTAAATGATTATGTTTTAGTAGTGACTACTGTGTCTTAGGGGCTTCGAGTATTTACGACATTAGGAGCGTAATACACTTGAGTCACTTGACTTGCTAACACGTACACGTCATCAGAATTTAACACCGACTTGATATCCACGGTTTTGATTCTATTACGATCAACTTTAACCCCCTTTTCAGTATCAAACCAGCTACACTTAGATGTAACTACCTTTTTTCCACCGTGATAATTGAGCACAACTACATCCTGTAAACGACCATACTAATTGGACTCAGAATCTTGATAGCGACTTTTCTAACAACACCTGACCCGGAATTGGTGATGTGAGTTCATGCAAGTCATCGACTCTAAATCTATACCCATTCACGATGCAACCAGGAAAAGAACTAACAACTTTGTAAGGTCCTTGGATGACATCTATAAAACGCTCAGAAATACTCTCCGCTTCAACCCTTTTCTTAAACCATTGTTGAAAATTAGCATTAGTGAATGTTTCCAAGTCTGCTGCAGTCAAAGTTGGGTTAGAAGAATACGCTTCCTCTTCGAATGAACTGTGATATTAGTAAAATGTCTTTAACATATATAGAGATGACTACACTTGTAAATTGTACTAACTGGAGAAAATAAGCTTAGACTTACGTGATGTATGATGATACTTCGGGCATATTTAGAAGCACGTATGTAGATACAATCTTCAACTCTTTGTCGCTTAAGTAAGTTAGAGTCTCAGGACCAAATGGTTTAGCTGAATATGTGAATACATCTAACTCATCATCAACATGAGTCATTGGACCAACAACCTCATTCCTTCCTAAACGGTTGTGCTTCATTGAGACAACATCGTCAAAATACAATGAGCAGAAGTTAACAAGCTCTTCCTCTGTATATCGTTCAACAATAGAACCCTTTACACGAGCTTTGTTCTTGACCTTTTGTTTTAATCGACGCATATACCTACGATAAATAATATGCAGACTTAGTGAAGCATTATTAATATGAGTAGGATAGAGCAATATATAGAAGTTTATATATTACCTCCCAAAAGGATATATCCACCGATATTGCACCGGTCCTCCAAGTTTGAGTTCATACGGCAGATGAATAGGCAGATGTTCCATCGAGTTAAAAAATCCTGGAGGGAAGATCATTTCAAGCTTGCACATGGTAAGCACAATATTCTTCTCCATCTGCTCAACATCACTATGCTTAATTATAGTTGAGCAAATATCTCGAAAGAAATTTGACAGTTCGGTCAATGCATCCATAACTTTTATGGGTAACATCTCATGAAATGCAATTGGAATCAACTTCTGCATGAATACATGACAATCGTGACTCTTGAATCAAGAAATTTTCAATTGCTCAACCTTACAACAACGTGTTATGTTCGACGCATATCCATCTGGGAGCTTCAACCCACTAACCCACTTACAGACGTCTTCAACTTGTTGTAGTAAGACTAAATGGAGCTTTAGGTTTCAGTAGTGTTAGAGGTGAAGCCACAATTACGGCCTAATACTCAATGCCTCCAAATCTTTTCGAGCATTGTCATTGTCTTTAGTTTTACCACTCGCATCTAACACGGTGTAAAACAAGTTCTCAAAAAATTCTTTTCATTGTGCATGACATCTATATCGATTGTAACCCGAAAGTGTGCCCCAATATGGTAACTCAAACTATATAGGCAAATGTGTCCAATTATGAGTCTTCCTGCATCTTACCGCTCTCAATTTCTTTTGTGTTCCTTCCCCGTGAAAGGAAAATCAAGTTGATTCAACCACTCCAAGACCTCAACGCCTACTGTATGACACCAACAACCCCTTCTTCTCTATCTTTTCATTGGTGTGTAGACATCTTTGGTAATTGTGATCAAGAGGCAAGAATCTACGAGCGTTACTAAAGAAACTACATTTCGCCCATCTTTAAATGGGTTGCCTTGCACATCCCATATACCTTTGGGACAGAATGACTTCCGTGAGTTGACCAAACCCTAACCATCCCAAGAGCCAAAAAGTCGGTGATAGTCCATAACAGGTGCTTTCATCACAAAATTCTCATGATATCGATTTATCATACGTCCGACCCCTGTCTCTCCCACAACATCTTTAGTTCATCCACTAACTATTCGAAGGTACACATTAAGATCTTTTGTAGGACTTTTATCCCCCGGAATGAGTAAAGTCAAAAACAAATACGGATCCCTAATGCACATTGCCGGTGGAAGATTATAAGCGACCATAATGAGTGGCCAAACTGAGAACGGCTGGCTAAAATTATTAAAAGGGCAAAAGCCATCAGTAGCCATGCCAAGCCTAACATTCCTAACTTCTTCCGCAAACTCGGGATAATTTACATCAAATCTCTTCCATTCATCTCCATCCATTTGGGTGAGTCGGTGACTAGAACGATATCCCTTGTTCGATGCCAACTCATATGTTGGTAGTATAAGGCGACATGAATAGCCATTTGAAGTTTGGCGCAAGTGGAAAGTATCGTAAGATTTTCACCGGGAACATGCTTTTTCTCCTTCCCCACATTTTGTAACCTTGTAGCGCGATAAACTGCATATATCACACTGTCCCTTATCTCTGTCCTCCCCATATTATAACATGCAATCCTGTTCACAAGCATCGATTTTTTGATACCCCATATTTAACCCCTTGACCATCTTCTTCACTTCGTAATAATTCGCAGGAAGAGTATGATCCTTGGGTAAGAACTGTCCAATTATAGCGAGCAAATCGTTGAAACCTCTCTCACTACAGTCGTGCTCATTCTTGAAGTGTAAGAGCTTCGTCACTGCAGAAAGCTTGGTGTTCGTATCATTTCCCGGATACAACGCGACCCCAGATTCAGATAGCAACTTGTAAAAGGCAACAGCTGTATCATTTGGCACTTGCTTCAGATCTTTTGAAGAAGGTTCATATTATTGATCGATAGTAGTAGGGCCATAAGCATCAACCAACATCTCAACTGGATCATAGTTTTCGACGTATGAATCCCGTGGAATTGGTTGTTCCACAATATTTTCAATCACTTCTGATTCCCCGTGATGAGTCCATACGAAGTACCCATCTACAAATCCACGAGAAAATAAGTCGAATTTAATCTCGTTGACTTTCTTCCAAATTAGATTTTTACACTTGACACACGGGCAACGCATCTTCCCGTGCGGATTATCCGTATGTTCTAGTGCTTTGGTCAAGAAATCTAAAACCCCTATACGAAAGCTGAAAATAATCCCCTCCCATCAATGGGTATCCTACGGTACATCCAACTCCAGTCGGCTGACATTTTTAACTACACAGAAGTACGCATTAAGTTAATTTGGATATTCATGCGTGAATTAGATTTACCTAGTATCTCTACAAGACAGGGGTAAGGCTTTTATCCCGTTATTGGACGTGTCTCGTCACTAGTGCAAACACGTTGAGTACGTTTCATGAGTTTCAAGAAAATTTCGACAGCACCTCCCCATGGTCTCCAAGCACACGAAATAGACTAAGATAACTTAATCTAAGTATGCACTCGGAGAACATATAGAGATAACAGTAGATTAATCCTCAAAATAACAAAAAATGTACCGTTTCGTATTTGCACCGGCCTAAGTGAGAGACATAACATCCAATAACAGTCCCAAACTGGGGATTGTTCGACATTCACCCCTATTGAGTGTATGTCAAACGGGTTTCTAAGTTTCAAAGTATAGTACATAGTTTATGAGAATTTATGTGGAATCTCTACTTGAGTGTTTCAAGGGCAAAAAAAGGGTCGTAGTTCTGTTGTCTATCTATACTCGAATAATAAAGTTAATTAAATTCTATGAACATTCTCATTTATTCCATCATAGCAGATGACAACATCCGAAGGAGTTCCATTACGCTATTGAACAAAGTTCAACAACTTATCGACACTACTTCCGGATGTTGCCATCTATTATGATGGAACGATGAGGAATGTCCGCAGAATTCAATACCTTTTATTATTCGAGTATAAGACACAAACAGAACTACGACCCTTTTTTTTAATTATTCCGAGAACCGGATTGGAGTACTATTTAGTCAAGAATCGCTATGTCCAAACTTGCATACAAGAAAGAGTACATATATGTGTAGGAGAGTATTATTGTATTTATATATTGAAAATTGTGGCAAACTAAGCAAATGCTACTTAGTTTATTTTGCTAATGATAAAACTAAGTAAGTGGTACTTAGTTTATGAGAATTGTTAATTATTTGGAATCTATAGAGACTCTTTGCTTAGACATTCACTTCTAGCTATTCTTAGTTTATGAGAATTATTAATTATTTTTAGTGTTTTTTATTAAATTAAATTAAATTAAATTAATTTAATTTATTTTAAAATTAATTTAATTGTATTTAGATTATTTAAATTAATTTAAATTAAATTTATTAAATTATTTTATTTTATTTTATTTTTATTGAATTTTATTTTATTTATTAGATTAAATCAAAGTTTTTTTTATTTTATTCAAATTAATTTAATTTATATTTTATTTTACTTTATTTTGTATTATATTATGTTATTTATTTTATTTTTAAAATTTATTTTATTTAATAAACTAAATTAAATTATATTTATTTTATTTTATTTTAGTAGTAAGAAACTAAGTAAATGATACTTAGTTTATGATTTATTAATATTGGGAAACTAATTACTAATACAATATATGCAAGTCTGCAATTTCATAATTCTGACAGAATTTCTGTCATAAATTCAGTCGTAAATAACAAATATATCAAGATTAAAAACAATTCTAAAATCAGTTACATTATGATAAGGAACCCAAATTTGATATCAATATTCTGCAATTTCCAAATTCCAAATAATATGCACTTAAATAATATGCAGTCCACAAACCCAAAATCAAAATTCCAATTCAAAGAATATACGGTCCACAAATTCACAAAGAACAACATATTATCCAAATTGGGTTAATCTAGTATTCAAACTCAAATTAAACTAAACCTAAAACAAATTAAGCCACAAATTTCACAATTTGTAACAAATTAACCCTAAAAATCTAATAATACTTAAGAAAACTAACCTTGAAATTGAATTAATGTGCAAACTAAGCAAGCGGTGGTGCTGGTGGTGGTTCAACCGAAGCGGTGGTGCTGGTGGTGGTTCAACAAGAAGGTGTTGGTTCGTCTCTTGGTGGTGGTGGAACCGATCGTGATGATGGTGGTGGTGGCGATGCGTGGTGGTGGTGGTACGTAGTGGCGATGACGTGGTGGTGGTAGTGGCAGTACGTGGTGGTGGTGGAATCGAAGGTGGTGGTGGTGGTGGCAGTACGTGGTGGAACCGGTGGTGGTGGTGGTGGCAGTACGTGGTGGAATCGGTGGTGGTAGCGGTGACAATACGTGGTGGTTGTGGCGGTGATGGTGGCAGTACGTGGTGGTTGTGGCTGTGATGGTGGTGGTGGAGATGAGAGCAGTGAGAGAAGTGAGACTGAGAGAGAAAGGCGTAAAGTGAGATAGAGAGAAATGAGAGTTCTAGATCTAGAGAAAGAGAGAAATTAATGAGAGCAAAGTGAGAGAAACGAGGGGGCCGGAGAAGACGTACCGATTAGTAAGATTTAAGGATTATTTTTGACGGACTATCCGTTGTAATTACTTTCGTTGTAATTAATGTATCTTCGACTGAATAGTCCGTGGGAATTAACACTATTCCGTCGAACATAAGGTTCGCGCTGGCGGGAACTTTGGCGCCAACGGAATATATATATTTTTGACGAACAACCGTCGAATTTAAAGCAGTTTCGACTGACTTATCTTTGACTGACTCAGGTATTTGGGACACTTTTTGTGTCGGGGTACTATTCACAGGGTACTATTCCCAAAGTACTATTTATGAGGTACTATTCACCAGAAAAATATATTTCTTTTCGGTCCAAATCATTTTTGAGTACAATATTATTCCATGAAGAGATGTGCTAATTTTTCAGACCTATGGTTGAAATTATAATAAAGGTGATAAGTTTTGTTTTATTGGTATTATTAATGTAATAAAACAGAAAAGCTTTTTATATAAAACAGAATACTTTATAAAGTTATTCTATAAATAAAATATATTATATTCTATTATACATAGTGTTTTGCATAGTAAAATCTTTTTATATAAAATAGAATACTTTTATAAAGTTATTCTATAAATAGATTATATTATATTTTATTATGCATAGTATTTGCATATAGTATCCGCATAGTGTTTGCATAGTGTTTGTATAATAAAATATTTTATAAAGTTATTCGTTTTATTAGATTATAAATAGAATATATTATATTTGATTTAAAAGATTTTGCTTTAAATATGGATCGCCGATTAAAGTAAATCAAACTGAATGAATTCATGAGTTAGTTCTTATCACGATCAATTCTTCTATAAATAGAAGCTTATTCATTCATTATTTCTTACGAATTCAATCGAAACTCTAGAGAGAGAAACTATAGAGAGAGTTCTTCTTCTATAATCTTGAAGCGTATTTCTTTAGAGTTTAAGAAAGTTTTGAAAGCGTGAAGTACAAGTTTTCTTTGAGTATATCCTCATCTATTAGTCGGAATACTCTTCTTTCAAAGGTAAGGGATATTATTTCTTTGCATACTGTAAGGGGTATTATTATTTTGTATTCATGAAGAGAACTTACATTATTCCATTCTTTATTATTATGTTGGAATAACTTCAATACATGCTAAATCTTAGTATACATGGTGAAATTCTTCTATTATTCCATTCTTACTATTATGTTGGAATAACTTTGTTTATCTAAGATCGCATACATGGTGAAATTCTTCTATTATTCCATTCTTTATTATTATGTTGGAATAACTTTGTCTTTTTTGAAGTACCTCATACATGGTGAAATTCTTCTATTATTCCATTCTTTATTATTATGCTGGAATAACCTATCTATGCGAAATACCGCATACATGGTGAAATTCTTCTATTATTCCATTCTTTATTATTATGTTGGAATAACCTGTTTATAGGAAGTACCACATACATGGTGAAATTCTTCTATTATTCCGTTCTTTATTATTCTGTCGGAATATCCTGCTTGTCACATGTATACGCTCGACACGGGTTCCATTATTTATTATTCCGTTCTTTATTATTCCGAATATCTCGTGTGCGATGCGTTCTACGGACTGGTTCCATTATTTATTATTCTATTGGAATAACTTCGCTGGAAGCGGTTTATCGCATGTATGGTGAATTCTTTCGTTATTCCATTCTTTATTATTATGTTGGAATAACTTGCCTACATTAAATCATCGCAAACATGGTGAAATTCTTTTATTATTCCATTCTTTATTATTATGTTGGAATAACTCGCATCATGCCAATCTTTTGCATACATGGTGAAATTCTTTTATTATTCCATTCTTTATTATCTTTGTTGGTTATTTGTTTTTCTGATTGTTGAATATCTTTTTTTCAGTAGTGCAAAGATGATCCATTGTTTGATATCTTTGACCAGAGTAGTGCGAAGATGAGCAGTGTATGACATGATCATGACCACTAGTGATACTAACGAATATCCTTGGCCGTAGTGCATGGATAATTTAATGATGTGATTGGCATGATCATGACCATTAGTTAACAGTTGAATGTCTTTGGCCATAGTGCACTGACAAGCAATTGATTGGTATGATCATGACCATTGGTTTTATAGTTGAATATCTTTGGCCGTAGTGCAAAGATAGATAACTGATTGGTATGATCATTGTTATTACATTTGAATATCTTCAGCCTTTGGGGTAAGGATATTGAGTAAATGTTCTATTAAGTCTTTGTGGCAAGAAAGAACTGTTAATTCACATTATTATAAATATGAATTGTGAATTTAACTAACATCTTTGGTGGTTCAGGTGAAGACAAGTGATGAAAGTTCTATTTGTCTTGAGTATAACAAAGAACTATTGATGAGTATTACATGAATAAAATATCAACGATGGACTTCTGATCTAGAGGAGATAGTAGACATTATGTTCTACTTGACTCTTCTAATGAATTGCTTATTCCGCTGCAGTTAAACTTGTTGTTTGTTATATTGTATCAGTTGTTATACTGTTAAAGGCTAAGGATAATTTATTCCGCATTATCTTAGTCATGATATTTCTTACTGGGCTAGTTGAGCTCACCTTTTTGCTTTTATTGTTCTCTTCAGGAAATGAGAACGTAGCTGGGACTAGTCAGGGAAAGGAGTGACGGTCCAAATGATAGCATTAGTAGTCCTCACTATTCTGTTAAATAGTGTGATTATAAATGTAATTATATTGAATTTGAGTGTGGATATTGTCTAGATGACAATATTCGTGTTAGAACTCTCAGATTATGTTTTGTCGTATTTTGAGTTTGAATACTATCTAGAAGACAATATTTGTATTAAAACTCACAACTCATGTTGTATAATTAAGTTTGTATTTGAATTCTGTACCATGTATCTGGCGACTCAAGATGGGTGATGTATACCTAATTTTGGGGGCGTCACATAAGTCGTAAAATGCGAAACTGAATGATGGATATGTTGAATAATTAAGAAAAGAAATTTTGAAATGAGAAGGAGATGAGTTATCAAAGAATAATGTAAAACTTTTAATAGAAAAGTTAATAATTGTAGAAAGATCTTTATGGAAAGAAAGTGGTTATAGAACCCAATGACTAAATAAAGTACTAACGTAAAATCTATTTTGATAGATTAAATGAATAAAGATTAATAGATAAAATTTTGAGGACGAAATTCTTAGAAGAAAGGGTAAATGTAATATTCCGAGTAAATTTTGAAAAGAGATTTGGTGAAAATCGAGTAAGGGAGGTTTCTTTGATTCCGAGGACGGAATCCTTACAAGGAGGGAATGATGTGACAACCCGAATTTTCATAAGTTATTAAAATAAGAATTTAATAATTAAAATTCTTATTATGAGGTGTATATATTTTGAATTATATGATTTGGTGTGAAGAGAATTATATATTCATATGTTGGAGAATGTGAGATTTAATATTTAATTAAACTATTAAAGAAATTAAATAATATTAGTTAATTTAATTAAGTTGAAATTATGTTATGAGATAATATAATTTTAATTCTTATGCCTTGTGGGCAATGGAAATTATTATGAGTTAAGTTTCATAAATAGTGTGAATAATTCACTTAATTAAAATAGTGAATTAATACAAGTATAATTGATTTAATAAAGCGAGAAGGTAATATATTGCATGAAAATGTAAATATTAGTATAATGCGAGTAAAATATTTATTAAGTACATTAAATATTTTAGTTCAAAACTTTATGGAATAAAATGAATATTTATGATATTAAATAAATATTTGATGAAAATTGTTATGGGATAGTTTATTTAAGTGTGATAAAATAGATGAGATTTATACTTATTTTATTACGCGCAGTATAATTCAGGGATATTCTAATTTAATTAAATAATTAAATTAGAGGAGTGAGAATTTGTTAAATAATGTTATGATTATAATGGTTGAATAGAAATTATAATTTTACTGATAAGGTTAATTTTATTTCTTAAGGAATTAAAGGTACATAATCTAGTTTATATTTCTAGTTTATGTGTTCTTGAGTTTCTTTTAAAATTGGAGTTTTGGTTAATGAATTTGTGGGTTACGATGTTATATATGTTATTAGATATTTATAATTTGATAGTGGTCATCTAGAAATAAATTTTCGGAAATCAAATTCATGTATTTATACTAAAGAAGAGAAATTTGGATTTTGATTGTAATGTGTGTTTTGGTGTACTTTGGGACTAAAGTTGATGATGAATTCATGATGAAAACTTTAAATTGATGGATGATTGTTGTTCTCCTCTATAAAACGAAAACAACGCAACTTGAACGGATCGAATTGGTTAAGAAACGAATTCGTGATGAATGAATACACTCAGTATGTTGAAAATAGGAAAAATTAGTATAAATAAATTAGAATTAGTATAAATCAAGTCCCACATCAACTAAATTGAGAACTTTACCCTTTGTTAAACCTATAAATAGAAGGGCTTGATCCTTTGTTTCATTCACCAATAATAAGTCCTCCAATTTTGAGAAAGGCTTTGTTGTGGGAGGACTTTTTATAAAGATCTTCGTAGTTAAATTTTGGTCGAGTACATATTCAGTTTGTGGAAATCATATTTTCGGGTATGTTTCTTATTTAATTTTTGGTAATGTTATTATTTTAAATATTGTATTTAGTTTGTTAATTAAAGTTTGTATTTTGGAAGTTTAGTTAGTTTTGTTAGAAAACTAGTTAGTTTACTATGTTTATTTTGGCTTGTAATTGATTATGTAAATGAGTTCTAATGATTGTAATTAGAGATATGAAGCCTTAACATCATCCAAGTGTAACCAAAACTCACAAAATAAAAGATTTATAAAGAACCTTGTTGGGCAGTTTTTGGGACTGAGCTTGAGGACCATTTGTGCTTTTGATTTATGTCTAAAAGCTTAATTTGATGATTGTATATTATATCCCTCTAAGTTCTGAAGATTTCCTAACTTGAATGAACCAAAACAGAGTTAAAATGAATCCGTGGTGAAGATTTTAGTAAACCATGTCTAGAAATAAAAAGCGAATGAAAGTGACTATAGTGTCAAATTTGGAATAGCTATGTTGCCTGAAAAATTACGAGTTTCTAGGTAGTTGTAGTGCACTGAGTTAAGAAGCCATAGGCTTTGGAATGACCTCATTCTGACCTCGGATGAGGGAGTTACGGTGATTGGAAAGAAATGTGTCAAATTTGTCAAACTGAAAGTCAGCAGCGGGATGTGCTATTCGGGACACTGTTTCGATTAGTTAATGTTTCCACAAACTTCTAGGCTTTTGGTATGTTATAGTACACTGAATTAGCTTTCCATAGACTTTGGAACGGACTAATTCCGACTTCGGAGCAAAGAGTTATGACCATTTAAAGTAGTCGCGTCAAAACTGTCTAACCAACTCGGGGCAGTCACCTTGAACTAATTTTCCGGAATTCTATTTTTTGAATTTGGAAATGGTCAAAGAATGAAAGTTTTAGCCTCAGAAGTTAGCTTCGCGTGGGCTCATGAATCGCTCAAAAATGTTTTGAAACGAGTTAGTTATGACTATTTTAGCGAGAGAGGGTAAAGCTGAGAAAAAAATCGAAGACTGCTATGAACGTCAATTTTTGGCATGCGTTTTAGACTACTTAACAAACCCAAAATGATAGGTTGGTATTTTCTTAAAAATAGTCTTTTATGCCATGAAAAATATACTAAAAAATGCCTTACGATTGGATAAGTAGATTGCAAGCTATTAAGCCGCGAAGTGGGTGTCAAAGGTGAGGGAAACGCTTTGCAAAGCGTAAGATAGCAACTTGACCATGGGTCGCATTCAACAAGCGATTTTTCTATAACACTTTTGGGTTGTTTTATGGCTGTTTAACATGTAACAAAACACCGAGAGTGATGTATAGATATTATATAATGCTTATATATCGTGAAAACTCACTTTAAATGTTAAGAAAACGATAGAAATATAATGTAAATGTAAGTTTTCATAACTATGCGAGCATAATTCGGAAAATGATATGTAAAACGTATATGTAACATAATGAAAATGCGTAAATCCATTTGAAATTATATTGAACCTAGTAACGTAAAACGAAGGGGATATAAATGGTTTATTTTTTCATACGTAAAGTATTTACACACTAAATCAATGAGAGAACCTTTTTGGGCGTAAAAAGGTTATAATGGACAAAAGTTTCTAAAGAAACATGGAATGGTTTTAAGACAAGAACAAAATATTATAGTTAAATAAAATTAGTTTACATTGAGTACGTGAATTTTGTATGTGAAACTAATATGTACATGTATGTATCCTCAATTTGTGTAGGATCATCACAGCGCAGATAAGTTATAAACATTAAACAACATACAAGGAAAGTTTTTCCGTTCTATTATGTTTGTGGATTAAATGTGATTATGTGGTGAGTTACATACCATGCTTTATGAATTGTTAAAGTCAAAATATGACCAAGTTAATTGGGTTATGGAACTCAATTTATATGTGATATGTGATAGCACATGCATGTTGTATATTGTAACTCGATAAATTAGAAATGTAGAATACATGAATTGTGTGCTATGTGAAACATGATAGAATGTTAAATTTGCTGGGCTGTCGAGCTCAGCCTTGTAAATAACCACTTTTGCAGGTTCAAGATTCAAGGTAAAGTTATGTGTTACTTGAAAGACATGAATCAGATGTGATACTTAAAGATTTATATACTTTGGTTGTGTTATTATTATTTGAACCATGTTTAAGGTTTCGAATAATGTATAAATGTTGAATTGTAATATTGTTTTGCGAATGTAAACTATTGTAGTATTAAAATGATTCTGAGATATTTAGATGTAAAGGTTGAAGGTTTTGGGAACGAGGATAGTTTGTAATAGAAAATTTTAATTATTCCGCAAATTTCAATGGTTGTATTATTGTTTAATGATGTAAAATTAGAGGTTGAATGTATTATTAACGACCGAAGTCGAGAATTAAATTGTATAAATTTTGGGGTCGTTACAGAATCACCGCTTTCTTATTCTCTACAATGTTTTAAAGTTGAATCATCAATTCATTTTTATCAACACAATATTAATTTGTATTTCAAATTCTAACCCGTGACTTGAATCTATAAAAGAAAACCATTCAAAACAATATTTAACTAAGATTACTCGCGAAGTTTTAATTTTTAAACGATATTGTTACCTGTTGACACCTCCCTAATAACCATCTTGATCTTGCACCGTCATGTTGAATGTATTTAGCCGCGGTCTTCCCATTGAGCGGAGTCCTTTGATCGCCAATGTTCCACTGCTGTTTCTTTTATTGTTGCTTCCTCTTTCTACATTCTTCTTTGGACAGTTACGAATTTGATGTTATAGCGATCCACATGAAAAGCAACCTGATATCTTCTTTGGACTTGGACAATTTGAGAGATGTGTCCTCTTGTCCACAGCTTAAACACACTCCTTTCCCTTCAAACATATTCCGGATGCTTTTTACCGCAACTTGCATATGGCTCACCTCTTTTCTATTATCTCCCGACTTGTCTCCGGATTCATTATCGTCCTTCCACTTACGCTTATTAGAATTACTTCCTCCACTGCTACCTCCTTCATTCGTCTTCTTCTTCTTCTTTTCTTGATGATACCTTGACACAGCTTCACTTCCTCCTTCGGCGATGATTGCTTTTTCCAACAGGGCCAAAAATATCTTAATCTGCAACACAACTACCTTGCTATATATTGATGGCTTCAGTCCATTCTCAAACCTTCGCGCCTTTCGTACCTCAGTGTCTACCTGATGCGGAGCAAATCTCGCTAGTTCGTTGAATTTGGCGACGTATTCTACAACCGACATATTCTCCTGCTTCAATTCCAAAAAGTTTACTTCCATTCTTGCTTGCATACTTTCTGAGAAATAATTTTTGGAAAATAATTCCTTAAACCTTGTCCGTGTTACTATCGTCTGCACGGGCTCTCACTTTTTTATCTCCCACCAATAATTAGCTTCTCCCTTCATTAAGTATGTTACAAAGGCCGTCTTCTGTTCTTCTGCCACTCGCACAATGACGAATTCTTTCTCCATCTCTTTTACCCAAGTATGGGCTTCAATCGGATCCGTGGTCCCTTTGAATTCAGGCCGTCCTACCGCTTTAAAGTCCTTGAAATGTGCCAATCTTTCAGTTGGTTGATTTCTCACTCTTCCTCTTGAAGCTGGAGCTCTATTTTCCATAGCTTCAGCTATTATATTTGCAAAGTTTTGCATTGGGTCAGCTTGACCCCCTTCATTATTTACCAACTGCTCTTCTCTTTGATTTTGATTCTGTTGTCTAGACGGCATGATCTGATTTAATTAAAAATCTTACATTAATTCTCTTTCTCTATACAAATTCTTAACACAATAAGAATTCATCACATAATTCTCTTATATATACGAATATTTATTCAAATAGCACATAGTACATATAGTACTTAACACATTTACTATCCCTTTTTAAATAATATCAAGATTAACAACACAACTTTAAACAAAAGTTGTAATTCTCCATTCATACATAACTATTCCCCAGTTCATCAAATTTGCCACACTTATGAGTTCAGGAACTTGCCACAATTATATGAGTGTATGAACTTATCCTAGTCAGACCATTTGGCGTCCATTCGCTAAGGGGTTCAAAACATTTCATATAATTATGAGTCATTAACTTACAATAAGTATGAGTTTTAAGAACTTACAAAGTAATCTTAATCTTATATTCATATAGAAAATAAAGATTTCATTCATACAAACATATTATTGCATTTATATTCATGCAAATAATACATAGTACTTTTCAGTACACTGCACATACAACTACAAACGGTTACTATCCCATTGTGATAAAAGTAGGGATTCATTACTACAACTTTACACAAAAAGTGGAGACATACAAAAGTTATCTCCTATTCATACCAAAGCTAATATTATACTCCAAAAGATTATACTCCTCACACTTAATCTTTCTTCCGTCCACTTCCTCCATCTTTCTTCCTTTTAGGACAATTGTTAACCCTATGACTCATTCCACCACATGCAAAACATCTTCCTTTCTTTGGTTTAGGACAATTTCGTGATAGATGTCCTTCCTGACCATAATTGTAACACACATTCTTACCCCACATACATTCTCCCAAATGGTTCTTTCCACACTTGCCACATACTAGTTTCTTCTTTGAATGCGAATTCTCTGTGTTGTTGTCACTGCCGTAGTTCTTTTTCCTTTTATTACCCTTCTTTTTCTTACCTACCTCTTTAGATGATACACTACACTTAACCCTCATTCTATCGACTTGTGCCTTCAAATTATTTCGTTCTTCTGTTATCTCGCGTAATGCTCATTCTTTCTTCCATAATTCCTCCAGAAGAAGTACTTTAGTCCTTGAGTCTTGAACTTCTGCAGATGTTTGACCTTCTTTGATTGCTACTTTTCCAACTTCCCCATCGTTGATCTTTATTTCTGGCTCCACTTTTATTTCTTTGGAATATACTTCTTCCTCTTCATCCAGCTCCATCTCAGGGTACTCGTCATGATCGCTTGCTAGATTTACCTCATGTTCGTCTCTTAAAACTTCCTCAACTGACTCACTCTGAGTTGGCACGTCGGCTAATGGCATTGGTGCAACAGCCGCGAGCATCTCCATACTCATCTTATCTTCTCCCGACATCCTACAATCAGTTTAAACAACTTGATTAGTATTTCACCAGTACAAACTTCTCACACTATGTGTTCTCATATCTCACTATCAATATGTTTTATCAATCTCTCACTTAGTACTCTAAATGAGTATTCTCTATCACGCTTATGGTTATAATCCTAGGGTTTTCCCCACCCCACTTAAGGTTTATAACCTACAGCTCTTATAACTACCTGTGACGCCCCCAAATCCGGGTTACCTGACCCCCGAGTTTGGTGCTCACGATCCACAATATAATAACATATAACTACCCATTCATATAGAAATAATAATACATAAGTCATTAACATAGATTGTTAATACACTAATCCCAGGTCCGCTAACCTTAACATTACAAACATACCCCTTAAATATACAAAAAGGGTTTACAAATACAACATATTCATAATAATAATATTTATAAAAACTAATCCATCATTTTGCCTTTGCCTTTGTTCTTCTTCAATCCGCTGGCCTCTTCTATCCTAACTAAAATGTTTTATATATAGCAAGGGTGAGCAACAAGTTTGCCCCACAAGTTAAGATATACAATAAATGATATATATATATATATATATATATATATATATATATATCATGAATAGAAGAGTCTAGCTTGTATAGAACTTCAGCAACAATCAAACGATTTCGAGATAGCGGAATAATAATACAATCTCAATAATAAAACTTTATACTATTTTATACTGAATAACATATCAGATATGAAAGAGTATAATTCTTTCAAAGATTCAATAATATTTAATTGAATAAAAGGAATTAACAATACTGCAACGATCTTTAA
Source organism: Panax ginseng (assembly GCA_020205605.1). Taxonomy (NCBI): domain Eukaryota; kingdom Viridiplantae; phylum Streptophyta; class Magnoliopsida; order Apiales; family Araliaceae; genus Panax; species Panax ginseng. The sequence goes on along the minus strand of CM035127.1, from coordinate 35,935,088 downwards.
TAAAGTGGGATATACCCAGATTTCATGCTGAGTGATCACAGAGGATCATGAACTAATAAAGGAATCATTTAGTTATTAAAACTAAATTACCACAAAAATATAAATTAGTTATAAAAACTAAACTATACTCTTCTGCAAGTACCTGGAGTGGCCAACTCCTTTGTACCCTATATTATGCATAATACTCAATAATAACAAGATAAAGTTAATTTTTTGACATTAAAATTTGTTCATCTCATTTTACTTCACGAGTCCGTACTACAAACAATATGGTTTGGATTACTTTCAAAAAAATACTATGATTTCAATAATTAGTAATAATACTAATCTAAATTTGAAATCAATGGCATAGATCTTCCAATAACAATTCAATTTTATAATGAATGTAATACAGGTTCATTCTTTAACAAATATTAGTCTCACTTTAAATAATTAGCCGAGACATAATTTATAATTAGTTCAAGTAATAGAACATTATTCAATTTCACTACGTACGAATTACAACTATCATTATAGATGTGAATAACTATCAATAATTATTTACTACCATGCTTGAAAAATAATAACTCAAGTTGAGTTAGGAAACTTGCCTTCCGCATTGATTACAGCTACACAATAAACTTATCTGCGTTTGTAAGACCTATAACCAATAATATCGGTCTCACAATTAGCACAATATTTCATAACACGTAACACTGTATTCTACAGTCAAACTTCTCCTAGACGCATTACCACATATTCACATCAGTGTTTATAACATATATAAACACTTAACAAGTCTAACTATCCGACAATTAACACATTTATTTTCAATTAAATTTAGTTTCAAAGCTTCAATATTATATTAGATAAGTCATAGATCATTTATAATATTTTTCGGAAGCTTTTAATAATTTATAAACAATTATTATAATTTATAATAATTTTTCAAACATCGTAATCATTTTTAAATGATTTAATTATCAAATAATCTTATAATTATTAATATTTAATAATATAAAATATTAATGTTATACTTGTCAAAATATTAAAGTTATTATTAATAACTTAAAATATTTTTAAATAATCAATATTCTACTTAAATGATTTTTAAATTAATTAAAATCATTTTAAACCATCACCATTAATATTTAAATATTAATGAAATTATTATCAAAATATTAACAATCATTAATTATAACTTCAAATATTTTCAAATCATTTTTAATTCATTTATTTAATATAATTATTAAATAAATCCAACATCATTAATATTAATTTATTAATGAGAATTCTCCAAAAATATTGAAAATTATCTTTTATAATTCAAAATATTTTCTACCACTTTATTCTTATTTTAAATGATTTTTAAATCAATAAAATCATTTTTAACTTATTTATTTAATTTAATAATTAAAAAAAATCCAATATCATTAATATTAATTTTTAATGAAAATTCTCCAAAAATATTAAAAGTTACATTTTATAACTCAAAATATTTTTAAATACATTATTCTTATTTAAAATAATTTTTCATAATGTTAAATCAATTTCCTCTAATTTATTTAATACACTAATTAAATAAATTAAATACCTTTAATATTTAAATAATTATAAATATTAAAGAAAAATATTCCAATTGGTCAAAAATTATTTTTCATAATTTAAATTAATTTTTAAAACCATTTTTGGTAATTTTTAGAATTTATTTCTATTTTTAATTAATTTTCAGATATTCAGAAAATAATTATATTAAAAACCGCCGCTATAGGGCTTTAGAGACACAAAGCATCGTTGTTGGTGTTCTTGAGCTCAAGAACACTGACAGCTTCGCTATCAACCTGTCTTGTTTGACCACGATTTAATTATAAGCTCAGGCATGATCTGGACTAACATGAACTTTGATGTTTTAGTAGGAATGTAGTACTATAATTATTAATCAGTAACGTGGTCATAAGACATCACAACAAGGAGATCAAAACCTCCAAAGTGGCTGTCAGACGGTTTCTGGGTTTTTCAGAAACCCGGGCAATTCGACTACCTACTTTCTTGCTCAATTATATATGAGTTCTGGTCATGATATCAGTTATATTATTGTCCAAATCTATAGTACTAGTGTTAAGGTATATTTGTGACGCCCCCAAAACAGGTATACATCACCCATCTTGAGTCGCCAAATACATGGTACATAATACAAATACAAACTTAATTATACAACTGACGTGTAATATACAACAAAACATAGATGAGAGTTTAAACAGGAATATTGCCTACAAGACAATAACCACTCTCAAATATAGTCCTCATTACATTTATTATCACACTATTTTATAGAATAGTGAGGACTACTAATACTCCATCTCGGACCATCACTCCGTTCCCCGACTAGTCCAGGCTACGTTCTCATTTCCTGAAGAGAACAGTGAAAGAAAGGGTGAGCTCAACTAGCCCAGTAAGAAATATTATGACTAAGATAATGCAGTATCATTAGTCTTTAACAATGTTAAACTGATAAAATACAATAGACATCAAGTTTAACTGCAGCGGAATAAGCAATCCATTAGAAGAGTCAAGTAGAGCATGATATCTACTATCTTCTATGATTTAAAATGTTTTCATCAATTTTTATCGCTGAGACTCAACTTCATAAATAAACCACATCATCTAATCATCCCCGCATCTACGCCAAGGATATTCATTAAATCATCAATGGTCATGACTATACCAAATAATTCTCGGTCATAATCATACAAAAAAGCGCCCATCAATGCACTATGTGCCACCGAGGACTTTTACCACATCATTCGTCACATTACGGCCATGATTATACCGAATAATTCCTGGTCATAATCATACCAAGTCCATCTATGCATGTAAGCCAAAGATGGCTTTCAACATAATATAAACACGAGGATGATGACAATTACATAATAATTTAATAAAACAAGTTCAAGAATTAATTTATCCAGGAACCAACAACGTCCAAATTGTCAACATGATACTGCTTTGTGGAGAAAAATTTAAGAATGCTCAGAAGAATATTTTCATGAACAGATACTGGATGAAGCACAAATATCCAGGATATTCTATTAATTTCATGGAGTATAGAAGTCAAAACTTTAATCAACTGAGTATAATAGAATATATGAAACTGCAAATGGATTTTCACCCGCCGTGCGATAATCCACGTAGACAGATCATTTCCACAATTTAATAAGGAATGAATACAAAGGATCATTCACCATGCATGTGGTAATCCACATAGACAAAGTTATTCCAACGTAATAATAAAGAATGGAATAATCAAGGATTCACCATGCGTGCGATAGATCGCATGCAGACGAGTTATTCCCAATAGAATAATAAATAATGGAACCAGTCATGCGTAAACATTACGCATGTGATATTCCAATGAATAATTCGGATAATAAATAATGGAACCAGTCATGCGTAAACGTTACGCATGTGATATTCGGATGTAATAATAAAGAATGGAATAATAGAAGAATTTCACCATGTATGCGGTACTTCGCATATACAGGTTATTCCAACATAATAATAAAGAAGGGAATAACAGAAGAATTTCACCATGTATGCGGTACTTCGCATATACAAGTTATTCCAACAGAATAATAAGGAATGGAATAACAATAGCTCTATTCATGAATACGAAAGAAATAATACCCATTACCTTAGAATAAAGCTGGATACTGGAATAGAGAGGTAGCAGTCTTCTCTTCTTCTTTCTCTCTATAATTTCTCTCTATAATAAATACTCTATAGCTTTAGTGAATTAGTGAGAAATGAAGGAAGAATGAGCTTCTATTTATAGGAAAATATGGTTTTGATAATTGTACGTTTTGGGGCTCGAAATATTATAATACAATACCTCCAACTTTTCTTTCATTTTTAATTTAGTCCTGCAAGTATTATCAAACTTGCACCACTCCCCCTAATAGTAAATAATGTGAATCAATAGTTTAATCAAGTGAATCAATAGTATAATCATGTGAAAAATACGAATTACAGTATAATACCTCCATCTATACCTCCATTTTAAACTTATTTATGCAAATATTATCAATCTTGCACCAACTCCCCTAATAGTACATGAATGTGATTCAATAGTTCACACATGTGAACAAATAGTTATATAAGCATGTGAATTAGTAGCAATTAATTGCTCATTTATCCGATAAATTACACGATTTATCAATATAACCCCCATACATCAATTATCATCGGAATAGATGTCGATTTCCACTAACACTAATAATCTCAACACAATGGAATTATCAAATTCATCTTTAATCAACACGAACTTATTCATCATTAATATTATAACTCACAATATTTAACAACCAGGTCGTTCCCAGGAAAGAGGCGGCTTTTCGATAAGGATTTTTCCTTATCAAGCGCCGCAATTAGGTGACCAAATCTCTCCCGGATGTAACTTCTAGACATTATCAAATATTGCAATTTAATAATATGAATAATCGTGTCGTCTCAATTATTGATTTAATAATATATCATATAATGCAGATGATATTGTGACAATAATCGAATCAATAATATGAGAGATATGATGCAACAAGTACTATAGCAATAATTGAGTATAATCGAGTAACTTCTCACGTAAGCATCAATAACCAATACCGTGTGTAACCACGCCAGACATCGTATTTCTTTTACTACCGGGTAGTTCAACAGCTTTTAATTGCAGTAATACTTCCGCCGTTATTTTTATAAAAGATAATTTGCGTCGCTTTCTTAGTACGACAATTCTTCCGCTATGGGGTCCAATTAATGATTGTGTCGTCGCATTTAATATTCCCCGTTAAAACGTAATATTCCTCGACCAATCGAATATTATATAACCACTTGCTTACTTTGCAAAATTTGTAAATATTACCCACAACTATAACATTATATCATATCCACACCATAATGTTCAAAAATATATTTCGAGAGAAATTAATTTTTATTCATAAAAGTTGGGGGCTTACAATATTATTATAGCAACAAATTAGTTTAACATCAACAGATCCACAAGATATGACTCGGTCAAAGATGGTCAGAAAGTTATGTTCTTCCCGTTTCTGGAAATTCCAAAAACTCTAAGTCATGGCCGTATAGCCTAGTTTGACCACCTACCCTGTTCAATCTGTTGAGTACATAAACGTTTTAAAGCCATAAATGTAAAGTACATATACCAGGATACAATCTGAATACAACAAACTCCACAAACAACTTAAACACTGACAGATCTTAAGCCCAAAACAAATTGTCAGACGTTGATCAAGGCTTTCTGGGTTACCCAGATTTGGCCCAGTCAACGTCGGTCAACGGGTTTTGACCGTTAATATCTTCAAATCCAAACATTAAATGGTACTGATTCCACTTGCAGCTTAAAGACCACATACCCGGCTACCTATAACAACTTTAAAACATCAAAAACAACAAACAAACAAGAATCTGTGGCTCCTGACATTAGCTTGTCAGACCACAAAATTTGTTCTTGGCAGTTTTAAAAATCATCACTTAAAGCCATTTGATGCAATGGATCTATGGTATATCACCATAGATCATCATAAAACATTATATAACACTGATTTACACACATAAACACAAAAGTTTACAAAGCATACAAGATCAAAATGAAACTTAGGGTTTATACCTTTATGTTCTAGATTTTGATCTTTGATCTCCAATATGTTATTATGTGACCTAGGGGATGATTATTATGACTGAGGAACTTTAAGAATTCGGAGGTTTTGAGAGAAGATGAGTTGGTGAGAGCTTGAACACAAAATAAGCCAAATACTAGACTTTCTCTCTCTTAAATCTCTTATATAATGCTTGTCTTGATGCTAGATCTGATATTTTCGGCTGAGTGGCTGAGATTTTTGTATCACCGAGTCAAAGTATTAGGTTGCCAACTAAAGTTGCTAACATTTTTACAAGTTAGCTAATTAAAGAATATAAAAAAGGCATTTTGGTCATTTGTAAAATAAATTTAATGGCATACTAGACATTTGCACAAACCCTTAGGTTTTTAAATCATTAGTTTCTTTAAATTTCTAATTAGGGTTTTTAATTAGAAAAATTAAAAATTAAAAATTCTAAATTACAATTAGGGTTTGTAAAATAGAAATTTAGATGCTAAAATATAATTAGGGTTTTCTAATTATATTTTAAGTTTAATAAACACCTTATGCTTGCCAATTAGGATTATGGTTTCTTAATTTAGGGTTTAGGAATCCCGAATATGAAATTAGGGTTTCTCGGCTTTTGATTAGGGTTTTTAATAGTACGTTAGGGTTTCTAATCTCTTATTAGGGTTTATAAATTTTAAACCTTATTCGATCTATCATTGATCAAAAATTCTATACGATACGAACACATACATATTAATATAATTATTTTAATTATATTTTCTATCGAATTCCTATCCGTAATTAGGGTTAGGGTTTCTAACCCTGTTAAGCACAACTTTATTCTAAATTTTATTAGTCAATACACAAATTGACCTTCTCGCACTCAGATCATAGATACATAAAGATAATATTAATAAATAATGCCAATATTAAATAAATAAAAAATTTATTCGTGAAATTTTGAATATTCGAAATCCCGGGTTATCACATGGACAGTTGTTCGCATGATCATGACCATTGATAAATACACGAATATCCTTGGCCCGTAGTGTATGGATAATTTGTGGTTGGGATACTAATGAGTATCCTTGGCCGTAGTGCAGGGATGATGTGGATTATTTATTAAGCTGAGTCTCAGCGATAAAAGTAACGAAAAACCTTTTAAATCATAGAAGATAGTAGATTTTATTCTCTACTTGACTCTTCTAATGGATTGCTTGTTCCACTGCAGTTAAACTTGATGTTTGTTATATATTATTAGTTTAACACTGTTGAAGGTTAACGATAAATTATTCTACATTATCTTAGTCATAATATTTCTTACTGGGCTAGTTGAGCTCACCCTTTTGCTTTCATTATTCTCTTCAGGAAATGAGAACGTAGCTGGGACTAGTCGGGGAACAGAGTGATGGTCCTAGATGGTTACATTAGTAGTCATCACTATTCTGTGAAATATTGTGATAATAAATGTATTGAGGACTTATTTTGAGTTTGTATACTGTCTAGAAGACAATATTTGTATTAAAACTCACAGCTCATGTTGTATATTTAAGTTTGTATTTGTATTATGTACCTTGTATCTGGTGACCCAAGATGGGTGATGTATACCTATTTTGGGGGCATCACATCGAGGGTTGAGATTTCCTCTCTTCGTCGATTCTTGCTTCTAGAATAACGCCCTCTTGAACCTTCTTCTTCACATTCATCAGCTCTGAGTATGTAGCTTGAGCGGCTTTAACTTTATCAATTAAAGTCGATTTTAATCGTATATTCGTTATCTTCACGTGGGTCCCTAGAGTCTTTAACTCTATCTTCATCATTTGTAAGTTATACGAAATAGGTTTTTTTTTTGTGTTAACAACATCGCACTCGTAAACCCATACGATCTTATACTCAATGCGTCAGCTACCACGTTTGCTCTTCCATAATGATATTGAATGGTATAGTCGTAATCTTCAACTGCTCGAGCTAACGTCTTTGGCGCATTATACGTTCGTTTTAGGTGAAGAAATATTTGAGGGTTTGAGAAATGGGTTTTGTACTAGGGTCAATACAAAATTCGATTTCACGCTATAGGGGTAGGCTAGGAAGTCTTCAGGAATACGTCAGGAAATTTATTAACAATAGAAATATCATTCAAAACTGTGACTCTCATCCAAGACTTGGATAGCACATGTAATGAAGGTTTCTCCTAACGGAGTTTCAACCGATAAGTCAAAGTCTAATTTCTCAGGAGTTAAATTTAAACGTTGAGTAAAGCAAGAGAGATAAAAATGGGTAAACAAAGATTCAATATGGTATAGACTTCGCAAGAATTTATAATTAACTAACTCGTCTTAACTTCATTTAAGTTACTCGCTTTTTGAGAATTCATGAAAAATGCTCTTCCTGAAACCACCGGCTTTGTTTTGTCCGTATCCGCCTTTGGTGCCACCGTCCCAGCTAGACTTAATTTTGCTATAGGACAAAATCGAGCTATGTGACCATCTTTCCACAACTAAAACATACCTTGGGAAGGTCAGCAGCAGTTTGGACTTATGTGTCCTCCTCTCGCATCTATAGCATCTAACTGACGGTCGTTCTCCTCCACTAGAATTTGTTGTTGTTGCCGATGTCTTTCCATCATCGTTAAATATTCTCTTCTTGAATCTTCCACTTCTATTATCTTGGCCATGATTACCACCGAAGTGGTTACCATTCTTGGCATGATAATTTCCCCCACGATGGTTATCATTGTTCTGATGGCCATTGCCACCGGTATGATTATTATCGTGTTGTTGCTCGTTACCTTTTGGTTGTGCTGACTCATTATCGCGCTCCAATAACTGAGCCCTATTCATAACATCTGAATATAAACAAAGTTTATGAGAAATGAGGTATTGACGTATATCGGGTTTCAAACCTCTTAGAAACATTCGCGTCATTCGCTCCTCATTATCGACCAAATGGGATGCAAACCGGGATAACTCCACAAATTTAGCCTTGTATTGCGACACGGTTATATTGTTTTTCTCCAACTTGATAAACTCCACCTCCTTCATGTGACGAATACTTTCGATAAAATACTTGTCGTTGAAAAGCTCTTGGAACTTCTCCCAAGACATCTTGAGTGCGTCAGGCTGGGTATATTTTATAGATTCCCACCAGTAATCTGCCTCTTCACGCAACATAAAGGTGGCGAAGGGAACCTTTTGCTCCTCAGAGCATCCCAAGACATCAAATATCTTGGTGATCTACTTTAACCACGCCTCGCCTTTAAGTGGTTCTCGCTTTCCCTAAAAACTCCTACCGTGTCAGGCTCCTTGAATCGCTTAGCGATGATGACCAAAATGGGTTGCCATTTTTTTCCACACGAGAATTATTGTCTTCTGTTGCACATTATCCTGGGTATTGATCGTTGGTGACTCAACGGTCTCATGTGCTTCATTGCTGATCTCAACATTTTTGGATGCCATTTTCAAATACTACCACAAAAAAGGGTTAATTGACATGTCATTTATTATCCCTATACTCTGACCGACCAATTAAATACCAAATAAACTTAGGTAGGTCATACTAGCGAAGGAATTCCCCATCTCTCCCCTCCTAGTTCTTGTCTCACATCTCAGCCAGGGATCATATCCCTAAGCTTTGATACCAACTGTGACGCCCCCAAAATAGGTATACATCACCCATCTTGAGTGTGACACCCCCAAATCTTGGTACTTCATTACCTCAAGATTCGGTGTTCACGGAATCAAAACATCCATATCTAACTACCCAATCATAATAAATTGAATAATAAAAACATGCACATACAAGATTACTTTAATAAAAACATTATCTCCCAGGTTCTCTAACCTTTAATACAATCATTTAAGTGCGGAAATAAAATTATTACACACATAATTATTAAAAGTCTATCATCATAATGATTTAAGCAAAATTACAAGTCTTCATCACTTGTACATTTTCCCCTTTCCTTTGCTAGTTGTAGGTTTATCTACCTTCTCAACCATAGCTGCAATAAATGTATAAATATGCAAGAGTGAGCAAACAAAGCTCACTTGAAATAAGAATAAATATCTTTACATCATTTTCCAAATAATAGGCTCAATAGAACTGAATGATATGTTCTATTAACATTTCAACATTTGCCAATTCATAGACTCAGTAGAACTGAATGATTTGTTCTATTAACATTCTTAAATATACTACTGAGGGTCAAATGACCATGAACCATTTTCACAGTTATAAGTAATCTTTCAACTTTAACTTTAACAATCATATGACTATAAGGACTCCACGTACTTAGCGGGATCAATCATTCGTACAATGTATTGTGCACAACCATTTCAACGCTAAGCGTAAATCCCTAAACATAGGGTTGTTCATCTCAGTATTTAGAATACAAGTCTGCACCAAAGAAAATTTGGTTTGGATAAGCTTTCAAGGGTAATTGAAGTTTAATGATCATCAACTAGGGAACTAGTTAAATCAACAATGCTTGATAATCCAATAGTTGTTTAATAACAACATAACTTAGAACATTTGAGAATAATAAATGAAATGATTCTACATATCAAACTCATACTTGAAATAACTATAGAGCATAAGCATTCAATAAATGAATGAAATGGTTAACCTTTGCTTGAACAGTAAAATAAGCTAAGGTTCGAGTCTTATAATATTAGAATGATATTCCTGAACGTACATTTAACTGATAGCAAGCTGGAAACTAAAAACTTGCCCAACAATAACTCATGCAAGGAATTAAAACGGTTCAATAATAGAAACGAGAGTTCAGAACTACGCTCATTATACCATAATAGAACTTAAGAAACATGCTTAATTGTAAATAAGTTAGAATGAATCAATATAATAATAGAACTAACTCAACAAAAATATAGAGTTAGAAAACTTGCTCAATTTATAAAGAAAGTTTAGATACTTGCACAATGTAATAGATGAACTAGCTCAACGAAAGTGTAGAGTTAGAAAACTTGCCTCGAGCGTAAGCTAAAATATTAAACTCATGTTCACCTATACACAGTATTAAAACCATAACATCTATTAGACATACTAATATTCACTTTTCAATATAAAACGCATTACTAACTATGTGAGACCCCAGGTTTTATGAATAAAGATTTAATTTTCTCGATATAATTTTTTTTTATTATGGTGTGGATTTGATATAATGTTATAGTTGTGGGTAGTATTTATAAATTTTGCAAAGTATGCAAGTTGTCATATTATATTCGATTGGCCGGGGAATATTTATTTTATCAGGGAATATTCGTGCAACGGCACAATCATTGGTGGACCCCACAATGGAATTATTGTCTGATTGAGAAAACGACAAAAATATTTTATGAAAATAATGGCGGAAGTTTTACCGTTAATACTGTTGAACTACTCGGTAGTTAAAGTATAGTAATACACGTGGTTGCATAGTATCACACGGTATTGATTATTGATGCTTACGTGATAAGTCACTCAGTTTTGTTTTATTGGTATTATTAATGTAATAAAACAGAATACTTTTATAAAGTTATTCGTTTTATTAGACAATAATTAGAATATATTATATTTTATTATGCATAGTGTTTGCATAGTGCCTGCATAGTGTTTGAATAGTAAAATCTTTTATAAAGTTATTCGTTAAATTAGATTATAAATAGAATATATTATATTTTATTTAAAATATTTTGCTTTAAATATGGACCGTCAGATTAAAGTAAATAAATCTGGACCGTTCATGAGTTAGTTACTATGCAGTCCATTTTTCTATAAATAGAAGCTCATTCCTTCATTATTTTCTTATGAATTCACTGAAACTCTAAAGAGATAAACTATAGAGAGAAAGAAGAAAGTATTCTGCTACTTCACTACTCATATATCCAGTACTCTTCTTCTTAAGGTAGGGAATATTATTTGTTGTTCTCGTAAGGGGTATTCTTTCTTTCTTATTCATGAAGAGAACTTCTGTTATTCCATTCTTTATTATTCTATTGGAATTACCTATATACGCGGGCTACCCTATACTTGGTGACATTCTTCTAATATTCCATTCTTTATTATTCTGTTGGAATATCCCCGTCTGCAGACGCTTTTCTATTTGGACTGGTTCCATTCTTTATTATTATGTTGGAATATCACATCTGCTCGCGTTTTATATGGGACTCGGTTCCATTCTTTATTATTGTTGGAACATCCTATCGATTGTGAATTTCTACCGACCTAGTTCCGTTATTATTATTCTCATTGAATAACACTGCTGTCATGCTAAGTACCGCATGCATGGTGATTTCGTTGTTATTCCATTCTTTATTATTACATTTGGAACATCCCGCTTCGGTGCCAATTTCTTTGACTTTGAGTTACGTTATTATTATTCGTTGAATAACCTTGCTCATGCAAGCACCGCATGCATGGTGATTTCTTTTGTTATTCCATTCCTTATTATACTCGGTTGGTTAAAGTTTTGACTTCTATACTCCATGAAATTAGTGGAATATTCTTGATATTTGAGCTTCATCCAAAGATCTTTTCATGGAAATATTCTTACGAGCATTCTTGAATTTTACCGCATAAAGCAAGATTATCATGTTGACAATTTGGACGTTATAAGTTCCTGAATAAATTAATTCTTGAACTTGTTTTATTGAATTCTTATATCATTGTCATCATCCTCATGTTTATATTTTTTGAAAGTCATATGTGGTCTATAATGCATAGATGGACTTGGTATGATTATGACCAGGGATTATTCGGTATAATCATGACCGTAATGTTACAAATAATGTGGTAAAAGTCCTCATTGGCCCGTAGTGCATTGATGGACAGTTGTTGGCATGATCATGACAATTGATGCATACACGAATATCCTTGGCCCGTAGTGCATGGATAATTTGTGGTCGTGCTACTAAAGAATATCCTTAGCCGTAGTGCAGAGGTGATTCGGTGATGTGAATTATTTATTAAGCTGAGTCCCAGTGATAAAAGTGATGAAAAACCTTTTAAATCATAAAAGATAGTATATTTTATTCTCTACTTGACTCTTTTAATGGATTGCTTGTTCCGCTGCAGTTAAACTTGATGTTGTTATATTTTATCAGTTTAACACTGTTGAAGGCTAATGATAATTTATTCTGCATTATCTTAGTCATAATATTTCTTACTGGGCTAGTTGAGCTCACCCTTTCTTTCACTGTTCTCTTCAGGAAATGAAAACGTAGTTGGGACGATTCGGGGAACGGAGTGATGGTCCGGATGATAGTATTAGCTAGTGTGACAATAAATGTAATGAGAACTTATTCTGAGAGTGAATATTGTTTAGAAGACAGTATTTGTATTTAAACTCACAGCTATCTTGTTGTATAATTAAGATTGTATTTATATTCTGTACCATGTATTTGGCGACTCAGAATAGGTGATGTATACCTATTTTGGGGGCGTCACAAACTAAACTGGTTATTTTAGCACAAGTCTTATACCACTATTTACATTTCATAATTCCCAAGTGTTAATCATCACAACACTTAACTAACGTTCATTGTGTAAACTATGTTATCACATAATGCGTTTTCGATTTACTAATCATTTTTGCAACTTTGATCATACTAACCACAATTCACTATGTTATGTTAACCTTAACATTACACATTTAACATGCTAACACAATTTTAGATCATGTTATAACACTTTCCCAAATCTGCAGAAATAGCAGAAGTCAGAATCTCAAACTGTAGGTATGGTAGCAATTGCTTGGCCATACAAAAACTTAGGGCCAAGTAGCAATTGCGTCATTTCGCCTTGGCACTTATGAGAGCTACTGGCGGTGTTCAGATAGACGCAGAGAAGGCTAATGAGCAGTAGCCGACTTTAGCCCAACAAACACAAATTTAACCCAATAGACAGTAATATTAACACGTAAAATAATTATACAACTATCATATACATGATTGCTCACATTTACAACCAATTAGAACAATTTAACACCAACTAACACTATTTTAATTTCTCAAAATTTATGTTTTTCATAAAAACTCAATTTTCTTGACATTCATCTTAAAAATCATCACTGTGAATTCATTAGTTGGCCAAATCACCTCATTCAAATTACGTTATGCTCCTATCTCAATGAACTATCATATACAAGCGTTAATTTATAGTTTAACATAAGAATTGACCATCTAAATTGGTACTTACCTAAGCCATATGAACAATACATACAAACATACACTGTCGATTATTTTCTTCTACTGTCAAACGAATTTAGCATGCAATTGTTGTTTAAACATAATCTCTAATCAACATATACTCACATAATCACAAGTAATCCCATTGTATAGCAACAATTCAACAATTTTCATTTCAAAGATTATGTAAAAGTTTGCCGTAATTGCTGCCAATTACTGAAATTGCTGTGAAAATTCTTAAGACTCTCTCTCTCTCTCTCTCAATTCTCTCTGAAGTTCTTCAACGTTTTTATAGTTCGTTCGCTTTGCCTGTCGGCTTGCGGATGGTATGTTGTACTCATTCGCAACTGTGTTCCCATACATTCGCGTAGTCTCTTCCATAAGTTTGATGTGAACCTTGGATCTCTATCTGACACAATTGACACTGGAACTCCATGTCTTGACACGATCTCTTTAACGTACAATTTCGCTAGCTGATCAAGATTAAATTTAATCTTTATTGGCAAAAAGTGTGCAGATTTTGTTAGTCTGTCCACTATCACCCATATCGCATCGTATCCTTTCTGAGTCGTTGGAAGTCCTACCACAAAATCCATTGTGATATGCTCCCATTTCGATTCCGGTATTTCCAACAGTTGAAGTAACCCGCTTGGTCGTTGATGTTCAGCTTTCACCTTCTGACACGTCAAGCATTTTGCAACGCATTCTGCAACGTCTCTTTTCATATTTGGCCACCAAAAATGTCACCGAAAATCTTGATACATCTTTGTACTTCTTGGATGAATTGAATATCTTGTGTTGTGTGCTTCGGTCAAGATTTCATCTTTAAGCTCTAGCACTACTGGAACCCAAATTCTTTCCTCGAACCATAGTAGTCCTTCGGTATTGATCTTGTATTTTACATCACTACCCTCAACCACTTTCTCTTTGATTGTTTCACATTCTTTATCTTGTAGTTGAGCATTCTTCACTTTGTCCACCAAAGTTGGACTGACATCTATCTAAAATAATCGTTCATCGCATTCCTTTGGAAATTTGATTTCCAACTCTAGCTTTGCCATTGCTGAAATAAGCTCATCCTGAGTAGTTATCATCATCAACTTCTCCCGACCTTTCCTGCTCAAAGCATCTGCAACCACATTCGCTTTGCCCAGATGATAAAAGATCTCACAGTCGTAATCCTTTATCAATTCCATCCACCTTCATTGTCGCATATTCAGGTCCTTCTGTGTGAAAATATACTTCAGACTTTTATGATCTGTGTAGATTTCACATTTCTCTCCATAGAGATAGTGTCTCTATATCTTGAGAGCAAACACTACTACAGCCAATTCCAAATCATGACTCGGATAACCTTTCTCATAATCCTTCAGTTGTCTTAATGCATACGCAATTACTTTGCCGTTCTACATAAGAACACATCCCAAACCTTTATGTGAGGCATCACTATACACCACAAAGTTACCTGTACTATCTAGTAATAACAACACAAGTGCCATGCTTAATTTCTTCTTCAAATCCTGGAAACTTTCTTCACATTTCTCCATCCAAACAAATTTCACAGTGTTCCTGGTCAAATTTGTTAATGGAGTGGATATCTTAGAAAAATCTTGAATAAATCATCTATAATAACCAGCCAGTCCCAAGAAACTCCTCACTTCCGACGGTGTTCTTGGTTGTTCCCAATTGATTACAGCTTCCACTTTTGATGGATCCACGAAAATCCCATATTTGTCAATCACGTGCCCAAGAAATTGCACACGATCTAGCCAAAATTCGAACTTAGAGAATTTCGCGTACAACTTTTCATTTCTTAGTGTTTCTAATGTCAAACGTAAGTGTTCCACGTGTTCTTGTTGTGTTTTGGAATACACCAGAATGTCGTCAATGAATACCACTACAAACTTGTCTAAGAATGGTTTAAACACCCTATTCATCAAATCCATGAATGCACCAGGTGCATTGGTTAAACCAAAAGACATCACCAGAAACTCGTAATGTCCATACCGAGTTCTGAATGTCATTCATGGTATATCCTCCTTCCTCACTTTCAACTGGTGATACCCACTTCTCAAATCTACTTTCGAGAAGTATTTAGTACCATTCAACTGATCAAACAAGTTATCTATTCTTGGTAATGGATATTAGTTTTTAATAGTGACCTTGTTTAATTCTCTATAATCAATGCAAAGACGCATTGACCCATCCTTCTTCTTCACGAATAACACTGGCGCTCCCCATGGTGATACGCTTGGTTGAATATACTTCTTGTCCAATAATTCTTGCAACTGTACCATCAGTTCCTTCATTTCTACTGGAGCCATTCTGTACGAGGCCTTCGATATCGGTGTTATCCCCTGCACTAAGTCGATCACGAACTCAATTTCTCTGTCAGGCGGAAGTCCTGGAAAATCCTCTAGAAACACATCCTCAAATTCCCTCACCACTGGTATCTCTTCCAGTTTCACATTCTTCTTCTGAGTATCGACTATGTAAGCTAAATAGCCCACACAGCCTTGACTCAACAATTTCTTAGCTTGCATAATCGTCAGACATTTCATTTGTCTAAGCGGCTTGCTACCATAAAATACTACCTTTGACGAGGTCATAAGGTTTACACACTTCTTTTGGCAATCAATTACCGCTCCATATTTGAACAGCCAATCCATTCCCAAAATAATATCAAACTCTCCCAGTCTAATTTGAATCAAATCTACCATCAAGATATTATCCTTAATGTTCACCCTACAGTTCTTGTATATGAATCTAACAGGGATTATCTCTTTATTCGCAATTTCTATGTTCAAAGGGAAATTCAGTTCTTCTCTAGGCAATTCTAACCTCTTAGCAAATTCATCAGAGATAAATGAGCAAGTAGCACCCGAATCAAATAATACATAAGCATCAATATCATTGATTGGGATAATACCTGACACGACATCTTTTGATTGCACATCATCTTGCACAGTCATGTTGAAGGTTCTAGCTGTAGGTTTGTTTGAAGTTGTACCTCCATTGTTACCTCCATTGCTTCTTGTTGTCACTCCATCTTTCTTCTTAGGGCATTCACGAGCAAAATGATCCTTGGATCCGCACGTGAAGCACACATTCTTCTTAGGTTGAGTGCAATTTGGGGCGATGTGACCCTCCTGGCCACAATTGAAGCATACTTGTTTCCCCATTAAGCACGCACCCTTGTGAAACTTCCTGCATGTAGCACATGCTTCAAACTTCTTGTTTTGCTGGTTACCCTGCTGGTTTCCAGCACCCACGTTTCCATTCCACTTCCTCTTCAAGTTGTTGTTGTTATTGTTGTTGTTGTTGTTTCCACCACTACCACATCCATTCTTAATTTCCACCTCATTCTTCTTCTTCTTTTGTTCCTGATTGAACTTTGTCACTGCCTCACCTCCACCTTTAGCGAGTATTGCTTTCTCCATCACCGCTACGAAAGTCTTCAATTGAAATAGGGAAACCCTACTTTGCATAACCGTGGCTTGGTCCTGTTGAATCTTTTTCGCCTTGCATTCGTCCGTGCTGACTTAATAAGGCGCAAACCTCGCCAACTCGTTAAATTTAGCGGCATACTTGGATACCGTCATCGTTCCCTGCTTCAATTCCTGAAACTGCACTTCCTGCTGACCCTTCGAACTCTCGGGAAAATAGGTCTCAAAGAATATCTCCTTAAACTTATCCCAGGTCATCATCCCTGGTCCTTCTCGAGTTTTATTGGCCTGCCACCAATAACTAGCCTCTACTTTCAACATGAATGTTGCAAAAGCAGTCTTCTGGTCATCCCCTACCCTAGCCACATCGAACACCTTCTCTATCTCCATAATCCAAGTATGTGCCTCGACTGGATTCACGGTCCCATGAAATTCAGGTGGTCTAACTGCCTTGAACTCCTTAAATGTTGTTCCTTGGTTCTGTGGTTGATTCTGCAACGCTCCTGTCAGTAAAGTCACTAATTGTTGAACTGGGTTAGCATCAACATTGTCGTTATTGTTGGTTCCTTCGTTGGTTCTCTGTCATGGTGGTTGACGTCTGGGAGGTATTTTCTATTTAAAAATACACTCATTAGGTTATTATTCAACTCTTTTAAGTAATTTCTACTTAACTTGCCTCCACAAAAGAAATAACCACATAATCACGTAACACTTTGAATAAAATAACAACTTTTATTTATTTATAACCTCTTTAAAAACATAAAACAATAGCATCACTTCTATTTACATTACTTTCCTAAACTAGAAAAGGTTCAGGACAACATCATCGTCATATCCCATAGGTTACATAACACTTGGGATTTACAATTTATTTAACATTTATTAATCGCATAACAACTACGATGTTCTACTAAGATACTGCTTAGCCTTACTACGTTCTTCCTCCATAATCCAAAACATTGTTCTGCGATCTAATACGTACGATGGCAGCGTCTCAAACTGAATCGGATAACCCATGACCCGATCTTGAGCTCGATTAACCACGATGTTGAATACTATATTCATCTCTTCCATCTTCATTCTCTTTGCATGTGCGTCTTTCACTGCTATCCCGGCTCGTTGAAACATTTCCTCATATGCGTCCTCGGCTCTTGCCCTCTTCGTAGCTTATTCTTTTAGTTTATTCTTCAATTCAGCGACCTTCTCGATCAATTGTTCTTTATCTCCTTCAGTCTGTTCTAGCTTCTCCTCGACATTAGTTAGTCGTTCCTCACGATCTTGGATCTCACCATCTTTCTGTGTCATTGCAGTCTGTTGTTCAGTTACTATCTCTTGCAATTCCTCGACTGTATCCTGAAGTTCCACGTTATGGTTGTAGACTTCATCGTACATTCGAGCATCTATCGAGGTTAATAGAGTCTCCTCGTCCTCATCCTCGTCATCCTCCTCCTCCTATGGCAACTCAACGGGATCCTCCTCATCCGTCTCCACATCATCATCCTCATCTTCAACCATTTGTGACCAACCAGAGGCCGACTCAAAATGGCGATAGTTGTTCCCAAATAACATGAATGTCGCAAGGCTCCTCCTCTATAGGCATCTGAGGTCTATCCTCCCTAGCCTGACTGGATTCTCCGACATTAGTCATCCTGATAACAAAATTTTATGTTTTAATTATTAATCATTACTACTCGACACTCACGAGCACGTACGTATAAACACATAATCACATAAGTGTTTTATTATTTCTTCCTTAAAACTCGATAAGAATTAATCACCACTATCTTTTCAAAGGTTACTTCCTAAGGCTTTTCCCCACCTAAGGTTCATAACCTAAAGCTTTGATACCAACTTGTGACACCCCCAAATCCCGGTACTTCATTACCTCAAGATTCGGTGTTCACGTAATCAAAACATTCATATCTAACTACCCAATCATAATAAATTGAATAATAAAAACATGCCCATACAGGATTACTTTAATAAAAACATTATCTCCCAGGTTCTCTAACCTTTAATACAATCATTCAAGTGCGAAAATAAAATTATTACATCACATAATTATTAAAAGTCTATCATCATAACGATTTAAGCAAAATTACAAGTCTTCATAACTTGTACATTTTTTCCTTTCCTTTGCTAGTTGTAGATTTATCTACCTTCTCAACCATAGCTGCAATAAATGTATAAATATGCAAGATTGAGAAAACAAAGCTCACTTGAAATAAGAATAAATATATATCTTTACATCATTTGCCAAATAATAGGCTCAATAGAACTGAATGATATGTTCTATTAATATTTCAACATTTGCCAATTCATAGGCTCAATAGAACTGAATGATTTGTTCTATTAACATTCTTAAATATACTAATGTGAGTCAAATAACCATGAACCATGTCCACAGTTATAAGTAATCTTTCAACTTTAACTTTAACAGTCATATGACTATAAGGACTCCACGTACTTAGTGTGACGCCCCCAAAATAGGTATACATCACCCATTCTGAGTTGTCAAATACATGGTACAGAAATAACTACAACTTTATTATTACAACATATAAACTGTGAGTTTAAATACAGATATTGCCATCTAGACAATATCCACACGCAAATAAATCCCCATCATAATTATTGATACATTATTTTACAAAAATGGTGAGGACTACTAAACAACTCTTTCTAGAACCTTCATTCCATACCCCGACTAGTACTCGCTATATTCTCGCCTCCTGAGAAGAAAAATGGAACAAAAAGGAAAAGGGTGAGCTCAACTAGCCCGATAAAGAATGTTATGACTAAGATAATGTACAACAAATTATCGTTAGTCTTCACGAGGAAAAATCGATAGAATACAATAGACAACAAGTTTCGGATCAATATTCATGGTGGAAATAATAATTCATAGAAGAGTTACGTAGAGAATGAAATCTACTATAATCTATGAATTTAACAGTCCATCATCAATATTTTATCCCTGTAACATCAATCAATATTCATCTCAAATCAAATATTCATCTTTGCACTACAGGCCAAAGATATTCACCAGTTGGTCATGTTCATCTAAACACCTGTTCATCTTTGCACTACGGGCCAAAGATATTCATCATAAAATCATTCATCTTTGCACTACGGGCCAAAGATATTCAGTAACATCATCATTTAGGACTGATGATGATGAAAATAATTTTAAAGAAAACGAATCCAGTGAAACAAAAGAACAAGTATTATGGATTCGTACTTTAAACAATCCGAGTTCAAAAATACTTCATAAATAATCATACTGAAGTAAAATTCAAGAATGATCAAAACATAGATACAATCAAAGCTAGTATCCAGAATAGATATTTTGGACAAAAAGAAGAAATTTCATTTTTCAGTGAATAGTGCCGTATTCGTGAATAGTGCAGTATATCGTGAATAGTCTTGAAGTATACATGAATAGTAACTCGACACCAAAAGATAGAAATTTCACAAAAAACATCATCATGCTTCGTGAATAGTACTCGTGAATAGTAACTCATGAATAGTAACTCATGAATAGTAACCCCGACATGAAAAAGTTCCAAATTTGATAAAAAAATTTCAACCAATATTTCAACATAATGATATTGAAGAAATAATATAATTTGAGAAGAAAATAACATCCCTTACCTCGAAAGACAGTACTTCTAGTTGAAACACCGGATATAGGTTATGACTTGAACTTGCACCGTATATCAACACTCAAAGTATACTCACAAGAATACGCTCAAAATATCGAGAGAGAAATAGAGAGAAAACTTCAATTTCTGGTGTGATTTTCAATTCTAACCTAAGTTCCCTCTTTATAAGAAAATGCTTAGAACACCAAAGTAGAAAATTGAATATAATAATATTATTTATAAACAAAATTCCTTAGCCCACCTTTGAAATCTGATTTCAGCCATAGCACATGTTAAATGAGGTTCACAAACTCACCAAAAACGTTTTTCTCAAAATAATTAATTAAAACTCCCAAAAATCAATTATTTCGGAACTCCGAAACTTCAATAATTCATAATAAATAGCCCTTTTATCAGAAAATTCGAATCTTGCGAGTTTTTATAGGAAATTCATTTCTCTACAACTTTGCAGAAGAATAGTTTTCCAAATTCCAAACAGAAATTGACCGAAATTCACAAACGGGTGATTTTACAGGCTATAATCAAATTTCAGTCAAGAAATGGGTCCACCAACACACAAAACATGTGTTAAACATTTAATCCAACAAAAATACTCTTCCTCCTTATTTATTCATATATCCCATATTCATTGTAAAAATATCACCATTAATATATTATTAAAATAATATATTTAAATAAATTATTTTATCAGAAAAAGATAAAATATTAATTTTCAATAATTGTCACATTAAAAATTTTCTCCATTTATATCCTCATAAAATCAATATTTTTCTCATCATATAAATCAATAATTAATTATTCACAAATAATATTACAGAGAATCACATTATTGATGAACTGGCGGCTTCACAGAAAGAGGGGCTTTCGATAAGGATCTCTCCTCATTTGGCGCACAATTAGATGACCAAACCTCTCTTAGGCAGAACTTTCTAGACATTGCTAATAATGTTATCTAATAATATTATTAGGATAATATGAATTATTTCTCCGATAATAGAAAATATTGTGCAGTGACAATTATTAAAACAACAGTAATACAAAATATCAACACAGTAATTATTGAATCAATAAAATAAAATACTGAACAGTAATTACTGTAACAATTATTGAGTAGTGCCTTCTTACGTAAGAATCAATAATTGGTGCAATACTGTGTGCTACTGTGTTTTAACCACCGGGTATTCTAACAGTATTAAAGGTAACAACTACGCCGTTATTTATAAACAACTTATTCTTGTCGTTTTCTTCCTCCAATCACTTTTCGCTATGGGGCCCACACAAGGTTGCGCCGTCGTACGAATATTCCCCGACAGTACGAATATTCCATGACCAAACGAATATTCCCCGACAACAATGAATATTTTATCACCACTTTCTTATTTAAAATATTTGCGCATTTTACCCATAACTAACCACATTAATCAAATCCACCCTTACTATTTCAAAATAATAAATAAAGGAAATTCCTTTTTATTTAAAAAATTTCGGGGTCTTACAACCTCCCCTCCTTATGAAATTTCATCCTCGAAATTGACGTACGTACCTGGTGTTTCGAAAAGGTAAAGATACCTCGCTTTCATTTTTGTTTCCAACTCCCAGGTCATTTCTTCAATAGCATGGTTCCTCCACAAAACTTTAACTTGTGGTATAACCTTTGTGCGTAGGACATGCTCCTTTCTATCCAAGATCTTGTGAGTTACCTCTACAAATGCGTTAAGTCTTGGCTATCTCATCCGGTTCTAACTCAATAACGTGTTTGGTCGTCCACATATTTACGTAACATCGGTATGTGAAAAGCGTTTGAACACGCGATATACTTAGCGGTAAAAGCGAGTCTATAGGCCACGGTTCCTATTCGATCGAGGATTTCAAATCGACCGATAGATCGAAGGTTTGAGCTTTCCTCACATCGTCGATTCTTGCTTTTGGAATAACAACTTCTTGTACCTCCTTCTTCAAATTCATCGACTCCGGTGTGTAGCTTGAGCGATTTTAACTTTATCGATTAAAAGTCGATCATCACGTGGGTACCTAGAGTCTTTAACTTTATTTCTATCATTTGTAAGTTATCTGAAATGGGTCTTTAACAACATCACACTCGTACTCGCATATGATCTTCTACTCAACATGTCGGCTACCACGTTTCGCTTTTCGGGATGGTATGATCGAACATGTGCCAAAATGAGTCTCCTCTTGAGTTCTTGAAGCTCTTCCCACATTTCTTGCTCCATTCGAATTTTGTATCTCTCTGAGTCAATTTGAGTTAATGGAGTAGTGATTCGAGAAAATCTTTCCACGAATCTCGATAATAACCAACTAAGCCTAGAAAGATCGTATTTTGATTACTAACTTAGGTTGCTCTCAACTGTGACTCATATCCCAATCTTGGATAGCACGTCACAATGGCACCTATCAGTTTACTACCGTACGAATATGGTGCCCCCTACAGAGAGTCTGGCTTCGGTGCATTCCATAAAGGAAATCACCAGATAGAGGCTAGGGTACCAACCTCTATAGTTAAATTTTTAACTCCTGAAGTTCAATAGGAGTCATTCAATATGAGATTTTAGAAATGGGTTTTGTACCGGGTTCAAAGTCGATACAAAATTTAATATCACGCTTTCGGGGAGTAAGCGAGAAATTCTTGAAATACATCGAAATTAATGAACAACGAAATATCACTCAAATCGGCGTATTTTTGTTCAAGTCCATGACATGGCTAAGAAAGCTTGACATTCGTTTTTCAATAAACGAATGACTTTATGGCTTGATATGAAAAAGTTTGACTTCAATGGTTTGGTTGCTTGAATTGAATAACCAGGTTGCTTAGGAATATGAAAACTAACAACCTTACGAAAGCAATCAATTTGGCATGATGAGTAGTTAATCAATCAATCCTTAAAATCACATCAAAAGCAAGTATCTTTAAAGAGATAAGATCAGCGGGTAATGTGATGATGCCAACTTGGATCAAACAAGATTTCTAAGCGGTGGATGAAATGAAAGTTTCTCTAAGCTGAGTCTCCACGAGATAGGTCAAAGTCAAATTTCTCTCGAGTCAAGTTTAAGCGTTGAGCCTTAAAGAGAGATAAAAGAATGGGTAGAGGCACGGTATCTAATAAGGTATAAACTTCGTAAGAAATATAATTAACTAACCCATGCTAACCGTTCGGGTTCCTCGCATTCGACCCGGTCCACGAAAAGCGCTCTTAGGAGGCAGATTGACTTTGACTTATGGGATGACCTTTGGAGTCACCATCTCATTTGGATTTGGATTTTCTATCGGATAAATCTGAGCGATATGACCTTCTTTTCCACAATTATAACATACCTTGGAAGGTTGTGAGCAGTTTGGACTTATGTGTCCCTCTTCTCGCATTGTAGCATCTAACTGGAGGCCTTTCTCCTCGCCTAAAAATTCGTTCTTTGGTCAGGTGTTGGTGCTTGACGCGTCTTCCGTCATTGTTAAATCTTCTCTTTTGAAATTTCCACTTGAATTATTTCTTCTATTATCTTGGCCATGATTACCAAGGAAGTGGTTACCATTTTCGGCACGATAATTTCTTTCACGATGGTTATCATTGTCCCGATGGTACGTTGATTTTTATCGTGTTGTTGGTGCTTGGGTTGAGCAGACTCATTATCTCGCTCTAATAATTGAGCCACATTCATAACATCCGAATATAGAGAAAATTTATGAGAAATGAGGTATTGGCCAATTTTGAGTTTAAACCTCTCAAAAACATTCGCGTCATCGTTCCTCATTCTCTACCAAATGAGGTGCAAACTCGAGATAACTCGCGAACTTCGCCTCGTCTTTGGGACACCGTCGTATGTCGTTGCTCGTTCTAGTCTAATAAACTCTACCTCCTTCGTATATGATGAATACTTTCGAGGAAAGTGCTTGTCATTGAACGATTCTGAAATGTTTCCCAAGACATGTCTTTGAGCAAATTTGGATGGAGCACGCTTACTGATTCCACCGATAATTTGTCTCATTACGGAACATAAAAGTGGCGAATGGAACCTACATTCCTCGTGCATCCCAAGACATCGAATATCTTGGTAATCTGCTTACCCACGTCTCACTTTAATCGGATCCGGCTTTCCCCGAACTCTGGTGGTCCCAACTCTTTGAATTGTTTGGTAGTGACAAACCGTGCGTTCTTATCATTTCCACCGTATTTTGTACACGAGTCTCCTCGTTCGATTTTCCATGGATTCTGCAAAAGCTTTCTAAACATCACGTCGTTCATCGTCGATCGGTGGTGTTGTTTATGGGAAGAACATTTCGACTGTTGCACGTTCTCTCTCGTTGGTGAGTCACAGACGTCTCACGGTCTCATTTACTCCTTTGTTAAAATTCTCAATCGACATTCTCAAATCGCCATAAAAAAGGGTTAATTAAACAAATTAACATACCACATAATATCCCTATACTCGACCAACTAACAAATAAGCTTAGGTAGGACACACTAGCGAAGGATTTACTCGTCTCTCCCTCCTAGTTCTATTCCCGATCTCACTTGGGAGATCATATCCCTAAGCTCGATACCCATTTGTGGCGCCCCCAAATAGGGTATACATCACCCATTCGAGTTATCAAATACATGGTGCGAAATAACTACAACTTTATTATTACAATATATCGTGCAAGTTTCGACAACTTTATATTATCATCTAAAGACAATATATTATCTTACTAGCAAATAAATCCCCATCATAATTATTGATACATTATTTTACAAAATGGTGAGGACTACTAAACAACTCTCTCTCTAGAACCTTCATTCCATTACCTAGACTAGTATTCGCTACATTCTCGCCTCACGAGAAGAAAAATGGAACAAAAAGGAAAATGGTGAGCTCAACTAGCCCAGTAAAGAATGTTATGACTAAGATAATGTACAACAAATTATCGTTAGTCTTCAACAGGAAAAATCGATAGAATACAATAGACAACAAGTTTTGGATCAATATTATATGGTGAAATAATAATTCATAGAAGAGTTACGTAGAGAATGAAATCTACTATAATCTATGAATTTAACAGTCCATCATCAATATTTTATCCCTGTAACATCAATCAATATTCATCTCAAATCAAATATTCATCTTTTTCATAAAAGCCAAAGATATTCACCGATTGGTTATATTCATCTAAACACTGTTCATCTTTTCACTACTACGGCCAAAGATATTCATCATAAGATCATTCATCTTTGTACTACGGGCCAAAGATATTTGATAACATCATCATTTAGGGATGAGGATGATGAAAATAATTTTAAAGAAAAGCGAATCTCGGTGAAACAAAAGAACAAGTATTATGGATTCGTACTTTAAACAATCCGAGTTCAAAAATACTTCATAAATAATCATCTTTCAAGTAAAATTCAAGAATGATCAAAACATAGATACAATTAAAGCTAGTATCCGAATAGATATTTTAGACAAAAGAAAAAATTTTATTTTTAGGTGAATAGTGCCATATTCGTGAATAGTGTAGGTATCGTGAATAGTGTAATAGTATCGTGAATAGTAACTCGACACCAAAAGATAGAAATTTCACAAAAAAACATCATCGCTTGCATGAATAGTACTCGTGAATAGTAACTCGTGAATAGTAACTCATGAATAGTAACCCATGACATGTGAAAAAGTTCTAAATTTGATAAAAAAATTCAACCAATATTTCAAACATAATGATATTGAAGAAATAATATCATTTGAGAAGAAAATAACATCTCTTACCTCGAAAGGCAAAAGACTTTAGTTGAAACACCGGATATAGGTTATGACTTGAACTTGCACCGTATATCAACACTCAAAGTATACTCACAAGAATACGCTCAAAATATCGAGAGAGAAATAGAGAGAAAACTTCAGTTTACGGTGTGATTTTCAATTCTAACCTAAGCTCCCTATTTATAGAAAATGCTTAGAACACCAAAGTAGAAAATTAAATATAATAATATTATTTATAAACAAAATTCCTTAGCCCACCTTTGAAATCTGATTTCAGCCATAGCACATGTTAAATGAGGTTCACAAACTCACCAAAAACGTTTTTCTCAAAATAATTAATTAAAACTCCCAAAAATCAATTATTTGAACTCGAAACTTCAATAATTCATAATAAATAGCCCTTTTATCAAAAAAATTTGAATCTCGCGTGTTTTTATAGGAAATTCAATTCTCTACAACTTTGTAGAAGAAGGGTTTCCAAATTCCAAGCAGAAATTGGCCAAGAAATTCACAAGCGGGTGATTTTACTGGTATAATCAAATTTCGGTCAAGAAATGGGTCCACCAACACACAAAACATGTGTTAAACATTTAATCCAACAAAAATACTCTTCCTCCTTTTTTTATTCATATATCCCACATTCATTGTAAAAATATCACCATTAATATATTATTAAAATAATATATTTAAATAAATTATTTTATCGAGAAAAAGATAAAATATTAATTTTCAACAATTGTCACATTAAAAATTTTCTCCATCTATATATCTCATAAAATCAATATTTTTCTCATCATATAAATCAATAATTAATTATTCACAAATAATATTACGAGAATCACATTATTGATGACGAGGCGGTTCAGAAGAGGGGCTTTCGATAAGGATCTCTCCTTCAGCATACAATTAGATGACCAAACCTCTTCTTAGACAGAACTTTCTAGACATTGCTAATAATGTTATCTAATAATATTATTCAGATAATATGAATTATTTCTCCGATAATAGAAAATATTGTGCAGTGACAATTATTAAAACAACAGTAATACAAAATATCAACACAGTAATTATTGAATCAATAAAATAAAATCTTTGAGCAAGTAATTCTTTGTAACAATTATTGAGTAGTGCCTTCTTACGTAAGAATCAATAATTGGTGCAATACCGTGTGCTACTGTGTTTTAACCACCGGGTATTCTAACAGTATTAAAGGTAACAACTACGTCGTTATTTATAAACAACTTATTCTTGTCGTTTTCTTCCTCCAATCACTTTTCGCTATGGGGCCCACACAAGGTTTTGGCAGGTAAATGCGAATATTCCCAAACGATCTGAATATTCCATGACCAAACGAATATTCCCCGACAACAATGAATATTTTATCACCACTTGCTTATTTAAAATATTTGCGCATTTTACCCATAACTAACCACATTAATCAAATCCACCCTTACTATTTCAAAATAATAAATAAAGGAAATTCCTTTTTATTTAAAAAATTTGAGGGTCTTCTGACAACCTCCCTCCTTATGAAATTTCATCCTCGAAATTGGCGTACGTACACTGGTGTGTTTGAAAAGGTAAAGATACCTCGCTTTCATTTTTGTTTCCAACTCCGGTCATTTCTTGATAGCATGGTTCCTCCACAAAACTTTAACTTGTGGTATAACCTTTGTGCGTAGGACATGCTCCTTTCTATCCAAGATCTTGACAGTTACCTACTCGTACGTTAAGTCTTCGGCTATCTCATTTGGTTCTAACTCAATAACGTGGTTCGGGTCGTCCACATATTTACGTAACATCGGTATGTGAAAAACGTTACGAACACGCGATATACTTAGCGGTAAAACGAGTCTATAGGCCACAGTTCCTATTCGATCGAGGATTTCAAATCGACCAATAGATCGAAGGTTTGAGCTTTCCTCACATCGTCGATTCTTGCTTTTGGAATAACAACTTCTTGTACCTCCTTCTTCAAATTCATCAGCTCCGGTGTGTAGCTTGAGCGATTTTAACTTTATCGATTAAAGTCGATCATCACGTGGGTACCTAGAGTCTTTAACTTTATTTCTATCATTTGTAAGTTATACGAAATGGGTCTTTAACAACATCACACTCGTACTCGCATATGATCTTCTACTCAACATGTCAGCTACCACGTTCGCTTTTCTAGGATGGTATGATCAGAACATGTGCCAAAATGAGTCTCCTCTTGAGTTCTTCGAAGCTCTTCCCACATTTCTTGCTCCATTCGAATTTTGTATCTCTACGAGTCAGCTGAGTTAATGGAGTAGTGATTCGAGAAAATCTTTCCACGAATCTCCGATAATAACCAACTAAGCCTAGAAAGATACGTATTTTGATTACTAACTTAGGTTGCTCTCAACTGTGACTCATATCCCAATCTTGGATAGCACGTCACAATGGCACCTATCAGTTTACTACCGTACGAATATGGTGCCCCCTACAGAGAAATGCGGGCGGTGCATTCCATAAAGGAAATCACCGGATAGAGGCTAGGGTACCAACTTCTATAGTTAAATTTTTAACTCCTGAAGTTCAATAGGAGTCATTCAATATGAGATTTTAGAAATGGGTTTTGTACCGGGTTCAAAGTCGATACAAAATTTAATATCACGCTTCGGGGAGTAAGCCAAGAAATTCTTTGAAATACATCGGAAATTAACGTGACAACGAAATATCACTCAAATCGGCGTATTTTTGTTCAAGTCCATGACATGGCTAAGAAAGCTTGACATTCGTTTTTCAATAAGCGAATGACTTTTATGGCTTGATATGAAAAAGTTTGACTTCAATGGTTTGGTTGCTTGAATTGAATAATGAGTTGCTTAGGAATATGAAAACTAACAACCTTACGAAAGCAATCAATTTGGCATGATGAGTAGTTAATCAATCAATCCTTAAAATCACATCAAAAGCAAGTATCTTTAAAGAGATAAGATCAACAGGTAATGTGATGATGCCAACTTGGATCAAACAAGATTTCTGAACAGTGGATGAAATGAAAGTTTCTCCTAACGGAGTCTCCACAGATAGGTCAAAGTCAAATTTCTCTGGAGTCAAGTTTAAACGTTGAACGCAAGCAAGAGAGATAAAAGAATGGGTAGAACCGGTATCTAATAAGGTATAAACTTCGTAAGAAATATAATTAACTAACCCATGCTAACTTCGTTCGGGTTCCTCGCATTCTGACCGGTCACGAAAAACGCTCTTCTAGGAACCGTTGACTTTGACTTATCCGGGACAGCCTTTGGAGTCACCATCCCCGCTGGACTGGATTTCTCTATCGTACAATCTCGAGCGATATGACCTTCTTTTCCACAATTATAACATACCTTGGAAGGTTGTGAACAGTTTGGACTTATGTGTCCCTCTTCTCCGCATTGTAGCATCTAACTGGAGGCCTTTCTCCTCGTCTAAAATTCGTTGCTGGTGTTGGTGCCGACGTCTTCCCGTCATTGTTAAATCTTCTCTTTTTGAAATTTCCACTTGAATTATTTCTTCTATTATCTTGGCCATGATTACCACCGAAGTGGTTACCATTTCTGGCCTGATAATTTCTTTCACGATGGTTATCATTGTCCCGATGGCCGTTGATTTTTATCGTGTTGTTGGTCGCCCGGTTGAACAGACTCATTATCTCGCTCTAATAATTGAGCCCTGTTCATAACATCTGAATATAGAGAAAATTTATGAGAAATGAGGTATTGGCCAATTTGAGTTTCAAACCTCTCAAAACATTCGGCCATCATCGTTCCTCATTCTCTACCAAATGAGGTGCAAACCTGGATAACTCCGCGAACTTCGCCTCGTACTGGGACACCGTCATGTCGTTCTGTTCTAGTCTAATAAACTCTACCTCCTTCATATGACGAATACTTTCAGGAAAGTGCTTGTCATTGAACAGTTTCTGAAATGTTTCCCAAGACATGCTGGGTGCAGCTGGATGGGTACGCTTCACAGATTCCCACCAGTAATTTGTCTCATTACGGAACATAAAAGTGGCGAATGGAACCTTCTGTTCCTCCGTGCATCCCAAGACATCGAATATCTTGGTAATCTGCTTACCCACGTCTCCGCCTTAATCGGATCCGGCTTTCCCCAGAATTCTGGTGGTCCCAACTCTTTGAATTGTTTGGCCGTGACAAACCGCACGTTACTATCATTTCCACCCGTATTTTGTACACGAGTCTCCTAAATCGATTTTCCATGGATCGCAAAAGCTTCTAAACATCACGTCGTTCATCGTCTGATCAGTGGTGTTGTTTACAGGAAGAACATTTCCAGCCTGTTGCACGTTCTCCTCGCTGGTGAGTACAGACGTCTCCACAGTCTCATTTACTCCACTGTTAAAATTCTCAGTCGACATTCTCAAAATCTTGCTTATAAAAAAGGGTTAATTAAACAAATTAACATACCACATAATATCCCTATACTCGACCAACTAACAAATAAGCTTAGGTAGGACACACTAGTGAAGGATTTACTCGTCTCTCCTCCTAGTTCTATTCCCCGATCTCATGGAGATCATATCCCTAAGCTACGATACCAATTGTGGCGCCCCCAAAATAGGTATACATCACCCATTACGAGTTATCAAATACATGATGTAAATAACTACAACTTTATTATTACAACATATAAAGCCTGTGAGTTTAAATACGATATTGTCATCTAGACAATATCCACACATAAATAAATCCCCATCATAATTATTGATACATTATTTTACAAAATGGTGAGGACTACTAAACAACTCTCTCTAGAACCTTCATTCCATACCCTTCCTACTAGTATTCGCTACATTCTCGCCTCACGAGAAGAAAAATGGAACAAAAGGAAAATGGTGAGCTCAACTAGCCCGATAAAGAATGTTATGACTAAGATAATGTACAACAAATTATCGTTAGTCTTCAATGAGGAAAAATCGATAGAATACAATAGACAACAAGTTTGAGATCAATATTCGCAATGAAATAATAATTCATAGAAGAGTTACGTAGAGAATGAAATCTACTATAATCTATGAATTTAACAGTCCATCATCAATATTTTATCCCTGTAACATCAATCAATATTCATCTTAAATCAAATATTCATCTTTGCAATACAGGCCAAAGATATTCACCAGTTGGTCATATTCATCTAAACACCTGTTCATCTTTTCACTACGGGCCAAAGATATTCATCATAAGATCATTCATCTTTGTACTACGGGCCAAAGATATTCAGTAACATCATCATTTAGGACTGATGATGATGAAAATAATTTTAAAGAAAACGAATCCTGTGAAACAAAAGAACAAGTATTATGGATTCGTACTTTAAACAATCCGAGTTCAAAAATACTTCATAAGTAATCATACTGAAGTAAAATTCAAGAATGATCAAAACATAGATACAATTAAAGCTAGTATCCAGAATAGATATTTTAGACAAAAAGAAAAAATTTTATTTTTCGGTGAATAGTGCCATATTCGTGAATAGTGTCGTATACGTGAATAGTGTCGTATACGTGAATAGTAACTCCGACACCAAAAGATAGAAATTTCACAAAAAACATCATCATGCTTCATGAATAGTACTCGTGAATAGTAACTCGTGAATAGTAACTCATGAATAGTAACCCAAACATGAAAAAGTTCTAAATTTGATAAAAAAAATTCAACCAATATTTCAGCATAATGATATTGAAGAAATAATATCATTTGAGAAGAAAATAACATCTCTTACCTCGAAAGACAGTACTTCTAGTTGAAACACCGGATATAGGTTATGACTTGAACTTGCACCGTATATCAACACTCAAAGTATACTCACAAGAATACGCTCAAAATATCGAGAGAGAAATAGAGAGAAAACTTCAGTTTCTGGTGTGATTTTCAATTCTAACCTAAGCTCCCTATTTATAGAAAAATGCTTAGAACACCAAAGTAGAAAATTGAATATAATAATATTATTTATAAACAAAATTCCTTAGCCCACCTTTGAAATCTGATTTCAGCCATAGCACATGTTAAATGAGGTTCACAAACTCACCAAAAACGTTTTTCTCAAAATAATTAATTAAAACTCCCAAAAATCAATTATTTCGGAACTCCGAAACTTCAATAATTCATAATAAATAGCCCTTTTATCAAAAAATTTGAATCTCGCGTGTTTTTATAGGAAATTCAATTCTCTACAACTTTGTAGAAGAAAGGGTTTCCAAATTCCAAACAGAAATTGACCGAAATTCACAAACGGGTGATTTTACAGGCTATAATCAAATTTCAGTCAAGAAATGGGTCCACCAACACACAACATGTGTTAAACATTTAATCCAACAAAAATACTCTTCCTCCTTATTTATTCATATATCCCACATTCATTGTAATAAATATCACCATTAATATATTATTAAAATAATATATTTAAATAAATTATTTTATCAGAAAAAGATAAAATATTAATTTTCAACAATTGTCACATTAAAAATTTTCTCCATCTATATCCTCATAAAATCAATATTTTTCTCATCATATAAATCAATAATTAATTATTCACAAATAATATTACGAATCACATTATTGATGACGAGGCGGTTCCCGGAAGAGGGGCTTTCCAATAAGGATCTCTCCTTACTGGCGCACAATTAGATGACCAAACCTCTTCTTAGACAGAACTTTCTAGACATTGCCAATAATGTTATCTAATAATATTATTAGGATAATATGAATATTGTTAGATAATAGAAAATAGTGCGGTGACAATTATTAAAACAACAGTAATACAAAATATCAACACAGTAATTATTGAATCAATAAAATAAAATACCGAACAGTAATTACTGTAACAATTATTGAGTAGTGCCTTCTTACGTAATAATCAATAATTGGTGCAATACTGTGTGTCTTCTTGTGTATTAATTAACGGGTATTCTAACGAAGATTAACTTGTGAATAACTACGCCAATTATTTATAAACAACTTATTCTTGTCGTTTTCTTCCTCCAATCGCTTTTTGCTATGGGGCCCACACAAGGCTACGCCGTCGTACGAATATTCCCCGACAGTACGAATATTCCATGACCAAATGAATATTCCACGACAACAATGAATATTTTATCACCACTTGCTTATTTAAAATATTTGCGCATTTTACCCATAACTAACCACATTAATCAAATCCACTCTTACTATTTCAAAATAATAAATAAAGGAAATTCCTTTTTATTTAAAAAATTTCGGGGTCTTACACTTAGGGGGATCAATCCTTCGTACAATGTATTGTGCACAACCATTTCAACGTTAAGCGTAAACCCCTAAACATAGGGTTGTTCATCTCAGTATTTAGAGTACAAGTCCGCACCAAAGAAAGTTTGGTTTGGATAAGCTTTCAAGGGTAATTGAAGTTTAATGATCATCAACTAGGGAACTAGTTGAATCAACAATGCTTGATAATCCAATAGTTGTTTAATAACAACATAACTTAGAACATTTGAGAATCATAAATGAAATGATTCTACATATCAAACTCATGCTTGAAATAACTATAGAGCATAAGCATTCAATAAATGAATGAAATGGTTAACCTTTGCTTGAACAGTAAAATAAGCTAAGGTTCGAGTCTTATAACATTAGAATGATATTCCTGAACGTACATTTAACTGATAGCAAGCTGGAAACTAAAAACTTGCATAACAATGTATTAACCCATGCAAGGAATTAAAATAGTTCAATAATAGAAACGAGAGTTCAAAACTACGTTCATTATACCATAATAGAACTTAAGAAACATGCTTAATTGTAAATAAGTTAGAATGAATCAATATAATAATAGAACTAACTCAACGAAAATATAGAGTTAGAAAACTTGCTCAATTTAAAAAGAAAGTTTAGATACTTGCACAATGTAATAGATGAACTAGCTCAACGAAAATGTAGAGTTAGAAAACTTGCCTCAAGCGTAAGCTAAAATATTAAACTCACATTCACCTATACACAATATTAAAACCATAACATCTATTAGACATACTAATTATTCACTTTTCAATATAAAACGCATTACTAACTAAACTTGTTATTTTAGCACAAGTCTTATACCACCATTTACATTTCAAAATTCCCAAGTGTTAATCATCACAAAACTTAACTAACGTTCATTGTATAAACTAAGTTATCACATAATGCATTTTCGATTTACTAATCATTTTTGCAACTTTGATCATACTAACCACAATTCACTATGTTATGTTAACCTTAGCATTACACATTTAACATGCTAACACAATTTCAGATCATGTTATAACACTTTCCCAAATCTGCAGAAATAGCAGAAGTTAGAATCTCAAACCGGGTATAGCGCAATAAGCCATACAAAAAAGCTTGGGACCGCCAAGCAATGCGCCATTTTCATCTTGTACCGTGGCAAATGCTGGCGTATTGAATGACAGAATCTGAGAAGGCTAATGAACGATGATTTAGCTTTAGCCCAACAAACACAAATTTAACCCAATAGACAATAATATTAACACGTAAAATAATTATACAACTATCATAGACATGATTGCTCACATTTACAACCAATTAGAATAATTTAACACCAACTAACACTATTTTAATATCTCAAAATTTATGTTTTCATAAAAACTCAATTTTCTTGACATTCATCCTAAAAATCATCACTGTGAATTCATTAGTTGGCCAAATCACCTCATTCAAATTACGTTATGCTCCAATCTCAATGAACTATCATATACAAGCGTCAATTTAGAATTTAACATAAGAATTGACCATTTAATTGGTACTTACCTAAGCCATATGAACAATACATACAAACATACACTGTCGATTATTTTCTTCTACTGTCAAGCGAATTTAGCATGCAATTGTTGTTTAAACATAATCTCTAATCATCGTATACTCACATAATAACAAGTAATCCCATTGTATAACAACAATTCAACAATTTGCATTTCACAGATTATGTAAAAGTTTGCCGTAATACTCATAAACATATATATAATATCCAACTTGTAGAACATACCTTCAATTACCGTGATAACCCGAGATTTCGAATAATCAAAATTTTACGAATAATTTTTTTTTATTATTAATATTAATATTGATTATCAATTTTGTGACATGTATCTGTGATACGAGTCTCGAGAAGTTCAATTTGTATATTGACTAATAAATTTAGAGTAGAGTTGTGCTTAACCGCTTTAGAAACCCTAACCCTAATTTCTGGAAAGGGATTCGAAAGAAAATATAATTAAAATAATTATATTAATGAGTACGCGTGTGTATTGTTTAGAATTTTTGATCAATGATTCATCGGATAAGGTTTAAATTATAAACCCTAATAAGAGATTAGAAACCTTAATCTCAGGATTAGAAACCCTAATCGAAAGTCGGGAAACCCTAATTTCATATTCGGGAATCCTAAAACCCTAATTAGGAAACCCTAATCCTAATTGGTAAGCCTAATGTGTGTATTAAACTTTTATATGATTAGAAAACCCTAATTATATTTTAGTTATCTTAATTTCTATTTTTCAAACCCTAATTGTAAGTTAGAAATTTTATTTTTTCTAATTAAAACCCTAATTTCATATTTGGGATTTCTAAACCCTAATTAGGCAACCCTAATCCTAATTGGAAGGCCTAATATATTTATTAAACGTTGCTATGATTAGGAAAACCTAATTTAATTAGGAAACCATAATTTTAGTTTTAAATTCTTAATTTTCTATTCTTAAACCCTAATTAGAAAATTTTAGAATTTGATGTTTTAAAACCTAAGGGTTAGGACCTTAGGGTTAAACCCTAAGGGTTTGAACAAATGTCAAGAATGCCATTAAATGTATTTAGCAAATGACAAAAATACCCTTTTTACTTTCTTTAAATTGTAACTTGTAAAAATGGCTAATAACTTTAGTAGGTGACCTAACACATTGACTTGTGACATAGAAATCCAGGCAAAATCGTAGAACACATCAGATTCTAGCAACATGTCAAGTTATATAAGAGATTTAGAGAGAGAAAATCACATAATTTGCTTATTTTTCAACCAAGTTCTTACCAACTCTCTCTCCCACAAGAACCTCCAAAATTTTGTAGTAGATCAGTTACTTAAACACCTCTAGAAACATCAAGTTCAGATTGGAGATCAAAGATCAAGATTTAGACCAAGAAAGGTATGAAGCTAATTTTTAATTTGATCTTGTATGCTTAGATAAAATTTGTGTTTAAGTGTTTAATCTTGTGTTAAAAGATGTTTTTAGTTGATCTATGTTGATCCATGATGGATCCATAGCATCAAATGACTTTAAAATGGTGTTTTTCAAAATCTGTCTAAGAACAAATTTTTTGGTCTGACAAGCTAATGTCAGGAGCCACAGATTCTTGTTCGTTTGTTATTTTTGATGTTTTAAAGTTTTAATTCGTAGCCTGGTATGTGATCTTTAATCTACAAGTGGAAGCGCATACCATTTAATATTCGGATTTGAAGATATTAAGGGTCAAAACCCGTTGACCGACGTTGACTGGGCCAAATCTGGGTAACCCAGAAAGCCTTGATCAACGTCTGACAACTTCTTTTAGGCTTAATATCTGTCAGTGTGTAAGTTGTTTGATGTTGTGTTTGTAACCATATTGTAGCCTGTTATATGTTCTTTCATTCCATGGCTTTAGATCGTGTAAATGAACAACTAGTAGATCGTGATGTGGTGGAAAGTAGACCACTTGATGCATGTTTTTTTTTAAGCAGTTACGGAAAACCCGAATTCGGTATGAACTCAATTTTTGTCAGAGTTTAACTAGGTCATACATTGTGATTATGTTGTTGTTAAACTGAGTTGTTGTTTTATAAATGTTCTATGACACAAGCACTATAAACTGGAACCATTACACAACATGAACAGTAACCTGAACACCTTAACAATCGAGCTTCAAAGTAGCACCACGAAGCGTATGCGGGTTTACGGGTTACCGGAAAACCCGTAATGTATTCTCGATAGTGTTTTTCAAGGCCCAGATCATGCATCTGGGTTGTTGTTTGAGAAAATTGATGGTTGATAATTGGAGTATTACAAGTATATTACAAGATCAACGTTTAAACATGACCCAGAAACATTTTTAAATGAGATTAAAATTCGGTTAAACAAGGCGCCTCGAACATGAAGTTGTCGGTGTTCTTGAGGCTCAAGAACACCAACAGCGATGCTTAGTGTCGCTATAGGCAATTAGCGACGGTTTTGAATTATTTTATTTTCTGAATATTCCGAAAATTATTTAAAAATAGAAATAAATTATAAAAATTACCAAAAAAGGTTTTAAAAATCTTTTTAAATTCTAAAAAATAACTTTTAATTATTTAGGACATTTTTATTTAATATTTATAATTATTTGAATATAAATGATATTTAATTTATTTAATTAGTATATTAAATAAAAATAGAGAAAAATAATTTAATATTATGAAAAATCATTTTAAATAAGAATAATGTATTTAAAAATATTTGAGATTATAAAATATTATTTTTAATATTTTTGGAGAATTTACATTAATAAATTAATATTAATGATATTAGATTTATTTAATTATTAAATTAAATAAATAAGTTATAAATGATTTTATTGATTAAAAATCATTTTAAATAAGAATCTGAGTGTTAGAAAATATTTTGAATTATAAAATATAATTTTCAATATTTTTGAAGAATTCTCATTAATAAATTAATATTAATGATATTAGATTTATTTAATTATTATATTAAATAAAGGAATTAAAAATGATTTTATTGATTTTAAAAATCATTTAAAAATGAGATAAATGTTTTAAAAATATTTTAAGTTATAATTAATAACTTTTAATATTTTGATAATAATTTCATTAATATTTAAATATTAATGATGATGATTTAAAAAGATTTTAATTATTGTAAAAATCATTTAAGTAGAATATTGATGATTTAAAAATATTTGAAGTTATTAATAATAACTTTAATATTTTGACAAGAATAACATTAATATTTTATATTATTAAATATTAATGATAATAAGATTATTTGATAATTAAATTATTTAAAAATGATTTAAGTGTATGAAAAATTATTATAAATTATATTAATTGTTTATAAATTATTAAAAGCTTCCGAAAAATATTATTAATGATATTTGAATTATCTAAAATAATATTGAAGTTTAGAGACCAAGTTCAATTGACAATCAATGTGTTAATTGTCGGATAGGGTGACCAGAACACCGAGAATGGACTGAAGTCCAACCAGACCGAAATAGTTAGATTTGATAAGTGTTTATATAGGTTATAAACACTTATGTGGCTATGTGGTAATGTGCCTAGGAGAAGTTTGACTATGAATCACAGTGTTACGTGTTATGAATTCTTGTGCTAATTGTGAGACCGATATTATTGGTTATAGGTCTTACGAACGCAGATAAGTTTATTGTGTACCTGTAATCAATGCGGAAGGCAAGTTTCCTAACTCAACCTTGAGTTATATTCATTCAATTATTATAATGGTTAATTATTGCTAATTATACCATGTCTAGGGAATTTATTGTTGATTATTCGCAGTTAGTGCATGATTAATAATTCAAATTAAATTACGGATTCGGAGAATATACATTTGTAGAATAATTATGGTTGGATAATCATATTTGTAGAAGATAGAATTGACAGTACAGATAATTCCTATTTATTGTCAAATTATGTTGAGAAATGTCTTAGCTAATTATTCTGGCAAGACGAACATTTGTTAGAATTTGATAGATTCGAGAAGAGAATTCAATTGTTATCGATAGATCGATGCCAACTATTTTGGCTAGATCGATAAGTAAATAGAAATTGAAATCATTAAATTTCGTTGTTAAATCAAATCTTGATTCTGAGACTGAGAAGAACAACCTTTTATATAAAGGGAACATTTTTAAGTCGTATATTCGACCATTGCGCGCGACCTAAGTATTATGCATAATATAGGGTACAAAGAGTTGGCCAGCTCTAAGTATTTGCAGAGGGGTATTATTTAATCTTTATGGTTATCTGATACTCCTACGTATGTATCAAAATAAATCTTTGATAGATACCCGAGAAAGTAGAAGTTCTAGATCCAATGGATCGCTTAGCATAAATCTGGAAAATATTCCCCTTTATAATTGCGTAGAATTGATTCTTAATTATTCATTAGAATATCGCAGAAACTATGATGCCCCCAAAATAGGTATACATCACCTATTCTGAGTCGCCAAATACATGGTACAGAATACAAATACAATCTTTAAAATATATGATAAGTCATGAAGTTTCAATACAAACATTGTCTTCAGCGACAAGATTAAAACTCAAAATAAGTCCTCAATACATTTATTAACACACTATTTCACGAGAATAGTGAGGACTACTAATGCTATCCTCTGGACCATCACTCCGTTCCCCGACTCGTCCCAGCTATATTCTCATTTCCTGAAGAAAACAGTGAAAGAAAGGGTGAGCTCAACTAACTCAGTAAGAAATATTATGACTAAGATAATGCAGAATAAATTATCATTAGTCTTCAACAATGTTAAACTGATAAAATATGATAGACATCAAGTTTAACTACAGCGAAACAAGCAATCCATTAAAAGAGTCAAGTAGAAAATAAAATCTACTATCTTTTATGATTTAAATGGTTTTTCATCACTGTTATCGCTGAGACTCAGCTTAATAAATAATCCACATCATTGAAACACCCCTGCACTACGGCCAAGGATATTCTTTAGTATCACGGCCACAAATTATCCATGCACTACGGGCCAAGGACATTCGTGTATTCATTAATGGTCATGATCATGCCAACAACTATCCATCAATGCACTACGGGCCAATGAGGACTTTTTCCATATCATTTGTAACATTACGGTCATGATTACACCGAATAATCACTGCTTATAACCATACCAAGTCCATCTATGCACTATAGGCCACAGATGACTTTCAACAAAATATAAACATGAGGATGATGACAATGATATAAGAATTTAATAAAAAAAGTTCAAGAATTAATTTATCCAGGAACCAATAACATCCAAATTGTCAATATGATACTGCTTTGTAGAGTAATATCAAGGATATTCCACTAATTTCATGGAGTATAGAAGTCAAAAACTTTAACCAACTGAGTATAATAAGGAATGGAATAACAAAAGAAATCATCAGGCATGCGATAGATCCGCATACGCAAAGTTATTCAACAGAATAATAATAACGGAACCAGTCCGGTAAAACGCATGTATAAACAGATATTCCAATGAATAATAAAGATGGAATCGTGTCCCACAGAAAAGCGCATAGATGGATATTCCAAATGGAATAATAACGAATGGAATAATGAAGAATTTCACCAAGTATAGGTAGCTGGCGATATCAAAAGTTATTCCAACCGAATAATAAATAATGGAATAACAGAAGTTCTCTTCATGAATACAAAAGAAATAATACCCCTTACCGTAAAAGAAACTGGATATAAGAGTAGGGAAGTAGCAGAATACTTTTCTTCTTTCTTTCTATAATTTTCTCTCTCTAGAGTTTCAGTGAATTCGTAAGAAAATAATGAAGGAATGAGCTTCTATTTATAGAAGAATGGATTGAATAGTAACTAATCCATGAACGGACCAGATTGATTTACTTTTAATCGGACGGTCCATAAAATATTCTAATAAAACAAAACTTTTAAATAATATATATATATATATATATATATATATTATGCAACCCGTGAATACACCCCGTGAATCAGGACGATTCACGTGAATTTCAAATAATCTCTCTATATATATATTATATACATATAGCACTTCCTTTCTCCATCCTATATATATATATATATATATATATATATATATATATATATATAATAACAAAAGCGTACCCCATCCTCGTGTTAGCCAAAAAAACTTTCTCACCACCTTTCATGATCCCTCCCCACCCACTTGACTAACACGTATGTATATATATATAAATATATAGTACTTATATATATATATATATATATATATATATATATATATATATATATATATATATATATATATATATATATATAACAAGATTGATATAACTTTCCACCATCAATTTTGAAAATGGGTAAGCGGGGGTCTAAATAATATGCCAAACTTACAATAAAACCACCTCAATATTTTTAACAACATTTATCATCATTATTATAATTCACAATATTAATCGATCAGGTCATTCCCAGGAAAGAAGGGGCTTTCCAATAAGAATTTCTCCCTATTGGTGCGCAATTAGGTGACCAAACCTCTCCTTGACAGAACTTCTAGACATCGTTAATATTGCAAATAATAATATTAATAACATTGTCGTCTCAATTATTGATTTAATAATATATAAAATACTGACAATAATTGAATCAAATAACGTGAGATACTATGCAGTAATTACTGTAGCAATAATTGAACAAAACTAAGTGACTTCTCACGTAAGCATCAATAATCAATACTGTGTGCTACTATGCAACCACGTGTATTACTGTACTTTTAACACCGGGTGTTTCAATAGTTAACGGTAAAACTTCCGCCGTTGTTTTCATAAAGTATTTTTGTCGTTTTCTCAATCCGACAATAATTCCATTGTTGGGTCCACCAATGATTATGTCGTTGTACGAATATTCCCCGACCAATCGAATATTATATAACAACTTGCGTACTTTGCAAAATTTATAAATATTATCCACAACTATAACATTATATCAATTTTACTCCATAATATAAAAAATGATATTTATAGAAAATTCATCTTTAATTATAAAAGTTGGGGTCTTACAGAAACTTTGAAAGCGTTGTACTCTTTCATTATCATATTATTGTGTTGCCTAGAATACGAGAAGACTTGTTATTGATTAACGATTTGTTCAGCTATTTCAAAGTTCCCCGAACTTTGGATTCATTCTATCAAAATAGATAGTCTGTTCTTATTGATTCGTATACATTTATTATATGTCTTAACTTGCGAGGCAAACTTGTTGTTCACCCTTGCTAAATAAAACTTTTCAGCTAGGGATGAAGTTGCAGAAGGTAATGCGAAGAAGAACAAGGGAAAAGACATTGTTATAAATTAGTTATGATGAACAATATTATTATGTTGTATTGTATTGTAAACCCTTTTTGTATATCTAAAGGAGTATTTCTGTAATGTTAAGGTTAGTGGACCTGGGACTTATGTATTAACAACATATGTTAATGACTTATGTATTCCTATTTATATATGAATGGGTAGTTAAATGGTATTATATTGTGGATCGTGAACACCAAACTCGGGGGTCAGGTAACCCGGATTTGGGGGTGTCACAGGTTGGTATCAAAGCTGTAGTGACCAAGGTGTCACAAATTAGTAGCAGAGCTGTAAGTTATAAACGTTAAGTGGGGTGGGGAAAACCCTAGGATTATAACCATAAGCGAAATCTAGAATACTCATTTAGAGTACTAAGTGAGGGATTGCCGAAATATATCGATAGTGAGATATGTGGACACATAGTGTGAGAAGTTCGTACTGGAGAAGTATTAATCAAGTTATTTAAACTGATTGTAGGATGTCTGGAGAAGATGAAATGAGTGCGGAGATACTATCGACTGTTGCACCAGTGCCAGTAGCCGAGGTGCCAGCGCAAAGTGAGTTAGTTAAAGAGGTGGGAAAAGATGAACCTATGATCAATTTGGGGAACGATCATGACGATTATCCCGAGATGTATCGGAGTGGTGAGGAGAAGGCGGAGTTTGAAGAAGCTAAGGTGGAGAAAGATAATAAGACTAAAGTTGGAGAACAAGATCAAGTATCTGCAGAAGTTCAAGAACTCCGGAGAAAAGTATTTCTCTTAGAGGAGTTATGGAAGACAGAGCGAGAATTATGTGAAATGACTGAAGAACGGAATGAGCTGAAGGCGCAGGTGGATTGAATGAAGGTTGAAGGTGGTGGATCGTCTGAATGAACCAGCAGAAAGACAAGAATAAGAGAAAGAGGGACAACGACAACGACAACTCTGAAAAATTCAAACCCGAAGAAGAAACAAGTCTGTAGCAAGTGTGGGAAGACTCACGTGAGAGAATGCATGTTGGGGAAGAACGTGTGCTTCAATTTTAAACAAGAAGGACATATTTTCCTATATTGTCCTAAGCCGAAGGCAACAAGTGTCCCAGTAAGAAGAAGACTGGTGAAGGGAGTGGACGGTAGATAGCTTAAGTTTAAGCGATAATATCTTGTGATAGTGTGTGATATTAACGGTTGTAATATCAAGAACGATGTGTGAACATATGTATATATATATATGTTTGTATGAGTGAAATCTTTATTTTCTATATGAATATAAGATTAAGATTAATTTGAGAGTTCTTAAAACTCATACTTATGATAAGTTCATGACTCATAATTATATGAAATGTATTGAACCCCTCAGCGAATGGACGCCAAAGGTCTGACTAGGATAAGTTCATACACTCATATAATTGTGGCAAGTTCTGAACCCCTAGGTGTGGTAAGTTTGATGGGCGGGAATAGTTATGTGAATGGAGAATTACGACTTTTGTTTAAAGTTGTGTTGTTAATCCCGATATTATTTAAAAAGGGATAGTGTTATGTGTTAGGAGCTAAGTGTACTGTGTGCTATTTGAATAAATATGCGATTATATGAGAATTTAATTTTTAATTCTTATGGTGTTATTAATAAGAATTTGTATAGAGAAGGAGAATTAATATAAGATTTTTATTTAAATCAGATCATGCCGCTTAGACAACAGAATCGAAACCAACGAGAAGAACAGTTAGTGAATAACGAAGGAGGTCAAGATGACCCAATGC
This sequence comes from Panax ginseng, assembly GCA_020205605.1. Lineage (NCBI taxonomy): Eukaryota > Viridiplantae > Streptophyta > Magnoliopsida > Apiales > Araliaceae > Panax > Panax ginseng. Next base: position 35,890,530 of record CM035127.1, on the reverse strand, counting down.
AAAACTTTGCGGATATTTTAGCCCAAGCTATGGAGAATAGAGCTCCAGCTGCAAGAGGAAGAGCGAGGAATCAGCCAGCCGACAGATTGGTTAACTTTAAGGACTTTAAAGCGGTAGGACCGCCTGAATTCAAAGGGACCACAGATCCGATTGAAGCCCAAACTTGGGTGAAGGAGATAGAGAAAGCATTCGTCATTGCGCGAGTGGCAGAAGAGTAGAAGACGGCTTTTGCGACATACTTAATGAATGGAGAAGCCAATTATTGGTGGGAGACTAATCAAGCGAGGGCTGGTACAACTATAGTGGCATGGACAAGATTTAAGGAACTGTTCTTTGAGAACTACTTTTCACAGAGTATGCAATCCAGGATGGAAGTCAAATTCTTAGAACTTAACCAGGAGAACATGTCGGTATCAGAATACGCTGTCAAATTCAACGAGTTGGCAAGATTTGCACCTCATCATTGGATCTGAGGTAGAAAAGGAGAAGATTCGAGAAACGGCTGAAGCGGGATATTCAACAAGGTAGCAGTATTGCAGATCAATACGTTCGCGGCGTTGATGGAGAAAACGTTAATTGCGGAAGGAGGGAGCGAGGCTGCGTCTCGATTCCATCAGGATTAAGAAGAAGAAGACAAATGACGGAGGAAGCAGTGGTGATAATAATCCGAATAAGAGGAAATGGAGTGAGAATACCCAGTCGGGTAATAAGACAGAAGATAATAGGAAAGGAAGGGAGCCATGTTCGAATTGTGGGAAGAACCATGTTGGAGTTTGCCTGAAGAAGAAGGGAGTTTGCTATAACTGTAGACAAAAGGGGCACATGTCGCCCAATTGTCCCAGTCCAATGAAGATACAAGGTTGTTATGCCTGTGGATCAACTGACCATATGGTACGAAACTGTCCAAAGAGGAATGCTGAGAAGGAAAGTGTCAACAAGGGACCCAGTAGTGGAACCTTGGTAACTCGAGGACTCGCATGCATGGGAAGACCAATGACCGCATATTCAACATGTGATCAGAGGATGCAATGGCTACTCGGGGAGGTCGTGAGTAACGATTTCATTTAGAAAGTTAATTACGCGAATAATATGAGTTAGATAATTCTGTGAACTGTTTTTCTTTTATAGATTCAAGTCACAAGTTAGAATTTGAAACACAAATTAATATTGTGTTAATAAAAATGAATTGCTGATACAACTTTAAAAGATTGCAGAGAATAAGAAAGCGGTGATTCTGAGGACGAAATCGTTTTAAGGAGGGGTGAATGTGATAACCCGAGATTTCGAATAATCAAAATTTTATGAATAAATTTTTTTTTTATTAATATTAATATTGATTATCAATTTTGTGACAAGTATCTGTGATACGAGTCTCGAGAAGGTCAATTTGTATATTAACTAATAAATTTTGAGTAGAGTTGTGCTTAACCGCTTTAGAAACCCTAACCCTAATTTCTAGAAAGGGATTCGATAGAAAATATAATTAAAATAATTATATTAATGAGTACACGTGTGTATTGTTTAGAATTTTTGATCAATGATTGATCGGATAAGGTTTAAAATTATAAACCCTAATAAGAGATTAGAAACCCTAATCTCAGGATTAGAAACCCTAACGTACCATTAGAAACCCTAATCGAAAGTCGAGAAACCCTAATTTCATATTCGAGAATCCTAAAACCCTAATTAGGAAACCCTAATCCTAATTGGTAAGCCTAATATGTGTATTAAACTTTTATATAATTAGAAAACCCTAATTATATTTTAGTTATCTTAATTTCTATTTTTCAAACCCTAATTGTAATTTAAAAATTTTATTTTTTCTAATTAAAACCCTAATTTCATATTCGGGATTTCTAAACCCTAATTAGGCAACCCTAATCCTAATTGGAATGCCTAATATATTTATTAAACGTTAATATGATTAGGCAAACCTAATTTAATTAGGAAACCCTAATTTTAGTTTTAAATTCTTAATTTTCTATTCTTAAACCCTAATTAGAAAATTCTAGAATTTGATGTTTTAAAACCTAAGGGTTAGGACCTTAGGGTTAAACCCTAAGAGTTTGAACAAATATCAAGAATGCCATTAAATGTATTTAGCAAATGACAAAAATGCCTTTTTTTACTTTCTTTAAATTGTAACTTGTAAAAATGGCTAATAACTTTAGTAGGTGACCTAACACATTGACTTGTGACATAGAAATCCAGCCAAAATCGTCCAACACATTAGATTCTAGCAACATGTCAAGTTATATAAGAGATTTAGAGAGAGAAAATCACATAATTTGCTTATTTTTCAAGCAAGCTCTTACCAACTTTCTCTCCCACAAGAACCTCCCAAATTTTGTAGTAGATCAGTCACTTAAACACCTCTAGAAACATCAAGTTCAGATTGGAGATCAAAGATCAAGATTTAGAACAAGAAAGGTATAAAGCTAATTTTTAATTTGATCTTGTATGCTTAGATAAACTTTGTGTTTAAGTGTTTAATCTTGTGTTAAAAGATATTTTTAGTTGATCTATGTTGATCCATGATGGATCCATAGCATCAAATGGCTTTAAAATGGTGTTTTTCAAAATCTGTCTAAGAAAAAATTTGTGGTCTGACAAGCTAATGTCAAGAGCCACAGATTCTTGTTCGTTTGTTGTTTTTGATGTTTGAAACTTTTAATTCGTAGCCTGGTATGTGATCTTTAATCTGCAAGTGGAAGCAGTACCATTTAATGTCTGGATTTGAAGATATTAGAATTGGCTTCGCCGACCGACGTTGACCGGGCCAAATCGGGAAATCCAAAGAAGCCTCGATCAACGCCGTCGACAACTTCTTTTGGGCTTAATATCTGTCAGTGTGTAAGTTGTTTGATGTTGTGTTTGTAACCATATTGTAGACTGTTATATGTTCTTTCATTACATGGCTTTAGATCGTGTAAATGAACAACTAGTAGATCGTGACAGGTGTTCAAAGTAGACCACTCGGTCTGTTTTTGACGTTTCTGGAAAACCCAGAATCGGTATGAACTCAGTTTTTGTCAGAGTTTGATCGGGTCATACATTGTGATTATGTTGTTGTTAAACTGAGTTGTTGTTTTGTAAATGTTCTATGACACAAGCACTATAAACTGGAACCATTACACAACATGAACAGTAACCTAAACACCTTAACAATCGAGCTTCAAAGTAGCATTTAAACTGCTCTGCGGTTTCTAGGTTACCCGTAAAAACTCGTAATGACTCGATAGTGTTTTTCAAGGCCCAGATCGTGCATCGGGGTTGTTGTGTGAGAAAATTGATGGTTGATAATTGTAGTATTACAAGTATACTATAAGATCAACGTTTAAACATGACCCATAAACATTTTTAAATGAGATTAAAATTCGGTCAAACAGGGCACCTCAAACACGAAGCTGTCAGTGTTCTTGAGGCTCAAGAACACAAACAGCGACGCTTAGTGTCGCTATATGCAATTAGCGATGGTTTTGAATTATTTTATTTTCTGAATATTCTGGAAATTATTTTAAAATATAAATAAATTATAAAAATTACCAAAAATAGTTTTAAAAATCATTTTAAATTCTGAAAAATAACTTTTAATTATTTAGGAAATTTTTCTTTAATAATTATAATTATTTGAATAAAATGATATTTAATTTATTTAATTAGTATATTAAATAAATTAGAGAAAAATGATTTAATATTATGAAAAATCATTTTAAATAAGAATAATGTATTTAAAAATATTTGAGATCATAAAATATTATTTTTAATATTTTTGGAGAATTTTCATTATTAAATTAATATTAATGATATTAGATTTATTTAATTATTAAATTAAATAAATAAGTTAAAAATGATTTTATTAATTTAAAAATCATTTTAAATAAGAATAAAGAGTTAGAAAATATTTTGAATTATAAAATATAATTTTCAATATTTTTGGAGAATTCTCATTAATAAATTAATATTAATGATATTAGATTTCTTTAATTATTATATTAAATAAAGGAATTAAAATTATTTTATTGATTTAAAAAATCATTTAAAAATGAGATAAATTTTTTAAAAATATTTTAAGTTATAATTAATAACTTTTAATATTTTGATAATAATTTCATTAATATTTTAATATTAATGATGATGATTTAAAATGATTTTAATTATTGTAAAAATCATTTAATTAGAATATTGATGATTTAAAAATATTTAAAGTTATTAATAGTAACTTTAATATTTTTTCAAGAATAACATTAATATTTTATATTATTAAATGTAACAACCAATATTTTACGTATAAATAAATCGGAAATTTGCATATATTTTTTTTTATTTTGAGGATGATGATTTTGTACAAGATAATGTGTATATGTATTTATGTGGTAAATAAAATATATTTATTACATGAATATTTACAAATAATTTTATTTTAAAATTATTGATTATTATAAATATATTTTTATAATAATTAATTTTATAGTAGAAATGTTTTTATGAAAATGTAATTATATATTATTTAAATATTATATGAAATGATTTTTAGAATAATTAGAATAATTATTTTATTATATGAATTTTAGTATAGATTAATAAGTTAATTATTTTACCTTAATTATTAAGGTTAAATATGGAAGATAAATCGGATATGGAATCCAAACCCTAATTTTGGGTTTTGATCAAGGAATAAGAATAATAATATAATATTAATTATATTTTGATATTTCGATCTTTATAGGTATGTCATGTATATATATGTGAACTATTAAGAATTCATTCAATTTTAGTGTATCATGACCAAACCCTAACATTAATTTGTTTAACCCTATTTTTGAAATTTAAAGGGGAAATTCAAGACTTTTATATAACTGTGATATACGATTTATGTTGTATATTATATAATATTTTGATTAATTAGGTAAACCCTAATTAATAGTTAGAAACCCTAATTAGCAATATTTTTGTAAACCATAGTTCGTAAGTCAATTAAAACTTTTAAATCGGTTAAGCCCCATCGTGTTATGATGTTTATGATATGTATTGTAGAATTTAATGCTAATTATGAAAAACCCTAGTTAGTGATTTAAAACCCTAATTTCCAAATTAAAATCCTAATTTCTGAAATTAGAAACCTTAAATAATAAATAGTGAATTACCAAATTGAAACCCTAATTTGAAACTCAATTATGAGTTCGAGAATGTTTTGTAATTGTGTTATTACGATTAAGGTTAAGTATTATAGAATTTTATATTGATTAGGTGCCATAATTAATATTTAGAAATATTAATTTCTAGAAACCCTAATATTTATTTTATAAACCCTAATTTATTTAAATTATAAACCCTAATTGTTGATTGGAAAGCTTATTGCTAATTAGTGGGTCTTAAACCTAATTAGCAAGTAATTAGAAATCTAAACTATTTTAGAAAACCTTAATTTATAATTTTTGAAACTAAAATTTTAATTTTTTTTTCAAACCCTAAATACAAAGCCTAGAAAATTAAATTTTTGGAAACCTTAGGGTTAAACCCTAAGGGTTTGTCAAGATTACCTTTGTGCCCTTAAAATCATAAGGACAATGACCCTTTTGCCCTTTTGTACATAATTGAAGCTAACTTGCAAGTTTGGCTAACACTTTAGTTGATGAATTACTTTTACTAACCCCATGTGCTGAAAACCTACACTTATCAGCCACTTGGATCATCATTGTATATTACAAGACACATATATAAATAGATTATGAGAGAGAAAATCTCATTATTTGCCTTATTTTCTCACAACCCTCATCCATGACCTTCTCTCTCTAACATCTACTAAATTTCTTAGTATATCAGTCCCTTAATACATCCCCACAAAATCCACTAACAAATCAGAAGCCAAGAAATCAGATTTGCTCATTTAAAGGTATAAACCCTAGTTGAAAATTTTGATCTTGATCTTCTGTTAGATGTTGTGTTTTTGTGTTAGAATATGTTGTTTATAGTGTTATTAAGTGATCTGGGTTGATAGATGTTGGATCAATAACATCTATAAGCTCGGATCAAGTGTTTTTGCAAATCTGGAAATTTTGTTTTTGGTGGTCTGACAAGGAATGTCAGTGGTCGTATATCTTGGTATGTTTATGGTTTAAGTTGTTTTAAGCTTTATATGTGTAGCCTGCCATGTTGTCTTTAATCTGAAAGTGGAATCACTGACATTCGATGTGTAGACCGAAAGTTATTGTAGGTCAATGGTCGCCGATCGACCACGCATCGAAGTATGAATCAAGTGACCTGTAGGCGCCTGTAACGCTCGATGACTTGTTCATCCTTCTAGATTTTGCTTGTTGTTATTGTTGTTGTGATAAAAGTATAGTCTGTTGTCTTGACTTTAGATCTTTAGCTTTATATCGTGTAAATAAACAACAGATCGAATGTAGCAAGTGGACAAAGTAGGCCACTGGATCGATTCAAAGATTTCGGGAATTTCCAGAAAACTTGAAGAACAGCTTCCTGACCATGTTTGACCGTCTCATAGATTGTTATGTTATTGTTGTTAGACTGAGATAAAGTTTTTTTGTTGATCCTTGTCATGTATACTACAATTATGTACCTCAAATCCCCCAAAATCATTATCAGAACTACAACTAATTCGAACATGAATGTGCCCACTCGGATACCTGGATTTCTGGGAAAACCCAGAAGTCGTCTGACGATGAGTTTGGTTGGCCAAATCGCTTTGTTGTGTTGTTGTTTGAGCAAGTTGATACTTGATAACTGTAACATGTGAACTACTATGTAAAAGCTTAAGTTATCCCAGAACTTGATCAGATTATAATTTAAAGCTGGTCAAACTTAGTGTATTGGTAACCGGCCTGTCAGTGTTCTTGAGGCTCAAGAACACCAACAACGACGCTTAGTGTCGCTAAAGGCTTACAGCGACGGATTATTTATTTATTTAATTTTGTTTTCTGAAAATTATTTAAAAATAGAAAATAAATTCTAAAAATTACAAAAATGGTTTTAAAAATTATTTTAAATTATTAAAAATAACTTTTAATTATTTGGGATATTTTGCATTAATATTTATAATTATTTGAATATTAATGATATTTAATTTATTTAATTAATGTATTAAATAAATTGGAGGAAAATGATTTTAATGCTATAAAAATCATTTTAAATAAGAATAAAGTGTTTAAAAATATTTTTGAGTTATAAATGTAAATTTTAATATTATGTGATGAATTTCATTAATTAAATAATATTAATGATAATTAAGTTATTTATTGAATATATTAAATAAATGATGAAAAATAGAATTAATGATTTAAAAATTATATAAAAATTATATAAAGGATTATAAAATATTTTAAGTTATAAGATATAACTTTTGATATTTTGTTATGAAAATATTAATAATTTAATATTAATGATATTAGATTTATTTTATAATTATATTAAATGAATTACTTTAAAAATGATTTTAATATTAGAAAAATTATTTTAAATGAAAATAAATAGTTTAAAAATATTTTAAGTTATAAAATATAACTTTCAATATTTAAAGGTAAATTTCATTAATTATTTACTATTAATGATATTAGAATTATTTAATAATTATATTAACTAAATTAGTTTAAAAATGATTTTAATATTATAAAAATCATTTAAAATGAAAATAAAGTGTTTAAATATATTTTAAGTTATAAATTATAACTTTTGATATTTAAAGGAAAATTTCATTAATAATTTAATATTAAATGATATTAGATTTATTTAATAATTATATTAAAGAAATAGTTTTAAAAGGTTTTATTTATTTAAAATCATTTAATAAGGATATTAATGAATTAAAATATTTTAAGTTATAATTAATGACTTCTAATATTTTGATAGATAATGCAAAGAATATTTTAATATTAATAAAGAATCATTTAAAAAAGATTTTAAACGTTTTAAAAATCATTTAAGGGTAATATTAATACTTTAAAAGTATTTTTTGAGTTATTATAAATAACTTTAATATTTTGGCAATGGTTTCATTAATAATTTAATATTAATTTAATATTAATGATAATAGAATTAATCAATAATTAAATCATTTAATAATGATTTCGGTGTTTGAAAATTCATGATAAATTATAATAAATGTTTAAAAATTATTATAAGTCATTTAAAAATAATATGACTGATACTTATAGATATTGAACTACAGGATAGAGTCTTTAACTCGATAATTATCCGATAAAGCCGTCGGTACACCGACATATTTCAGAAATTGATCTGGACATAGATAATTTGATTAGATATGTTTTTATTTGTGATTCAATGGTTGTTGAACATGTGTGATAATGTGATTACGTTATGTCTTTGGTATTGCGATAAGCAAAAAAGTTAGCTTATGTGTTATAAGTATGTTATTCTAATCGATCAAATGATCTTATTAATGATAGGTTTGATTATAAAAGATAGAACTAAGTTCTAACCGTAAGCGCCAAGATCGTAAGTAGATTTACATTTGCATTTTCTTTATGCAATGAACATGAGTAAGAAGTTTCAGAATTATATTATTATTATGCTATATTATTAACCCTATTGTGATATATTCTATATCCGATCATTGTTTATCAATATGTTAGTATATGGTAATTCAGATATATATTCTATTCGTTAATTTCTAAATATGGTTACACAAGTGTCCCCACTTGGATAATTATTGTAGTTAAACACATGTTGATATATATATATATATAAGTCGTCTAAGCTACTTGATCAGCTAGACACCGATTCAAAAATATCGTTGAATATGATAAAATCTTTTTGTATCTAATCAAATTGTTTTGGTTCGGATTCCAATCTAAGTATGAACATCCCGATCACGGGAAAATTTTTATGCGCCCAAGGCGGACAGAGTGAACGATCCTATCGTTCTTGTAATGTAGTATTGATCAATCTGAGGTCCATGGGATGTACACCCCGCGTCTGTAAGCTATTACACGGCTTGAGATGAAGTTCTGTCTAACCTTATCGAAAATTTAAAACAATGTTCATAGTATGTCGACTACCCTATACATATAGTCAATACGTAGTTTCAAAATTTTGAGATAGAATTGTTATGTTATTATTATCGGTTCAGTTTACTTCACAACTATAAATTTGTTGTAGAAGTGATGTACAAAGAAAATATTTAATTCTTTCAGCTAAATATAATTATAATTGTTATTACTTGCTGGGCACCCAAATGCTCATCCTTGCTTAAATTTAAATGTTTTCAGCTAGGCATGAACAACTCGAAGGTTCAGGCAAGAACAAGTGAAAAGGAAAGCAAACAGAATATGTTTAATGGTATCTTTTGTAATAGTTAGACTGTATTAATATAATGATATGTATTATATATCATGTAAAGAATTATAGTAAAGGTTGCGTAATTGGGATTAGACTTTGATAAATGTAAGATAAGTTCAATATTCATATTATTGTTATTATTATTAGTATTATTCCGCTCATAGAAATGGTATCGTGAAGCACCTAGTTCGGGTTTCAAGTACCCAAATTTGGGGGCTTTACAAGTTGGTATCAGAGCCATAAAGAATGAATTTGCGAAGAGCCCCGAGCCTCTCGCTGGTGACTTCCTTGTGTGGAATGCACCGAAGTCAGACTCTCCGTAGGGGACGCCGATTTAGTCGGTGGCAAGCTGATAGGTACCCTTGTAAGGTGCTATGGTTGGAAGCACCATGAAAGTTATAAGTTGGTATCAGAGCTTAGGGTTAAAAACCTTAGGTGGGTTAGAACTTAGGCTATAACCTTAGAACAAAGGAAAACGTTGAAAATACAAATAACTCATATAGAGTTTAAAATGAGATGAATTGAATAAGTTCATCATCAAATCAAATAAAATATAACTTATATAAAACTATTATTTGTTGTATGTATATATTAGTTGATAATCAGGATAACTTAAATGTGTAGATGTCAGATAGAAAAGGATTAGGATACCCTCAAATCGTAAAGAAGGAATCAACCTCCATAACCGAGCCAATATCAAAGTCAATAGCTGAAATAAAGGCTCACATTGAAAGCTACCTTAATGAGGTGGTTGTTTTGAAAAGTGTAGTACCAGACCCTGAAACGATAGTATCACTGATAGGTAAAGTATAGTTAATGAATATGTGGTCAATATCGAGTTCTTAAACTCATATGTTTGTGGTGAGTTCTTAAACTAATAATGTATGGTAAGTTGGACGAACTAGGTGTAGTTAGGTGTGAATGGATTATTGAGGATAATGGTAATAGACAGATTTCTAAGCAATTGATCCTTAGTAGAGGCGTAAGAAATAAGTAGTACTAGTATTACTTGAATATGTATGATTCTATGTTAAGTATATGATATGTATGTTTGTATAAGGTAATATTTTTCAAATTTTGTATAAGTTGTGGTAGCGATTCCCGACTTTTGAGTCACAAAGGGACAGCGGATGATTAAAGCAGTATGTGCTATGGTATGTCAAGTGCTATGAATATGAGTCTATGTTGAATTAATGAAATAAGTTGGTATAAAGATAATAATTATTTATCTGAACAAATGTTAATACAGTAAAAATAATTTTCAAAATCTAATATTTTGAGTACATGATTATTTGAGTAGAAAATTTTGCGTTATATGTTAAATGTATACAATAAGGCTTAGAATAAAGAATAATTTACGATAATTCCGCCAAGATGAAAACGAAATACACGGATAGAAGAACCTGTCACAAGGCTGGAAAACCACCAGACCCGATACAGAATTTTATGAATATAGACGATCAAGCTATGCAGAACGGAATACCAGCCGCAGAAAGATCAGCCAGATAATAGATCAACGAACGTCAAAGACTTCAAGGCGGTCGTACTGTCAAGATTTAGTGGATCAACTGACCATGTAGCAACGTTTATGATAGCTAGGATAACGAAGGGGCAAAAGATAGTTTTGTCACCTATACGGTAAAAGGAAAGGAGATAAAGGGAAAGTCTGTGTGTTTTAAGTGTGAATCAATGGAGTATAAGGTGTAAAACTGTCCAAGAAGGAGAAAGGAGGCAAGGAATGCGAATACGGGGAAAGGCAGCATGACATTGGCGATAACGGGACCAACATCAACAGTCAAACCAATGAAATCAACCGCAATCGTCTTCAACATGACCGTTCAAGAAACTATAGTAGCCGGAGATGCAACTCCAGGTATTATTCGATCAAATTTTATTTCTTATATATTATTTTCTTATATATAGTAAATTATTTTATAAATTATTTTGAAGGAGGAAATTGAGTTCTATTATAAATCAATTTTTCGTATAAGCAGATAGATAAGCTTTATGCTGAATAGTTAAAGATCAGTTCGATCAATTTTGATCGAAATCTACTCGCAATGATTGTGTATGCTATGTACCCTGGTATGTATAGGTTTTAAAACGGTGATTCCGGGGACGGAATCTTTATAAGGGATGGTGAATGTAACAACCCGATATTTTCTGTATAAATAAATCTGAAATTTTGCATATAATTTTTTTTAATTTTGAGGATGAGGATTTGTACAAGATAATGTGTATATGTATTTATGTGGTAAATAAAAATATATTTATTACATGAATAGTTACAAATAATTTTATTCTAGAATTATTGATTATTATAAAGTATATTCTTATAATAATTAATTTTATAAGAGAAATGTTTTTATGAAAATATAATTATATATTATTTAAATAATATATGAAATGATTTTTAGAATAATTATAATAATTATTTTATTATATGAATTTTAGTATAGATTAATATGTTAATTATTTTACCTTAATTATTAAGGTTAAATATGGAAGATAAATCAGATATGGAATACAAACCCTAATTTTGGGTTTTGATCGAGGAATAAGAATAATAATATAATATTAATTATATTTTGATATTTCGATCTATATAGATATGTATCAGATATATGTGTGAACTATTAAGAATTCTGTTAATTTTAGTGTATCGCTTAATGACCTAACCCTAACATTAATTTGTTTAACCCTATTTTTGAAATTTAAAGGGAAAATTCAAGACTTTTATATAACTGTGATATACGATTTATGTTGTATATTATATAATATTTTGATTAATTAGGTAAACCCTAATTAATAGTTAGAAACCCTAATTAGCAATATTTTTGTAAACCATAGTTCGTAAGTCAATTAAAACTTTAAAATCGGTTAAGCCCCATCGTGTTATGATGTTTATGATATGTATTGTAGAATTTAATGCTAATTATGAAAAACCCTAGTTAGTGATTTAAAACCCTAATTTCCAAATTAAAACCATAATTTTTGAAATTAGAAACCTTAAATAATAAATAGTGAATTGCCAAATTGAAACCCTAATTTGAAACTCAATTATGAGTTCGAGAATGTTTTGTAATTGTGTTATTACGATTAAAGTTAAGTATTATAGAATTTTATATTGATTAGGTAAATCCTACACTACTACAAAATACTAAATAGACAATACTTAAATCATAACGTTTTTTATAAAAATGTTGTGGTATTTTTTTTATAAAGTTTTTAAAAAAACGTTTTAGATATATATTTAAAAGGGCATTTTTTTATTTTAACTAGACAACATTTTTTTTAAAAATGTTGTATATGAAGAAAAACACGGAGCAAAGCTAAAGTGAAAATTTAAAATAAAAATACATTCTCCCCTTATTTCTCTCTCCTCCTGTCGCGCTCTCCCTCTCCGGTCCATTTACTTCCTCCAATCCCTAGCCTCTCCAGTCCGTTTACTCTACTAGATTTACTCAGTTTTTCCACCGCCCATTCGTCGTCGCTCAGGGTGTACACGCTGGCACAGAACACATCGGCGTCGGTGGTTACTGAATGGTCGGGATTGACCCACGTGTTTTTGTTCAGTACGTGCTCGATGATGAGTTGGAAAGGAGAAACGCTGGGATCGGAGGGGAAGTGGATGATCTGAGACGTTGATTGGAGATCGAAGGGTTGGATTTGGAGGTGGGCGGTGGCGGGGATGACGAAGGAGATTTCGTTGGTGGTGGCGTTGAAATGGAGCCTGGAGCGGAGGTTGGAATGGGAAATTTGGAGTTTGTGGAGGGCATTTTGGAGAAGTGAAAAGTTCGGTGGTTTTGAGAGGTGGAGGGCCAAAACGGTGGATCTGTTACGTCTCAACTTCAATTCCTTCTTTGAGGTAGATCTGTTTAATTGCCTTTTACATATTTCTTCAAGTTGCTTCATGACAATTAAGATTCTTATATATGTTAACTCTATGTAACAGGCAACTGCTAGAGGTCTTTGGCTTATTACTGTAGCAATTCAGATGAGTTATGTTTATTGACTAGCCTTTTTCTTTTCTGGTAATCTTCAATCACACATTATCAGCTGCTTCTCCTGAATATTTGCATTGGAAATGATGTATGTTTTTTGAAATCAGCTACTGGTAATCTGCAGTATTGGGAGAATGGGAAGATTCGGCTTGACTACAGGCCTGTTCACATGTACACATTAGATGATGAGATTGAAACAATCCCACCAAAGGCTCGCGTGTATTAATATAATGCTCTAAAGAAAACAATTGGGTGGTCAAGAAGATGATCCGTTTGCTGTTTGTTCTAATAAGTCATTTGCTGTTTTTTCTAATTAGTCATTTGAACTGAGAATTCTTTTTAAATAAGTATCAAGGCCAATTTGATTCAACTCAAGTGTGCACAAGTCTGAAAATCATTTTGATGTAGCTTTTGTATCTTCTACGATAATAAGTGAGAAATATCTCGCTTATAAATTCTCAATATTACCCTCAATTACTCTCTTAACTCTTGATAACGTTTTGCCCAACAGTAACTTGTGTATTTCTTTCTTGTAGTTTGATACTTGGAAAGTATGGCAGGCCGGATACTGGAACATTTAAAGAATTTAGGGTGTGGAGGTAATTTATGAATCTTCACCAGTAAAATATATGTATGTACTTGCAGATATGAATATGGTGGCATTAAAATTAACCATAATATCTTATTATTTCTTTCATGTTTGCAAATATTCATGACAATTGCAGATATCATTCACCATAATATGCAATAGAAGTACCCCTTTCACGTACAATTTTTGCTATGCTAAGCAAACCTTGGGTTTGAGGCAATAAGTACTAGTTTACTTGTGCCACTTTGTCTCATAACAGAGTTGTCATGCCTACTTTGTCGAATTACTGATATTTTTTTGTTTATTTTCTCTCTACTATAAAGAATAAGTTGGTTTTCTTAAATGGTAGTATTAGTGGTCCTTTGTATCCATAGTAAAACTAATTCAGTTGCACAACATTCACAGTGTGCAGGGTATTTCTTGACTGCTAAACATGACTGTGTGCAGGGCTCATAGTGCAAATTATGGCAGTTCTTGCATTACCTCCTAGAGAGTTTTGTAGTATGCGTGTCAGCTTGGAATTTCTGTAAGGTACATGTCCATTTTCCCCTTTGCTGCACCCAGACATAGCAATATACTCACAGTAAATAAATATAAACACTCCAAACAATATAGAGTTTGTGTGGTCATCAGGCCAAAAAAGTGAGCATGGATTGCAATTCACTAGTTTAATTGCCTGCTTGTTGTTTGAACAATTGTTATCACACATATGAAGAGAACAATAAGAACTCCCCAAAGGATACCCACTCCCAAAATGCATCAAATAGCCTCACTATATAAAGTATCTCAACACAGTCTCCCTCATTAATACTCTATGTATTTGTTTGCTTGAAGTATGGAGTTCTGCTTATCGAAAGTAAAGATTAAGGTACAGAATTCTGAATCCTAGAGTCGTCATCTTCACTGTTGATGGTTGTATGTTTATTTTTATTTCCCACAGCTCTTGTTGAAAATGTGCATTCCATGAGTGTCAATCTCTTGTTCTTATTTCTGCTGTTTAGGATGGATATGGGTGATCCTAATGCCGAGACCTATCAAGATTTGTGCTATAATGACACCTGTGTGTGTGTGTGGTGAAAAATTGAAGAGAACAACAAAATTAAGAAGAAGGATTTGAAGTGTGCATTTTAGAATTGTGGACAAAGAACAGAAGGATGGAGAAAAAGAATAATATATTATCAATTCATTAAGGGAATATTTAATCTTTAAGGTCTGATCTTGATTTTTCCAATTTGTTACATGCTTAGTCTAAAATTTAAAAAAATGTTCGAAGTAAACTAACACAATTTCATGTGTGGTTTGTGATACCTGCTGTATGTGTATTCGTGGCTTGGGGATTTTCTTTAGACCAGGTGGCTTATTTTTTGGTATGAAGACCAGTTATACCTCCTTTTATGTGTACCGGGATGTGAAACCCAGATCAAAGTGATAAAGCTGCTTTGCTATTTCCCTCCCTCTTCATTGATGTAGTACTTGTCTGTGTATACCTTATATAGCAGTAGTTTTAGGTTGATTGACATATCTTATATTAAATCTGGTTGTTGCTGCTTATTAGTTGTTTGCTCTTCTCCAATTATGAATTAGTAAAAAGCTTAATTTTTTTGAGAATGTGACTCTTCTTGTTGTGGGCTTGGGCTGAACCAGATATGAATTGGCACCAGAGTGAGACATGTTAAAGTTGTTCTTGAAATCCATTTCAGTTATTTGTCTAAATTGAAGCGGTTATCAATCTTAATTGGTATCCCTGCTCTATTAACAAACGGCTATATGCTAAAATCACTGGACTGCTTTTGTTTGAATACTCAACGGGTGTGAATGTATAAATCTATAAAAGGGATTGTGTTGGCTCAATATCTTCAAACAGTACCTACTGCCTTGTTGATTTTCAAACTACTCTTCTTCATGCCTTGTTGAAGCTTGATGATTCAGAAGGGGCCAATATTACATATTCAAACTCAATCAGCCTTTTTAAGAACTTTCCTAAAGGCTGGATTAGCTGGGGAAATTATTGTGACAAGGTACTCATTTTCTAGTTTCTTATTAAACCATATATTTACTTGTAATTTTAGAATTTTAATATCTAATCTGGTCTAGTGTTGTATCTATGTTTCAGGCTTACAAAGAAACCAATGATGAGATTTGGTTACAATATGCAGTGAGCTGTTTTCTTCAAGATATAAAATTTGGTATGCTTCCGAGTAGAGCTTGGGTAAACAATTGTGACTGCTAACCTATATAGTTAAATTTTTATTACAGTTGCAAATGTCTGTAGTACCTTAGTAACTTGTAAAAAAATTTTTGTCTGTTCTATCTGTAATTATCACAGAATTTGATTTGCCACACTTGTTCCCTGCTTATGTATGATTAAGGTGCTTCTGTCCTTGATGCAGAGAATTTTCCTTATCAAATTCTTGAGTGATGAGGTATTGAGCTCTGCCATCTTGCGTGACCACCTGTATCGGTGTGCCTCTGTGTCTGCGGATTTGCAGCAAAAACTCCGGTCGCTCACCTCTGAATGGAAGCCTATGGTTTGCCCCAGTTCTTGATTGCCACACCTCTCATAATGCTGTCAAGTTTGCTGAGCTCTTGACCAAGATCGACAGCTTAGGTAGTGCACCACAGTTTAGGTAGTGCTCCACAACTTAATTTTATGGATAGTTTGGTATATTTTGTGGATGTAGTAATTTGAAACTGTAAACGAATGATATTATTGGGATGTATTTTGAATGGTTGATACATTTTGACTTTAATTTTAAATGAGAATTTAGACCTTTTAGCTATATATCATGGCATTAGCATATTGCAGGTGCGTTGATAATATAGGTGAACCACAACTTTTTGTTTTTCCTTTTTTTTCTTTATCTACAACATTTTAAAAATGTTGTATAAATTAGTTAAAAACGTTGTCTGATATATTAAACTACAATGTTTTTATTCAGAAAATATTGTGGAATCATACATTCTACAACGTTTTTAAGCATATGCTAATTTATGGAAAACAAATTTACAACGTTTTTTTTTCTTAAAAATGTTGTGTAATAGTGCTTAATTACAACATTTTAAAAACGTTGTGTAAGGGTGTCAAATAGATGACACCCTTAACCACGACGTTTTCCTGACTAAAACCACAACGTTTTTTCCGCGTTTTCTATTTACTATTTTGTAGTAGTGCTAATTAATATTTAGAAATATTAATTTCTAGAAACCCTAATATTTATTTTATAAACCCTAATTTATTTAAATTGTAAACCCTAAATGTTGATTGGAAAGCTTAATGCTAATTAGTGGGTCTTAAACCTAATTAGCAAGTAATTAGAAATCTAAACTATTTTAGAAAATCTTAATTTATAATTTTTGAAACTAAAATTTTAATTTTTTTTTTCAAACCCTAAATACAAAGCCTAGAAAATTAAATTTTTGGAAACCTTAGGGTTAAACCATAAGGGTCAAACCCTAAGGGTTTGTCAAGATTACCTTTGTGCCCTTAAAATCATAAGGACAATGACCCTTTTGCCCTTTTGTACATAATTGAAGCTAACTTGCAAGTTTGGCTAACACTTTATTTGGTGAACTACTTTTACTAACCCCATATGCTGAAAACCTACACTTACCATTGACCCACTGGATCGAGATTGTACATACAAGAGACACATATATATAGATTATGAGAGAGAAAAGTCTCATTATTTGCCTTATTTTCTCACAACCATCATCCACGACCTTCTCTCTCTAACATCTACGAAATTTCTTAGTATATCAGTACCTTAATACATCCCCATGAAATCCACTAACAAATCAGAAGCCAAGAAATCAGATTTGCTCATTTAAAGGTATAAACCCTAGTTGAAAATTTTGATCTTGATCTTCTGTTAGATGTTGTGTTTTTGTGTTAGAATATGTTGTTTATAGTGTTATTAAGTGATCTGGGTTGATAGATGTTAGATCAATAACATCTATAAGCTCGGATCAAGTGTTTTTGCAAATCCGGAAATTTTGTTTTTCGTGGTCCCGACAAGGAATGTCGTTAAGTCGTATATCTTGGTATGTTTATGGTTTAAGTTGTTTTAAGCTTTATATGTAGCTTTCGCCATGTTGTCTTTAATCCGAAAAGTGGAATCACCGACATTCGATGTCTAGATCGAAGTTATTGTTGGTCAAAGGTCGTTGGCGTCACCACGCGTAGAAGTATGAATCAAAGCACCGTTAGGCGCCCGTAACGCTTCTTACAACTTGTTCATCCTTCTAGATCTTGCTTGTTGTTATTGTTTTGTTATTGTTGTTGTGATAAAAGTATAGTCTGTTGTCTTGACTTTAGATCCTTGGCTTTATATCGTGTAAATAAACAACAGATCGAATGTGTGAAGTGGTCAAAGTAGGCCACTTGGGTGATTCTAAGATTTTTGGGAATTTCGAAAACTTGAAGAACAAATTTTCTTCGACCATGTTTGATCGTGGTCATAGATTGTTATGTTATTGTTGTTAGACTGAGACCCATAAAATCATGATCAGAACTACAACTAATTCGAACATGAATGTGCCCACTCGGATACCTGGATTTCTGGAAAAATCCAGAAGTTATCTGACGATGAGTTTGGTTGGCCAAATCGCTTTGTTGTGTTGTTGTTTGAGCAAGTTGATACTTGATAAATCAGATTATTACATGTGAACTACTATGTAAAAGCTTAAGTTAGCCCGAACTTGATCGATTGTAATTTAAAATTTGGTCAAACTTAAGTATGTTGGTAATCGGCTTCTGTCGTTGTTCTTGAGGCTCAAGAACACCAACATCGGCAACTTAGTGTCGCTAAAGGCTTACAAATGACGGATTATTTATTTATTTAATTTCTGCTTTTTCTAAAATTATTTAAAAATAGAAAATAAATTCTAAAATTACAAAAATAGTTTTAAAATTATTTTAAATTATCAAAAATAACTTTTAATTATTTGGGATATTTTGCATTAATATTTATAATTATTTGAATATTAATGATATTTAATTTATTTAATTAATGTATTAAATAAATTGGAGAAAATTTATTTTAATGCTATAAAAATTATTTTAAATAAGAATAAAGTGTTTAAAAAATATTTTTGAGTTATAAATGTAACTTTTAATATTATGTGATGAATTTCATTAATTAATTAATATTAATGATAATTAAGTTATTTATTGAATATATTAAATAAATGATGAAAAATAGAATTAATGATTTAAAAATTATATAAAAATTATATAAAGGATTATAAAAATATTTTAAGTTATAAGATATAACTTTTGATATTTTGTCATGAAAAATATTAATAATTTAATATTAATGATATTAGATTTATTTAATAATTATATTAAATGAATTAGTTTAAAAATAATTTTAATATTAGAAAAATCATTTTAAATGAAAATAAATAGTTTAAAAATATTTTAAGTTATAAAATATAACTTTCAATATTTAAAGGTAAATTTCATTAATTATTTACTATTAATGATATTAGAATTATTTAATAATTATATTAAATAAATTAGTTTAAAATGATTTTAATATTATAAAAATCATTTAAAATGAAAATAAAGTGTTTAAAGATATTTTAAGTTATAAATTATAACTTTTGATATTTAAAGGAAAAATTTCATTAATAATTTAATATTAAATGATATTAGATACCCGAGTTTTATGTACCCGAGTTTAGGGGCTTTACAAGTTGGTATCAGAGCCATAAAGCATGAATTTGCGAAGAGTCCCGAGCCTTTCGCTGATGACTTCTTTGTATGGAATGCACCGAAGCTAGACTCTCCGTAGGGGACGCCGATTTAGTCGGTGGCAAGCTGATAGGTACCTTTGTAAGGTGCTATGGTTGGAAGCACCATGAAAGTTACAAGTTGGTATCAGAGCTTAGGGTTAAAAACCTTAGGTGGGTTAGACTTTAGGCTATAACCTTAGAACAAAGGGAAACGTTGAAAATACAAATAACTCATATAGAGTTTAAAATGAGATGAATTGAATAAGTTTATCGTCAAATCAAATAAAATATAACTTATATAAAACTATTATTTGTTGTTTGTATATATTAGTTGATAATCAGGATAACTTAAATGTGTAGATGTCAGATAGAAAAGGACTAGGATACCCTCAAATCGTAAAGAAGGAGTCAACCTCCATAACCGAGCCAATATCAAAGCCAATAGCTGAAATAGAGGCTCACATTGAAAGCTACTTCAATGAGGTGGTTGTTTTGAAAAGTGTAGTACTGCACCTCGAAACGATAGTATGGATGATCGACAGTAAAAAGTATAGTTAAAGAATATGTGGTCAATGTCGAGTTCTTAAACTCATATGTTTGTGGTGTGTTCTTAAACTCATAATGTATGGTAAGTTGGACGAACTAGGTGTAGTTAGGTGTGAATGGATTATTGAGGATAATGGTAATAGACAGATTTCTAAGCAATTGATCCTTAGTAGAGGCGTAAGAAATAAGTAGTACTAGTATTACTTGAATAGGTATGATTCTATGTTAAGTATATGATAGGTATGTTTGTATAAGGTAATATTTTTCAAATTTTATATAAGTTGTGGTAGCGATTCCCGACATTTGAGTCAGAAAGGGATAGCGGATGATTAAATCAGTATGTGCTATGGTATGTCAAGTGCTATGAATATGAGTCTATGTTGAATTAATGAAATAAGTTGGTATAAAGATAATAATTATTTATCTGAACACAGGTTAATACAGTAAAACAAATTTTCAAAATCTAATATTTTGAGTACATGATTATTTGAGTAGAAAATTTCGTGTTATATGTTAAATGTATACAATAATGCTTAGAATAAAGAATAATTTATGATAATGCCGCCAAGATGAAAACGAAATACACAGATAAAAGAACCTGTCACAAAGCTGGAAAACCACCAGACCCGATACAGAATTTTGTGAATATGGACGATCAAGCTATGCAGAACGGAATACCAGCCGCAGAAAGATCAGCCAGATAATAGATCGACGAACGTCAAAGACTTCAAGGCGGTCGTACTGTCAAGATTTAGAGGATCAACTGACCATGTAGCAACGTTTATGATATCTAGGATAACGAAGGGGCAAAAGATAGTTTTGTCACCTATACGGTAAAAAGAAAGGAGATAAAGGGAAAGCCTGTGTGTTTTAAGTGTGAATCAATGGAGTATAAGGTGGAAGACTGTCTAAGACGGAGAAAGGAGGCAAGAAATGCGAATACGGGGAAAGGCAACAGGACATTGGCGATAACGGGACCAACATCAACAGTCAAACCAATTAAATTAACCGCAAACGTCTTCAACACGGTATTCAAGAAACCAGAAGAATGACTGAGGATGCAACTGTGTATTATTTGATCAAATTTTATTTCTTATATATTATTTTCTTATATATAGTAAATTATTTTATAAATTATTTTGAAGGAGGAAATTGAGTTCTATTATAAATCAATTTTACGTATAAGCAGATAGATAAGTTTTATGCTGAATAGTTAAAGACCAGTTCGATCAATTTTGATCGAGATCTACTCGCAATGATTGTGTATGCTATGTACCCTGGTATGTATAGGTTTTAAAACGGTGTTTCCGGGGACGAAATCTTTATAAGGGAGGGTGAATGTAACAACCCGATATTTTCTGTATAAATAAATCAGAAATTTTGCATATAATTTTTTTATTTATTTTGAGGATGAGGATTTGTACAAGATAATGTGTATATGTATTTATGTGGTAAATAAAAATATATTTATTACATGAATATTTACAAATAATTTTATTTTAGAATTATTGATTATTATAAAGTATATTCTTATAATAATTAATTTTATAAGTAGAGAAATGTGTGGCGCCCCCAAAATAGGTATACATCACACCATACGAGTTATCGCCAAATATATATGAACATAAATACAATCTTAATTATACAACAAGAGAGTTTGTGAGTTTAAATACAAATCTTGTCTTCTCTGCACAATATACACTCTCGAATGAGTCCTCATTACATTTATTGTCACACTATTTAACGAGAATAGTGAGGACTACTACCTAATACTATCATCCGGACCATCACTCCGTTCTCCGACTCGTCCCAGCTACGTTCTCATTTCCTGAAGAGAACAATGAAAGAAAGGGTGAGCTCAACTAGCCCAGTAAGAAATATTATGACTAAGATAATGCAGAATAAATTATCATTAGCCTTAAACAGTGTTAAACTGATACAATATAACAAACATCAAATTTAACTATAGCGGAAACAAACAATCCATTAGAAGAGTCAAGTAGAGAATAAAATCTACTATCTTCTATGATTTAAAAGATTTTTCATGACTTTTATCGCTGAGACTCAGCTTAAAAATAATCCACATCATCGAATCACCCCTGCACTACGGCCAAGGATATTCTTTAGTATCACGACCACAATTATCCATGCACTACGGGCCAAGAATATTTGTGTATTCATTAATGGTCATGATCATACCAACAACTGTCCATCAATGCACTACGGGCCAATGAGGACTCTTACCATATCATTTATAACATTACGGTCATGATTACACCGAATAATCCCTGGTCATAATCATACCAAGTCCATCTATGCACCACAAAAGCCATGTAGATGACTTTCAAAAAATATAAATATGAGGATGATGACAATGATATAAGGATTCAATAAAACAAGTTCAAGAATTAATTTGTCCAAGAACCAATAACGTCCAAATTGTCAACATGATATTGCTTTGTAGAGTAAAATTCAAGAATGCTCCGAAGAATATTTTCATGAAAAGATACTTGATGAAGCACAATTATCAAGGATATTCCAATAATGTCATGGAGTATAGAAGTCAAAACTTTAACCAACTGAGTATAATAACGAATGGAATAACAAAAGAAATCACCATGCATACGGTACTTCGCATAGACAAGTTATTCCAATGAATAATAATTAATGGAACCAGTGTCGTGAAATTCGCCACCATGAGGATGTTCCAATGAATAATAAAGACGGAATCAGTCCCATGTAAAACGCATGCAGCAGGATTTTCCAATGTAATAATAATAAAGGCGGAACGAGTGTCCCAGAAAACGCATGCATGTGATATTCCAATAGAATAATAATAAAAGATGAATAATAGAAGAATGTCACCAAGTATAGGTAGTCCGCGTATGATTGGTTATTCAAAGCAGAATAATAAAGAATGGAATAACATAAGTTCTCTTCATGAATACAAAAGAATAACACCCTTACGCTGCATACAACAAATAATATTCCCTACCTTAAGAAGAAAAAATGGATATATAAGTAGTGAAGTAGCGTATCTTTTTCTTCTTTCTCTCTATAGTTTATCTCTCTAGAGTTTCAGTGAATTCGTAAGAAAATAATGAAGGAATGAGCTTCTATTTATAGAAAAATGGACTGCATAGTAACTAACTCATGAATGGTCCAGATTGATTTACTTTAATTTGACGGTCCATATTTAAAGCAAAATCTTTTAAATAAAATATAATATATTCTATTTATAATCTAATAAAACGAATAACTTTATAAAAGATTTACTATGCAAACACTATGCAGACACTATGCAACACTATGCATAATAGAATATAATATATTCTATTTATAGAATAACTTTATAAAAGTATTCTGTTTTATATAAAAAGATTTTTTGTATTATTACATTAATAATACCAACAAAACTGAGTGACTTATCACGTAAGCATCAATAATTAATACCGTGTGCTACTATGCAACCACGCGTATTACTGTACTTTTAACACCGGGTGTTTCAACAGTTAACGGTAAAACTTTCGCCGTTATTTTCATAAAGTATTTTTGTCGTTTCTCAATCCGACAATAATTCCGTTGTGGGGTCCACCAATGATTGTCTTAGTTGCATTTAATATTCCCCGTTAAAACGAATATTCTCACCAAACCAATCGAATATTATATAACAACTTGCGATTTTTGCAAAATTTATAAATATTACCCACAACTATAACATTGTATCAATTTCACTCCATAATATTCAAAAATAATATTTATTGAAAATTCATCTTTATTCAAAAAGTTCAGTATTACAAAATGTTTTTATGAAAATATAATTATATATTATTTAAATAATATATGAAATGATTTTAGAATAATTATAATAATTATTTTATTATATGAATTTTAGTATAGATTAATAAGTTAATTATTTTACCTTAATTATTAAGGTTAAATATGGAAGATAAATCAGATATGGAATCCAAACCTTAATTTTGGATTATGATCAAGGAATAAGAATAAAAATATAATATTAATTATATTTTGATATTTTAGGGCTATAGATATGTATTGTATATGTGTGAACTATTAAGGGTCGGTCAATTTTAGTGTATCATGACCAAACCCTAACATTAATTTGTTTAACCCTATTTTTGAAATTTAAAGGGGAAATTCAAGACTTTTATATAACTGTGATGTACGATTTATGTTGTATATTATATAATATTTTGATTAATTAGGTAAACCCTAATTAATAGTTAGAAACCCTAATTAGCAATATTTTTGTAAACCCTAGTTCGTAAGTCAATTAAAACTTTAAAATCAGTTAAGCCCCATCGTGTTATGATGTTTATGATATGTATTGTAGAATTTAATGCTAATTATGAAAAACCCTAGTTAGTGATTTAAAACCCTAATTTCAAAATTAAAACCCTAATTTCTGAAATTAGAAACCTTAAATAATAAATAGTGAATTGCCAAATGGAAACCCTAATTTGAAACTCAATTATGAGTTCGAGAATGTTTTGTAATTGTGTTATTACGATTAAGGTTAAGTATTATAGAATTTTATATTGATTAGGTAAACCCAAATTAATATTTAGAAATATTAATTTCTACAAACCCTAATATTTATTTTATAAACCCTAATTTATTTAAATTGTAAACCCTAATTGTTGATTGAAAAGCTTAATGCTAATTAGTGGGTCTTAAACCTAATTAGCAAGTAATTAGAAATCTAAACTATTTTAGAAAACCTTAATTTATAATTTTTGAAACTAAAATTTTAATTTTTTTTTCAAACCCTAAATACAAAGCCTAGAAAATTAAAATTTTGGAAACCTTAGGGTTAAACCCTAAGGGTCAAACCCTAAGGGTTTGTCAAGATTACCTTTGTGCCCTTAAAATCATAAGGACAATGACCCTTTTGCCCTTTTGTACATAATTGAAGCTAACTTGCAAGTTTGGCTAACACTTTAGTTGGTGACTACTTTTACTAACCCCATGTGCTGAAAACCTACACTTATCAGCCACTTGGATCAGCATTGTACATTACAAGACACATATATATAGATTATGAGAGAGAAAAGTCTCATTATTTGCCTTATTTTCTCACAACCATCATCCATGACCTTCTCTCTAACATCTACGAAATTTCTTAGTATATCAGTCCCTTAATACATCCCCACGAAATCCACTAACAAATCAGAAGCCAAGAAATCAGATTTGCTCATTTAAAGGAATAAACCCTAGTTGAAAATTTTGATCTTGATCTTCTGTTAGATGTTGTGTTTTTGTGTTAGAATATGTTGTTTATAGTGTTATGAAGTGATCTGGGTTGATAAATGTTGGATCAATAACATCTATAAGCTCGGATCAAGTGTTTTTGCAAATCTGGAAATTTTGTTTTTGGTGGTCTGACAAGGAATGTCAGTGGTCGTATATCTTGGTATGTTTATGGTTTAAGTTGTTTTAAGCTTTATATGTGTAGCCCATGTTGTCTTTAATCTGAAAGTGGAATCACTGACATTCGATGTCTAGATCGAAAGTTATTGTTGGTCAAAGGTCGTTTGTCGACCACGTAGAAAGTATGAATCTGGCCGACCCGGCGCCCAAAACGCCTCGATAGCTTGTTCATCCTTCTAGATCTTGCTTGTTGTTATTGTTTTGTTATTGTTGTTGTGATAAAAGTATAGTCTGTTGTCTTGACTTTAGATCCTTGGCTTTATATCGTGTAAATAAACAACAGATCGAATGTAGCAAGTGGTCAAAGTAGGCCACTTGGACTGATTCGACATTTCTGGGAATTTCCAAAAAACTTGAAGAACAGCTTCCAGACCATGTTTGACCGTGTCATAGATTGTTATGTTATTGTTGTTAGACTGAGATGAAGTTTTTTTGTTGTTCCTTGTCATGTGTACTACAATTATGAACCTCAAAACCCCCAAAATCATGATTAGAACTACAACTAATTCGAACATGAATGTGCCCACTCGGATACCTGGGTTTTTGGGAAAACCCAGAAGTCGTCTGACGATGAGTTTGGTTGGCCAAATCGCTTTGTTGTGTTGTTGTTTGAGCAAGTTGATACTTGATAACTGTATTATTACATGTGAACTACTATGTAAAAGCTTAGG
Organism: Panax ginseng; assembly: GCA_020205605.1. Classification (NCBI taxonomy): domain Eukaryota; kingdom Viridiplantae; phylum Streptophyta; class Magnoliopsida; order Apiales; family Araliaceae; genus Panax; species Panax ginseng. The sequence continues at coordinate 35,864,215 of CM035127.1, read as the reverse complement.
TTAGCCCAAAACTTGATTAGATTGTAATTTAAAGCTGGTCAAACTTAGTATGTTGGTAACTGATCTGTCAGTGTTCTTGAGGCTCAAGGACACCAACAACGACGCTTAGTGTCGCTAAAAGGTTACAACGACGGATTATTTATTTATTTAATTTCTGTTTTTCTGAAAATTATTTAAAAATAGAAAATAAATTCTAAAAATTACAAAAATAGATTAAAAATTATGAAAAATTATGAAAAATAACTTTTAATTATTTGGGATATTTTTCATTAATATTTATAATTATTTGAATATTAATGATATTTAATTTATTTAATTAGTGTATTAAATAAATTGGAGAAAAATAATTTTAATGTTATAAAAATCATTTTAAATAAGAATAAAGTGTTTTAAAATATTTTTGAGTTATAAATGTAACTTTTAATATTATGTGATGAATTTTATTAATTAATTAATATTAATGATAATTAAGTTATTTATTGAATATATTAAATAAATGATGAAAAATAGAATTAATGATTTAAAAATTATCTAAAGGATTATAAAAATATTTTAAATTAAAAGATATAACTTTTGATATTTTGTCATAAAAATATTAATAATTTAATATTAATGATATTAGATTTATTTAATAATTATATTAAATGAATTTGTTTAAAAATAATTTTAGTATTAAAAAATTATTTTAAATGAAAATAAATAGTTTAAAAATATTTAAAGTTATAAAATATAACTTTCAATATTTAAAGGTAAATTTCATTAATTATTTACTATTAATGATATTAGAATTATTTAATAATTATATTAAATAAATTAGTTTGAAAATGATTTTAATATTATAAAAATAATTTAAAATGAAAATAAAGTGTTTAAAGATATTTTAAGTTATAAATTATAACTTTTGATATTTAAAGGAGAAATTTAATTAATAATTTAATATTAAATGATATTAGATTTATTTAATAATTATATTAAATAAATAGTTTAAAAATGGTTTTATTTATTTAAAATCATTTAATAAGGATATTAATGAATTAAAAATATTTTAAGTTATAATTAATGACTTCTAATATTTTGATAGATAATGCAATAATATTTTAATATTAACAGTAATCATTTAAAATGATTTTAAACGTTTTAAAAATCATTTAAGGGTAATATTAATACTTTAAAAGTATTTTGAGTTATTATAAATAACTTTAATATTTTGGCAATGGTTTCATTAATAATTTAATATTAATTAAATATTAATGATAATAGAATTAATCAATAATTAAATCATTTAATAATGATTTTTGTGTTTAAAAATTCATGATAAATTATAATAATTGTTTAAAATTATTATAAGTCATTTAAAATAATATGATTTGATACTTACAGATATTGAACTCTGAGGATAGAGTCTTAGACTCGATAATTACTCGATAAAGCCGCTTAAGATAATCGGCATGTTTCGTAAATTGATTTGGACTTAGATAATTTGATTAGATATGTGTTTATTTGTGATTCAATGGTTGTTGAACATGCATGATAATGTGATTAGGTTATGTGTTGGCTGCAATAAGCAGTGATATGTGTTATAGTATGTTATTCTAATCGATCAAATGATCTTATTAATGATAGGTTTCGGTATAAAAGATAGAACTAAGTTACGAACTGTAAGCAGCGCATCAGGAAAGTATCTCACCTTTGCATTTCCTTTATGCAATGGACATGAGTAAGAAGTTTCAGAATTATATTATTATTATGCTATATTATTAACCCTATTGTGATATATTCTATATCCCATCATTGTTTATCAACATGTTAGTATATGGTAATAGGATATATATATATTACATTCGTTAATTTCTAAATATGGTTACACAAAGTGTCCCACTGGATAATCATTGTAGTTAAACACATGTTGTATATATATATATATATATATATATATATATATATATATATATATATATATATATATATATATATATATATATATATATAAATCGTCTAAGCTTACTTGATCACCTAGACACCGATTCGTAAATATCGTTGAATATGATTAAATCTTTTTGTATCCAATCAAATTGTTTTGGTTTGGATTCCAGTCTAAGTATGAACATCCCGATCACGATAAAACTTTTATGCGCCCAAGGCGGACAGAGTGAACGATCATATCGTTCTTGTAATGTAGTATTGATCAATACAGGTTCTATGGGATGTACACCCTCTTGCCTGTAAGCTATGACGGTTTGCAGATGAAGTTCTGTCTAACCTTATCAAAAATTTAAATCAATGTTCATAGTATGTCGACTACCCTATACATATAGTCAATACGTAGTTTTAAAAATTTGAGATAGAATTGTTATGTTATTATTATCGGTTCAGTTTACTTCATAACTATAAATTCGTTGTAGAAGTGATGTACAAAGAAAATATTTAATTCTTTCAGGTAAATATAATTATAATTGTTATTACTTGCTGGGCACCCAAATGCTCATCCTTGCTTAAATTTAAATGTTTTCAGCTAGGCATGAACAACTCGAAGGTTCAGGCAAGAACAAGTGAAAAGGAAAGCAAACATAATATGTTTAATGGTATCTTTTGTAATAGTTAGACTGTATTAATATAATAATATGTATTATATATCATGTAAAGAATTATAGTAAAGGTTGCGTAATTGGGATTAGACTCTGATAAATGTAAGATAAGTTTGATATTCATATTATTGTTATTATTATTAGTATTATTCCGCTCATAGAAATGGTATCGTGAAGCACCGAGTTCGGGATTCAAGTACCCGAGTTTGGGGGCTTTACATTAAATATTAATGATAATAAGATTATTTGATAATTAAATCATTTAAAAATGATTTAAGTGTTTGAAAAATTATTATAAATTATAATAATTGTTTATAAATTATTACAAGCTTCCGAAAAATATTATAAATGATATTTGACTTATCTAAAATAATATTGAAGCTTAGAGAGCAAGTTTAATTGACAATCAATGTGTTATTGTCGGATAGGGTGACCGTAAGCACGAGAATGAGCGTAAGTCCAACTGCATCGAAATAGTTAGACTTGATAAGTGTTTATATAGGTTATAAACACTGATGTGGCTATGTGGTAATGTGCCTAGGAGAAGTTTGACTGTGAATCACAGTGTTACGTGTTATGAATTCTTTTGCTAATTGTGAGACCGATATTATTGGTTATAGGTCTTACGAATGCAGATAAGTTTATTGTGTAGCTGTAATAAACGCGGAAGGCAAGTTTCCTAACTCAACCTTGAGTTATATTCATTCAATTATTATAATGGTTAATTATTGCTAATTATACTATGTCTAGGGAATTTATTGTTGATTATTCGAAGTTAGTGCATGATTAATAATTTAAATTGAATTACAGATTTGGAGAATATACATTTGTAGAATAACCGTGGTTGGATATTCATATTCGTAGAAGATAGAATTGACAGTACAGATAATTCTTGTTTATTGTCAAATTATGTTGAGAAATGTCTTAGCTAATTATTCTGGCTAGACGAACATTTGTTAGAATTTGATAGATTCGAGAAGAGAATTCAATTGTTATTGATAGATCGATGCCAATTATTTCGGCTAGATCGATAAGTAAATAGAAATTGAAATCATTAAATTTCGTAGTTAGATCAAATCTTGATTCTGAGACTGAGAATAACAACTTTTTATATAAAGGGAACATTTTCAAGTTGTATATTCGACCATTGTGCGCGACCTAAGTATTATACATAATATAGGGTACAAGGAATTGGCTGGCTCTAAGTACTTGCAGAGGGGTATGATTTAATCTTTATGGTTATCTGATACTCCTGAGTATGTATCAAAGTAAATCTTTGATAGATACCCCGAGAAAGTAGAAGTTCTAGATCCAATGGATCATTTCAAAGATAAATCTGGAAAATATTCCACTTTGTAATTGCGTAGAATTGATTCTTGATTATTCATTAGAATATCGCAGAAACTTTAAAAGCGTTGTACTCTTTCATTATCAAATTATTGTGTTGCCTAGAATACGAGAAAACTTGTTATTGATTAACAATTTGTTCAGCTATTTCAAAGTTTCCCGAACTTTGGTTTCATTCTATCAAAATAGATAGTCTATTCTTATTGATTCGTATAAATTTATTGTGTGTCTTAACTTGCGGGGCAAACTTGTTGCTCGCCCTTGCTAAATAAAACTTTTCAGCTAGGGACGAAGTTGCAGAAGGCATAGTTATACATTAGTTATGATGAAAAATATTATTATGTTGTATTGTATTGTAAACCCTTTTTGTATATCTAAAGGGGTATTTCTGTAATGTTAAGTTTAGTGGAATTGGGACTTATGTATTAACAACATATGTTAATGACTTATTTATTCCTATTTATATATGAATGGGTAGTTAAATAGTATTATATTGTGGATCGTGAACACTAAACTCGGGGGTCAGGTAATTCGGATTTGGGAGTGTCCCAATTACCAACACAATCGCTACCGATTACTGAAATTGCTGTGAAAATTCTTAAGACTCTCTCTCTCAGTTCTCTCTAAAGTTCTCACAACACTCGGTACTCTCAAACTTGGAAATAGAATGCGTAATAACAAGGAAATTAACTGATATTCAAGCGCAATAATAAAACTGATAACTTAATACTACTAATTACAAAATCAATTACTAACGTATATAATATATTATATTTATTATTTTATTTGTTTTATTTATTTTATTTAATTTAAAAATCTAGAAATTCCAAAAGCCATAAAGCTTGTTTGGCAAACCCTTTAAATATTAAAGAAATAATATATTAAGCCTTGTTTATTAAAAAAGCTAAATTAAACTACTTTAATTTATTTTAATAACTCCTTATAATATAGTTATTTGTCACACTATATTTAATCAAGCTTTTATATTTATTTTAATTAATGCAAATCACAATTAACTAAATAAATCCTTTAATCACATAACACAATCCAAATAATTAATCATTTAAATTGAAATATCAATATAATAATAATTTCCTTAATTCATCAATTATTTATTTAATAAATAATTAACTAAACAAAATTAAATCAATTGAACAAATATTTATTAGACGATAATCATATCCATTAAATATTTATATAAATTAATAAATATTTAATATTACAATTAAAAATCTGGAATGTTACATTGAGTCACTGATAAGTAGATTTTATACCTACTTATCCGGAATCTTTTACTTCAATTAGTTGCTTATATTCATGTGTCTTAGTTACTTTTCATGCATTTTGTGTTCATTTTGTAGGTTATACGTTTGGAAGCGGTGTGAGCGACTATTGGTAAGAAATAGCAAGGAAAATGCAAAGAAAAGCAATACGGAACTTGGCTTGGAACTTGGACTATATTGTAGAGCTTCATCTTAGCTTTCTGGAATATCTTGAATCATTCCAATCGGAGTTCGGATGCAAGAGTTATGACATTTGTACCAACGGACGTCGAACGTCACTGTTTTGGGTGGCCATTTGCATAGCAGTAACTTCTAGCCCAATTTCGACCTTCATCCGTCCGTTATTTCTAAAATATTAAAGAATGAACGCTGTAGATCTCGTCAATATCTTCGATTTGATAGGTGGCAGGCCTCGTAACGCTTCCCGGATCAAAGGTTATAGCCGTTTTCCCAAAGGACGTAAGAGCAGAAATTTTCCTTCACAAAACCACCGCCGGGGCGGGGGTATGCCCAGAAAATGCATGAAAATGCGAATTTTGGTCCAATTTGAGTTCGGAAAGGATTGTTTCGATCCGATTGACACAAGGACTTCCAAGAGGACTTAAAGACATATAAAGAGACTTAAAAAAGAAGGAGAATCACAAGGATTATGGGAGATTAGAGACTAGATAGAGGATTCTATTAGATTAGATTAGAGTAAATTAAATCAAAACACTAGTTCTAATTAGATTTGGAGATTGAAGCAACTTGAAGACCATTAAATATCAAGAGCAGGAGCTTGAGGAAGATGGAGATTTATTGACAACAGATTTATTCTTTACTCTACTCTTATTTTTATCTTTTAATGTTATTTCAAGTGTGGATTCTTAGTTTTAATTCAATGAACTAATTCTTTGTTTGAGATTACAATGGATCTTATTATGTAGTTTATTTTAATATGTTTCGTTATCAATTATTATGTTCTATTGTGAGGATTGTCTATTGTGATTTGGACTTAATTGTTTAATTGATTGGCCATGAATTACCGTGATAATCTATATGAACTCGAGAGATGAAGTATTGATTTAGATCTTATCATGATAGCATGTGTTCAGGATTTTGTTAGTAGCTTAAACTTGATGAGTGTTAAGGTAGAGATATGCTTGACACCGCATGTAATCTGATAGAGAACTTATTCTTAAACCTTCTTCAATTGTAATTCACATAGAGATATAGTGGGTTAGTTGATTAAGGTGTTTAACGGATTTCTATCTTAATTGTGGATTAACTTTAATATGGGTATTATGCATCTAGAGGTGGTTTTATCTGCTTTAGTGTTCTTGATTAACAATTCAGGATAGAGAATAATTGATGAGAAGTGTGTTAACTTAAATGAAGCAATAAGTGAAATTGTGATCTTAAATCTCCGTTATCTTAATTTAACTAGTGGAATTTAATAGTAGTTTAATTTATATAATTTGAAATTTATTCGTTTAAATAAGATTGAGTTGGTTACGGGTTAGTACTTGGTGATTTTTGTTAAATAATTCTCTGTGGGAACGATACTCTACTTTCACTATATTACTTGTTGACCACGTATACTTGCGTGTTGTGCGTAATTAGATTTTACCCAACAGTCACCAAATACATGGTACATAAATCAAATACAAACTTAATTATACAACTGTCGTGCAAAATACGACAAAACATAGCTGAGAGTTTAAACAAGAATATTTCCTTCTAGACAATATCCACTCTCAAATAGAGTCCTCATTACATTTATTGTCACACTATTTTATAGAATAGTGAAGACTACTAAAACAACCATCTGGACCATCAATCTGTTCCCCGACTCGTCCCAGCTATATTCTCATTTCCTGAAGAGAACAGTTAAAGAAAGGGTGAGCTCAACTAGCCCAATAAGAAATATTATGACTAAGATAATGCAGAATAAATTATCCTTAGCCTTCAATAGTATAACAACTGATAGAATATAATAGACAACGAGTTTTAGATCAACAACTGCAGCGGAATAAGAAATCCATTAGAAGAGTCAAGTAGAGCATAAAATCTACTATCTTCTATGATTTAAAAAGTTTTTCATCAACTTTATCGCTGAGACTCAGCTTAATAAATAAACCACATCATCCCTGCACTACGACCAAGGATATTCTTTAGTATCACGACCATAAATTATCCATGCACTACGGACCAAGGATATTCGTGTATTCATCAATGGTCATGATTATACCGAATAATCCCTGGTCATAATCATACCAACAACTGTCCATCAATGAACTACAGGACAATGAGTACTTTCACCACATCATTCGTCACATTATCGTCATGATTATACCGAATAATCCCTGGTCATAATCATACCAAGTCCATCTATGCACGTAAGCCAAAGATGACTTTCATCACAATATAAGCATGAGGATAATGACAATGACATAATAATTCAATAAAACAAGTTCAAGGATAAATTTTAAAGATTTATAATTTAATTTATACAAAAAATAATTTGGACAGAAAAGAAATATATTTTTTGGGTGAATAGTACCCCGTGAATAGTACCCCGACACAAAAAGTATCCTGAATACCCGAGTGAATGATACTAGAGTGAATAGTAATTGGATGAATAGTAACCCATGAATAGTAACTCATGAATAGTACTCCGATACGAAAAGTGCCCCGAATACTCGAGTGAATAATACTATAGTGAATAGTAATCGGGTGAATAGTATCCCATGAATAGTAACTCGTAAAAAAAAATACCAACGAAAAATGATATTCCATGACGAGTACAAAAGAAATAATATCTCATACGAGTATAATAGAATATACGAAACTGCAAATGGATTTTCACCCGCCATACGGTAATCCACGTAGACAGATCATTTCCATAATTTAATAAGGAATGAATACGAAGGATCATTCACCATGCATGTAGTAGTCCACACAAACAGGTTATTCCAACAGAATAATAAAGAATGGAATAACAGAAGAATTAACCATGCATGCGATAGACCGCACAGACAGGTTATTCTAACAAAATAATAAAGAACAGAACCAGGTAATGCGTAATACGCATAGACATGATATTCCAACAGAATAATAAAGAATGGAACCAGGTCATGTGTCACGCCCCCAAAATAGGTCCAATCCATCCAACCTATTCTGAGTCACCAAATACATGGTACAGAAAAAAACTACAACTTTATTACTACAATTGTCGTGCAAAATACAACAACACATATGTTGTGAGTTTTGATACAAATGTATACCAACTGTGACTCATTTACCAACCTTGGATAACCCGTCAGAATGGCACCTTACATAAAGGTACAGTCAATAATTGTTTTAGATATTAAAATATTTGGGAAGTGCTCAAGGAAACCTTCGTAAATGGGAGGCCATGCGTCTAGGTTATAATAGATATCGTAAGACTGGAGAATTATCCTTGGTTGACCCAATAGACCCCAAAGAAAAATGAGAAGATTACTATCATATTCTTTCCAATGGTGAGTCTTCTCTTGACATATAATTATCTCCACTGTCTCTAATTGAGAACTATACTTCAACCAAACAATAAGATTATATAGGTAGTGCTCGTAGATATACTCAGCAAGTGGATGTGCACAACTTTGTTTTATGATAACACGAGGTTGTATGTCATTAGATATCTTGTATGATAGTGTCAAAACACCCTTCCAACGTTGGGTTCGCCTCACCCTATTTGATTCACCAAATATAACTACTAAATGATGTATAAAATACAATACACTTTTCTATACTATTTAGGAAGAATCTCCACAGCTAGAGACCACCGTTCTATTCCCCTGTTATCCCCGCTTGACCCAGCAACACTTTTATTACCTGAAAGGAATTGTGAAGCAAAAGGGTGAGCAAAAATAGCCCAGTAAAGAATATCACGACTAAAGATAAATAAATTATTAATAGTCTTCGTCAGTAATAAATCAGAGATTTAGAACATATGGTAGATGATAAAGATTTTCAACCATAGTTGCAGCGGAACGAGAAATCCATTAGAAGACTCAAATAGACTATAAAGTCTATTATCTTCTCCACGTTAAAAGTCCACCAACAATGTTTTATCCCTGTAACATCAATCAACAGTTTCTGTCCACAATCACGTATATAGCTCATAATCATAATTGTAGTTCTAAATTCCTCTTCTCATCCAGGACGAAGATAATTTTTATCACATGTCTTTACCTGAAACATCAAAGATCATGGTTATACGAAATCACAGTTCCTATTCATAATCATATTAACAAATTCATCTTTGCACTACAGGCCAAAGATATTCGTATCTCAAAAAAATATATAATCATTTTAGAATTCATATAAACAATAATTATAACCATGTTGATCAATTTACCTTTGCACTTAAGTTAAAGATATTCAATTATAAATTCAATGGTCATGATCATACCAGTCAACAATTCATCTTTGCACTACTGGCCAAAGAGAACCCATAGTCACGATCATACCAATAATATACCCATCTTTACACTCAAGTCAAAGAGAAATATCATCACCAAGATTATAAAAATGTTATATATGATAATAAAAATAATATGATCAACAAATGCATTTAATTTCAAGAGTAAGATTCATAAATCAACGATAATTTGGTCAGAAAAAGAAACCAATTTTGACGTGAATAGTAGGGGTGAATAGTAACTCATGAATAGTACTCCGTATTCGTACATAGTACCGTATACGTAAAAAATGTCATATACATGAATAGTACCGTATATATGAATAGTGACGTATACGTGAATAATGTCGTATACGTGAATAGTATCATATACGTGAATAGTAACCCCGACACAAAAAGGTAAAAATTCCAAAATAATATTCATATCAATAATTTCGGCAAAATGATATTGAAAGAATAACATCATTATGAAGAAAATAACATCCCTTACTATCCCTTACCAATATAATGACAATATCCCTTACCTCAAAAGAGCAGTACTTCTGACCGGAATGTCGGATATAACGCTGAAGAGAACTTTCACCATATAGCAACACTCAAGATATCTAAATACTCACAAAAATAAACCGATAATATAGAGAGAAAACTTCGATTTACGGTGTGATTTTCAATTCTAACCTAAGCACCTATTTATAGGAAATTGCTTAGAACACCAAAGCAGAAAATTTAATAAAATAATATATTTATATAACAAATATCATACGCCTCTTTTGAATTCAGATTCCAGCATTTCCCACATGCAAAAGTACAATTGTGGGGCCCACCTTCTAGAAAAACATGTTTTAAACAAAATCAATTCAGACTCAATATTCCAGAACTTCAATAATTCATAATAAATAGCCCTTTTATCAAAAAAATATGAATTTTATGTCCATTCCATAGGAAATCGAATTCTCTACAACTTTGTAGAAGAAAGTTTTTCCAAATTCCAAACAGAAATTGACCGAAATCCACATACGGACGATTTTACAAGCTATAATCAAATTTCAGTCAAGAACTGGGGTCCACAAACATGAAAAACATGTTTTAAATATTTTTAGTAACAAAAATACTCATCCTCCTCATTTATTCGTATATCACACATTTATTATAAAAATATCACCATTATTATATTATTAAAATATAATAATATATTTAAATGAATTATTTTATCAGAAAAGATAAAATATCAATTTTTAACAATTGTCATATTAAAAATTTTCTCCATCTATATCCACATAAAATGAATATTTTCCTTATCATATAAATCAATAATTAATTATTCACAAATAATATTACAGAATCACAATATTGACAACCAGGTTGTTCTTTGGAAAGAGGGGGCTTTCCAATAAGGATTTCTCCTTACTGGCGCACAATTAGGTGACCAAACCTCTCCTTAGACAGAACTTTCTAGACATTGCCAATAATGTTATCTAGTAATATTATTAAAATAATATGAATTATTGATATGATAATGGGAAATATTGTGTAGTGACAATTATTGAAACAACAATAATATAAAATATCAACGTAGTAATTTTTGAGTCAATATATAAAATAAAATATTGAACAGTAATTACTGTGACAATTATTGAGTAGTGACTTTTTACGTAAGAATCAATAATTCAAAAATATGCGGTAATACTGTGTCTTTCTTGTGCAACGGTAGCGTATTATTTTACTTTACCCACCGGGTATTCCATCGATGTTGTTAATAGTTGATTCTGTAGATTATTTATAAAAAATTAAGTTTGTTGTTTTCTTCATCCGACAGTTATTCTGTTATGGGGCTCACAAATGGCTGCGCTGTCGTACAAATATTCTCCGACAGTAAAAATATTCCTCGACCAAATGAATATTCCTCGATAGAAATGAGTATTTTATAACCACCTGCTTATTTAAAATATTTGCATATGTCACCCTTAACTTTAACCTTTTATCAATTTAACCATTTACTGAATAGTAATTATAAGAAAAATTGAATACTATTATTTCATAAAATTCAGGGTCTTACAATCTCCCCTCCTTATGAAATTTCGTCCCCAAAATTTACGTACCTGGTATTTCGAAAAGTTGAGAATACCTTACTTTCTTTTCAGATTTCATCTTCCATATTATCATGATTTCTCCATTGCTCATCTCCTGTATTTCAGATATCATTCTAGAATACAGCTTCAAAACAAAGGTTAATTGACATATCACAATTTGTCAACTTAAGTAAGAAAATTTAGCTTTGATAGGACACACACTAGCGAAGGATATTACTCGTCTCTCCCTTCCTAGTTCTAATCCCCGATCTCCGCCAGAGATCATATCCCTAAGCTCTGATACCAACTGTGACTCATGTCCCAACCGTGGATGACTCATCATCGATGATACCTATCGATTTGCCACCCAGAAAGCTGGCGTCCCTACGGAGAGTGCGAGCCCGGTGCATCCCCCATCAACAGGAAGTCACCAGATAGAGGCTTGGGGCTCTTTACTTATAGCTCTGATACCAACTGTGAAGCCTCCAAAATAGGTCCAATCCATCCAACCTATTCTGAGTCTCCAAATACATGGTACAGAAAACAACTACAACTTTATTACTACAATTGTCGTGAAAAATACAACAACACATATGTTGTGAGTTTTGATACAAATGTATACCAACTGTGACTCATGTCCCAACCTTGGATAGCACGTCACAATGACACCTTATATAAAGGTACAGTCAATAACTGTTTTAGATATTAAAATATTTAGGAAGTGCTCAAGGAAACCTTCATACATGGGAGGCCATGCGTCTAGGTTATAATAGATATCATAAGACTGTAGAATTATCCTTGGTTGACCCAATAGACCCCAAAGAAAAACGATAAGATTACTATTATATTCTTTCCAATGGTGAGTCTTTTCTTAACATATAATTATCTTCACTGTCTCTAATTGAGAACTATACTTCAACCAAACTCCAAGATTATATAGGTATTGCTCGTAGGTATACTCAACAAGTGGATGTGCACAACCCTGTCTTATGATAACACGAGGTTGTATGTCATTAGACATCTTATATGATAGTGTCAAAACACCCTTCCAACGTTGGGTTCGCCTCACCCTATTTGATTCACCAAATATAACTACTAAATGATGTATAAAATACAACACACTTTTCTATACTGTTTAGGAAGAATCTCCATAGCTAGAGACCACTGTTCTATTCCCCTGTTTTCCCCGCTCGACTCAGCTACACTTTTATTACCTGAAAGGAATTGTGAAGCAAAAGAGTGAGCACAAATAGCCCAGTAAAGAATATCATGACTAAAGATAAATAAATTATCAATAGTCTTCGTCAATAATAAATCAGAGATTTAGAACATATGGTGGATGATAAAACTTTTTAACCATAGTTGCAGCGGAATGAGCAATCCATTAGAAGATTCAAATATACTATAAAGTCTATTATCTTATCCACGTTAAAAGTCCACCACCAATGTTTTATTTCATGTAACATCAATCAACAGTTTCTGTCCACAATCACGTATATAACTCATAATCATAATTGTAGTTCTAAATTCCTTTTCTCATCCAGGACAAAGATAATTTTTATCACCTGTCTTTACCTAAAATATCAAAGATCATGGTTATACCAAATCACAGTTTCTGTTCATAATCATACTAACAAATTCATATTTGCACTATGGGCCAAAGATATTCATCAACAGTTCATCTTTGCACTACAAGTCAAAGATATTCAATAACAGTTCATCTTTGCACTACGAGCAAAAGATATTCGTATCTCAAAGAAATATATAATCATTTTAGAATTCATATAAACAATAATTATAACCATGTTGATCAATTCACCTTTGCACTTAAGTTAAAGATATTCAATTATAAATTCAATGGTCATAATCATACCAGTCAACAATTCATCTTTGCACTACTGGCCAAAGAGAACCCATAGTCACGATCATACCAATAATCTACCCATCTTTACACTCAAGTCAAAGAGAAATATCATCACCAGGATTATAAAAATGTTATATATGATAATAAAAATAATATGATCAACAACTGCATTTAATTTCAAGAGTAAGATTCATAAATCAACGATAATTTGGTCAGAAAAAGAAACCAATTTTGTCGTGAATAGTAGACATGAATAGTACTCCGTATTCGTACATAGTACCGTATATATAAAAAATGTCATATACATGAATAGTGTTGTATATGTGAATAGTGACGTATACGTGAATAGTATCGTATACGTGAATAGTAACCCCGACACAAAAAGGTAGAAATTCCACAATAATATTCATATCAATAATTTTGGCATAATGATATTGAAAGAATAACATCATTATGAAGAAAATAACATCCCTTACTATCCCTTACCAATATAATGAGAATATCCCTTACCTCAAAAGAGCAGTACTTCTGACTAGAATGTTGGATATAACGCTGAAGAGAACTTGCACCGTATAGCAACACTCAAGATATCTAAATACTCACAAAAATACGCTCAATAATATAGAGAGAGAAAACTTCAGTTTCTGGTGTGATTTTTAATTCTAACCTAAGCACCCTATTTATAGGAAATTGCTTAGAACACCAAAGCAAAAAATTTAATAAAATAATATATTTTTATAACAAATTTCATACGCCTCTTTTGAATTCATATTCCAGCATTTCCCACATGCAAAAGTATAATTGTGGGGCCCACCTTCTAGAAAAACATGTTTTAAACAAAATCAATTCAGACTAAATATTCCAGAACTTCAATAATTCATAATAAATAGCCATTTTATCAGAAAAATAAGAATTTTATGTCCATTCAATAGGAAATCGAATTCTCTACAACTTTGTAGAAGAAATATTTTCCAAATTCCAAACATAAATTGACCGAAATCCACATATGAGCGATTTTAAAGCTATAATCAAATTTCAGGTAACCAAGGGTCCACAAACATGAAAACATATTTTAAATATTTTTAGTAACAAAAATACTCCTCCACCTCATTTATTCATATATCACACATTCATTATAAAAATATCACCATTATTATATTATTAAAATATAATAATATATTTAAATGAATTATTTTATCAGAAAAGATAAAATATCAATTTTTTACAATTGTCACATTAAAAATTTTCTCCATCTATATCCACATAAAATGAATATTTTCCTTATCATATAAATTAATAATTATTTATTCACAAATAATATTACAGAATCACAATATTGACAACCAATCTGTTCCCAGGAAAGATGGGGCTTTCCAATATGGATTTCTCCTTACTGGCGCCCAATTAGGTGACCAAACCTCTCCTTAGACAAAACTTTCTAGACATTGTCAATAATGTTATCTAGTAATATTATTAAAATAATATGAATTATTGATCTGATAATGAAAAATGCTGTGTAGTGACAATTATTAAAACAACAATAATATAAAATATCAACGTAGCAATTTTTGAATCAATATATAAAATAAAATATTGAACAGTAATTACTGTGACAATTATTGAGTAGTGACTTCTTACGTAAGAATCAATAATTCAAAAATGCGTAATACCGTGTGCATCTTGTGCAACAACGCCAGATTACTTTACTTTACCCAAGGGTATTCCAACGATGTTACTTCAGTAACGATTACGCCGTTATTTATAAAAACTTAAATTTGTCATTTTCTTCATCTCGATATTATTCGTTATGGGGCCCATAAATGGGCTGGCATCGTCGTAAATTTAATATTCTCGGACAGTAAGAATATTCCTCGATCAAACGAATATTCCTCGACAGAAATGAGTATTTTATAACCACTTGCTTATTTAAAATATTTACATATGTCACCCTTAACTTTAACCTTTTATCAATTTAACCATTTACTGAATAGTAATTATAAGAAAAATTGAGTACTTTTATTTCATAAAATTCGGGGTCTTACATCATGCGTAATCCGCACAGACAGGATATTTCAACAGAGTAATAAAAAATGGAATAACAGAAGAATTTCACCATGTATGCGGTACTTCGCATAGACAGGTTATTCCAACATAATAATAAAGAATGGAATAACAGAAGGTCTCTTCATGAATACGAAAGAAATAATACCCCTTACCTCAAAAGAAGACTGGATACTGGAATAGTGAGGTAGCAGACTTCTCTTCTTCTTTCTCTCTATAATTTCTCTCTATAATAATTGCTCTATAGCTTTAGTGAATTGGTGAGAAATGAAGGAAGAATGAGCTTCTATTTATAAGAAAATATAGTTTCGATAATTGCACGTTTTGGAGCTCGAAATATTATAGTATAATATCTTCCTCTTTTCTTTCATTTTTTAATTTAGTCTTGCAAGTATTATCAAACTTGCACGACCTCCCCTAATAGTAAATCATGTGAATTAATAGTAAATCATGTGACTCAATAGTTCTAAACATGTGAAAAAAATAATTACAGTATATTACTTTCATCTATACCTCCATTTTTAACTTAGTCATACAAGTATTATCAATCTTGCACCACCTCCCCTAATAGTACAAGAATGTGAATCAATAGTAAAAATGTGAACAAATAGTTATAATCATGTGAATTAATAGCAATTAATTGCTCATTTATCCGGTTAATTATTTGATTGGTCAATATAACCTCCAGACATCAATTTTTATCGAAATAAATGCCGATTTTCATTAACACTAATAATTCCAACACAATAGAACTATCAATTTCATCTTTAATCAACACGAACTTATTCATCATTAATATTATAACTCAGAATATTTAACAACCAGGTCGTTCTCGTGAAGAGGGGTTTTAGATAAGGATTTCTCCTTATTGGCGCGCAATTAGGTGAGCAAACCTCTCCTTGACAGAACTTCTAGACATTGTCAATATTGAAAACAATAATATGAATAACTTTGTCATCTCAATTATTGATTTAATAATATATCATATTATACAGATGATACTGTGACAATAATTGAAACAATAATATGAGAGATATGATGCAGCAATTACTATAGCAATAATTGAGTATAACTGAGTGACTTCTTACGTAAGCATCATAAATCAATACCACAGTGTTATTCTTAACCAACCACATATATTATTGTACTTTTACTACCGGGTAGTTCAACAGTTTTAACGGTAACACTTTCGCCGTTATTTTTATAAAAAAGATAATTCTGTCGTTTTCTAACTACGACAATACTTCCATTATGAGGTCCACCAATGATTGTGCCGTCTTACGGATATTCCCGACAAAAAGAATATTCCCCGACCAAACGAATATTTTATAACAACTTGCTTACTTTGCAAAAATTTATAAATATTACCCACAACTATAACATTATATCAAATACACGCCATAATATTAAAAAAATATTTCGAGAAATTTAAATCTTTATTCGTAAATTTTGGGGTCTCACAATGTGTTCTTGATTTATGTGATGAATAGAATCTTGATGAATGTTAAAATAGAGATATGGTTGACATCGCATGTAATCATAAAGAGAACTTGAACTTAAATCTTCTTTAAGTATAATTCACGTAGAGATATAGTGAGTTGGTTGATTAAGGTGTTTAACTTAATTCTATCTTAATTGTGGATTTGGGTTAATACGGTGTTAATACATCGAGAGGTGGTTAATACTATTTATGTGTTCTTGATTAATAAACTGGGATAGTGAATTAAACTAGAATAAGGGAATAATAATCAGAGGGATGCTTAGAGTGAAGTTGTAAGCCTAATTCTCCAATATTTGTTTGAAAATTCAGTTTTAGGATTTGTTGGTATTTATTTGATTTTTAATATTTTTAATATTTTTGCTATAAACTGGAAATTGATTAGTTTAATAAAATTAGGATTAATAGAAGATTGGTAATTGTGAGGTTAATTTCGTGGTGAGTCTCTGAGGGAATGATACTCTACTTACTATTATATTACTTGTTGACCACGTATACTTGCGTGTTGTGCGTATCTAGATTTTACCCAACAATTTTTTGGCGCCGTTGCCGGGGACTTTAGTATAGATTTTATTATTTTGAAATATCAGTTTAATTAGTCCAGTTTTACTTAAACATTTTTTATTTTGTTTGTTCTTCTTATTTCAGGTTTTTGAAGTTGGTTTATGCAAACTCGATCCAAAAATCCAGACTTGCTTCCTTTTGAGGACGACATTGAGAGAAGGTTTCAGAGGTTGAGTAAGTGGATCAAGGAGATAAGGGACGACTTAGAAAACTCTGATAAGGAAGAAGCAATGGCTGCCGAAGACCAGAAAGCGTTGAGGGATTTTGCAACACCTAAGGTAACTAAGCTCCAGTCGAGTATCACCAGGCATGCAATAGTTACGAACACTTTCAAAATCAAGCATTGGACAATTCAGATGATGCAGAATTCAGTTCAGTTTGGGGGAATGGCAAATGACGATCCTAACGAGCATTTAATCAATTTTTTGGAAATCTACGATACTTTCAAGTACAATGGGGTGTCGGATGAGGCAGTTAGACTTTGCTTGTTCGCATTCACTCTACGGGACAAGGCGAAGAGTTAGTTACATTCTCTACCAGCAGGTTCGATAACGACATTAGAGGACCTGACTCAGAAATTTCTAGCAAAAATCTTCTCGCATGCGAAAACTACAAAGATGAGGAACGAGATTACCATGTTTGATCAGCAACATGGGAGTCACTGTATGAGGCATGGGAGAGATACAACGAATTGCTTAAAAAATGCCCACATCACGGGTTGCCCAAGTGGTTGTAGATGAATACTTTTTATAACAGACTACATGGGAATCTCAAGACGAGTATTGATGCAGCATCGGGGGGAGCGTTTATGGCAAAGACTTATGAAGAGGCATATCAGTTGATAGAGATGATGGCTGCTAACAATTACCAGTGGCCCACGGCACGAATGACATAACCTATGGTCACTGGAGTGTTAGAGGTAGATGGAGTGACGGCAATAACGGTACAAATTTCAGCACTCTCCAAGAAGTTCAAAGTTTGGTCAAGGGGACAGATAACGCAAGTTGCAATTATTTGTGAGTTGTGCGCGGGGGAAAATTCGACGGATCAATGCGCAATCAACCAAGAATCAGTACAATTCATGAGTAGCTACAACAGAATTCCCCATAATACATATCAGAATGCATATAATCAGGGGAATAGGAATAATCTGAATCAGTCATGGAATAATAATCATAATTAGCAAGCTCCACGACCATCGTTACCCCCCCCCCCCCCCAGGGTTTCAGAATCAACAACAACCTGTACAACGTCAAGAGAGGAAATCAGATTTAGAGGAATTGATATCAAACTGTATAACGAGCAATGAGGTAGCTATGAAGAATCAAGCAATGACAATGAAATCACAAGAAATGGCCATCAAGAATTTGGAAAATCAGATGGGGCAAATTGCCTTAGCATTAAATAACAAGCCATAAGGGACCCTACCAAGTGATACCGAAATAAATCCAAAGGGAAATCATAAACAGTGTCAGGCAGTCACCTTGTGGAGTGGAAAACATCTCGTTAGTACAAATGCAGAAAATTCAGTGATATCGGCTGAAAAAGTTGATGACAGTAAAGTGGTTAAAGGAAACAAGGGTGAGGATAAGCAAAGTGAGAAAACAAAGTTAGACGACAAGCCAGTTGTATATCCTCCACCACCGTTTCAGTAGAGGGTCCAAAAACAGAAATTAGATAAGCAGTTCGCTAAGTTTTTGGATGTGTTTAAGAAACTTCAGATTATCATCCCATTTGTAGAAGCCCTAGAGCAGATGCCAAGTTATGCGAAGTTCATGAAAGGGATTCTGTCAAGGAAAAAGAAATGGGAAGACTTCAAAACAGTGGCATTAACAGAGGAATGTAGTATGGTGGTATAACAGAAGTTTCCACCAAAGTTGAAAGACCCGAGGAGTTTCACTATTCCATGCACGATCGGGAACATGTTTTTTAATAAGTGCTTATGTTATTTGGGGGCCAGTGTAAACCTTATGCCTTTGTCAGTATACACAGATTTGGATTTGCCCGCGCCAAAGCCTACGAATATTTCATTACAGTTGGCGGATAGGTCAGTCACATATCCGAGAGGCATAGTAGAGGACATATTGGTTAAAGTGGATAAGTTTATATTCCCCGTAGACTTTATTATTCTAGATTTTGAGGAGGATAAGAACATCCCAATTATCTTAGGGAAACCATTTTTGGCCACGAGTAGGACACTCATTGACGTACAAAAATGTGAACTAACGATGAGGGTCCAAGATCAAGAAGTTAAGTTTAACGTTTTCAAAGCCATGAAATTTCCCACGGATGAAGAAGAATGTTTTCGGATGGATATCATTGATCAAATAGTCAATGAAGACATGTGAAAGAGTCTGGTCAACGATCCTTTAGAAATAACATTATTGGGGGATGAAGAGTTCGATGACCCGGAATTTGTGGACAACTTACAGATGTTAGATTCATTGCAACGAGTTAGCCGATTCAGAGCACCATTTGAACTTTTACACACGGAGGAGATAGCCACAGAAAAATTGAAACCGTCATTGGAGGAGCCACTGTGAGACCCCAGATTTTATGAATAAAGATTTAATTTTCCCGAAATATTTTTTTAAATATTATGGTGTGGATTTGAGATAGTGTTATAGTTGTGGGTAGTATTTATAAAGTTTGAAAAGTATGCAAGTTGTTGTATAATATTAGATTTGTTGGGGAATATTCTTTTTGTCGGAGAATATCCGTACGACGGTACAATCATTGGTTTACCCCACAACGAAATTATTGTCGGATTGAGAAAACGACAAAAAATATTTTTATGAGAATAACGGCAGAAGTTTTACCATTAAAACTGTTGAACTACTCGGTAGTAAAAGTATAGTAATACGCATGGTTGCATAGTAGCACACGGTATTGATTATTAATGCTTATGTGAGAAGTCACTCAGTTTTGTTTTATTAGTATTATTAGTGTAATAAAACAGAAAAGCTTTTTATATAAAACAGAATACTTTTATAAAGTTATTTGTTTTATTAGACAATAATTAAAATATATTATATTTTATTATGCATAGTGTTGCATAGTGTCTGCATAGTAAAATCTTTTTATATAAAATAGAATACTTTTATAAAGTTATTCGTTTTATTAGATTATAAATAGAATATATATTATATTTTATTTAAAAGATTTTGCTTTAAATATGGACCATCCGATTAAAAGTAAATCAATATGGACTATTCATGAATTAGTTACTATGCAATCCATTCTTCTATAAATAGAAGCTCATTCATTCATTATTTCTTCACTTAATTCACTTTGAAACTCTTGAGAGAGAAACTATAGAGAGTTCTTCTTCTATAATCTTGAGCGTATTTCTTTAGAGTTTAAGAAAGCTTTGAAGCGTAGTATAAGTTTTCTTGAGTATATCCTCGCTACTACAAATTGAATACTCTTCTTTCAAAGGTAAGGGATATTATTTGTTGTACTCGTAAGGGGTATTATTTCTTTTGTATTCATGAAGAGAAACACATTATTCCATTCTTTATTAATCATTGGAATAACTCAGATACTGCTGGCTACCTATACTTGGTGAAATTCTTACATTATTCCATTCTTTATTATTATGTTGGAATAACATGTCTATGCAAATCTTGAATACATGGTGAAATTCTTACATTATTCCATTCTTTATTATTACATTTGGAACATCACATGCATGCGTTTACGCATGACTCAATTCCGATTGTTTATTATTACATTGGAAAATCACATGCATGCGTTACGCACGACCGATTCCGTTCTTTATCATTCTGTTGGAACATCACATGCGTAGCTTTACGCATGATTTTTGGTTTCGTTATTTATTATTCATTGGAATAATAAATAACAGGTATTATTCTTTTGTATTCATGAAGAGAACTTCATTATTCCATTTTATTATTACATTGGAATAACTCAGTATACTGTGAGCTACCCTATACTTGGTGAAATTCTTACGTTATTCCATTCTTTATTATTATGTTGGAATAACTTTCGTCTACATGCAAAAATCGCATACATGGTGAAATTCTTCTATTATTCCATTCTTTATTATTACATTTGGAACATCACATGCGTGCGTTTCTTACGCATGACCTGGTCAGATTGTTTATTATTACGTTGGAATATCACATGCATGCGTTTACGCATGACCTGATTCCGTTCTTTATCATTCTATTGGAACATCATGTATGTACTTTATGCATGACCTGGTTCCGTTATTTATTATTACATTGGAATAACACATGCATAAATGATCTATCGCATGCATGGTGATTTCTTTTGTTATTTCATTCTTTATTATACTCAGTTGGTTAAAGTTTTGACTTCTATACTCCATGAAATTAGTGGAATATCCTTGATATTTGCGCTTCATCCAGTATCTTTTCATGGAAATATTCTTCTGAGCATTCTTGAATTTTACTCTACAAAGAAGTATCATGTTGACAATTTGGACGATATTGGTTCCTAGATAAATTAATTCTTGAACTTGTTTTATTGAATTATTATGTCATTGTCATCATCCTCATGTTTATATTATGTTGAAAGTCATCTGTGGCCTGTAGTGCATAGATGTACTTGGTATGATTATGACCAAGGATTATTTCGGTATACTCATGACTGTAATGTTACAAATGATATGGAAAAAGTCCTCATTGGCCTGTAGTGCATTGATGGACAATTTTTGGTATGATTTTGGATATGGATTCTCTTCGGCCAAGGGTGCAAAGATGAATTATTTTATGGCATGATCGGGGACTAGTTGATGAAAACACGATTATCTTTGGCCGTAGTGCATGAATAATTAAGTGGTCGTGATATCTAAAGAATATCCTTGGCACGTACTTAACATTAACACAATCATTCCATTGAAATACAACAAAATGAAGGTGAAATTACTATCTTCTTATTACAATCAAAGTATAATCCTTTCGGGTGTTAATGGCATTGAGGTTACGGATTACATTCGTTCATTGTTCATAATGTATAATACATACAAACTTACTAAACTATTACTGATGCCTAAGCATCCATCTTAGCTTTGCCCTTATCTCTCTTGGCATTCACGATGCGTTCATCGTTCATCTTTAGCTGCGGTTATATAATTCACGCAAGAAGTGAGCATGGCATTTCGACAAGTTTAATCGAGGATAACGGGGAATACCACATTCATGAATTATATAACAATTCAACATAAGCTGAACAATAGTTATGAAGTATTATGAATCAATAATACTTTAACGATTCATAACATCAATTCCCAAAGTATAGAATAGATTAGGAATTACGAGGCAAATTCGATAGACCATGAGCGATAAATTTTCGGTTTTCATACTTGAAAAGGAGTCCCTGACACTAAAGGTAGTTCATCCAGTATAACTTACGAGCACTTCTAGGTGATCGACCTATAGTACTCTATGTTGATCAACACTCATTCATTAAGCGTATTTCGTTTAATATTTTTGGCAACTTCAGCGTGCCCATCGAATAATCGATGAAAAATACTTTTGTTTGTTCATAGACAAACCTTACCTTCACGTCCGTACCAATTACTTGGCATAGGATAGCGTTAACATTTCTATATAGAATGATATGAATAATAATCAATCTATATATTACGAATAGTCTAGTGAGAGTTAAAATCGGCATCGACCCTTTCTTTAAAACAAGTCTTGCAATAATTGGTTCAGCGAATCACATAAAACTTGGCTAACATGGAAGTTAGACAAGCGTTAAGAAAACTTGCCTTCGGCGTCTTCAAATAACTTACTCATTGACACGACCTTTACTGAGAATCTACATGATATATTCACATAGCTTTTTTGTAATTAGCTATCAAACAACTATTCACATTGTTCCTACAAGCTTCTTTCTCTTCTATGTCTTTGTTAACTTAATATCTTTATTAAAAGTCGACATGACTTATTACCCTTAAATCACGGTTTATCACTCAATTGGCGTTTATTAATTAGGACTCAAACATCGTTGATAAGGTACCAACTTTGTTCATCGTACATATCTTGTTAACATGCATTACATTCCTAAGTTTCATACCATATACCTTAGTATAGGTAATATAGGATTAGTCTTAGTACATTCATTGAGTATATAAACTCGACTCGGTAGGTCTCGAAATAATTGAAGTTCAAAACCTAAGTTACTATCAAAAGCCACGAACTTCAACTTTATTTTGATGACACGACATCTAAACATTCTAGTGGTATTTGCATTATTTCACTCTCGAAGGTTTTGCGGACTTGGGTTTGTATGAGTCCATGTAATACAAACTCTCGTATTTCTTGCTGAGTCTCGAGAACCTTTTATTTTTTCCGGCCATAGCGGCGGCTGCTGGTGTGGCTTTTTACACTAAATGCGGCGCGGCGGCTGGACCTCGATGCTGATTCTCAGCGAGTTTGAAAAAATCTATGTGAAATTCCGGTAGTAACTTCTTCCGTTATAAGCCCGATTTGGTCCGTTCAAAAAGCCTACCGTCGTAATAAATGACATACCTACAGCGTTCATATAAAAATTGACACTTTTGAATCCGTTAACACAAAATTCACTATTAAGTTCATTTTATAGGCGTTCGGAAAGCGTTAATGGCGTTGATGCTCGTTTTCTTCGTTTTTAAGTCGAATCAAGCGATTCTCGAACCCTGACTCTTAATCACCCTATCTCACGTGTTGACATTGAAAACCAGCGTTTTCAAGTCTCGACAACTTTCGACTACCACCATTCGGAATTTCTACGTTTTCGACGTTTAACGTCTATTTTAAAGTAAAATTAGCCATAACCGTTACTAATGTTCTCTAAGCCAAATCACATGGAATACTCCATGGATTTCATATCTACATCTAACCAAACAAGATGCATATATACTAACGTATTGATGGAGCTCAATTGTTTATCAACAATCGATCTCGACTATCGATATTTTCATGGTTCAAAACTATATTAAACCTTATGATTCTTATAATCTCATGACTTATAGAGATTGAATCTATGGTAAGTCATCTTTAAATCCTCACACAAGACATATACCACCCATTCTATGATTCTCTAAGATGAAAGAAAATCTAAAAGAGATGGAGATGAAAGGTAAGGATTATACCTTAAGAACTCTTGGTTTTCTTTCTTGGAAAACTCTAAGATCAAGCTTCCAAAGTGTATGTTTTGCAAGTATAGCTCTCTTTCTCTCTCAAATAATCTAAGGTTGGCAAGTTGAAAACTCCCGAATGAATCAACCTAGCTTTCTATTTATAGAAAACTAGAATGGAGGCAATTTGGACTTTAAACCACCACCCTACTTACTTATTATTCATGTGTGGTCACCAAGTAAAACACTTGGTGACCAAGCTATATCTTGGCTTCCACACCAAGGTGGTAGGCCCACCACCCCATGTGACATCCATGGGTTGCCCCATGGGTTTTACCCATTCGGTGACCCACCGGTTCGACGACCGGTTTGGTTTTTGAATTAATGAATTGGGCTTAACTAAATTAACATTGGGCCTTGATCATTCAAATGATTGGATTAATTAATAATCAACTCAAATGAATTAGTCATTAAGTCTTAACTTAATTCTATAATACGAATCGTATCACATACGTACAATTCACGTATTATCTCCGTATACTACTCGTACCATAATCGTATTGTACTCCGTATTTACTCAACGTATTATACATAGATACTAAATAGTATCACCAAATGTATAACACTCGCATTAACCCTAACGCCATTTCTTCTACGCATATTATTTTCTTCTCGAAAATCAATATACTGACCCTTAGGTTTTAAGTCATGAAAAGCTGCGTTTGCCATAAATGAAATATTATCAGATATTCCATCTTATCACGATATTCTATCATTACGCGTTTCTCGGAATTTCAAAATAATTTCCCGAACAGAAACGGATGAATAGTGTTTTTACGGAAATTTCTCAGAAAACAATTATTTTCATCTTGGAAATTTCAAACAATTATTTCTAACACGTAGCCAGAATACTAACCACGTTAGCACATTCTAGGTCATAGAACGACCTTCACATAGCTTACTCACAAAGAAATCAATTAAATTCATTTAATTCACATAATCAAATAAAAATTTAATTGTCATAAAAATCCGATTTTCTCGGGCGTTACATTCTCTCCCCCTTATAAGGATTACGTCCCCGAGAATCTTAGCTTATAATTACATAAACAAATGAGGAAAATCTTCCTTCATTTTACTTTCGAGCTCCCGTTGCTTCTTGACATTGTGGTTTCTCCATAACACCTTTTTTGAAGGTATTACCTTATTTCTTAAAACTTGTTCCTTCTATCAATAATTTGAATTGGAAGTTCCTCATAGGACAAGTCCTTCTCTATCTGAATAGATTCATATTCTATCACGTGTTTATAGTCCGGTTTATAAGGGCCTTAACAACGACACATGAAACACATTATGAATCGTTCCATCTACGGAGGTAAAAGCTACTTCATAAGCTACCTCCCCTACCCTTCTTAAAATCTCAAAAGGTCCTACAAACCTTGGACTTAACTTCCCTTTCTTTCAAAAGCGTATCTTCCCCTTCCAAGGTGATACTTTCGGAAAAACAAAAGATCTACATGAATTCTCTATTCTCTCTGTGAGGATCTGCATACTTCCTTCTTAGGTCTTGAGCGCAACTAATCGAGTGCGTATTAACTTTCACCATGTCCCGTCTCTTTGTACCATCTAGGTCCCAACATCAAGCGTTCACCCACCTCATCCCAACCTGATGGAGTTGGCACTTCCTTCCATCTGGCAACCGTGGCGGCATGCCTATACTAGCGTGAAAACTATTGTTGTACAAAAATTCCACTGACGGTAGATATTCGTCCCAACTCCTTTGAAATCCATAATGAGATCTTAACATATCTTCAAGCGTTTGAATTGTCCGCTCACTCGACCATCAAATACGAGGATGATCGCCGTACTCGATCTTAGCTGCGTTCCCATTTGCTCTTGCAAACTCCTCCAAAAGTTCGATGTGAATCGTGGATCACGATCGACACAATCGAAAGCAGGTACTCCATATGCGGAAATAATTTCCTTGACATCTGACTTAGCTAAGCGATCTAGGTTATACCTAACTCCTATTGGTAGAAAATGAGCCGATTTTCGTCGATCGATCCACTATCACCCAAATAGCATCATATATCCTTTTCTTGTTCTTGGAAGTCCCACCACAAAGTCCATCGTGATGTGCTCCACTTCCACTCTGGAATTTCTAGCGGTTGTAACAACGCTCGATCGTTGATGTTGACCTTAACTTTTGACAAGTTAAGCACCTACTAACATATTACTGCTTATCTCCCTCTTCGTATTCAGCCACCAAAAGTTCTGACGAAGGTCTTGATACATCTTCATACTACCGGGATGTATCGAGTACCTCGAACTATGGGCCTTCATCATAATTTCTTCTTTTAATTCGGGATCATTAGGAACCCAAATTCTTCCTTCAAAATGAAGTAATCCCTCCTTATCGAGGTTATACTTAGTCTTTTCTTCATCTTCTATCCTCTTCTGCATCTGCTTGCACTCCTCGTTGCTCAGTTGTACTCCCCTAACCCGCTCCACTATGGTAGGTTGGGTTTCCATGGAAAATAACATCTCTACTGCTTCCTCCGGTAACAACTTCTAAGCTCCATTCTTGCCATCATTGTTACCAACTCATTACGAGTCGTTAACATTGATAATTTCTCTCTACCCTTCTACTTAGCGCGCCGGCTACTACATTTTGCTTTTCGGATGATATAAAATATCACGGTCATAATCTTTTATTAACTCTAACCACCTTCTGTCTCATGTT
Source organism: Panax ginseng (assembly GCA_020205605.1). Taxonomy (NCBI): domain Eukaryota; kingdom Viridiplantae; phylum Streptophyta; class Magnoliopsida; order Apiales; family Araliaceae; genus Panax; species Panax ginseng. The sequence goes on along the minus strand of CM035127.1, from coordinate 35,836,646 downwards.
CAACTCATACGTGTGAAGATATATTTGAGACTTTTTTGTGGTAAAAGTGTATATCTCACATTTCTCACCATAAAGATAATGCCTCCATATCTTTGGGGCAAAAACTCTCATTTGCCAATTCGAGGTCATGAGTAGGATAGACCTTCTCATAATCCTTGATTGGCGTGATGCATCATGTCTTGATGACCTTGCCATCTTTGCATGAAACACATGACCCAGATCCTTTATCTGAAGCATCGCTATACACTACAAAATTTCTGTATAAATGCGGTAAGGACAATCAGGTGCCTCACTTAACCTCTTCTTCAACTCTTGGCTTGTTCTCACATTTTTCGGTCCACACACATACTTCACCGACTTTCTTGTCAGATTTGTTAGCGGAGTAGCTATTTTAGAAAAGTCGGAATGAACCTTCTATAGTATCCGTAACCTTGAAAACTCGAACCTCGGTTGGCGTTTTTGGTTGCTCCCATTAGATTCTTTGCTTCTACTTTTTTGCGGATCTCTGGAAATGCCATCCTTATCAATAACATGCCCTACAAGCGCACCCTCTCAAGCCAAAATTCACACTTTGTGAATTTTGCATACAACTTCTCCTTAGTAGTGTCTCGACACTATTCTTAAATGTTCGCATGATCTTACGGCGTCTTTGAATAGACTAGAATATCATCGATGAACACTCGACAAACTTGTCCAAATATTGTTTGAACACTCATTCATCATATCCATAAATAAATTGGTGGCGCATTAGTCAACCCAAACGACATTACTAGAAGCTTCGTAATGACCATAACGAGTTACGAGCAGCCGTCTTAGGTACATCTTCCTTCCTCACCTTTAGCGATGATACCCGATGCGCAAATCTATCTTAGAAAAATACTTTTGCCCCTTTCAAGTGATCAAATAGATCATCGATCACAGGCAAAGGTATTTATTCTTAATCGTTAACTTATTCAACTCTCGATAGTCGATACAAAGCCTTAATGACCCATCCTTCTTCTTTACAAACAAACTTTGGTGCTCCCCGAGGAGACACACTTGGTTGAATGTACTTCTATCTAATAGTTCTTGTAATTGAACCATTAACTCCTTCATTTCATTTGGCGCCATTCGATATGGTGCCCTTGAAAGCTAGTGTCGTTCGATGCAGATCGATTACAAACTCCACCTCCATGTCCGGTGGAATGCGGTAACTCCTCAGGAAATACATCGCGAACTCTTGCACAATAGGTATCGATCGAGGATGTTCCCACTCTTTGGGTATCCACAACATAGCACAGATAACCTACACCCTTTTCTCAACATCTTCAAGCTTGTGTCGTGAGCAGACAACAAAGCGTCTCGGTGAATTACTCTTAGAAGAACACTACCTTGGTTTTCTTAGAAAATAGAAGGTTTACACTTTTCTATGGCAATCTATAATCGCCTTATGGTTAACCAACCAATCCATACCAAAATTACGTCGAATTCTTTTAGCCTTATCGGTACCAAATCTCTCAGATAACTTATTCCCTCTAATTTCCGCAACAATCCTTATGAATATGTTGATGGGATTATCTCTTCGTTTGCTACCTTAACGTCTAAAGGTATAGGTAACTTTCTCGAGGATTAAACCTAATAAACTTAGCAAATTCACATCTTTATAAAAGAACAAGTAGCTTTTAGAGAGTCGAATAGCACATAAGCATTTATCTCATTGGCCAGGAATGATACTGCTACCACATACATTGATGCAACCGCATCTTGAGCAGTCATATTAAGCGTCTGGTGAGGTCTACCTGCTTGATGGTGTTGGTCGATAATGGCTAATTTACCACTACGAACTCTTATTCCCCTCTAAACCCTTCTTGGGCAATTTCTTGCCATGTGGTCCATTGACCTGAGACAAAAACACCCTAGTTCTTCTTAGGGTTAGGGCGGTTGGGTGACAAATGCCCCTCACCTTACAGTTGTAGCATCTTGCTTTCCCCTTTAAGCAGACTCCCATGTGAGATTTTCGCATGTCTTACATGCTTTAGTCCTCCGTTTGGGATCTCCTGCTTTACCCGGGTTCCCGGGGTTAAAACTCTTCCTCTTTGGCAAGTTTTGCTTCCATTTGGCAACTTGACCTTATTACCTCCTTCTAACTTACTCTTAATCTTCCGCTCTTTGTGGTCTTGAGACAAAGCCTCACACCACCACCTTAACTATTATATCGCCTTCTCGAGAATGGTCCGTAGGAAGCACTCTGGAAAGCCGATATCTCTTATATAGAGCGGGGTTTTAAGCCTGCTCAAATCTCTAGCGCCTTTCTTTCCTCTGTATCCACGATGTGGAGCAAATCTCATGCCAATTCGTTAAACTTGGCGGCATCTTTGAGGAAGCTATCATATCCCCCCTGCTTAAGTTCTAGGAACTTAATTTCCATCCTACCTACTGCATCTTTAGTAGGGAAATAGTTCTCGAAGAAAACCTTCTTAAGCTGTTCCCCCGTAACATGTGACCCTGACCTCCTCAGCCCCAGCCCACTGGTGAGTGAGCTTCCCACCGATAGTTGGCTTCCCCCTTCATCATCGTGTAAGTCATGAAAAAAGAAGTCTTTTGCGCCTCTACGTTTGTTATCTGGCAAGCGCCTTTTCAATCTCTCTAACCCGTATGCGGGCTTCTAGTGGATCGTCGTTCCTCGAACTCGGGAGGAGGACCCACACTTTTAAAGTCCTTAAAGGTAGTTGTTCTTGCTGCTACCAGAGCTCTGGAATCCCACCCCCCACTTGGTTAAATCGTTAGTTAATAAATTAACGAACTCTTGCATAGGGGGTTAGGAGGACCCCGATTTTCATTATGAGACTCGGCCTCTTGGTTCGTTGTCTCTCTACCGGTGAGCATCAACATGACATTTAAATAAATAAAGCTTCGTTATTATCTATTTAACTACTCTCGGTTATCATTCATAAATCATTAACAACCATTAAATAAACAACCCAACATTTTAAATCAACAACAACCATTCATACCACAACAAGCATATTAAATAAAAACTTCATTATATAAATATGCTTTCATAGTCAAAACTATTTACATCATGTTCCCTTAGCCAAAAGCTATTACACATATATCCATGATTGCCTACTACAAAATTGGGATTTACAAAAGACTACCCTTAGTTATACAAAAGAGGGTTTTCGTCACTACTTATATACAAAAGATCTAGCGATCTACTAACTTTGTCGAGCGACATTCTCATATTTACGATTTGCGAATCGACACTATATCTCGACTTATGGTATGTCGAGTGCTTGGGACTCAATAGAATAACAAGCAATTTTTGACTTGAAATCCTCATGGCGCATTCATGGATGTATGACATCCTAGTTATTTTCTGGTCTTTCTCAACGGTTTTTCTTTTGTAGCTCGAGGACCTCATCCTTATAGTCACGAGCCTTATCGGTCATAAGCACTTTCTCGTCGTGCTCTCGACTCAAAAATGCCTCTCTGATTCTTTACGCCTCATATAAAGCGATTATTTCCTCATATGTGCCTCTACCTACCATGCATAAATGCACATTCCTATCAAACTTTGCCGGATACAATGCTCTGAGTTGCATCCAGGAGATGTTGGCTCTGAGTAGGTAACAAGTGTTGTCGATGTCACCTCCATCTCCTCCTCCACGTCTAGCATCTCGTTAAGGTATGATGTTAATCCATGGTCTCCTCGAGTATTCCTCCTCGGAGATGTACTCCTCGATATACGAGTCGTCTAGTACAACTATATCGGTACCTCACTTACTTTGGCATTGGTACAACCTCAACTTAGTTAGCGAGTCCTCACTTATCATTTCCACGTTTCTAAACATCAAGCTATCGGTTGACATCTACAAACACATAACACGTTGATTAGTACATAATACACAATAGTATAAGCACAAATCACATTTAATATCTTTAAGATTAATTTTCATCTTTTAATCCTTTCGATACTGAGTTATCTCAATATCTTTTTAATTGATGGACTTGAATTTCATTCGGACTTTACCTTCCTTACGAGGTTATTAGCCTAAGGTTTTTCCCCCTTAAGTTTTATAACCTAAGGCTTTGATACCAACTTTGTGGCCCCCAAATTGGGTATCTTCAACTTGAAGCGAGATGGTGCTCCTTTGTCTTAACATCCATACAATCATTCCATTGAAATACAACAAAATGAAGGTAATTACTATCTTCTTATTACAATCAAAGTATAATCCTTCCCGGGTTCATAAACCCGGTTACATCGTTCATTGTTCATAATGTATAATACATACAAACTTACTAAACTATTACTGATGCCTAAGCATCCATCTTAGCTTTGCCCTTATCTCTCTTGGCATTCACGATCGTTCATCTTTAGCTGCGGTTATATAATTCAATAAAGAAGTGAGCATGTATTTCGACAAGTTTAATCGAGGATAACGAGAATACCACATTCATGAATTATATAACAATTCCAACATAAGCTGAACAATAGTTATGAAGTATTATGAATCAATAATACTTTAACGATTCATAACATCAATTCCCAAAGTATAGAATAGATTAGGAATTACGAGGCAAATTCGATAGACCATGAGCGATAAATTTCGGTTTTCATACTTGAAAAGGAGTCCACTGACACTAAAGTCGTTCATCCAGTATAACTTACGAGCACTTCTAGGTGATCGACCTATAGTACTCTATGTTGATCGACACTCATTCATTAAGCGTATTTACGTTTAATATTTTTGGCAAACTCGCGTGCCCATCGAATAATCGATGAAAAATACTTTTGTTTGTTCATAGACAAACCTTACCTTCACGTCCGTACCAATTACTTGGCATAGGATAGCGTTAACATTTCTATATAGAATGATATGAATAATAATCAATCTATATATTACGAATAGTCTAGCAGAGTTAAAATCTGGCATCGACCCTTTCTTTAAAACAAGTCTTGCAATTCGGTTCAGCGAATCACATAAAACTTGGCTAACATGGAAGTTAGACAAACGTTAAAAAACTTGCCTTTTCGGCGTCTTCAAATAACTTACTCATTGACCACGGACCTTTACGAGAATCTACATGATATATTCACATAGCACACTGTAATTAGCTATCAAACAACTATTCACATTGTTCCTACAAGCTTCTTTCTCTTCTATGTCTTTGTTAACTTAATATCTTTATTAAAGTCAACATGACTTATTACCCTTCGTCGGTTTATCACTCAGTGGCGTTTTTATTACTTAGGACTCAAACATCGTTGATAAGGTACCAACTTTGTTCATCGTACATATCTTGTTAACATGCATTACATTCCTAGGTTTCATACCATATACCTTAGTATAGGTAATATAGGATTAGTCTTAGTACATTCATTGAGTATATAAACTCAACTCAGGTAGGTCTCGAAATAACTGAAGTTCAAAACCTAAGTTACTATCAAAAGCCACGAACTTCGTGACTGCTTGTGCGACATCTAAGCATTATATTCTAGTGGCGTTTGCGCCACTCTCGAAGGTTTTGCGGACTTGGCTGTGTGCTGAGTCCATGTACAAACTCTCGTATTGCTGGCCTGAGTCTCAGATTTTTTTATTTTTTCCGGCCATAGCTGGTATTTGTGGTTTGGCTTTTTACACTCGTGCATGGCGCATGCGATGCTGAGACCTCGATCTGATTCTCGGCGTTTTGAAAATCTTGTGTGAAATTCCGGTAGTAACTTCTTACGTTATAAGCCGATTTGGTCCGTTCAAAAGCCTACCGTCATAAATGACATACCTACTGCAGCGTTCATATAAAAATTGACACTTTTGAATCCGTTAACTCAAAATTCACTATTGAGTTCATTTTATAGGCGTTAAAAAGCGTTAATGAGCGTTGATGCTCGTTTTCTTCGTTTAAAGTCGAATCAAGCGATTCTCGAACCCTGACTCTTAATCACCCTATCTCACGTGTTGACATTGAAAACCAGCGTTTTCAAGTCTCGGCAACTTTCGACTACCATTAAGAATTTCTACGTTTTCGGACGTTTAAGCGTCTATTTAAGTAAAATTAGCCATAACCGTTACTAATGTTCTCTAAGCCAAATCACATGGAATACTCCATGGATTTCATATCTACATCTAACCAAACAAGATGCATATACTAACGTATTGATGGAGCTCAATTGTTTATCAACAATCGATCTCAACTATCGATATTTTCATGGTTCAAAACTATATTAAACCTTATGATTCTTATAATCTCATGACTTATAGAGATTGAATCTATGGTAAGTCATCTTTAAATCCTCACACAAGACATATACCACCCATTCTATGATTCTCTAAGATGAAAGAAAATCTAAAAGAGATGGAGATGAAAGGTAAGGATTATACCTTAAGAACTCTTGGTTTTCTTTCTTGGAAAAACTCTAAGATTAAAGCTTCCAAAGTGTATGTTTTGCAAGTATAGCTAGCTCTCTCTCTCTCAAATAATCTAAGGTTGGCAAGTTGAAAACTCCCAAATGAATCAACCTAGCTTTCTATTTATAGAAAACTAGAATGGAGGCAATTTGGACTTTAAAACCACCACCTCCTTACTTATTCATGTGTGGTCACCAAGTAAAACACTTGGTGACCAAGCTTATATCTTGGCTTCCACACCAAGGTGGTAGACCCACCACCCCATGTGACATCCATGGGTTTGCCCATGGGTTTTACCCATTCGGTGACCCAGGTTCGACCCACGGTTTTGGTTTTAATGAATTGGGCTTAACTAAATTAACATTGGGCCAACCCACTAATGATCATTCAAATGATTCAAATGATTGGATTAATTAATAATCAACTCAAATGAATTAGTCATTAAGTCTTAACAATTCTATAATACTGAATCGTATCACATACGTACAATTCACGTATTATCTCAAGTAGTATACTACTCGTACAATAATCGTATTGTACCCGTATTTACTCAGCGTATTATACATAGATACTAAATAGTATCACCAAATGTATAACACTCGCATTAACCTACGCCGCCATTCTTCTACGCATATTATTTCCTTCTAGGAAATCAATATACTCGACCCTTAGTTTTTAAGTCGCGAAAAAGCTGCGTTTGCCATAAATGAAATATTATCGGATATTCCATCTTATCACGATATTCTATCATTCGCGTTTCTCGAATTTCAAAATAATCCCCCGACGAAGCGGATGAATAGTTTTTTACGGAAATTTCTCGGAAAATAATTATTTTCGTCTTGGAAATTCAAACAATTATTTCTAACACGTAGCGAATACTAACTAACCACGTTAGCACATTCTAGGTCATAGAAGCGACCTTCACATAGCTTACTCACAAAGAAATCAATTAAATTCATTTAATTCACATAATCAAATAAAAATTTAATTGTCATAAAAATCCGATTTTCTTAACGATGTCTGCAGGAAGAAAAGTTCTTTGAGGTGCTTAGGCAATAAATCAATCGGCGATTGGGTGGACGATTGCGAATATCGAGGAATCGACCCTTCGTTTTGCATGCACAAGATTACGATGGAAGATGATGCAAACCAAGCGGTGGAGCAACAACGACGACTTAACCCAATTATGAAGGAAGTGGTAAAGAAGGAAATTCTGAAATTGTTGGATGCCAATATCATCTACCCAATTTCTGACACTAAGTGGGTTAGTCCGGTTCATTGTGTGCCGAAAAAGGGCGAAATTGCCGTGGTACAAAATGAGGATAACGAGTTAATTCTGTAATAACCCGATATTTTTATATAATTAAATCAGAAATTTTGCGTATAAATTTTTTATTTATTTATTTTAAGGATGAGGATTTGTACAAGATAAAGCTTATGTAATTATTGTAATAAATAAAAATATATTTATTACATGAATGTTTGTAAATTATTTTATTTTAGAATTATTGATTATTATAAATTATATTATTATAATAATTAATTTTAAAGTAGAAATGTTTTTATTAATTATTTTCCATGAAAATATAATTATATATTATTTAAATAATATATGAAATGATTTTAGAATAATTATAATAATTATTTTATTATATGATTTTATTTTAGATTAATTAAGTTATTATTTTTAACTTAATTATTAATGTTTATATATAATGATTAAAATCGGATATGGAATCCAAAACCCTAATTTTGGGTTTTGATCAAGAATAAGAATAATAATATAATATTAATTATATTTTGATATTTGATGGTATAGATATGTCTATGTATATGTGTGAACTATTAAGAATTCAATAATTTTATTATATCATGACCAAACCCTAACATTAATTTGTTTAACCCTATTTTTGAAATTTAAAGGGGAAATTCAAGACTTTTATATAACTGTGATATACGATTTATGTTGTATATTATATAACATTTTGATTAATTAGGTAAACCCTAATTAATAGTTAGAAACCCTAATTAGCAAAATTTTTGTAAACCCTAGTTCGTAAGTCAATTAAAACTTTAAAATCGGTTAAGCCATCGTGTTATGATGTTTATGATATGTATTGTAGAATTTAATGCTAATTATGAAAAACCCTAGTTAGTGATTTAAAACAATAATTTCTAAATTAAAACCCTAATTTCTTAAATTAGAAACCTTAAATAATAATTAGCTAATTGCTACATAGAAACCCTAATTTAAAACTCGAGTTGAGTTTAAACTTTGTTATATAAGCTGTGTTATATGGTGCATGCATGTTATGTATTATATAATTTTATATTGATTAGGTAAACCCTAATTAATGTTTAGAAATATTAATTTTTAGAAACCCTAATTAATATTTAGAAAATCCTAAGTTATTGTTAAACCCTAATTTGAAACACAAATTAGAGTTCAAAATTTATTGGTAATGATGTTAATGTGATTTATGATTGGTGTTATAGATATTAACCCTAATTTTTCAAAACCCTAATTAGCTAGAAACCCTAATTTGTAAATTAGTAACCCTAATTTGCTAATTGGTGCCCTAATTGTTAAATTAGCGAGGTTAATTATAATTAGTAAATTCTTAATTTAATTTTCAATTTTAGATAATTAGAAATCTAATGTAATTAAGGAAAACCCTATTTTTTTTTTGAAACTAAAATTTTGCTCAAACACTAAATAAAAATCCTAGAAAAGCAAATTTGTGTTAATCTTAGGCTTAAACCCTAAGGGTTTGCAAAGTTTACAATTGTGTCCTTAAAATTCCAAGCCAAAAGACCAAATTGCCCTTGTGTGTATTAATGAAGCTAACTTGTTAGATTTGCCAATACTTTAGTTGGTGAGCTAACCTTGACTTTATATTGACTTAAATTATCAGCAATCAGCCACCTATGCTAGCCAAATACATTGCACGCATGTTGTATATAAGATCTAAGAGAGAGAAAAGTCCTCACATTTGCTCATTTGGTCACAACACACCTCCAAGGCCCCCTCTCTCTCTAACCTACGAAATCCTTTGCTAAAATCAGTCACTAAACCAGCCCCACAAAATCCCCTAACAGATCAGTAGCCAAGAAATCAGAATTGCTCATTTAAAGGTATAAACCCTAGTTGAAAAAATTTGATCTTGATCCTCTGTTAGATGTTGTGTTTTTGTGTTAGAATATATTGTTTATAGTGTTAATCAATGATCTGGGTTGATAGATGTTGGATCTATAACATCTATAGGCTCGGATTTGATGATTTTCAAATCTGGAAAAAAAATTTAAAATTGTGGTCTGATAACAAATGTCAGAGCCTCTAGATCTTTCTGTGTTAGGTGTTATGTGTGTTTTATGTTATAGATATGTTCTTTGTCACATGGGCATCACTCTGTAACTTGAATCTAGCCCAGATCGTGTACAAAATGAAAGATATGGGTGGTCGAACCCTCATTAATCGACCATGACTTTCGATTTTACAGGTAACCCGGTTCATGCCGAACCACCGTCGACGACTTGTTTATGCATCCAGATCTCTAAATGCATTTATGGATTTGATCTTATTCTTTGTATCTTGGTTATAGTATGAAATATGGGCTACACATTCATTCCTTTAGACCTATTAAAAAATAAACAAGATGGATGAAATAGATGGTCAAAGTAGCTGGGATGATCACGAGAATAGTTTTCTGGAATTTCCAGAAAATCAAGAACACTGTCTCTGACAGCCTTTGACCGGCAGGGATCTAGATGTTGTGATGAGTTTAGATCAATTTTATATATTAGATTTGTTCACTTGTATGTTGGCTACACACTGCAACCATTGGAACAACATAGCATCACACAGAAATCGATTTAATTAAGGCACAAAGTAGCTATCAAGCACTGCTTGGGTTTCTGGGTAACCCAGAAAACCCAGGAAGGGCCTGACAGCCACTTTGGACCTTCAGATCTTCCTTGTATGTTGTAGTTAGACCATGTTAGTTGATGATTCATGTAGCATTACATTAATATTACACGATCATTGCAAGACCCTTCCCAGAAACAGCTTGATCACTAGGTCGCGATCGGTCGAACTGGCCCCTTAAGAATCGGATCGTCGTTGTTCTTGAGCCTCAAGAACACCAACAATGATGAGAAAAGCGTCGCTAAAAAGGCTAAATGACGGATTTTAATTATTTTAATTTTACGAATTTCGAAAAATGATTAAAATAGAATAAATTCTATAAATTCTAAAAATTTAAAAATTATTTTAAATTATGAAAAATAACTTTTAAATTATTTGGAACATTTTTCATTCATATTTATAATTATTTGAATATTAATGATAATTAATTTATTTAATTAGTGTATTAAAAAAATTAGAGAAAAATGATTTTAATGTTATAAAAATTATTTTAAATAAGAATAAAGTGTTTTTAAAATATTTTTAAGTTATAAATGTAACTTTTAATATTTTGTGATGAAATTTTATTAATAAATTAATATTAATGATAATTAAATTTATTTAATAAATATATTAAATAAATTATGGAAAAATAGAATTAATGATTAAAAATTTAAAGAAAAAAGGTTTAAAGTTATTTAAGTTATAAAAAAATAACTTTTGATATTTTGCCATGAAAAATATTAATATTTTAATATTAATGATATTAAATTTATTTAATAATTATATTAAATAAATTAGTTTAAAAATGATTTTAATATTAGAAAAATCATTTTAAATGAAAATAAATAGTTTAAAAATATTTTTGTTATAAAATATAACTTTTAATATTTAAAGGTAAATTTCATTAATTAATTTTTATTAATGATATTAAAGTTATTTAATAATTATATTAAATACATTAGTTTAAAAACTATTTTAATATTAGGAAAATCATTTTAAATGAAAATAAAGTGTTTAAAGATATTTTAAGTTATAAAATATAACTTTTAATATTTAAAGGATTATCTCATTAATAATTTAATATTAATGATATTAATTTAATAATAAATGATATTAAGTTTATTTAATAATTATATTAAATAAATGCTTTAAAATGGTTTTATTTATTTAAAAATCATTTTAAAAAGATATAAATGAATTAAAAAATTTTAAGTTATAATTAATGACTTTTAATATTTTGATAGATAATGCATTAATATTTTAATATTAATGGTAATTATTTAAAAATGATTTTAATTCTTTTAAAAATCATTTTTAAGTGTAATATTAATACTTTAAAAGTATTTTGAGTTATTATAAATAACTTTAACCTTTTTGAAAATGGTTTCATTAATAGTTTAATATTAATTAAATATTAATGATAATAAAATTGTTTAATATTTAAATCATTTAATAATGATTTAGGTGTTTGAAAATGCGTGATAAATTATAATAAATGTTTAAAAATTATTATAAGTCATTTAAAAATAATATATTTATTACTTTAAATAGTCTAAATAGATATTGAACTTGATATAGAGTCTTAGACTCGATAATTACAAATAAAAAAAAGTCGGTACCCAAGCATATTTGAGAAATTGATCTGGACTTAGATATTTTTTGTATATGTGTTTTTTGTGATTTGATGGTTGTATTGAACAAATGTGACAATGTAATAGGTTATGTCTTTGTTGCGATAAGCGGTCTTATGTGTTATTGAATGTTGTTCTAATCGAACGAATGATCTTATTACTGATAGGTGTTATATAAAGATAGAACTAAGTTACGAACTATAAGCAGCACATCAGGCAAGTATCTTACCTTTGCATTTCCTTTATGCAATGGTTATGAGTAAGAAGTCTCATAATTATATTATTATTATGCTATATTTGTAAGACCCCGAATTTTATGAAATAAAAGTATTCAATTTTTTCTTATAATTACTATTTAGTAAATGGTTAAATTGATAAAAGTTTAAAGTTAAGGGTGATATATGAATTTTTTTTAAAAATAAGCAAGTGGTTATAAAATATTCATTGTTGTCGGGGAATATTCGTTTGGTCGTGGAATATTCTTTACGTCGGGGAATATTAAATGCGACGGTAGCGAATTTTATGTGGGCCCCATAACAAAATAAGCATCGATGAAGAAAATGACAAAGGAGTTTTTATAAATAACGGCGTAGTCGTTCACTGAATTATCTTGTTGGAATGCCGGTGGTTAAAAAACACGATGTCTGGCGTTGTTGCTTGCGATGGTACGGTATTGCACCAATTATTGATTCTTACGTAAGAAGGCACTACTCAATAATTACTACGTGTAATTCTTATTCGATATTTTATTGATTCAATAATTCTTTGCATTGATATTTTATATTCTTTTGTTGTTTAAATAATTGTCACTACAAGTATTTTCCATTATCGAAGAAATAATTCATATTATCTGAATAATATTATTTGATAACATTATTGGCAATGTCTAGAAAGTTACATCTAAGGAGAGGTTTGGTCACCTAATTGCTTTGCATGATGAAGGAGAAATTTTTATTGGAAAGCCCCTCTTTCACAGGAGCGACACAGTTGTCGATTATTGTGATTACGTAATATTATTTGTGAATAATTAATTATTAATTTATATGATAAGGAAAATATTCATTTTATGTGTATATAGATGGAGAAAATTTTTTAAGTGACAATTCTTGAAAATTGATATTTTATCTTTTCTAATAAAATAATTTATTATTATATTATTATAATATAATAATGATGATATTTTTACAATGAATGTGGGATATATGAGTATATAAGGAGGAAGAGTATTGTTGTTGCATTAAATGATTAACACATGTTTTGTATGTCGGTGGACCCCATTTCTTAACTGAAATTTGATTATAGCTTGTAAAATCGTCCGTATATAGATTTCGGTCAATTTCTGTTTGGAATTTTGAAAAACTTTCTTCTGCAAAGTTGTAGAGAATTGAATTTCCTATAATAAGTCTCAAGATTCGAATTTTCTGATAAAAGGGCTATTTATTATGAATTATTGAAGTTTCGAAGTTCCGAAATAATTAATTTTTGGAAGTTTAAAATATTTTAATTATGAAAAACATTTTTTTTTATTTAGGTGAGGTGTGGTGGCTGATTTGAATCAGATTAGGTGCGCGTGAGAATTAATATATATTATTAATTTATTAAATTTTTTGCTTTGGTGTTCTAAGTATTTTCCTATAAATAGGGTGCTTAGGTTAGAATTGAAAAATACACCAGAAACTGAAGTTTTCTCTCTATTTCTCTCTCTATATTATCGAGTGTATTCTTGTGAGTATTTTGATATCTTGAGTGTTGCTATACGGTGCAAGTTTGTTCAGCGTTATTCTAGTCAGAAGTACTGCTCTTTTGAGGTAGGGGATTGTAAGGGATAGTAAGGGTTGCTATTTTCTTCAAAAATAATATTATTTCTTCATTATCATTATGCCGAAATATTGGTTGGAATTTTTATCAAATTTGGAACTTTTTCATGTCGGGGTTACTTTTCATGAGTTACTATTCACGAGTAACAATTCATGAGTTACTATTCACGAGTTACTATTCATGAGTTACTATTCACGAGTTACTATTCACGATTTACTATTCACGAGTTACTATTCATGACGGGTTACTATTCATGAGTTACTATTCACGAGTTACTATTCACGGGTACTATTCACTACAAAATTGGTTTCTTTTTCTAACCAAATTATAGTTGATTTATGAATATTACTCTGGAGATTAAAACTATGTATTGATTATATTGATTTTATTATCATATATAACATTTTATAACCACGATATTGAAATTCTCTTTCTTTGGAGTGTAAAGATGGGTAGATTATTGGTATGATCATGACTAGGGTTCTCTTTGGCGATGGTGAAAAGTTGAATTGTGGTGGTATGATCATGACCATTGAATTTATAATTGAATATCTTTAGCTTAAGTGCAAAGGTGAATTGATCAACATGGTTATAATTATTGTTTATATTAATTCTAAAATGATTATATATTTCTTTGAGATATGAATATCTTTGGCCCATAGTACAAAGATGACTTATTGATGAATATCTTTGGCCCGTAGTGCAAAGATGAATTATTGATGAATATCTTTGGCATGTAGTGCAAAGATGGTCTGTTGCTGAATATCTTTGGCCTGTAGTGCAAAGATGAATTTATTATTATGATTATGAACATGAACTGTGATTTGGTATAACCATGATCTTTGATGTTTCAGGTAACGACAGGTGATGAAAATTATCTTCGCCCTGAATGCGAAAAGGAATTTAGAACTACAATTACGATTATGAGTTATACATGTGATTGTGGACAAGAATTGTTGATTGATGTTACAGGGATAAAACATTATTGGTGGACTTTTAACATAGAGAAGATAATAGACTTTATGGTCTATTTGACTCTTCTAATGGATTCTTTGGTTCATTTGCAACTATGGTTGAAAAGTTTTATCATCGCCATATATGTTCTAAATCTACGATTTATTCTTGTGGAAGGCTATTGATAATTTATTTATCTTTAGTCATGATATTCTTTCTTGAGCTAGTTGTGTTCACCCTTTTGCTTCACAATTCCTTTCGGGTAATAAAAGTGTAGTTGGGACAATGACGGGGAATAACGAGGGAATAGAAGCGGTGGTCTATAGATGTTGAGGGTGAGGTGAATTTAACTTGGAAGGGTGTTTTGCCACTATCATAAAAGATGTCTAATGACATACAACCTCGTGTCATCATAAGGCGAGGTTGTGCTCATCCACTTCTTTGAGTATATTTATAAGCACTACTATATAATCTTGGTGTTTGTTTGGAGTATAATACCCAATTAGAGACAGTGGAGATAATGATATGTCAGGAGAAGACTCACCATTGGGAAGAATATGTTAGTAATCTTCTCGTTTTTCTTTGGGGTCTATTAGGTCAACGAAGGATAATTCTGTGATCATATGATATCTATCATAATCTAGACGCATGGCCTCCTATGTACGAAGGTTTCCTTGAACACTTCCCAAAGATTCTAATTTCTAAAACAGTTTTCGACTATACATTTATGTAAGGTGTCATTATGAGGTGCTATCCACGGTTGGGACATGAGTCACAGTTGATATATATTTGTATTTAAACTCACAGTTTAAGTGTTGTCGTATCTTGCACGACAATTGTATTAATAAAGTTGTAGTTGTTTTCTATACCATGTATTTGGTGACTTAGAATGGGTTTGATGGAATGGACCTATTTTGGGGGTGTCACAGTTGGTATCAGAGCTATAAGTAAAGAGCCCCGAGCCTCTCATTTGGTGACTTCACATTGATGGGGGATGCTTGCAGAAGCCGGACTCTCCGTGGGGGGCCCAGCGATTCTGCGGTGGCAATTGATAGAGTACCTTTGTGAGGAGTCTTTGTCTACGGTTGGGACATGAATCACAGTTGGTATCAGAGCTTAGGGATATGGTCTCTGGCGGAGATCAGAGAATAAAACTAGGAGGGGAGAGATGAGTAAATCCTTCGCTAGTGTGTCCTACCTAAGCTTATTTGTTGGTCAGTCATAATATCGGGATATTATGTGATATGTTAATTTGTTCAACTAACCCTTGTTTTGAAATTTGTATTCTAGAATGATATCCCGAAATACGAGGAGATGAGCAATGGAGAAATCATGATGACAAGAAGATGGAATTTGAAATGAAAGCAAGGTATTCTCAACTCTTTGAAATACCAGGTACGTAAATTTTGGGGACGAAATTTCATAAGGAGGGGAGATTGTAAGACCCCAAATTTTATGAAATAAAAGTATTCAATTTTTTCTTATAATTACTATTCAGTAAATGGTTAAATTGATAAAAGTTTAAAGTTAAGAGTGATATATGAAATTTTTTTAAAATAAGCAAGTGGTTATAAAATATTCATTGTTGTGGGGAATATTCGTTTGGTCGTGGAATATTCTTTACGTAGGGGAATATTAAATGCAATGGTAGCGACCTTTTGTGGGCCCATGTGAGAATAAGCGATATCGATGAAGAAAGCGATATAAAGGAGTTTTTATAAATAAGCAGTGTAGTTATTCTGAATTATCTTTGTTGGAATACCGGTGGTTAAAAACACGATAATACGCATTGTTGCAAAGTAGCTTTGCGGTATTGCACAAATTATTGATTCTTACGTAAGAAGGCCTTACTCAATAATTGTTACGATAATTCTTTATTCGATATTTTATCGATTGATAATTCTTTGCGTTGATATTTTATATTCTTTGTTGTTTTAATAATTGTCACTACATAGTATTTTCCATTATCGAAGAAATAATTCATATTATCTGAATAATATTATTAGATAACATTATTGGCAATGTCTAGAAAGTTACATCTAAGGAGAGGTTTGGTCACCTAATTATGGCGCCCGATAAGGAGAAATTTTATTGGAAAGCCCCCCTCTTTCACGGAGGGCGCACTGATTATCATTATTGTGATTACGTAATATTATTTGTGAATAATTAATTATTGATTTATATGATAAGGAAAATATTCATTTTATGTGGATATAGATGGAGAAAATTTTTAAAGTGACAATTGTTGAAAATTGATATTTTATCTTTTCTGATAAAATAATTTATTATTATATTATTATAATATAATAATAAAGATATTTTTATAATGAATGTGGGATATATGAGTATATGAGGAGGAAGAGTATTTTTGTTGCATTAAATGATTAACACATGTTTTGTGTGTCGGTGGACCCCATTTCTTGACTGAAATTTGATTATAGCATGTAAAATCGTCCGTATATGGATTTCGGTGAATTTCTGTTTGGAATTTTAAAAAATTTTCTTTTGCAAAGTTGTAGAGAATTGAATTTCCTATTATAAAATGCGAGATTCGAATTTTCTGATAAAAGTGCTATTCATTATGAATTATAGAAGTTCCGAAGTTCCGAAATAATTGATTTTTGGAAGTTTAAAATATTTTAATTATGAAAAACGTTTATTTTGATTTAGGTGAGGTGTGGTGGCTGATTTGAATCAGATTAGGTGTTCGTGAGAATTTAATAAATATATATTATTAATTTATTAAATTTTCTGCTTTGATGTTCTAAGCATTTTCCTATAAATAGGGTGCTTAGGTTAGAATTGAAAAACACACCAGAAACTGAAGTTTTCTCTCTATTTCTCTCTCTATATTATCGAGTGTATTCTTGTGAGTATTTTGATATCTTGAGTGTTGCTATACGGTGCAAGTTTGTTCAGCGTTATTCCAGTCAGAAGTACTGCTCTTTTGAGGTAGAGGATTGTAAGGGATAGTAAGGGGTGTTATTTTCTTCAAAAATGATA
This sequence comes from Panax ginseng, assembly GCA_020205605.1. Lineage (NCBI taxonomy): Eukaryota > Viridiplantae > Streptophyta > Magnoliopsida > Apiales > Araliaceae > Panax > Panax ginseng. Next base: position 35,818,941 of record CM035127.1, on the reverse strand, counting down.
TTATTTCTTCAATATCATTATGCCGAAATATTGGTTGGAATTTTTATCAAATTTGGAACTTTTTCATGTCAGGGTTACTTATTCATGAGTTCTTATTCACGAGTTACTATTCATAATGAGGTTAGAGTTTATTCAGATTACTATTGGTCTTACTACAAAATTGGTTTCTTTTTCTAACCAAATTATAGTTGATTTATGAATATTACTACGGAGATTAAAACTATGTATTGATTATATTGATTTTATTATCATATATAACATTTTATAACCACGATGTTGAAATTCTCTTTCTTTGGAGTGTAAAGATGGGTAGATTATTGGTATGATCATGACTAGGGTTCTCTTTGGCGATAGTGAAAAGTTGAATTGTATTTGGTATGATCATGACCATTGAATTTATAATTGAATATCTTTAGCTTAAGTGCAAAGGTGAATTGATCAACATGGTTATAATTATTGTTTATATTAATTCTAAAATGATTATATATTTCTTTGAGATATGAATATCTTTGGCCCATAGTACAAAGATGACTTATTGATGAATATCTTTGGCCGTAGTGCAGAAAAGATGAATTATTGATGAATATCTTTGGCATGTAGTGCAAAGATGGTGCATTCTTGAATATCTTTGGCTCAGTAGTGCAAAGATGAATTTATTATTATGATTATGAACATGAAGCGTGATTTGGTATAACCATGATCTTTGATGTTTCGGGGTGACGGTGATGAAAATTATCTTTATCTGGAATGAGAAAAGGAATTTAGAACTACAATTACGATTATGAGTTATACATGTGATTGTGGACAAGAATTGTTGATTGATGTTACAGGGATAAAACATTATTGGTGGACTTTTAACATAGAGAAGATAATAGACTTTATGGTCTATTTGACTCTTCTAATGGATTGCTGGTTCCGCTGCAACTATGGTTGAAAAGTTTTATCATCTACCATATGTTCTAAATCTCTGATTTATTACTGTGGAAGGCTATTGATAATTTATTTATCTTTAGTCATGATATTCTTTACTGAGCTAGTTGTGCTCACCCTTTTGCTTCACAATTCCTTTCAGGTAATAAAAGTGTAGTTGGGACAAGCGGGGAATAACAGGGGAATAGAACGGTGGTCTATAGATGTTGAGGGTGAGGTGAATTTAACTTGGAAGGGTGTTTTGCCACTATCATAAAAGATGTCTAATGACATACAACCTCGTGTCGTCATAAGATAGGGTTGTGCTCATCCACTTGCTGAGTATATTTATAAGCACGACCTATATAATCTTGGTGTTTGTTTGGAGTATAATACCCAATTAGAGACAGTGGAGATAATGATATGTCAGGAGAAGACTCACCATTGGGAAGAATATGATAGTAATCTTCTCGTTTTTCTTTGGGGTCTATTGGGTCAACCAAGGATAATTCTGTGGTCATGTGATATCTATCATAACCTAGACGCATGACCTCCCATGTATGAAGGTTTCTTTGAGCACTTCCCAAAGATTCTAATTTCTAAAACAGTTTTCGACTATACCTTTATGTAAGGTGTCATTATGAGGTGCTGTCCACGGTTGGGACATGAGTCACAGTTGGTATATATTTTTATTTAAACTCACAGTTTAAGTGTTGTCGTATCTTGCACGACAATTGTATTAATAAAATTGTAGTTGTTTTCTATACCATGTATTTGGCGACTCAGAATGGGTTGGATGGAATGTACCTATTTTGGGGGCGTCACAATATTATTAACCCTGTTGTGATATATTCTATTTCCGATCATTGTTAATCAACATGTTAGTATATGGTAATTCAGATATATATTCTGTTCGTTAATTTCTAAACATGGTTACACAAGTGACCCCACTTGGATAATCATTGTATTTAAACACATGTTGATATATATATATATATATATAAGCCGTCTAAGCTACTTGATCATCTAGACACAAATTTCGAAATGTCGTTGAATATGATAAAACCTTTTTGTATCCAATCAAATTGTTTTGGTTGGATTCGATCTAAATATGAACATCCCGATCACGGGAAACTTTTTTATGCGCAAAGGCGAATGATGAGTGAAACGATCCTATCGTTCTTGTAATGTAGTATTGATCAATCTGAGGTCCATGAGATGTACACCCTCGTTCAGTAAGCTATGGCCGGTTTGCAGATGAAGTTCTGCTAAACCTTATCGAAAATTAAAATAATGTTCATAGTATGTTGACTACCCTATATATATAGTCTATACGTAGTTTCAAAAATTTGAGATAGAATTGTTATGTTATTATTATCGGTTCAGTTTACTTCACAACTATAAATTCGTTGTAGAAGTGATGTACAAAGAAAATATTTATTTCTTTCAACTAATTATATTTCTAATTGTTATTACTTGTTGGGCACCCAAATGCTCACCCTTGCTTAAAATTAAATGTTTTCAGTTAGGCATGATCAACTCGAAGGTTCAGACAGGAACAAGTGAAAAGGAAAGCAAACAGTATATGTTTAATGGTATCTTTTGTAATAGTTAGACTATATTAAGATAATGATATGTATTATATATCATGTAAAGAATATAGTAAAGGTTGCGTACTTGGATTAGACTCCGATAAATGTAAATTAAGTTTTATTTTTATATTATTGTTATTATTATTTGTATTATTCCGCTCATAGAAATTGTATCGTGAAGCACCGAGTTCGGGTTTCAAGTACCCGAGTTTGGGGTCTTCACAAGTTGGTATTAGAGCTTTAGGGTTAGAAACCTTAGGTGGGTAAGACCTTAGGCTATAACCTTAGAATAGAGGGAAACGTTGAAATACAATTAACTCAAATAGAGTTTTAAAGAAGATGAATTGAATAAATTCATTGTCAAACAAAATAAAAGATAACTTTTATAAAACTATTATTTACTGTGTGTATATATTAGTTGATAATTAGAATAACTTAAGTGTGTAAATGACAGATAACAAAGGATTAGGATACCCTCAAATCGTAAAGTAGAAGTCAACCTCCATAACCGAGCTAATATCGAAGCCAATAGCTGAAATAGAGGCTTGCATTGAAAGCTACCTCAATGAGGTGGTTATTTTTGAAAGTATAGTACCGAACCCAGAAACGATAGTATAACTGATAGGTAGTAAAGTATAGTTAAAGAATATGTGGTCAATGTCGAGTTCTTAAACTCATATGTTTATGGTGAGTTCTTAAACTCATAATGTATGGTAAGTTGTACGAACTAGGTATAGTTAGGTGTGAATGGATTATCGAGGATAATGGGAATATATAGAATAATAAGCAATTTATCCTTAGTGAAGGTCTAAAAAGATAAGTAGTATTAGTATTACTTGAATATTTATGTCTGTATAAGGTAATATTTTTCAAATTTTGTATAAGTTGTGGCAGCGATTCCCGACTTTTGAGTCACAAAGGGATAGCGGATGATTAAAGCAATATGTGCTAAGGTATGTCAAGTGTTATGAATATGAGTCTATATTGAATTAATGAAAAAAAGTTGGTATAAAGATAGTAGTTAATTATATGAGTACTGGTTAATACAAAAAAGCAAAATTTCAAAATCTAATAATTTGAGTAAATGATTATACTTATACGATAAGGCTTATAATAAAGAAAAAATTGTGATAATGTCGCCAAGGAGACAAAAATGAAAAACATGGCAGAAGAACCTGTCAACAAAGCTGGAAGACCACCAGACCCGATACAGAATTTTGTGAACATGGTACGATCAAGCTATGCAGAACGGAATACCAGTCGACGGAGGATCAACTGACCCTGTTGACGCGTCTGTGATAGCTAAGGTAACGGAGGGGCAAGTTTTGTCACCTATACGATAAAAAGGAAATGAGATAAAGGGCAAGTCTGTGTGTTTTAAGTGTGAATTATTGGAGTATAAGGTGGAAGACTGTCCAAGAAGGAGAAAGGAGGTAAGGAATGCGAATACGGGAAAATGCAGCAGGACATTGGTGACGACGGGACCGACATCAACAAACAAACCTACGAAATCGACCGCAAGCGTCTTCAACATGACCGTTCAAGATATCATGGTAGCCAGAGAAACAACTCCAGGTATTACTCGAACAAATTTTATTTTCTTATATATAGTAAATTATTTTATAAAGATATTTTGGAGGAATTTGAGTTCTTTTAGAAATCAAATTTCTGTTTATGAAGATAGGTAAGCTTTATGTGAATAGTTAAAGATCAGTTCGATCAATTTTGATCGAGATCTACTCATAATGATTGTGTATGATATATACCCTGGTATGTATAGGTTTTAAAACGGTGATTCCGGGGACGAAATCTTTATAATGGAGGGTGAATGTAATAACCCGATATTTTTATATAATTAAATCAGAAATTTTGTGTATAAATTTTTTTTTTATTTATTTTAAGGATGAGGATTTGTACAAGATAAAGCTTATGTAATTATTGTAATAAATAAAAATATATTTATTACATGAATGTTTATAAATTAATTTATTTTAGAATTATTGATTATTATAAATTATATTCTTATAATAATTAATTTTACAATTAGAAATGTTTTTATTAATTATTTTCCATGAAAATATAATTATATATTATTTAAATAATATCTCGAAATGATTTTTAGAATAATTATAATAATTATTTTATTATATGAATTTATTTTAGATTAATTAAGTTATTTATTTTTAACTTAATTATTAACGTTATATATATATGATTAAAATCAGATATGGAATCCAAAACCCTAATTTTGGGTTTTGATCAAGGAATAAGAATAATAATATAATATTAATTATATTTTGATATTTCAGTGGTATAGATATGTACTGTATATGTGTGAACTATTTAGGGTCGGTCAATTTTAGTATATCATGACCAAACCCTAACATTAATTTGTTTAACCCTATTTTTGAAATTTAAAGGGGAAATTCAAGACTTTTATATAACTGTGATATACGATTTATGTTGTATATTATATAATATTTTGATTAATTAGGTAAACCCTAATTAATAGTTAGAAGCCCTAATTAGCAATATTTTTGGAAACCCTAGTTCGTAAGTCAATTAAAACTTTAAAATTGGTTAAGCCATCGTGTAATGATGTTTATGATATGTATTGTAGAATTTAATGCTAATTATGAAAAACCCTAGTTAGTGATTTAAAACCCTAATTTCTTAAATTAGAAACCTTAAATAATAATTAGTTAATTGCTAAATGGAAACCCTAATTTAAAACTCAGGTTGAGTTCGACATTGTTATATAACTGTGTTATATGGTGCATGCATGTTATGTATTATATAATTTTATATTGATTAGGTAAACCCTAATTAATGTTTAGAAATATTAATTTTTAGAAACCCTAATTAATATTTAGAAAATTCTAAGTTATTATTAAACCCTAATTTGAAACCCAAATTAGAGTTCAAAATTTATTGGTAATGATGTTAATGTGATTTATGATTGGTGTTATAGATATTAACCCTAATTAGGGAGAACCCTAATTTTTCAAAACCCTAATTAGCTAGAAACCCTAATTTGTAAATTAGTAACCCTAATTTGCTAATTGGTGCCCTAATTGCTAAATTAACGAGGTTAATTATAATTAGTTCTTAATTTAATTTTCAAGTTTAGATAACTAGAAATCTAATCTACATAAGGAAAACCCTAAATTTTTTTTAAACTAAAAGTTTGCTCAAACCCTAAATAAAAATCCTAGAAAAGCAAATTTGTGTTAACCTTAGGGTTAAACCCTAAGGGTTTACAAAGTTTATAATTGTACCCTTAAAATTCCAAGCCAAAAGACCAAATTGCCCTTGTGTGTATTATTAAAGCTAACTTGTTAGATTTGCCAATACTTTAGTTGGTGAGAACCTTGACTTTATATTGACTTAAATTATCAGCAATCAGCCACCTATGCTAGCCAACACTACACCAAAAATGGCCTCTAGTGAAGGAAAAATCCTTCACTAAAGGCCCTATATCTCTCACAAGTAATTTATTGCGAAGAAATATTTCCTTCACACGAGTGCTCGCATTAGACCTCATTGCAATTAGGTATCCTTCGCTAAGTAGTAACTAAATGTTTTTTGTGAAGGATATATTTTGAATAACTTATTCCTTCACAAATTATATTTAGTAATGGAATATTGTAATTTAGTGAAAGATTGGTTTCCTTCATAAATAATATTTTAAGAAGGACTATTTGAAATTAGTGAATAACTTGATTCCCTCACAAATAATATATTGTGAAGAACAAATTTATTTAACGAGAGAATATTTTCCTTTACTAATTATAAATTGAGAATTTCTTTTCAAATTAGTGAGAGAAAAATTCCTTCACAAATTATAAATTTGTAAATAAAAAATTAATTGCTAAATAATCAAAATTCATTGAAAATTATAATTAATTTTTAAATCAATGATTTCATATTTATTATTATTACTATTATTTTTAGTAATTGCTATAATAAATATTAAATTTAATATTTCAAGTAAATATAAATATTGTCATTTTTGTTTCAAACTAATACATAAAGAGCTAATAAAATCAATACTCAACATATAAATAAATAATGGTAGTCACAATAACTACAAAATTTATTATTGTATCTTGATCTCCCAAGGACCATAGTACCTACAATATTTATTAAGTAACATAAAAAAAAACTGAAAGAACAAGAAGTAGAACTGATCCACCATAATGTTAGTCATTATCATCATTAGCTTCCTTCTTGACACAACATCTATTATCCCTAAAATGGGATAATTAATTCAACAGTTAACTTATCATGCAGGTCGTCCTGATATTGCAATTGATCAACACTGTCTGCAGTTGGATAAGCTACATTCTGCATCGCCGTCTTAGCGCAAAGAAACATCATCATTTTCCACATCTACTATCTCAGTGAGTTGTTCACGTTTATGCCTGAAAGAAAGTATCCAATCATCAAAAAGAAGGTCACGGATAAAACTTAATATAATAGACACAAATAAATATTATTTAGTATCTCACATTCATGGTATATTTCCTCTTCTTTTTATTTTCCTTATTCAAGTGAAAAAGCATTAGTAAGAGAACCTCCGGCCCTGTGATTAACAAGTTAGAATCTAAATTTCAGATACAACAATGATGTTTATGAGTTTCTCATACAACTGACACTGAAAAGTCATCTTAAATATACTATTCCAAAAACACAAATCCATTAGAGATTGATCATGATCAAAAGGAACGATACTTGGCAGTGTCAGTATCCTCAACTACAAGTTGCAGAGCACGTTTAATTGTTAACCAACTGCTTTTTGACTCCTGCAAGGCAAAGTGGAGTCAAATAATTTATAATCAATGAAGCCTACTTATAATAAACTGAAGCAGCTTAATTGATAAATTCCTCCTGAATTAAAAAATAACTGAATTGTTTTCTAAGCAATCCAGCTGTTTCTAAGTTACTCAAGAGTATCCATGTGCTCAAAACCATAGCTGTGAAGAAGCTCTCTCCTAAACCATGAATTTAATATATAAAAGGATCAAGAGGATATTAAAATTTTCAATAAAATGAAATAGACAAATGAATTTACCAAGTTAGGTACCAAACAAGAAGGAAAAAGTTACTATATTCTTTCCCATACTTGCCTCAAATAGTCGAAATTCTTTTTGGGTAACCCAGAATTTGTAACGGAAAATAAAATGAGAAGACGTAAGACATTGACAAGAGGCTCCTACTTATGAATCATTTCTTCAATGTAAGACATTGACAAGAATTTGTCCCTTGCTCTGATACTTTTGGCATCCACAAGAACAAGGATACTTTAAGCAAGTATGTACATTTAGATGTCCATCTGTTGAAGCAAAACATTCTAACAGAACCATGTTTTTGTCAATTTCCAATTTTGAGGTCTGCTAATCAACCATCACGAAGGTTATTGATGGGGGAGTGTTCCAAATTATTAGTTTCTGTAAATTATGATGTAACCAAGATTGGGCAAGAATAACAACTTGGATCACATTCAAAGCATCTGATAGATATGAATTTTGAAAAGTGGCATGCTACTTGATTGCTAAAAACTTGAATCCTATTCAGACACAATCACCATGAGGATGATAATTTTTCTGGACACCACAGAGTACATGCCTCTCCTACCTCAACCTTCAGTAAATAAGAAAGCTCAAGGCTTTGGATCAAAAATCTAAACTCTAAAAACATTTATATAAATATTATGAAAGGGGCACTTAAAGAAGGTCGAGAAATCATCTTCCTATAATAGTGGCATAGTTCTGGTTGAAATAGTAATAAGAGCTCACTATATCAAGTGTGACTCTATATGTTTTGACTATGAGGGCAATCATAGTTTGCAATTTTATATATTTAGGGATTTCTAACAGTCTAAACCACCTCCCAACGCCCGTCAGGAGAAATGCTAATTGAAAGTTATTTTACAAGGGAAAACCGAATACCTACTAATGCTGCAATCTGTAATCATCATCAAATTGATCAACAAGGGTCAAGGAAACAACTTCTGCCAAATGATAAGACTTCATAACAAATAATCATATAATCTTTTCTAACCAGCAAAGATGTTGATATAAGGAAAAGCCATTATGCGTATAGCTTTCTATTTTGCAGTATGATTGTCTGGAACATTTACCTTGGGGAACATTATCCTGAGATCCTGATTGGAAAAATTTTGTATAGTGATTTTTTTGTGCAATGATTACAAAAAACTTTGGGCACCATTTCTCATCAAGGAACTTGCAGTCCTGCATAATTTAAATAGAAGGGTGTACAATTGCATATTTCCTTATAATACAAAAGAAAAAACAAGGACCTGAATAGCCATGGCTTCAAATGATCCTTCAGAGATACAAGTCAAAGATTCCAATAGAGAAGTTAGGCTAACCTCCAAGAAATCTGCAAGGCTCAGCAAATCAATAAAGCCAATATTGCATCACTTAGTCTAGTAACTATTAAATCCTAATTAACACCCGTACTTGAATACATGTAAAAATAAATATGAAGAGCAATGTTCTATACTCCCGGGACATATATTACATTCTTTGCTTAGTCTTTGCTCCACGATGCATATAAGTGACAATATATAGCCTTTACGAAAGGATACTTCAAGAAGGGCACCGGAAGAAGCTAATACTTACCTTACTTCCTCAATTCGAAGTTAAATTTTGGGGCTTTGGATCAAGAAAATATACGAATATTTTTCAAGCGCATAATCATCTAAACAAAATTAACGAGGCATGTACAAAGAGGCTATGCGTTTTTAAAATAAACAACGGCAACAACAAACCGATATAAATAAATTAACTATCAGATTTATGTCAAATTGGTATTGGATTATTCAATGAAAAAATTGCTCCTTGATTCCTACCGTACTCCTTTAAACTAGATTAAATACGGTCAAATTGGCGATTTATTCTATTTATAAACAAGGCAAATTTGTCAAGGAAATACTTGATGTACCTCCACTACCCAATTTGCATGAGAGTTGAGACCTCAAAGAGATAAAGGAACTATAGATACTAACATATGAGCAAAACAAATTTATCCAAACCCCAATTGTCACAAAATCTCGAGGATTAGGTACTACTCAAACCTAGATCGATCCAATAACCTAAAAATCAAAGACCGGTGAACTCTTTCAACATCGATACAGAATATTAATGGAACTAATCCAATATTGAAGAACGACATTGAATAGAATAAAATTATGGAAAAGAGGGAGGATGTATAGGTGAATTACAGTGACAGGCGCATCAACCCTTTCAACGTTGCTCTCTTCAATGAGGATTTCCATGGCTTTGAAGTAAAGAGACTTGACCTCCGACTCCTTGAGAGGCTCTATTTGCATGTCTAGGTCTATTTACTACTTTGTACTAGTGACCTCCAAAAAGTAGGACTTTTATTTCAAAATTAGAGATAAAGTGAGAGAAGATATAGAGGGGAAAGAAAGGGGAGAGGGATGAGGAGGGAGAGGAGAGGAGAGGAGAGAGGGCTGGACTGAGGGCTCGATGAGATGAAGAGAGTTCTGCGTTAGTTTTCTTTTTCTTTTAATCGTTTAGCTGCTTCTCCGCTCCTGTGTACTTAAAAATTTACTTTTAATTGACGGAATTTTACGTAGGAAATAACTTAATTTTCATGGAATAAATTCTGTCGGAAATAATTCTTTCAGAAATACCCGATTTTCTTGTACTGATTTGGGCTCGACTGAATATATTTTAAGGGAGTGATAGGACTCATTTGTTCAAAAAATAAAATTTAGAAAACATTTTTTTTAAAAAAACAACTCTTTTATAAGTAATATTGTAAGTTACAATTATTATAAATAAATTTAATGCTATAAAAAATTTAATATATTTATATTATAATTTATATTCACCACAATTAATTCAAAAAAAATTATTTAGAACAAGATAGCGACCAATTTTATCCCTCGCAAAAAACTTCTGAATAATGATATATAGTGAGTAATAATTCCTTCACTAAATAGATTTTTTCATCGTAAATTTTCATCATAAATTGGCTCCAAAAATCTTTCTATCGCCCCAATTTTGCGAGGAAAAAATATAAATTATGAAGGATGTTTCTTTCGCTAATAACTATATTGTCACTATACTTTTTTCCTTCACTGTTCCTTCGCTAAACAACTTCTCATGTGAAGGAATAAATTCCTTCAAAAATTTCCTTCGCTAGAGACCATTTTTGGTGTAGTGCAAATACTTTGCACACATGTTGTATATAAGATCTAAGAGAGAGAAAAGTCCTCACATTTGCTCATTTGGTCACAACACACCTCCAAGGCCCTCTCCCTCTCTCTCTCTAACCTACGAAATCCTTTGCTAAAATCAGTAACTAAACCAGCCCCACGAAATCCCCTAACAGATCAGTAGCCAAGAAATTAGAATTGCTCATTTAAAGGTATAAACCCTAGTTGAAAAAATTCGATCTTGATCCTCTGTTAGATGTTGTGTTTTTGTGTTAGAATATATTGTTTATAGTGTTAATCAATAATCTGGGTTGATAGATGTTGGATCTATAACATCTATAGGCTCGGATTTGATGATTTTCAAATCTGGAATTTTTTTTAAAACTATGGTCTGACAACAAATGTCAGAGCCTCTAGATCTTTCTGTGTTAGGTGTTATGTGTGTTTTATGTTATAGATGTGTTCTTTGTCACATGGGCATCACTCTGTAACTTGAATCTAGCCCAAATCGTGTACAAAATGAAAGTTATGGGTGGTCAAACCTCATTGACCGACCATGACTTTCGGTTTTCTGGGTAACCCAGTTCATGCCCAGAACCGTCTGACAACTTGTTTATGCATCCAGATCTCTCGTCTGTTTATGGATTTGATCTTGTTATTATATCTTGGTTATAGTATGAAATATGGACTACACATTCATTCCTTTAGATCTATTAAAAAATAAACAAGATGGATGAAATAGATGATCAAAGTAGCTGGGATGATCACGATAATAGTTTTCTAGAATTTCCAGAAAACCAAGAACACTGTTTCTGACAGCCTTTGACCGGTAGGGATCTAGATGTTGTGATGAGTTTAGATCAATTTTATATATTAGATTTGTTCACTTGTATGTTGGCTACACACTGCAACCATTGGAAAAGCATAGCATCACACAGAAATCGATTTAATTAAGGCACAAAGTAGCTATCAAGCACTGCCTGGGTTTCTGGGTAACCCAGAAAACCCAGGAAGGGCCTGACAGCCACTTTGGACCTTCAGATCTTCTTTGTATGTTGTACTTAGACCCTGTTAGTTGATGATTCATGTAGCATTACATTAATACTACACGATCATTGTGACGCCCCCAAAATTAGGTATACATCACCCATCTTGAGTCGCCAGATACATGGTACAGAATTCAAATACAACTTAATAATACAACTGTCGTGTACAATACGAAAAAACATAAACTGTGAGTTTGAATACAAATATTGTCTACTAGAGAGTATACAAACTCAAAAGGAGTCCTCATTACAATTATTATCACACTATTTCACGTAATAGTGAGGACTACTAATGCACCATCTAGGACCATCACTCCGCTCCCAGGCTCGTCTCGACTATATTCTCATTTCACAAGAGAATAGTGAAAGAAAAGGTGAACTCAACTAGCCCAAAGAAGAAATATTATGACTAAGATAATGCAGAATAAATTATCATTAGCCTTAAATGATGTTAAAGCGATACAATATAACAAACATCAAGTTTAAGCTATATGGCGGAACAAGCAATCCATTAAAAGAGTCAAGTAGAGAATAAAATCTACTATCTTTTATGATTTAAAAGGTTTTTTTTATCACTTTTTATCGCTAGGAATCAGCTTAATAAATAATCCACATCATCGAATCACCCCTGAACTACGGCCAAGGATATTCTTTAGTATCACGACCACGAATTATCCATGCACTACTACTAAAGATAATCATGTTTTCATCAATCGGTCCCCGATCATGCCATAAAACAATTCATCTTTGCACCCTTGGCCGAAGAGAATCCATAGCCATAATCACACCAAAAATTGCCCATCAATGCACTACGGGCCAATGAGGACTTTTTCCACATCATTTGTAACATTACGGTTATTATTACACAGAATAATCCCTGGTCATAATCATACCAAGTCCATCTATGCACTACTGAGCCACAAATGACTTTCTACAAAATATAAGCATGAGGATGATGACAATGATATAGGAATTCAATAAAACAAGTTCAAGAATTAATTTATCCAGGAACTAATAACGTCCAAATTGTCAACATGATACTGCTTTGTAGAGTAAAATTCAAGAATGCTCAGAAGAATATTTCCATGAAAAGATACTGGATGAAGCGCAAATATCAAGGATATTCCACTAATTTCATGGAGTATGGAAGTCAAAGTTTTAACCAACTGAGTATAATAAAGAATGGAATAACAAAAGAAATCACCATGCATGTGGTACTTCGCATAGACAGGTTATTCCAACAGAATAATAATTAACGGAACCAGGTCATGCGTAAAGCACAGACAGGATGTTCTAAAAGAATAATAAAAAACGGAATAATAACAGAAATCACCATGCATGCGGTACTTCACATAGAGAGATTATTCCAACAGAATACCAATAAAGACGGAACTAGGTCCGGCGTAAAACGCACAGATAGGATATTCCAACAGAATAATAATAAAGACGGAACCAGGTCTGGTGTAAAACGCACAGACAGGATATTCCAACAGAATAATAAAGAATGAAATAACAGAAGAATTTCACCAAGTATAGGGTATCTCGTGTATACATGTTATTTCAACAAAAAAATAAAGAATGGAATAACAAAAGTTCTCTTCATGAATAAAAAAGAAAAAATACCCCTTATGAGTACAACAAATAATATTCCTTACCTTAAAAAAACTGGATACTGGAATAGTGAGGTAGCAGACTACTCTTCTTCTTTCTTTTCTATAATTTCTCTCTATAATAATTGCTCTAAAGCTTTTGTGAATTGATGAGAAATGAAGGAAGAATGAGCTTCTATTTATAGAAAAATATAGTTTCGATAATTGCACGTTTTGGGGCTCAAAATATTACAGTATAACACCTTCCTCTTTTTCTTCATTTTTAATTTAGTCCGGCAAGTATTATCAATCTTCCACCAACTCCCCTAATAATAAATCATGTGAATCAATAATACAATCATGTGAATAAATAGTATAATCATGTGAATAAATAGTATAATCATGTGAAAAAATTAATTACAGTATAGTACCTTCAACTATACCTCCATTTTTAACTTAGTCATACAAGTATTATCAATTTTACACCACCACCCCTAATAGTATAAGAATGTGAATCAATAGTACCCTGTGAATAATAACTCGTGAACTCGTGAATAGTAACTCGTGAATTGTACTCCGACACGAAAAGTGCTCCGAATACCCGAGTGAACAATATAACCTCCAGACATCAATTATCATCGAAATAAATGTCAATTTCCACTAACACTAATAATCCCAATACAATGGAACAATCAATTTCATCTTTAATCAACACAACTTATTCATCATTAATATTATAACTCATAATATTTAACAATCGAGTCATTCCAGGAAGAGGGCTTTCCGATAAGGATTTCTCCTTATTGGTAGCGCAATTAGGTGACCAAACCTCTCCTCGATGAACTTCAGACATTGTCAATATTGCAAATAATAATATGAATAATTTTGTCGTCTCAATTATTGATTTAATAATAATAAATATTATGCAGATGATACTGTAACAATAATTGAATCAATAATATGAAAGACATGATGCAGCAATTACTGTAGCAATAATTGAGTATAACTGAGTGACTTCTCACGTAAGCATCAATAATCAAATACCGTGTGCTCTTATGCAACCACGCCAGACATCAGATTTTTTTACTAGGGTAGTTCAACCGTTTTAACGGTAAAACTTCCGCCGTTATTTTTATTAAAAGATAATTTTGTCGTTTTCTCAATCCGACAATAATTCCGTTGTGGGGTCCACCAATGATTGTACCATCGTACGGATATTCCCCTACAAAAAGAATATTCCCCGACCAATCGAATATTATACAACAACTTGCATACTTTGCAAAATTTATAAATACTACCCATAACTATAACATTATATCAAATCCACTCTATAATATAAAAAAATAAAAAAATTATTTTGAGAAAATAAATATTTATTCATAAAATATGGGGTCTCACAATAATTACAATACCCTTCCGTAAAGCGACTTGATCATCGGGTCACGATCGGTCAAACTGGCCCTTAAGAATCGATCATCGTTGTTCTTGAGCCTCAAGAACACCAACAGTGACTGAAAAGCGTCGCTAAAGGCTACAGCGACGGATTTAATTATTTTAATTTTCTGAATTTCCGAAAAATGATTAAAAATAGAAAATAAATTCTAAAAATTACAAAAATGGTTTTAAAAATTATTTTAATTATAAAAAATAACTTTTAATTATTTGGGAAATTTTTCATTAATATTTATAATTATTTAAATATTAATGATAATTAATTTATTTAATTAGTGTATTAAAAAATTAGAGAAAAATGATTTTAATGTTATAAAAAATTATTTTAAATAAGAATAAAGTGTTTTAAAATATTTTTAAGTTATAAATGTAACTTTTAATATTTTGTGATGAAATTTCATTAATAAATTAATATTAATGGTAATTAAATTTATTTAATAAATGTATTAAATAAATTATGGAAAATAGAATTAATGATTTAAAAATTATAGAAAAATGATTTAAAGGTTATTTAAGTTATAAAAATAACTTTTGTTATTTTGTCATAAAAATATTAATATTTTAATATTAATGATATTAAATTTATTTAATAATTATATTAAATAAATTAGTTTAAAAATGATTTTAATATTAGAAAATTCATTTTAAATGAAAATAAATAGTTTAAAAATATTTTAAGTTATAAAATATAACTTTTAATATTTAAAGGTAAATTTCATTAATTAATTATTATTAATGATATTAAAGTTATTTAATAATTATATTAAATACATTAGTTTAAAAATGATTTTAATATTAGGAAAAATCATTTTAAATGAAAATAAAGTGTTTAATGATATTTTAAGTTATAAAATATAACTTTTAATATTTAAAGGATAATCTCATTAATAATTTATTATTATTGATCTTAATTTAATAATAAATGATATTAAGTTTATTTAATAATTATATTAAATAAATAGATTTGAAATGGTTTTATTTATTTAAAAATCATTTAAAAAGGATATAAATGAATTAAAAGTATTTTAAGTTATAATTAATGACTTTTAATATTTTGATAGATAATGTAGTAATATTTTAATATTAATGGTAATTATTTAAAAATAATTTTAATTCTTTTTAAAAATCATTTAAGTGTAATATTAATACTTTAAAAAGTATTTTGAGTTATTATAAATAACTTTAACCTTTTTAATTAGCAGTTTCATTAATAGTTTAATATTAATTAAATATTAATGATAATAGAATTGTTTAATATTTAAATCATTTAATAATGATTTTGGTGTTTGAAAATGCGTGATAAAAGATAATAAATGTTTAAAAATTATTATAAGTCATTTAAAAATAATATTAATGTTACTTAAATAGTCTAAATAGATATTGAACTTCGATATAGAGTCTTAGACTCGATAATTACCCGATAAAGCCGTCGGTACCCCGACATGTTTTAGAAATTGATCTGGACTTAGATATTTTGACTGTATATGTGTTTATTTGTGATTCAATGGTTGTGAAACAAATGTGACAATGTGATTAGGTTATGTCTTTGTATTGCAATAAGCGATTGCTGTATGTGTTATTGTATGTTGTTCTAATCGAACAAATGATCTTATTTCTTGATAGGTGTTATATAAAGATAGAACTAAGTTACTGAATCGTAAGCGGTAAGATCGTGCAAATATCATACCTTTTGTGGACGCCCCAAAGCAGAATACATCACCTATTCTGAGTCGCCAAATACATGGTACAGAATACAAATACAATCTTAAATATACAACATGAGCTGTGAGTTTGAATACAAATATTGTTTACTAGAGAGTATACAAACTCAAAAGGAGTCCTCACTACTATTATTATCACACTATTTCACAAAATAGTGAGGACTACTAATGCAAACATCTAGGACCATCACTCTGTTCCCCGACTAGTTCTAGCTACGTTCTCATTTCCTGAAGAGAACAATGAAAGAAAGGGTGAGCTCAACTAGCCCAGTAAGAAATATTCTGACTAAGATAATGCAGAATAAATTATCATTAGCCTTCAACAATATAACAACTGATAGAACATAATAGACATCAAGTTTTAGATCAAAAACTTCAGCGGAATAAACAATCCATTAGAAGAGTCAAGTAAAATATAAAATCTATTATCTTCTATGATTTAAAAAGTTTTTCACCAACTTTATCGCTGAGACTCAGCTTAATAAATAATCCACATCATTAACTCATCCCTACACTACAGGCCAAGGATATTTTTAGTATCACGACCATGAATTATCCATGCACTACAGGCCAAAGATAATCGTGTTTTCATCAACGGTCCTGATCATGCCATAAAACAATTCATCTTTGCACCCTTGGCCAAAGAGAATTCATAACTATAATCATACCAAAAACTGTCCATCAATGCACTACGGACCAATGAGGACTTTTACCACATCATTTGTAACATTACGGTCATGATTACACCGAATAATCCCTGGTCATAATATACCAAGTCCATATATACACTACAGGCCACAAATGACTTTCAACAAAATATAAACATGAGGATGATGACAATGATATAAGAATTCAATAAAACAAGTTGAAGAATTAATTTATTCAGGAACTAATAACGTCCAAATTGTCAACATGATACTGCTTTATAGAGTAAAATTCAAGAATGCTCAGAAGAATATTTCCATGAAAAGATACTTGATGAAGCGCAAATATCAAGGATATTCCACTAATTTCATGGAGTATAGAAGTCAAAACTTTAACCAACTGAATATAATAAAGAATGGAATAACAAAAGAAATCACCATGCATGCGCAGATTGCATAGACAAAGTTATTCCAATAGAATAATAATAATGGTACCGTGTCAAAGTAAATTTGCAATAGCACATGATATTCCAACAGAATAATAAATAACGGAACCGGTCCGCCAGGCGAAAACGCATGTAAAGGATATTCAACGAGAATAATAAATAACGGAACCGTGTTTACAGAAAACGCAAAGACATGATATTCCAATGAGAATAATAAATAACGGAACCGAGTCCCAGCATAAAACGCTTGATGTGTGATATTCCAATGTAATAATAAAGAATGGAATATTAGAAGAATTTCACCATGTATGCGTTATTTTGCATATATAGAAAGTTATTCCAACATAATAATAAAGAATGGAATAATGTAAGAATTTTACCAAGTATAGGGTAGCCAACAGATATCTGAGTTATTCCAATGAATAATAAAGAATGGAATAACAGAAGTTCTCTTCATAAATAAGAATGAAAGAGTACCCCTTACGAGTACACAAATAATATTCCCTACCTTAAAAAAAAACTGGATACTGGAATAGTGAGGTAGCAGACTTCTCTTCTTTTTTCTCTCTATAATTTCTCTCTATAATAATTGCTCTAAAGCTTTTGTGAATTGGTGAGAAATGAAGGAAGAATGAGCTTCTATTAATAGGAAAATATAGTTTCGATAATTGCACGTTTTGGGGCTCGAAATATTACAGTATAATACCTTCCTCTTTTTCTTCATTTTTAATTTAGTCCTGCAAGTATTATCAAACTTGCACCAACTCCCTTAATAGTAAATAATATGAATCAATAGTAAATCATGTGCCTCAATAGTTCTAATCATGTGATAAAAACAATTACAGTATAGTACCTCCATATATACCTCCATTTTTAACTTAGTCATGCAAGTATTATCAATTTTGCACCAACTCCCCTAATAGTACAAGAATGTGATTTAATAGTATATACATGTGAACAAATAGTTATATAAGCATGTGAATTAGTAGCAATTAATTGATCATTTATCCGATAAATTACCCGATTTATCAATATAACCCCCACACATCAATTATCATCGGAATAGATGTCGATTTTCACTAACATAAACAATTCCAACATAATGAAACAATTTTTATCAACAATATAAAATTTGAAATTTCAAAGTTTGACTTTTCCAGAAAAAGTCAATTGTTGACTTTTTGACCAAATAGTGAATCCCGAAAAATTTTGTGTTTATAGACTATTTTTACTAATTTCATCGTTCCAGACTCAAATATCATGTCCGCGTCTCCAAATTCAACTCCGAACACAACTTCAATTTTAATAACATTCATCATTAGTATTATAACTCACAATATTTAACAACCAGGTCGTTCTCATGAAAGAGGGGGCTTTCCGATAAGGATTTCTCATTATTGGCGCGCAATTAGGTGACCAAACCTCTCCTTAACAGAACTTCTAGACATTGTCAATATTGCAAATAATAATATGAATAACTTTGTCTTCTCAATTATTGATTTAATAATATAACATATTATATGAGATGATCTTGTGACAATAATTGAATCAATAATACGAGAGATATGATGCAAAGAATTATCGTAGTAATAATTGAGTATAACCGAGTGACTTCTCACGTAAGCATCAATAATTAATACTGCAGTGTGCTACTATGCAACCACGCCAGACATCGTACTTTTTACTACCGAGTAGTTCAAGCAGCTTTTAACGGTAACACTTCCGCCGTTATTTTTATAAAAGATAATTACGCCGTTTTCTAACTACGACAATACTTCCGTTATGGGGTCCACTAATGATTGTGCCGTCGCATTTAATATTCCCCGACAAAAAGAATATTCCCCGACCAATCGAATATTTTATAACAACTTGCATACGTTGAAAAATTTATAAAAACTACCCACAACTATAACATTATATCAAATCCACACCATAATATTCAAAAAAATATTTCGAGAAATTTAAATCTTTATTCATAAAATCTGGGGTTTCACACCTTTGCATTTCCTTTATGCAATGGACATGAATAAGAAGTTTCAGAATTATATTATTATTATGCTATATTATTAACCCTATTGTGATATATTCTATATCCGATCATTGTTTATCAACATGTTAGTATATGGTAATTCAGATATATATTCTGTTCGTTAATTTCTAAACATGGTTACACAAGTGACCACACTTGGATAATCATTGTATTTAAACACATGTTGATATATATATATAAGTCGTCTAAGCTACTTGATCAGCTAGACACAAATTTTGAAATGTCGTTGAATATGATAAAATCTTTTTGTATCCAATCAAATTGTTTTGGTTCGGATTCCAGTCTAAGTATGAACATCCCGATCACGGGAAAACTTTTATGCGCCCAAGGAGGACAGAGTGAACGATCCTATTGTTCTTGTAATGTAGTATTAATCAATACATGGTCCATGGGATGTACACCCTCGTGCCCGTAAGCTATGACGGTTTGCAGATAAAGTTCTACTAAACCTTATCGAAAATTAAAACAATGTTCATATTATGTCGACTACCCTATATATATAGTCTATACGTAGTTTCAAAATTTTGAGATAGAATTGTTATGTTATTATTATCGGTTCAGTTTACTTCACAACTATAACTTCATTGTAGAAGTGATGTACAAAGAAAACATTTATTTCTTTCAACTAATTATATTTCTAATTGTTATTACTTGCTGGGCACCCAAATGCTCACCCTTGCTTAAAATTAAATGTTTTCAGCTAGGCATGATCAACTCGAAGGTTCAGACAGGAACAAGTGAAAAGGAAAGCAAACAACATATGTTTAATGGTATCTTTTGTAATAGTTAGACTATATTAAGATAATGATATGTATTATATATCATGTAAAGAATATAGTAAAGGCTGCGTACTTGGGATTAGTCTCTAATAAATGTAAATTGAGTTTGATTTTTATATTATTGTTATTATTATTAGTATTATTCCGCTCATAGAAATGGTATCGTGAAGCACCGAGTTCGGGTTTCAAGTACCCGAGTTTGGGGTCTTCACAAATTTTGACAAGAACAATGACAGGTTGGAGGGTGTGCATCGATTTTAGGAAGTTGAATAAGGTGACCCGAAAAGACCATTTTCCGCTACCCTTTATCGATCAAATGTTGGACAGATTGGCGGGACATGAATACTACTATTTATTGGATGGATACTCGGGCTATAATCAGATCGTCATCGCTCCTGAGGATCAAGAGAAGACTACATTTATGTGCCCTTACATCACATTCGCGTTCCGGTGAATGTCATTCGGTTTGTGTAATGCACCTGCTACCTTTCAACAGGGTATGATGGCCATCTTTTCAGACATGGTGGAGAAAAATGTGGAAGTCTTCATGGACGACTTTTCTGTATATGGAGACAATTTTGATACTTTCCTAGGGAATTTGGTAATGGTGTTACAGCGATGCAAAGATACGAACCTTGTTCTTAACTGGGAAAAATGTAACTTTATGGTTGAGGAGGGCATAATTTTGGGACACAAGGTATCGGCTCAAGGACTTGAAGTTGACAAGGCTAAGCTGGAAACAATCAAGAAACTGCCTCCATCAAGCTCAGTAAAGGGAATTAGAAGTTTTCTGGGACATGCTGGGTTCTACAGAAGATTCATAAAGGACTTCTCTAAAATTGCAAAACCTTTGTGCAGTCTCTTAGAGAAGAACTCTGTGTTTAATTTTGATGAGGAATGTAAATCAGCTTTCGAGTTGTTGAAGAAGAAGTTAACTACAGCTCCCCTGATTGTCGCACCGGATTGGAATATGCATTTTGAGCTGATGTGTGATGCAAGCGACTATGCGATTGGGGTTGTTTTGGGACAACACCGAGAAAAAGGTATTTCACGCCATTTATTATGTAAGCAAGACACTCACGGAGACTCAAACGAATTATACAACTACGGAAAAGGAATTGCTTGCAGTGGTGTATGTGTTTGACAAATTCTGGGCATACTTGATCGGGACTAAGGTGATAGTCTACACGGATCATTCGGCTATTCGGTATCTATTTGCGAAAAAAAGATGCTAAACCACGCCTTATTCGATGGATTCTCCTTCTTCAAGAGTTTGATCTAGAAATAAAGGATAGAAAGGTGACGGAGAATCAAGTCGCCGCTCATTTGTCTAGGCTGGAAAATCCGGGTAAACAAGAAGAGAACAAGTGCGTCATCAATGAGTCATTCATGGATGAGCAACTGTTTGGGTTAAATGCAGAATTTCCATAGTACGCGGACTTCGCGAACTATCTAGTGAGCAACATGCCCCCCCTGATCTTACACGACAACAGAAAAAGAAGTTCCTCCATGACGTCAAGTGGTATGTGGGATGAGCCATACCAATTCAAACAATGCACGGACAAGATGATTAGAAGGTGTGTGCCTTACAGTGAGGTGCATAGTATACTGTAAGAATGCCACTCGTCGGCGTACAGGGGACACTATGGTAGTGAGAGAACAACGGCTAAAGTCCTTCAAGCCGGGTTTTATTGGCCTACTTTATTTAAAGACGCCCACCAATTTGTTAAAACTTGTGATAGATGTCTACAGGTGGGCAACATAACAAAAAGGAATTAGATGCCACTCCAAACTATTTTAGAAGTTGAGATTTTTGATGTATGGGGCATCGATTTCATGGGGCCATTCCCTTCCTCATTTACCAATCAGTATATTTTGCTTGCGGTGGACTATGTGCCAAAGTGGGTTGAAGCAGTAGCACTACCGACTAACGATGCCAAGGTGGTTCTCAAATGCTTGCAGAAAAATATTTTTACGAGGTTTGGCACGCCGAGAGCCATTATATGTAACGCCCGAGAATTTCGAATTTTGAATGAATTAAATTTTTATTTGATTATGGGAATTATATGAATTTAATTGAGTTATTATGTGAGTCAGATGTTCGAAGGTCGTTGTATGACCTAGAATATACGGATGTGGTTAGTATTCTGGCTTTGTGCTAGTATTAATGGTTGTGAATTATCAAGATGAAAATGAAGGTTTTCCGAGAATGTTTGCATAAAAACACTATTCATCCAATTTTGTTCGGAGCTAGGGTTTGAAATTTCGAGAAACGCGTAATGATAGAATACGAAGATAGTATGGAATATCCAATAATAATTCCGTTATGGCAAACGAAGTTTTTTCTTGCGGACGTAAAACCTAAGGGTTTATAAAAAAGGTTTCCGAAAGGGAAATGCAATGCGTATAGTTGTTTCGGATATTATACGTATGAAATATGAGTATTATATTAGTATGAATACGAGTATGGTATGAAGAATAGTACGACGTATAATACGATTATTATATGAGTATTAGACGAAGAGAATACGTGAGTAATACGCGTAGAATACGAGTCGTATTAATGGAGTATGAGTTAAGGGTTGGTATAATCTAATTAGACTTAAACCAATAGCAAGCCCAATAAATTATATGAGAAAGCCCAAGTTGAGGCCCAACGATAAATAAAGTCAAGCCCAATCTAAAGAATTAAACCGCGGGTTGAATCGATGGGTCATGGGATGGGTAAAACCCATGGGGCAACCCATGAGATGATCCATCAAGGAGTGGGCCGGCCACTTGGTGGACAAGTAAAGGCAATACTTGATCACCAAGTACTTTTCTTGGTGATCAAGAAGTGAATAGTAAAGAGGTGGGGAGTTGGACAATTTTACCCTCATTTTGGTTTTCTATATTTACAAAGCTAGAGTTGGCCATTTTGTTGTTTTACAAAGCTTGTCCAAATATATATAGAGAGAGAAAGATATATAATCATATAATCCTTCTACTTCCAAGCAAACCTGTATACGTTTGTCAAGAACATGAATTACTTCAAAGGTAAATTCTCATAAACCGTAATCTTCATCTTTTTCGATTTCTTTCTCATAGAAGAATCGTAGATTGGTGGAGCATGTTTATTGAGGAGATATAAGGATGCCTATTAATGACTAAATCATTGATAGGTCATGACCAAATAGAAATCGTAAGTGTTTACATGAGTTAAAACCGTAGAAAGTCTTGAACGTTAACTTAGTTATTAATGAACGTTTTGAAAACCGTATTATAGCTAAGGAATGTGCCTATTGTTTGGTTAGGATGACTATGATGAATCAATGGAGTTTTCCATTTGATGTGGCTTATAGAACACGAGTAACGAAGTTATGGCGAATTTTGCGAAAATAGACGTTAAACGTCGAAAACGTAAAAAGCTGTGATTAAAGGTCAAAAGTTGCCGTGTGACTTGAAAACGATGGTTTCCAATGTCAACACGTGAGTTAACGTAATTAAGAGTCGTTGGCGAAAGAAATCGTCGCATTCTGACTTATAACGGAGAAAACGAGTATTGAACGGTCGAAAACGTTAAACGAACGCTTAAAATGAACTCAAAAGTGAATTCCTAGTTAACAGATTTGAAAATGTGAAATTCTTATATGAACACGTAAAGGATGTGATTTGTGACTTGTAGGCTTTCGAATGGGTCAATTCAAATGTAAAACGAACGAATTAGGAAGCCGGGAGTTTCGTTAAAAAAAGTGGATTGCTTGTTTTAATAATCGGTGCACGAGACTTGGCGCCATGATGCCAAAACCAAGATAAAGTGGTGGCGCCAGTAGCGCCAGACTTCGAAAGTACATCGCTAACTTCATACCGCAAAGACCATCGAATACTATGGATGTCACAGCCGCAAAGTCCGAAAAAGAGAAAAAGGTTGACTAAGTTAGGTTTTGTTCCATTTGAATGTAGACCTAAAGTAAGACATTGAAGGTACTTAATGTACATGATAAGACTTACCTTAAATTACTTATAAGGTGTTAATGTAAGAAGATCTAATAAGGTTTAATAGAAATTAAACGAAGAACACGAAGACGTAATAAGTAAACCGTGAATGACATTCAACGTTGGTATTTAACCAATAATGATCGAATGTCGGATAATGACGTAAGAACTTTAATGAGACGTAACAAAGTATAGGAAGTCGAATCGACTTTAATAATGAAGTTAATTCAAATAAGACATAGAAGAGAAAGAAGTTGGTTAGAACCGTAAAGTTAGTTTGTTTGATAACTAATTACAGTGTGTTATGTGAATGTATCATGTAGATCCTATAAAGACTGAGAATAGTTGAATTGTTTATTCGAAGACGCTTGAAGGCAAGTCTTTCTTAAATGCTTGTCTAACCTTCGTGTTAGCCAAGTTTTATGTGATGTATGTTATACAATGCATGATTGATTTTAAAGAAAGAGTCGATGCGTGTCTTAATTTGGCTAGACAAGTACTGAAGAGTTGATTGATTTGTTCACAAGTCTTTCGATATAGAACTGTTAACGCTATCCTATGCCAAGTATTTGGTACGGATGTAAAGGTAAGTTTGTCTATGTACAAATAAAAGTATTTTTCATCGATTATTCTATGCCAAATGTTGAACGTAAATACGTTTAACGTAAGAGTGTTGATCAACATATAGTACAATAGGCTGATCACCTAGAAGTGCTCATAAGTAAAGACGGGTGGATGGCCTTAGTGCCGGATATCCTTTTCAAGTATGAAAACAAAAAGAGTATGATCATGGTCTATTGACCGGTTCATCATTCCTAAGTTATTATATATACTTTGGAATTGTTGTTATGACATGAGAAGTATTTGTCAAATGTTTCATAATGCTTCGTAGATAAATGTTCAGATATGGAAATAAAGCATGTAATTGTTAATGTAATATTCATATGATTCTTTGTTAAGACTTGTTGAGCTAGTTATGCTCATTCTTGCTTGAACCATATGGTTGCAGCTAAAGCCGAAAGAACTGAGATTTCTAAGAGAGATAAAGGCAAGGCTAAGATGGACAATTAATCATCCTGTAATAGACTAGTGTATTTGTATGTAATATACTCATGAAGAACAACGAATGTATTCGTTTAATGAACCTGGGAAAGGATTTATTACAAATGTAATATAAAGATAGTAATTACACTCATTTTGTTGTTATCTCAGTGGAATGATTGTATGGATTGTAGTATCGTGGAGCACCATCTTTCGGGTTGGAAGATACCCGGATTTGGGGGCGTCACAGGTTGGTATCAAAGTATTAGGTTATAAAACTTAAGGGGGGAAGAACCTTAGGCTAATAACCTCGTTAGGAAAGGAAGAGTCCGAAGAAAGTTAACTCGAGTCTAATGAGTTAATAAGGTATTGAGGAAACTCAGTACCTAAACATTTAAAAGATGGAAAGAACCCTAAATGGATTAAATGTGATTTGTGCTTATATTATTGTGTATTATGTACTAATCAATTTGTTATGTGTTATTGTAGATCTCTGTCGATAGCTTGATGTATAGGGATATACATGTGATTAGCGAGGAGTCCGTGAACCGAGTTGAGACAGTACCTGTACCTATAGCAGACATACCGGTAGTGATTCTAGAAGAGTCAGAGCCCGAGGAATATTACTCGGAGGAGGACTATTCTGAGGAGACCATGGGGATAGAATCATATTTGAATATGATGATTGATGTGGAGGATGATATGGAGGTGACATCGATTAATACGGTGATGCCTGCCCTAGAGTCGACACCTACAGAGACTATGAGGGCAATGTACCTCGTAGTGCTTGACCGTAACGTGCAACTGCACAATATGGTGCAACACCAGAAGGAAGAGATCACTAATCTCTATGGGGCGAAGGAGTCTGCAGAGTCAGACTATAAGATAGAGCATGATGAGAAAGTGCTCATGACTGACAAGGCTAGAGACTATAAGAACGAGGTCGTAGAACTTCGTAAGAAACTGGATGAAAAAGACCAGAAGATAGCACTAATTTCATATATAAATGACAGTGCGCACGAGGATTTCAAGCTTAAGATAACTTGTTATTCTATTGAGTCGGGACAGACTCGACATACTATAAGTCAAGATATTGTGTCGATTCTGGCGAATTAGAAGAATGAGAATGCTGTTATGCAGTATTAGGAGTAGTATGGTAAATACTTTTGTGTAGTGATGTAAAACCCTCTTTTGTTTAATTAAAGGGTAGTCTTTTCTTTTTGTAAATCCCAATTTTTGTAAAAGTCAATCGCGGGATAAATATGTAATAGCTTTTGGGCTATGGAAAGCAACTTGTAAATAGTTTTGATCTATAAAGAAGCATTTTAATATAAGGAAGTTTTTATTTTAAATTACTTTTCTGTGTATGAGTTATTGTTCAGTTGTTTGACGACTAATAAAGAAATAAGCAAATAAGTAATAACAAAACTTTATTTATTTAATCAGAAATGCCGCCAAGAAGAAGACAACGTAACCAAGAGGCGAAATCGCATAATGATAACGAGGGGGTCCTAATAACCCAATGCAAGAGTTCGTTAATTTATTAACAGCTGTATTTAACCAAGCTGGGGGTAGAGCACCCGCAAGACCTAGGGTAGCTCGAACGACTACCTTTAAGGAATTTAAGAGTGTAGGTCCACCCGAATTTAAGGGAACGACGGATCCAATGGAGGCCCAGACATGGGTTAAAGAAATAGAGAAGGCGTTTGTTATTACAAACGTATTTGAGGCGCAAAAGACTTCTTTTGCGACCTATATGATGAAGGGGGAAACCAACTACTGGTGGGAGGCTCACCAGGGTGGGGCTAGAGCGGAAGCTGTTTAAGAAGGTATTCTTTGATAACTATTTCCCTACTAGCATGCAAGGGAGAATGGAGATTAAGTTCCTAGAACTTAAGCAGGGGGACATGACAGTTCCCCAATATGCGGCCAAATTCAATGAATTGTCAAGGTTCGCTCCACACCAAGTGGACACGGAGGAAAGGAAGGCTCGTAGGTTTGAGCAGGGCCTAAAGCCCTGGCTCTATAGTAGGATATCGGTTTTTAAGAGTGTTTCCTATGGGACCATTCTGGAAAAGGCGATAAAAGCAGACGATGGTAGTGAGGCATTGACCCAATATCACAAGGATAGAAAGAATAAGGGAAATGGAGATGGAGGAAATAAGGCAGAGGTTGCCAGTGGCAGTGGCAATATGCCTAAGAGGAAGAATTTTAACCCTGGGAATACTAGGGTAAAACAAGGGGATCCTAAACGTAGGATGGAGGCATGTAAGACATGCGGTAAGACTCATCTGGGAGTCTGTCTGAAGGGGAAGACTGGTTGTTATAACTGTGGGCAGGAGGGTCATATATCTCCCAACTGTCCTAATCCTAAGAAAAGCTGGGGATGTTTTGTTTGTGGGTCGGTGGACCACATGGCAAGAAATTTCCCGAAGAAAGGGGCGGAGGGTTGTAAAGGTTCTGGTAGTGGCAATTTGGCCATTACTGGACCAACACCATCATTGGGTAGACCCTCTGCCCGAACGTTTAATATGACCGTCCAAGATGCAGTTGCATCAACGGATGTAGTAGCAGGTATCTGTGACACCCCCAAATCCCTGTACTTCATTACCTCAAGATTTGGTGTTCACGTAATCAACTTTTGTATACCTTCGGGTATAAAGGTAAGATCTCTCACGTGTCACTATTAATAAGGAGCACCTGAAGGTAACCCGATCAGAATCCTAATCCGAAGCTTGTCCAAAGATCTATGAATTAGCCCATGCTTGACTAACCAAGCAGACAAACGACCCTGCATCTTTTTTATTTCTCCCGCATTGTTATTTTTCATAATTAACTACCCAATTATAATAAATTGAATAATAAAAACGTGCCCATACAGGATTACTTAAATAAAAATATTATCTCCCAGGTTCTCTAACCTTTAATACAATCATTCAAGTGCAAAAATAAAATTATTACATCACATCATTATTAAAAGTCTATCATCAATGATAAAACAAAATTACAAGTCTTCATCACTTGTACATTTTTTCCTTTCATTTGCTAGTTGTAGGTTTATCTACCTTCTCATTCATAGCTGCAATAAATGTTTAAATATGCAAGAGTGAGCAAACATAGCTCACTTGAGATAAGAATAAATTTCTTTACAACATTTTCCAAATAATAGGCTTAATAGAACTGAATGATACATTCTATTAACTTTACAACATTTGCCAGGTAATAGGCTCAATAGAACTGAATAATTTGTTCTATTAACATTCTTAAATAAACTATTGAAGGTCAAGTGACCATGAACCATGTCCACAGTTATAAGTAATCTTTCAACTTTAACTTTAACAATTATATGACTATAAGGACTCTACGTACTCGGGGGGATCAATCCTTCGTACAATGTATTGTGCACAACCATTTCAACGCTAAGCGTAAACCCCTAAACATAGGGTTGTTCATCTCAGTATTTAGAGTACAAGTCCGCACCAAAGAAAGTTTGGTTTGGATAAGCTTTCAAGGGTAATTGAAGTTTAATGATCATCAACTAGGGAACTAGTTGAATCCACAATGTTTGATAATACAACAGTTGTTTAATAACAACATAACTTAGAACATTTGAGAATCATAAATGAATTGATTCTATATATCTAACTCATGCTTGAAATAACTATAGAGCATAAGTATTCAATAGAATGAATAAAATGATTAACCTTTGCTTGAATAGTAAAATAAGCTAGGTTCAAGTTTTATAATATTTAGAAATGAATTCCTGAACTTTAAAACAAAACTTGCTTAACTATAAACAAGTTAGAATGAATCAAGAAATTGAGAATTTCCAATAATACTAGAGTTAGAGTTTGCTTAAATGAATTTTGGAAACAATAACATTTGATATAAATAGCTTGCTCAATCAAAAGCATGCATTTATAATAATAGGACTAACTCAACGAAAATGTAGAGTTAAAAGAATTGCATAAACGTAACAAACTAACTCAATGAAAGTGTGCAGTTAGAAAACTTGCCTCGAGCGTAAACTAAAATATTAAACTCACGTTCACCTAAACACAATATTAAAACCATAACATTCATTAGACATACTAATAATCATGTTTCAATATAAAAGTCATTACTAGCTAAACTTGTTATTTTAACACAAATCTTGTGCTACGCTTTACATTTAAGAATTCCCAGGTGTTAATCATCATAACACTTTACTATCGTTCATTGCATAAACTATGTTATCACATAACACATTTTTGATTTAATAATCACTTTTACAACTTTGATCATACTAACCACAACTCACTATGTTGTGTTAACCTTAATATTACACATTTAACATGCTAACACAATTTCAGACCATATTGTGACACTTTCCCAAGTCTCTTTGAAATAGCGTAAGTCAAAGATCTCAAACTGGTAGCGGGCGCACTCACACGCCCATACAAAGGCTTGGGATCGCCAAGCAAATTGCGTTGCTTTTTTGCCTTGGCATGGCCAAAGCAATTGCACTGTGTTCGTTCAGACGCAGACGCAGAGTAGGCTATGAACGGTAGTCGACTTTAGCCCAACAAACACAAATTTCATCCAATAGACAGTAATATTAACACGTAGAATAAATACAACAATATCATAAACATGATTGCTCACATTTCAACCAACTAGCACAATTTAACACTAACTACAACTATTTTAATTTCTCAAAACTCATGTTTTTCAAACAAAACTTCATTTTCGAGTTCCTTCACAAAATCGAACACTGTGTTTTCAATTCTTGTCCAAATTACCTCATTCCAATTACGTTATATTCATATCTCATTTAACTAACATATGCAAGCCTCAATATACAGTATAATACAAGAATTAACCAACTAAATTGGTACTTTTCATGAACACATGAAAATATATGTATAAACATACACTGTCAAACTTTTTCTTCACTGTCAAACAAATTTAGCATGCGATTTCTTATTTGAACATAAACTCTAGCATTATAAACATGTATAATCATAATTACCAACTATATAGCAACAATTCACAAATTTTGATTTTCACAGAACATGTAAAAGTTTTGCCGTAAACCCATATATATGTATATATAATATAGAGTTAACATACCTTCAAATAACTGTACACAATCGTTGTTAAACACAGAAATCGTTGTGGAAATCCTAATGTAATGACCGAGAAATTCGGATCCTTTGTAAAAATATTTGAAAGAATTAAATAATGAATAAAATAATATTACTTGTTATTATATGTGTTGATAAGATGTATGTCGTTCTATAACCTAGAAATGTCGGAAGATCGTAGTATTTGAACCACGTGAATGAATTAAAGTGTTTGAATTTCCAAGACAAAAATAAATATTTTCCGAGAAAGTTTACAAAAAACACTATTCATCGATTATCGCTTGGGAATTATTTTTAAACTTTCGAGAAATACGTAATGTTAGAATATCGAGATGAGATGGATTATGTAATAATAATCTATGTATAGAAAATGCAATAATTCGCATGCGGACTTAATTTGAGAATATAGGTATTAAAACCTAATGAAATGAATTAAGGTGACTTTGCATAAAATACAAGTCCATTAGCTATAAGGTGTAAACCTATGTAGGATTTATGCTAAGTCCAAGTGATTAATAAGGTGAAGCCCAAACTATTATAATGCAAAGCCCAACAAGAAAATTGGCTAGATTAAGTAGTAAGCCCAATGAATTGGACATGATCCATGGGGCAATCCAAGTGTAAGTGGGTAGACTTGGTGGGCAAACATTTTGTGTGATGACCAAGTGTTGTGGTGGCCAAGTAATAGAAGTGGCTAGCAAGATTACTTAGTGGCTAAGCAAATGAATAGTAAGGAGGTTAGTTTAAGGAGGTGGGAGGTCTTAATGACCATACTACCCTAAACTTTGTGTTACCTATAAGTAGAGAGCTCTTATTTCATTTGTTACTTGTTTAATTTTCATCCAACTCCTCTCAAGATAAACAACTTAATTGTTAGAGCCATTAAGCACTTATTAGCCATCTTAACCTTTGCTAGATTTTCAAAGAAGAAGTACTAGTTCATCAAAGTTAAATAAAATTGTCTCTTCTATCTCTATCATATTAGGATGATAAGAGAAGTGTAATCTAATGGAGTTAAATACTAAGAACATGTCATAAGTCATTGATGAATGAACTTAAGCCGAATAAGTTGAATAAGCAACTTGAACTTAAATAAGTTAATAAACTTATGAAGAATTGCCTTTGTTGTCATAAACATGAGAATTGTAGATAATAAGTGAAATAAGTCATTGACTTATGAGAATAAGTCAAAATCTACTTTAATATTAAGTTGGTGTAATAAGTAACTTGTAATGTTTACATGTTAATTAAAATTCACCTAGAATGATTAGTAATGAGGTTTCGCCGGAATTCACACGATTAGACGATAATCGTCGAGTTTGTGAAATTCTCGGAATAGAAGTCGTATTTTGTGTTTGACATTAGAAACATTGGTTTTCGATGGAGACAAGTCATATTTGGCATTATAGAGTTGCAGACTTGAAAATGACCGGATTCCGACTTAGAATGAAGAAACGAGCGTTGAACGTTCACGAACGTTTATCATTTTCGTTAAAATGAACTAATAGGTGAAATTTTAGCAAACGAAGTAAAATAGATAAGATTCTTGCATGAATGCATAGAGTACGTGACTTGTGAACCGTAGGCTCTTGAACGAGCCACTTCGGACTTATAACGAAGAAGTTACGAGTCCGAGAATCTCACAAAATAAAAAGTCTGTAAAATATTTCTGGTGCACAGAGCTGGCGCCGCGGCGCTAGCCCAAGGCCATTTAGCCACGCCGCAGCACCGGTCTTGACCGAGCAAAGCCATAACCTTCTGGAGAGTCACGTTGCAGCGCGACCATTTACACTGAGACTCACGCCGCAGCGCCGAGCCCGGATTTTTGAGCAATAAGAGGTAGCTTACAATGGTAGCATCATACAATAGCTATAAGCCGGCGTCGCAGACGCCAAATTTCAAGACCAAGACAATAATTAATGTTTACAAATGAAAATGAAGAGTAATTGTTAATAAAGATCTTAATGAAACATAGTTATGACATATTGAAACTTAGGTATGCTCACTTAAGGTTAAGATTAAGTCAATTACTTATGATGTAAGATTGACCTAACGGAAAGCCGGAACCTATAATAACAAATCTAATACGTAATTAG
The DNA here is from genome assembly GCA_020205605.1 of Panax ginseng. Lineage (NCBI taxonomy): Eukaryota > Viridiplantae > Streptophyta > Magnoliopsida > Apiales > Araliaceae > Panax > Panax ginseng. Next base: position 35,786,263 of record CM035127.1, on the reverse strand, counting down.
ATTGAGAAGTAGGGTAAGATTCTTTAGGAACCATGTGTGATCATTCATGACCTAATGTTCTATATTATGCTATCATCTAATGTAGAGACCTTAAAGACGTAAAGTGCACGTGTTATAAATTGTTGCAGACGCTAAAGGCAAGTACTATAACCCTTGTTCCAGTTCGATCTGTGACACCCCCAAATTCGGGTTACCAGACCTCCGAGTTTGGTGTTCATGATCCACAATATAATATCATTTAACTACCCATTCATATATAAATAGGAATACATAAGTCATTAACATATGTTGTTAATACATAAGTCCCAGGTTTGCTAACCTTAAAATTACAAACATACCCCTTAGATAAACAAAAAGGGTTTACAATACAACATAATAATAATATTGTTCATTAACTATTCCAAAGATTCGCTTTTGCCTTTGTTCTTCTTCGATCCGCTGGCCTCTTCGATCCTAACTGAAATGTTTTATTTATAGCAAGGGTGAGCAACAAGTTTGTCCCGCAAGTTAAGACATACAATAAATGTATACAAATTAATAAAAACAGACAATCTATTTTGATAGAATGAAACCAAAGTTCGGTGAACTTTGAAATAGCTGAACAAATTGTTAATCAATAACAAGTCTTCTAGTATTCTAGGCAACGCAATAATCTAATAATGAAAGAGTACAACGCTTTCAAAGTTTCTACGATATTCTATTGAATAATCAAGAATCAATTCTACGCAATAACAAAGTGGAATATTTTCCAGATTTATGCTGAGTGATCTCACCAGATCTTTGAACTTATTTTCTCGGGTATCTATCAAAGATTTACTTTGATACATACGCAAGAGTATCAGATAACCATAAAGATTAAATCATACCCCTCTGCAAGTACTTAGAAGCCGGCCAACTCCTTGTACCCTATATTATGCATAACACTTAATAGTGCGCAATGGTCGAATATACGACCTAAAATGTTCCCTTTATATAAAAGGTTGTTCTTCTCAGTCTTTGAATCAAAATTTGATTTAACAATAAAGCACAATGATTTCAATTTCTATTTACTTATCGATCTAGCCGAAATAATTGGCATCGATCTACCAATAATAATTGAATTCTTTTCACGAATTTATCAAGTTCTAACAAATGTTCGTCTAGCCAGAATAATTAGCTAAGACATTTCTCAACATAATTTGACAATAAATGTGAATTATTCAGATCATCAATTCTATCTTCTATTTAATATGAATATCCAACAATAGTTATTCTACAAATATATATTCTCCTAATCAAGAATTCAATTTGAATTATTAATCATGCACTAAATCGCGTAATAATCAACAATAAATTTCGGACATGGTATAATTAGCAATAATTAACCATTATAATAATTGAATGAATATAACTCAAGGTTGAGTTAGAAACTTGCCTTCAAGCGTTGATTACAACTACAAAATATAATTAAATGCGCTCAGTAAGACCTATATTCAACAAACGCTGGCCTCACAATTAGCACAATCATTTATAACACGTAACAATCGTATTTTACAAATCAAACTTTCCCTAGACACATTACCACATAGCCACATTAGTGTTTATAACCTATATAAACACTTAACAAATCTAACTATTTCTATTCGGTTGGACTTTTGGTCCATTCTCTGTTGGGTCACCCTATCCGACAATTAACACATTGATTGTCAATTAAACTTGGTCTCTAAGCTTCAATATTATTTTAGATAAGTCAAATATCGCTTATAATATTTTTCTAAGCTTTTAATAATTTATAAACAATTATTATAACTTATAATAATTTTTCAAACACTTAAATCATTTTTAAATGATTTAATTATCAAATAATCTTATCATTATTAATATTTAATAATATAAAAATATTAATAACATACTTGTCAAAATATTAAAGTTATTATTAATAACTTAAAATATTTTTAAATCATTAATATTCTACTTAAATGATTTTTATAATAATTAAAATTATTTTAAAATCATCACCATTAATTTTAAATATTAATGAAATTATCATCAAAATATTAAAAGTAATTAATTATCACTTAAAATATTTTTAATTCATTTCTCTCATTTTTAAATGATTTTAGATTAATAAAATCATTTTTAATTCATTTATTTAATATAATAATTAAATAAATCTAATATCAATAATATTAATTAATTAATGAGAATTCTCCAAAATATTAAAATTATATTTTATAAATAAAAATATTTTCTAACACTTTATTCTTATTTAAAATGATTTTTAAATCAATAAAATACTTTTTAATCTTATTTATTTATTTTAATAATTAAATAAATCTAATATCATTAATATTAATTTATTAATGAAAATTCTCCAAAAATATTAAAAGTTGTATTTTATAACTCAAAATATTTTTAAATACATTATTCTTATTTAAAATGATTTTTTCATAATTAAAATCATTTTTCTCTAATTTATTTAATACACTAATTAAATAAATTAAATACTTTTAATATTTAAATAATTATAAATATTAAAGAAAAATATTCTAATTGGTCGTAAATTATTTTTCATAATTTAAAATAATTTTTAAAACCATTTTTAATAATTTTATAATTTAATTTCTATTTTTAATTAATTACCTAATATTCGTAAAAAAAAATTAATTAAACCGTCGCTATATACCTTATAATGTATAATAAAGCTGTCGTTGTTGGTGTTCTTGAGCTCAAGAACACTGACAGCTTCGTGTTTAACATGTCATGTTTGACCAGATTAATTGCTCGGTTTAAAATCGTTTCTGGGCTTGATAAAACTTGGATCTTGTAACTGAAATGTAAGTCTACAATTATCAACTAACATCTTGGTCATAACACAAACCAAAAAGTAGATCTGTACATTCAAAATCATTGTCAGACGATTTCTGGGTTTTCCCAGAAACCCAGCAGTTCATCTTGGTACTTTCTAGATCCTTTTAATCTAGGTTCCAGTAACGATATTGGTGGTTTTATGGTTCACACTGGTAGTAGGAATGACAATGAACAACGAGATATCAAGATCTCAGTCCAACAACAACATATTTACAAGTTATGACTCAGTCAACGTTTATCAGAAATTTTGTCCATATGCTTTTCTGGAATTTCCAGAAATTCAAGTCATGGCCTTATGGCCTAGTTTGACCACTTACCCCGATTAATCTACTTAGTATATAAACGATATGAAGCCATACATGTACAGTATAAAGTTCAGGCTACAAGCTCGATACAAAACCATCCTCAAAAAGAATCATAGATGTCAGATCTGAGCCGTCCAAAAGGCTGTCAGACGCTGATCTCACACTTTCTGGGTTACCTATAAAGTTCATGGTCATGCCCGGTCAACGGGTTTTGACCATGAATAACTCCTGATCTAGAAAATAAATGACTCCAATTGAACTTGCATATTAAAGACAACATAACAGGCTACAAATCCAAACAATAAAACATCAAAAACAATAAACGAACAAGAATCTGTGGCTCCTGACATTAGCTTGTCAGACCACAGATTTTGTTCTTGGACAGATTTTGAAAAACACCTTTTTAAGGCACTTTGATGCTATGGATATATGTTTGATCATCATAGATCAACATAAAACATCCTCTAGCAAAGATCTAAACACAAAAACACAAAAAACTTTCTTAGCATACAAGATCAAATATAAATTTAGGGCTATACCTTCTCTTATCAAATCTTGATCTATGATCTCCTTATCTATTTTTGGGGTTCTAGTAACTGATTATAGGACTGAATTACTTGAGGAATTCGGAGGTTCTAGAGAGAGAGGGAGTTGGTGAGAGCAAGTTAGCAATATGGCAAATTCTATGTATTTTCTCTCTCTTTAACACTTATATAATATGCTAAGTTGCTAGATCTGATCTTGCTGTCAAATGGAGGTTTGTTTGTTGAGATTTTTAGGCCATAATGTCAATGGAGTTGGTGAACCACTAAAGCTTTAGCCATTTTTACAAATTTCCTAATAAAACTCCCATCAAGGGCATTTTGGTCTTTAGCAAAATAAATTTAATGGCAAGATGGTCAAATGTCCAAACTCTTAGGGTTTAGGGTTTGGGTTAGGGTTTAGGGTTGCAATTTAATTTCCAAGATTTTCGAATTTCGGTTTTCAAAATAGAAAATTAATATTCCAAAATTATAATTAGGATCCAATAATTATATTAATATTTCCTAATCATAAAATTCAATCTTGCTAATTAGGATTAATATTCCTAATTAAAATTGCCTAATTTAGTAATTAGGGTCAAAATGGTCATTAGGGTTTATAACCCACGAATTAGGGTTTTAATTAGAAAAATAAATTTTTTAAATTACAATTAGAGTTTGTAAAATAGAAATTAAAATAACTAAAATATAATTAGGGTTTTCTAATCATATTAAAGTTTAATACACACATTAGGCTTCCCAATTAGGATTGTGGTTTTCTAATTAGGGTTTAGGATTCCTAAATTCAAAATTAGGGTTTCTGGCGCATAATTAGGTTTCTAACAAGACGTTAGGGTTTCAAATCGAGATTAGGTTTCTAATCTCTTATTAGGGTTTATTAATTTTAAACCTTATCCCATCAATCATTGATCAAAAATTCTATACTACTCAAACACATACATATTAATATAATTATTTTAATTATATTTTCTATCGAATCTCTATCCGTAACTAGGGTTAGGGTTTCTTATGCTGTTAAGCACAACTCTACTCTAAAATTTATTAGTCAATATACAAATAAACTTTCTCGAGACTCGTATCACAGTTACTTGTCACAAAATTGATAATTAATATTAATATTAATAAAAAAAAAAATTTCGCAAATTTTGGATTATTCGAAATCCCGGGTTATTACATTCACCCCTCCTTAAAAGGATTCCGTCCTCGAAATCACCACTTTCTTATTCTCTACAATCTTTTAAAGTTGTATCATCAATTTATTTTTATCAACACAATATTCATTTGTGTTTCAAATTCTAACCTGTGACTTGAATCTATAAAAGAAAATAGTTCACAGAATTATCTAACTCATATTATTCGCGTAATGAAATCATTACCTGTTACCACCTCCTGAGCAGCCACTGCATCCTGTGCCGTCATGTTGAATGTATGGGCTGTTGGTCTTCCTGGCTGTGCAGGTCCTCAAATTGCCAAGGTTCCGCCACCGGGTCCCTTTTTTACACTTTCCTTCTTCAAGATTCCTCTTCTGGACATTCCCAACCATATGGTCATTGATCCACATCCAAAACAACCTTGTATTTTCTTCGGACTGGGACAATTGGGCGACATGTGCCCCTTTTGCCCGCAGTTATAGCAGACTCCCTTCTTTTTCAGGCAAACTCCAGCATGATTCTTCCCGCAAGTTGGACATGGCTCCCTCCCTTTCCTATTATCTTCGCCTTACCTCTTGATTGGGTATTCTCACTCCATTTTCTCTTATTCGGATTACTTCCTCCACTGTTTCCACCATCATTTGTCTTCTTCTTCTTATCTTGATGAAATCGAGACGCAGCTTCGCTCCCTCCTTCAAAGAATTAACGCTTTCTCCATCAAAGCCGCGAACGTATTGATCCGCAACATCGCTACCTTGTTGAATATCCCCGCTTCCCATTCTCGAATCTTCTCGCTTTTCTCACATTTGTGTCCACCGATGAGGTGCAAATCTTGCCAACTCGTTGAATTTTGGCAACATATTCAGACAATCCGACATGTTCTCCCGCTTAAGTTCTAAAATTTGACTTCCATCCCGGATTGATATACTCGGTGAGAAGTACTTCTCAAAGAACAACTCCTTGAATCTTGTCCACAACACCACCTATGCATCACTCTCGCTTGGTTAGTCTCCCACCAATAATTAGCTTCTCCCTTCATCGATAAGTTGCAAAAGTCGTCTTTTTCTCTCCGCCACACGCAATGATGATGAATTTCTCCATCTCCTTCACCCAAGTTTGGGCTTCAATCGGATCTGTGGTCCTTTGAATTCAAGCGGTCCCACTACTTTAAAGTCCTTGAAATTAGCCAATCTATCACCGGTTGATTCCTCGCTCTTCCTCTTGTAGTTGGAGCTCTATTCTCCATAGCTTCATTTATCATATTTGCAAAATTTTGCATTGGGTCACTTGACCTCCTTCATTATTCACCACTAACTCGTTTTTTCGTTGGTTTCGATTCTGATTTAAATCTAGGCGGCATGATCGATTTACATAAAAATCTTACATTAATTTTCACATAATCGCATATTTATTCAAATAGCACATAGTACATTTAGTACTTCACATATTACTATCCCTTTTAAATCATAACAGATTAACAACACAACTTTACACAAAAGTTGTTATTCTCCATTCACACATATTATTATTACTAGTTCGTCATACTTACCACACTTATGAGTTCAGAACTTGCCACAATTATATGAGTGTATGAACTTATCCTAGTCAAACCTTTGGCGCCCATTCGCTGAGGGGTTCAAAACATTTCATATAATTATGAGTCATTAACTTACCATAAGTATGAGTTTTAAGAACACACAAATTAATCTTAATCTTATATTCATATAGAAAATAAGAATTTTATTCATACAAACATATATATATTTACATATGCTTACACATCATCCTCGATATTACAACACTTAATATCATAAACTTCTACCAAAAGATACTATCACATATATCTAGGTTGTCTACCGACCACTCCCTTCACCAGTCTTCTTTTTGTTAGAACACTTGTTGAATCCGTGACCCGTTTGCCCACATAAAAAACACTTCCTCAAATTTGGCTTAGGACAATGCAGAGAAATATATCCTTCCTGCTTATAATTGAAGCACACGTTTTTCCACATCATGCATTCTCTTGCGTGAGTCTTCCCACACTTGCTACATGTTTGCTTCTTCTTCGGGCTTGACTTTTCAGAATTAGGGCTGTCGATGTCCCTCTTTCTCTTTTTCTTATCCTTCTTGCTGGTTCCTTCAGATGATCCACCACCTTCATCCTTCATCATTTCCACCTGCGCTTTGAGCTCGTTCCGTTTTTCAGTCATTTCGCGTAATGCCCGCTCCGTCTTCCACAACTCTTCCAAGAGAAACACTTTGCTCCGGAGTTCTTGGACTTCTGCAGATTCGTGACCTTGTTCTCCAACTTTAGTCTTATTCTTTTTCTCCACCTTAGCTTGCTCAGACTCTGCCTCCTCATCTCCACTTAGATACATCTTGGGATAATCGTCATGATCGCTCCCCATATTGACCATGGGTTCATCTTCTCCCACCTTCTCAACCGATTCGCTTTTAATACCGGCACCTCTGGGCCATCGGGCATCGGGTGCAATGTACCGCTAGCATCTCCGCACTCGTTTGATCCTCTCCAGACATCCTACAATCAGTTTAAATAACTTGATTAGTACTTCACCAGTACAAACTTCTCATACTATGTGTACACTTATCTCACTATCGATGCACTTCAGCAATCCCTCACATAGAACTCTAAATGAGTTTTCTTTATCTCTTATGGTTATAATCATAGGGTTTTCCCCCACCCCACTTATGGTTTATAACCTACAGCTCTTCTATTAACTGGTGACACCTTGGTCACTACAGCTCTGATACCAACCTGTGACACCCCCAAATCAAGTTACACGAATTTTTAGTTTGGTGTTCACGATCCACAATATAATATCATTTAACTACCCATTCATATATAAATAGAAATACATAAGTCATTAACATATGTTGTTAATACATAAGTCCTAGGTTTACTAACCTTAAAATTACAAACATACCCCTTAGATAAACAAAAAGGGTTTACAATACAATATAATAATAATATTGTTCATTAACTATTCCAGCATTTTGCCTTTGCCTTTATTCTTCTTCGATCCGCTGGCCTCTTCGATCCTAACTGAAATGTTTTATTTATAGTAAGGGTGAGCAACAAGTTTGCCCCGCAAGTTAAGACATACAATAAATGTATACGAATCAATAAGAACACACTATCTATTTTGATAGAATGAAACCAAAGTTCGGTGAACTTTGAAATAGCTGAACAAATTGTTAATCAATAACAAGTCTTCTAGTATTCTAGGCAACACAATAATCTAGTAATGAAAGAGTACAACACTTTCAAAGTTTCTACGATATTCTATTGAATAATCAAGAATCAATTCTATGCAATAACAAAGTGGAATATTTTCCAGATTTATGATGAGTGATCTCACCATATCTTTGAACTTATTTTCTCGGGTATCTATCAAAGATTTACTTTGATACATACGCAGGAGTATCAGATAACCATAAAGATTAAATCATACCCCTCTGCAAGTACTTAGAGCCGACCAACTCCTTTTACCCTATATTATGCATAACACTTAATAGTGCGCAATGGTCGAATATACGACCTAAAATGTTCCCTTTATATAAAAGGTTGTTCTTCTCAGTCTTTGAATCAAAATTTGATTTAACAACGAAACGCAATGATTTCAATTTCTATTTACTTATCGATCTAGCCAAAATAATTGGCATCGATCTACCAATAACAATTGAATTCTTTTCTCGAATTTACCAAGTTCTAACAAATGTTCGCTCAGCCGTAATAATTAGCTAAGACATTTCTCAACATAATTTGACAATAAACAGAATTATCTCAGATTGTCAATTCTATCTTCTACGAATATGAATATCAAACAAATGCTTATTCTACAAATGTATATTCTCCTAATCAAGAATTCAATTTGAATTATTAATCATGCACTAACTGCGTAATAATCAACAATAAATTCTCGGACATGGTATAATTAGTAATAATTAACCATTATAATAATTGAATGAATATAACTCAAGGTCGAGTTAGAAACTTGCCTTCAAGCGTTGATTACATAGCATACATAATATAATTAATCGCATTCGTAAGACCTATATTCAACAATATCGGTCTCACAATTAGCACAATCATTTATAACACGTAACACTATATTTTACAGTCAAACTTCTCCTAGACACATTACCACATAGCCACATTATTGTTTATAACCTATATAAACATTTAACAAATCTAACTAGTTCGGTCTGGTTGGACTTCGGTCGATTCTCGGTGTTCTGGTCACCCTATCCGACAATTAACACATTGATTGTCAATTAAACTTGGTCTCTAAGCTTTAATATTATTTTAGATAAGTCAAATATCGTTTATAATATTTTTCGGAAGCTTTTAATAATTTATAAATAATTATTATAACTTATAATAATTTTTCAAACACTTAAATCATTTTTAAATGATTTAATTATTAAATAATCTTATCATTATTAATATTTAATAATATAAAAATATTAATAACATACTTGTCAAAATATTAAAGTTATTATTAATAACTTAAAATATTTTTAAATTATTAATATTCTACTTAAATGATTTTTTAAATAATTAAAATCATTTTAAATCATCACCATTAATTTTAAATATTAATGAAATTATCATCAAAATATTAAAAGTAATTAATTATCACTTAAAATATTTTTAATTCATTTCTCTCATTTTTAAATGATTTTAAATCAATAAAATCATTTTTAATTCATTTATTTAATATAATAATTAAATAAATCTAATATCATTAATATTAATTTATTAATGAGAATTCTTCAAAAATATTGAAAATTATATTTTATAATTCAAAATATTTTCTAACACTTTATTCTTATTTAAAATAATTTTTAAATCAATAAAATCATTTTTATCTTATTTATTTAATTTAATAATTAAATAAATCTAATATCATTAATATTAATTTATTAATGAAAATTCTCCAAAAAATATTAAAAGTTGTATTTTATAACTCAAAATATTTTTAAATACATTATTCTTATTTAAAATGATTTTTCATAATATTAAATCATTTTTCTCTAATTTATTTAATACACTAATTAAATAAATTAAATACTTTTAATATTTAAATAATTATAAATATTAAAAAAATATTCTAATTGGTAGAAATTATTTTTCATAATTTAAAATAATTTTTAAAAGCATTTTTAATAATTTTATAATTTAATTTCTATTTTTAATTAATTACCTAATATTCGTAAATTAAAATAATTAAACCGTCGTTAAAGACCTTATAGCGACACTTTCTGTCGTCATTGTTGGTGTTCTTGAGCTCAAGAACACCGACGTACTTCTTGTTTAACATGTTATGTTTGACCAAATTAATTTCTTTATATTTAAATTCGTTTTCGGGCTTAATAAAACTTGGATCATGTAATCGAAATGTAAGTCTACAATATCAACTAACATCACGATCATAACAACAAACCAAAAAGAAGATCCAGACATTCAAAATCATTGTCGACGACGATATCCGGGTTTTCCGTAAAACCTGTAAAACCTGCATCTTCGTACTTTCGAGATCCTTTTAATCTCAGGTTCCAATGTTCGTATATTGGTGGTTTTATGAATCACACACGATGTGTAAGAATGACAATGAACAACGAGATATCAAGATCTCACCATAAACAACATATTTAAAAGTTATCACTTGGTCAACGTTTATCGTAAATTTTGTCCATACGCTTTTTCGAATTTCCAGAAATTCAATCGTGGTCTTATGGCCTAGTTTGACCACTTACCCGATCAATCTATCGATTATATAAACGATATGAAGCCATACATGTACAAATATAAATGTCGCTACAAGCTCGATATAAAAACCATCCTAAAAAGAATCATAGATGTCGATCCGAGTCAGTATAAAATCATTGTCGACGCCGATCTTACACTTTCTCGGGTTACCTATAAAGTTCAATGGTCATGCCTTGGCCAAACGGGTTTGACCATGAATAACTCCCGATCTAGAAAATAAATGACTCCAATTGAACTTGCATATTAAAGACAACATAACAGGCTACAAATCCAAACAATAAAACATCAAAAACAATAAACGAACAAGAATCTGTGGCTCCTGACATTAGCTTGTCAGACCACAGATTTTGTTCTTGGACAGATTTTGAAAAACACCTTTTTAAGGCACTTTGATGCTATGGATATATGTTTGATCATCATAGATCAACATAAAACATCCTCTAGCAAAGATCTAAACACAAAAACACAAAAAACTTTCTTAGCATACAAGATCAAATATAAATTTAGGGCTATACCTTCTCTTATCAAATCTTGATCTATGATCTCCTTATCTGTTTTTGGTGTTCTAGTAACTGATTATAATAGGACTGAATTACTTGAGGAATTCAGAGGTTCTAGAGAGAGAGGGAGTTGGTGAGAGCAAGTTAGCAATATGGCAAATTCTATGTATTTTCTCTCTCTTTAACACTTATATAATATGCTAAGTTGCTAGATCTGATCTTGTTGTCAAATGGAGGTTTGTTTGTTGAGATTTTTAGGCCATAATGTCAATGGAGTTGGTGAACCACTAAAGCTTTTAACATTTTTACAAGTTATCTAATAAAAATAAACAAAAGGGCATTTTTAGTCATTTGCAAAATAAATTTAATGGCAAGATGGTCAAATCACAAACTCTTTAGGTTTAGGGTTTGGGTTTGGGTTTAGGTTTGAACCCTTTAGGGTTTAGGGTTTGAACCCTTTAGGTTTGCAATTTAATTTCCAAGATTTTTGAATTTCGGTTTTCAAAATAGAAAATTAATATTCTAAAATTATAATTAGGATTCAATAATTATATTAATATTTCCTAATCATAAAATTCAATCTTGCTAATTAGGATTAATATTCCTAATTAAAATTGCCTAATTTAGCAATTAGGGTCAAAATGGTCATTAGGTTTATAACCCATTTAATTAGGGTTTTAATTAGAAAAATAAATTTTCTAAATTACAATTAGGGTTTGTAAAATAAAAATTAAAAATAACTAAAATATAATTAGGGTTTTCTAATCATATTAAAGTTTAATACACACATTAGGCTTCCCAATTAGGATTAGGGTTTTCTAAATTAGGGTTTAGGATTCCCAAATATCAAAATTAGGGTTTCCTGGCGTACAATTAGGGTTTCTAACGGTACGTTAGGGTTTCAAATTCTGAGATTAGGGTTTTTAATCTCTTATTAGGGTTTATTAATTTTAAACCTTATCCGATCAATCATTGATCAAAAATTCTATATTGTTTAAAACACATACATATTAATATAATTATTTTAATTATATTTTCTATCGAATCCTCTATCCGTAAATTAGGGTTAGGGTTTTTCATGCTGTTAAGCACAACTCTACTCTAAAATTTATTAGTCAATATACAAATTCACTTTCTCGAGACTCGTATCACAGTTACTTGTCACAAAATTGATAATTAATATTAATATTAATAAAAAAAAAATTATTCGCAAATTTGGATTATTCGAAATCCCAGGTTATTACATTCACCCCTCCTTAAAAGGATTCCGTCCTCGAAATCACCACTTTCTTATTCTCTACAATCTTTTAAAGTTGTATCATCAATTTATTTTTATCAACATAATATTCATTTGTGTTTCAAATTCTAACTTGTGACTTGAATCTATAAAAGAAAATAGTTCACAGAATTATCTAACTCATATTATTCGCGTAATGAAATCATTACCGCTACTTACCCACCTCGAGTGACCCATCGCATCCTCGTGTCGTCATGTTGAATGTATGGGTCATTGGTCTTCTGGTGTCAGGAGTCCTCGAATTGCCAAGGTTTCGCACACGGGTCCCTTTTTGACACTTTCCTTTCAAAGATTCCTCTTCTGGACAGCCCAGTACCATATGGTCGATTGATCCCAAGCGTAACAACCTTGTATTTTCTTCGGACTGGGACAATTGGGCGACATGTGCCCCTCTTGCCCGCAGTTATAGCAGACTCCCTTCTTTTTCAGGCAAACTCCAGCATGATTCTTCCCGCAAGTTGCACATGGCTCCCTCCCTTTCCTATTATCTTCTGTCTTGCCTCTTGATTGGGTATTCTCACTCCATTTTCTCTTATTCGGATTACTTCCTCCACTGTTTCCACCATCATTTGTCTTCTTCTTCTTATCTTGATGAAATCGAGACGCAGCTTCGCTCCCTCCTTCAGCAATTAACGCTTTCTCCATCAAAGCCGCGAACGTATTGATCTGCAATACTGCTACCTTGTTGAATATCCTCGGCTTCAGCCCATTCTCGAATCTTCTCGCTTTTCTCACATTTGTGTCCACCTGATGAGGTGCAAATCTTGCCAACTCGTTGAATTTGGCAGCGTATTCAGATACCGACATGTTCTCCTGCTTAAGTTCTAAAAATTTGACTTCCATCCTGGATTGCATACTCGGTGAGAAGTACTTCTCAAAGAACAACTCCTTGAATCTTGTCCAGAACACCACCTCTGTACCAGCTCTCGCTTGGTTCGTCTCCCACCAATAATTAGCTTCTCCCTTCATCAGATAAGTTGCAAAAGTCGTCTTTTTCTCTTCTGCCACACGTGCAATGATGAATGCTTTCTCCATCTCCTTCACCCAAGTTTGGGCTTCAATCGGATCTGTGGTCCCTTTGAATTCTGGCGGTCCCACTACTTTAAAGTCCTTGAAATTAGCCAATCTATCAGCTGGTTGATTCCTCGCTCTTCCTCTTGTAGCTGGAGCTCTATTCTCCATAGCTTCAGCTATCATATTTGCAAAATTTTGCATTGGGTCAGCTTGACCTCCTTCATTATTCACCAACTGTTCTTCTCGTTGGTTTCGATTCTGTCGTCTAGGCGGCATGATCTGATTTACATAAAAATCTTACATTAATTTTCACATAATCGCATATTTATTCAAATAGCACATAGTACATTTAGTACTTCACATATTACTATCCCTTTTTAAATCATAACAGGATTAACAACACAACTTTACACAAAAAGTTGTTATTCTCCATTCACACATAATTATTACCAGTTCGTCATACTTACCACACTTATGAGTTCAGGAACTTGCCACAATTATATGAGTGTATGAACTTATCCTAGTCAAATCTTTGGCGTCCATTCGCTGAGGGGTTCAAAACATTTCATATAATTATGAGTCATTAACTTACCATAAGTATGAGTTTTAAGAACACACAAATTAATCTTAATCTTATATTCATATAGAAAATAAGAATTTTATTCATACAAACATATATATATTTACATATGCTTACACATCATCCTCGATATTACAACACTTAATATCATAAACTTCTACCAAAAGATACTATCACATATATCTAGGTTGTCTACCGACCACTCCCTTCACCAGTCTTCTTTTTGTTAGAACACTTGTTGAATCCGTGACCCGCTTTGCCCACATAAAAACACTTCCTCAAATTTGGCTTAGGACAATGCGTAGAAATATATCCTTCCCGCTTATAATTGAAGCACACATTTTTCCACATCATGCATTCTCTTGCGTGAGTCTTCTTCCCACACTTGCTACATGTTTGCTTCTTCTTGGGCTTGACTTTTTCGTAATTAGGGTATTGTCGATGTCCCTCTTTTCTTTTTCTTATCCTTCTCTTCTTTGGTTCCTTCGGATGATCCACCACCTTCATCCTTCATCATTTCCACTGCGCTTTGAGCTCGTTCGCTTTTTTTGGTCATTCAGCGTAATGCCCGCTCCGTCTTCCACAACTCTTCCAAGAGAAACACTTTGCTCCGGAGTTCTTGGACTTCTGCAGATTCGTGACCTTGTTCTCCAACTTTAGTCTTATTCTTTTTCTCCACCTTAGCTTGCTCAGACTCTGCCTCCTCATCTCCACTTAGATACATCTTGGGATAATCGTCATGATCGCTCCCCATATTGACCATGGGTTCATCTTCTCCCACCTTCTCAACCGATTCGCTTTGCGCTGGCACCTCGGCTACTGGCACTGGTGCAACAGCCGCTAGCATCTCCGCACTCGTTTGATCCTCTCCAGACATCCTACAATCAGTTTAAATAACTTGATTAGTACTTCACCAGTACAAACTTCTCATACTATGTGTACACTTATCTCACTATCGATGCACTTCAGCAATCCCTCACATAGAACTCTAAATGAGTTTTCTTTATCTCTTATGGTTATAATCATAGGGTTTTCCCCCACCCCACTTATGGTTTATAACCTACAGCTCTTCTATTAACTGGTGACACCTTGGTCACTACAGCTCTGATACCAACCTATGACACCCCCAAATCTGGGTTACCTGACCCCCGAGTTTGGTGTTCACGATCCACAATATAATATCATTTAACTACCCATTCATATATAAATAGAAATACATAAGTCATTAACATATGTTGTTAATACATAAGTCCTAGGTTTACTAACCTTAAAATTACAAACATACCCCTTAGATAAACAAAAAGGGTTTACAATACAATATAATAATAATATTGTTCATTAACTATTCCAGCATTTTGCCTTTGCCTTTATTCTTCTTCGATCCGCTGGCCTCTTCGATCCTAACTGAAATGTTTTATTTATAGTAAGGGTGAGCAACAAGTTTGCCCCGCAAGTTAAGACATACAATAAATGTATACGAATCAATAAGAACACACTATCTATTTTGATAGAATGAAACCAAAGTTCGGTGAACTTTGAAATAGCTGAACAAATTGTTAATCAATAACAAGTCTTCTAGTATTCTAGGCAACACAATAATCTAGTAATGAAAGAGTACAACACTTTCAAAGTTTCTACGATATTCTATTGAATAATCAAGAATCAATTCTATGCAATAACAAAGTGGAATATTTTTCCGATTTATGATGAGTGATCTCACCATATCTTTGAACTTATTTTAGGGTATCTATCAAAGATTTACTTTGATACATCTGCAGGAGTATCGAGATAACCATAAAGATTAAATCATACCCTCTCTGCAAGTACTTAGAATTGACCAACTCCTTTTTACCCTATATTATGCATAATACTTAATAGTGCTTAATAATTGAATATCGACCTAAAATGTTCCCTTTATATAAAAGGTTGTTCTTCTCGATCTTTGAATCAAAATTTGATTTAACAACGAAAACTTAATGATTTCAATTTCTATTTACTTATCGATCTAGCCAAAATAATTGGCATCGATCTACCAATAACAATTGAATTCTTTTCTCGAATTTATCAAGTTCTAACAAATGTTAAATCTAGCGAATAATTAGCTAAGACATTTCTCAACATAATTTGACAATAAAGCAGGAATTATCTCATCTTTGTCAATTCTATCTTCTACGAATATGAATATCAAACAACAGTTATTCTACAAATGTATATTCTCCGAATCAGTAATTCAATTTGAATTATTAATCATGCACTAACTGCGAATAATCAACAATAAATTCTCTGGACATGGTATAATTAGTAATAATTAACCATTATAATAATTGAATGAATATAACTCAAGGTTGAGTTAGGAAACTTGCCTTTCGCGTTGATTACAGCTACACAATATAATTAACTGCATTCGTAAGACCTATATTCAACAATATCGGTCTCACAATTAGCACAATCATTTATAACACGTAACACTATATTTTACAGTCAAACTTCTCCTAGACACATTACCACATAGCCACATTATTGTTTATAACCTATATAAACATTTAACAAATCTAACTATTTGATGCTGGTTGGACTTTGATCCATTCTCGATTATTACGGTCACCTATCAGACAATTAACACATTGATTGTCAATTAAACTTTGTCTCTAAGCTTTAATATTATTTTAGATAAGTCAAATATCGTTTATAATATTTTTCGGAAGCTTTTAATAATTTATAAATAATTATTATAACTTATAATAATTTTTCAAACACTTAAATCATTTTTAAATGATTTAATTATTAAATAATCTTATCATTATTAATATTTAATAATATAAAAATATTAATAACATACTTGTCAAAATATTAAAGTTATTATTAATAACTTAAAATATTTTTAAATCATTAATATTCTACTTAAATGATTTTTAAAATAATTAAAATCATTTTAAATCATCACCATTAATTTTTAAATATTAATGAAATTATCATCAAAATATTAAAAGTAATTAATTATCACTTAAAATATTTTTAATTCATTTCTCTCATTTTAAATGATTTTTAAATTAATAAAATCATTTTTAATTCATTTATTTAATATAATAATTAAATAAATCTAATATCATTAATATTAATTTATTAATGAGAATTCTTCAAAAATATTGAAAATTATATTTTATAATTCAAAATATTTTCTAACACTTTATTCTTATTTAAAATAATTTTTAAATCAATAAAATCATTTTTATCTTATTTATTTAATTTAATAATTAAATAAATCTAATATCATTAATATTAATTTATTAATAAAAATTCTCCCAAAATATTAAAAGTTACATTTTATAACTCAAAATATTTTTAAATACATTATTCTTATTTAAAATGATTTTTCATAATATTAAATCATTTTTCTCTAATTTATTTAATACACTAATTAAATAAATTAAATACTTTTAATATTTAAATAATTATAAATATTAAAAAAAATATTCAATTGGTTAGAAAAATTATTTTTCATAATTTAAAATAATTTTAAAACTATTTTTAATAATTTTTATAATTTAATTTCTATTTTTAATTAATTACTTAGAATATTAGAAATTTAAAATAAATTAAAGCCGTCGTTATAGACCTTTAGCGACACTTTTCTGTCGTCTTAGGTGTTCTTGAGCTCAAGAACAACTTTGTGGATGACTTTTGATTAACATGTTATGTTTGACCAAATTAATTGCTTCTTGTTTAAAATATTACGGCTTCGAGATAAAACTTGGATCTTGTGGCTGAAATGTAAGTCTACAATTATCAACTAACATCTTGGTCATAACACAAACGAAAAAGAAGATCGGCGTCACATTCAAAATCTTGTCGAACGATATCTGGGTTTTCCGGGAAACCCAGAGATTCATCTTGGTACTTTTCTAGATCCTTTTAATCTTTAGGTTCAATTTCCTTTATATTGGTGGTTTTATGAATGGTTCGGGTTTTGGTACAGATGTATGTAAGAATGATGAGAACAACGAGATATCAAGATCTCGGTCCAACAACAATAAATTTACAAGTTATGACTTGGTCAACGTTTATCGAAATTTTGCTCATACGCGTTTACGGAATTTCCGAAAAGCAAGTTATGGCCTTATGGCCTAGTTTGACCACTTACCCCGATCAATCTACTTATTATATAAGCGATATGAAGCCATATCGTATACAATTATAAATGTCGGGGCTACAAGCTCGATACAAAAACCATCCAAAAAAAAAAATCAAAGATGTCGGATCCGAGCAGGTTACAAAATCTTGTCGTCGACGACGATCTCATATTTACGGGTTACCTATAAAGTTCATGGTCATGCTTTCGGTCAGCGGGTTTTGACCATGAATAACTCATGATCTAGAAAATAAATGACTCTAATTGAACTTGCATATTAAAGACAACATAACAGGCTACAAATCCAAACAATAAAACATCAAAAACAATAAACGAACAAGAATCTGTGGCTCCTGACATTAGCTTGTCAGACCACAGATTTTGTTCTTGGACAGATTTTGAAAAACACCTTTTTAAGGCACTTTGATGCTATGGATATATGTTTGATCATCATAGATCAACATAAAACATCCTCTAAGCAAAGATCTAAACACAAAAACACAAAAAACTTTCTTAGCATACAAGATCAAATATAAATTTAGGGGCTATACCTTCTCTTATCAAATCTTGATCTATGATCTCCTTATCATTTTTTGGTGTTCTAATGGCGATTATAATAGGATTTGAATTACTTGAGGAATTCGGAGAGGTTCTAGAGAGAGAGGGAGTTGGTGAGAGCAAATGAGCAAAATGGCAAATTTATGTATTTTCTCTCTCTTTAACACTTATATAATATGCTAAGTTGCTAGATCTGATCTTGTTGTCAAATGGAGGTTTGTTTGTTGAGATTTTTAGGCCATAATGTCAATGGAGTTGGTGAACCACTAAAGCTTTAGACATTTTTACAAATTTCCTAATAAAAATCCCATAAAGGGCATTTTAGTCTTTAGCAAAATAAATTTAATGGCAAGATGGTCAAATGTCCAAACTCTTAGGGTTTAGGGTTTGGGTTTGGGTTTAGGGTTTGAACCCTTTAGGGTTTAGGGTTTGAACCCTTTAGGTTTGCAATTTAATTTCCAAGATTTTCGAATTTCGGTTTTCAAAATAGAAAATTAATATTCCAAAATTATAATTAGGATCCAATAATTATATTAATATTTCCTAATCATAAAATTCAATCTTGCTAATTAGGATTAATATTCCTAATTAAAATTGCCTAATTTAGCAATTAGGGTCAAAAATGGTCATTAGGGTTTATAACCCACGAATTAGGGTTTTTATTAGAAAAATAAATTTTCTAAATTACAATTAGGGTTTGTAAAATAAAAATTAAAATAACTAAAATATAATTAGGGTTTTCTAATCATATTAAAGTTTAATACACACATTAGGCTTCCCAATTAGGATTAGGGTTTCCTAATTAGGGTTTTAGGATTCCAGATTCAAAATTAGGGTTTCCTGGCGTACAATTAGGGTTTCTAACGGTACGTTAGGGTTTCAAATTCTGAGATTAGGGTTTTAATCTCTTATTAGGGTTTATTAATTTTAAACCTTATCCGATCAATCATTGATCAAAAATTCTATATTGTTCAAACACATACATATTAATATAATTATTTTAATTATATTTTCTATCGAATCTCTATCTGTAACTAGGGTTAGGGTTTTTCATGCTGTTAAGCACAACTCTACTCTAAAATTTATTAGTCAATATACAAATTCACTTTCTCGAGACTCGTATCACAGTTACTTGTCACAAAATTGATAATTAATATTAATATTAATAAAAAAAAAATTATTCGCAAATTTGGATTATTCGAAATCCCAGGTTATTACATTCACCCCTCCTTAAAAGGATTCCGTCCTCGAAATCACCACTTTCTTATTCTCTACAATCTTTTAAAGTTGTATCATCAATTTATTTTTATCAACATAATATTCATTTGTGTTTCAAATTCTAACTTGTGACTTGAATCTATAAAAGAAAATAGTTCAAAAATTAATTATCTAATTCTATAATTATAAGCGTAATGAAATCATTTACTGCTACCACCTCACAGTGCCCACTTGCATCTGTGTCGTCATGTTGAATGTATGGGCTGTTGGTCTTCCTGGCTGTGCAGGTCCTCGAATTGCCAAGGTTTCGCCACCGGGTCCCTTTTTGACACTTTCCTTCTCAGCATTCCTCTTCGGACAGTTCCGTACCATATGGTCAGTTGATCCACAAGCGTAACAACCTTGTATTTTCTTCGGACTGGGACAATTGGGCGACATGTGCCCCTTTTGCCCGCAGTTATAGCAGACTCCCTTCTTTTTCAGGCAAACTCCAGCATGATTCTTCCCGCAAGTTGCACATGGCTCCCTCCCTTTCCTATTATCTTCTGTCTTGCCTCTTGATTGGGTATTCTCACTCCATTTTCTCTTATTGATTTACTTCCTCCTTGCTTTCCACCATCATTTGTCTTCTTCTTCTTATCTTGATGAAATCGAGATGCGACTTCGCTCCCTCCTTGAGAATTGCGCTTTCTCCATCAAAGCCATGAGCGTATTGATCTGCAATCATGCTACCTTGTTGAATATCCCCGGCTTCAGCCCATTCTCGAATCTTCTCGCTTTTCTCACCTTTGTGTCCACCTGATGAGGTGCAAATCTTGCCAACTCGTTGAATTTGGCAGCGTATTCAGATACCGACATGTTCTCCTGCTTAAGTTCTAAAAATTTGACTTCCATCCTGGATTGCATACTCGGTGAGAAGTAGTTCTCAAAGAACAACTCCTTGAATCTTGTCCAGAACACCACCTCTGTACCAGCTCTCGCTTGGTTCGTCTCCCACCAATAATTAGCTTCTCCCTTCATCAGATAAGTTGCAAAAGTCGTCTTTTGCTCTTCTGCCACACGTGCAATGATGAATGCTTTCTCCATCTCCTTCACCCAAGTTTGGGCTTCAATCAGATCTGTGGTCTCTTTGAATTCTGGTAGTCCCACTGCTTTAAAGTCCTTGAAATTAGCCAATCTATCATTTGGTTGATTCCTCGCTTCTTCCTCTTCTTTGGAGCTCTATTCTCCATAGCTTGGCTATCATATTTGTAAAATTTTGCATTGGGTGACTTGACCTCCTTCATTATTCATTCATTATTCTTTTCGTTGGTTTGATTTAGATTCTGCATTATCGATTTAAAGGCGGCATGATCTCTTTCTTTTACATAAAAATCTTACATTAATAATTTCACATAATCGCATATTTATTCAAATAGCACATAGTACATTTAGTACTTCACATATTACTATCCCTTTTTAAATCATAACAGGATTAACAACATAACTTTACACAAAAAGTTGTTATTCTCCATTCACACATAATTATTACCAGTTCGTCATACTTACCACACTTATGAGTTCAGGAACCTGCCACAATTATATGAGTGTATGAACTTATCCTAGTCAGACCTTTGGCGTCCATTATTTGAGGGTTCAAAACATTTCATATAATTATGAGTCATTAACTTACCATAAGTATGAGTTTTAAGAACACACAAATTAATCTTAATCTTATATTCATATAGAAAATAAGGATTTCATTCATACAAACATATATATATATATATTTACATATGTTTACACATCATCCTCGATATTACAACACTTAATATCATAAACTTCTACCAAAAGTTACTATCACATATATCTAGGTTGTCTACCGACCACTCCCTTCAGCAGTCTTCTTTTTGTTAGAACACTTTTTGAATCCATGACCCGTTTTCCCACATGAAAAACACTTCCTCAAATTTGGCTTAGGACAATGCAGAGAAATATGTCCTTCCTGCTTACAGTTGAAGCACACGTTTTTTCACATCATGCATTCTCTTGCGTGAGTCTTCCCACACTTGCTACATGTTTGCTTCTTCTTCGAGCTTGACTTTTCAGAATTAGGGCTGTCGATGTCCCTCTTTCTCTTTTTCTTATCCTTCTTGCTGGTTCCTTCAGATGATCCACCACCTTCAGCCTTCATCCTTTCCACCTGCGCTTTGAGCTCGTTCCGTTCTTCAGTCATTTCGCGTAATGCCCGCTCCGTCTTCCACAACTCTTCCAAGAGAAACACTTTGCTCCGGAGTTCTTGGACTTTTACAGATTCGTGACCTTGTTCTCCAACTTTAGTCTTATTCTTTTTCTCCACCTTAGCTTGCTCAGACTCTTCCTCCTCATCTCCACTTAGATACATCTCGGGATAATCGTCATGATCGCTCCCCAGATTGACCATGGGTTTATCTTCTCCCACCTTCTCAACCGATTAGCTTTGCGCTGGCACCTCGGCTACTGGCACTCGTGCAACAGCCGCTAGCATCTCCGCACTCGTTTGATCCTCTCCAGACATCCTACAATCAGTTTAAATAACTTGATTAGTACTTCACCAGTACAAACTTCTCATACTATGTGTACACTTATCTCACTATCGATGCACTTCAGCAATCCCTCATATAGAACTCTAAATGAGTTTTCTTTATCGCTTATGGTTATAATCATAGGGTTTTCCCCCACCCCACTTATGGTTAATAACCTACAGCTCTTCTACTAACTGGTGACACCTTGGTCACTACAGCTCTGATACCAACCTGTGACACCCCCAAATCTGGGTTACCTGACCCCCGAGTTTGGTGTTCCCGATCCACAATATATTATCATTTAACTACCCATTCATATATAAATAGAAATACATAAGTCATTAACATATGTTGTTAATACATAAGTCCTAGGTTTGCTAACCTTAAAATTACAAACATACCCCTTAGATAAACAAAAAGGGTTTATAATACAATATAATAATAATAATATTATTCATTAACTATTCCAGCATTTTGCCTTTGCCTTTGTTCTTCTTCTATCCGCTGGCCTCTTCGATCCTAACTGAAATGTTTTATTTATAGTAAGGGTGAGCAACAAGTTTGCCCATAAGTTAAGACATACAATAAATGTATACGAATCAATAAGAAACAGGACTATTTATTTTGATAGAATGAAACCAAAGTTCGGTGAACTTTGAAATAAATTGAACAAATTGTTAATCAATAACAAGTCTTCTAGTATTCTAGGCAACATAATAATTTAATAATGAAAGAGTACAACGCTTTCAAAGTTTCTCGATATTCTATTGAATAATCAAGAATCAATTCTACTGTGATAACAAAGTGGAATATTTTCCGGATTTATCTTTGAGTGATCTCACCGGATCTTTGAACTTATTTCTCGGGTATCTATCAAAGATTTACTTTGATACATACATGGAGTGTCGAGATAACCATAAAGATTAAATCATACCCCTCTCTGCAAGTACTTAGAGTAAGATGACTCCTTGTACCTATATTATGCATAATACTTACTTGATCTTGTGATGGTGAATATCGACCTAAAATGTTCCCTTTATATAAAAGGTTGTTCTTCTCAGTCTTTGAATCAAAATTTGATTTAACAACGAAACGCAATGATTTCAATTTCTATTTACTTATCGATCTAGCCGAAATAATTGGCATCGATCTACCAATAACAATTGAATTCTTTTCTCGAATTTATCAAGTTCTAACAAATGTTCGTCTAGCCAGAATAATTAGCTAAGACATTTCTCAACATAATTTGACAATAAGCAGAATTATCATCTTTGTCGATTCTATCTTCTACGAATATGAATATCAAACAACGGTTATTCTACAAATGTATATTCTCAGAATCGGTAATTGATTTGAATTATTAATCATGCACTAGCTGCGAATAATCAACAATAAATTCCTGGACATGGTATAATTAGCAATAATTAACCATTATAATAATTGAATGAATATAACTTTCGAGGTTGAGTTAGGAAACTTGCCTTAGCGTTGATTCTGACTACCTGATATAATTAAGCTGCGTTAAGTAAGACCTATATTCAATGATATCGGTCTCACAATTAGCACAATCATTTATAACACGTAACACTTTGTATTTACGGTCAAACTTCTCTAGACACACATTACCACATAGCCATCACATTGGTGTTTATAACCTATATAAACACTTATCAAATCTAACTTATTTGATGCGGTTGGACTTGGTCCATTCTCGATATTACGGTCACCTATCAAACAATTAACACATTGATTGTCAATTAAACTTGGTCTCTAAGCTTCAATATTATTTTAGATAAGTCAAATATCGTTTATAATATTTTTGGAAGCTTTTAATAATTTATAAACAATTATTATAACTTATAATAATTTTTCAAACACTTAAATCATTTTAAATGATTTAATTATCAAATAATCTTATCATTATTAATATTTAATAATATAAAAATATTAATAACATACTTGTCAAAATATTAAAGTTATTATTAATAACTCAAAATATTTTAAATCATTAATATTCTACTTAAATGATTTTTAAAATAATTAAAATCATTTTTAAATCATCACCATTAATTTTTAAATATTAATGAAATTATCATCAAAATATTAAAAGTAATTAATTATCACTTAAAATATTTTTAATTCATTTCTCTCATTTTAAATGATTTTTAAATTAATAAAATCATTTTAATTCATTTATTTAATATAATAATTAAATAAATCTAATATCATTAATATTAATTTATTAATGAGAATTCTCCAAAAATATTGAAAATTATATTTTATAATTCAAAATATTTTCTAACACTTTATTCTTATTTAAAATGATTTTTAAATCAATAAAATCATTTTTATCTTATTTATTTAATTTAATAATTAAATAAATCTAATATCATTAATATTAATTTATTAATGAAAATTCTCCAAAAATATTAAAAGTTACATTTTATAACTCAAAATATTTTTAAATACATTATTCTTATTTAAAATGATTTTTCATAATATTAAATCATTTTCTCTAATTTATTTAATACACTAATTAAATAAATTAAATACTTTCTAATATTTAAATAATTATAAATATTAAAGAAAAATATTCAATTGGTGAAATTATTTTTCATAATTTAAAATAATTTTTAAAACCATTTTAATAATTTTTATAATTTAATTTCTATTTTTAATTAATTTAGGAATATTAGGAAATTAAAATAAATAAAAGCAAGTCATTTAAAGACCTTTAGCGACACAAAGCGTCGTCATTGTAGGTGTTCTTGAGCTCAAGAAGAACAACGGCGATCGATTAAAGTTTAAGTGTTATGTTTGTGGGGTATAATTTCTTGTATATTTACATTTACGGGCTAACTTAAAACACGGATCGTGTAGTGGAAATGTAACTCTACAATATCAACTAGGCATCATGATCACAACAACAAGCAAAAAAGATCCGGCGTCACAAAGTTCTTGTCGAGAACATTTACGGGTTTTACGGGTAACCCGAAACCAGACGATGTCAGTTGGTACTTTCAAGCTCGATTTCCTTTATGTTTGGTTTCATCGAATTGTTGGTTTTTTGGTTCACGAGATGTAGTATAATGACAAGGAACAACGAGATGTCAAACATCTCGGTCCATAAACAATAAATTAAGCGTTATCACTTGGTGAAAGTATATGGAATCATTGCTCTTCCGTTTACGGAATTTCCGAAGCGTAAAATCAGTCTAGTGGCCTAGTTTGACCACTACCGATCGATCTCGATTATATAAGCGATATGAAGCCATACATATGCGGTACAAATGTCGGGGCTACAAATGGTTACAAAATACCATTAAACAAAATCAAATCATCGGATATGCCGTTACACAAAATCTTGTCGGAGCGACGATTTTATATTTACGGGTTACCCAGAAATTTCAGCCCGGTCAAGCTCGGTCGGCGGGTTTTGACCATTAATAACTCATGATCTAGACATCTAAATAACTAATTCCACTTGCATAGTAAAGACCACATATAAGGCTACATGTAACAACTTTTAAACAACAAAATAACAAGCGAACAAGAATTTGTGGCCTGACATTAGCTTGTCGGACCACAGATTTTGTTCTTGGATGATTTTGAAAAACACCTTTTAAGGCACTTTGATGCTATGGATATATGTTTGATCATCATAGATCAACATAAAACATCCTCTAGCAAAGATCTAAACACAAAAACACAAAAACTTTCTTAGCGTCTGAGATCAAATATAAATTTAGGGCTATACCTTCTCTTATCAAATCTTGATCTATGATCTCCTTATACATTTTTTGGTGTTCTAATGGCGATATATAGAATTTGAATTACTTGAGGAATTTGGAGGTTCTAGAGAGAGGGAGTTGGTGAGAGCAAGATAGCAAAATGGCAAATTTTATGACTTTCTCTCTCTTGAATCTATATATATATATGCTGAGTTGTTGCTATGGATGATGTTATCAAATGGATTTTTGTTTGTTTTGATTTTGTCTCACTCAATGTCAATGGAGTTGGTGAACAACTAAAGGTTTAACAATTATACAAATTATCAAATTAAAATAAATGAAAAAGGGCATTTTGGTCATTTGTAAATTAATTTTAATGGCATACTTGTCCAATTCACAAACCCTTAGGGTTTAGGGTTTGGGTTAGGGTTTAGGGTTTGAACCCTTTAGGGTTTAGGGTTTAAACCCTTTAGGTTTGCAATTTAATTTCCAAGATTTTTGAATTTCGGTTTTCAAAATAGAAAATTAATATTCTAAAATTATAATTAGGATTCAATAATTATATTAATATTTCCTAATCATAAAATTCAATCTTGCTAATTAGGATTAATATTCCTAATTAAAATTGCCTAATTTAGCAATTAGGGTCAAAATGGTCATTAGGGTTTATAACCCACGAATTAGGGTTTTAATTAGAAAAATAAATTTTCTAAATTACAATTAGGGTTTGTAAAATAGAAATTAAAATAACTAAAATATAATTAGGGTTTTCTAATCATATTAAAGTTTAATACACACATTAGGCTTCCCGATTAGGATTAGGGTTTCTAATTTAGGGTTTAGGATTCCCAAATTGAAATTAGGGTTTTCGGCGTACAATTAGGGTTTCTAGCGTGCGTTAGGGTTTTAATCATGAGATTAGGGTTTCTAATCTCTTATTAGGGTTTATAAATTTTAAACCTTATCCGATCAATCATTGATCAATAATTCTATATTTTTCAAACACATACTCATTAATATAATTATTTTAATTATATTTTCTATCGAATCCTATCGAGAAATTAGGGTTAGGGTTTTAATCTTGTTAAGCACAACTCTACTCTAAATTTATTAGTCGATACACAAATTGACTTTCTCGATAGACTTCGTATCACGATACTTGTCACAAAATTAATAATTAATATTAATATTAAAAAAAAAATTATTCGTAAAATTTTTGATTATTGAAATCACGGGTTATCTGTTGATAAGGATTTACCGAACTAATATTGTTGTGGTTTTCAAAAGTAGATTGTGTATGCTCAAATTGTTTTGTCATCAAACGACGTGCACGTGAGGTTGCCACAACTTAAATGTATACACGTTTAATGAATGTAGTGTTGATCAACATAGAGTACTATAAATTCGATCACCTAGGCGTGCTTTCGTAAGCTATCTAGGACTTCTTGACTTTGTCTTGGGATGTCCTTTTCAAAGTACTTATGAAATGCTTACGGTCTTGAACCGGAATTGATGTTTTACTGAATATTGTTGCTGTAAAACATTTTGAATGAAAAGAAGTGGTATTTTGAATTTTCAATAGTACTTCGTAACTCTTGTCCAGTTATTGAAGATATACGATTCCTATGTTTCAAGCATGCTATTTTCCTAGAATTGTTGTGCTTGTTGAGCTATTTAGGCTCATTTTGCTTGAGCCATATGAATGCAACTAAGATCAAACGGACCGATGGATCCGACAAGGATAAAGGGAAGGCAAAGGCGAACCCGTAGCTTGCTTATGTAATAGTATAGATTTTGTAAGAAATAATATTGATATTATGACAATGACAATGTATTGGTTGTAAAGAACCTAGGGAAATGTAAATATTCTTTTGATATATATAAGACATATCCGTTCTTTTGGGGCATTTCAATTGAATGTTTATGTGAACTGTAGCACCGTGTAGCACCATCTATCGGGTTGGAAGATACCCGAATTTGGGGGCGTCACAGGTTGGTATCAAAGTCTTAGGTTATAAAACTTAAGGGGGGAAATAAAACCTTAAGTCATAACCTTAAGAAAAGTCAAAGAATAAAATATGGAAGTTAACCTTATAAAAATGCATCATATATGTTATACTGACGTTTACTAATCAACTTTTTGTGTTGTTATAGATGTGAGGTGAAAATAGAGATGTACTGGTGTAGTAATCGTGAAGAATTGATAAACCGGATAGAAATCATCACAAGAACCCCATAGCGGCGAGATCTGAGATAGTTATGGTGGAGTCTGGAGACTCCGAAAGCTTAGACCCCATGTATGTATTTGATGGCATGTTGGAAGAAGAAGTGGAGGTAGTATCCTTCAATCCAGTGGTTATAGCAGCAGAGATGACTCTAGGGGAGTCGATGATGTCACTGTTCATGTCAGTGATAGATAGGAATGTACATTACTTCAGGAGGTCAAGGAGCTGAAGGCGGAGCTCCAAGTGGTTATAGAGGACAAGATGGACGTGCAGTCCATGTGGGAACAGGAACATGACGAGAGAGTTTTGGCTAAGAACAAGGTCCATGAGCTAAAACAAGAGGTCTTTGAGCTTAGGAGCGAGCTAAAGACCAAGAAACAGAAGATAGGGAGAATGTCCTATATTCATAGGAGTTCTCATGAGGATTTCCAGTTGCAGGTAGCTGGGTATCCTGTAGAGACAGGGCAGACGTGACATACTATCAACCGTGATATTATTGCCGGTCTTGCCAAGGCAGATTTTGACAATGCCTTAAGGCAGATATGATCGAGTAGTTGCTAGAGTAGTTAGGTATGTACATATTTGTGTATATAGTAGTGACGTAAAGCCCTCTTTTGTATAATCAAGGGTTGTCTTTTGTAATTCCCAATTTTTGGAAAGCAATAGCGGGAAAGTAATGTATCCAGCTTGGGTTGTGTAACCGATGTAGTATTATACTACAATGAATAAATATAAGTTTTCTTTTTCGAAAAATGTTGAGTAATGAATGTTTAAGTTATTGTTTAATATGGAATAATAACTAACTGACAGGAAATGCATAATAACAAAATATGTGTTTACTGTAACAGCAAAATGCCGCCAAGAAGAGTACCACGTACCCAAGGTACGAACACGAATCAACTGGAGGGAGGTCCGGTTAACCCCATGCAGGAATTTTTGAACCTTTTAACCGCAACATTTAATCAAACTGGGGCTAATATCCCCAAAAATCCTGGTGTAGTACGAGCTACTACATTTAAGGACTTTAAGAGTGTGGGTCCTCCGGAGTTCAAAGGAACTACGAACCCTATCGAAGCCCGGACGTGGGTTAGGGAGATTGAGAAGGCATTTGTAATAGCAAATTTTGACGAGGCTCAAAAGGTTACCTTTGCAACCTACATGATGAAGGGAGAGGCCAACTTCTGGTGGGAGGCCAATCAGGCAAGGGCCGGAATAGATGGGATAACGTGGGTGAGGTTCAAGGAAATATTCTACGAGAACTACTTTCCCACGAGCATGCAGGGAAGGATGGAGATGCGATTTTTAGATTTAAAACAAGGGGACATGACGGTTCCCCAGTATGCCGCCAAGTTTAATGAACTGGCAAGGTTCGCTCCACATCAAGTGGATACCGAGGTGAGGAAAGCTCGACGGTTCGAGCAGGGCTTGAAACCCTGGCTCTATAATCGTATCTATGTGTTCCAAAGTACTTCCTTTGGAGTTATTTTAGAGAAGGCAATAATTGCAGAAGGTGGTAGCGAGACGTTGAGCCAATACCACAAGGATAAGAAAAGCAAGGGGAAGGTGGATGGAGGAGTGAAAGTTGAAGGTGCCAGCGGGAGTGGCGAAGGGTATAAATGGAAGGTAGTTAGTTCAGGGAATACCGGAGTGAAACAAGGAGACCCTAAGAGGAGGATGGAGGCCTGTAAAACCTGTGGAAACACTCACCTAGGAGTCTGTCTCAAAGGAAAGGTCGTGTGTTATAATTACGGACAGGAGGGGCATATTGCGCCAAACTGTCCAAGCCCGAAGAAGAATTATGGGTGCTTTGTATGCGGGTCTACGGACCACATGGCAAAGAACTGCCCAAAGAAGGGGACAGACGGGAATAAGGGCGCCAATAGTGGTAAGTTAACTATTGGGGGTCCAGCGCAGCCGGGTAGGCCGATGGCCCGTACCTTTAATATGACCGTCCAAGACGCGATGGCCTCGGGGGACGTAGTCGCAGGTATTATTCCGATCAACGACTTAAATGCATACGTGATGTTTGACTCGGGTGCTACTTGTTCGTTTATCGCATGTGATTTTGCTAGACGACTAGGATTACTTCCCGAAAAGTTGCTTATACCTTTGAATATTAAGGTAGCAAACGAAGAGATAATTCCTGTTGAAGATATTCATAGAAGTTGTTGCGTAGACATTCGAGGTTGTAAATTATCGGTAGATCTGATACCAATAAAGTTAGGAGAATTCGATGTAATTCTCGGAATGGATTGGTTGATAAATCATGGGGCAATTATAGATTGTCAAAAGAAATGCGTAAATATTAAAACATTAAACCAATCTCATGTAATATTTTATGAGAATAAATTGCCGGGACGTTCGTGTTGTCTTACCATGACACAAACTAGGAAATTATTGAGGAAGGGGTGTGTCGGTTATTTGTGTCATGTGATTGATACCCAAAATGGGAGCGACCATGGAACAAATACCTATAGTGAGTGAGTTCGTGGATGTATTTCCAAGTGAGTTATCGGGTCTTCCGCCGGATAGGGAGACCGAGTTCATAATAGATATTGTGCTAGGAGCGGCACCAGTTTCTAGGGCACCGTATCGTATGGCGCTAGTGGAGATGAAGGGGTTGATGAATGCAATTTGCAAGAATTATTGGACGGAAGTACATTCAACCGAAGGAGTGTTTCACGTGGGAGCACCTTAGGTCTTTGTTTGTCAAGAAGAAGGGACGGATCGTTGAGACTTTGTATCGGCCACTGAGAGTTGAACAAGTTAACGATAAAGAATAAGTATCCATTGCCCGAGGATCGATGATCTTTTGATCGATTGAAGGGGAAAAATATTTTTCCAAAATAGATTTAAGGATGGAGTATCATCATTTGAAGGTTAGGAATGAAGATGTGCCAAAGACAAGATTCGAGGACTCGTTATGGTCATTACTGAGTTTACGGTGATGTCATTTGGGTTGACTAATGCACTCTTTGCATTTATGGACATGATGAGCAGTGGTGTTCAAACAATATTTGGACAAGTTCGTCGTGGTGTTTATTGATGATATTCTAGTCTACTCTAAGATGCCAGAAGATCATCCTGAACACCTAAGAATAGTGTTGGAGACATTAAGAAAGGAGAAGTTATATGCGAAGTTCACTAAGTGTGAATTTTGGTTAGAGAGGGTTCAGTTTTTAGGTCATGTTATTGACCATGAAGGGATTTTAGTAGATCCAGCGAAGGTGGAAGCCGTGATGAATTGGGAACAACTAAAAACACAGATCGAGGTATGGAGTTTCCTAGGGTTAGCGGGTTACTATCGAAGGTTCATTCAGGACTTTTCGAAGATAGCTACTCCGCTGACTAACTTGATGAGGAAGACGGTGAAGTACGTATGGACTGAGAAATGAGAAGATAGTTTTCAAGAACTGAAGAAGAAGTTGAGTGAAGCGCCTGTTTTGTCATTACCCGATGACACAGGAAATTTCGTAGTTTATAGCGATGCTTCGCATAAAGGACTGGGATGCATGCTCATACAATATGGCAAGGTCATTGCATATGCATCTAGGCAGTTGAAGGATTATGAGAAAGTTTACCCTACTCATGATCTGGAACTGGCCGCGATGGTGTTTGCCTTAAAGATATGGCGACATTATCTTTATGGGGAAAAGTGTGAGATATACACGGACCATAAGAGTCTGAAATATATCTTCAAACAGAAGGAGTTGAATATGAGACAGAGGAGGTGGCTGGAGTTGATAAAGGATTACGACTGTG
This sequence comes from Panax ginseng, assembly GCA_020205605.1. NCBI lineage: Eukaryota > Viridiplantae > Streptophyta > Magnoliopsida > Apiales > Araliaceae > Panax > Panax ginseng. The sequence goes on along the minus strand of CM035127.1, from coordinate 35,754,064 downwards.
AAATCCTGTATCACCCTGGAAAGGCCAATGTAGTGGCCGACGTCTTGAGTAGAAAGGGTCGGGAGAAGTTGTCTTTGCTAATAGCTCAAACTGAGTTAATAACAGAGATGGCTAGGATGGAGTTGGAGGTGAAGTTTCCAAGTAAGGAGGAGCAGAGACCTTTTGCGATGGAGATTCAGTCTACCATCGTGGAGAGAGTTAAGGAGGTGCAGCTCAATACTGATGAGTGTGACCAGATGAAGGAGCGGTTAACCACTGAAAAAGATATTAGGTTTAGTCTTGATAATGAGGGATTATTAATATTTGAGGGAAGAATTTGGGTTCCGAATGAGATGGAATTAAAGGAGCAAGTATTACAAGAGGCTTATAGTTCGAGGTACTCGATTCATCCTGGTAGTACTAAGATGTATCAAGACCTTTGACAGAGTTTTTAGTGGCCAAACATGAAAAGAGAAATAGCCGAGTATGTGAGTAAATGTTTGACTTGTCAAAGAGTTAAAGCCGAACATCAACGACCAAGTGGCTTGTTACAGTCATTGGAGATTCCGGAGTGGAAGTGGGAGCATATCACGATGGACTTTGTGGTGGGACTTTCGACGACTCAGAAGGGGTATGATGCGATTTTGGTAATAGTGGACCAGTTGACGAAGTCAGCTCACTTTTTGCCAATTCGAATTAAGTATAACTTAGATCAGTTGGCTACACTCTATGTTAAGGAAAGTATTTCCAGACATGGAGCACCTATTTCGATAGTGTCAGATCGTGACCCACAATTCACATCAAACTTCTGGAGAAGTCTTCAAGAACAGTTGGGGACGCAGTTGAAGTTGAGTACGGCTTATCATCCACAAACCGATGGACAGAGCGAGAGGACAATTCAGACGTTAGAAGATATGTTGAGATCTTGCGTCATCGATTTCAAGGGTAGTTGGGATGATCATCTACCATTAGTAGAATTTGAGTATAACAACAGTTATCATGCAAGTATAGGTATGCCGCCGTATGAAGCTTTGTATGGAAGGAAATGCAGAACGCCGTTGTATTGGGATGAAGTGGGAGAATGCCGAATGCTAGGACCAGAATTGGTGCAGCAAACAGTGAAAGTGGTGAAGTTGATACGTATGCATCTCATCCCAGCTCAAGACAGACAGAAGAAATATGCCGACTTACATCGAGAGAATAGAGAGTTTGAGGTAGGCTCGTACGTATTTCTAAAGGTATCTCCCTGGAAAAGAAAGATACACTTTGGAAAGAAGGGAAAACTAAGCCCAAGGTTTATAGGACCTTTTGAGGTATTAGAACGGGTAGGTGAGGTAGCTTATAGGGTAGCGTTACCTCCAGACCTAGAACGAATACATACTATATTTCACGTTTCAGTGCTATGTCCTTACAAACCGGATTACAAGCACGCGATAGAATATGAGCCTATTCAAATTGAGAAGGATCTAAATATGAAGAGATCTTGGATTCAAATTATCGATAGAAAAAGAGCAAGTTCTCTGCGAAACAAGGTAATCTTTCACAAGAAAAGGTGTTATGGAAGAACCACGATGTGGAGGAAATAACGTGGGAACTTGAAGAAAAGATGAGAAAGAATTATCCTCTTTTGTTTGAGTAAGATAGGGCGATATTCTGGGGACAGAATCTTTATAAGGGGGGAAGAATGTAACGACCGAGAAATTCGGATCCTTTGTAAAAATATTTGAAAGAATTAAATAATGAATAAACTAATATTACTTGTTATTATATGTGTTGATAAGATGTATGTCGTTCTACATTATTACTTATTTTATTTTATTTAATAAAACTAGAAATCTCAAAAACCATAAGGCTTATTTGGCAAAACCATTTAATTTTAAAAAATTAAAATTCTTAAGCCTTGTTTGTTAAAAACTAAATTAAACTACTTTAATTTAATTTAATAACTCCTTACAATATAGTTATTTGTCACACTATATTTAATCAAGTTTTCATATTTATCTTAATTAATTCAAATCACGATTAATTAAATAAATACTTTAATCACATAACACAATACAAATAATATATCATTTAATTGAAATATCACTATAATAATCATTTCCTTAATTCATCAATTATTTATTAAACAAATAATTCTCCAAATAATATTAAATCAATAAAACAAGTATTCATTTTCCGATAATCACATCCATTAAATATTTATTTAACTCAATAAATATTTAAAATTCTGGAATGTTACAATATCATTCCAGTCAACGAAATAAATGCTTACGTGTTATTTGACTCGGGTGCTACTTGTTCTTTTATAGCCTGTGGATTTGCTAAGCAATTGAATTAAGTCCTGAAAAGTTAGAAATACCTTTAGACGTTAAGGTAGCAAACGAGGAGATAATTCCCATTGAACACATTCATAGGAATTATTTCGTAGATATCAGGGGTAATAGATTATATGTAGATCTTTTACCGAAAAGGTTAAGGGAATTCAATGTGATTCTCGATATGGATTGGTTAATTAACCATAGAGCGGTAATAGACTGTTATAGAAAGAATGTAAACCTAAGGCTTTCTAAGAAACCTGAGGTGGTGTTTTATGGAAATAAATCACCGGGACGTTCTTGTTGTCTAACCATGACACAAGCTAGGAAGATGCTGAAGAAGGGGTGTAAGGGTTATTTGTGTCATGTGGTGGATACCCAAAGAGTGTGAACATCATTGGAACATATAGCGGTAGTTCAAGAATTCGCGAATGTGTTTCCGGAGGAGTTACCCGGTATTCTGCCAGATAGGGATGTAAAATTTGTGATTGATTTGTTGCCGAGTACGGCACCAGTTTCAAAGGCACCATATAGGATGGCGCCAGTGGAGATGAAGGAATTAATGGTTCAGTTACAAGAACTCTTAGATAGAAAGTACATTCAACCGAGTGTGTCTCTGTGGGGAGCACCGGTATTGTTTGTAAAGAAAAAGGATGGATCGTTACGACTTTGTATCGACTATCGAGAGTTGAACAAGTTAACGATTAAGAATAAATACCCGTTGCCAAGGATCGATGATCTATTTGATCAGTTGAAAGGGGAAAAGTATTTTTCTAAAATAGATTTACGCACGGGGTATCATCAACTGAAACTGAGGAATGAAGATATACCTAAGATGGAGTTCAAAACTCGTTATGGGCATTACGAGTTTTTGGTTATGTCATTTGGGTTGACGAATGCGCCAGCCGCATTCATGGATATGATGAACATAGTGTTCAAACATTATTTGGAAAAGTTCTTCGTAGTGTTCATTGATGATATTCTAGTCTATTCTAAGACGCTAGAAGATCATGCTGAACATCTAAGAATAGTGTTGGAAACACTACGGAGGGAGAAATTATATGCGAAATTCACTAAGTGTGAATTTTGGCTCGAACGAGTGCAATTTCTAGGACATGTTATAGACATAGATGCAATATCCGTAGATCCAACGAAGGTGGAAGAAGTAAATGAGTGGGAGTAACCGAAAATGCCAACCGAAGTTAGGAGTTTTCTAGGGTTAGCGGGATACTATAGAAGGTTCATTCCGGACTTTTCTAAATTAGCTACTCCATTGACAAATCTGACAAGGAAGTCGGTGAAGTATGTATGAACAGAAAAGTGTGAGTATAGTTTTCAAGAACTAAAAAGGAGGTTGAGTGAGGCACCTATATTATCTTTACCAGATGATACGGGGAATTTTGTAGTTTATAGCGATGCTTCGCATAGAGGACTAGGTTGCGTGCTTATGCAGCATGGCAAGGTCATTATGTATGCGTCACGTCAGTTAAAGGATTATGAGAAGGTCTATCCTACTCATGACCTAGAACTGGCAGCTGTAGTGTTTGCTTTAAAAATATGGAGACATTATTTATACGGGGAAAAGTGTGAGATATACACGGACCATAAAAGTCTGAAATATATCTTCACACAGAAGGAGTTGAATATGAGGCAAAGAAGGTGGTTAGGGTTGATAAAAGATTATGATTGTGATATCTTATATCATTAGGGGAAGGCGAATGTAGTAGCCAACGCGTTAAGTCGGAAGGGTAGAGAAAAACTATCAATGTTAATGACTCAGAAAGAGTTAATAACAGAGATGGCAAAGATGGAATTAGAAGTTAAGTTGCCAAGTGAAACATTCGAGATGTTATTCTCAATAGAGACTCAACCAACGATAGTGGAACGGGTTAAGGAAGTACAGATAAGTACTGAAGAATGCGAGCGTGTGAAAAAGATAATGAAGGATGACGTGAAGACTAAGTATAACCTTGATAAAGAAGGTTTACTTCATTTTGAAGGAAGAATTTGGGTTCCAAATAATTCCGAGTTGAAAGAAGAGATTATGTGTGAGGCTCATAGTTCGAGGTACTCGATACATCCTGGTAGTACTAAGACGTATCAAGACCTTCGTCAGAACTTTTGGTGGCCGAACATGAAGAGGGAGATTGCAGAATACGTTAGTAAGTGCTTAACTTATCAGAAAGTTAAGGCTGAACATCAAAGGCCGAGTGGATTGATACAACCACTGGAGATTTCAGAGTGGAAATGGGAGCATATCACCATGGACTTTGTGGTGGGACTTCCAACAACGAGAAAGGGGTACGACGCTATTTGGGTAATAGTTGATCGATTAACTAAATTGGCTCATTTTCTACCAATAGGAGTTAGGTATAACCTAGAGCAGTTAGCTAAGCTTTATGTCAAGAAAATCATTTCCAGACATGGAGTACCTATTTCGATTGTGTCCAATCGTGATCCACGATTCACGTCGAACTTTTGAAGGAGTTTGCAAGAGCAAATGGGAACGCATTTGAGATTGAGTACGACGTATCATCCACAGATGGATGGACAAAGTGAACGAATGATTCAAACACTAGAAGATATGTTAAGATCACGCATTATGGATTTCAAGGGGAGTTGGGACAAACATCTGCCTTTGGTAGAATTCGCTTACAACAATAGTTTTCACGCTAGTATAGGCATGCCGCCTTACGAAGCGTTGTATGGGAGGAAGTGCAGAACACCACTTTATTGGGATGAAGTAGGTGAACGACGAATGTTGGGACCTGAGATGGTACAACAAATGGCAGACATGGTGAAGCTGATAAGAGCTCAAGATAGACAACGGAAGTATACAGATCTTCATCGAGAGAAGAGGGAGTTTGAAGTAGGTTCATATGTTTTTCTAAAAGTATCGCCTTGGAAAGGGAAGATATGTTTTGGAAAGAAAGGGAAGTTGAGTCCAAGGTTTGTAGGACCTTTTGATATTTTAAGAAGGGTAGGAGAGGTAGCTTATGAAGTAGCCTTACCTCCAGAAATGGAAAGAATACACAATGTGTTTCACTTATCTGTGTTGCGTCCTTATAAACCGGACTACAAACACATAATAGAATATGAATCTATTCAGGTAGAAAAAGACTTAACGTATTAAAAACTTTCGATTCAGATTATTGATAGGAAGGAACAAGTCTTGAGAAATAAAGTAATACCTTCAAAGAAAGGTAATTTGGAGTAACCACGATCTTTGAAGAAAGCAACGTGGGAGCTCGAAAGTAAAATGAAGGAAAAGTTTACTCATTTGTTTATGTAAGAATAACGAGATTCTGGGGACAGAATCCTTATAAGGAGGGAAGAATGTAACGCCCGAGAATTTCAAATTTTGAATGAATTAAATTTTTATTTGATTATGTGAATTAAATGAATTTAATTGAGTTATTATGTGAGTAAGATGTTCGAAGGTTGTTCTATGACCTATAATATACGGATGTGGTTAGTATTCTGGCTTTGTGCTAGTATTAATGGTTGTGAATTATCAAGATGAAAATGAAGGTTTTTCGAGAATGTTTGCATAAAAACACTATTCATCAAATTTCGTTTGGAGCTAGGGTTTGAAATTTTGAGAAACGCGTAATGATAGAATACGAAGATAGTATGGAATATCCAATAATAATTCCATTATGGCAAACGAAGTTTTCGCTTGCGGACGTAAAACCTAAGGGTTTGTAAAAAAGGTTTCTGAAAGGGAAATGCAATGCGTATAGTTGTTTCGGATATTATACGTATGAAATACGAGTATTATATTAGTATGAATACGAGTATGGTATGAAGAATAGTACGACGTATAATATGATTATTATATGAGTATTAGGATTTAAGAGAATACGTGAGTAATACGCGTAGAATACGAGTCGTATTAATGGAGTATAAGTTAAGGGTAGGTATAATCTAATTGGACTTAAACCAATAGCAAGCCCAATAAATTATATGAGAAAGCCCAAGTTGAGGCCCAACGATAAATAAAGTCAAGCCCAATCTAAAGAATTAAACCGCGGGTCGAACCAGTGGGTCATGGGATGGGTAAAACCCATGGGGCAACCCATGGGATGATCCATCAAGGAGTGGAAGTGAATAGTAAGGAGGTGGGGAGTTGGACAATTTTACCCTCATTTTGGTTTTCTATATATACAAAGCTAGAGTTGGCCATTTTGTTGTTTTACAAAGCTTGTCCAAATATATATAGAGAGAGAGAAAGAGCTAGAATCATATAATCCTTCTACTTCCAAGCAAACCTTTATATGTTTATCAAGAACGTGAATTACTTCAAAGGTAAATTCTCATAAACCGTAATCTTCATCTTTTTCGATTTCTTTCTCATAAAAGAATCGTAGATTGGTGGAACATGTTTATTGAGGAGATATAAGGATGCCTATTAATGACTAAATCATTGATAGGTCATGACTAAATAGAAATCGTAAGTGTTTACATGAGTTAAAACCGTAGAAAGTCTTGAACGTTAACTTAGTTATTAATGAACGTTTTGAAAACTGTATTGTAGCTAAGGAATGTGCCTATTGTTTGGTTAGGATGACTATGATGAATCAATGGAGTTTTCCATTTGATGTGGCTTATAGAACACGAGTAAAGAAGTTATGGCAAATTTTGCAAAAATAGACGTTAAACGTCGAAAACGTAAAAAGCCCGGATTAAAGGTCAAAAGTTGTCGTGTGACTTGAAAACGATGGTTTCCAATGTCAACACGTGAGTTAAGGTAATTAAGAGTCGTTGGCGAAAGAATCGTCACATTCCGACTTATAACAAAGAAAACGAGTATTGAACGGTCGAAAATGTTAAACGAACGCTTAAAATGAACTCAAAGGTGAATTCCGAGTTAACGAATTCGAAAATGTGAAATTATTATATGAAAACGTAAAGGATGTGATTTGTGACTTGTAGGCTTTCGAATGGGTCAATTCGGATGTAAAACGAACGAATTAGAATTTGTCTGCTTTTGAACGTTTTGAGTTTGTGATGTATGATTCCTGATAAGAAATTGGTTATGTATTGAATTTGATTCGATATCAGTTAGCATGGGTGTTGCACACACATACACACACACACACACACTATATTAGTGATAACAGGTTAAGATGTAAGGATTGATAGTGAATTGCGGATTGGTTTTGACATGAAGTGTTGACATGTTTACTTAATTTTTCTGAGGCCGTATGAGTAAACTATCTTTACTTTCTTAATTCTGGATTCGTAGTTTTTTGTTGTTAGTGCATTGCATTGCATTTTGTTTGAGGACAAGCAATGTTCAAGTTTGGGGGAATTTGATGAGTAGGTTTTCCACCTATGAATTATGTTCATTTAGCTTGTTATATTGTTAGTTTTTTTGGTACTTTCATGTTACTTTTGATGGGTTTTGTGCTTGTTGTAGGTTAATCAATGTGCCTATCAGAACGCTAGTATTGGAAAGAGATTTCAAGCAATTTCTAGACTTTCTGCCTATATAACGCGGACCGTGCTGTGATGTATAGAGGAGTAGCGTGGGGGACGCTGGTTCATGGAATTCTCTCACAGGTAGAAGTACAGCCGTCTTGTCGAAAGAGTATTATGTATGGGTATGTCAAGGCCAACATCATCTATCTATCTTGGCGAAAAGTAATTTTGTGCTAGAAAGATGGGTATTTTTGGGTGCTATTAATTTTTTATGTATTCTGATTATAAGAGGGTTGTGGATGGTTGTTATTTCATGTGGTGGGAGTCTTTAACTGATGGTTGTTAGTATTGAAAAGGATTTGGATGTCTATTGGACTTTGGATGTGATGAGTTAGAGTTGGATTAGGATTGTGGTATGGAGCTGAGTTGAGGCTACTCTTATGCTAAGTGTTGGAAAAATAAAGAGGATATTCTGACACACTTCGAGAACGAGATTGAATAGCACGAGCTTGGAGGAACGAAGAAGAAGAATAATTTCACGAAGATTTCAGATTTGAAGGGCGAGAAGGGTGGTGTATTACTATTCTCCATTAATTTCAAATTTTGTAATTGGGATGATGTTTTCTTTTATTTATTCAGTATTTAATTCATTAGCTATGAACTAAATTACTTATTAGGCTTATAATGGATCTTTAAGTAGAACGATGATTATATAACCTTGGTTTTTAGTTTAATAAGCTATTATGCAGTTTATCTATATTAATTTAAGCTTAAGTTTATGAATTGCCCGATCAACAATTTTACGTGGATTTGTATGAATTCGAGAGATGAAATATGAATCTAGACTTAATTGATATAGCATGTGTTCTTGATTTATGTGATGAACAGAATCTTGATGAATGTTAAAATAGAGATATGTTTGACGTCGCATGTAATCATAAAGAGAACTTAAACTTAAACCTTCTTTAAGTATAATTCACGTAGAGATATAGTGAGTTGGTTGATTAAGGTGTTTAACTTAATTCTATCTTAATTGTGGATTTGGGTTAATACGGTGTTTATACATCGAGAGGTGGTTAACACTATTTATGTGTTCTTGATTAATAAACTGGGATAGTGAATTAAACTGGAATAAGGGAATAATAATCAGAGGGATGCTTAGAGTGAAGTTGTAAGCCTAATTCTCCAATATTTGTTTGAAAATTCAGTTATAGGGTTTGTTGGTATTTATTTGATTTTTAATATTTTTGCTATAAACTGGAAATTGATTAGTTTAATAAAATTAGGATTAATAGAAGATTGGTAATTGTGAGGTTAATTTCTTGCTGAGTCTCTGAGGGAACGATACTCTACTTGCTATTATATTAATTGTTGACCACGTATACTTGCGTGTTGTGCGTATCTAGATTTTACCCAACAAGGATATTACAGAAGACTCATTCAAGACTTTTCCAAGATCGCAACTCCGTTAACGAATTTAACTCGAAAAGCTGTGAAATTTGTTAGGACGGAGAAGTGTGAGGAAAGCTTTCAAGAACTTAAGAAGAGGTTGAGAACGCAACATGAGCATTAGTCAATCCAAAAGACATGACCAAGAATTCATAATGCCCGTACCGAGTTCTGAAGGCAGTCTTTGGAATATCCTCATTTTTAACCTTCAGCTGATGATATCCAGAACGAAGATCGATCTTTGAAAAGAATTGTGCTCCTTGCAACTGGTCAAATAGGTCATCAATGTGAGGTAACGGATACCTATTCTTGATGGTGACATGTTTCAATTCTCGGTAGTCAATACAAAGTCGCATACTCCCATCTTTCTTCTTCACGAATAGAACATGAGCACCCCAAGGAGACGTACTAGGACGAATGAAACCAATGTCTAACAATTCCTGCAATTGGGTCTTTAACTCCTGAAGTTCAATAGGAGTCATTCGATATGGGGCTTTGGAAATAGGTTTTGTACCAGGTTTAAGGTCGATACAAAATTCAATTTCGCGCTCTGGGGATAGGCCATGAAGTTCTTCAGGGAATACGTCAGGAAATTTATTAACAATAGAAATATCATTCAAAATTGACGTATTTTTGTTTAAATCTATGACATGAGCTAAGAAAGCTTGACATCCATTTTTCAATAAACGAATAGCTTTATGGCTTCAAATGACCGTGATTGATTTTAATGGTTTGGTCATTTGAATTCGCATAATAGGTTGATTAGGAATATGAAAACTAACAACCTTACGAAAACAATCAATTTTTGCATGATGAGTAGTAACCAATCAATCCCTAGAATTACGTCAAACGCAAGTAATTTTAAAGAAATAAGATCGACGTGTAATGTGCGGTTACCGATTTGAATCAAACAAGACTTATAAACCGTGAATGAAATGAAGGTTTCTCCCAATGGAGTTTCATCCGATAAGTCAAAGTCCAATTTCTCCGGAGTCAAATTTAAACGTTGAGCGCAAGTAAGAGAAATAAAAGAATGGGTAGAGTCGGTATCAAATAAGGTATATACTTCAATAGAGTTTATGATAAGCTTACCCGTGATGACCTCGTTTGGGTTCCTTGCTTTCTGGGAGGTTACAACAAACGCTCTCCCTTGAACTACTAGTTTTGTCTTGTCTAGGACAGACTTTGATGCCTCCATCCCAGCTGGACTTGACTTCGGTGCACGACAAAATCGGGCTAAGTGACCTTCTCTTCCACAATTGTAATATGCTTTGGACTACTGCGTACATTTTGGACTGATGTGTCCCTCCCCTCCATATTTGTAACATACGACCGACGGTCGTTCTCCTTCCTTAACAAACGGTCTTTGGTCTTTGACGTCCTTCCATCATTATTAAATCTCCTCTTCTTGAAACTCCCACTTTTATTGTCTTGGCCATGATTACCACTGAAGTGGTTATCATTTCTGGCATGTTGATTCCCTCCATGTTTGTTGTCACCGCTTTGATGATCGTTACCACTGGTATTTTTATTCTGATGGCTGCTTTCTCTTGGTTGCGTTGACCCGTTATCACACTCCAATAACTGAGCCCTATTTACAACATCTGAATACAAACAAAGTTTATGAGAAATAAGATATTGACATATCTCCGGTTTCAAACCTCTTAAAAACATTCGCGTCATTCGCTCCTCATTATCAACCAAATGGGATACAAACCGGGATAACTCCGCAAATTTAGCCTCGTATTGCGACACTGTCATATTGTTATGCTCCAATTTGATAAACTCCACCTCCCTCATGTGACAAATACTTTTGGGAAAGTATTTGTTGTTGAACAGCTCTTGGAACTTCTCCCAAGACATCTTGAGTGTGTTAGTAAATTACGCTTTTTCTGATTCCCCACGATGAATCAGCCTCCCTCGCAACATAAAGGTGGAAAAAGGAACCTTTTGCTCCTCGGAGCATCCCAAGACATCAAATATCTTGGTGATCTGCTTTATCCATGCATCCGCCTTAAGTGGTTTTGGCTCTCCAATAAACTCTGGTGGTCCCAGCTCCTTGAACTGTTTAGCGGTGATCGTTCGAGAGTTTCCAGTGTTTCCACCTACATTTCGGACAAGAGTTTCTCTTGCCTGATGTTGTACAAATTACAGAAAGCTCCTAAACATTCTGTCGTTCGCCATTTGGTTGGTGTTGTTGTTCACCTGAGGATTATTGTCTTCCTATTGCACATTATCCTAGGTATTAATTTGTGGTGACTCCACGATCTCATGTGCTTCATTGCTTATCTCAACATTTTTGGATACCATTTTCCAAACTACCACAAAACAAGGGTTAATTAATATATCACATATTATCCCTATACTCTGACCAACCAGTTAAATATCAAATAAACTTAGGTAGGTCATACTAGCAAAGGAATTCCCCGTCTCTCCCCTCCTAGTTCTTATCTCACATCTTAGCCAGGGATCATATCCCTAAGCTTTGATACCAACTGTGATGCTCCCAAAACAGGTATACATCACCCATCTTGGGTCGCCAGATACAAGGTACTGAATACAAATACAACTTAATTATACAATAGTCGTGTAAAATACGACAAAACATAGGTTGTGAGTTTTAATACAAATATTGTCATCTAGACAATATCCACACTCAATGGAGTCCTCATTACATTTATTATCACACTATTTCACTGAATAGTGAGGACTACTAATGCACCATCTAGGACCATCACTCTGTTCCCCGACTAGTCCCAGCTACGTTCTCATTTCCTAAAGAGAACAGTGAAAGAAAGGGTGAGCTCAACTAGCCTAGTAAGAAATATTATGACTAAGATAATTCAGAATAAATTATCATTAGCCTTCAATAATGTTAAACTGATAGAATAATATAATAGACAACAAGTTTAACTGCAGCGGATCAAGCAATCCATTAGAAGAGTCAAGTAAAGTATAAAATCTACTATCTTCTATGATATAAAAAGTTTTCCATCCACTTTATCGCTGAGACTCAGCTTAATAAATAAAATCGAATCATCCCTGCTCCATGACCAAGGATATTCATGTAATCATAAATGGTCATGGCTATACCGAATAATCCACGGTCATAATCATACCAACAACTCGCCCACCAATGAACTATGGTGCCAATGAGGACTTTTACCACATCATTTGTCACATTACTACCATGATTATACCGAATAATCCCTGGTCATAATCATACCAAGTCCATATATGCACGTAAGCCAAAGATGACTTTCAACATAATATAACCATGAGGATGATGACAATTCAATAAAACAGGTTCAAGAATAAATTTTAAAGATTTATAAGTTAATTTATCCTGAACTCAATAACGTCCAAATTGTCAACTTGATACTGCTTTGTGAAGTAAAATTCAAGAATGCTCAGAAGAATATTTCCATGAAAAGATCTGGATGAAGCGCAAATATCAAGGATATTCCACTAATTTCATGGAGTATAGAAGCCATAGCTTTAACCAACTGAGTATAATACAATATATGAAACTGTAAATGGATTTTTGCACGCCATGCGGTAATCCACGTAGACAGATCATTTCCACAATTTAATAAGGAATGAATACGAAGGATCATTCACCATGCATGTGGTAATCCACATAGACAGGTTATTCCAACAGAATAATAAAGAATGGAATAAAAAAAGGATTCACCATGCGTGCGATAGACTACACAGACAGGTTATTCCCAATAGAATAGTAAATAATGGAACCCGGTCCGGCGTAAATGCTCAGACAGGATATTCCGACGGAATAATAAATAATGGAACCAGGTCTGGCGTAAATGTACAGATAGGATATTCTACGAATAATAAAGAACGGAATATTAGAAGAATTTCACCATGTATGCGGTACGATTACTTAGCATACATGAGTTATTCAACAGAATAATAAGAATGGAATAACTGAAGAATTTCACCAAGTATAGGGTATCCCGCGTATACAGGTTATTCCAACAGAATAATAAAGAATGGAATAACATAAGTTCTTTTCATGAATAAGAAAGAAAGAATACCCCTTACGAGTACAACAAATAATATTCCATACCTTAGAAAAACTGAATACTGAAGTAATGAAGTAGCAGAATACTTTTCTTCTATCTCTCTATAGTTTCTCTCTCTAGAGTTTCAGTGAATTCGTAAGAAATAATGAACGAATGAACTTCTATTTATAAGAGAATGGACTGAATAGTAACTAATTCATGAACGGTCCAGATTGATTTACTTTTAAATGGACAGTCTATATTGGTTTACTATTAAAACTTAAAGCAACGGTCCATACTGATTTACTATTAAAACTTTAAACCAGCGATCCATATTAATTTACTATTATATTTTCCATCAACGGTCCATATTGATTTACTATTATATCTTCAACCAACGGTCTGAAAAATTAGCACATCTCCTCATGGAATAATATTGTACCCAAAAACGATTTGGACCGAAAAGAAATATATCTTACGGGTGAATAGTACCCCGTGAATAGTAACTCATGAATAGTAACTCGTGAATAATAACTCATAAATAGTAACTCATGAATAGTAACTCGTGAATAGTACTCCAACACGAAAAGTGTCCCGAATACCCGATTGAACAATATAACCTCCAGACATCAATTACTATCGAAACAAATGTCAATTTCTACTAACACAAATAATTTCAACACAATGGAACTATAAAATTCATCTTTAATCAACACGAATTTATTCATCATTAATATTATAATTCACAATATTTAACAACCAGGTCATTCCCAGGAAAGAGGGGGCATTCCGATAAGGATTTCTCCTTATTGGCGCGCAATTAGGTGACCAAACCTCTCCTTAACAGAACTTCTAGACATTGTCAATATTAAAAATAATAATATGAATAACTTTGCCGTCTCAATTATTGATTTAATAATATATCATATTATGCAGATGATACTGTAACAATAATTGAATCAATAATATGAGAGATATGATGCAACAATTACTGTAGCAATAATTGAGTATAACTGAGTGACTTCTCACGTAAGTATCAATAATCAATACCGTGTGCTACTATGCAACCACGCCAGACATCGCATACTACTTACTACCGAGTAGTTCAACGGTTTTAATTGTAACACTTTTGCCGTTATTTTTATAAAATATTTTTTTGTCGTTTTCTCAATCCGACAATACTTTTCGTTAATAGGGTCCACTAATGATTGTGCCGTCGTCATCGAATATTCCCTGTTAAAACGTAATATTCCAAACCAATCGAATATTATATAACCACTTACTTACTTTGCAAAATTTGTAAATATTACCCACAACTATAACATTATATCAAATCCACACCATAATATTCAAAAATATATTTCGAGAAAATTATTCTTTATTCATAAAAGTTGGGGTCTTACAGCTTGGGTTCATCATGGATGGGGAGTTGAGTCAAGATTTGATCTTGCAGTCACTCCCTGACACCTTCTCACAATTTGTTGTGAACTTTCACATGAATAAGTTGGACGTCAACTTGCCTGAGTTACTTAACATGTTGAAAACTATTGAAGGTCACTTCCCATCCAAGAAGAACCATGTCTTACTGGTGGATGATTCTTCGAAGAAAAGGAAGTGGCCCAAGGTACCTTCTGAAAAGAAGAAATCCAAGAAGGCTAAGGGAAAGGCGAAAATGAAGAATCAAAAGAAACCTGATCCAGCTAGCAAAGGAATTTGCTTCCATTGCAACAAGCTGGGTCACTGGAAGAGGAACTGCAAGGATTATCTTGCGAAACAAAAGCAGAAGAAGTTTGGAGAAGCTTCGAATCCTAATCAAGGCTTGTTTATGATTTAAGTTAATTTTTCTGAAAGTCAATCTTCTACTTGGGTATTGGATACCGGCTGTGGTTCTCACATATGTAATAATATTTAGGGATTGGTCAGAAGTAGAAAGCTGAGCAAGGATGAGGTCGTCCTACGAGTGGGAAATGGAGCAAAGTTTGTTGCATTAGCTGTAGGGACTTATTGTTTAGCACTGCCTGCGGGCAAGTTCATTAATTTAAATAATTGTTATTTTGTTCCAAATATCATTAGAAACATTATTTCTATCTCTGTATTGGATATGGATGGTTTTAATATTATAATAAAGAACAATAGTTGTTCTATTTATAATGATAATGTTTTATATGGTGTTTGTAATTTGCGAAATGGACTTTATATACTTGACTTGCATGAAAATATACTTCAAATTGAACAAACTAAGAAAAGGAAAAGAGATGATGTTAATTATACCTTCATGTGGCACTGTAGACTCGATCATATTAATGAAACAAGATTATCCAAGTTGCACAAAGATGGGCTTCTAGAGCTATCGGATTATGAATCATATCCAACTTGTGAATCTTGTCTCATGGGAAAAATGACTAAATCTCCTTTTAGTGGAAAAGGAGAAAGAGTTACAAAGTTGTTAGCGTTGGTACACACAAATGTATGTGGACCTATGACAACAACTGCACGAGGAGGGTATTCTTATTTTATTACATTCACTGACGATCACTCAAGATTTGGATATGTGTATTTAATGAAATACAAATCTGAATCATTTGAAAAGTTCAAAGAGTTCAGAAGTGAAGTAGAGAAGCAAACTGGTAAGAGTATTAAGATTCTTCGATCTGATCGAGGAGGAGAATACTTAACTGGTGAGTTTCTCAATTGTCTCAAAGAAAATGGTATAATCTCACAATGGACTCCATAAGGGACGCCACAGATGAATGGTGTATCTGAAAGGAGAAATCGAACATTGTTGGACATGGTTCGATCCATGATGAGCTTTACCGACCTTCAGTTTCTTCCGGGATATGCCTAGAATCGGTTTGCGATACCTACTTAACAAGGTACCTAAAAAATCTGTCCCCAAGACCTCATATGAGTTATGGACAAAGAGGAAACCAAATCTTAAGCATGTTAAGACTTGGGGTTGTCCAGCTTATGTCAAAAAGTTTAAAAACGATAGGCTATAGACTAGATCTGACAAATGTAGATTTGTGGGATACCCTAAAGAAACATATGGGTATTATTTCTATCATCCAACTGATCAAAAGGTGTTTGTTACGAAACATGTTGCCTTCTTGGAAAAGAAGTTTATCCTTGAAAGGGTCAGTGGGAGTAAGATATATCTTGAAGAGGTTCAAGAACCACAAAATACTACAGATCAAAGTGAGGTACCTAACCAAGTAGAGATTCCTTCTGTACCACACCCTATTCGTAAATCTGGAAGAGTACCAAAGATACCTGATAGGTATGGACTTGTCATAAAGGATGACGATGAAGTAAGCATCATAGATGATGATGATCCATTGAATTACGAATAGGCTATGAGTAGTAAAGACTCAGAGAAGTGGCAATATGCCATGAACTCCAAGATGGACTCCATGTATGAAACCAAGTATGGACTTTGGTTTCACCAACTGAAGGCATTAAGCCTATTGGGTGTAAATGGGTCTTTAAAAGAAAGACTGGAGCAGACGGCAAGGTAGAGACCTATAAGGCCCGACTGGTCGCAAAAGGTATCCAACAAAGACAATGAGTTGACTATGACGAAACCTTTTCACCAGTAGCAATGCTCAAGTCCATTCGGATTTTACTTGCGATTGTAGCTTATCATGACTACGAAATTTGGCAGATGGATGTGAAAACGGCCTTCCTCAATAGGAAACTTGAGGAGGATGTGTATATGACACAGCCAGAGGAATTTGTTTCAAAGGTTGGAACAAATCAAGTCTGTAAGCTACAACGATCCATTTATGGATTGAAGCAAGCTTCTCGTAGGTGGAACATTCGTTTTGATGAGACAATCAAAGAGTTTGATTTTATCAAAAATGAGGATGAACCATGTGTGTACAAGAAGGTTAGTGGGATCGCTGTTTCATTCCTCGTATTATATGTTGATGATATATTACTGATAGGGAATGATATTCCTATGCTACAATCAATTAAAATCTGGTTATCTAAACACTTCTCATGAGGGACTTGGGAGAAGCATCCTATATTTTGGGGATAAAGATCTATAGAGATAGATCTAAAAGGATGCTTGGCTTGTCCCAAGGAACGTATATTGACTCGATGCTAAAGAGGTTTAGCATGGAAGATTCCAAAAGAAGTCTCATGCCGATGAGCCATGGAATACATATCTCCAAGAAACAGGCCCCAAAAATACCTGAGGAGAGAGACCGTGTGAGTAAGATTCCTTATGCTTCAGCAATAGGATCTATCATGTACGGTATGATATGTACTAGACCAGATGTCACTCATGCACTTAGTGTAACAAGCAGAAATCAGTCGAATCCAGGAGAAGAACACTGGAAGGCAGTGGAAAAATATCCTAAAGTACTTAAAGAAGAACTAAGGATGTATTTCTTGTCTACGGTGGGTCTAAATTGAAACTTGAGGGCTTCACAGACTCAAGTTTTCAAATAGACCAAGATGACAGTAAATCCGTTTCAGGATATGTGTTTACCTTAAACGGTGGCGCAGTGAGTTGGAAAAGTTCCAAACATCAAACGATTCTCGATTCGGTGACAAAGGAGAGTACATAGGCGCAAGTGAAGTTCGCAAAGGAATTTATTTAGATGAAGAAGTTCATTATCGAACTTGGTGTGGTTCCTAGCATTACAAGACGGTGCGTTTTATTCTGTGACAACACGGAGAGCATTGCATGTTGAGCTAAGGAACCTGTGTCTCATCGTAAATCCAAACACGTGTCATGGCGATTTCATTTGATCGGAGAGATCATTGAAAGAGAGCGTCACCACGAGGCGTGTGGACTCTCAAGATAATATTGCAGATCCATTTACTAAAGCGTTAACACAACAACAGTTTGATCGTCACTTAGAGAAGATGGGTATGAGATACCACGACGATTGGCTTTAGTGCAAGTGGGAGATTGAAAGTAGTATGCATACAAGCCAATCATGTATGATGATAAAGCATATACTTTGTAATCAATCTTATTTATTTATTAATAAAATAATTATTTATTAAAGGCATTTATTCTCTACATGGTGTTATTTTAATAATATGTGATAAACCCATAGTTTTAAGCAATGCTTTTAGAATCATGATGAGATCATGCTAATGAGATCTAAATTCTTAGATAGCTTAAAACTAAAATGTTCCCAATCAATGGATTACTAAAAAGGGGATTAGTGAATCCGGATAGATTGGTATGTACGTTGCTTGCTCATTAGATGAGGATGATTGATCTCATGATCATTTGTGTGGAGACATTAAAGCAAGTATGTAGGTGCTTATTAGAGAATAAGTTCACCGAACGTGACTCGCTAAGGAATACCTAATGGAGTTTTACTTATCTGTCAATGGGAATTCCTGTAGTGATAATAGTACAAATGATCCTTAGACTTGAGATCATCATAGTATCTTATATATAATGAATTACACTTTGATTTATTGCTTCAGACTCTTAGAGTATATCAAAGGCTATGCTTGGGTGTACTAAGTTATATATGAAGATAATGAATGATCAATAAAGAATCTACCACTTCTAGTAAAAGAAGAGAAATGTCCTATGTGATTCTATAAATGACAACCCAGGAATCCTTGGCCAAGGTGGAATGAAATTAGAAAGTAGTTTCTAATTTGCATTCATTAGGAGTTGTGCATTTAGGAATCGAAATACATATAATTAAATAAAATAAGACTTGATAGTAATTTCATGTCTTATATTTTAATTGGGACATTGTATGGTTGAAGGATTGAATTGTACGGTATCTATTAACTCAAAGGTTCTTTTATGATTAATGTTGAAATCTATATTATCTGGAAAGTCGTTGATCGCTAGGAAGGCTTATCCCTATTGTAGAATAAATATTATTTATTTAAATAAATTAATCGTTTAATATATTTATTTAAATAAGATTAGAATTGTTCTAATTAATTTTTTCACAACCGGTTTAATATGGAGAACCTAAAGGGTCACACCATAAAAGGAAGAATAATTATTTAAGAAGTTAATGACATAATCGTAATAATATGTTAAGTATATTTAATTTCATCTATGGTGATAGAATAAATTAAATAGCTTAATATTTATTATTTAATATTTTAGAAATATTAAATATAAATTAATAAGAGGAGTCTTATTAATATTATTACAATTATTATTATTTTAATTTCTAAAAGAGTTTAGGAATTAATTTAATATAAGTACTCTAATTTATTCCTAATAGGATTAGGAGGGAAAATTAATTAAATGAGTTTAATTAATTATCCCTAATAAGATTTGGGAGCCCATTTAATTAAAAGAGTTTAATTAAATAAATAATACCTTATTTAATTAAAATAGGGTTACCTGATATCTTTATAACAGGAGTCTTATATCAGATATCAATATATACGTAATTTCATGAGTTGGAGAGTACGCCCCCTTTTTCTATAGAGATAGGAAAAACTAGGGTTTGAGCCAATACACCCTTCTTCTTGAAAATTCTTCTTCCTTGGTGGATCACCTCTAGAGGCCATACACTTGGGTGGCTAACATTGATCAAAGAAAGTAATCTACCCGGAGATTCAAGGAGATCGCGTAGAAGTAGGAGTTGAACTTCGTGCACTGTGGAAGCTCAGATCACAAGGGTATGATTACATAACTTCTTGTTCTTCGTTTTAATTAATAATATGCATAAAGGATGATCCGGGTAATTTGTTTGTGAAAAATTTTAAAATATGATTTTATTATGCTTCCGCTATTTTTGCAATTTGGTTGCTACTTTGATTTTCACAAAACTTAACACTATCTCTATGGGGAGAAGTGTGAAATATATACAGACCACAAGAGTCTAAAATATATTTTTACACAGAAGGACTTGAATATGCGCCAAAGAAGGTGGTTGGAGTTAATTAAGGACTATGATTGAGAGATTTTATACCATCCAGGTAAGGCAAATGTGGTTGCCGACGCCTTAAGTAGAAAGGGTCGGTAGAAATTGATGATGTTGACCGCTCAAAAGGAGCTAATTTCAGCCATGGAGAAGTTGGAATTGGAAGTGAAGTATACTATGGAAATTGATGAGAAGTTGTTTCAAATGCAATCTAGTACAACCCTACTGGATAAAGTTAAGGAGGCTCAACTTCAGGATGAAGAATGTAAAAAGGTGAAAAAGAAGATATTTGAAGGAACCGAACCGAGATACAAGATGGACAAGGAAGAAATACTGAGATTTAAAAGCAGAATTTGGGTACCGCCAATACCAGAGATTAAGGAAGACAATTTGAGCGAGGCTCATAGTTCACGATATTCGATTCACCCTGGTAGTACCAAGATGTACCAAGATCTTCGATAACATTCCTGGTGGCCAATTTGAAATGAGATGTTGCAGAGTGTGTTGCCAAGTGTCTGACATATCAGAAAGTAAAAGCAGAACATCAGAGGCCAAGTGGATTGCTACAACCGTTGGAGATCCCAAGAATGGAAATGGGAACATATTACAATGGATTTTGTGGTTGGCCTTCCGACAACTCAAAAAGGCTATGACTTAGTGTGGGTTATCGTTGACCGACTGACAAAGTCTGTGCACTTCCTTCCGATCAGAATCAAATTTAATTTAGACCAATTGGTGAAATTATATGTAAAAGAGATTGTTTCGAGACATAGAGTTCTGATGTCAATTATTTCCGATAGGGATCCGCGCTTTACATCGAACTTCTGGAAATGTCTACAGGAATGCATGGGTACGCAGTTGCGAATGAGTACGGCATATCACCCTCAGACAGATGGGCAGAGTGAAAGAATGATTCAGACATTAGAAGATATGTTAAGAGCCTGTATAATGGACTTTAAAGGAAATTGGGATGATCACCTACCGCTAGTAGAGTTCGGCTACAACAACAGTTACCACGCTAGTATTGGCATGCCGCCTTATGAAGCGTTATACGGCAAAAAGTGCAGAACTCCGCTATACTGGGATGAAGTTAGCGAAAGATAATTACTAGGCCCAGAGTTGGTACAGCAGACAACAAAGATAGTTAAAGTGATCCGAACAAGACTGGTAGCAGCTCAAGATAGACAGAAGAAATACGCTGACCCACACCATAAAAATGTTGAGTTTGAATCGGGTAGTTATGTGTTTTTGAAAGTCTCTCCCTTAAAGGGAAAGATCAGGTTCGGAAAGAAAGGGAAATTAAGCCCAAGATTCATTGGACCCTTCGAAGTATTGTGAAGAATCGGAGAAGATGCGTATGAGGTAACCTTACCTCCAGCACTCGAGAATGTCCACAACGTCTTCCATGTTTCAGTTTTACGACCCTACAAACCCGATTACAAGCACGTGATTGAATATGAACCCCTTCATTTTGAGAAAGACTTATCCTATAAAGAAATTCATGTTCAGATTGTCGACAGGAAAGAACAAGTTCTCAGAAATAAAGTAATACTTTCTGTTAAGGTAATTTGGAGGAACCACAACGCTGAAGAAGCTAAGTGGGAACTCGAAGAGAATATGATGAAGAATTATCCTCATTTATTTACTTAATTCTGTGTAAGCGATTTTGGGGACCGAATCTTTGTAAGGGGGGGGGGGAGAATGTAATGGGTCGAATTGATTGAGTCGTGATTCTGGGGACAGAATCCTTTTAAGGGAGGAAAGATGTGACAAACGAGATTTTGTAATTTAATTTTAATATTTATTGAATTAAATAAATATTTTTTGATGATTTAATTATTGGATTAAATAATTAATTGATGCAATTGTGGTAGAATAATTTAATTATATGTATTATATTTATTAAATTAATGTGAAGAATTTTATTATTCAAATTATGTATTTATGTGAGCTTATTGAATTAAAGGAAATATTTAATAAGCATAATATTATTTTAATTAATTTAATAATTAATTAGAGATTTAATAATTTGACATAATTAATAAATGAGAAATTTAATTTTATGACTATGTGAATTAATGAGGAATTATTATATTTTATTTAAATTAAATTAAATGAGATATTTGATTTATTGTGTAATTGGGTGTGACATTATTAAATTATAGTATAAAGGATTAATGAAATTAAATGGGATTGAGTTTTTTAAAGAATAGCCAAATGGAGCCCTTTGGGAAGTTGGGAGCAGTTAACCCATGATTTAGTTAACTGACCACAACTGCGTCAGTTCCTATATACTCATACGTCTTATTCTTTTATTTTCTAAGTCTGGCAAAGAGAATCACAGAGAGAAATTGAGAATATTTGAGGGAAATTGTGAGTGAGTGATTGAAGAAGCATCTGAGAAAGTTTTCCTTACTAATCTACACTCTACACTTTGGGTAATCTCTTCAACCCAATTTCTATTTTATGTTATTAAAGTTTTCACGAAAATTGCTTTCAAGTTCTGTTAAAAGCTCTGTAATTGAAAAAGTGTAATGATTATGTGTTATATATGTGATAAGATGTTATTGTAACATGTTTTATTATATATTGTATATTTCTATAACATCAGTTTCATAAAATATGTCGTATATTGTTTCTTCAAAATTATAGAGTATAGAAATATGGCCATATGGCCCTTACACGCAAATTTAATACGCCAATCATATGTTGTCTCATAAATTTTACACTTGTATATAATTATGCATGTTAAAACGAATGAACTGATTTAGTGTTATAACGAACTCGTGGTGTTAATTTTTATGCTTTGTGTTCAAAAACTTTCAAGAACATCAAGAACAGTGAAATTATATAAATTGATTCAAGAAATTGTATGCTTTAACGTGTTAAAATCATGCTAGAAGGGTTGGGTAGTAGTTATGTGTATATTATAATGTCTGGGTATGTTAAATTCATGAACGAATAAAGAAATTGGTAGAAATTGGCCATTACGCAATTTTCCATGAATTGCGATTCACGGTTCTTGTGTGTCATGCCGCAGATGCTACAAAAGCATAACACCATGTACAAGTCATAAGCAATTCATGGCGCCTAATGTCGAGCCAAAGCGCGGCCAGCAATGACTCGAGAACAAGCCCAACAGTGGCGTCGCAGCGCCACTCTGCAGATTATCCAGAAATGAAATTTTTTTTAATTGTTCAAGTCTAGGAATGTGATAGTAACCTAATCTAATGAACATAAAAATATGTTAGACGTATAACGAGATGTTAAAATACATTCTTAACATGTCAATAACGCATTTACGTGTGGATTGAATTATTGAACGCATAGTTAGCTTATTGTTCGTGAAGTGTAAATTATGTGACAATGAGTGTGGTAATTTGACTAAGTATAGTCATAATCCGAGTTAGACAAAAAGAATGAACTTGTTATGACTAGTTACGTTATAATTGTTTGGTATTGTGAATATGAATGGTATTTAGGAATTAATCGAGGAACGTGTATAATTACCGTGTAATCTACGCACGAGGCAAGTTTCCTAACCCTACTTGTTATTGTTATTCAAATTATAAACTTACATCGAGCAAATTCTCGTTATTGTTGATCAAGTTCAATTTGTTATATTAAAGATTATTAATCTTTTCAAAGTATGATTTCTGTTATACAATTCTTATTCCATTGTATACCTCTTGATTCATTATTCGATTTGAATATTAGTTATTGTTGAACCTTGTAAGACTAGCGAACCCTTATTGATTCGACTAGTCCATAGTTGATGAACGTTCTAAATTCCAAAACCTTATTGAATTATCTAAACCAAACTTCCTTTAGTGCGGACTCTAATGTCAAACTGAGATGAACAACCCTGTATAGGGATTACTTATGTGTTAGCGTTAAGATATTGTGCACGGTATGGTACTAAGGGCTGATCTCCCTAAGTACGAGTAAAAGAGTTCATAGTCTTATTACTGTTAAAGGTTTCAAGTATAACCCTTGAATACCTAGGACATAGTTCAAGGTCTTATGACCCTCAGAATTTCTTTTGATTCTTGTATTCATTCTTGATTCAAAAGTTGAGTTCTTATTCCATAAGTCTTTGATTCTCTCGCATGTTGTTATATTGGTGTTTCATTATTGTACTTGTGGTCAATCGTGCTCACTCTTGCATAATAATAACATTGCAGTTCAGAACGAAAGGTCCGACGAGCCTTCTACTAGCAAAGGCAAGGGCAAGATTAACAAGTGATGAAGACTTGTTATTTATGTGATTATGTATTTATGTTTCAGACTTATGTTAACGTTATGTAAGACTATTATTTGTTTATATTTCTGCAATTGAGATTTAAGGTTAGTATGACCTGGGATTTATGTATTTATTTCAGATGATGTAACTCCTTAAGGAGAGGATTTATTTCTATTTATTTATGCTTTCATTTATTATGGGTAGATAGACATATGATGTTTGTATAGTGAACACAAAATCATATGGGAATTGAAGTACCCAGATTTGGGGGTGTCACATACATGATGAAGGGGGAAGACAACTACTGGTGGGAGGCTCACCGGGGTGGGGCTAGAATAGATGATGTTACGTGGGAACAGTTCAAGAAGGTATTCTTCGAGAACTACTTTCCTACTAGCATGCAGGGTAGGATGGAGATTAAGTTCCTAGAACTTAAATAGGGGGACATGACGGTTCCCCAATATACGGCCAAATTCAATGAATTGGGAAAATTTGTTCCACACCTAGTGGACACGGAAGAGAGGAAGGCTCGTAGGTTTGAGAAGGGCCTGAAACCCTGGGTCGATTGTAGGATTTCGGTTTTCCAGAGTGCTTCCTATGGGACCATTCTGGAAAAGGCGATTATAGCAGAGGGTGGTAGTGAGGCGTTGACCCAATACCACAAAGAAAGGAAGAATAAGAGTAAAGGAGAGGGAGGAACCAAGGCAGAGGGTGCCAGCGGTAGTGGAAGTATACCGAAGAGGAAGAGTTTTAACTTTGGGAATACCAGGATAAAATAAGGGGATCCTATGTGTAGGATGGAGGCATGCAAGACATGCGGCAAGACTCATCTTGGAGTCTGTCTGAAGGGAAAATCAGTTTGTTACAACTGTGGGCATGAGGGACATATATCACCCCACTGTCCTAATCCTAAGAAAAACCAGGGTTGTTTTGTTTGTGGGTCGATGGACCACATAGCAAGAAATTTCCCGAAGAAGGGATCTGAGGGTAGTAAGGGTCCTGGTAGTGGTAAGTTAGCCATTACTGGACCAACACCATATTTGGGTAGGCCCTTAGCCCAAACTTTTAATATGACTATCCAAGATGCGGTTGCATCAGCGGATGTAGTAGCAGGTATCATTCCAGTCAATGAAATAAATACTTATGTGTTATTTAACTCGGGTGCTACTTGTTCTTTTATAGCATGTGGATTTGCTAAACAACTAGGATTAAACCCTGAAAATCTAGAAATACCTTTAGACGTTAAGGTAGCAAACGAAGAGATAATTCCCATTGAACACATTCATAAGAATTATTTCGTAGATATTAGAGGTAATAGATTATCGGTAGATCTTTTACCGATAAGGTTGAGAGAATTCGATGTAATTCTCGGTATGGATTGGTTAATTAATCGTAGGGCGATAATAGATTGTCATAGAAAGAGTGTAAACCTAAGGCTTTCTAATAAACGTGAGGTGGTGTTTTATGGTAATAAATCACCGGGACGTTCTTATTGTCTAACCATGACACAAGCTAGGAAGATGTTGAAAACGGGGTGTAAGGGATACATGTGCCATGTGGTGGATACCCAAAGAGTGGGAGCATCATTAGAACAGATATCGGTGGTACAAGATTTTTCGGATGTATTTCCAGAGGAGTTACCTGGTATTCTGCCGGATAGGGAGGTTGAATTTGTGATTGATTTGTTGTCGGGTACGATACCCGTTTCAAAGGCACCATATAGGATGACGCCTGTAGAGATGAAGGAGTTAATGGTTTAATTAAAAGAACTATTAGATAGGAAGTACATTCAACCGAGTGTGTCTCCGTGGGGAGCGCCGGTATTGTAACGCCCCGAAATCCGATCTATCTTCACACCCGGATTCCGTACATCACGAGTACATCATTCATCCAACATACATCATTATATAGTGAAATATAACAACATACACTCTAAAATCCTAGGTTATGGAAACCTTATAACCCCTTTGATTACAAATAATGCTAATTACATTATTCATTTCATCTTACAAGAGTGACTTTTATCCGCCACCAAGGATACATAATAGTTCATTAAACTAGTCTATAATTCAATTTCATCTTTTTACTTTACAAGTCTTCACATGATCTTCTCGCTCATTCACACTCTGAATGGCACTTCATCTGGATATCATCAGCTTGATCTTTACAGGATCCTTAAGTTCTTCTAACCTCATTCGCTAAAAATATTTTTCATTTAAAGCAAGTGTGAGCATTCAATTGCCCAGCAAGTCATAACAGTTGAACACATAACTTCAAGAGTTTAAACGTTCCTTCAGAACTTCTATAACCGAACAAAGTTTATGAAGCAGCTTGAATAATAGGAATAGTCTTGATTCCTATCATCTTAAAACGTCAGTCACTTTCACTTTGAAATACTTTTATTCCTCTACCTTTTTTCATACACATCATGTCTGGCTAGAATCATTAGCACAGACTTAAGAATAACGGTTCATGTATAAACAAAACATACTTGTATTCAACAGCTCAATTACAGAACAGTTCATATCATAGAAACACCAAAGTGTTCACATTGTGGCTCAAGGCCTCATACGTTTCTACCACCTTGTACAAATATCACACATTCGCACATAAATAGAACTTCTCAAGTTCAACATCTGAGAAGTTTAAGAAACTAACATTCACTTATAATATTAATGAAGTTAAGAAACTTGCCTTACGCACAGCTACAGCTTACACTGAACTGCTCATTACAATTCCTATATAACACATAAGGAGAAAACATAAACACCAATTAGTCATAAATTGAACTTACGCATTGGTTTACTTAACTTTAATTCTTAGGATTCGCGTTCTTGCAATATAAGTTAACGCGACTAACTTCCTTTACCAGTTTACGACTTTATGACATAAGGAGATGTCTTATTCATACGTTCATCATCTTGGATGATTTATATTCTTATCTTCTTCTTATAACTTCTCTAGGGCTCAGCACATATTGTTTCTCTGCTGGTAATCCATACGGTACTCTGTGTGGTTTCCCACAAACAACTAACAAACAAGTTCTCGTCTCATCTACACTACCATCACAGTGAGTTAGATCGGTTGCCAGTTTCGTATATACCTTCGCTCTCTGAAGGAATTGTTTAGCCCAGCTCCCATATGTCAACCATCAAAGGTTACGATTGTACCACAACCTAAACTTATCTTAACTTATCCAAACCATTAAACTTAATGTTTGTTAAATCAATTTCTTATTCCTTACGGCTTTCTGGCAACTAAATGTCATACCTCAGAAGTCATTCCTTATCGACTCATATTCAACTTTCATTAATCTTATTACCGTTAATTCATTACGGCTTTTTTGATAATTCAGATCTTATTAATACTTTCATTATTCATTACCTTCTTGATCTTTTAATCTCTTTCGATCATTTCATTCAACATGTACTAAAGGTTTAAATTACTTGATTAAGTGCTACATTCGATGAACTACACGTTCATTAGCTTTCGTTACACGTCCCCCAGGTTTTGAGCAGTTAAAAGCTCATTACCGAGCTTTTTCCCTGCACCGGCGTTGCGGCGCCACTCTCTTCTTTATCTCTTGTGACGCGTCGCAAGTTGGTAGAACTCGGCTCCCGATCTGGTATTTGTAAATACCACATTACAAGGGCATGGCAGCATAGTCACAAGCCCTAACCCTAGAAATTTTCTCAAAGTGTTAAATCAATTTGAGACGCGTACTTTACGATCTCGTATCTTCTTCGTTATAACTCAGAACAAGGTCATTCCAAAGCCATTCCCTTCCTTATCTTGCTTCAATACCCCTCAGACAGAACTTCATTCTGAATCCGTTAACATGCCATTCGATTGGCTTGATATTCACCCTTCATTCATGTTTACATTTTTAACGTTCTTCATTTGTTCATCCGTAATTCGGTCATCCAAACTCGGAACTCGTTCTTTCTTGAGTCTATGACTCACGTTTTCTATGTTCTCTTACTTTCTTATGAAACCCTACTCATTCAGGTTTATTTACTAACTTTCTAATTCTCGTTCGTCTTTTACAAAATTTGTGCCTTAACTTCGTTATAGCTAATTTTTAATCCATTCTTCATGAACATTTCTACCGTTCCTAACCAAGCAATAAGCATCTAACTTATACGCGATGGTTTTAAACTTGTCCATCAACAACAATTATCCTACGATGGTTTTAAATTTGTCCATCAACAATGTTTTTCGTGTTCTTTGCGTGTTCTTCGTTTGTTCTTCATTTTAATCGATATTATGGGTTACAATTTAACTTTTTATTGGAATTTGATGTTATAGAACATCATTCCATACTTATTTCACCTACTTATTCATATAATCCACTCGGATCGTTCTAATTTATTATGAATCTTATACTTCCTTAAGAAATTTATTAAACTTCTTATTCTTATTTTCTTTTTTTCTCAATGATTTCAACCATATGAAATCATTCATAACCTCATCTACTTCTTACTCTCATTAAATTATGTTTTAAACATATAAGACTTAAAGAGAAATTAAATTCGACTAGGTTTTAGGTTACCTCTCTTCTTTATTTTCCTTCCGCTAGACAAAGTCGGCGATTCGCAAGCTTTTCTATTTCACGATCACCTTCGATCTGATCATTCTTACTCATTCTCTTCCTTCTCCCTCTTCTCCAAGCTCTCTCTCTCTCTCTCTCTCTCTCATGTTATAGGATTTTCGAAAATCCCATTTAAATGAGAGTTAGCTATTTATAGAAAATCCAAAGCTAGGGCAAAATAGTCATTTTGCCCCCCAAACCTCCTTACTATTCATTACTTAAGCACTAAGTTTACTTGGCCTCCACATTTACTTAGCCCTTAAGTCTACTTAGCCTTTAAGTTTACTTAGCCTTTAAGTTTACTTAGTCATTACTTAACCTATCATTTACTTAGCCATTAAGACTAATAGTATTCTACGCATCTCATTCTCGTATTCTCTTCGTATATAGTTCGTACGATACTCGTATTTATACGTCATAATAATCTTTGTACTATACTCGTATAATAACTAGTATTACACTCGTATTTCTTACGCATAATAACCCTAATTATTATACGAAATCATTAAATTCTTGGAACTCACTTTCCTAACCTTTAGGTTTTAAGTCTGCAGGCGAAAACTTCATTTTTGCCATAACTGAAATACTATTCAATATTCCATTACGTCTTAGAATTCTATCATTACGCATTTCTCAGAAATTCAAACTCAATATCCGAACAAAAATGAATGAATAGTGCCTATTTTCGTCTTTTTTCCCGAAAATATTTTTATTCCCAGAATTATTTTATTTTCGTCTTAAAAATTCTTACTCGCTAAATCTAGCTCATAGCCAGAATCCTCCCGACTTATAATCATCCTAGGTTATAGAACGATTAATAAACACATAGCACATAATATTATTAAATAAAACTTCCTTTTATTACTAACTAATTCTTTAAACTTAAATTCTGGACAACCCGAATTTTTGGGTCGTCACACTTTTCCCCCCTTACAAAAATTCTGTCCTCGAAATTTCTTAAAACCACACCCTTACCCGGGTCATCACATTCACCCCTTCTTCACAGAATTTCATCCTCGAAATTTTAGTCTACCCTTCTTCTCAACTTTCCTTCAACGGATTTCTTATCTTTCCATTATTCCTAACCCCCATAACCTATCAAGAATCATGAAGTAGAAGGAATAACGAGGAATATAAAATTTCCTTTTAAAACATTTCATACTTTTGCTGAGGGGTCAAATCGACCATGAACTCTTACTAGGTTTAACAGCAAGACGTCGTAACCTTTCTTCCACGATCAGTTTACAATCACAAAGAAAGCAACTACCTCTTACCCATCGTATACCCCATTTCGGGATATGTTCACCTCAGACTTAATAAAAACAATTTGGTTTGGCACAACTTCTTCAAAGAAAGCTCTATTTTCTTTTAAACATGACATACCATTTGTCTAGCCGAATCAAGTATCTTAGACCATACCAATAAATTGGATATCAACGTGAAACATTCGTCTAGTTAACTCAATTGACATTGACTACTTCTATAAATTCGTTTTGCAATACATCAAAACATTTTATGACGTCATGATAACGTACTTTTTATAGTACGTTGAGGACTTCGTCATTATACATCATACCATAGCGGGTTGTTGATCCTAAGATCACATCCAACACCAGGTTCAATTGCATTAATAACTTTATCCTTTTACCATCCTTGCATCAAATGCGTGGATGATATAAAATTCATTTTGATATTTTTAAATCAATTTCTGTCTAGCCGAAGCAATTAGTATAGACATACCACGAGTAGATTTTTTAAAATCCATTGGTTCCAAAAGTTGAACCAATTCTTTCCTTTTCAAAATGTAAATATCAGCATGATTTCAATAATGTTCGAAATCTAGCATAGCTAGATGACTTTGAATATCCTATTTCTCCATCTTCCTTCATTGTCTTACTGCAACAATACTTAATCTTCTCCAGCACCTTCAATACTAAGCCTACTAAAAACAACGTGTTTTCAGTCTAAACATCCTTATACCTTAGTACAGTCCATCAACTTACCACACATTATGAGTTTAGGAACTTTCCACAATAATATAAGTTTAAGAACTATCCAGTCAGACCATTTGCTGAGACGTTTGAAAACATACCATATTATTATTGTCGACGTCGAGATTTTTATTTGTCCCTTTTCTTTACTTGTTCTTTGGTGTTCTCATGTTAGATGAGATTTGTTTGAAAAAACAAGTGAAAAAGGTCTGACATGTATCATGTCGACGATTAGATTGTAAGAGTCGCCAGTTGGTTTTTTAAATGGTTGTACCAACACAACCGAGAAAAGGTTTGCACATTGACCCGGTGATGTGACACTGCTAAACGGGTCTGTGAAACCGAGATTCATTATGGTTCGGGGACTTGATTATGCGGAGGGAAGGTGTTAGGCACCCCCCGACATCCGTGTTATCACGGTGACCGCCACCTTTCAAGAAACTGTTATATGAATATGTGCGTGTGTGTGGGTTAATGTGCTATTTATTTGGAACTAGTGCGAGGCCTCGTTCGCACCTATATACACAGGGTTTGAATTTTTGAAAAACTCAAGTTTTAGCAAGATATGGCAGTGCTGTATATTAAGACCCTTGTGCTCAATAGTAATTGAGACCTTTTACACTTCTATTTTATATTAAGTGTTCGGCTTGATTGCTTTTAATTTTTCGAGATGCGAAGCATCTTCGATAAAATAATGTACAAAATAGTGTCGACCTCCTCGTGGGTATGAAAACCATCTGAGAAAATCCAAACACCGTGAATAAATTTACAAGCTGCTTATAGCTAAAAATGTCCATCACGAGAACCGAATCTATATCCAGTAGACTGAATCTGTGATCACATGATTCCTAGGCTCACATGATGCCGCAATTGATAATAAAGCAGTAAGCAGGTATATATACAAAATCTGTAAATATATATACAGACATGATCAGCCACCACGAAGCACCTCCATGGGGGATCAGAAATGAAAATAAAGATGTAAAAGCAATCAACCGCTACGAAGTGAACTCCAAAGGGACAAAAAATAAAGAAAGTCAGAAGATGGTTAACCGCCACGTAAGTAAACTCAAAGGGACAAAACGTAAATATATATATATATATATATATATATATATATATATATATATATGTAAACGCACCGGATGTAAAATCCGGTGCTCATCGAACAATGTCCGGACAACGGTTGATATATATAGTATTTATATATATATATATATATATATATATATTAAAGCAAGAAGCGCTCGGATGTAAAATCTGTGCTCCTCTAACGAGTTCGACACACAAATATATATATATATAAGTATATATATATATATATATACGAAAACAAATAAACGCTCCAGACCGAAGTCTAGGCTCAATCGAGGAATAACTTGATAATGTTAGTTCATATATATATATATATATATATATAAACTGAAATGAAACCACGGACCGAAGTCCGGGCATACACACGCAACACGACTCTCAATGTGAAGAAAGATGTGTGCAAAGATGAAGAGAAAGGCTTTAAAGTGTGTAAGAAGGCTTACAGTGGGCTTCCAAAGAAGACTTCAATAACTTTAAATGGATGAACACTAGGCTCCCGCCGGTTAAAATATGACAGAATAAAAGCTCACAAGTGTTTAAAATGAGAAAGCACTCAGTTTATAGTGTGCACAGAATAAATTAGACAGGGCTTCCTCACCGTTTCTCTTAAAAATATGGCCACCCCAAGCCCTCTATTTATAGAGGGGGGAGCCACAGGTCCACTTACGGCTGCCCGGGATACCCAGAATGTGGGTCCTGCCGTGTCGAAGTACGTAAACTCGGACAACGCGCTGTTCACTCGGTCGTTCATAACTTTCAATCCGGGAGTCCGATGGAAGTGTGCCATACCATTTCGAAAAGCTATTTCTGAGAGCTACACAATGAAATATGATTTGCCCTTTTTTGATTCCAGGAAGATGGGTCCATGACCGAAATGGCATTCCTGGGTTTCCGTTAGGTAGTCCGTTGAGCCGTTTTGCATAATTTGCGCTCGAAAGTTAAGATATGGTTCTCGTGGGACTTCTATTGAAGTAATTTGAGTTAAAATGAGTTGATTTGATTTAAGGTGAAGTTGAGTTGGCAAAATGACCATTTTTCCCCTCCGAGGTTATCTCTGGTTTTCGCGCAGTTGTAGCAGTGTTTTCTTAGGGTTATCCTTGAGGTTGACTTGATATTGACTTTGACTGTCCTCAGGGTTTTCTCTAAGGTTGGGTTGACCTCCTAGGGCTATCTCCAGGCATTGATCTTGATCCCTTGGGGCTATCTCCGGGGTTGAAACTGACTTTCCCGGGGCTATCTTCGAGGTTGGAAACTGTTTTCCCGAGGTTATCTCCGGGTTTGGAAATTGGATCTCCTGTGGCTATCTCCGGGGTTAAAAATAATGTTGTGATCCTCGAAGGTTATCTCTGTAGTGTGAAAAAGATGTCTTTTTACCCTCCTGCATAGTTAGTAACAGGAAAAGAAAATTTTGAGTGTCTACAGATGCCCCTCTTTATCATGTTCATGCAATGCAATAGAATGGACATGATAAAGATTAGTAGACACTTGAAATATGACAAGGTATTTTTAATGATGCAAATCACAATGGAATGAATGTTATGATGAATGTTAAAATGTTTTCGCAAATCGCAGCTTGCAAATTGCGCATCGCATTTCGCACTTCGCTTTTCGCATTTGGCCAATCGCACTTCGCAACTCGCACATCGCATTTTGCATATCGCAAATTGCAATTTAATGAATGTTAAAATGTTTTTGCAGATCTCTTTACCTTTACCGATCATTGTTGATGCCTATACTGATGTTGACTCCAACGGTTTAGGTTTTTGTCAGTGTCGCCGATGCTTGTTTGATGAAGAGAAATCGAGATGACGTTCTGAAATCACCGGACCTTCCCAAAGTATATGCTGGTAGTTTACAATGGTGTCTACCCTGATGGTATTTTGATAACGGATCCTACCCTGCTGGTAGTTGAATACGTTGTCATCGCCAAATTATTTTGGTTCCCACTCGAACAGTGGTATACAAATCTTTCATCGCTAAACTGTCTTGATGTTACGCTGAATTAATGACAATGGTTTAGAATACCGGATCCTCCGATACCTTCGCTGCAGTAATATTCAAAGGTTTGATTCGCCAGGCTCTGCCTCATGTTACGCTCATCCTTTTTGAGGTGATTTGGAGTTTTCTTTTGCTGTTGGGGGCAGGTGCCCCATTTCCTTGAGCGTTTGATTCGGAACCCAGCTGAACTGATGACTTCAATGCTGCTGACATCCCTGGAGGGTGCAACTCACTCTTTCGCTGCCCAGATTAGAACTTCAGTGTATAGGCCTCAACTTGTGAGGACTTGACGCATGTTGATGGTGTAGATTTCCTTCGCTAGACCTTTTGCCGTTGGCTTCTGCTCTAAAGT
This sequence comes from Panax ginseng, assembly GCA_020205605.1. Classification (NCBI taxonomy): domain Eukaryota; kingdom Viridiplantae; phylum Streptophyta; class Magnoliopsida; order Apiales; family Araliaceae; genus Panax; species Panax ginseng. Next base: position 35,719,730 of record CM035127.1, on the reverse strand, counting down.
TAAGAACTTTCTTGAGAATTTTCCCCTTCTTTTATAGGGGCAAGCTAATGTTGCCATGATTTATTTCAGGAATTCTCCTTCTTTTGATGAGAAGCTTGATCCGACCTTATACTCCATCCCTTTCTTGGAATCGGAAAATGCCGCAGTCTTTTCACATATTGATGTCGGGTAGTGATATGAGAAACTCTCTTTGTTGACCAAATCACAAGTGAGCAATATCTGAATCGCCCGTAAGATGATATGAGGGAAGCTCTGATGATGATGGACCATGCTAATGGTGCTGACTGGTGCATCCCCCAGTATAAAATTGTCGTTGTTTCTGAGATTATCCTAATCTTTGCTGTACGAGTTCTAATATCAGGCTCTCGCCAATTTTGAAATTTCCCCTGCTTTGCTTGTTGTCTGGGATAGTTGCTTTGACAGATGAGCTGATAAGACGCCGAGATCGCAAGAGGCTTTTACTTTTGTACCAGATGGTGAACATGTATTGGATTTGGGCTTTGATGCCATCAATCCTTATTCCTGACTTGTTCTCGCAATCGACGTTGATGGTTTTCATCTAATTTGATGAAGACTTGTGATTGAGGGTGTCGACTCTTTGAAGGTCCTTGTTGCTGGTTGTCTTAGTGTATCGATGTTTCTTCTTTTCTAGGATTTGTGCCAGATTCAATGGAATGACATTGAAGTGTTGTTGGGTCTTCTCGACATGGGTTGCTGCCTTGGAGGGTTATTCTTAGGCGCAGATTTAGGATTGATGTTTGGGTTTGGATGTTTCTTTTGAGGGTGCGACCGCACCACTGATTGCTGCCTACATACTCTTGTATTTGCGGGAGATCAAGTCTGTGTAGTTCGAACCTGGTGTAAGAGGTTCAACGTTGTATGTGGCAAGAATGGTGTAGGAATTTTTTGTTGTTTTTGTTTTTGTTTTTGTAAAGAGAAGGGTGTAGGAATGTTTTTGTTATTTTTGTTTTTGTAAGGGAAAAGGTGTAAAGATGTTTTTGTTGTTTATGTTTTTGTAAGGGAAAGGGTGTAGAGATGTTTTTGTTTTTTTTATTTTATTGTGACCGGGCCATGTAAAATGGTTGCCTACATACTCCAATTGAATAGGAGATCAGGTCGACGTAGTTTGCCTTGCTAAGATAAACGGTTTAAAAAGTGTTTGTTTGGGGCTTTTTGGGTTTTTGTTTAGTTTGACCGCACCATAAATGGTTGCCTACGTACTCCCATTGATGAGGGGAGATCAGGTCTTTCGTAGTTCAGGCTTGATGAGCTGAAACATGACTGATCTGATTTTTTCTTCTTCTTTTTTTTTTATTTATATGCATGGAAAATAAAAGGCATAATATGAAGAAAGTGATACCGTCCCAACATCTTCTGGAACTCGCAACTTTATCCCCTGGATCTACATCTTCTTGGCTAGTTGAGGCCTGATAGTCCAGTTATCAGTGGTTGCCTTCAAAGCTCGCAATAGAGGTTAAGTCTTGGTTCTGAATGTCTTCACTTATGGCCATAACTTGATCGCCTCCTAATTTAATACATTCCTCAGGGACGCTTGAACTGGACGCATCGCAAAAAGGTATGAACTCCTGATTTTTTAATGAGTTGGTTTCCCCAATAACCTCACCACCTTTTCCTTCATTTGTTCCTCCACCTTTTTCTTGGGCTTGAGAGGATTCAACCATGAAATTTTCCTTGACCTGTTGTCGCATTTCTTGCAAGGAACTTTCCTTTTTAGCTTTTTCTTCCTTGGAAAGGATTAGTATTTCCTCCGCATCATCCAAGGTTATAAGATCAGGAATGTGGTTGCTAACTTTGGACCACAGGATATTAGATGTTAGCGGAGGAATCTCGTTTGGGGATTCCCTTATCTTCTCTGTCATTTCATGCATTAGGGTCATTCTATCTTGTGTTGTGCCAGGATTATCGCCCATAGCCTTCACCTCATTTAAACTGTCTGTCTCGAGTAGACATCTTAAGCTTTTTATTTCCTTTTCGCCTTTTTTGGTCATGGGAAATTCTATCTCCAGCTCTCCATTTTTAATGAGATCCTGGATTTTATGTCGCAAAGACCAACATTCTTCAGTCGTATGTCCAAGTGCATTAGAATGGTAGAGACATATCTTGGTGGAATCATAACTCTTTATCTTGGGATTTATAGGAGGCAGTAACTCAGTAATCCTTCCTTCACTTATTAGAAATTGTAGCATTTCCTCATTTGATTTGCTCAGAGGGGTGAATTTTCGGACTCTTTTGGAGGTTGTTTGATCTTTCATATTTGAGAATTTGCATTCCCTTGAGCGATTTTTCCGCTGAGGAGATCTTCTAGTACATTTATCATTCCCTTTTTCTTGTACTTTCAGCTTGCTTTGATCTTCTTTATTTAGCTGGCTCATCATGGAGAGATATGTGCTTTTATTGTGATTAACCACCTTTTTCTCTTGGCTTTCTGATAGTTGAGTGAAAAACTACCTCGTTTCCTGATGTTGGCGCACTATCAGCTTAGCCAGCAGATTTACTTGATTTTGGATTGCCTCTAATTTTTGCATTACTGGCATACCCTCCTCCGAGTTTTCCCACTCTAGGATATTTGTTTTGTGCCTTTGGGGGTATTCCTCCATCCTTCGTATGTACTTACGAATTGGATACATTTCAGCGCTTCCTGACATGATCATGTTTACTTCTTCCGTATCATGCCGCAACGGAAGGTTGGTGTTGACATTTTGTTGGTCAGGTTATTGGACCACAATACTGCCACTTTCGATCAGATTTTGAATCGTATGTTTTAAGGACCAACAATCTTGTGTATCGTGTCTTGGAGACCCTGAGTGGTAAGCACATCTCTGGCTTCGATTGTATCTTTTACTCCCTGGTTCCAGAGGTAGAGCCAGTTCGGTAATTTTCTTATGATCCATTAATATGGCTAATACATGTTCAAGGGAATCGCCCAATGGAGTGAATACCTGATTTTCCGTTCTTTCAAATTTTCTTTTCTTGTCTGGGCATTGGTTGAATACAGCCTGTTGTTGAGATGGCATATTGTCTGGCATTTTCCAAATGGGGGACTGTATGTTGGTCTCCTAGCTTACCCCTGTACAACAAGGGATACATCTTCAATGCCTTTATCGGGTACACCCTTGGGATTGCTCGCATACTTGCTATCAGTATATCTTGGCGATCGCTTCCAAGGCAGAGAAGTCTTTAATCTTGCCTGCCTTCAAACCCATCTCTGCCATTTTGCCGTGTTTGATCATTTCTGAGAATGGCTTTCCTATGCCTGCTAGGATCCTCTTGTAGTACGGAGCCTCTTGGATGTTAATAAACGTCATTACCATCTCAGTTTCTGTCATTGATGGAATGACTTGCACTATTAGATATCTCCACCTTTGGGCATATTCTCGAAAAGATTCAGTACTTTGCTTTTTGACTTTAGTCACTTGGTATCGATCCGGCGCCATTTGTGACTGAAAACTGTACTGATTTAGAAAGGCATGAGCCAATTCTTCCCAGTTGTGGATTTTGGCATTGTCAAGTCGGGCATACCAGGCTTTAGCCTATCCAGTAAGACTCTTTTGAAAAGTTGCATTTTGAGGCTTTCATCTTCAGCATAAGACCCCAGTTCGCCAATGTACACTTTGAGGTGCGTATAGGGATCGCCTGCCCCATTGTACTTTTCAAACTCTGGGACTTTGAATTTGGTAGGGTATCGAGCCCCTGGGAATATGCAGAGATCTGAATAGGTGACACTCCCATAATTTCCAGTCCCTTTGATTGACCGGATGGTCTCCTCCATTTGTTGGACTTTCTTTCTTATATTCCCAGTTTCTCGATCATCCCTGAGATTTGTGATTTCTTTATTGGAATGAGGTTTAGGTATCTGGATCTCCATCTTTTTGCCAATACCCTGACTACCCCCTGGTGTGGATGACTCTGGTTGAGTAGGCATTGTTTGACCCCAGATTTCTCCATGTGCAGAGGATTCTGTGTGGAGGGGTATTTGTGGACCCCGAGTAGATTGGTGTAGTTCCTTGAACATAACAGCCAACTCGGTAATTTGATAGCTTAATCTTTTGAACTCCTCGCGAGAGACAGGAGTAGGATCAGGCTGGGCATTTTTATCCATGTCAGACTGTGGGCTTAAAGCCCTTTTGGACTTTAAACGGGTAACGGGACCGATTGCTTCCCTACAAAAAGACTTACGTATTTTAGTCTTAGGGAATATGGAAATGTTATATGATATGTGATGTGTCTATTTTAGGAGTATTATCCTGCAAAACGGATGTCATTTGTTTGTATGATAATATAGCATGCTAGATAAAAGGGAATGCATGTACACATATTCCTTCATATTTTCCATTACATTGAGATTTACATGGAAATGAATTTACAAGTAATTGAAAAATGAGAAAACATGAAGAGACTTTCCTCTGTGTTGGGTTTATCAGAGGCTGACCTATCTTAGGTTACTCTCGCGGCTTTTTGCCATGAAGTGTAACGCCCCCAAAATAGGTCCATTCCATCCAACCCATTCTGAGTCACCAAATACATTGTACAGAAAATAACTACAACTTTATTACAACAATTGTTGTGCAAAATACAACAACACATATGCTGTGAGTTTGGATAAAAATATATATCAACTGTGACTCATGTCCCAACCGTGGATAGCACCTCATAATGACACCTTACATAAAGGTATAGTCGAAAACTGATTTAAAAATTAAAATCTTTGGGAAGTGCTCAAGGAAACCTTCGTACATGGGAGGCCATGCGTCTAGGTGATGGTAAATATCATATGGCCACAGAATTATCCTTGGTTGACCTAATAGACCCCAAAGAAAAACGAGAAGATTACTATCATGTTCTTTCAAGTGGTGAGTCTTCTCTTGACATATAATTATCTCCGTTGTCTTTAAGTGAATATTTCAAATAAACTCCAAGATCATATAGGTAGTGCTCGCAGATATACTCAGCAAGTGGATGTTCACAACCTTGTCTTATGATAACACGAGTTTGTATGTCATTAGACATCTTGTATGATAGTGACAAAACACCCTTCCAAAGTTGGGTTCGCCTCACCCTATTTGATTCACCAAATATAACTATCAAATGATGTATAAAATACAACACACTAAAGTCCTCAATAAAATTATTTCCATACTCTTTAGGGAAAACCTCAACAACTATAGACCACCGTTCTATTCCCCTGTTATCCCCGCTCGACCCAGCTACACTCTTATTACCTGAAAGGAATTGTGAAGCAAAAGGGTGAGCACAAATAGCCCAGTAAAGAATATCATGACTAAAGATAATTAAATTATCAATAGACTTCATCAGTAATAAATCAGAGATTTAGAACATATGGTAGATGATAAAACTTTTCAACTATAGTTGCAACGGAACGAGCAATCCATTAAGAGAGTCAAATAGACTATAAAGTCTATTATCTTCTCCACATTAAAAGTCCACCAACAATATTTTATCCCTGTAACATCAGTCAACAGTTCCTTTCCACAATCATATGAATAACCCATAATCATAATTGTGATTATAAATTCCTCTTCTCATCCAGGACGAAGATAATCTTCATCACCTGTCTTTACCTGAAACATCAAAGATCATGGTTATACCAAATCACAGTTTCTGTTTATAATCATACTAATAAATTCATCTTTGCACTACGGGCCAAAGATATTCATCAACAGTTCATCTTTACACTACAGGCTAAAGATATTCAACAACAGGTCATCTTTGCATTACAAGCCAAAGATATTCATCAATAATGCATCTTTGCACTACAGGCTAAAGATATTCAACAATAGGTCATCTTTGCATTACGAGCCAAAGATATTCATCAAAAATTCATCTTTGCACTACAAGCTAAGATATTCATCCATAATTCATCTTTGCACTACAGGCTAAAGATGTTCATCAACAAGTCATCTTTGCATTACGATCCAAAGATATTCATCAATAATTCATCTTTGCACTATGGGCCAAAGATATTCATCAATATCTCAAAGAAATACATAATCATTTCAGAAGTTATATAACAATAATTATAATCATGTTGATCAATTCACCTTTGCACTTAAGCTAAAAATATTCAATTGTAAATTCAATGGTCATGATCATACCAGTCAACAATTCAACTTTTGCACTACTGGCCAAAGAGAACCTATAGTCACGATCATACCAATAATCTACCCATCTTTACACTTAAGTCAAAAAGAAATTTCTTCACTAGGATTATAAAAATGTTATATATGATAGTAAAAATAAAATTATCAAAAAATGGATTCAATCAATAATAACCATAATAAACATCTTGGATAAAAAGAAAAATTACATTTTTCGGTGAATAATGTCGTATTCGTGAATAGTGCCGTATACGTGAATAGTAACTCCGACACAAAGAGATAAACTTTCACAATAAAATCCATATCAATAATTATAACACCTTAATCCAAATGTTATAAATCACTTAATAATATCAAAATCTTAATATTATTAATATTACAATATCCCTAAGCTCTGATACCAACTGTAACGCCCCCAAAATAGGTCCATTCCATCCAACCCATTCTGAGTCGCCAAATACATGGTACAGAAAATAACTACAACTTTATTACAACAATTGTTGTGCAAAATACAACAACACATATATCTTTGTGAGTTTGGATACAAATATATATCAATCATGACTCATGTCCCAACCGTGGATAAGACATCATAATGACACCTTACATAAAGGTATAGTTTAAAACTGCTTTTAAAAATTAAAATCTTTGGGAAGTGCTTAAGGAAACCTTCGTACATGGGAGGCCATGCGTCTCAGGTTATGGTAGATATCATATGGCCACGTAATTATCCTCGTTGGTTGACCTAATAGACCCCAAAGAAAAACGAGAAGATTACTATCATGTTCTTTCCCGGTGGTGAGTCTTTCTTGACATATAATTATCTCCGTTGTCTTCAAGTGAAAATTATATTTCAAATAAACTCCAAGATCATATAGGTAGTGCTCGCAGATATACTCAGCAAGTGGATGTGCACAACCTTGTCTTATGATAACACGAGTTTGTATGTCATTAGACATCTCGTATGATAGTGACAAAATACCCTTCCAAAGTTGGGTTCGCCTCACCCTATTTGATTCACCAAATATAACTATTAAATGATGTATAAAATACAACACACTAAAGTCCTCAATAAAATTATTTCCATACTCTTTAGGGAAAACCTCAACAACTATAGACCACCGTTCTATTCCCCTGTTATCCCCGCTCGACCCAGCTACACTCTTATTACCTGAAAGGAATTGTGAAGCAAAAGGGTGAGCACAAATAGCTCCAAGAAAGAATATCATGACTAAAGATAATTAAATTATCAATAGACTTCATCAGTAATAAATCAGAGATTTAGAACATATGGTAGATGATAAAACTTTTCAACCATAGTTGCAGCGGAACGAGTAATCCATTAAGAGAGTCAAATAGACTATAAAGTCTATTATCTTCTCCACATTAAAAGTCCACCAACAATATTTTATCCCTGTAACATCAGTCAACAGTTCCTTTCCACAATCATATGAATAACTCATAATCATAATTGTGATTCTAAATTCCTCTTCTCATCCAGGACGAAGATAATCTTCATCACCTGTCTTTACCTGAAACATCAAAGATCATGGTTATACCAAATCACAGTTTCTGTTTATAATCATACTAATAAATTCATCTTTGCACTACGGGCCAAAGATATTCATCAACAGTTCATCTTTACACTACAGGCTAAAGATATTCAACAATAGGTCATCTTTGCATTACAAGCCAAAGATATTCATCAATAATGCATCTTTGTACTACAGGCTAAAGATATTCAACAATAGGTCATCTTTGCATTACGAGCCAAAGATATTCATCAAAAATTCATCTTTGCACTACAGGCTAAGATATTCATCCATAATTCATCTTTGCACTACAGGCTAAAGATGTTCATCAACAAGTCATCTTTGCATTACGATCCAAAGATATTCATCAATAATTCATCTTTGTACTATGGGCCAAAGATATTCATCAATATCTCAAAGAAATACATAATCATTTCAGAAGTTATATAACAATAATTATAATCATGTTGATCAATTCACCTTTGCACTTAAGCTAAAAATATTCAATTGTAAATTCAATGGTCATGATCATACCAGTCAACAATTCAACTTTTGCACTACTGGCCAAAGAGAACCTATAGTCACGATCATACCAATAATCTACCCATCTTTACACTTAAGTCAAAAGAAATTTCTTCACTAGGATTATAAAAATGTTATATATGATAGTAAAAAATAAAATTATCAAAACATGGATTCAATCAATAATAACCATAATAAACATCTTGGATAAAAAGAAAAATTACATTTTTTGGGTGAATAATGTCGATTCGTGAAAGTGAATAGTGAAGTATACGTGAATAGTAACCCCTTACTAACAAAGAGATAAACTTTCACAATAAAATCTATATCAATAATTATAACACCTTAATCCAAAAGTTATAAATCACTTAATAATATCAAAATCTTAATATTATTAATATTACAACAATATTTAATAATTTCTTAAACTTATAAACAATTTATTTAAATTGTTTACACTTTACTAATTAATGCATTTAATCATCATAAAATGCCAAACTCATAAGATTTCATCACCAATAACCAAAACCCTCATCAAAAATCTGCATATACCTCATATATGATTCTCAAGCCATAAAATCATATTTTCTAATTTTCTTACTTCACATAACACATTTAATTCATTTACTCATAACTAGAACATTTTTTCATGAAAACTACTAAATCAATTCTAAAAATATTTCTTTTCTAGGATTTAGCATAACATAGTCCCATATTGAACATATATTTTTCTCGGAATTTTAAAAATTCATTTACTATTTTTCATATGGCCAAAACCACCGAATATTTAAACATTTATCATAAATTGTAATTTTATCCAAAAATTCTAAAATTTACACGGTATACTGATATTATATAGATGTACTCCCAATACAAATTTCATCAATTTTGGAGTTAATCACAAGGAGTTATAAGCGTTTACTTTTAAAATAGTCTTTTCTCATAAAATCCATAATTCTTAATCTATACATCCAAAAATCGCCATTTTTGGACACAATCAACAAAAATCATCAAACTATCATTTCAAACTATCTAATAATATTATTCAGATAATATGAATTATTGCTCTGATAATGGAAAATACTGTGTAGTGATAATTATTAAAATAACAGTAATATAAAATATCAACGCAGCAATTATTGAATTAATAAAATACTGAACAATAATTACTGTAACAATTATTGAGTAATGCCTTCTGAAAAAAAATTATCATGCTTCATGAATAGTAACTCGTGAATAGTAACTCATGAATAGTAACTATTGAAAAATTGAATACTTTTATTTCATAAAATTTGGGGTCTTACATGAAGGTTCCCAAATCATCGCAATTTACTCAACGGGAGATTAATCTGGTCTTTTAACTGGAGCGAATTTGGGTGGTGCCTTTCCTGAGCCTTGCGGGAATTAGTCTTCCTACGAGTCCAGAATCAAACACCGACAGGATAGGCTTCCTGGTGGAGGGACCACACAACATACATTCACATACATCGCGTCTCACCGTATGGAAATGATGACATGTGTGAAGCACTAATATCACAAGCAGATATGGTGCGAAGCACTAAGTGCAATAAGTAAATGCATTCATACACATTCATCATAAATGTAAATGCAACATCCACACACAAGTAGATAATAGTTTTGAAAAGCTTGTAATAGTGGCTTAAGTCCTTTTTGGAGTCCCCGCAGCAGAGTCGCCACCGTCATTGCCGCCGGGATTTTTATTTGTCCCTTTCAAGTTACTTGTTCTTTGGTGTTCTCATGTTAGGTGAGATTTGTTTGAAAAAGAAGTGAAAAGGTAGAGCATGTATCATGTCGACGATTGACTGTAAGAGTCGCCGGTTGGTTTTTAAATGATTGTACCAACACAACCGAGAAAAGGTTTACACATTGACCCGATGATGTGACACTGCTAAACGAGTCTGTGAAACCGAGATTCATTATGGTTTGGGGACTTGATTATGAGGAGGGAAGGTGTTAGGCACCACCCGACATCCGTGTTACCACGGTGATCGCTACCTTTCAACAAACTGTTATATGAATGTGTGTGTGGGGGGGGGGGGGGTCAATGTGCTATTTATTTGGAACTAGTGTGAGGCCTCGTTCGCACCTATATACACAAGGCTTGAATTTATGTAAAAACTCAAGTTTTAGCAAGATATAGCAGTGGTGTTTTATAAAAGAGGTTTTTCAAACCCTTGTGCTCAATAGTAATTGAGACCTTTTACACTCCCATTTTATATTAAGTGTTTGGCTTGATTGCTTTTAATTTTTTGAGATGCGAAGCATCTTAGATAAAAAATGTACAAAATAGTGTCGAACTCCTCGTGGGTATGAAAACCATCTGAGGAAATCCAAACACCGTGAATAAATTCACAAGCTGCTTACAGCTGAAAATGTCCATCCCGGGAACCGAATCTAGATCCAGTAGACTGAATCTGTGATCACGTGATTCCTAGGCTCACATGATGCCACAATTGATAATAAAGCAGTAAGCAGGTATATATATAAAAGCTATAAATATATATATACAGACATGATCAGCTACCACGAAGCACCTCCATGGGGGATCAGATATGTAAATAAAGCTGTAAAAGCAATCAACCGCCACGAAGTAAAATCCAGGCGGGACAAAAAATAAAGAAAGTTGTAAAGACGGTCAATCGCCAGGAAGTAAACTCAAAGGGACTAAAAGAAAATATATATATATATATATATATATATATATATATATATATATATATATATACATATTAAAGCAAGAACGCTCAGGATGTAAAATCTGTGCTCATCGAACAAAGTCCGACAACAGTTGATATATATAAGTATATATATATATATATTAAAGTAGTAAACGCTCCAGATGTAAAATCCAGGCACATCGAACAGAGTTTGACACACGGTTCATATATATAAGTATATATATATATATATACGAAAGCAAATAAACGCTCCAGACCGAAGTCTAGGCTCAATCGAGGCATAACTCGATAATGTTAGTCCATATATAAAATATATATATATATATATATATATAAGTATATATACATATATATACAAACTAAAATAAAACCACGGACCGAAGTTCGGACATACACACGCAACACGACTCTCAACGTGAAGAAAGGTGTGTGCAAAGATGAAGAGAAAGGCTTTAAAGTCTGTAAGAAGACTTACAGTGGGCTGCCAAAGAAGACTTCAATAACTTTAAATAGGTGAACACTAGGCTCCCGCCGATAAAAATATGACAGAATATAAGCTCACAAGTGTTTAAAATGAGAAAGCACTCAGTTTATAGTGTGTACAGAACAAATTGGACAGGGTTTCCTCGCTGTTTCTCTTACAAATATGGCCATCCCAAGCCCTCTATTTATAGAGGGGGGAGCCGCAGGTCCACCTACGGCTGCCCGAGATGCCCAGAATGTGAGTCCCGCCGTGTCAAAGTACGTACACTCGGACAACGCGCTGTTCGTTCGGTCGTTCATAACTTTCAATCCGGGAGTCCGATGGAAGTGTGTCATACCATTCCGGAAAGCTCTTTCCGAGAGCTACAAAATGACATATGATTTGCCCTATTTTTGATTCAAGGAAGATGGGTCCATGACCGAAATAGCATTCCCAGGTTTTTGTCAAGTAGTCCGTTGAGCCGTTTTGCGTAGTTTGCGCTCGAAAGTTAAGATATGGTTCTCGTGGGACTTCTATTGAAGTAATTTGAGTTGAAATGAGTTGAAGTTGAGTTGGAAAAATGACCATTTTTCCCCTCCCGGGGTTATCTTCGGTTTTCGCGCAGTTGTAACAGTGTTTTCTCAGGGTTATCTCTGAGGTTGACTTGATGTTGACTTTGACTATCCTCGGGGTTATCTCGAGGTTGGCTCGACCTCCCGGGCTATCTCTAGACTTTGATCTTGATCCTTGGGGCTATCTCGGGGTTGAAACTATTTTTCCCTGGGTTATCTCTGGGGTTGGAAACTGGATCTCCTGTGGCTATCTTCAAGGTTAAAATTGATGTTGTAATCGTCCAAGGTTATCTCTGGAGTGTGAAAAAGATGTTTTTGCTCTCCTTCATAGTTAGTAACGGGAAAAAAAAATTCGAATGTCTACAATTATGAGTCACAAACTTACCATAAGTATGAGTTTCAAGAACTCGCACCTACCTTATCGTTCTCTACCTATATACATGAGAAAAGATTCACCTTCTCGTCATATACATCTTGATAACGCGACCAATCCCAATGATTATCACTGTAATAAGCTAAGAAGTTGTTACACCAAGCACAAACCTCTGCCCATAACAAATGTTCATACAACTCAGCTATCACATAAGTCCTCAATTGAAATTTTTACAACTTCTAAATTTCCCTTTACTTAATACGAATTTTATTTAATTCATACAATATCCTTCACAACTCAATCTAAGTTCTTATTCCCGTACTACTTCATAGTACCCTTCATTCATAGCATTAGCTATAAATTATTCATCGTTTAACAACTCATCTTTAATTACGAGTCACTATGATCACGTGGTGATCTTCTTATCCTTCTCTCTACGATTATAGTCTTAGGTACTCCTACCTAAGGTTTATAACCTATCAGCTCTGATACCAACTTGTAACGCCCCAAAATCCGGTCTATCTTCACACCCGGATTCCGTACGTCACGAGTACATCATTCATCCAATATACATCATTATATAGTGAAATATAATAACATACACTCTTAAATCCCAGGTTCTGGAAACCTTATAACCCCTTTCATTACAAATAATGCTAATTACATTATTCATTTCATTTTACAAGAGTGACTTTTATCCGCCACCAAGGATACATATCAGTTCATTAAACTAGTCTATAATTCAATTTCATCTTTCTACTTTACAAGTCTTCACTTGATCTTCTCGCTCATTCACACTCTGAATGGCACTTCATCTGGATACCGTCAGCTTAATCTTTACGGGATCCTTAAGTTCTTCTAACCTCGTTCGCTGAAAATATTTTTCATTTAAAGCAAGTGTGAGCATTCAATTGCCCAGCAAGTCATAACAGTTGAACACATAACTTTAAGAGTTTAGACGTTCCTTTAGAACTTCTATAACCGAACAAAGGTTATGAAGCAGCTTGAATAATAGGAATAGTCTCGATTCTTATCATCTTAAAACGTCAGTCACTTTCAATTTGAAATACTTTTATTCCTCTACCTTTTTTCATACACATCCTGTCTGGCTAGAATCATTAGCACGGACTTAAGAATAACGGTTCATGTATAAACAAAACATACTTGTATTGAATAACTCAATCATAGAACAGTTCATATCATAGAAACACTGAAGTGTTCACATTGTGGCTCAAGGCCTCATACGTTCTACCACCTTGTACAAATATCACACATTCGCACATAAATAGAACTTCTCAAGTTCAACATCTGAGAAGTTTAAGAAACTAACATTCACTTATAATATGAACGAAGTTAGGAAACTTGCCTTACGCACAGCTACAGCTTACGCTGAACTGCTCATTCCAATTCCTATATAACACATAAGGAGAAACATAAACACCAATTAGTCATAAATTGAACTTACGCATTGGTTTACTTAACTTTACTTCTTAGGGTTCGCGTTCTTGCAATATAAGTTTACGCGACTAACTTCATATACCAATTTACGTCTTTATGACATACGGAGATGTCTTACTCATACGTTCATCATCTTGGAAGATTTATATTCTTATTTTCTTCTTATAACTTCTTTAGGACTCAGCACACATCGCTTCTATACTAGTAGTCCATATTGTACTCTGAGTGGTTTCCCACAAACAACCAACAAATAAGTTCCCGTCTCATCTACACTGTAATCACAGTGAGTTAGATCGGTTGCCAGTTTCGTATATACCTTCGCTCTCTGAATGAATTGTTTAGCCCAGCTCCTATATGTCAACCATCAAAGGTTACGATTGTACCACAACCTTAACTTATCCGAACCATTAAACTTAAAGTTCGTTAAATCAATTTCTTATTCCTTATGGCTTTCTGTTAACTAAATGCCATACCTCAAGAGTCATTCCTTATCGACTCACATTCGACTTTCATTAATCTTATTACCATTAATTCATTACAGCTTTCTTGATAATTCAGATCTTATTAATACTTTCATTATTCATTACCTTCTTGATCTTTTAATCTCTTTCGATCATTTCATTCAACATGTACTAAAGGTTTAAATTACTTGATTAAGTGTTACATTCAATGAACTACACGTTCATTAGCTTTCGTTACACTTCCCTCAGGTTTTGAGCAGTTAAAAGCTCATTATCGGGCTTTTTTCTCGCACTGCCGTGACTATTGGCGCCACTCTCTTCTTTATCTCGCTACCACGACGTGAGTTGGCGATGCAAACTCCACGGTCTGCAATGCATAGTTACCACATTATAAGGCATGACTTACACCGCGGTGCCAATCCCTAACCCTAGAAAATTTCTCTAAGTGTTAAATTAATTTGAGACGTGTAATTTACGATCTCGTATCTTCTTCGTTATAACTCGGAACGAGGTCATTCCAAAGTCATTCTGTTCCTTATCTTGCTTACTTCAATACCCCTTAGATAGAACTTCATTTTGAATCTATTAACGTGCCATTTTGAAGTTAATGCGACTAACTTCCTTTACCATTTTACGACTTTATGACATAAGGAGATGTCTTACTCATACGTTCATCATCTTGGATGATTTATATTCTTATCTTCTTCTTATAACTTCTCTAGGGCTCAGCACACATCGTTTCTCTGCTGGTAATCCATATGGTACTCTGTGTGGTTTCCCACAAACAACTAACAAACAAGTTCTCATCTCATCTACACTACCATCACAGTGAGTTAGATCGGTTGCCAGTTTCGTATATACCTTCGCTCTCTGAAGGAATTGTTTAGCCCAGCTCCCATATGTCAACCATCAAAGGTTACGATTGTACCACAACCTAAACTTATCTTAACTTATCTAAACCATTAAACTTAATGTTTGTTAAATCAATTTCTTATTCCTTACGGCTTTCTGGCAACTAAATGTCATACCTCAGAAGTCATTCCTTATCGACTCATATTCGACTTTCATTAATCTTATTACCGTTAATTCATTACGGCTTTCTTGATAATTCAGATCTTATTAATACTTTCATTATTCATTACCTTCTTGATCTTTTAATCTCTTTCGATCATTTCATTCAACATGTACTAAAGGTTTAAATTACTTGATTAAGTGCTACATTCGATGAAAAACACGTTCCTTAGCTTTCGTTACACGTCCCCCAAGTTTTGAGCAGTTAAAAGCTCATTACCGAGCTTTTTCCCTGCACCGGCGTTGCGGCGCCACTCTCTTCTTTATCTCTTGTGACGCGTCACAAGTTGGTAGTACCTGGCTCCCCGATCTGGCGCTGCAGCGCCACATTACAAGGCATGACTGGCACCGCAGCGCCAAGCCCTAACCCTAGAAATTTTCTCGAAGTGTTAAATCAATTTGAGACGCGTACTTTACGATCTCG
The DNA here is from genome assembly GCA_020205605.1 of Panax ginseng. NCBI lineage: Eukaryota > Viridiplantae > Streptophyta > Magnoliopsida > Apiales > Araliaceae > Panax > Panax ginseng. Next base: position 35,704,018 of record CM035127.1, on the reverse strand, counting down.
TATCTTCTTCGTTATAACTCAGAACAAGGTCATTCCAAAGCCATTCCCTTCCTTATCTTGCTTCAATACCCCTCAGATAGAACTTCATTCTGAATCCGTTAACATGCCATTCGATTGGCTTGATATTCACCCTTCATTCATGTTTACGTTTTTAACGTTCTTCATTTGTTCATCCGTAATTCGGTCATCCAAATTCGAAACTCGTTCATTCTTGAGTCCATGACTCACATTTTCTATGTTCTCTTACTTTCTTATGAAACCCTACTCATTTAGGTTCATTTACTAACTTTCTAATTCTCGTTCATCTTTTACAAAATTTTCGTCATAACTTCGTTATAGCTAAGTTTTAATCCATTCTTCATGAACGTTTTTACCGTTCCTAACCAAGCAATAAGCATCAAACTTATACGCGATGGTTTAAACTTGTCCATCAGCAACAATTATCCTACGATGGTTTTAAATTTGTCCATCAACAACGTTCTTCGTGTTCTTCACGTGTTCTTCATTTTAATCGATATTTTGGATTACGATTTCACTTTTTATTGGAATTTGATGTTATAGAACATCATTCCTTACTTATTTCACCTACTTATTCATATAATCCACTCGAATCATTCTAATTCATTACGAATCTTATACATCCTTAAGAAATTTATAAAATAAACTTCTTATTCTTATTTTCTTCTTTTCTCAATGATTTCAACCATATGAAATCATTCATAACCTCATCTACTTCTTATTCTCATTAAATTATGTTTTAAACATATAGGACTTAAAGAGAAATTAAATTCGATTAAGTTTTAGGTTACCTCTCTTCTTTATTTTTCTTCCGCTAGACAAAGTCGGTGATTCGCAAGCTTTTTTATTTCAAGATCACCTTCGATTCGATCATTCATACTCATTCTCTTCCTTCTCCCTCTTCTCCAAGCTCTCAAGCTCTCTCTCGCTCTCTCTCTTATGTTATAAGATTTTCGAAAATCCCATTTAAATGAGAGTTAGCTTACTATTTATAGAAAATCCAAAGCTAGGGCAAAATAGTCATTTCACCCCCCCAAACCTCCTTACTATTCATTACTTAAGAACTAAGTTTACTTGGTCTCCACATTTACTTAGCCATTAAGTCTACTTAGCCCTTAAGTTTACTTAGCCCTTAAGTTTCCTTAGCCTTTACGTTTACTTAGCCATTACTTAACATATCCTTTACTTAGCCATTAAGATTAATAATATTCTACGCATCTAATTCTCGTATTCCCTTCGTATATAGTTCGTATGATATTCATATTTATACGTCGTAATAATCTTCGCACTATACTCACATAATAACTAATATTACACTCGTATTTCTTACGCATAATAACCCTAATTATTGTACGAAATCATTAAATTCTCGGAACTCAATTTCCTAACCTTTAGGTTTTAAGTCCATGATGAAAACTTCATTTTGCCATAAGCTGAAATATTATTGAATATTCCATTACGTCTTAGAATTCTATCATTACGCATTTCTCAGAAATTCAAACTCAATCTCCGAACAAAAATAGATGAATAGTGCATATTTCGTCTTTTTCCCCAAAAATATTTCTGTTCTCAGAATTATTTTATTTTCGTCTTTAAAATTCTTACTCGCTATATCTAGCTCATTGCCAGAATCCTCCCGACTTATAATCATCTTAGGTTATAGAACGATTAATAAACACATAGCACATAATATTATTAAATAAAACTTCCTTTTATTACTAACTAATTCTTTAAACTTAAATTCTGGACAACCCAAATTTTCGGGTCGTCATAGGTATTGTTTGAAAAGAAGAAAGATGGGTCGTTACGACTTTGTATCGACTATCGAGAGTTGAACAAGTTAACGATTAAGAATAAATACCCGTTGCCCAGGATCGATGATCTATTTGATCAGTTGAAGGGGGCAAAGTATTTTTCTAAGATAGATTTGCGTACGGGGTATCATCAACTGAAAGTAAGGAAGGAGGATGTACCTAAAATGGTGTTCAAAACTCGTTATGGTCATTACGAGTTTCTGGTTATGTCGTTTGGGTTAACGAATGCGCCAGTCGCATTCATGGATATGATGAACAGAGTGTTCAAACAGTATTTGGACAAGTTCGTTGTAGTGTTCATTGATGATATTCTAGTCTATTCTAAGACGCCAGAAGATCATTATGAATATTTAAGAATAGTGTTGGGAACACCACGGAGAGAAGTTGTATGTGAAATACACTAAGTGTGAATTTTGGCTTAAACGAGTGCAGTTTCTAGGACATGTTATAGATAAAGATGGCATATGCATAGATCCAGTAAAGGTGGAAGTAGTAAATGAGTGGGGGCAACCAAAAATGCCAACTGAGGTTCTGAGTTTTCTGGGATTAGCGGGATACTATAGAAGGTTCATTCAGGACTTTTCTAAAATAGCTACTCCATTGACAAATCTGACGAGGAAGTCAGTAAAGTATGTGTAGACGGAAAAGTGTGAGAATAGTTTTCAAGAACTAAAAATGAGGTTAAGTGAGGCACCTATATTATCTTTACTAGATGATACCGTGAATTTAGTAGTTTATAGCGATGCTTCGCATACAGGACTTGGTTGCCTGCTTTATGCAGCATGGCAAGGTCATTGTGTATGCATCACACCAGTTAAAGGATTATGAGAAGGTTTATCTTACTCATGACCTAAAATTGGCAGCTGTAGTTTTTGCCTTCAAAATATGGAGACATTATTTATACGGGGTGTGAGATATATACGGACCATAAAAGTTTGAAATATATCTTCACACAGAAGAAGTTGAATATAAGGCAGAGGATGTGGTTAGAATGGATAAAAGATTACAATTGTGATATCTTATATCATCCGGGGAAAGAAAATGTAGTAGTCGACGCTCTAAGTAGGAAAGGTAAAGAAAAGTTGTCAATGTTAACGACTCAGATTGAGTTAATAACGGAGATGACAAAAATGGAGCTAGAAGTTAAGTTACCAAGTGAAACGGTGGAAATGTTATTTTTAATGGAAACTCGACCAACGATAGTGGAACAGGTTAAGGAAGTACAAATAGGTACTGAAGAATGTGAGCGAATGAAAAAGATAATGAAGGATGACGTGAAGACTAAGTACAACCTTGATAATGAAGGTTTACTTCGTTTTGAAGGAAGAATTTGGATTCCAAATAATTCCGATTTAAAAGAAGAGATTATGTGTGAGGCTCATAGTTCGAGGTACTAGATACATCCTAGTAGTACTAAGATGTATCAAGACCTTCGTCAAAATTTTTTGTAAGACCCCAACTTTTAGAAATAAAAATGAATTTTCTATAAATATCATTCTTAAATATTATGGAATGAAATTGATATAATGTTATAGTTGTGGGTAATATTTATAAATTTTGCAAAGTACGCAAGTTGTTATATAATATTCGTTTGGTCGGGGAATATTCGTTTTAACAGGGAATATTTGTACGGTGGCACAATCATTGGTGGACCCCACAACGGAATTATTGTCGGATTGAGAAAATGACAAAAATATCTTTTTATGAAAATAATGGCAAAAGTTTTACCGTTAACTGTTGAAACACCCTGTTGTTAAAGTATAGTAATGTCTGGCGTGGTTGCATAGTACACGGTATTGATTATTGATGCTTACGTGAGAAGTCACTCAGCTTTTGTTCAATTATTATTTAAAGATTTGTTGAATTTATGGACCCCCCATTTACCCATTTTTCAAAATAATCGGTAGAAAGTTATTCAGGTATATATATATATATAAGTAATATATTTATAATATATATATATAGGATTTATGAGAATCCTGTGGATTCACAGAAAATGGGGGGGGGTTATACACGGGATAGGTATATATAATATATAATATATATACTTATTATATATATATATATATATATATATATATATATATATATGATTAAGTGGAGTGAACGGGTGTAATTCACGGGGAATCATCCCGTGACATTTTTTTTAGCCATGTGATTTATATAATATATAATATATATTATATTTAAAAGATTTTGTTTTATTAAAATATTTTATTAAATCAATCTGGACCGTCCGTTTAAAAGTAAATCAATCTGGACCGTTCATGAATTAGTTACTATGCAGTCCATTCTTCTATAAATAGAAGTTCATTCCTTCATTATTTCTTACGAATTCACTAAAACTCTGGAGAGAGAAACTATAGAAAAGTATTCTGCTACTTCCCTACTCTTATATCCAGTTTCCTTTAGGGTAAGGGGTATTATTTCTTTTGTATTCATTAAGAGAACTTATGTTATTCCATTCTTTATTATTCTGTTGGAATAACCTATATACGCGGGCTACCCTATATTTGGTGACATTCTTCTATTATTTCGTCTTTACTATTCTGTTGAAATATCCTGTCTGTGCGTTTTACGCCGAACCTGATTTCGTCTTTATTATTCTCATTTGAATATCATATATGCATGCTTTTACTGGGACCTAATTAAAATCTTTATTATTATTCTTTTGGAATATCCTGTCTGTGCATTTTACGCCGGACCTGATTCCGTCCTTATTAGTATTCTGTTGGAATAACCTGTAGGGTTTCGACAAAAAACGCACATCGAAAATAGAACAATTTAAACCATATTCGAAACCCTAAACAGGATCCATGCAAAAAATAGTTAATTCAGTGGTTAAAAATTATACCGATTAAGAAAGCGATTAAACGATGCGGTCGAATCTCCAATGCAATTCGAACGAACTGTGTCTCTACGATATCCACACGAACGCTCCACGAATTGTCCTACGATCTGCAGAAGTAGGAATCGCGGTACTAGCCACCAAGGATGAGGATTTTTACGAAACTGTTTTCTCTAGTCTCTCTCTAAGAGCGGCTAGGGTTTTTGTTTTGATTAACTTTCCAAAGACGCTGATATATCATATATATATATAGCAATAAATCGGAATTAATCAAAACCCTAATCTAATTAAAATAAAATCTAAATTTATATATATATATATATATATATATATTATATCTTAACTAAGTCTTACTTAATTAATATATATACATATATAAAGCATCCTTTTAATTTAAATTCGTTATTTAAATACTATCAATCATATTGATATATTTAAATCCTTAAAATTTAAATTAATTCCCTTTTAATAACGTTCTTTGTGTGTGACCCTATAGGTTATTATTACGTTGACAATAATTTTAAAATCATATTATAAAATTATAAACAGTGAGCAGCATCTAGTAATGCATCACTGCTACCCAAGTAATAATAAGATCGATGATTCGATGCAACCTTTTCGTGACCAATGTTTCAATGTAATTTAATCCTTATAACCTTAATATCCTAGATTAAACTCGAGTCATGGAATGTGTCATACTCTTCATAATTTAATCTGAGTTTTCTTGATCAATGAGTAGACTATATGAAACAAATCACTATTTGAGCATGGCCATGCATTTCATAGTCCTACTCAATCAAGAGGCCTATGGATATCACCCATAATATATAGGATGGTTAAATTCCATCTAGATCACTCATATTTCTCACACGATTCATGATGAACCCAATAATCACCTTTATAGTCCACCCTATTAAAGGTGACATTTGATGATATCAAAGTACATAAATTCTCGTGTAGTAATATAGCAATTTTAGGTCGGAGGACCATTACATCATTGTCACTATGAGAATTGCTAATGACACTTCGTATAATGCTCCATATAGAATTCTCATGGTGGGTCTGTCCAGTACATCGTTCTCTAACATATACCTATGCATTGACTTAATATCTCATATATATTTATGACCAATGAGATTTGGTCATCAGTCAATCCACATACTAGTCTCAATGCATCATTGTTGTCCCATCAATAATGATACTCGACTAGGGACATTTAAGAACAATGATACTAATTGTAATTATAATCTCATGTTCAAGTCACATACTTGAAACTATATAATTTGTATCACTATTCTAAGGAATTTTATTATGTTAACAATTATATTACGCAGTAAATAAAATCATAATAAAATCATTTATTTATTCAATCAAATATAATATCAAAACGTTAAGCAATTATATCAAATAATTGGCCTCTAGGGCATAAACTCTAACATAACCTGTCTATGCGAAGTACCGCATGCATGGTGATTTCTATTGTTATTCCATTCTTTATTATTTTGTTGGAACATCCTGTCGGTGCAAATTTCTCCTGACCTGGTTCCGTTATTTAGTATTCTGTTGGAATAACCTGTCTATGTGAAATACCGCATGCATGGTGATTTCTTTTGTTATTCCATTCTTTATTATACTCAGTTGGTTAAAGTTTTGACTTCTATACTCCATGAAATTAGTTGAATATCCTTGATAATTGCGCTTCATCCAAAGATCTTTTCATGGAAATATTCTTACGAGCATTCTTGAATTTTACTCTACAAAGCGAGATCATGTTGACAATTTGGACGTTATTGGTTCTTGGACAAATTAATTCTTGAACTTGTTTTATTGAATTCTTATATCATTGTAATCATCCTCATATTTATATTTTTTTGAAAGTCATATGTGGGCTGTGAGTGCATAGATGGACTTGGTATGATTATGACCGTGGATTATTGATTGTAATCATGACCGTAATGTTACAAATGATGTGGTAAAAGTCCTCATTGGCCCGTAGTGCATTGATGGCAGTTGTTGGCATAATCATGACCATTAATGAATACACAAATATTCTTGACCCGTAGTGCATGGATAATTGTGGTCGTGATACTAAAGAATATCCTTGTCAGTAGTGCGTGGGTGATTCGATGATGTGGATTATTTATTAAAATTTGAGTCCAGCCGATAAAAGTGATGAAAACCTTTTAAATCATAAAAGATAGTAGATTTTATTCTCTACTTGACTCTTTTAATGGATTGCTTGTTCGCCACTGATTAAACTTGATGTTTATTATATTGTATCGGTTTAACACTTTTTAAGGCTAATGATAATTTATTCTCGCATTATCTTAGTCATAATATTTCTTCTTGGGCTAGTTGAGCTCACCCTTTTCTTTCCTTTGTTCTCTTCGTGAAATGAGAATATATTTGGAGCAAGTCGGGGAACGTAAGTGATGGTCCTAGATGGTGCATTAGTAGTCCTCACTATTCTGTGAAATAGTGTGATAATAATTGTAATGAGGACTCCTTTTGAGTTTGTATACTCTCTAGTAGACAATATTTGTATTCAAACTCACAGTTTATGTTTTATCGTATTGTACACGATAGTTGTATTATTAAGTTATATTTGAATTCTGTACCATGTATCTGGCGACTCAAGATGGGTGATGTATACCTAATTTTGGGGCCGTCATAGTTGGTATCAAAGCTTAGGGATATGATCCCTGGCTAAGATGTGAGACTAGAACTAGGAGGGGAGAGACGGGGAATTCCTTGGATAGTATGACCTACTTAAATTTATTTTGTATTTAAATTGGTTGGTCAGAGTTTAGAGATAATATGTTACATGTCAACTAACCCTTGTTTTGTGGCAGTATCTGAAAATGACATCCGAGAATGTTGAGAATAGCAATGGAGCACAAGAGACCGTTGAGTCTCCACATATCAATAATCAGGATAATGTGCATCAGGAAGGCGACAATCCTCATGCAAACAACAACACGGACAAATGATGAATGATGGATTGTTCAGAGGCTTTATGCAATTCATGCAACATCAAAGAGAGGCGGCTCTGTCAAAATGTAGGTGGAAACATTGGAAATTCTCGGACGGTCACCGCTAAATGATTCAAGGAGCTGGGACCACGAGTTTATTGGAGAGCCAAAACCACTTAAGGCGGAAGCATGGATAAAGCGGATCACCAAGATATTTGATGTCTTGGGATGCTCCGAGGAGCAAAAGGTTCCTTCGCCACCTTCATGTATTGCGTGAAGAGGCGATTCGTGGGTCAGAATCGTAAAGCGTACCGACTGGCCACTCAAGATGTCTTGAGAGAAGTTTCAAGAGCTATTCAACGACAAGTACTTTCCCAAGAGTATTCGTCACATGAAAGAAGTGGAGTTTATCAAATTGGAACAAAACAATATGACTGTGTCGCAATACGAGGCTAAATTTGCGGAGTTATCCCGATTTGCATCCCATTTGGTCGATAATGAGGAGCGAATATGTGACGCCCCCAAAATAGATATACAACACCCATTCTGAGTCGTCAAAATACATGGTACAGAAACAACTACAACTTTATTAATACAACATAAAAACTGTGAGTTTAAATACAAATATTGTCATCTAGACAATATCCACACTCAAATAAGTCCTCATTAAAATTATTAATACACTATTTTATAGAATAGTGAGGACTACTAGAACCACTTCTAGAACCATCATTCCACACCCCGACTAGTACTCGCTACATTCTCGCCTCCTGAGAAGAAAAATGGAACAACAAGGAAAAGGGTGAGCTCAACTAGCCTAGTAAAGAACATTATGACTAAGATAATATAGAACAAATTATCGTTAGTCCTCAACAGGAAAAAAATCTAATAGAATACAATAGACAACAAGTTTTAAATCAATATTCGCAGCGGAAATAATAATTCATTAGAAGAGTTAAGTAGAGAATAAAATCTACTATCTTCTATATATGAATATAAAAGTTCATCGTCTATCTTTTATCCCTGTAACATCAATCAATATATATCTGGAATCAATATTCATCTTTGCACTACAGGCCAAAGATATTCATCAGTTGGTCATGTTCATCTAAACACATGTTCATCTTTGCACTACTGGCCAAAGATATTCATCAGAAATCATTCATCTTTGCACTACAGGCCAAAGATATTCAGTTATATCATCATTTAAGACTGAGGATGATGAAAAAATATTTTAAAAAAAACGAATCTAGTGAAACAAAAGAATAAATATTAAGGATTCGTATTTCAGCTATTCCATGTCCAAAAATACCTCATAAATAATCATAGTGGAGTAAAATTCAAGAATGATCAAAACATGGATACAATCAAAGCTAGTATCCAGAATAGATATTTTGGACGAAAAACAAAAATTTAATTTTTTACGTGAATAATGTCGATTCGTGAATAGTCTTAGATACGTGAATAAGTGTCGATATCGTGAATAGTAACTTCTGGCTACACTAAAAGATAGAAATTTCACAAAAAAAATTATCATGCTTCGTGAATAGTACTCGTGAATAGTAACTCGTGAATAGTAACCCCGACATGAAAAGTTTCAAATTTGATAAAAAGTTCAAACCAGTGTTTCGGCATAATGATATTGAAGAAATAATATCATTTACGAAGAAAATAACATCACTTACCTCAAAAGGATAGTATTTCTGACTGGAATACTGGATATAGTGCTGAAAGAACTTGCACCGTATAGCAATACTCAAGTACTAAAATACTCACAAAAATACGCTCAATATTATAGAGAGAGAAAGAGAGAGAAATCTTTAGTTTCTGGTGTGATTTCAATTCTAACCTAAGCACCCTCTTCGTTGGTCAACAAATCAGCCACACATGTTCCAAAGACAACAAAAACATTTTTGTTAATTAAAACAATTAAAACTTCCAAAAATCAATTATTCCGAAATTTTAGAACTTCAATAATTCATAATAAATAGCCCTTTTGTCGTCGAAAAAAATTGAACCATATGTCTTTTCATAGGAAATTTCATTATCTACAACTTTGCGAAGAAAGTTTTTCCAAATTCCAAACATAAATTGGCCAAGAAATCCACAAACGAAGCGATTCTACAAAGCTATAATCAAATTTCAGTTAAGAAATGGGTCCACCAACATGTTTAACATGTTTTAAACAACTTTTGCAACAAAAATACTCTTCCTCCTCAAATACTCATATATCCCACATTCATTGTAAAAATATCACCATTATTATATTATAATAATATAATAAAATATTATTTTATCAAAAGAGATAAAATATCGATTTTCAACAATTGTCACTTTAAAAATTTTCTCCATCTATATCCATATAAAATCAATATTTTTCTCATCATATAAATCAATAATTAATTATTCACAAATAATATTACAGAATCACAATACTGACAACCAGGCAGTTCCTAGGAAAGAGGGGGCTTTCCAATAAGGATTTCTCCTTACTGAAGCGCAATTAGATGACCAAACCTCTCCTTAGACAGAACTTTCTAGATATTGCCAATAATGTTATCTAATAATATTACTCAGATAATATGAATTATTGCTCCGATAATGAAAAATATTGTGTAGTGACAATTATTGAAACAACAGTAATATAAAATATCAACGCAACAATTATTGAATCAATAAAATAAAATACTAAACAGTAATTATTATAACAATTATTGAGTAGTGCCTTCTTACGTAAGAATCAATAATTGGTACAATACCGTGCTATCTTGTGCAACAATAGCAGTATTCGTGTTTAAACCACCGGGTATTCCAACAAAGATTAACTGTGAATAACTACGCCCAATTATTTATAAATAACTTATACTTGTCATTTTTTTCATCCAATCGCTTTCCGTTATGGGGCCCACAAAAGACTGCGCCGTGGTACGAATATTCCCCGACAGCAAGAATATTCCACGACCAAACGAATATTCCCCGACAATAATGAATATTTTATAACCACCTGCTTATTTTAAAATATTTGTGCATTTTACCCATAACTAACCACATTAATCCAATTAACCCTTACTATTTCAAAATAATAAATAAAAGAAATTTAATTTTATTTATAATAAGTTGGGGTCTTACAGAATGACGCGAATGTTTTTAAGAGGTTTGAAACCGGAGATACGTCAATATCTTATTTCTCATAAACTGTGTTTGTACTCAAATGTTGTAAATAAGGCTCAGTTATTGGAGCGTGAACGAGTCAACGCAACCAAGAGAAAGCAAATTAAGAAAGATGAAAATACCGGTGGTATCATCATCAAACAAAGGACAACAAACGTGGAGGGAATCAACATGCTAGAAATGGTAACCACTTCGGTGGTAATCATGGCCAAGACAGTAAAAATGGACATTTCAAGAAAAGGAGATTCAACAATGATGGAAGGACGTCAAAGACCAAAGACCGTTGTTAAGGAAGGAGAACGACCACCTATTATATGCTTCAAATGCGGAGGGGAGGGAGACATCAGTCCAAACTACGTGATGTCGTCCAAAACATGTTATAATTGTGGAAGAGAAGGTCATGTAGCCCGATTTTGTCGTTCACCGAAGACAAGTTCAGCCAGGATGGAGGCACCAAAGGCCGTCCCAGAAAAGTCAAAGCCGGTAGTGCAAGGGAGAGTGTTTGTTGTGACCTCCCAGAAAGCAAAGAACCCGAATGAGGTCATCACGGGTAAGCTTATCATAAACTCTAGCAAAGTCTATACCTTATTTGATACCAGTTCTACCCATTCTTTTATTTCTCCTACTTGCGCTCAACGATTAAATTTGACTCAGGAGAAATTAGACTTTGACTTATCCGTAGAAACTCCGTTGGGAGAAACCTTCATTACATCCCTTTGTTTATAAGTCTTGTTTGGTTCAAATCGGTACCCCTCACATTACCGTCGATCTTATTTCATTAAAAATACTTGCATTTGACGTAATTCTAGGGATTGATTGGTTAACTACTCATCATGCAAAAATTGATTGTTTTCGTAAGATTGTTAGGTTTCATATTCCTAACCAATCTGTTATGCGAATTCAAGCCACCAAACCATTAAAATCAATCACTGTCATCTCAAGCCATAAAGCTATTCGTTTATTGAAAAACGGATGTTAAGCTTTCTTAGCTCATGTCACGGATCTAAACAAAAATACGTCAGTTTTGAATGATATTTCTATTGTTAATGAATTTCCTGACGTATTCCCTTAAGAACTTCCTGGCCTACCCCCAGAGCGTGAAATTGAATTTTGTATCGACCTTGAACCCGGTACAAAACCCATTTCCAAAGCCCCATATCAAACGGCTCCTATTGAACTTTAGGAGTTAAAGATTCAACTGCAGGAATTGTTAGACATTGGCTTTATTCGTCCTAGTACTTCTCCTTGGGGTGCTCCTATTCTATTCGTGAAGAAGAAAGATGGGAGTATGCAACTTTGTATTGATTATCGGGAGTTGAATCATGTCACCCTAAAAAATAGGTACCCATTGCCACATATTGATGACCTGTTTGACCAGTTGCAAGGAGCCAAATTCTTTTCAAAGATTGATCTTCGTTCCGGATATCACCAATTGAAGATTAGAACTGATGACATTCCAAAGATGGCTCGTAGAACTGCATGCGGACATTATGAATTCCTAGTCATGTCCTTTGGATTGACTAATGCTCCCCGCTTTGCCTTCATGGATATGATGAACCCAAAGTATTCAAGGAATATTTGGATCACTTTGTGGTCGTCTTTATTGATGACATCCTTATATATTCCAAAACCCGTGAAGATCATGAGCAACACTTGAGGCTGATACTCCAAAAGCTTCATGAATATAAGTTTTATGCCAAGTTGAAGAAATACGAGTTCTGGCTTGCGGAAGTAGCATTCCTTGGGCACGTGGTATCAAGTCATGGAATATCTGTTGACCCAGTAAAGATTGAAGCTATTCAAAGCGGGGAGCAACCTAAATCAGTGACCAAAGTACGTAGCTTTCTCGGCTTAGCTGGTTATTATCGCTACTCCACTAACTCAGCTAACTCGGAAAGATACAAAGTTCGGTTGGAGCGAGGAATGTGAGAAGAGTTTTCAAGAACTCAAGAGGAGACTCATTTCAGCACCTGTTCTAACATGACCATCTGGTTCGGAGGGATTTGTCATCTACAGTGATGTTTCGGGCAAAGGGTTAGGATGTGTTCTCATAAAACATGGGAAAGTCATAGCCTATGCCTCACGACAACTCAAAGAATATGAGAGGAATTATCCTACTCATGATCTAGAGTTGGCAGTTGTTGTCTTCTCACTAAAGATTTGGAGGCATTACTTGTATGGGGAGAAAGTGGAGATCTATACGGATCATAAAAGCCTCAAATATTTCTTCACTCAAAAGGAACTCAACATGCGACAATGAGGTTGACTTGAACTGTTGAAAGATTATGATCATACCATCCAATACCATCCTGGAAAAGCGAACGTGGTAGCTGATGCATTGAGTAGAAGATCATATGCGGGTACGAGTGCAATATTGTCAACGCAAAGGCCCATTTTATATGACTTGCAAAGGATGGAGATAGAGATAAAGACTCCAGAGACCCACATGATGATAGCAAATATACGAGTAGAACCGACTTTAATTGATAAAATTAAAGTTTGCCAAGTTCTGAGATCCGGTTGATGCGTATGAGGAAGAAAGTGCAAGAAGGTGTGATGCCAAAGACAGCTTTCAGAACTTGGTACGGGCATTATGAATTCTTAGTCATGTCTTTTGGATTGACTAATGCTCCTGCTGCTTTCATGGATATGATGAACCGAGTATTCAAGGAATATTTGATCAGTTTGTTGTTGTCTTTATTGATGACATCCTCATCTATTCCAAAAGTCGTGAAGATCATGAGCACCATTTGAAGCTGGTACTACAAAGGCTTCGTGATAACAAGTTATATGCCAAGCTGAAGAAATAAGAGTTCTGGCTTAAGGAAGTAGCATTCCTTAGGCACATGGTGTCAAAACATGGAGTGTCATTAACCTTGGCCGAAGATTGAAGCAATACAAAGTTGGGAACAACCGAAGACCGTGACCGAAGTACGTAGCTTTCTAGGTTTAGCTGGTTATTATCGGAGATTCATGGAAGGGTTTTATCGAATCGCTACCCCATTAACTCAGCTGACTCGTAAAGATACAAAATTCGTATGGAGCGAGGAATGCGAGAAGATTTTCCAAGATCTCAAGAGGAGACTCATTTCGGCACCTGTTTGGACAATACCATCTGGTTCGGATGGATTTGTTATCTACTGCCGATGCTTGTGCAAAGGGTTAGGGTGTGTTCTCATGAAACGTGGGAAAGTCATAGCCTATGCCTCGCGACAACTTAAAGAATATGAGAGGAATTATCCTACTCATGATCGAGAGTTAGCGGTGATCGTTTTGTTCGCATTAAAGATCCGGAGGCACTATCTATATGGGGAGAAAGTGGAGATATATTCAGACCATAAAAGCCTCAAGTATTTCTTCACCCAAAAAGAACTCAACATGCGGCAATGACGTTGGCTCGAACTGTTGAAAGACTACGACCATACCATTCAATACCATCCTGGAAAAGCGAACGTGGTAGCTGACGCATTAAGTAGAAGATCTTATGCAGGAACGAGTGCAATGTTGTCAACACAAAGGCCCATTTTGTGTGATTTACAAAAGTTGAAGATAGAATTCAAGACTCCGGGGACCCATGCGATGATGTCAAATATACGCATAGAACCGACTTTAATCGAAAAAGTTAAAGTTGCTCAAGCCACCAGATCCCGGAGTGATGCGTATGAAGAAGAAAGTACAAGAAGGTACTATTCTAGAAGCAAGAATCGATGAAGAAGGAATACTTCGAGTCCACTCCAGACTTTGTGTTCCTAACGATTCTAACTTGAAGCATAGAATCATGATGGAGGCACACAACACACCGTTTGCAATCCATCCTGGGAGTACCAAAATGTATCATGATCTTCGACATACATTTTGGTGGAACAAAATGAAGAGAGAGATCGCGAAGTTTATATCGAGGTGTTTAACTTGTCAACGTGTAAAGGCGGAGCATCAAGTGCCAAAAGGTCCATTGCAACCACTTGAGATTCCGAAATGGAAGTGGGAACACATTACCATGGATTTCGTTATGGGTCTTCCCAAGGTTTCTCAAGGCATAAATGCAATTTGGGTTATTGTTGATAGATTAACCAAGTCTGCCCATTTCTTGCCGATACGGGAGACTTATTCCCTTGAACATCTTGCTCGTATGTACGTAGATGAGATTGTGAGATTGCATGGCATGCTAGTATCCATAGTTTCGGATCGTGACCCAAGATTCACTTCAAGATTTTGGGCTAGCTTACAATAAGCTATGGGCACAGATTTACGATTTAGTTCGGCATACCATCCTCAAACGGATGAACAATCGGAGAGGACTATTCAAACTCTTGAAGATCTATTAAGACTCTGTGTCCTAGACTTCAAAGGGAGTTAGGAGAAGTATTTACCATTGGTGGAATTTTCCTACAACAACAGATTATCGAGCAAGTATAGGTGTGGCTTCATTTGAAGCATTATATGGAATGAAGTGTCGCTCTCCAATGTGTTGGGATGAGGTGGTGAAGCAACATTGTTGGGACCCGAGTTGGTACGTATTACTATAGAAAAGATCCAAATGATTCGACAACGTATACAAACGGCACAGGATCGACAAAAGAGTTATGCGGATCTTCATCAAAAGGACGTGGAGTTTAGTATTGGGGATCATGTATTGTTGCGTGTGGCTCCATGGAAGGGAGTTACAAGATTCAGGAAGAGAGGAAAGCTCAATCCACGATTTATCTCTCCATTTCAGATTCTTGACCGAGTAGAAAAAGTGGCCTATAGACTCGCGTTACCTCCAAGTATGTCTCGTGTTCATAATATTTTTCACATATCCATGTTTCATAAATATGTGGAAGACTCGAACCACATTATTGAGTTAGAACCGGACGAAATAGCGGAAGATTTAACTTATGAAGAGGTTCCTGTTTAAATCTTGGATAAGAAGGAACATATTCTACGCTCCAAGGTTATACCTCAAGTCAAAGTTTTGTGGAGAAACCACGATGTTGAGGAAATGACCTGGGAGTTAGAATCTGAAATGAAATCAAGGTATCCTCACCTCTTCATCATACCAGGTATGTACCCTAATTTCGAGGGCAAAATTTCATAAGAAGGGGAGATTGTAAGACCCCAACTTTTAGAAATAAAAATGAATTTTCTATAAATATCATTCTTAAATATTATGGAATGAAATTGATATAATGTTATAGTTGTGGGTAATATTTATAAATTTTGCAAAGTACGCAAGTTGTTATATAATATTCGTTTGGTCGGGGAATATTCGTTTTAACAGGAAATATGCGTACGGCGGTACAATCATTGGTGGACCCCACAACGGAATTATTGTCGGATTGAGAAAACAACAAAAATATCTTTTATGAAAATAACTACGGAAGTTTTACCGTTAGCTGTTGAAACACACGGTGTTAAAAGTACGATGTCTGGCTGTGGTTGCATAGTAGCACACCGGTATTGATTATTGATGCTTACGTGAGAAGTCACCGCTTTTGTTCAATTATTGCTACAAGATTTGTTGAATTTATGGAACCCCATTTACCCATTTTTCAAAATAATCGGTAGAACGTTATTCAAGATATATATATATATATATATATATATATATATAGGATTCATGAGAATCCTGTGGATTCACGGAAAATGTTGGGGGGGGTTATACACGGATAGGTATATATAATATATAATATATATACTTATTATATATATATATATATATATATATATGATTAAGTGGAGTGAACGGGTGTAATTCACGGGGAATCATCCCGTGACATTTTTTTTAGCCATGTGATTTATATAATATATAATATATATTATATTTAAAAGATTTTGTTTTATTAGAATATTTTATTAAATTAATGCGGACCGTCTGGCTTAAAAGTAAATCAATCTAGACAGTTCATGAATTAGTTACTATGCAGTCCATTCTTCTATAAATAGAAGCTCATTCCTTCATTATTTCTTACGAATTCACTAAAACTCTAGAGAGAGAAATTATAAAGAAACTATAGAAAAGTATTCTGCTACTTCCCTACTCTTATATCCAGTTTCTTTTACGGTAAGGGGTATTATTTCTTTTGTATTCATGAAGAGAACTTATGTTATTCCATTCTTTATTATTCTGTTGGAATAACCTGTATACGCGGGCTACCCTATACTTGGTGACATTCTTCTATTAATCCGTTTTTACTATTCAGTTGGAATATCTTGTCTGTGCGTTTCACGCTGGACCTGATTCCGTCTTTATTATTCTATTGGAATATCCTGTCTGTGTGTTTTACGCCGGACCTGTTTCCGTCTTTATTATTATTATGTTGGAATATCCTCGCTCATGCGTTTTACTGGGACTGATTCCGCCCTTATTAGTATTCTCGTTGGAATAACCCGTCATGCAATACCGCATGCATGGTGATTTCGTTGTTATTCCATTCTTTATTATTCGTTGGAACATCACGCTGGGTGTAATTTACTTTGACCTAGTTCCGTTATTTAGTATTCGTTGGAATAACTCGTCATGCATGGCAACCGCATGAATGGTGATTTCTTTTGTTATTCCATTTTTTATTATACTCGGTTGGTTAAAGTTTTGACTTCTATACTCCATGAAATTAGTGGAATATCCTTGATAATTGCGCTTCATCCAATTATCTTTTCATGGAAATATTCTTACGAGCATTCTTAAATTTTACTCTACAAAGCAGTATCATGTTGACAATTTGGACGTTATTGGTTCTTAGATAAATTAATTCTTGAACTTGTTTTATTGAATTCTTATATCATTGTCATCATCCTCATATTTATATTTTTTTTGAAAGTCATCTGTGGCCTGTAGTGCATAGATGGACTTGGTATGATTATGACCAGGGATTATTCGGTGTAATCATGACCAGATGGTCTCCTCCATTTGTTGGACTTTCTTTCTTATATTCCCAGTTTCTCGATCATCCCTGAGATTTGTGATTTCTTTATTGGAATGAGGTTTAGGTATCTGGATCTCCATCTTTTTGCCAATACCCTAACTACCCCCTGGTGTGGATGACTCTGGTTGAGTAGGCATTGTTTGACCCCGGATTTCTCCATGTGCAGAGGATTCTGTGTGGAGGGGTATTTGGGGACCCCGAGTAGATTGGTGTAGTTCCTTGAACATAACAGCCAACTCGGTAATTTGATAGCTTAATCTTTTGAACTCCTCGCGAGAGACAGGAGTAGGATCAGGCTGGGCATTTTTATCCATGTTAGACTGTGGGCTTAAAGCCCTTTTGGACTTTAAACGGGTAACGGGACCGATTGCTTCCCTACAAAAAGACTTACGTATTTTAGTCTTAGGGAATATGGAAATGTTATATGATATGTGATGTGTCTGTTTTAGGAGTATTATCCTGCAAAACGG
The DNA here is from genome assembly GCA_020205605.1 of Panax ginseng. NCBI lineage: Eukaryota > Viridiplantae > Streptophyta > Magnoliopsida > Apiales > Araliaceae > Panax > Panax ginseng. The sequence continues at coordinate 35,685,820 of CM035127.1, read as the reverse complement.
ATGTCAGTTGTTTGTATGATAATATAGCATGCTAGATAAAAGGGAATGCATGTACACATATTCCTTCATATTTTCCATTACATTGAGATTTACATGGAAATGAATTTACAAGTAATTGAAAAATGAGAAAACATGAAGAGACTTTCCTCCGTGATGGGTTTATCAGAGGCTGACCTATCTTAGGTTACTCTCGCGGCTTTTTGGCATGAAGTGTAACGCCCCAAAATAGGTCCATTCCATCCAACCCATTCTGAGTCGCCAAATACATGGTACAGAAAATAACTACAACTTTATTACAACAATTGTTGTGCAAAATACAACAACACATATGTTGTGAGTTTGGATAAAAATATATATCAACTGTGACTCATGTCCCAACCGTGGATAGCACCTCATAATGACACCTTACATAAAGGTATAGTCGAAAAATGTTTTAAAAATTAAAATCTTTGGGAAGTGCTCAAGAAAACCTTCGTACATGGGAGGCCATGTAAATACAGGTTATGGTAGATATCATATGGCCACAGAATTATCCTTGGTTGACCTAATAGACCCCAAAGAAAAATGAGAAGATTACTATCATGTTCTTTCCAGTGGTGAGTCTTCTCTTGACATATAATTATCTCCGTTGTCTTCAAGTGAAAATTATATTTCAAATAAACTCCAAGATCATATAGGTAGTGCTCGTAGATATACTCAGCAAGTGGATGTGCACAACCTTGTCTTATGATAACACGAGTTTGTATGTCATTAGACATCTTGTATGATAGTGACAAAACACCCTTCCAAAGTTGGGTTCGCCTCACCCTATTTGATTCACCAAATATAACTATTAAATGATGTATAAAATACAACACACTAAAGTCCTCAATAAAATTATTTCCATACTCTTTTGGGAGACCCTCAACAACTATAGACCACAGATTCTATTCCTCTGTTATCCCCGCCGACCCAATTTACACTCTTATTACCTGAAAGGAATTGTGAAGCAAAAGGGTGAGCACAAATAGCCCAGTAAAGAATATCATGACTAAAGATAATTAAATTATCAATAGACTTCATCAGTAATAAATCAAAGATTTAGAACATATGGTAGATGATAAAACTTTTTAACCATAGTTGCAGTGAAACGAGCAATCCATTAAGAGAGTCAAATAGACTATAAAGTCTATTATCTTCTCCACATTAAAAGTCCACCAACAATATTTTATCCCTGTAACATCAGTCAACAGTTCCTTTCCACAATCATATGAATAACTCATAATCATAATTGTGATTCTAAATTCCTCTTCTCATTGAGGACGAAGATAATCTTCATCACCTGTCTTTACCTGAAACATCAAAGATCATGGTTATACCAAATCACAGTTTCTGTTTATAATCATACTAATAAATTCATCTTTGCACTACTGGGCCAAAGATATTCATCAATGATTCATCTTTACACTTCTGGGCTAAAGATATTCAACAACAGGTCATCTTTGCATTACAAGCCAAAGATATTCATCAATAATGCATCTTTGCACTACAGGCTAAAGATATTCAACAATAGGTCATCTTTGCATTACGAGCCAAAGATATTCATCAAAAATTCATCTTTGCACCACAAAAGCTAAGATATTCATCCATAATTCATCTTTGCACTAGGTGCTAAAGATGTTCATCAACAAGTCATCTTTGCATTACGATCCAAAGATATTCATCAATAATTCATCTTTTGCACTATGGGCCAAAGATATTCATCAATATCTCAAAGAAATACATAATCATTTTGAAGTTATATAACAATAATTATAATCATGTTGATCAATTCACCTTTGCACTTAAGCTAAAAATATTCAATTATAAATTCAATGGTCATGATCATACCAGTCAACAATTCAACTTTTGCACTACTGGCCAAAGAGAACCTATAGTCACGATCATACCAATAATCTACCCATCTTTACACTTAAGTCAAAGAGAAATTTCTTCACTAGGATTATAAAAATGTTATATATGATAGTAAAAATAAAATTATCAAAACATGGATTCAATCAATAATAACCATAATAAACATCTTGGATAAAAAGAAAAATTACATTTTTTAAATTGAATAATGTCGTATTCGTGAATAGTGCCGTATACGTGAATAGTAACCCCGACACAAAGAGATAAACTTTCACAATAAAATCTATATCAATAATTATAACACCTTAATCCAAATGTTATAAATCACTTAATAATATCAAAATCTTAATATTATTAATATTACAACAATATTTAATAATTTCTTAAACTTATAAACAATTTATTTAAATTGTTTACACTTTACTAATTAATGCATTTAATCATCATAAAATGCCAAACTCATAAGATTTCATCACCAATAACCAAAACCCTCATCAAAAATGCATATACCTCTATATATATGATTCTCAAGCCATAAAATCATATTTTCTAATTTTCTTACTTCACATAACACATTTAATTCATTTACTCATAACTAGAATATTTTAAGTAAAAATACTAAATCAATTCCAAAAATATTTCTTTTCGGGATGTAGCATAACATAGTCCCATATTGAACATATATTTTTTCTCGAATTTTAAAAATTCATTTACTATTTTTCATATGGCCAAAACCACCGAATATTTAAACATTTATCATAAATTGTAATTTTATCCAAAATTCTGAAATTTACGGTATACTTGATATTATATAGATGTACTCCCAATACAAATTTCATCAATTTTGGAGTTAATCACAAGGAGTTATAAGCGTTTACTTTTAAAATAGTCTTTTCTCATAAAATCCATAATTCTTAATCTATACATCCAAAAATCGCCATTTTTGGACACAATCAACAAAAAATCATCAAACTATCATTTCAAATTTTTCCAGAATTTTTGAAGGTCTGAAAAGTTACGAAACATGAAAAACATAACAACCCTTAAATCCCTTACTATCTCTTACCTCAAAAGAGCAAAGATTGACGGAATAACGGAATGCTAATCGAAGACTTGAACTTGCAGTATAGCAATACTCAAAGTATACTCAAAATACTCACAAGAATATACTCGATAATATAGAGGAGAAAACTTGATTTTTCGGTGTGATTTTCAATTATAACCTAAGCACCCTATTTATAAGGAAATGCTTAGAACACCAAAGCAGAAATTTTATTAAGATAATATATATATATATATATATATAATCTTCACGCACACCTAGCATCAACCAATTTCAGAAACTAAGCATGTGTTAAAGATGCCACACACAAAAAAAAACATTTTTCTCAATTAATTAATTTAAAACTCCAAAAAAATAATAATTAATTAATCCAGAACTTCAATAATTCACAATAAATAGCCCTTTTGTCAGAAAATTTGAATCTTGCGTGTTTTTATAGGAAATTCAATTCTCTACAACTTTGTAGAAGAAAATATTTCCAAATTCCAAACAGAAATTGACCAAACTCCACAAACGGACGATTTTACATGCTATAATCAAAGTTCAGTCAAGAAATGGGGTCCACCGACATGTTTAACATGTTTTAAACATTTTTGATAACAAAAATACTCCTCCTCCACATATACTCATATATCCCACATTCATCGTAAAAATATCATCATTATTATATTATTAAAATATAATAATATATTTAAATAAATTATTTTATCACAAAAAGATAAAATTTTAATTTTCAACAATTGTCACATTAAAAATTTTCTCCATCTATATCCACATAAAATCAATATTTTCCTCATCATATGAATCAATAATTAATTATTCACAAATAATATTACAGAATCACAATATTGACAAGGCGGTTCCTCAGAAAGAGGGGCTTTCCAATAAGAATTTCTCCTTCTTGGCGGCGCAATTAGGTGACAAACTCTCCTTAGACAGAACTTTCTAGACATTGCCAATAATGTTATCTAATAATATTATTCAGATAATATGAATTATTGCTCTGATAATGGAAAATACTGTGTAGTGATAATTATTAAAATAACAGTAATATAAAATATCAACGAAGCAATTATTGAATTAATAAAATACTGAACAGTAATTACTGTAACAATTATTGAGTAATGCCTTCTGAAAAAAATTATCATGCTTCATGAATAGTACTCGTGAATAGTAACTCATGAATAGTAACTATAGAAAAATTGAATACTTTTATTTCATAAAATTCGAGGTCTTACAATCTCCCCTCCTTATGAAATTTCGTCCCCGAAATTTACGTACCTGGAATTTCAAAGAGTTGAGAATACCTTGCTTTCATTTCAGATTCCATCTTCCTTGTCATCATAATTTCTCCAATGCTCATCTCCTATATTTCAGATATCATTCTAGAATACAACTTCAAAACAAGGGTTAATTGAACAAATTAACATATTACATAATATCCGATATTATGGTGACCAATAAATAAGCTTAGGTAGGACACACTAGCGAAGGATTTACTCATCTCTCCTCCTAGTTCTATTCCAGATCTCGGCCATGAGATCATATCCCTAAGCTCGATACCAGTATAACGCCCCAAAATAGGTCCATTCCATCCAACTCATTACGAGTCGCCAAATACATACATGAGAGTAAAATAACTACAACTTTATTACAACAATTGTTGTGCAAAATACAACAATACATATCTTTGTGAGTTTGAATAAAAAATATATCAACTGTGACTCATGTCCCAACCGTGGATAGCACATCATAATGACACCTTACATAAAGGTATAGTCGAAAACTGTTTTAAAAATTAAAATCTTTGGGAAGTGCTCAAAGAAACCTTCGTACATGGGAGGCCATGCGTCTAGGTTATGGTAGATATCATATGGCCACAGAATTATCCTTGGTTGACCTAATAGACCCCAAAGAAAAACGAGAAGATTACTATCATGTTCTTTCTAGTGGTGAGTCTTCTCTTGACATATAATTATCTCTATTGTCTTCAAGTGAAAATTATATTTCAAATAAACTCCAAGATCATATAGGTAGTGCTCGTAGATATACTCAGTAAGTGGATGTGCACAACCTTGTCTTATGATAACAGGATTTTGTATGTCATTAGACATCTTGTATAATAGTGACAAAACACCCTTCCAAAGTTGGGTTCGCCTCACCCTATTTGATTCACCAAATATAACTATTAAATGATGTATAAAATACAACACACTAAAGTCCTCAATAAAATTATTTCCATACTCTTTAGGGAGAACCTCAACAACTATAGACCACCGTTCTATTCCCCTGTTATCCCCGCTCGACCCAGCTACACTCTTATTACCTGAAAGGAATTGTGAAGCAAAAGGTTGAGCACAAATAGCCCAGTATAGAATATCATGACTAAAGATAATTAAATTATCAATAGACTTCATCAGTAATAAATCAGAGATTTAGAACATATGGTAGATGATAAAACTTTTCAACCATAGTTGCAGCGGAATGAGCAATCCATTAAGAGAGTCAAATAGACTATAAAGTCTATTATCTTCTCCACATTAAAAGTCCACCAATAATATTTTATCCCTGTAACATCAGTCAACAGTTCCTTTCCACAATCATATGAATAACTCATAATCATAATTGTGATTCTATATTCCTCTTCTCATCTAGGACGAAGATAATCTTCATCACCTGTCTTACCTCGAAACATCAAAGATCATGGTTATACCAAATCACGGTTTACATTTATAATCATACTAATAAATTCATCTTTCACACTACGGGCCAAAGATATTCATCAACAGTTCATCTTTACACTACAGGCTAAAGATATTCAACAACAGGTCATCTTTGCATTACAAGCCAAAGATATTCATCAATAATGTATCTTTGCACTACAGGCTAAAGATATTCAACAATAGGTCATCTTTGCATTACGAGCCAAAGATATTCCTCAAAAATTCATCTTTGCACTACAGGCTAAGATATTCATCCATAATTCATCTTTGCACTACAGGCTAAAGATGTTTATCAAAAAGTCATCTTTGCATTACGATCCAAAGATATTCATCAATAATTCATCTTTGCACTATGGGCCAAAGATATTCATCAATATCTCAAAGAAATACATAATCATTTCAGAAGTTATATAACAATAATTATAATCATGTTGATCAATTCACCTTTGCACTTAAGCTAAAAATATTCAATTATAAATTAAATGGTCATGATCATACCAGTCAACAATTCAACTTTTGCACTACTGGCCAAAGAGAACCTATAGTCACGATCATACCAATAATCTACCCATCTTTACACTTAAGTCAAAGAGAAATTTCTTCACTAGGATTATAAAAATGTTATATATGATAGTAAAAATAAAATTATCAAAACATGAATTCAATCAATAATAACCATAATAAACATCTTGGATAAAAAGAAAAATTACATTTTTTAATTGAATAATGTCGATTCGTGAATAGGTCTTGGTATCGTGAATAGTAACCCCGACACAAAGAGATAAACTTTCACAATAAAATCTATATCAATAATTATAACACCTTAATCCAAATGTTATAAATCACTTAATAATATCAAAATCTTAATATTATTAATATTACAACAATATTTAATAATTTCTTAAACTTATAAACAATTTATTTAAATTGTTTACACTTTACTAATTAATGCATATAATCATCATAAAATGCCAAACTCATAAGATTTTATCACCAATAACCAAAACCCTCATCAAAAATCTGCATATACCTCATATATGATTCTCAAGCCATAAAATCATATTTTCTAATTTTCTTACTTCACATAACACATTTAATTCATTTACTCATAACTAGAACATTTTTGTAAAAAATACTAAATCAATTCCAAAAATATTTCTTTTCTGGGATGTAGCATAACATAGTTCCATATTGAACATATATTTTTCTCGGAATTTTAAAAATTCATTTACTATTTTTCATATGGCCAAAACCACCGAATATTTAAACATTTATCATAAATTGTAATTTTATCCAAAAATTCTGAAATTTACACGGTATACTGATATTATATAGATGTACTCCCAATACAAATTTCATCAATTTTGGAGTTAATCACAAGGAGTTATAAGCGTTTACTTTTAAAATAGTCTTTTCTCATAAAATCCATAATTCTTAATCTATACATCCAAAAATCGCCATTTTGGACACAGTCAACAAAAATCATCAAACTATCATTTCAAATTTTTCGAAATTTTGAAGGTCTGAAAAGTTACGAAACATGAAAAACATAACAACCCTTAAAATCCTTTACTATCTCTTACCTCAAAAAAAGATTTTCCGATTGGAATTTAATGAATCTAACTTGCTTGCCGTATAGCAATACTCAAAGTATACTCAAAATACTCACAAGAATACTCGATAATATAGAGAGAAAACTTGATTTACCGTGTGATTTTCAATTATAACCTAAGCACCCTATTTATAAGGAAATCGTAGAACACCAAAGCGTAAAATTTATTAAGATAATAATATATATATATATATATATATATATATATATATAATCTTCACGCACACCTAGCATCAACCAATTTCAAAGCAACTAAGCATGTGTTAAAGATGCCCACACATTAAAAAAAGCGTTTTCTCAATTAATTAATTTAAAACTCCAAAAAAATAATAATTAATTAATCCAAAACTTCAATAATTCACAATACATAGCCCTTTTGTCAGAAAATTTGAATCTCGCGTGTTTTTATAGGAAATTCAATTCTCTACAACTTTGCAGAAGAAAATATTTCCAAATTCCAAACAGAAATTGACCAAACTCCACAAACGGACGATTTTACATGCTATAATCAAATTTCAGTCAAGAAATGGGGTCCACCGACATGTTTAACATGTTTTAAACATTTTTGATAACAAAAATACTCCTCCTCCACATATACTCATATATCCCACATTCATCGTAAAAATATCATCATTATTATATTATTAAAATATAATAATATATTTAAATAAATTATTTTATCACAAAAAGATAAAATTTTAATTTTCAACAATTGTCACATTAAAATTTTCTCCATCTATATCCCCATAAAATCAATATTTTCCTCATCATATGAATCAATAATTAATTATTCACAAATAATATTATGAGAATCACAATATTTACAACCGGGCGGTTCAGAGAAGAGGGGCTTTCAATAAGAATTTCTCTCATCGCGCCATGCAATTAGGTGACCAAACCTCTCCTAGATGTAGAACTTTCTAGACATTGCCAATAATGTTATCTAATAATATTATTCAGGTAAGATGAATTATTGCTCTGATAATGGAAAATACTGTGTAGTGATAATTATTAAAATAACAGTAATATAAAATATCAACGCAGCAATTATTGAATTAATAAAATACTGAACAGTAATTACTGTAACAATTATTGAGTAATGCCTTCTGAAAAAAATTATCATGCTTCATGAATAGTACTCGTGAATAGTAACTCGTGAATAGTAACTCGTGAATAGTAACTATAGAAAAATTGAATACTTTTATTTCATAAAATTTGGGGTCTTACAATCTCCCCTCCTTATGAAATTTCGTCCCCAAAATTTACGTATCTTGAATTTCAAAGAGTTGAGAATACCTTGCTTTCATTTCAGATTCCATCTTCCTTGTCATCATAATTTCTCCAATGCTCATCTCCTATATTTCAGATATCATTCTAGAATACAACTTCAAAACAAGGGTTAATTGAACAAATTAACATATTACATAATATCCCGATATTATGACTGACCAATAAATAAGCTTAGGTAGGACACACTAGCGAAGGATTTACTCATCTCTCCCCTCCTAGTTCTATTCCCGATCTCATGGGAGATCATATCCTCGACTTCGATACCAAGTGTAACGCCCCCAAAATAGGTCCATTCCATCCAACCCATTCTGAGTCGCCAAATACATGGCACAGAAAATAACTACAACTTTATTACAACAATTGTTGTGCAAAATACAACAACACATATACTGTGAGTTTGGATACAAATATATATCAACTGTGACTAATGTCCCAACCGTGGATAGCACATCATAATGACACCTTACATAAAGGTATAGTCGAAAACTGTTTTAAAAATTAAAATCTTTGGGAAGTGCTCAAGGAAACCTTCGTACATGGGAGGCCATGCGTCTAGGTTATGGTAGATATCATATGGCCACAGAATTATCCTTGGTTGACCTAATAGACCCCAAAGAAAAATGAGAAGATTATTATCATGTTCTTTCCAGTGGTGAGTCTTCTCTTGACATATAATTATCTCCGTTGTCTTCAAGTGAAAATTATATTTCAAATAAACTCCAAGATCATATAGGTAGTGCTCGTAGATATACTCAGCAAGTGGATGTGCACAACCTTGTCTTATGATAACACGAGTTTGTATGTCATTAGACATCTTGTATAATAGTGACAAAACACCCTTCCAAAGTTGGGTTCGCCTCACCCTATTTGATTCACCAAATATAACTATTAAATGATGTATAAAATACAACACACTAAAGTCCTCAATAAAATTATGTCCATACTCTTTAGGGAGAACCTCAACAACTATAGACCACCGTTTCTATTCCCTGTTATCCCCGCCGACCCAAACCTACACTCCTCTATTACCCGAAAGGAATTGTGAAGCAAAAGGGTGAGCACAAATAACCAAGAAAGAATATCATGACTAAAGATAATTAAATTATCAATAGACTTCATCAGTAATAAATCAAAGATTTAGAACATATGGTAGATGATAAAACTTTTCAACCATAGTTGCAGCGGAACGAGCAATCCATTAAGAGAGTCAAATAGACTATAAAGTCTATTATCTTCTCCACATTAAAAGTCCACCAATAATATTTTATCCCTGTAACATCAGTCAACAGTTCCTTTCCACAATCATATGAATAACTCATAATCATAATTGTGATTCTAAATTCCTCTTCTCATCTAGGACGAAGATAATCTTCATCACCTGTCTTTACTTGAAACATCAAAGATCATGGTTATACCAAATCACAGTTTCTGTTTATAATCATACTAATAAATTCATCTTTGCACTACGGGCTAAAGATATTCATCAACAGTTCATCTTTACACTACAGGCTAAAGATATTCAACAACAGGTCATCTTTGCATTACAAGCCAAAGATATTAATCAATAATGTATCTTTGCACTACAGGCTAAAGATATTCAACAATAGGTCATCTTTGCATTACGAGCCAAAGATATTCATCAAAAATTCATCTTTGCACTACAGGCTAAGATATTCATCCATAATTCATCTTTGCACTACAGGCTAAAGATGTTTATCAACAAGTCATCTTTGCATTACGATCCAAAGATATTCATCAATAATTCATCTTTGCACTATGGGCCAAAGATATTCATCAATATCTCAAAGAAATACATAATCATTTCAGAAGTTATATAACAATAATTATAATCATGTTGATCAATTCACCTTTGCACTTAAGCTAAAAATATTCAATTGTAAATTCAATGGTCATGATCATACCAGTCAACAATTCAACTTTTGCACTACTGGCCAAAGAGAACCTATAGTCACGATCATACCAATAATCTACCCATCTTTACACTTAAGTCAAAGAGAAATTTCTTCACTAGGATTATAAAAATGTTATATATGATAGTAAAAATAAAATTATCAAAACATGGATTCAATCAATAATAACCATAATAAACATCTTGGATAAAAAGAAAAATTACATTTTTCGGTGAATAATGTCGTATTCGTGAATAGTGCCGTATACGTGAATAGTAACCCCGACACAAAGAGATAGACTTTCACAATAAAATCTATATCAATAATTATAACACCTTAATCCAAATGTTATAAATCACTTAATAATATCAAAATCTTAATATTATTAATATTACAACAATATTTAATAATTTCTTATACTTATAAACAATTTATTTAAATTGTTTACACTTTATTAATTAATGCATTTAATCATCATAAAATGCCAAACTCATAATATTTCATCACCAATAACCAAAACCCTCATCAAAAATCTGCATATGCCTCATATATGATTCTCAAGCCATAAAATCATATTTTCTAATTTTCTTACTTCACATAACACATTTAATTCATTTACTCATAACTAGAACATTTTCATGAAAAATACTAAATCAATTCCAAAAATATTTCTTTTCTGGGATGTAGCATAACATAGTCCCATATTGAACATATATTTTTCTCGTAATTTTAAAAATTCATTTACTATTTTTCATATGGCCAAAACCACCGAATATTTAAACATTTATCATAAATTGTAATTTTATCCAAAAATTCTAAAATTTGCACGGTATACTGATATTATATAGATGTACTCCCAATACAAATTTCATCAATTTTGGAGTTAATCACAATGAGTTATAAGCGTTTACTTTTAAAATAGTCTTTTCTCATAAAATCCATAATTCTTAATTTATACATCCAAAATCGCCATTTTGGACACAATCAACAAAAATCATCAAACTATCATTTCAAATTTTTCCAGAATTTTGAAGGTCTGAAAAGTTACGAAACATGAAAAACATAACAACCCTTAAAATCCCTTACTATCTCTTACCTCAAAAGAGCAAAGATTTTCGATTGGAATAATTTAACGAACTTGCACCGTATAGCAATACTCAAAATACTCACAAGAATATTTCGATAATATAGAGAGAAAACTTGATTTACGGTGTGATTTTCAATTATAACTTAAGCACCTATTTATAAGGAAATGCTTTAGAACAAAGCGTAAAATTTATTAAGATATTAATATATATATATATATGATATATATATATATATATATATATATATATATATATATATAATCTTCACGCACACCTAGCATCAACCAATTTCAAAGAACTAAGCATGTGTTAAAGATGCCCACACATTAAAAAAAACGTTTTTCTCAATTAATTAATTTAAAACTCCAAAAAAATAATAATTAACTAATCCAGAACTTCAATAATTCATAATAAATAGCCATTTTGTCAGAAAATTTGAATCTCGCGTGTTTTTATAGGAAATTCAATTCTCTACAACTTTGCAGAAGAAAATATTTCCAAATTCCAAACAGAAATTGACCAAACTCCACAAACGGACGATTTTACATGCTATAATCAAATTTCAGTCAAGAAATGGGGTCCACCGACATGTTTAACATGTTTTAAACATTTTTGATAACAAAAATACTCCTCCTCCACATATACTCATATATCCCACATTCATCGTAAAAATATCATCATTATTATATTATTAAAATATAAAAATATATTTAAATAAATTATTTTATCACAAAAAGATAAAATTTCAATTTTCAACAATTGTCACTTTAAAAATTTTCTCCATCTATATCCACATAAAATCAATATTTTCCTCATCATATGAATCAATAATTAATTATTCACAAATAATATTACGTAATCACAAATATGACAACCTGTGCAGTTCCTAAGAAAGAGGGGCTTTCCAATAAGAATTTCTCCTTCTTGGGCGCAATTAGGTGACCAAACCTCTCCTTAGACAGAACTTTCTAGACATTGCCAATAATGTTATCTAATAATATTATTCAAATAATATTAATTATTTCTCTGATAATGGAAAATATTGTGTAGTGATAATTATTAAAATAACAGTAATATAAAATATCAACGCAGCAATTATTGAATTAATAAAATACTGAACAGTAATTACTTTAACAATTATTGAGTAATGCCTTCTGAAAAAAATTATCATGCTTCATGAATAGTACTCGTGAATAGTAACTCGTGAATAGTAACTCATGAATAGTAACTATAGAAAAATTGAATACTTTTATTTCATAAAATTCGGGGTCTTACAATCTCCCCTCCTTATGAAATTTCGTCCCCAAAATTTACGTACCTGGAATTTCAAAGAGTTGAGAATACCTTGCTTTCATTTCAGATTCCATCTTCCTTGTCATCATAATTTCTCCAATGCTCATCTCCTATATTTCAGATATCATTCTAGAATACAACTTCAAAACAAGGGTTAATTGAACAAATTAACATATTACATAATATCCCGATATTATGACTGACCAATAAATAAGCTTAGGTAGGACACACTAGCGAAGGATTTACTCATCTCTCCCCTCCTAGTTCTATTCCCCGATCTCCGCCAGAGATCATATCCCTAAGCTCTGATACCAACTGTAACGCCCCCAAAATAGGTCCATTCCATCCAACCCATTCTGAGTCGCCAAATACATGGTACAGAAAATAACTACAACTTTATTACAACAATTGTTGTGCAAAATACAACAACACATATATTGTGAGTTTGGATACAAATATATATCAACTGTGACTCATGTCCCAACCGTTGATAGCACGTCATAATGACACCTTACATAATGGTATAGTCGAAAACGGTTTTAAAAAATAAAATCTTTGGGAAGTGCTCAAGGAAACCTCCGTACATGGGAGGCCATGTGTAATACAGGTTATGGTAGATATCATATGGCCTGCAGTAATTATCCTTGGTTGACCTAATAGACCCCAAAGAAAAACGAGAAGATTACTATCATGTTCTTTCCAGTGGTGAGTCTTCTCTTGACATATAATTATCTCCGTTGTCTTCAAGTGAAAATTATATTTCAAATAAACTCCAAGATCATATAGGTAGTGCTCGTAGATATACTCAGCAAGTGGATGTGCACAACCTTGTCTTATGATAACACGAGTTTGTATGTCATTAGACATCTTGTATAATAGTGACAAAACACCCTTCCAAAGTTGGGTTCGCCTCACCCTATTTGATTCACCAAATATAACTATTAAATGATGTATAAAATACAACACACTAAAGTCCTCAATAAAATTATTTCCATACTCTTTAGGGAGAACCTCAACAACTATAGACCACCGTTCTATTCCCCTGTTATCCCCGCTCGACCCAGCTACACTCTTATTACCTGAAAGGAATTGTGAAGCAAAAGGGTGAGCACAAATAGCCCAGTAAAGAATATCATGACTAAAGATAATTAAATTATCAATAGACTTCATCAGTAATAAATCAGAGATTTAGAACATATGGTAGATGATAAAACTTTTCAACCATAGTTGCAGCGGAACGAGCAATCCATTAAGAGAGTCAAATAGACTATAAAGTCAATTATCTTCTCCACATTAAAAGTCCACCAACAATATTTTATCCCTGTAACATCAGTCAACAGTTCCTTTCCACAATCATATGAATAACTCATAATCATAATTGTGATTCTAAATTCCTCTTCTCATCCAGGACGAAGATAATCTTCATCACCTGTCTTTACCTAAAACATCAAAGATCATGGTTATACCAAATCACAGTTTCTGTTTATAATCATACTAATAAATTCATCTTTGCACTACGGGCCAAAGATATTCATCAACAGTTCATCTTTACACTATAGGCTAAAGATATTCAACAACAGGTCATCTTTGCATTACAAGCCAAACATATTCATCAATAATGCATCTTTGCACTACAGGCTAAAGATATTCAACAATAGGTCATCTTTGCATTACGAGCCAAAGATATTCATCAAAAATTATCTTTGCACTACAGGCTAAGATATTCATCCATAATTCATCTTTGCACTACAGGCTAAAGATGTTCATCAACAAGTCATCTTTGCATTATGATCCAAAGATATTCATCAATAATTCATCTTTGCACTATGGGCCAAAGATATTCATCAATATCTCAAAGAAATACATAATCATTTCAGAAGTTATATAACAATAATTATAATCATGTTGATCAATTCACCTTTCCACTTAAGCTAAAAATATTCAAATGTAAATTTAATGGTCATGATCATACCAGTCAACAATTCAACTTTTGTACTACTGGCCAAAGAGAACCTATAGTCACGATCATACCAATAATCTACCTATCTTTACACTTAAGTCAAAGAGAAATTTCTTCACTAGGATTATAAAAATGTTATATATGATAGTAAAAATAAAATTATCAAAACATGGATTCAATCAATAATAACCATAATAAACATCTTGGATAAAAAGAAAAATTACATTTTTAAATTGAATAATGTCGATTAAGTAAATAGTGCAGAGTATCGTGAATAGTAACTGACACACAAAGAGATAAACTTTCACAATAAAATCTATATCAATAATTATAACACCTTAATCCAAATGTTATAAATCACTTAATAATATCAAAATCTTAATATTATTAATATTACAACAATATTTAATAATTTCTTAAACTTATAAACAATTTATTTAAATTGTTTACACTTTATTAATTAATGAATTTAATCATCATAAAATGCCAAACTCATAAGATTTCATCACCAATAACCAAAACGCTCATCAAAAATCTGCATATGCCTCATATATGATTCTCAAGCCATAAAATCATATTTTCTAATTTTCTTACTTCACATAGCACATTTAATTCATTTACTCATAACTAGAACATTTTTTCATGAAAAATACTAAATCAATTCTAAAAATATTTCTTTTCTGGGATTTAGCATAACATAGTCCCATATTGAACATATATTTTTCTCGGAATTTTAAAAATTCATTTACTATTTTTCATATGGCCAAAACCACCGAATATTTAAACATTTATCATAAATTGTAATTTTATCCAAAAATTCTGAAATTTACACGGTATACTAATATTATATAGATGTACTCCCAATACAAATTTCATCAATTTTGGAGTTAATCACAAGGAGTTATAAGCGTTTACTTTTAAAATAGTCTTTTCTCATAAAATCCATAATTCTTAATCTATACATCCAAAAATCACCATTTTTGGACACAATCAACAAAAATCATCAAACTATCATTTCAAATTTTTCCAGAATTTTTGAAGGTCTGAAAAGTTACGAAACATGAAAAACATAACAACCCTTAAAATCCCTTACTATCTCTTATCTCAAAAGAAAGCAAAGACTTACATTGGAATAACGTTGAATCGAACTTGCACTTAGTATAGCAATACTCAAAGTATACTCAAAATACTCACAAGAATACGCTCGATAATATAGAGAGAAAACTTCGATTTAAGTGTGATTTTCAATTATAACCTAAGCACCTATTTATAAGGAAATGCGTAGAACACCAAAGCGGAAAATTTATTAAGATAATAATATATATATATATATATATATATATATATATATATATATATATATATATATATATATATATATATATATATAATCTTCACTACACCTAGCATCAACCAATTTCAAAGAACTAAGCATGTGTTAAAGATGCCCACACATTAAAAAAACGTTTTTCTCAATTAATTAATTTAAAACTCCAAAAAAAATAATAATTAATTAATCCGAACTTCAATAATTCACAATAAATAGCCCTTTTGTGAGAAAAATTTGAATCTTGCGTATTTTTATAGGAAATTCAATTTCTCAACTTTGTAGAAGAAAATATTTCCAAATTCCAAAGCGAAATTGACCCAAACTCCACAAGCAGACGATTTTACATGCTATAATCAAATTTCAAACCAAGAAATGGGGTCCACCGACATGTTTAACATGTTTTAAACATTTTGATAACAAAATACTCCTCCTCCACATATACTCATATATCCCACATTCATCGTAAAAATATCATCATTATTATATTATTAAAATATAATAATATATTTAAATAAATTATTTTATCACAAAAGATAAAATTTCAATTTTCAACAATTGTCACATTAAAATTTTCTCCATCTATATCCACATAAAATCAATATTTTCCTCATCATATGAATCAATAATTAATTATTCACAAATAATATTACGTAATCACAATATTGACAACCGTGCGGTTCAGGAAGAGGGGCTTTCAATAAGAATTTCTCCTTCTTGGTAGCGCAATTAGATGACCAAACCTCTCCTTAGATGAGAACTTTCTAGACATTGCCAATAATGTTATCTAATAATATTATTCAGATAATATGAATTATTGCTCACGATATTGGAAAATCTTGTGTAGTGATAATTATTAAAATAACGATAATATAAAATATCAACGCAACAATTATTGAATTAATAAAATCTTTGAGCAATAATTCTTCGTAACAATTATTGAGTAAGTAATGCCTTACGAAAAAAAAATTATCATGCTTCATGAATAGTACTCGTGAATAGTAACTCATGAATAGTAACTCATGAATAGTAACTATAGAAAAATTGAATACTTTTATTTCATAAAATTCGGGGTCTTACAATCTCCCCTCCTTATGAAATTTCGTCCCCGAAATTTACGTACCTGGAATTTCAAAGAATTGAGAATACCTTGCTTTCATTTCAGATTCCATCTTCCTTGTCATCATAATTTCTCCAATGCTCATCTCCTGTATTTCAGATATCATTCTAGAATACAACTTCAAAACAAGGGTTAATTGAACAAATTAACATATTACATAATATCCCGATATTATGACTGACCAATAAATAAGCTTAGGTAGGACACACTAGCGAAGGATTTACTCATCTCTCCCCTCCTAGTTCTATTCCCCGATCTCCGCCAGAGATCATATCCCTAAGCTCGATACCATTATAACGCCCCCAAAATAGGTCCATTCCATCCAACCCATTCTGAGTCGCCAAATACATGGTACAGAAAATAACTACAACTTTATTACAACAATTGTTGTGCAAAATACAACAACACATATATTGTGAGTTTGGATACAAATATATATCAACTGTGACTCATGTCCCAACCGTTGATAGCACGTCATAATGACACCTTACATAAAGGTATAGTCGAAAACGGTTTTAAAAAATAAAATCTTTGGGAAGTGCTCAAGGAAACCTCCGTACATGGGAGGCCATGCGTCTAGGTTATGGTAGATATCATATGGCCACAGAATTATCCTTGGTTGACCTAATAGACCCCAAAGAAAAACGAGAAGATTACTAGCATGTTCTTACCAGTGGTGAGTCTTCTCTTGACATATAATTATCTCCGTTGTCTTCAAGTGAAAATTATATTTCAAATAAACTCCAAGATCATATAGGTAGTGCTCGTAGATATACTCAGCAAGTGGATGTGCACAACCTTGTCTTATGATAACACGAGTTTGTATGTCATTAGACATCTTGTATAATAGTGACAAAACACCCTTCCAAAGTTGGGTTCGCCTCACCCTATTTGATTCACCAAATATAACTATTAAATGATGTATAAAATACAACACACTAAAGTCCTCAATAAAATTATTTCCATACTCTTTAGGGAGAACCTCAACAACTATAGACCACCGTTTTATTCCTGTTATCCCCGCTCGACCCAGCTACACTCTTATTACCTGAAAGGAATTGTGAAGCAAAAGGGTGAGCACAAATAGCCCAGTAAAGAATATCATGACTAAAGATAATTAAATTATCAATAGACTTCATCGATAAATCGTCAGAGATTTAGAACATATGGTAGATGATAAAACTTTTCAACCATAGTTGCAAGTAGACGAAGCAATCCATTAAGAGAGTCAAATAGACTATAAAGTCAATTATCTTCTCCACATTAAAAGTCCACCAACAATATTTTATCCCTGTAACATCAATCAACAGTTCCTTTCCACAATCATATGAATAACTCATAATCATAATTGTGATTCTAAATTTCTCTTCTCATCTAGGACGAAGATAATCTTCATCACCTGTCTTTACCTAAAACATCAAAGATCATGGTTATACCAAATCACAGTTTCTATTTATAATCATACTAATAAATTCATCTTTGCACTACGGGCCAAAGATATTCATCAACAGATTCATCTTTACTACAAAGCTAAAGATATTCAACAACAGTCATCTTTGCATTACAAGCCAAAGATATTCATCAATAATGCATCTCTTGCACTACAAATTTAAAGATATTCAACAATAGGTCATCTTTGCATTACGAGCCAAAGATATTCATCAAAAATTCATCTTTTGCACTATGTGCCAAGATATTCATCCATAATTCATCTTTGCACTACTGAAATTTAAAGATGTTCATCAACAAGTCATCTTTGCATTATGATCCAAAGATATTCATCAATAATTCATCTTTGCACTATGGGCCAAAGATATTCATCAATATCTCAAAGAAATACATAATCATTTCAGAAGTTATATAACAATAATTATAATCATGTTGATCAATTCACCTTTGCACTTAAGCTAAAAATATTCAATTGTAAATTCAATGGTCGTGATCATACCAGTCAACAATTCAACTTTTGCACTACTGGCCAAAGAGAACCTATAGTCACGATCATACCAATAATCTACCCATCTTTACACTTAAGTCAAAGAGAAATTTCTTCACTAGGATTATAAAAATTTTATATATGATAGTAAAAATAAAATTATCAAAACATGGATTCAATCAATAATAACCATAATTTATACGGTATACTGATATTATATAGATGTACTCCCAATACAAATTTCATCAATTTTGGAGTTAATCACAAGGAGTTATAAGCGTTTACTTTTAAAATAGTCTTTTCTCATAAAATCCATAATTCTTAATCTATACATCCAAAAATCACCATTTTTGGACACAATCAACAAAAATCATCAAACAGTCATTTCAAATTTTTCCAGAAGTTTTGAAGGTCTGAAAAGTTACGAAACATGAAAAACATAACAACCCTTAAAATCCCTTACTATCTCTTACCTCAAAAGAGCAGTACTTACATTTGGAATAACAATTTGAACGAACTTGCACCGTATAGCAATACTCAAAGTATACTCAAAATACTCACAAGAATACGCTCGATAATATAGAGAGAAAACTTGATTTACAGTGTGATTTTCAATTATAACCTAAGCACCCTATTTATAAGAAAATGCTTAGAACACCAAAGCAGAAAATTTATTAAGATATTAATATGTATATGTATATGTATATATATATATATATATATATATATATATATATATATATATATATATATAATCTTCACGCACACCTAGCATCAACCAATTTCAGCAACTAAGCATGTGTTAAAGATGCCCACACATTAAAAAAAACGTTTTCTCAATTAATTAATTTAAAACTCCAAAAAAATAATAATTAATTAATCCAGAACTTCAATAATTCACAATAAATATCCCTTTTGTCAGAAAATTCGAATCTCGCAAGTTTTTATAGGAAATTAAATTCTCTACAACTTTGCAGAAGAAAATTTTTCCAAATTTCAAACAGAAATTGACCAAAATCCACAAACGGACGATTTTACATGCTATAATCAAATTTCAGTCAAGAAATGGGGTCCACCGACATGTTTAACATGTTTTAAACATTTTTGGTAACAAAAATACTCCTCCTCCACATATACTCATATATCCCACATTCATCGTAAAAATATCATCATTATTATATTATTAAAATATAATAATATATTTAAATAAATTATTTTATCAGAAAAAGATAAAATTTCAATTTTCAACAATTGTCACATTAAAAATTTTCTCCATCTATATCCACATAAAATCAATATTTTCCTCATCATATGAATCAATAATTAATTATTCACAAATAATATTACAGAATCACAATATTGACAACCAGGCAGTTCCCAAGAAAGAGGGGCTTTCCAATAAGAATTTCTCCTTACTGGCGCGCAATTAGGTGACCAAACCTCTCCTTAGACAGAACTTTCTAGACCTTGCCAATAATGTTATCTAATAATATTATTCAGATAATATGAATTATTGCTCGATAATGGAAAATATTGTGTAGTGATAATTATTAAAATATAAAGAATATAAAATATCAACGCAAAGACAATTATTGAATTAATAAAATCTTGAGCAAAGTAATTACCGTGTAACAATTATTGAGTAATGCCTTACGAAAAAAAAAATTATCATGCTTCATGAATAGTACTCGTGAATAGTAACTCATGAATAAGAAACTCATGAATAAGTAACTATTGAAAAATTGAATACTTTTATTTCATAAAATTTGTGGTCTTACATGAAGGTTCCCCAAATCATCATTAATTTACTCGGCGGGAGATTAATGCGGTCTTTCAACTGGAGCGAATTTGGGTGGTGCCTTTCCGAGCCTTTGCGGGAATTAGTCTTCCTACGAGTCCAGTAATCAAACACCGACAGGATAGACTCCTGGTGGAGGGACCACACAACATACATTCACATACATCGCGTCTCACCGTATGGAAATGATGACATGTGTGAAGCACTAATATCACAAGCAGATATGGTGCGAAGCACTAAGTGCAATAAGTAAATGCATTCATACACATTCATCATAAATGTAAATGCAACATCCACACACAAGTAGATAATAGTTTTGAAAAGCTTGTAATAGTGGCTTAAGTCCTTTTTTGGAGTCCCCAGCAGAGTCGCCACCTGTCGTCGTCGGGATTTTTATTTGTCCCTTTCCGTTACTTGTTCTTTGGTGTTCTCATGTTAGGTGAGATTTGTTTGAAAAAAGAAGTGAAAAAGGTCCGACATGTATCATGTCGACGATTGGACTGTAAGAGTCGTCAGTTGGTTTTTAAATGATTGTACCAACACAACCGAGAAAAGGTTTACACATTGACCCAGTGATGTGACACTGCTAAACGGGTCTGTGAAACCGAGATTCATTATGGTTTGGGGACTTGATTATGAGGAGGGAAGGTGTTAGGCACCACCCAACATCCGTGTTACCACGGTGACCGCTACCTTTCAACAAACTGTTATATGAATGTGTGTGTGTGGGGGGGTCAATGTGCTATTTATTTGGAACTAGTGCGAGGCCTCGTTCGCACCTATATACACAAGGCTTGAATTTATATAAAAACTCAAGTTTTAGCAAGATATAGCAGTGGTGCTTTATAAAAGAGGTTTTTCAAACCCTTGTGCTCAATAGTAATTGAGACCTTTTACACTCCCATTTTATATTAAGTGTTCGGCTTGATTGCTTTTAATTTTTTTAGATGCGAAGCATCTTCGATAAAAAATGTACAAAATAGTGTCGAACTCCTCGTGGGTATGAAAACCATCTGAGGAAATCCAAACACCGTGAATAAATTCACAAGCTGCTTACAGCTGAAAATGTCCATCACGGGAACCGAATCTAGATCTAGTAGACTGAATCTGTGATCACGTGATTCCTAGGCTCACATGATGCCGCAATTGATAATAAAGCAGTAAGCAGGTATATATATAAAAGCTATAAATATATATATACAGACATGATCAGCTACCACGAAGCACCTCCATGGGGGATCAGAAATGTAAATAAAGCTGTAAAAGCAATCAACCGCCACGAAGTAAAATCCAGGCTGGACAAAAAATAAAGAAAATTGTAAAGACGAATCAATCGCCTGTGAAGTAAACTCAAAGGGACTAAAAGAATATATATATATATATATATATATATATATATATATATTAAAGGAGTAAACGCCGGATGTAAAATCGGGCTCATCGAACAAAGTCCAAACAACGGTTGATATATATAAGTATATATATATTAAAGTAAGCGCTTTCAGGATGTAAAATCAGGCTCATCGATAATGAGTTTGACACACGGTTTATATATATAAGTATATATATATATATATACTAAAGCAAATAAACGCTCTAGACCGAAGTCTAGGCTCAATCGAGGCATAACTCGATAATGTTAGTCCATATATAAAATATATATATATATATAATATATATATATATATATATATATATATATATATATACAAACAAAAATGAAACCACACAGATAGAAGTTCGGGCATACACACACAACACGACTCTCAACGTGAAGAAAGGTGTGTGCAAAGATGAAGAGAAAGGCTTTAAAGTCTGTAAGAAGGCTTACAGTGGGCTGCCAAAGAAGACTTCAATAACTTTAAATGGGTGAACACTAGGCTCCCGCCAATAAAAATATGACAGAATATAAGCTCACAAGTGTTTAAAATGAGAAATCACTCAGTTTATAGTGTGTACAGAACAAATTGGACAGGGTTTCCTCGCCGCTTCTCTTACAAATATGGCCACCCCAAGCCCTCTATTTATAGAGGGGGGAGCCACAGGTCCACCTACGGCTTCCCGAGATGCCCAGAATGTGAGTCCCGCCGTGTCAAAGTACGTACACTCGGACAACGCAGTGTTCGTTCGGTCGTTCATAACTTTCAATTCGGGAGTCCGATGGAACTGTGTCATACCATTCCGGAAAGCTCTTTCCGAGAGCTACAAAATGATATATGATTTGCCCTATTTTTGATTCAAGGAAGATGGGTCCATGACCGAAATAGCATTCCCAGGTTTTTGTCAAGTAATCCGTTGAGCCATTTTGCGTAGTTTGCACTCGAAAGTTAAATATAGTTCTCGTGGGACTTCTATTGAAGTAATTTGAGTTGAAATGAGTTGAAGTTGAGTTGGAAAAATGACCATTTTGCCCCTCCCGGGGTTATCTTCGGTTTTCGCGCAGTTGTAACAGAGTTTTCTCAGGGTTATCTCTGAGGTTGACTTGATGTTGACTTTGACTATCCTCAGGGTTATCTCTGAGGTTGGCTTGACCTCCTGGGGCTATCTCTAGACTTTGATCTTGATCCCTTGGGGCTATCTCAGGGGTTAAAACCATTTTTCCCTGGGTTATCTCTGGGGTTGGAAACTGGATCTCCTGTGGCTATCTTCAAGGTTAAAATTGATGTTGTGATCCTCCAAGGTTATCTCTGGAGTGTGAAAAAGATGTTTTTGCTCTCCTGCATAGTTAGTAACGGGAAAAAAAAATTCGAATGTCTACAATTATGAGTCACGAACTTACCATAAGTATGAGTTTCAAGAACTCGCACCTACCTTATCGTTCTCTACCTATCAAGTATATACATGAGAAAAGATTCACCTTCTCGTCATATACATCTTGATAACGCGACCAATCCCAATGATTATCACTGTAATAAGCTAAGAAGTTGTTACACCAAGCACAAACCTCTGCCCATAACAAATGTTCATACAACTCAGCTATCACATAAGTCCTCAATTGAAATTTTTACAACTTCTAAATTTCCCTTTACTTAATACGAATTTTATTTAATTCATACAGTATCCTTCACAACTCAATCTAAGTTCTTATTCCCGTACTACTTCATAGTACCCTTCATTCATAGCATTAGCTATAAATCATTCATCGTTTAACAACTCATCTTTAATTACGAGTCACTATGATCACGTGGTGATCTTCTTATCCTTCTATCTACGATTATAGTCTTAGGTACTCCTACCAAAGGTTTATAACCTATCAGCTCTGATACCAACTTGTAACGCCCCGAAATCCGGTCTATCTTCACACCCGGATTCCGTATGTCACGAGTACATCATTCATCCAACATACATCATTATATAGTGAAATATAATAACATACACTCTTAAATCCCAGGTTCTGGAAACCTTATAACCCATTTCATTACAAATAATGCTAATTACATTATTCATTTCATCTTACAAGAGTGACTTTTATCCGCCTCCAAGGATACATATCAGTTCATTAAACTAGTCTATAATTCAATTTCATCTTTCTACTTTACAAGTCTTCACTTGATCTTCTCGCTCATTCACACTCTGAATGGCACTTCATCTGGATACCGTCAGCTTGATCTTTACGGGATCCTTAAGTTCTTCTAACCTCGTTCGCTGAAAATATTTTTCATTTAAAGCAAGTATGAGCATTCAATTGCCCAGCAAGTCATAACAGTTGAACACATAACTTCAAGAGTTTAGACGTTCCTTTAGAACTTCTATAACCGAACAAAGGTTATGAAGCAGCTTGAATAATAGGAATAGTCTCGATTCTTATCATCTTAAAACGTCAGTCACTTTCACTTTGAAATACTTTTATTCCTCTACCTTTTTTCATACACATCCTGTCTGGCTAGAATCATTAGCACAGACTTAACAATAACGATTTATGTATAAACAGAACATACTTGTATTGAATAACTCAATCATAGAACAGTTCATATCATAGAAACACTGAAGTGTTCACATTGTGGCTCAAGGCCTCATACGTTCTACCACCTTGTACAAATATCACACATTCGCACATAAATAGAACTTCTCAAGTTCAACATCTGAGAAGTTTAAGAAACTAACATTCACTTATAATATGAACGAAGTTAGGAAACTTGCCTTACGCACAGCTACAGCTTACGCTGAACTGCTCATTCTAATTCCTATATAACACATAAGGAGAAAACATAAACACCAATTAGTCATAAATTGAACTTACGCATTGGTTTACTTAACTTTACTTCTTAGGGTTCGCGTTCTTGCAATATAAGTTTACGCGACTAACTTCATGTACCAATTTACGGCTTTATGACATACGAAGATGTCTTACTCATACGTTCATCATCTTGGAAGATTTATATTCTTATCTTCTTCTTATAACTTCTCTAGGACTCAGCACACATCGCTTCTATGCTTGTAGTCCATATTGTACTCTGAGTGGTTTCCCACAAACAACCAACAAATAAGTTCCCGTCTCATCTACACTGTAATCACAGTGAGTTAGATCGGTTGCCATTCGATTGGCTTGATCTTCACCCTTCGTTCATGTTTACGTTTTTAACGTTCTTCATTTGTTCATCCGTAATTCGGTCATCCAAATTCGGAACTCGCTCATTCTTGAGTCCATGACTCACGTTTTCTATGTTCTCTTACTTTCTTATGAAACCCTACTCATTTAGGTTCATTTACTAACTTTCTAATTCTCGTTCATCTTTTACAAAATTTTCGTCATAACTTCGTTATAGCTAAGTTTTAATCCATTCTTCATGAACGTTTTTACCGTTCCTAACCAAGAAATAAGCATCAAACTTATACGCGATGGTTTTAAACTTGTCCATCAACAACAATTATCCTACGATGGTTTTAAATTTGTCCATCAACAACGTTCTTCGTGTTCTTCACGTGTTCTTCGTGTTCTTCATTTTAATCGATATTTTGGATTACGATTTCACTTTTTATTGGAATTTGATGTTATAGAACATCATTCCTTACTTATTTCACCTACTTATTCATATAATCCACTCGAATCATTCTAATTCATTACGAATCTTATACATCCTTAATAAATTTATAAAATAAACTTCTTATTCTTATTTTCTTCTTTTCTCAATGATTTCAACCATATAAAATCATTCATAACCTCATCTACTTCTTATTCTCATTAAATTATGTTTTAAACATATAGGACTTAAAGAGAAATTAAATTCGATTAGGTTTTAGGTTACCTCTCTTCTTTATTTTTCTTCCGCTAGACAAAGTCGGCGATTCGCAAGCTTTTCTATTTCAAGATCACCTTCGATTCGATCATTCATACTCATTCTCTTCCTTCTCCCTCTTCTCCAAGCTCTCAAGCTCTCTCTCTCTCTCTTATGTTATAGGATTTTCGAAAATCCCATTTAAATGAGAGTTAGCTTACTATTTATAGAAAATCCAAAGCTAGGGCAAAATAGTCATTTCACCCCCCAAACCTCCTTACTATTCATTACTTAAGCACTAAGTTTACTTGGTCTCCACATTTACTTAGCCATTAAGTCTACTTAGCCCTTAAGTTTACTTAGCCCTTAAGTTTCCTTAGCCTTTACGTTTACTTAGCCATTACTTAACATATCCTTTACTTAGCCATTAAGATTAATAATATTCTACGCATCTCATTCTCGTATTCCCTTCGTATATAGTTTGTATGATATTCATATTTATACGTCGTAATAATCTTCGCACTATACTCGCATAATAACTAATATTACACTCGTATTTCTTACGCATAATAACCCTAATTATTGTACGAAATCATTAAATTCTCGGAACTCAATTTCCTAACCTTTAGGTTTTAAGTCCGCAGGTGAAAACTTCATTTTTGCCATAACTGAAATATTATTGAATATTCCATTACGTCTTAGAATTCTATCATTACGCATTTCTCAGAAATTCAAACTCAATCTCCGAACAAAAATAGATGAATAGTGCATTTTCGTCTTTTTCCCCAAAAATATTTCTGTTCTCAGAATTATTTTATTTTCGTCTTCAAAATTCTTACTCGCTATATCTAGCTCATTGCCAGAATCCTCCCGACTTATAATCATCTTAGGTTATAGAACGATTAATAAACACATAGCACATAATATTATTAAATAAAACTTCCTTTTATTACTAACTAATTCTTTAAACTTAAATTCTGGACAACCCAAATTTTCGGGTCGTCATAGGTATTGTTTGAAAAGAAGAAAGATGGGTCGTTACGACTTTGTATCGACTATCGAGAGTTAAACAAGTTAACGATTAAGAATAAATACGTTGCCGGGATCGATGATCTATTTGATCGAGTTGAAGGGGGCAAAGTATTTTTCTAAGATAGATTTGCGTACGGGGTATCATCAACTGAAAGTAAGGAAGGAGGATGTACCTAAAACGGCGTTCAAAACTCGTTATGGTCATTACGAGTTTCTGGTTATGTCGTTTGGGTTAACGAACGCGCCAATCGATTCATGGATATGATGAAAGAGTGTTCAAACAAGATTTGGACAAGTTCGATTTGTAGTGTTCATTGATGATATTCTAGTCATTCTAAGGCGGCGTAAGATCATTATGAATATTTAAGAATAGTGTTGGGAACACCACGGAGAGAAGTTGTATGTGAAATTCACTAAGTGTGAATTTTGGCTTAAACGAGTGCAGTTTCTAGGACATGTTATAGATAAAGATGGCATATCCATAGATCCAGTAAAGGTGGAAGTAGTAAATGAGTGGGAGCAACCAAAAATTCCAACTCAGAGGTTGAGAGTTTTCGGATTAGCGGGAATACTATAGAAGGTTCATTCGGACTTTTCTAAAATAGCTACTCCATTGACAAATCTGACGAGGAAGTCAGTAAAGTATGTGTGGACGGAAAAGTGTGAGAATAGTTTTCAAGAACTAAAAATGAGGTTAAGTGAGGCACCTATATTATCTTTACTAGATGATACCGGAATTTAGTAGTTTATAGCGATGCTTCATATCTGAGACTTAGTTGCACCTTTATGCTTGAGCATGGCAAGGTCATTGTGTATGCATCACACCAGTTAAAGGATTATGAGAAGGTTTATCTTACTCATGACCTAAAATTGGCAGCTGTAGTTTTTGCCTTAAAAATATGGAGACATTATTTATATGGGGTGTGAGATATATACGGACCATAAAAGTCTGAAATATATCTTCACACAGAAGGAGTTGAATATAAGGCAGAGGATGTGGTTAGAATGGATAAAAGATTACAATTGTGATATCTTATATCATCCGGGGAAAGAAAATGTAGTAGCCGACGCTCTAAGTAGGAAAGGTAAAGAAAAGTTGTCAATGTTAACGACTCGGAATGAGTTAATAACGGAGATGACAAAAATGGAGCTAGAAGTTAAGTTACCAAGTGAAACGGTGGAAATGTTATTTTTAATGGAAACTCGACCAACGATAGTGGAACAGTTAAGGAAGTACAAATAAGTAATTGAAGAATGTGAGCGAATGAAAAAAGATAATGAAGGATGACGTGAAGCCTAAGTACAACCTTGATAATGAAGGTTTACTTCGTTTTGAAGGAAGAATTTGGGTTCCAAATAATTCCGATTTAAAAGAAGAGATTATGTGTGAGGCTCATAGTTCGAGGTACTAGATACATCCTGGTAGTACTAAGATGTATCAAGACCTTCGTCAAAATTTTTTGTAAGACCCCAACTTTTAGAAATAAAAATGAATTTTCTATAAATATCATTCTTAAATATTATGGAATGAAATTGATATAATGTTATAGTTGTGGGTAATATTTATAAATTTTGCAAAGTACGCAAGTTGTTATATAATATTCGTTTGGTCGGGGAATATTCGTTTTAACAGGGAATATTCGTATGGTGGCACAATCATTGGTGGACCCCACAACGGAATTATTGTCGGATTGAGAAAATGACAAAAATATCTTTTTATGAAAATAACGGCGAAAGTTTTACTGTTAAGCTGTTGAAACACCGGTGTTAAGTTAAAGTCTGATGTCTGGCGTGGTTGCATAGTAGCACACACGGTATTGATTATTGATGCTTACGTGAGAAGTCACCGGTTTTGTTCAATTATTATTCTGATATTTGTTGAATTTATGGACCCCCATTTACCCATTTTTCAAAATAATCGGTGAAAGTTATTCAAGATATATATATATATATATATATATATATATATAAGTAATATATTTATAATATATATATATATAGGATTTATGAGAATCCTGTGGATTCACAGAAATGGGGGGGGGGGGGGGTTATACACGGGATAGGTATATATAATATATAATATATATACTTATTATATATATATATATATATGATTAAGTGGAGTGAACGGGTGTAATTCACGGGGAATCATCCCGTGACATTTTTTTTAGCCATGTGATTTATATAATATATAATATATATTATATTTAAAAGATTTTGTTTTATTAAAATATTTTATTAAATCAATCTGGACCGTCCATTTAAAAGTAAATCAATCCGGACCGTTCATGAATTAGTTACTATGGGTCCATTCTTCTATAAATAGAAGCTCATTCCTTCATTATTTCTTATTTAATTCACTAAAACTCTAGAGAGAAATTATAGAGAAACTATAGAAAAGTATTCTGCTACTTCCCTACTCTTATATCCAGTTTCCTTTACGGTAAGGGGTATTATTTCTTTTGTATTCATGAAGAGAACTTATGTTATTCCATTCTTTATTATTTCATTGGAATAACTATCATGCAAGCTACCCTATACTTGGTGACATTCTTCTATTATTTCGTCTTTACTATTACATTTGGAATATCCATGCATGCGTTTTATCGCCGAACATGATTTCGTCTTTATTATTACATTGGAATATCGTATGCATGCGTTTTACGTGGGACTGGTTAAAATCTTTATTATTATTCATTTGGAATATCACATGCATGCGTTTTTTAATGGGACGATTTAAATCCTTATTAGTATACGTTGGAATAACACCGTAAAGGTTTCGACAAAAAACGCATAAAAATGAAAATAGAACAATTTAAACCATATTCAAACCCTAAACAAGATCCATGCGAAAAATAGTTAATTGATTGGTTAGAAATTATACTGGATTAAGAAAGCGATTAAACGATGCGGTCGAATCTCCAATGTAATTCAAACGAACTGCGTCTCTACGGTATCCACACGAACGCTCCACGAATCGTCCTACGATCTGCAGAAGAAGGAATCGCGGTATTAGCCACCAAGGATGAGGATTTTTACTGAAATCTGTTTTTCTAGTCTCTCTCAAAAATGGTTAGGTTTTTGTTTTGATTAACTTTCCAAAGGCGATATATCATATATATAGCAATAAATCGAAATTAATCAAAACCCTAATCTAATTAAAATAAAATCTAAATTTATATATATATATATATATATATTATATCTTAATTAAGTCTTACTTAATTAATATATATACATATATAAAGCATCCTTTTAATTTAAATTCGTTATTTAAATACTATCAATCATATTGATATATTTAAATCCTTAAAATTTAAATTAATTCCCTTTTTAATAACGTTCTTTGTGTGTGTGACCTATAGGTTATTATTACGTTGGCAATAATTTTAAAATCATATTATAAAATTATAAGCGATTGAAGCGACATCTAGTAATGCATCACCGCTACCCAAGTAATAATAAGATCGATGATTCGATGCAACCTTTTCGTGACCAATGTTTCAATGTAATTTAATCCTTATAACCTTAATATCCTAGATTAAACTCGAGTCATGGAATGTGTCATACTCTTCATAATTTAATCGAGTTTTCTTGATCAATGAGTAGACTATATGAAACAAATCACTATTTGAGCATGGCCATGCATTTCATAGTCCTACTCAATCAAGAGGCCTATGGATATCACCCATAATATATAGGATGGTTAAATTCCATCTAGATCACTCATATTTCTCACACGATTCATGATGAACCCAATAATCACCTTTATAGTCCACCTATTAAAGGTGACATTTGATGATATCAAAGTACATAAATTCTCGTGTAGTAATATAGCAATTTGTGATTGGGAGGACCATTACATCATTATCACTATGAGAATTGCTAATGACACTTCGCATAATGCTCCATATAGAATTCTCATGGTGGTGGGTCCATCGAAGACATCGTTCTCTAACATATACCTATGCATTGACTTAATATCTCATATATATTTATGACCAATGAGATTTGGTCATCAATCGATCACATACTAGTCTCAATGCATCATTGTTGTCCCATCAATAATGATACTCGACTAGGGACATTTAAGAACAATGATACTAATTGTAATTATAATCTCATGTTCAAGTCACATACTTGAAACTATATAATTTGTATCACTATTCTAAGGAATTTTATTATGTTAACAATTATATTACGCAGTAAATAAAATCATAATAAAATCATTTATTTATTCAATCAAATATAATATCAAAGCGTTAAGCAATTATATCAAATAATTGGCCTCTAGGGCATAAACTCTAACATAACCTGTCTATGCAAAGTACCGCATGCATGGTGATTTCTATTGTTATTCCATTCTTTATTATTTTGTTGGAACATCCTGTCGGTGCAAATTTCTCCTGACCTGGTTCCGTTATTTAGTATTCATTTGAATAACTTTGTCTATGTGAAATACCGCATGCATGGTGATTTCTTTTGTTATTCCATTCTTTATTATACTCAGTTGGTTAAAGTTTTGACTTCTATACTCCATGAAATTAGTGGAATATCTTTGATAATTGCGCTTCATCCGAGATCTTTTTATGGAAATATTCTTACGAGCATTCTTGAATTTTACTCTACAAAGCAAATATCATGTTGACAATTTGGACGTTATTGGTTCTTGGACAAATTAATTCTTGAACTTGTTTTATTGAATTCTTATATCATTGTCATCATCCTCATATTTATATTTTTTTAAAAGTTATATGTGGTGGTGTAGTGCATAGATGGACTTGGTATGATTATGACCAGGATTATGATTGTAATCATGACCGTAGTAATGTTACAAATGATGTGGTAAAAGTCCTCATTGGCCCGTAGTGCATTGATGGCAGTTGTTGGCATAATCATGACCATTAATGAATACACAAATATTCTTGACCCGTAGTGCATGGATAATTGTGGTCGTGATACTAAAGAATATCCTTGGCCGTAGTGCAGGGGTGATTCGATGATGTGGATTATTTATTAAGCTGAGTCCCAACGATAAAAGTGATGAAAAACCTTTTAAATCATAAAAGATAGTAGATTTTATTCTCTACTTGACTCTTTTAATGGATTGCTTGTTCCGCTACAGTTAAACTTGATGTTTATTATATTGTATCAGTTTAACACTTTTTAAGGCTAATGATAATTTATTCTGCATTATCTTAGTCATAATATTTCTTACTGGGCTAGTTGAGCTCACCCTTTCTTTCAACGTTCTCTTGAAATGAGAATATATTTGAAGCAGGGGAAGCAAGTGATGGTCCTAGATGGTGCATTAGTAGTCCTCACTATTCGTGAAATAGTGTGATAATAATTGTAATGAGGACTCCTTTTGAGTTTGTATACTCTCTAGTAGACAATATTTGTATTCAAACTCACAGTTTATGTTTTGTCGTATTGTACACGATAGTTGTATTATTAAGTTATATTTGAATTCTGTACCATGTATCTGGCGACTCAAGATGGGTGATGTATACCTAATTTTGGGGCCGTCATAGTTGGTATCAAAGCTTAGGGATATGATCCCTGGCTAAGATGTGAGACTAGAACTATGAGGGGAGAGACGGGGAATTCCTTCGATAGTATGACCTACTTAAATTTATTTTGTATTTAAATTGGTTGGTCAGAGTTTAGAGATAATATGTTACATGTCAACTAACCCTTGTTTTGTGGCAGTATCTGAAAATGACATCCGAGAATGTTGAGAATAGCAATGGAGCACAAGAGACCGTTGAGTCTCCACATATCAATAATCAGGATAATGTGCATCAGAAGGCGACAATCCTCATGCAAACAACAACACGGACAAATGATGAATGATGGATTGTTCGGAGGCTTTATGCAATTCATGCAACATCAAAGTAGAGCGGATCTCCAAGAAATGTAGGTGGAAACACTTCGAAACTCTCTGGACGGTCACCGCAAAGCAGATTCAAGGAGCTGGGACCACCGGAGTTTATTGGAGAGCCAAAACCACTTAAGGCGGAAGCATGGATAAAGCAGATCACCAAGATATTTGATGTCTTGGGATGCTCCGAGGAGCAAAAGGTTCCCTTCGTCACCTTCATGTTGCGTGAAGAGGCAGATTACTGGTGGGAATCTGTAAAACGTACCCAGCCTGACGCACTCAAGATATCTTGAGAGAAGTTTCAAGAGCTATTCAACAACAAGTACTTTCCCAAGAGTATTCGTCACATGAAAGAAGTGGAGTTTATCAAATTGGAACAAAACAATATGACCGTGTCGCAATACGAGGCTAAATTTGCGGAGTTATCCCGATTTGCATCCCATTTGGTCGATAATGAGGAGCGAATGTGTGACGCTCCCAAAATAGGTATACAACACCCATTCTGAGTCGTCAAAATACATGGTACAGAAACAACTACAACTTTATTAATACAACATAAAAACTATGAGTTTAAATACAAATATTGTCATCTAGACAATATCCACACTCAAATAAGTCCTCATTACAATTATTAATACACTATTTTACAGAATAGTGAGGACTACTAGAACCACTTCTAGAACCATCATTCCACACCCCGACTAGTACTCGCTACATTCTCGCCTCCTGAGAAGAAAAATGGAACAACAAGGAAAAGGGTGAGCTCAACTAGCCTAGTAAAGAACATTATAACTAAGATAATATAGAACAAATTATCGTTAGTCCTCAACAGGAAAAAAAATCTAATAGAATACAATAGACAACAAGTTTTAAATCAATATTCGCAGCGAAAATAATAATTCATTAGAAGAGTTAAGTAGAGAATAAAATCTACTATCTTCTATATATGAATATAAAAGTTCATCGTCTATCTTTTATCCCTGTAACATCAATCAATATATATCTGGAATCAATATTCATCTTTGCACTACAGGCCAAAGATATTCATCGATTAGTCATGTTCATCTAAACACATTCATCTTTGCACTTCATCGCCAAAGATATTCATCGAAATCATTCATCTTTGCACTACGTGCCAAAGATATTGGGTTATATCATCATTTAAGGCGAGGATGATGAAAAATATTTTTAAAAAAGCGAATCCGATTGAAACAAAAGAATAAATATTAAGGATTAAGTATTTCAAATTTATTCCATGTCCAAAAATACCTCATAAATAATCATAGTGGAGTAAAATTCAAGAATGATCAAAACATGGATACAATCAAAGCTAGTATCCAAAATAGATATTTTGGACGAAAAACAAAATTTAATTTTTTTACGTGAATAGTGTTAGTATTCGTGAATAGTCTTAAAAGTATCGTGAATAGTAACTCAGACACTAAAAGATAGAAATTTCACAAAAAAAATTATCATGCTTTCGTGAATAGTACTCGTGAATAGTAACTCGTGAATAGTAACTCATGAATAGTAACCCCGACATGAAAAGTTTCAAATTTGATAAAAATTTCAAACCAGTGTTTCGACATAATGATATTGAAGAAATAATATCATTTACGAAGAAAATAACATCCCTTACCTCAAAAGGATAATATTTTTGACTGGAATACTGGATATAGTGCTGAAAGAACTTGCACCGTATAGTAATACTCAAGTACTAAAATACTCACAAAAATACGCTCAATATTATAGAGAGAGAAAGAGAGAGAAATCTTTAGTTTCTGGTGTGATTTCAATTCTAACCTAAGCACCCTATTTATAGGAAAATGCTTAGAACACCAAAGCAGAAAATTTAATATAATATTTATATCTATATATATATATATATATATATATATATTAAATTCCTACGCACCCTCTTTGTTGGTCAACAAACCAGCCACACATGTTCCAAAGACAACAAAAACATTTTTGTTAATTAAAACAATTAAAACTTCCAAAAATCAATTATTCCGGAATTTTAGAACTTCAATAATTCATAATAAATAGCCCTTTTGTCAGAAAAATTCGAACCATATGTCTTTTTCATAGGAAATTTCATTATCTACAACTTTGCAGAAGAAAGTTTTTCCAAATTCCAAACATAAATTGACCGAAATCCACAAACGAGCGATTCTACAGGCTATAATCAAATTTCAGTCAAGAAATGGGTCCGCCATCATGTTTAACATGTTTTAAACAACTTTTGCCACAAGAATACTCTTCCTCCTCATATACTAATATATCCCACATTCATTGTAAAAATATCACCATTATTATATTATAATAATATAATAAAATATTATTTTATCAGAAGAGATAAAATATCGATTTTCAACAATTGTCACTTTTAAAAATTTTCTCCATCTATATCCACATAAAATCAATATTTTTCTCATCATATAAATCAATAATTAATTATTCACAAATAATATTACAGAATCACAATCATCGACAACCGTGCGGTTCTAGGAAAGAGGGGCTTTCAATAAGGATTTCTCCTCATCGATGCGCAATTAGGTGACCAAACCTCTCCTTAGACAGAACTTTCTAGATATTGCCAATAATGTTATCTAATAATATTACTCAGATAATATGAATTATTGCTCTAGATAATGAAAAATATTGTGTAGTGACAATTATTGAAAAAAACGATAATATAAAATATCAACGCAACAATTATTGAATCAATAAAATAAAATACTAAGCAATAATTATTATAACAATTATTGAGTAGTGCCTTCTTACGTAAGAATCAATAATTGGTACAATACCGCTTACATCTTTGTGCAACAACGTAGACATCGTATTTTAACCACCGGTATTCCAACAAAGATAATACTTGGTAACAACTACGCCGTTATTTATAAATAACTTATACTTGTCATTTTTTTCATCCAATCGCTTTCCGTTATGGGGCCCACAAAAGACTGCGCCGTCGTACGAATATTCCCCGACAGCAAGAATATTCCACGACCAAACGAATATTCCCCGACAATAATGAATATTTTATAACCACCTGCTTATTTTAAAATATTTGTGCATTTTACCCATAACTAACCACATTAATCCAATTAACCCTTACTATTTCAAAATAATAAATAAAAGAAATTCAATTTTATTTATAATAAGTTGGGGTCTTACAGAATGACGCGAATGTTTTTAAGAGGTTTGAAACCGGAGATACGTCAATATCTTATTTCTCATAAAGCGTGTTTGTACTCGGATGTTGTAAATAAGGCTCGATTATTGGAGCGCAGAACGAGTCAACGCAACCAAGAGAAAGCGGTGGTGACATGAAAATACCGGTGGTATCCATCGTAAACGGTGACAACAAACGTGGAGGAATCAACATGCTAGAAATGGTAACCACTTCGGTGGTAATCATGGCCAAGACAATAAAAATGGACATTTCAAGAAAAGGATATTCAACAATGATGGAAGGACGTCAGCACCAGCACCCGTTGTTAAGGAAGGAGAACGACCACCTATCATATGCTTCAAATGCGGAGGGGAGGGACACATCAGTCCAAACTGCGTGATGTCGTCCAAAGCATGTTATAATTGTGGAAGAGAAGGTCATGTAGCCCGATTTTGTCGTTCACCGAAGACAAGTTCAGCCAGGATGGAGGCACCAAAGGCCGTCCCAGAAAAGTCAAAGCCGGTAGTGCAAGGGAGAGTGTTTGTTGTGACCTCCCAGAAAGCAAAGAACCCGAATGAGGACATCACGGGTAAGCTTATCATAAACTCTAGCAAAGTCTATACCTTATTTGATACCAGTTCTACCCATTCTTTTATTTCTCCTACTTGCGCTCAACGATTAAATTTGACTCCGGAGAAATTACACTTTGACTTATCCGTAGAAACTCCGTTGGGAGAAACCTTCATTACATCCACTGTTTATAAGTCTTGTTTGGTTCAAATCGGTACCCTCACATTACCTGTCGATCTTATTTCATTAAAAATACTTGCATTTGACGTAATTCTAGGGATTGATTGGTTAACTACTCATCATGCAAAAATTGATTGTTTTCGTAAGTTTGTTAGCTTTCATATTCCTAACCAATCATTATGCTAATTCAAGCCACCAAACCATTAAAATCAATCATCTTTGTCATCTCAAGCCATAAAGCTATTCGTTTATTGAAAAGCGGATGTCAAGCTTTCTTAGCTCATGTCACGGATCTAAACAAAAATAAATGGGCTTTTGAATGATATTTCTATTGTTAATGAATTTCTGGACGTATTCCCTTAAGAACTTCCACTGGCCTACCCCAGGCGTGAAATTGAATTTTGTATCGACCTTGAACCCGCATACAAAACCCATTTCCAAAGCCCCATATCAAGCGGCTCTATTGAACTTTAGGAGTTAAAGACTCAACTGCAGGAATTGTTAGACATTGGCTTTATTCGTCCTAGTACTTCTCCTTGGGGTGCTCCTATTCTATTCGTGAAGAAGAAAGATGGGAGTATGCAACTTTGTATTGATTATCGGGAGTTGAATCATGTCACCATAAAAAATAGGTACCCATTGCCACATATTGATGACCTGTTTGACCAGTTGCAAGGAGCCAAATTCTTTTCAAAGATTGATCTTCATTAGGATATCACCAATTGAAGATTAGAATCGATGACATTCCAAAGAGGCGGCTATCGGAACTCTAAGACGGGCATTATGAATTCCTAGTCATGTCCTTTGGATTGACTAATGCTCCTGCTGCCTTCATGGATATGATGAACCGAGTATTAAAGGAATATTTGGATCACTTTGTGGTCGTCTTTATTGATGACATCCTTATATATTCCAAAACCCGTGAAGATCATGAGCAACACTTGAGGCTGATACTCCAAAAGCTTCGTGAATATAAGTTTTATTCCAAGTTGAAGAAATACGAGTTCTGGCTTGCGGAAGTAGCATTCCTTGGGCACGTGGTATCAAGTCATGGAATATTTGTTGACCCAGTAAAGATTGAAGCTATTCAAAGCGAGGAGCAACCTAAATCGGTGATCAAGCACGTAGCTTTCTCGGCTTAATTTGGTTATTATCGGAGATTCGTAGAAGGGTTTTCTCGAATCGCTACTCCACTAACTCAGCTAACTCGGAAAGATACAAAGTTCGGTTGGAGCGAGGAATGTGAGAAGAGTTTTCAAGAACTCAAGAGGAGACTCATTTCAGCACCTGTTCTAACAAGACCATCTGGTTCGGAGGGATTTGTCATCTACAGTGATGTTTCGGGCAAAGGGTTAGGATGTGTTCTCATAAAACATGGGAAAGTCATAGCCTATGCCTCACGACAACTCAAAGAATATGAGAGGAATTATCCTACTCATGATCTAGAGTTGGCAGTTGTTGTCTTCTCACTAAAGATTTGGAGGCATTACTTGTATGGGGAGAAAGTGGAGATCTATACTGATCATAAAAGCCTCAAATATTTCTTCACTCAACAGGAACTCAACATGCGACAATGACGTTGACTTGAACTGTTAAAAGATTATGATCATACCATCCAATACCATCCCGAAAAGCTTAACGTGGTAGGTGATGCATTGAGTAGAAGATCATATGCGGCATGAGTGCAATATTGTCAATATAAAGGCCCATTTTATATGACTTGCAAAGGATGGAGATAGAGATAAAGACTCCAGAGACCCACATGATGATGGCAAATATACGAGTAGAACCGACTTTAATTGATAAAATTAAAGCTGCTCAAGTTACAGATCCGGAGCTGATGCGTATGAGGAAGAAAGTGCAAGAAGGTGTGATGCCAAAGACAGCTTTTAGAACTCGGTACGGGCATTATGAATTCTTAGTCATGTCTTTTGGATTGACTAATGCTCCTGCTGCTTTCATGGATATGATGAACCGAGTATTCAAGGAATATTTGGATCAGTTTGTTGTTGTCTTTATTGATGACATCCTCATCTATTCCAAAAGGCGTGAAGATCAT
The DNA here is from genome assembly GCA_020205605.1 of Panax ginseng. NCBI lineage: Eukaryota > Viridiplantae > Streptophyta > Magnoliopsida > Apiales > Araliaceae > Panax > Panax ginseng. The sequence goes on along the minus strand of CM035127.1, from coordinate 35,646,688 downwards.
GAGCACCATTTGAAGATGGTACTGCAAAGGCTTCGTGATAACAAGCTATATGCCAAGCTGAAGAAATGAGAGTTCTGGCTTAAGGAAGTAGCATTCCTTAGGCACATGGTGTCAAAACATGGAGTGTCTGTTAACCCGGCGAAGATTGAAGCAATACAAAGTTGGGAACAACCGAAGACCGTGACCGAAGTACGTAGCTTTCTAGGTTTAGCTGGTTATTATCGGAGATTCATGGAAGGGTTTTATCGAATCGCTACCTCGTTAACTCAGCTAACTCGTAAAGATACAAAATTCGTATGGAGCGAGGAATGCGAGAAGAGTTTCCAAGATCTCAAGAGGAGACTCGATTCAAGACTGTTTTGACAATACCATCCTGGTTCGGATGGATTTGTTATCTCTGATGATGCTTGAGCAAAGGGTTAGGGTGTGTTCTCATGAAACGTGGGAAAGTCATAGCCTATGCCTCGCGACAACTTAAAGAATATGAGAGGAATTATCCTACTCATAATCGAGAGTTAGCGTGATCGTTCGTTCGCTGCTTAAAGATCCGGAGGAGGCGATATCTATATGGGGAGAAAGTGGAGATATATTCAGACCATAAAAGCCTCAAGTATTTCTTCACCCAAAAAGAACTCAACATGCGGCAACGACGTTGGCTCGAACTATTGAAAGACTACGACCATACCATTTAATACCATCCTGGAAAAGCGAACGTGGTAGCTGACGCATTAAGTAGAAGATCTTATGCAGGAACGAGTGCAATGTTGTCAACACAAAGGCCCATTTTGTGTGATTTACAAAAGTTGAAGATAGAATTCAAGACTCCGGGGACCCATGCGATGATGTCAAATATACGCATAGAACCGACTTTAATCGAAAAAGTTAAAGTTGCTCAAGCCACAGATCCAGAGTTGATGTGTATGAAGAAGAAAGTACAAGAAGGTATTATTCCAGAAGCAAGAATCGATGAAGAAGGAATACTTCGAGTCCACTCCAGACTTTGTGTTCCTAACGATTCTAACTTGAAGCATAGAATCATGATGGAGGCACATAACACACCATTTGCAATCCATCCTAGGAGTACCAAAATGTATCATGATCTTCGACATACATTTTGGTGGAACAATATGAAGAGAGAGATCGCGAAGTTTATATCGAGGTGTTTAACTTGTCAACGTGTAAAGGCGGAGCATCAAGTGCCAAAAGGTCCATTACAACCACTTGAGATTCCGAAATGGAAGTGGGAACACATTACCATGGATTTCGTTACGGGTCTTCCCAAGGTTTCTCAAGGCATAAATGTGATTTGGGTTATTGTTGATAGATTAACCAAGTCTGCCCATTTCTTGCCGATACGGGAGACTTATTCCCTTGAACGTCTTGCTCGTATGTACGTAGATGAGATTGTGAGATTGCATGGCATGCTAGTATCCATAGTTTCGGATCGTGACCCAAGATTCACTTCAAGATTTTGGGCTAGCTTACAATAAGCTATGGGCACAGATTTACAATTTAGTTCGGCATACCATCCTCAAACGGATGAACAATCGGAGAGGACTATTCAAACTCTTGAAGATCTATTAAGACTCTGTGTCCTAGACTTCAAAGGGAGTTAGGAGAAGTATTTACCATTGGTGGAATTTTCCTACAACAACAGTTATCAGGCAAGTATAGGTGTGGCTTCATTTAAAGCATTATATGGACGAAAGTGTCGCTCTCCAATGTGTTGGGATGAGGTAGGTGAAGCAACATTGTTGGGACCAGAGTTGGTACGTATTACTATAGAAAAGATCCAAATGATTTGACAACGTATACAAACGGCACAGGATCGACAAAAGAGTTATGCGGATCTTCATCAAAAGGACGTGGAGTTTAGTATTGGGGATCATGTATTGTTGCGTGTGGCTCCATGGAAGAGAGTTACAAGATTCAGGAAGAGAGGAAAGCTCAATCCACGATTTATCGCTCCATTTCAGATTCTTGACCGAGTAGAAAAAGTGGCCTATAGACTCGCGTTACCTCCAAGTATGTCTCGTGTTCATAATATTTTTCAAATATCCATGTTTCATAAATATGTGGAAGACTCGAACCACATTATTGAGTTAGAACCGAACAAAATAGCGGAAGATTTAACTTATGAAGAGGTTCCTGTTCAAATCTTGGATAAGAAGGAACATATTCTACGCTCCAAGGTTATACCTCAAGTCAAAGTTTTGTGGAGAAACCACGATGTTGAGGAAATGACCTGGGAGTTAGAATCTGAAATGAAATCAAGGTATCCTCACCTCTTCATCATACCAGGTATGTACCCTAATTTCGAGGGCAAAATTTCATAAGAAGGGGAGATTGTAAGACCCCAACTTTTAGAAATAAAAATGAATTTTCTATAAATATCATTCTTAAATATTATGGAATGAAATTGATATAATGTTATAGTTGTGGGTAATATTTATAAATTTTGCAAAGTACGCAAGTTGTTATATAATATTCGTTTGGTCGGGGAATATTCGTTTTAACAGGAAATATGCGTACGGCGGTACAATCATTGGTGGACCCCACAACGGAATTATTGTCGGATTGAGAAAACAACAAAAATATCTTTTTATGAAAATAACGGCGGAAGTTTTACCGTTAACTGTTGAAACACCCGGTGTTCAAAATACGATGTCGCTGTGGTTGCATAGTAGCACACGGTATTGATTATTGATGCTTACGTGAGAAGTCACTCAGTTTTGTTCAATTATTGCTACAGTATTTGTTGAATTTATGGAACCCCATTTACCCATTTTTAAAATAATCGGTAGAACGTTATTCAAGTATATATATATATATATATATATATATATATATATATATATATAAGTAATATATTTATAATATATATATATATATAGGATTCATGAAAATCGTGGATTCACGAAAAATGTCAGGGGTGTTATATACGGGATAGGTATATATAATATATAATATATATATACTTATTTATATATATATATATATATATATATATATGATTAAGTGGAGTGAACGGGTGTAATTCACGGGGAATCATCCCTTGACATTTTTTTTAGCTATGTGATTTATATAATATATAATATATATTATATTTAAAAGATTTTGTTTTATTAGAATATTTTATTAAATTAATCTGGACCGTCCGTTTAAAAGTAAATCAATCTAGACCGTTCATGAATTAGTTACTATGCAGTCCATTCTTCTATAAATAGAAGCTCATTCCTTCATTATTTTTTACGAATTCACTAAAACTCTAGAGAGAGAAATTATAGAGAAACTATAAAAAAGTATTCTGCTACTTCCCTACTCTTATATCCAGTTTCTTTTTATGGTAAGGGTATTATTTCTTTTGTATTCATGAAGAGAACTTATGTTATTCCATTCTTTATTATTACATTGGAATAACTTTTGATCACGCTGCTACCCTATACTTGGTGACATTCTTCTATTAATCCGTTTTACTTATTCATTTGGAATATCTTGTCTGCATGCGTTTCACATATTTGGACTCGATTCCGTCTTTATTATTCTATTGGAATATCCATGCTCATGTGTTTTACGTAGGACTGTTTAAAATCTTTATTATTATTATGTTGGAATATCCCGCTCATGCGTTTTTGGGACACGATTAAAATCCTTATTAGTATTACTCGTTGGAATAACTTTGTCTGTCATGCAAGCACCGCATGCATGGTGATTTCGTTGTTATTCCATTCTTTATTATTCATTTGGAACATCTGTCGCTTGCAAATTTACTTTGACCTAGTTCCGTTATTTAGTATTCTCGTTGGAAATAAACATCTATGGCAATCCGCATGAATGGTGATTTCTTTTGTTATTCCATTCTTTATTATACTCGGTTGGTTAAAGTTTTGACTTCTATACTCCATGAAATTAGTGGAATATCCTTGATAATTGCTCTTCATCCAAAGATCTTTTCATGAAAATATTCTTCTGAGCATTCTTGAATTTTACTCTACAAAGCAGTATCATGTTGACAATTTGGACGTTATTGGTTCTTAGATAAATTAATTCTTGAACTTGTTTTATTGAATTCTTATATCATTGTCATCATCCTCATATTTATATTTTTTTTGAAAGTCATCTGTGGCCTGTAGTGCATAGATGGACTTGGTATGATTATGACTGAGGATTGATTGTAATGTAATCATGGTAGTAATGTTACAAATGATGTGGTAAAAGTCCTCATTGGTCCGTAGTGCATTGATGGACAGTTGTTAGCATGATCATGACCATTAATGAATACACAAATATTCTTGGCCCGTAGTGCATGGATAATTGTGGTCGTGATACTAAAGAATATCCTTGGCCGTAGTGCAGGGGTGATTTGATGATGATGGATTATTTATTGTCGAGTACCGGTGATAAAAGTGATGAAAAAACCTTTTAAATCATAAAAGATAGTAGATTTTATTCTCTACTTGACTCTTTTAATGGATTGCTTATTCAGCTGCAGATTAAACTTGATGTTTATTATATTGTATCGGTTTAACAACACTTTTAAGGCTAATGATAATTTATTACGCATTATCTTAGTCATAATATTTCTTCTTTGGGCTAGTTGAGCTCACCCTTTCTTTCTTTCACCGTTCTCTTGAGGAAATGAGAATATAATTTGAACGCAGTCTGGGAGCGGAGTGATGGTCCTAGATGGTGCATTAGTAGTCCTCACTATTACGTGAAATATAGTGTGATAATAATTGTAATGAGGACTCCTTTCGAGTTTGTATACTCTCTAGTAGACAATATTTGTATTCAAACTCACGCTTTTATGTTTTTGTCGTATTGTACCTGACGGTTGTATTAAGTTGTATTTGAATTCTGTACCATGTATCTGGCGACTCAAGATGGGTGATGTATACCTAATTTTGGGGGCGTCACAATTTTGGTGGCCGAACATGAAGAGGAAAATCGCAGAATACGTTAGTAAGTGCTTAACTTGTCAGAAAGTTAAGGCTGAATACCAACGACTGAGTGGGTTATTGCATTCACTAGAGATTCCAGAGTGGAAATGGGAGCATATCACTATGGACTTTGTGGTGGGACTTCCAATAACGAGAAAATGATACGATGTTATCTGGGTGATAGTGGATCGGTTAACCAAATTTGCTCACTTTCTTCCAATAGGAGTTAGGTATAACCTATAGCAGTTAACTAAGCTTTATGTCAAGGAAGTTATTTCTAGACATGGGGTACCTATTTCGATTGTGTCCGATCCTGATCCACGATTCACGTCAAACTTTTGGAGGAGTTTGCAAGATCAACTGGGAACGCAGTTGAGATTGAGCACGACGTATCATCCACAGATGGATGGATAAAGTGAACGGACAATTCAAATGCTAGAAGATATGTTATGATCTTGCGTTATGGATTTCAAGAGGAGTTGGGACGAACATCTGCCTTTGGTGGAATTCGCTTACAACAATAGTTTTCACGCTAGTATAGGCATGCCGCCTTATGAAGCGTTGTATGGGAGGAAGTGTAGGACACCACTTTGCTGGGATGAAGTAGGTGAACGTCGAATGTTGGGACCGAATATGGTATAACAAACGGCAGACATGGTTAAGCTAATATAAACCCGATTGGTAGCGGCTCAAGATAGACAAAAGAAGTATGCAGATCCTCATCGAGAGAAGAGGGAGTTTGAAGTAGGTTCATTTGTCTTTCTAAAAGTATCACCTTGGAAATGGAAGATACGTTTTGGAAAGAAAGGGAAGTTAAGTCTGTAATAACCCGAGATTTCCTAAATAAAATAATTAAGAAAATTTGCGTATAAAATTTTTTATTATTTAATGACGAGAATAAGTGTCTAGTAATGTGAACGATAAATATGAATATATTTATTACTTGAAAAATTAGAAATAATTTTGGCAGAAATGTTTTCCATGATAACATGATTGGAAATAATATATGAAGTGATAATTAGAACTTATATAATATATATTTTATTATATAAATTGTTAGAATATTTAAATCAAGTATTTTAACTTGATATGCGAAAGAGAAGTCGAGATATGAGATCCAAACCACGAATTGGGATTATGATCAAGAGATGATAATAATAATATTATATTATTATTATAATGATTTTCTGAAGACAATAATTATGTCTTGTGTATATGTGACAGATAATATTGAAGAATGATAGCGGTCAATTAGGTCATAGCATATTACCGTCTTTGTGAAACCCTAATTATTAAACTCAGTTATGAGAAATGACTGAGTAGTATATGAAGTTACTGTGTATATGAAGTTACTGTGTACACGAATGTCGGTAATTAGAAGAAAAACCCTAATTACTATTTTACGCTGATAACTAGGACAAACCCTAATTATTACAACCCTAATCGGTTGAAGTTAGAAACCGTAATGACTGTGTTAGATCATACGCAGATAATTAGAGAACCCTAATGATCAATTAGAAAACCCTAATTGATAACGTTAAGAAACCCTAATTAGAAAACCCTAATTTTCTAAAGAAAACCCTAATTTAAAATTATCGGGTTTAATTACGACGGTATTATATAAATGTTTTAATTTACCAAATGGTAGAAATTAATTGGTAAATGGTAAGAATTATAATCTAATGGTTAAATATTACATTTAATGGCCTTTTACAAAAATGCCCTTGGAATTATATGTGAAATGACCAAAATACCCTTTTTGTCATTTTAGTGTATTATTACTTACATTGTTGATAGGATCTTGCAACAAGGATGCCCAACATACTTACCCTACATGCTATCAGCTCTCAAACAAGGGAATCATCCCACTTTAGCATCCAAGGTATTTAAAATTATTTTTTTTAAATTAAAGGAAAGGGAAAATGCATTATTTATGTCTTATTGCTACCACTTGTCCACAAAATCCGGCCAATCCATCTAGAAATTACCTATGAACAGTAGTATTACCATCAATCACCCACTAGAATCAATTCATGCATTAATTTATGGATTCAAAGAGAGAAATGCAACATTTTGGCCTATTTATACCCAAGCACTTAGCTTCATTCTCCCAATGCTTAAACCTACGAAATTCTCTCATTATATCGCCTATAAACAAGCCCCATTCACACCAATAACAAATCAAGAGCCAAAAATCGTAATCAAAGCTTAAAAAGGTATAAACCCCTAGCTTGATTTTTCTTAAACTTTTGGTGTTAGATGTTATGTTTAAATGTTAAAACATGTTGATTATAGTGTCTAAGGATGATCTGGGTTGCTTGATGTTGATTCCATAACATTGAAGCTCGGATTTGAAGATCTTTAAAATCTGGAAATTTTCATTTTGTGTTCGACAACGAATGTCGAGGTCATTGTAGATCCCATCATGTTAAGAGTTTTTGATGTTTAAAGCTTTCTATGTAGCTTTGGTATGTTGTCTTTATTCTCCAAAAGGAATCAGGTCTATATCTATTGTAGATCGGGATTTATAAGCGGTCAAAGTAGGTTGCCCCGGCATTGACCTATTGTATTTTTCAAACCCGAAAATATTCTAAGTGTCCGAAATGTTTTTTTTGGAAAATGTCAGCCTTATATCTCGGTCATCTTTAATGTATTTTGTGTTCTAAAGGTTGATATGTGTAGCTTGTTATGTGGTATTTAACCTACAAAAAGAATCAGGTCCATATATATTACTACGGATTAAGAGTTATTTAAGGTGTTGGGTTGTTAAGATTGATAGGAAAATGCAGGTAGCCCAGAATTTTCTAAGTGTTGATTTTCTTACAAGGTTTGACCATACTTTAAATGCTTGATTTATTGTTGTTATGATGATGTTAAGTGTTAGAGTTGTAGTCCTACATGTTGTCTACACATTGGAATTGATAGATCACATAAGCGTTACACGATCATCAAGTTATAGAGGTCCAAAGTAGGCACCTCGAAACGTGTTCTTCGTGAAGAACGACTTTGGTAGCTACTTTGATGGTGATTTATCCAGATCGATGTTTGTTTAGAGGTTATGATTGTTGGATCTTGAAGTCTTGTATTTCCTCTACAAGACTCAATTTATAGATTGTCCAAATTCGTTAAGATGAGAGAGTTATTCACGTCCAAAGTAGGCCCTCGGTTACGCCTTATGAAGATCTGGGTAGGCTCAAGAACACCTATAGCGACACTTTTGTCACTATATAGGGGCCTTTAGCATGACGATTTTAATTATTTTAATTTACGATTTTAGGAAATTAATTTAAAAATTAGAAAAATTAGTTTTTAATTATTAAAAATACCAAATAAATTATGAAAAATTATTTTAAAGTCCGAAAAATAGTTTTAATTATTTTGAGTATATTTCATAAATATTTAATATTTTTGAAATATAAAAGGTATTTATTTATTTAATTATAATATTAAATAAATGATTTAAAAATAGTTTTAATTCATGAAAAATCATGAAAAATTATTTTATGGTATAAGAAAATATTTTGAGTTATTTTCCATGACTTTTAATATTTTGTGATGTATTTCATTAATTAATTAATATTAATGATATTAAAGTTATTTAATGATTATATTAAATAATTTAGTTTAAAAATGATTTTAATATTATAAAAATCATTTTAAATGAAATTAAAGTATTTAAAAATATTTTAAGTTATAAAATATAACTTTTAATATTTAAAGGATAATTTCATTAATAATTTAATATTAATGATATTAAGATAATATTAGTGATATTTAGTTTATTTAATAATTATTATTAAATAAATAGTTTAAAATGGTTTTATTTATTTAAAAATCATTTAAAGAGGATATTAAGGATTTAAAAATATTTTAAGTTATAATTAATGACTTTTAATATTTGGATGAATAGTACATTAATATTTATATATTAATGGTGATTATTTAAAATGATTTTAATTGTTTTAAAAATCATTTAAGGGTAATATAAATGTTTTAAAAATAGTTTGAGTTATTATAAATAACTTTTATATTTTGGCAATGGTTTCATTAATAGTTTAATATAAATTAATTATTAATGATAATGGAATTATTTAATGTCTAAATCATGTAATTATAATTACGATGTTTGAAAGTGATATCCGGGTCAAACTAGTGACTAGAAGAATTTATGAAGTCCAGGAATTGGTGAAGAGCACCCATAGTAACAATTATATCACTATAAGCCTTGAGTGACTGATTTGATTTATTTTAAATTTTTCAATTTCGGAAAAATTCGAAAATGATTAAAACTAAAATGTCCGATATTTTACAGATGTTGAGGTATAGAATAAGAGTCTTAGACTCAGTATGTACCCGATAAAAAAGGTTAAGACGATGCAAGCATTTATCGGACCTATAATAGAAAGAAAAGACTACTGTAAGAACATGGATGAGATATTTGAAAAATGTATAAAAGTATAGAATGTGATGACATAATTAGACTATGTACTGACCATAATTGACAGTACTATGTGTTATGATTTATGTTCTAATCGGACGAATGACCTGTTTATTGATAGGTTGTGATAAAGAGATAAGGTCTAAGTTGAGATTTGTAATCAGCAAATCAGGCAAGTATCCTACCTTTGCATTTCCTTTATGCAATGGACATGAGTAAGAAGTTTCAGAATTATTCTATTTCTGTACAAATTATGTACGCTTTGATTATCAACATGTTTATTTCGGATATATATTACATTAAGTTGATTTCTAAATGGTTATACAAGTGTCCCCACTTGGATAATCATGGCATTTATTCACATGTTGATATACCATGTCAATTACCCGTATACATATATGTTGAATTACATATTATTGTTGAAAGCAAGATTAAAACCTTTGGGTTTGGAACCAGGCATGTATGAACATCCCGATAATGGGAAAATTTTTATGCGCTTCGGCGGACAAAGGATGAGCGATGAATGTCGTTCTAGTTATGTAGTATTGATCAATCTGAGGTACAATGGGCCGATCACCCTCCGTGCCGTAAGTTATGATTGGTTTGTGGATGAATTTACGCTAAACCTTTTCGAAAATGAAAAGAATGTTCATAGTATGTTTCTTAAACCCTATTCATGGGTAGAGCCTCATTTCAAGAATTTGAAAGAGAGTTGTTATGTGAATCTTTTATCAAGTCTGATTACTTCACAACTTTTGATTCGTTGTAGAAGTGTTATGTAAAGGGAATACTTATATTCTTTCAACTTATATATATAATTGCTATTACTTCTTTGGGCACTCAAATGCTCATCCTTGCTTAAATCAAATGTTTTCGATTATGTATGAAAGCAACTTTGAAGGCTCGAGCACGAACAAAGGAAAAGGAAAATTTGATCGAATAAGTGTGTATTATGAGTTAATGGTTATATTTGTATGGATATCTATTCAAGTATTGTAAGGAATGTATTTGAAGGTCTCGTACCTGGGAAGTAAACTTTGATGTATGTAAATTAAGTTTGAATGTAATATTACTATTATATTATTCAGCTTATAGAAATGGTATCGTGAAGCACTGAGTTCGGGTTTTAAGTATCCGGATTTGGGGGCGTCACAAAGTCCAAGGTTTGTAGGACCTTTTAAAATTTTAAGAATGGTAGGAGAAGTAGCCTATGAAATAGCTTTACCTCCCGAGATGGAAAGAATACACAATGTGTTTCACGTGTCATTGTTGCGTCCTTATAAACCAGACTACAAGCACGTAATAGAGTATGAACCTATTCAAGTAAAAAAGGACTTAACGTATGAAGAACTTTTGATTCAGATTGTTGATAGGAAGGAAATAGTCTTAAGAAATAAAATAATACCCTCAGTAAAGGTAATTTGGAGTAACCACGATGTCGAAGAAGCAACGTGGGAGCTCGAGAGTAAAATGAAGGAAAAGTTTCCTCATTTTTTTTATGTAATTATACCGAGATTCTAGGGACAGAATCCTTATAAGGGAGGGAGAATGTAACACCCGAGAAAATAGGATCTTTAATGAATTAAATTTTTATTTGATTATGTGGATTAAATGAATTTAATTGATTTATTACGTGAGTAAGATATTTGAAGGTCGTTCTATGACCTAGAATGTGTGGATGTGGTTAGTATTCTGGCTATGTGCTAGGATTAATTGTTTTGAATTACCAAGACGAAAATAAGTGGTTTCCAAGAATTTTTTGTAAAAACACTATTCATCTGATTTCGCTTAGAGATTAGGTTTGAAATTTTGAGAAACGCGTAATGATAGAATATAAAGATGTAATGGAATATCCAATAATATTTCAGTTATGGCAAACCAAGTTTTCGCCTGCGGACATAAAACCTAAGGGTTAGTGAAAGTGGCTTTCGAGAAGAAAATGTAATGTGTATAATGATTAGATGTATTATACTTAGGATATACGAGTATGGTATGAATAATAGTACGATATGTAATATGAATATCGTATGAATACTAAGCGAAGCAAATACGTGAGTTATACATGTAGGATACGATTAGTTCTTATAAGATTTTGAGTTAAGGACTTTGTACAATCCAATGGGACTTGGATTTATAGCAAGCCCAATGAATTATGTAATCAAGCCCAAGTTAAGGCCCAATGTTAAGTTAAATCAAGCCCGATCCACGAAACCGAACCACGGATCGAACCGGCGAGTCACAGGATGGGTAAAACCCATGGGTAAATCCATGGGAAGGCCCGTGGACATATGGGTCGGCCACTTGGCCACCAAGTAAAGTGATTACTTGGTGGCTAAATTGTTGAGGAGGTGGGGAATAGTAAGGAGGTGGCTTTTGGACCATTTTGCCCTCCATTTGAATTTCCTATAAAAAGAAAGCTTATGTTAGTCTTTTAGTGTTTTGTAAACTTTTTCCAACATATATTGAGAGAGAGAGAGAGATAGAAACAAGTAATCAAGCTACTTCCAAGCAAACCATATACGTTTAATCAAGAACGCGAAGAACAAAAAAGGTAATATTTCATAAACGTTAGTCTTCAAACCGTGGAAATCGTTGAATGATAACATGGTTATTGATGGACAAATTGAAAACCATCATAGCTAGGGTATATGCATCTTGCTTGGTTAGGGTGTAGATGATGAATCAATGGAGTGTTCCATTTGATTTGGCTTATAGAGCACGAGTAACGAAGTTATGGAAAATTTTACGGAAATAGACGTTAAATGACGAAAAAACGTAGAAATCTCTGATTGGTAGTCAAAAGTTGTCATGTGACTTGAAAACTTCAGTTTTCAATGCCAACACGTCAGATAGGGTATTTAAGAGTTGTGGACTCAAGAATCATCGAATTCTGACTTATAAAGAAGAAAACGAGTATTGAACGCTCATAAACGATAAATGACGCTCAGAAATGAACCAAAAGGTGAATTCCGAGTTAACGGATTCAAAATGTAAAATTCTTGCATGAACACCTAGAGTAAGTAATTTGTGAGTTATGGGCTTTTGAATGAGCCAATTCGGATGTAAACGAATAAGTTATGATGGTAAGGAAGTTCGTAGGAAAACCATTTATCAAAACCAATCGAGGTAGTGAGAGAAATAGCAGTACCAACCCAATGTTATTAGTCATAGCAGTGGTAGAGTAGTGCCAAGTGAAAGCCATAACCTACTAGAGTTTCGCGCCGCAGCGCCGAGTCCGAGTAAAAACCACTGAAGAGTGGCGCCGCAACGCCACTATAGTAAAAATATGTCACGCCGCAGTGCCGGCAGTGGGAAATAGTTGACCAAATTAGGTTTTTAATTCCAATTGAATGTAAACTAATAGTAAGACATAAATGTACTTAATGTACATGATAAGGCTAACTCTAAATCACTGATAAAGTGATAACAGTAGAAGGTTAAGTAGGGTTTAACAATAATTAAACGAAGAACATGAGTGTAAATAAGTAAACCGTGAATGGTGTTCAACGTTGGTATCTCACCAATGATGATCAAGTGTTGGTTAATAACATAAGAACGTTAATAAGCCGTAATGAAGTATAGTAAGTCGAATTGACTTTATTAATGAAATAAATTCAAGTAAGACATAGAAGAGAAAGAAGTTGGTTAAAACAATAAAGTTAGTTTGTTTGACTTTACAGTTTGCTATGTGAATATATCATGTAGATCCTGTAAAGACTGAGAATTGTTGAATATTATATTCGAAGACACTTGAAGGCAAGTTTTCTTAACGCTTGTCTAACCTCCGTGTTAGCCAAGTTTTCTGTGATTCATGTTATGAAATGCATGAATGGTTTTAAAGAAAGAGTCGATGCCAGTTTTAACTCGGCTAGACTAATCGAAGAGTTGATTGAGTTGTTTATAAGTCTTTTAATATAGAACTGTTAACGTTATCCTATATCAAGTATTTGATACGGATTCAAAGGTAAGTTTGTCTAAGAACAAACAAATGTATTTTCATCGATTATTCGATGGGCACGCGAGGTTGCCAAAACTTAAACGTAAATACGTTTAACGAATGAGTGTTGATCAACATAGAGTACTATAGGCTGATCACCTAGAAGTGCTCATAAGTAATGCCGGATGTAAGACCTTAGTGCCGGGATGTCCTTTTTCATGTATGAAAATGAAAAGAATATGTTCATGGTCTTTTGACCGGTTCAGAATTCCTAAGCTATTATATATACTTTGGAATCGTTGTTATGAAATGAGAAGTATTAGTCAATGTTTCATAGTGCTTTTTAATTATTTGTTCAGTTATGGAAGATAATCATATAATTCTCGATTTGGTATTTATATCATCCTTTATTAGACTTGTTGAGCTAGTTATGCTCACATCTTGCTTGAATTATATGATTGCATATAAGGCCGAACGAACTGAGAGTTCTAAGAGAGATAAAGGCAGAGCTAAAATGGATAGTTAATTATCTTGTAATAGACTAGTGTATTTGTATGTAATATACTTATGAGTAACAAATAATGTATTCAGTTTATGAACCTAGGAAAGGATTTATTACTATTGAAATACGAATATAGTAAATACAATCATTTTGCTGTTGTTTCAATGAAATGACTGTATATATTGTAGTACCGTGTAACACCATATGTCGGGTTGGAAGATACCCAGATTTGGGGGCGTCACAAAAGTCATAAGGTGGAACGCTTACAAAACCTTATCCTTTTGTCTATATTGAGACGAGAACCTTGGTATAATCGCTTACGCAAGGAAGTCTGTGTTGAATGGAACACTAACGACACCTAAATCACGTACTTATAAGAAGTAGAAACCTCGGTACAATCGACGATTGATGTGGTAGAAGACGCCACACACAGCTATGTGTTTTTCTATGATAAGTCAGATTTGAAACTCACAGAAAAACTATGAATAGTTCGAGAGTTCTCAAAAATCAAAAGGAGAATAATCTCACAATAGTTGTATTGAATAAAATTTGAAGTGTTATCAATTACATCATCTTTGACCCTTATATATACTACTAAAAAGTAATCTTAATCCTAATAACAAAATGAACAAATTACATAACAATCAAATTTAAATAGAAATCCTAACTAAATAAAATCCTAATTACATTAGTATAAAAAAAAAATTTAGAACTTCAAAACCCCATAATTGTCGTGTAATGATTTCCTTGTCGCGTTTGGAAATTTTTCGCGTGAATTCCGTGCGAAATTAAATAAATATAATTATCTTATAAAAGTGATTCCCTCCTCCTCAGGGTACTATTCTCCCCTTTCTTCTTCTCTTCTCCCGTGAACTATTCCTTCCTCTGTGAACTTCAGCTTTGCCTATATAAGGCAATGATACTGAAGGAAATAATAAAACTTTTCTCGATTGTTTCTCTCTCTTTATCTCTTACTTATTCTCTCCAAATTTATGCAATAATAAGAGTATCTTTCTACACTTTGCTAAAGTTTTATAACACGTTATCAGCACCAAGCTCTAACCAACTGAGACGGTAAAATTAAATTCTTGTAATTTATTATTATACTATCGGTTTGACTATGCCACCAATAATATAATTTTATTCTTACGATTGGCTTGACTTTGCCGCCAATTATATTCTTTAATTGTCAAATTATATTTATCTTTTATTGTCCATTTTAAATTCTGCTATTTACAGTGGTACCATCTATCCTTGTTAATCTTACAAGACTTGGTGGGAACCTTTTTACCACTTTTTAAATTGTGGGAATAACCTGTCTTTACGGAATACTGCATGCCTGGTGAATAATCCTTTGTATTTATTTCTTATTAAATTGTGGGAATAACCTGTCTATGCGGAATACCGCATGCCTAGTGAATAATCATTTGTATTCATTTCTTATTTACTTATGGGAATAACATGTATATGCGGAATACCGCATGCTCAGTGAATATCCTTTCGTATTAATTCCTTATTAGCATTTTGTGGAAATAATCTGTCTATGTGAACTACCGCATGCCAGGTGAAGATCTATTTGCAGTTTTGTACATATATTTTTTTGTGAACTATAATACTTGTATATACATTAACGATTGCATATTTTTTTAACTAAAATAATATATTAATAACATAAATATAAGAATATTTATATTTGCATTTTATCACCACTTGAGGTTGTGACTTAGCTTATTTTTTCTATATCATACATGCAATTATTTATTATTTTAATAAATACTAAAATTATGTTTTAACCCAGAATAGATGGCAAACTTGGCAAAAATAGATTTTTCAATTTTGAAATTCTCTGGAGGCAACTATTTGGCTTGGGCACTTGATGCAAAATTACACGTTAGTGCAAATGAGTTAGAAAAGACCATTGAATCAGGAAATACAGCAACTTCGACACAAAATGCAAAAGCCATAATTTTTATTCGTCACCATATTGATGAAGGATTAAAGACTGAGTGTTTAACAACCAAAGATCCTTTGTCTTTATGGACACAACTAAAGGAAATATTTGACCACCAAAAATTGGTTATTGTCCCTAATGCCAAATTTGAGTGGCTTAATTAAAGGCTACAAGATTACAAATCAATTACGGAGTATAGTTCCAATGTTTATAGAATAACCTCTACTTTGGCTTTGTACGGAGATCCAGTTTTTGAAACCATAATGTTAGAGAAAACGCTCTCAACTTTTCATCCCACCAACATGATTCTGTCACAACAATATAGACAAAGTAAGTTCACAAAATTTAGTGACTTATTGTCTATCCTCCTTGTTGCAGAAAAGAAGAATGAATTGTTGTTGAAAAACAATCAAGTACACCCAACGGGTGCTACCCCATTGTCAGATATTAACAGCACGTCATTCCAGCAGAATAAACGTGACAATAGATGGCCATATAATAAGAAGCCTTGGGGACGAAAGAATAAATGAGGTCATCATAACAACAAATTCCAGAACCGCGACAATTCAGGCCACCAGAAGTGGCAAGTGTCTAGGTCGGGTAAAAATATAAAAAAATGCAGCATAGATAAAGAACAAACCAGATGTTTGTTTTAGGTGTGAGGTGAAAGGGCATTGGTCACTTACATGTCATACGCCGAGGCATCTGGTTAATTTATTCCAGGAGTCTCAAAAGAACAAAGTAATGGAGGCAGAAACAAACTTTGTTAATCATCAATTGAATATTGTTGATGTTCCACCAGTGACCAACAATGAGGAAAAGGTTGTTGATATAACTGAACCTTCTGAAAGTATCTTTTGGGATATCATTTACTTTTTTGTTTTAATTAAACACCCTGCATTTATAATATTATTAGTTTTCATTCTATACGTGGTATGTGTTTCTCATGAATAAAATTATAAATGAAATGTAACTTTTCTTATTTTTATTTGTGTCAGACCATCTTTAATGGATATGGAAGATATATGTTTAGCAGACAATGCAATAACTCATACAATCCTTCAAAGTGAGAAATATTTTTCACAACTAATCAAAGCTAAGGGAAATTTAGGAACTATCTCTGGCATATCAAATTTAATCGAGGGATTTGGAAAAACTAGTTTCATGCTACCAAATGAGACACAAGTTTTTATCAAAAATGCTCTATATCTAGTAAATCAAGAAGAAATTTGCTTAGTTTTTAAGATATTTGACTAAATGGTTTTCACATTGAAACAACCAATGAAAATGATAATGAATATCTTCTCATCACTTCTACTGTTTCTGGAAAAAAGAATATCCTAGAAAAACTTCAATCAATTTCTTCTGGATTATATACTATGAAAATTAAAATAATTGAGTCTCATACTGTTATGATTCCAAAAATCATAGATCCCAAATCCTTTATACTTTAGCATGAAAGACTCGGTCATTCAGGAACTTTTATGATGCGTCGTATTATTGAAAATTCTACTGGTTATCCTCTCAAAAATAAGAAAGTTTTTCCTAGTAGTGATTTTCTTTGCGCTACGTGTTCTTGAGGAAAATTAATTGTTCGACTATCACCAGTAAAAGTTTATAAAGAAGCCCCAAAATTCCTAGACAGAATTCAAGGAGACATTTGTGGACCCATTCACCCATAGTCTGGCCCATTTTGATATTTCATGGTTTTACTAGATGCTGCAACTAGATGGTCTCATGTTTGTCTTCTCTCTTCTCGAAATTTTGCATTCTCAAAACTTCTTTCTCAAATAATCAAGCTACAGGCTTATTTCTAGGATCATCCAATCTAGTCAATTCGACTTGATAATGCAGCTGAATTTTCATCAATTACTTTTAATGATTTTTGTATGACTATTGGAATCTCCATTGAGCATTATGTTCCTCATATACATACACAAAATGGTTTAGCTGAATCATTAATAAAAAGACTTCAACTAATTGCATGTCCATTAATGTTAAGGGATAACTTACCTACCTCAGTTTGGGGTCATGCAATTCTTCACACTGCAGCCATCATTCGAGTAAGACCAACGGCTCTTCATAAATTTTCTCCTCTATAGTTAGTTTTTGGACAGATACCCAACATATCACACTTTCTAGTTTTTGGAAGGGCAGTATATGTTCCAATTGCACCTCCACAAAGAACTAAAATGAGAGCCCAACGAAGAATAGGTATTTATGTTGGTTTTGATTCTCCTTCTATTATCAGATATCTTGAGCCTTTAAATGGAGATGTTTTTACTGCACGTTATGTAGATTGTCATTTTGATGAATTTGTATTTCCGCCATTAGGATGAGGGAAAGTTTTAAATAAAAAAACCCTCTGAAATATCATGGATTGCATCAGAATTAAGTTCACTTGATCCTCGTACAGGACAATATGAAATTGAAGTTCAAAGAATTATTTATTTACAAAATATTGTAAACCAAATGCCAGATGCATTTAATGATGCTAGAAAAATAATAAAGTCACATACACCTGCAGTGAATACTCCAGCAAGGATAGAAATACCTAGTGAAAAATTAATTCATGAAGAATTGACAAATAAGGTAATAGAAGAATCTAAACCACGCCAGAAGCGTGGAAGACCGGTTGGTGCAAAAGACACTGTACCACAAAAATCAAAAGCAAATAAGGGAATCTCAGAAGGAATACCTACTCCAGAAGTAGCACTTATTCCAAGAGTGGGAATAACCCCAAAAGAGGTACAAAATCTCAGTGAAGGAATAAGAGATGAACACCAAGAGATCTTAATAAATTATGTACATGATGAGAAAATATGGGATCAAAGCAAAGTCATGATTGATGATATATTTGATTTCTCTATAGCATCAGATATTACTTTGATTCCTGACACGGATCCTGAACCACACAACGTGGAAGAATGTCAAAAAAGAAAAGATTGGCCAAAATGGAAAGATCTTATTCAAACTGAGCTACAATCTCTATTGAAAAGAGAAGTATTTGAACCAGTAGTCCAAACACCGTTGGGTGTAATCCCGGTTGGAAACAAATGGGTATTTGTACGAAAGCGAAATGAGAAAAATGAAATTGTGAGATACAAAGCCCAACTTGTAGCTCAACAGTTTTCACAAAAACCTTGTACTGATTATCAGGATACATACTCTCCAGTAATGGATGGAGTCATTTTTCGCTTTCTGATAGGTATGGCAACCATGGAAGGTTTGGAAACACATCTGATGGATGTTGTAACAGCATACCTATATAGCTCACTTGACAGTGAGATTTATATGAGAATCCCTGAAGGATTGAAAATGGTTGAATCACAAAGGCCCCGTCACTTATATTCAATCAAGTTACAACTCTCATTATATGGGTAAAAATAGTCTGATCGTATGTGGTATAATCGACTTAGTGATTATTTAATATAAAAAATAAATATATAATCAAGTATGTCCATGTGTTTTTATTAAGACATCACAAAGTGGATTTCCCACCATTACTGTATATATGTGGATGATTTGAATCTTGTAGGTGCTCCTTAAGAACTCACAAGAACTACTAGTTATTTAAAAGATGTATTTGAAATGAAAGATCTTGGAAAGACAAAATTCTGTTTGGGAATACAAGTGGAACATTTAGCATCTGGAATTTTTGTTCATCAATCCACATATGTTGAAAAAATTTCTCAGTCGTTTTCATATGGATAAAGCTCGTCCTTTGACTACCCCGATGGTTGTTCGATCTTCAGAAGTTGCTAAAGATCCATTTTGGCCTCTAGAAAGTGGGGAAGAAGTTCTTAGACCTAAAGTTCCATACCTAAGTTCAATAGGTGCTCTTATGTATCTTACAAACTGTACACGACCTGATATTACTTTTACTATCAACTTGTTAGCAAGATACAGTTCTTCACCGACTAAGAGTTGGGATGGGATCAAACACATTTTGAGATATCTCCGTGGAAGTATAGATCTTGGGTTATTTTATCCAAGAGATTTAACGTCGCGATTGGTTGGATATGCCGATTCAGGATATTTATCAGATCCACACAATAGAAGATCACAAACAGGTTATGTATTTACATATTGTGACACGGCTATATCCTGGAAATCCACAAAGCAAACCATGACAGCTACATCTTCAAATCACTCAGAGATTCTCGCTATACATGAAGCAAGCAGAGAGTGTTTGGTTGAGATCAATTATTCAGCATATTCAAAAATCATGTGGATTACCATCAATCAAAGACATTCCTACAATTCTGTATGAGGATAACGCTGCATGCATTGCTCAACTTAGAGGAGGGTACATTAAGGGAGATAGAACAAAAAATATTTTACCTAAATTCTTCTTCACACATGAGCTATAAAAGAAGGGTTATATAGATGTGCATCAAATTCGATCATGTGATAATCTAGTCGACTTATTCACAAAGTCGCTGCCAAATGCAACGTTTACAAAACTTCAAAAAAAGATCGAAATGTGTCGACTGAAAGACTTATGACAACATTTCATCAAGGAGTAATGAATTCCTTTTGAGGGGAAGACTGTACTCTTTTTCCTTAGTCACGGTTTTTATCCAAATGTGTTTTTCTTGACAAGGTTTTAACGAGGCAGTCAATTAAGATATTTATGTAAAAGATATATACTCTTTTTTCCTTCGTTAAGTTTTTTCCACTGGATTTTCTTAACAAGGTTTTTAATTAGACATAATCTTCTATCGTAGGAAATTAGGGGAAGTGTTATAAAAGTGATTCCCTCCTCCTCGGGATACTGCTATCCCCTTTCTTGTTCTCTTCTCCCGTGAACCATTCTTTCCTCTATGAACTTCAGCTTTGCCTATATAAGGCAATGATACTAAATGAAATAATATAACTTTTCTCGATTGTTTCTCTCTTTCTCTCTTACTTATTCTCTCCAAATTTATGCAATAATAAGAGTATCTTTCTACACTTTGCTAAAGTTTTATAACAAATTATATGATTTACATGCTTTTCCAAAAAATTTGTGGTCCCATAGGATTTCTTTGCATGTGCATGTGAATTGAATTAGCATGATTTGCACCATGTGGACTAGCTTGCTGAATGTGTTATTTTATAGAAACAATTACATTTTCTATTACATTTTCAAAAATAATTACAACAATAGTGCACTCATAAAATATTTACATAATTAATACATTTAAAATTTTATTTACAAAATTAGTGCATTCTTATCCCTTTAATTTAGTTGAGTGCTTTAATATGTTGCAATTCAGCACTTTCTCTCTCCTCTCTTCCAACCCCCTCCGCCGAACTCCTTTCCATAACCATCCATAACCGGCAACAGAGTTTTCCAGAATTTTATCTTCCAAAACATTAAATGCTTTAATATTTCTCTATCTTCTCAACAAACAGATATCAAAAAATCTATTATAAATTTTTTTATTTTATAGTGCAGTTGGTAGCCAAATTTTTATACAAATGTAACCAATTCAATTTTATTGGGTTACCAATTAATTAAAATAAATTTATTATAGATTTTTTTTCATAATGCAGTTGGTAGCCAAACCTTAATACAAAGGTAACCAATTCAGTTTTATTGGGTTACCAATTAATTATAAAAAATCTATTATAGAATTTTTTTTTCCCCATATAATGCGATTGGTAGTAACTCTTAATACAAATGTAACCAACAAAAACTAAAATGGTTACCTTTGTATGAAAGTTTTAGCTACTGTTCAAGACCGAAATTCTCTTGGTTACCCACAAAAACTAAATTGGTTACCTTTGTATAAATGTTTGGCTACCAACTACACTAAAATTTATCTTCTTCTCTTTTTAATTTCTGGACTAAATCAACCTTCGTCATAATGGAAGTTATGTAAATGCTAATAATGAAAATAAAACACAAAGGAAAACATAAGAAAGAGTAAAAGGAATTAACATAGAATGAAAATTTGCATAGATTTCTGGATAAAGATAATTTCTACAATAATGAGCTAAATATACTCCTCCTCTACAATACTGATAAAATACTAACAACTACAAAGACTAGGCGTGACGAAGCAGCAGTCCATGGCGGCTACATCTTCAAGATCTAGAGATTAATATATTCATGGTGTTGAAGCGGCGGCGACGACGAAGGAGGAGGACGAAGGGGAGGAGGAAGAAGAAGACTTACAAGATCTACATCTTCAAGGTGTTGAAACGGCGGCGACGGCGAAGGAGGAGGACGAAGGGGAGGAGAGAAGAGGCGGTAAGGGAGAGAAAGAGAATGAGCGGATGAGTGTTTCCCTAAATTAAGGACATTAATATTATAAATAAATATGGGAAGATTCTTATTTTTGTAATTATTTTGGTGATGCACTAAAAATGTAATTACTTATTAAATGTTGTATATTATTGTAAATGACCCTAATTTTAAAAGACCCACATGGTGGA
The DNA here is from genome assembly GCA_020205605.1 of Panax ginseng. Lineage (NCBI taxonomy): Eukaryota > Viridiplantae > Streptophyta > Magnoliopsida > Apiales > Araliaceae > Panax > Panax ginseng. The sequence continues at coordinate 35,624,494 of CM035127.1, read as the reverse complement.
TTGCATAGATATGTTAAGTTAGAAGACTTGAAAGGCCCACTTGATTTACATGTAATAGTTGTATGTAAATGGAATCCATGGCCCACATCTTTTTAACCCACATGAATACTTTGATGCTTGATGTACATATTAGTTTGGGTTCTTTACATAAGTATACAACAAATATAAAATAATTACAAGAAAAGTGCATCAACTAAATAATTACAAAAATAGTGTAATTAGGACCCATATTACAAAAAAATAGTACAATTCACATTAATAAGGAAACCTAAAATCAAGGACAAATAACTGCCATAATTAATAATTCAAATTCAAATATTTGGATCTAACAACAAAAACAAATTCAAATTCAAAATAATAATTCAAATTTAAACATTCAAATTCAAATCTTCATCTCCCTCACATACACTTTGAAATAATAGACCGCCGCTATACTGCCGCTACACCTCACATACTCCGCCGCTACACCGCCGCGAATCTCCGTTGTCCAAACGCCAATGAGAATAAGAAGAAGATTAGCCCTACAAAAATTTTAAAATAAATAGATGTAACTTTTAATGTTCTGAATTTTTTTTATAATTATTTTGTTACTCATAAATAATAAAATGGTTACCTTTGTATGAATGGTTGGCTACCAACTGCATCACATTCAAACGAAATTGGTAACTTAATAAAATTGAATTAGTTACCTTGAGTGCGAAGGTTTGGCTACCAATCGCACTATGAAAAAACTGCAGGTGTGGATGTGAATTAGTTACTTTGGTATGAAGGTTTTGTTACCTTGGTACGAAGGTTTGCTTACCTTGATCTGAAGATTTGGTAACCAAAAATTTAAAGTGTGGAGCTTGATTGGTTACTTTGATATGACAGTTTGGTTACCTTGGTATGAAGGTTTGGTTACCATCATCCAGTATTCATATCCACCGCCACCACCGCCTGAATCTTCATACCCACCTCCATTTTGACCCTTCATTTTGAGAAGCTGCTGGAGATATATACTTGGTTGACTCATAAATATATACATATATATAGAGAGAGAAAGAAAGAATATGTGACCTTGAAGAGGAATTCACGTGAGACTGGAGCCACTCCTCATGGTGGAGATTCGAAGGGGTAATAATAATATTAATATAATTGAACCTATATATATATATATATATAGGTTCCAGTCCCCATTTAACTGAATCTTCCTCCAACAATGTCATCAATGTCATCAAAACCCTCCCTTTCTCTCCAACCGACAACCCCATCAACAAATATTCTCTCTCTAGGGTACCAACCCTCTCCTTCCCTTACGATTCTGATGATCGCTTTATTCCCAAAATAGATCTTCTTCCAATTTCTCTCTCTTCAATATCTCTTCAATATATATATATATATATATATATAGAAAGAATACGATTGAATGAAGAAGAAGGGTGATGACTAACTGCAGTTGTTATAGATGATGAGAGAGAGAAGAAGTCATGGGTATAACTAATCCCTAAATTAAGGAATTCTAATTGAATACTAATTCCCTAAATTAAGGAATCCTAATTGCACTACTATTGTAAATAAATATGGAAGTATATTAGTTGAGTAAAGATTTTATGAGTGCACTATTGTTGTAATTATTTTTAAAAATGTAATAGAATATGTAATTCATCCTATTAGTTTACATGCTATCCATAATATGTTAGCAATATGTTTAGGGCCACCTGATTGTAATATATCTGTGAATGGTTGCTGAACATGAATGTAATCTTTGGGCTACTACAATGATAAGAATTGGGCTTTAATTGGGTTCTATTGCTCTAATAATAGGGTCCTTTACAATAATATACAACATTTAGAAAGTAATTACACTATTAGTGCACTCATAAAATATTTACACAATTAATACACTTTCTATATTTATTTACAATATTAGTGCAATTAGGATTCCTTAATTTAGGAAATTAGTATATGATTCAATTCATAATAATAAGGAAACCTAAAATCAAGGAGAAATAACTACTATAATTAATAATTCAAATTCAAATATCTTGGATCTAACAACAAAAACAAATTCAAATTCAAAAATAATAATTCAAATTCAAATATTCAAAGTTTGGCAACATCATCTTCCTCCTCCCCTTCGCCGGTCATCTTCCTCCACCTTGAAAATGTAGATCTGTAGATCTTGAAGGTGTAGCCGCCATGGACGCCGATATCCTCATCCATTACGGCCACAGCTGCCATTATGACAAAGGTTGATTTAGTCCAGAAATTAAAAGGAGAAAAAGATAAATTTTAGTGCAGTTGGTATCCAAATATTATACAAAGGTAACCATTTTAGTTTTTGTGGGTAACCAAGAGAAATTTCAGTGCAGTTGGTAACCAAAACTTTCAAAGGTAACAATTTTAGTTTTTGTTGGTTACATTTGTATTAAGGTTTGGCTACTAATCAAGATTTATGAAAAAAAAAAATCTATAATAGATTTTTTATAATTAATTAGTAACCCAATAAAACTGAATTGGTTACCTTTGTATTAAGGTTTGCCTACCAACTGCATTATAAAAAAAATCTACAATAGATTTTTTTAATTAATTGGTAACCTAATAAAACTGAATTGGTTACATTTGTATAAAGTGTGTAGACACTCGAAATTTTCTGTACTACTGTCACTGACATTGCAGGAGGACAAATTCGTCTTTTAAGTGGGAACCCAGAAAGACAATCCATATCCATACCGGATACTAATGGAAGTTCAGCATCAACCCCAGATCACACTCTGGGAGTAACAATTCCAATCTCGGAGATAACCCCGAGGCGTGCAGATACAATACCGGAACACACACCGGATAAAACCGATTAATCTCAGAGATAACCCCGAGGTATCCAGTCTCAGTCCCAACCATGGGAATAGCCACCAACCTTGGTGATAACCCCAAGGAATGCGATTTGGCGATAACCCCGAAATGCTTGTTTCAAATCGACTAGATTCAATCTCGGCGCTCCTGGCGAGATATTACTGTACCAACGGCGATAACACGGGAAAGCGGACACACCTCAAAGATGACAATGAGGACCTTCAACAATTGCGATGAGTCAATCTCGGTGAAGCTGAGCAACGTCTCGCTTTATCATTAATCCGTGATAACACCGGTGAGGGGCAACATCGTTATCTAGCCGATGCGATGCCACGCCACGTCGTCTCAACATCTCTACACAACGATGTCCCACAAGACTAACTAATCCCGAGTGACTATTGTGCGGGGTAACGGATGGAAGTTGAAGCTTGAAGATCGGAGGGCACCGTCCCATCTTCAATGACTTCATACAAACTCTAATCCCATGCCATCGTCTGACTCTCGACAGCGGCGATGCGAAATAGGTCTTGTATACCTCAAACAGATGCCCGGATTTCACTTCTGAAAGTCCAAGTGGACATTATAGTGCCCAAGTGTACGTAGTACGAGACGACCCGAGCCGAAAAACTCAGGCCCACCCGGGTTGCCTCTGGTACTCCTGCAGCAACTTCGTCTATAAATAGAGGGCTTGGGCTGCCCATTTTGCAAGAGAAAACGGCGAGAAAGCCCTGCCCAATTTGTTCTGCACTCACCCCATGCAGTGTACTTTCTCATTTTAAACACCTGTGAGCTCATATATAGCCTCTTTTGTACCTACAAAAGCCAGTGTTTACCCACTTTAAAGATATAGAAGTCTTCTTTGGGAGTTAACTGTAAGCCTTCTCACACACTTTAGAGTCTTTCTCTTCATCTCTGCACACACCCTTCTTCACGTTGAGAGTCATGTTGCTTGCTTTTCCCGGACTTGATCCGTGGTTTTTCATTTATATATATATATATATATATATATATATATATATATATATATATATATATATATATATATATATATTGACTAACATTATCGAGTTATGCCTCGATTGAGCCTAGAATTTGATGCAGGCGTTTATTTGCTATATATATATATATATATATATATATATATATATATATATATGAACTACTGTGTAGAACATTGTTTGATGAGCCTAGACTTGATGCTGGAGGCGTTTATTGCTTTAATATATATACTTATATATATTAAGCGTGTCATACTTTGTTCGATGACCTAGACTTGATGCAGATGCGTTTACTTCTTAATATATATATATATATATATATATATATATATATATATATATATATATATATATATATATATATTAGCGTGGTAGGACTACATTCGATGAGCTGGATTTTATATCAGTGCGTTTATTCACTTTATATATATATATATATATATATATATATATATATATATATATATATGAGGTGTGGTGGGACTATGTTCGATGAGCACCGGATTTTATATACGGTGCGTTTATTAAGCTTTTATATATATATACTTATATATATAAAGCTGTTGTCAAACTTTGTTCGATGAGCCTGGATTTTTATATATCGGTGCATTTATTGCTATTATATATATATATATATATACATTTTCGTCCACACTGGAGTTCACTTACGTGGTGGTTGATCGCTTTCTGACTTTCTTTACGTTTAAATCTGCTGGAGTTTACTTCATGGCGGTTGATCGCTTTTATCTGACTTTCTTTACATTTTGTCACTTTGGAGTTCCTCCGTGGCGGTTGATATACTTCTGACTTTATTTACGTTTTGTCACTTTGAAATTTCCTCTCGTGGCGGTTGATAGCTTTCTAATGACTTTATTTACATTTCGATCCCCGTGGAGGTGCTTCTTGGTTGGTGATCATATGCGTATATATATATTTCTGACTTTTATATATATACTTGCTTCTTGCTTTTATACAAATTGCGGTATCTTGTGCGCCTAGGAATCATATGATCACATATTCAGCCTATTGGATCTAGATTCGGTTCTCGTGATGGACATTTTCAGCTGTAAGCAGCTTGAAAATTATTCTGCGGTGTCTGAGTTTCCTCAGATGGTTTCCATACCCACGAGGAAGTCGGCATTATTTTGTACATTATTTTTGTATGGATGCCTTGCATCTGTTAAATAAAATCAATCAAACCGAACACTTAATAAAATGGGAGTGTAAAAGGTCTCAATTACTATTGAGCATCAGGTTTTGAAAAACCTCTTTTATAAAACATCACTGCCATATCTTGCTTAAAACTGAATTTTTACATAAATTCAAACCCTGTGTATATAGGTGCGAACGAGGGCCTCGCACTACTTCCAAATCTTGACACATTGACCCACACACACACATTGAGATAATAGTTTCTTGAAAAGAGGTGGTCAAGTGGTAACACGGATGTCGGGGGTGCCTAACACCTTCCCTCCGCATAACCAAGTCCAGGACCCTAATGAATCTCGGTTTCACCAGGCACGTTTATGAGTGTCACATTACTTGGGTCAATGTGCAAACCTTTTTCTCGATTGTGTTGGTACAACCATTTAAAAAACCAATGGCGACTCTTAACAGTCCATCATCGACATTATAATGTCGGACCTTTTCACTTATTTTTCAAACAAATCTCACCTAAAATGAGAACACAAAAGAACAAGTAGCGGAAAGGACATCCAAAAATCCGGCGTCGACGGTGGAGACTCTCTTTGGGGAGTCAATAAGAGGACTTAAGCCGCTATTACAATCTTTTCAAAATTGTTATCTGTTTGTGTGTGGATGTTGTATTTACATTTGATGAATGTGTACGAATGCATTTCCTTATTGCACTTAGTGCTTCGCACCATAACTGCTTATGATATTAGTGCTTCGCACCATATCTGCTTGTGATATTAATGCTTCGCACATGTCATCATTATCATACGGTGAGACGCGATGTATGTGAATGTATGTTGTGTGGTTCCTCCACCAGGAGGCTATCCCGTCGGTGTTTGATTACTGGACTCGTGAGAAGACTAATTCTACGAGGCTCGGGAAAGGCACCACCAAATTCGCTCAGTTGAAAGAATAGGATTAACTTCCGTCAAGTAGATTGCAATGATTTGGGAACCTTCATGCCAAAAAAAGCGCGAGAGTAACCTAAGATAGGTCGACCTACGATAAACCCAAAGCGGAGGAAAGTCTCTTCATGCTCTCATTTCAATTACTTGTAAACACAATTACTTGTAATTACATTCCATATCTATCTCCATGTAATGAGAAATATGAAGAAATATGTACACATACATATTAACATGCTACAAAACAGCTGACATCCGTTTTGCAGGATAAAATTCCTAAAATGGACACATCACATAGCATGTTAGTATACACATTCCCTAAAGACTAAACTATGCAAGTCTTTCGCAGGGAACCAATCGGACCTACTACCCGGTCAAAGTCCAAAAAGGCTACAGGCCTACAGTCAATCATGTTGTCATCGACAGGTGACCTTAATCCGATTTCTCGCAAAGAATTGATGAATTAAGCAAACAAATTCTGATTTGGTTGTTTACTCAAAAAGAACTACACCAAACCAATCGAGGGTCCAAAAATACCCATACATCTTTGAATCCTCACTGCGGGGAACCCAGTCATTACAATACATGAAGCTGCGAGTTGGATACAACCAACAAAACTCATGATGTTGCCCCTCCCACTGGAGATCCAGACCTTTGGGGACATCAAAAAGAAAGTCCTCAAATGGAAGAGACCGCCGTCTTTATCAAAGGAATTGGAACACAGGGAGTGTTTCATATCTTGATCTTTGCATTTTCACGGTGTTCATTATCCGAGAAAAGTTTAAAACTCGACTTTGAAAAATATGGCGGGTTAGGAGATCCTTATACACATTTAAAGGTGTATATTGGAGAACTTGGATCTAATCACGGAGAACGAAAAGCTCGAGAATGCAATTGTTTGAGAAAAGTCTAGCTGGAGAAGCTTGGTTAAGTGGTACACAAGATTAGACAACTCAAAGATCCATATTTGGGAAGAGCTAGCACATGCTTTCCTCACTCAATCTGACTTTCAATCTCGGATGGCTCTGATCGGTATCAAATTACCAAGATCGAAAGCGATCTAACGAGTCTTTCGAGAGAGTATGCTCAAAGGTGGAGGCGCTGGGTGGCCAAGTTAGTCCTTCCATGATGAGAATCGAGAGATGATCATGACTTTCATAGACATACAAGATGCGCCTTTCTATGAAAGAGTTTTTTTAGCAAGCATCGGCAAACCATTTTTGAAATGGTCAAACATGGGGGGAGATGGGTGAGATGGGTTTGAAGTCAGGAAAGATTCAAGACCTAAGCTTTGCCTTAAAGTTATTCTTGATCACATCAATCCAAAAATTATGGAAACAACCCCGGAGGATCCCAAAAAAAGAAAGAGGAAGATGTTTCCACGATACTACTGAGAGGTCAAAAAAGGCAATCGAACATGCCTATTCAAAGGAGAAACTACACTCCCTTTCAAGCACAGTCTGCGAAACCTCCAATACTAAAAGGTGGAGAAGTTAAACGCCCTCGAGTGTTTACACCCTTAGGGGATACCCTCGAGAACATTCTCACTCTTCTGACAACACAAAAGAAAATTACACATATTCTTCCACGGCCACCCTAATGGATGGGGTTTCAATCTTTGCTTTCGAAAATGTGCTTATCATTCCGGGGCACCTGGACATGATACTCAGGATTGTTGGGCCTTGAAACACAAGGACCTGATAGACAATGGGGAAATTGTGGTCACCAAACCAGATCAGCCTCACATTCAAGATAACCCTCTTCCTCAGCACAAAGAAGAAGAGGTTAACATGATCAATTGGAGCAACGGACAAAATTCCAATTTCAACTGTGAATCCTCCCAGACCCTCAAAGACGGTGATGACAGATGGGATTATGCCCAATTCCAGTTCACAATGGAACGAAAGATGAAAGCTCTATACAATCAAATTGAACAATTGGCGGAATTGGTGACTTATCAGCATCGAGTGACACGTCAATTAATCAGTCAGGAGCATGCCAGTCTCCTACCTCTTGTCATAAATGTTCCCTCGTCACTTTCAGAAAATGAAATGCTGGAAGACAAAGTGACAAAGAGAGCAAATGCCAAAGCCTGTCGGGATTTTGCCAACAAAAGGAAATTCACATATTTGGGCCAACCTATGGAGGAAATCCTTCATATGTTAATCAATGAAGGAAGGATCAGTTCCCTTCTACCTCCAATCAACCCCCGTTCATGGCGGTACAACTCTAATGGAGTATGTCAATATCACTCCCAATCTCATGGTCACAATGACGGAAGAATCTTTGGGCACTCGCCACCTTATCCAAAATCTAATTGGCGGTGGTGTCTGCACTTAGCAGACGCGATCTTTGTATTACGTGCTGAAGTGAGAATTGAGGTCCTACTAAGTGGAAGAGTGTGGTAGCGATCATATCCACTTTGGCGATGGGGTTAATAAATCACTCACAATGCCAACAATTCAACTCAAGGGAAGCAACCATCCTTTGAAAGTGGCCGCTCCCAAGCCAATCAACTTGCCATACAGAGCACAATATCCTATTGTTAGCTTACGCAAAGTTCCATGGAATTATGGAGAAGGTGAAGGATCCACCTCACATACAACTGCTGTAGTGTCGAAGGAAAATCCACTGTATCTTCCCCAACGGGTGATGAAGTCTACCATCAAATCAAAGGGGAAAATACCCATGGAGAAGATTGAAAAATTCCTCCGCACTATGGGTCATAACGAAGCCACGGTGGTTTTAAGCTTAAAAGAAGCTCCACAACAAATATCAATTTTGGATTTGGTCACAACCACGAGAATCCTAGGAAGGTCTTGTTGAAGGTTTTAGAAGAAGTCTATCTACCAACATCAGTTGATACGAAAAAAATTCAACATTTGGTTGATCATATTTTCAACAACAATGTGATATCCTTCACTGATGATGACATATCGCCCGAGGGGACCGGTCATTGCAAGTCGTTGCACATTGCGGTCTTGTCCTCTGGATATATGCTAGCTGGAGTCCTGATAGATGGAGGTTCCTCTCTAAATATCTATTCATACGCTACCTTGGTGAAGATGAACATCAATCTAAACCGAATTCGGAGTAGCCATACTATCATCAAAACTTTTGATGGAGCCCAAGCGAAATTGATTGATGTAATTAATTTGCTTAATCGAAATTGGTCCTCACACATTCTGCGTATCTTTCCATGTGCTCAAGATAGATTCGGGATATAACCTGCTCTTGGGGTGACCATGGATTCATATGGTCAGGCGATCCCTCTACTCTTCACCAACGGTTGAAATACATTATCAATAATACTTTAGTCACGGTCAATCATTTGAAACGAGTATCCTCAACACGGGGACATGCCATTCATCAATACCAATGCAGATGTTGAACCGATCAGCTTTCATGCTTTGGAAGTAAGCAATACCCAATACCATGCTATTGGAATGCCATTGCGAACCAAGATTTACTTAGAGGTAATGTAATTTTGCTCGAGAAATGATGTCATTGGGTCATAAAACGGGACAAGAAATTTGGTAAAGATTTTGCGGTATCAAGTACCCAATTCGATTAACTAAGCATGGAATATTTGGGCTAGGCTATTACTGCTAGATTCTAGTCACGAGGAATCCTCATAAGCATCAGTGATTCCTTGACTTCAACCATGCGGCATTTATCTTCGCCTTCAAACTACGAGTCGCACCACCTCACAGTAAAGGTGTCGACCCGATGTAATGGCTATGTTATTTCCCAAATCAGTGCAGTAAAGGAGAAATAAGTCTTTGTTCCAAATCCCATGATGGAAGAAGAGAAAGCGAAGAATCAAGCAAGGCGTCATCCGAATGATGTCGAGAATCGCATCATCGTTCATGATGAACATACCAATGATACACCCGATGGGCGTAATGGCCATCATTTGGGATGAGAGAGGATGATGACAATCCCTTCATCATTTGTGGTTTTCCGGACTTTACCCTTGCCAATTGGGCGGCATTCCTTACATTGGTCGACAAGGGTAAAGCGGGCATAAACTCTTCGCCTATAGATATAATTGCGCTTACTTTTACATATGGTATTAGTAGTTTATTTTGCCGATATATGTTAAACTGTGTATGATCAACACATTTCATATATACTAAGTGAAAGCATATTTTGTTTGAGGGGACTGGATTTAGATGTGCATGCTTACTTTAGCGTCTGGTGCCTCTTCTCCACAAGGATTGTACCTTTGATGTAGAGATGAATTCACCTTGATGGAAATACGAGGATGACATTGAGGTGCCTCGAGAAAGTCGAGAATGGGTCAAAGACAAACCTAAACCCAACCTTGATCAAACCACTTCTTTCAATCTTAGAACCTTAGAAAGCCCTAAGTTAATCCAGATTGTTCAGACCTTACCCCAGACCAACGGAATGACATGGTTACGCTATTAACCCAATTCCAGGATGTGTTTGCATGGTCTCATGAAGACATGGTGGGTTTGTCCACTGACATTGTCCTTCATCGCCTTCCCATAAAAGAGGAATTTAAGCCAGTCCAGCAAAAGCTCAGGCGATTGAAACCTGAGTGGAGTTTAAAGGTGAAAGAAGAAATTATGAAATAATTTCAACCTGGAATCATCATGGTGTCCACATATCCTGAGTGGATATCCAACATTGTGCCTGTGCCTAAACCTGGAGGGAAGGTGCGAGTTTGCGTGGATTACCGGGACTTGAACAAAGCTTGCTTAAAAGATAGCTTTCCCGTGCCATTTATCCACATTCTCATTGACAATACTGCGCAATACGGCATGTACTCCTTTGCTGATTTCTTTGCGGGGTATCATTAGATCATGGTTATTGAGGAAGATCGTGAGAAAACTGCTTTCATCACGCCTTGGGGAACCTTTTGCTATAGACGGTTGTCATTCGGCCTCATCAATGTCAGAGCCACCTATCAACGAGCTATGATGGCTCTTTTCCATAACTTAATGCACAAAGAGATCGAGATCTACGTGGATGACATCATTGTCAAGTCCCGAAAGGAGGATGACCATCTAGACCATCTCAGAAAGTTGTTCAACAGGTTGCGTAAGTACAACTTGAAGTTGAATCCAGCTAAATGCGCCTTTGGCGTTAAATCAGGCAAATTGCTAGGATTTCTAGTCAGCCACAAAGGGATTGAGCTAGATCTTGCCAAAATCCAGGCCATCACGGAAATGCCCATTCCTCAGACAGAAAAGGAAATACGGGGATTTTTGGGAAGAATCAACTTCATTAGCAGGTTTATCTCTCAACTCACAACAACCTGTGAGCCAATCTTCAAGCTGTTAAGGAAGAACTCCTCCATGAAATGGAATGATGAGTGTCAAAATGCCTTCCTCACAATCAAGAAATAGCTAGTCAAAGCTCCTGTGTTGGTACCACCCAGGGATGATGTTCCCCTGTTCATGTACCTGTCCATAAGTGACAATGCCATGGGCTTCATGCTGGGACAAAAAGACGATATAGGCCAAGAACGAGCTATCTATTACCTCAGCAAAAGGTTTAGCAGCAGTGAACACAAGTACACTCTGATCGAAAAGACGTGTTGTGCTTTAGCATGGGCTTCTATGAGGTTACAACATTACCTCCATGGTCACACAACCCATCTCATATCCCGCGTGGATCCTCTCAAATACGTGTTCAATAAACACATGTTAAATTGTCGCCTATCCAGATGGAAGTTGATCCTACAACAATTTGACATCGTATATGTGACTCAAAAGTCCATCAAAGGTTAAGGAATCGCAGATCAACTGGCCGCCACACCTTCAGGGGATTTCAAACCCTTGGAAACATATTTCCCTGATGAAGGAGTAATGACAGCTCAGCAACACCATCAATACGATACGCGCCAATCATGGAAGATGTATTTTGATGGAGCTGTTAATATGGAAGGTTCTAGAGCTGGAGCAGTTCTAGTATCTGGTACGGGGGAGCAATATCCCGTCGCCGTTAAATTGCAGTTTGTCAGCACCAACAATACGGCTTAGTATGAAGGATGTCTCGTGGGGCTAAAACTTGCATGTTCAATGGGCGTCAGGCGGTTAACTGTCTTTGGAGATTCAGAGTTGGTAATCAAACAATCCACCAGAATCTATCAAACCAAGGAACTACATTTGTTGCCCTACCATCGACAGGTTTTGAAGATGGCTTTAAAGTTCGAAGAAATCTCCTTTCTACACATTCCTCGTAATAGGAATGACTTTGCGGACGCATTAGCCACTTTGGCCTCCTTGATTCATATATCAGACAAGGAACACTTGCCAAGCATCACAATTTCCCTGCACAAGTCCCCAGCCTATGGGAATTACGTTGGAGAAGTATTGGATGAGCTACCTCCCATCCAACATCCTTGGTATCAGCATATCAAGGAATATCTGTGAGATGGATCTACACCCGCAGAGAAAAGCCCGAACCGAGAAAAAGCGGATCCATCGACTTTTTATGAAATTCTATCACGAGTGGAGATCGCTCTACAAAAGATGCGAGGACTAGGTCTCCTCCGATGTTTAGACAAAGATCAAGCCCAAAGGCTTATGGATGAAATCCATGGCAGAGTTTGTGGCCCCCACATGAGTGGCCCCCTCCTTATCAAGAAAGTCCTCAGGACAGGACATTATTGGCTATCTCTCAAAGATGATTGCAATGACCACGTCAGGAGATGCTATCAGTGCCAGATTCATGGGAATGTTATACACGCCCCTCCACGGGAACTCCACAATATGAGTTCACCTTGGCCCTTCTCAATGTGGGGAATGGACGTTATCGGGCCCATTGAGCCTAAATCCAGTAATGGACATCGATTTATCTTCACCATGATCGACTACTTCACCAAGTGGGTAGAAGCAGCCTCCTTCCCTAGGGTTACCAAAGAAGTCATCATTGCTTTCATCAGAAACAATGTCGTTCGTCGATATGGACAACCAAAGGTGATTGTGTCAGACAATGCTAAGAACCTCAACAACAAAATGATGGATGAATTATGCAGTAAATTCCACATCAAACATCTTAACTCTGTCATCTATCGTCCGAAGATGAATGGTGTTGTTGAAGTGGCTAACAAAAACATCAAGAAGATTATACAAAAGATGTTCGCCAACCACAAAGATTGGCCTGACCTATTGCCTCTCACTCTGTTAGCCTACAGAACCTCAATGCGCACTTCCACTGGGGCAACCCCCTACGCCTTAACCTATGGGATGGAAGCAGTACTCCCCATAGAAGTTGAAATGGAATCCCTCCGAGTGTTAATAGATGCTCAGCTGGATGAAGACCAATGGGTATAAGACAGGTATCACAAATTGTCTCTAACAGACGAAAGGCGAACCGCGGCTATCTTCCATGGTCAATTATATCAGCAGAGGATCACCAGATCCTACAACAAAAAAGTCCGGCTATGGCAGTTTAAACAACATAACTTGGTTTTGAAGAAGATCCTTGACAACCAAGATCAATCTAAAGGAAAATTCACTCCTAACTGGGAAGGCCCATTTATTGTCAAGGAAATATTGACTGGAGGTGCTCTTAGATTACAAGAAATGGACGGCGATGAATTTCCACAACTCATCAACTCAGACACCGTGAAACGATACTATGTCTGAAGTTTCCATCAAATAAACATCCTGGTGTTGGACCGTCAGATCACCAGTCATTTCGGTTCTTTAACCGTTTACCACATACAACTTTTCTACACTTTGCCCCTCAGGGAAACATACTTTTTAAGCCAGCAGCCTGGCTCCTTTGCGTTCCTACGACTTAGGTCATCCCACTACGGATTGAACCTCTTGCGTTTGTGGTTTGGCTACGCATACATGGGATCAAACTTCTCGTACCTGCAGTTTATCCTCAACCTAGGATTAAACTTTCTCCTCCCCGCACTCTGACCTGCACATGGGATCACGCTTTTCTTTTCGCCCTGAGGGGCGAACTACGTCGACCTGATCTCCTCTTCAATAGGAGTACGTAGGCAACCATTTCATATGGCCCGGTCGTAATAAAACAAAAACAACAAAAACATTTCTACCCTTACAAAAACAAAAACAACCAAAAACATTCCTACACCATTTCTACCATATCTGACGTTGAACCTCTTACTTTGAGTTGAACTCATGAGACTGATCTCCCCTTTAATAGGAGTACGTAGGCAGCCATCATGGTTCGGTCTCACCCCCTACCAAAACATAAACCCTTGTCAGTTGGTACTGGAATCAAACATCAATCCACTACATTTCATTGGCTTCAGACCAAAGGGATGGAATTACCTGAACTCCTCCCTAAATAGGAGATTCGGCGATCATCTAAGCTGCGGTCATACCTTGAAGAGTAACACCAATCCATAAGAGATGGAATTAACTAGGCTTCTCCTAAATAGAAGTACTGGCGACCATCTGTGGTGCAGTCAATCTCAGAGAGAGAAAGCCACACTCCTTTCCACATTTTCATCCGAAACCGGTCCCCAAGACACCAAAGATGGTAGGGATCTTAAAGAGATCGATGATCCATTACGAACTATCGAGACAACTCAATGTCCATCCACCCAGGAGGAATTCAGAATACATCAAGACCACAAGCCCTAAAGCAGCAGGCAAAATATCAAGCAAATAGCAAGGCATATCTAAAAGGGAAGTGATCCAAAATATATTTCCTTGTCATATATATAATGTTGTTTGTGTATGCAATGTAAACTGTATATGACAAAATGGCTAAGCTAGTCTGTGCAGGAAAATACAAGCTCATCTACAAGTCGAGGGGTATATCGAGGCTAACAAGCCCAACATGGCGTCCCCTCTCGGAGGATGGAGGTGAAGATGTGGTCTCCTGTACGAGAATATCCACACGACCCAATAGATCTGCAGCCATCTGCATGGTGACCATATGATCATCAATATATGCGCTCATCTCTGCGATCATGCCAGGGGTAAGGGACCTCACGGCAGTACTATCTGTGATGGCTACATCCCGGGCAGATATAGCACTATCTCGCTTAACTATCACTGCATCTCTGGCTGATCTAGCCTCATCCCGCTCAACAACAGCGATATCTCTGCAAGCTAATGCCTCGTCTCTCTCTAATAGAGATGCGTCTCTCCCATCAAGAGCAGTCAACATCATAGATCGAGCCTGATCTCTCTCAAAAGTCATCAGATGAAGACTCGCTCAAAATCTTGTCTTTGATCTTGAATCCAACACAATATTAGTACTAAGAGAATCCGGAGGAAATTAAGCAACCAATGAGCGGGCTCCTCCTCGATGTAGGAATCGATGTCCTCCATGGGCTCTACATAAATCGACTCACTATCCGGTATGGTAGAATCTTCATTGCGGTAGATAAAATCTTTGTCTCTATCCATGAGGAATACTCTGCAGAACAACCCGGATGGCTTATAGAAAAAAGCAGATATCTCACGCTGATCCCAACAAGCATACACACGGGATCGGTCCTCTACTGAGAGATATCGAGAAGCTGAACACTGACCTATCGCCCCTTCGAAAGGATGAAAATCCTAGAACTGGTCAAACTGTGACATCACGGCCAGTAGGTGATAAGTAGTCACGCCCCTTAAACCAGCCAGAGGGTCCATGCCCGGAGCGTGAGTAATGAAGCTGTATGGTGAGCTAAGCCCTGAACACGACAATATGCTGAATGGATCTCTGATGTCTGCCAAAAATATGGACCAAGATAGAGCACCTATACACTCCGATGGATGAAAATAGCATGACATGGCTATATCATGGGTGAAACAATATCCATGCCGTCTAAAGGTACCAATCGGTCTCAAGTGTGACATAAACCACACGTCTGGCATGGTAGAACTACCCGTGAACACTCACTGCCGGATAAGTGCGTGATGGGATGCTAACCGCAGGGTCTCTGCTACAATCATAGGTATAATGGTGTGACCCTCCCTGAGAGCTCTCACGGCCATGATGACACCTATGTCTATCTCATCCATGTACCGTGGCATATAGACATACGATAGTATGCATAGCATCAGTACATTAACCCTAGCCACACGCCAATGGTCCTCCGGTGCGGTGAAATCCTCAGAATGTATTGAATAGCTATCCTCCGAGCCAAATCTGTCATACAGAAAATGCTAGGATATCACGTGGCCAGATGTCAGCTCATCCTGCACTACTCTGCGCCACAATCCAGTGAGAGTCATGAACCGTCTACTCATGTCTCCCAAATCCATGTGCACGTAAGGTCTGTCTAATGGCAGCATCATCAATCGTGCATACTCCTCCAGAGTAGAAGTCAACTCATGGGTCTCGAATCGAAAGACCTGCCTATCCGGTACCCAATGCTTTAGCATCCCGTCCACAAACCCTGCGGGAACCTGAAACATCAATAAGGTCATGGTATGTTGCGGAAAATGATCTACGATCACCCTGTCTGATGGTGACATGCTATCATATCACGATCGCATACCCAATACCACCAATGATGGTGGGGTATGATCTATCTGATTAACCGTCAAGAAGACACATGCGAGCCGTGTCATAAGACCATCCAGGGGTCAATGCCGAATATCTCTGGACATACATACATATGCATAACATGATACATGCATAGCAGATAATAGATAGCAATATGATATAGGGAATGGAAAAACTATGCATACATTCCTAAGTATATCATCATCTAATACATCATCTCTGTACAGCTACAAATACAGGGAAATGGGGCACAAACGCCCTACTACTAAAAGAGGCCTATCAAAAGATATAACAAGAATACACATCAAAAGAAGACAATGGTGTCGATATCCACATCATCAATCCTGTCCACCTGATGTAACTCCTCCTGAGTCACTGGATCTCTATCAACAAGGATGTCAGGCCTATAAAGAGGAGGATCTACGCTGGCAAAACCGAATGGGTCATCTGAGGGGCCAGCGCCTGAGCTGGAAGGATCAAATGAAGCCGCCTCTGCCGGATCTCTACCCAAATGTCGGATAAATATGTGTGCCTGGTCCAACTGACGGGTCAAACTATCAATCTGTGTCATATGAGTCGGATCTCTGACACAAGTTATCCAATCCATCATCATTACGGATCCTGGAATCATATACCCCATAAACTGTGTGGCGCAGGACTGGGCTCCAATAGTACGAGGGAACCACCAACGTTGGAACGTCTCCTGAGTACATGGACCCTCTGATAAATGCAAAATTGCCAACCCCCAACAGTGGGATATCCGTGACGGGTGACTGTGATACAGGCCAATGACGCCTAGCAGGAGGCAAGATCGACATACGAATCTCCCATGTGGTGCTCCTAATAGCACGCTCTCCTAAATAGAGCTCCCAGCCTCCATCTGTGAAGAGAGGAACTCTCCTGGTGGAAATCACGTACTCGACTTCAGTCGGGTATCCATCCTCAAAGTTGATGGTCAAGTGTTCCCCTGAATAGGGAATCCATGTGATGGTGTCAGCTGTCAACAACTCCAGCTGCATACGGTAGTGAGTAAAACCCTCCGATACAGGGACCTCCGGCAAAATGGAATGATTCCATTGTCATCCTCGTGGATAGGTATCTAAACCTAACACACTCACAGGACACAAGCATGGGAGCCTCTCATAGGTCCAAAACTGCCAACACAATGGCAAAACATCAACTATCAGTAAACACTCTTAACCTATAAATGGGAAATGACAAGAGAAATACTCACCAGCAGAAATGGGTAAAAGCCTAGCCAAGCCTCGGTCAAACCCTGTGAGCGCATACGCATGCCCCGAAGGAAATAGGCAAAGGTATAGGAGCCCCAATCATACTCTCCAATACGGTCCACGTCACGCGTGGCGCTGATCAAAGTGAAAGACACCGTGGAAGAGTTATCTGCTATGAAGCAGCCTCTAATGATCACAGGAACAATCGCCGAAGAATGCAATCCTTGATTCTGACATCATCAGGCATGGGCTCATTTAAAAGCCCGCTCATAGCATCTACGCTCAAAGGACACGAATGGACGGATCCCGCCTTTGGCGCTTCCGCACTGGAACTCTAACAAGAGGATCCGGCGGTAGGGGTAATATTCACCATGCAAGGCACTGGCACCTCTATGTGGGCCCCACCCCTCCGGCTCGGTCCAATTCGAGTTGCAAAGGAGTTCTTGCGGACTAGAAAGGTCAAATCGGGAATAAAAATGCCACGCGATTGAGCAAAACAGCATACAATCCTGGTCTTCTCAGATGAAACTTTGAGTCTGTACATCGCCCATTGGTAGTCACCCGAACACGAGGTATACCCTGCCAATGATCTCATTTGTTACAAATCACATCCGACAATACCTTGTACAGGTCCGATGCCACCAACTCCGGGTCATCACCCTAAAAGATCAACGTGATCTGACGGAGATTTAACGGAGATCCTGACGAAGGGTTACAACGTGAGTCCCGGCGTGATTCTAACATTCTTATCCGTTGACACACAAATTAGCAAAGGTCAAGCAGCCTTGACATCATGATAACCGTTGGAAGCAAACCCAACAGAGCATCGAAAACCATCCGATGACCAGCCGCTGCTACACACATCAGCGATGGTTACAACGTGAAGTCCCAACAGGGGATTACAACATACATTCAAGCCGTTGACACCTATATCAATGAAGGTCAAGTAGCCTTGACGTTATCTCAGCCGATAGCAATTAAACCTATCAGAGCCTCAGAGCTATTCGAGGATTTCCTGCTTGATTACTCATATTCCCCCAGCGGATCCCCGACGGGGGTCACAACGCAATGTTCCATTGATTCACACGTCAGCAAAGGTCAAGCAACCTTGACGATCTACTCACAGAGTCTCAGCCGTTGATTCACACGTCAGTGAAGGTCAAGCAACCTTGACAGTATATCCCACAGGATTTTTCAGCCGTTGATTCACATGTCAGTGAAGTACACGTCAACGAAGGTCAGGCATCCCTGACAGCATTTGATGTTGGCAGTAAATCCAACAGAATCGTGACATATTCTAGCGATACTAACCAGGAGAGGTCAACGTTATCAAAGAGGATAGATGATGGAATATGTTATACACATCCTCAAACAGATCAAGCTTTATCCCCACAGATCTCTTACACATAAGAGGCACATCTTCAGGATCAAGTCATTATCAAAGACACAGTAATTTGGTGATAACTCTAACATCAACATCCTAACAGATTCGGATTACACACCAAATTTGGTTAACATTGCCAATCCCAAGTTAAGGCAACAGGGAGCCAGCAATCATCCCCAGCATGTTGGGCTACAACCCCGTACACATGCATCATACATTAGCATCATGTTGCTACATATAGTACCATGTTTGTCTTGTTGCGTTTCAAGTGTCTAGGATTCTTTATCCTACCCATACATCGCCATGCATGAGTATGATAAAGAGGGGCATCTGTAGACACTCGAAATTTTCTGTACTACTGTCACTGACATTGCAGGAAGACAAATTTGTCTTTTAAGAGGGAACCCTGAAAGACAATCCATATCCATACCGGATACTACCGGAAGTTCAAAGATCAACCCGGATCACACGGGAGTAACAATTCCAATCTCGAAGATAACCCCGGCGATGCAAAATACAATACCGAACACACACGGAGAAGGCCGATTAATCTAGAAGATAACCCCGAGGTATCCGGTCTCGGTCCAACCATGGGAATAGCCACCAACCTTGGTGATAACCCCAAGGAATGCGGTTTGGCGATAACCGAAAATGCTTGTTTCAAATCGACCGACTTCAATCTCGGGGCTCACAACGAGATGTTCTGTACCAACCTGGTGATAACACCGAGAAGACAGACACACCTCAAAGATAACAATGAGGACCTTCAACAATTTCAGTGATCCAATCTCGGTGCCAAGCTCGAGCAACGCGTCATGCTTTATCGCCCCAATCCGTGATAACATTCGGTGAGGGCAACATCGTCATCATCTAGCTAACGCGATGCCACGCCACGTCGTCTCAACATCTCTACACAACGATGTCCCATAAGACTAACCAATCCCGAGTGACTATTGTGCGGGGTAACGGATGAAAGTTGAAGCTTGAAGACCGGAGGGCACCATCCCATCTTCAATGACTTACAGACAAACTCTAATCTATGCAATCGTACAACTCTCGACAACAACGGCCGGTCAAAATAGGTCCCTGTATACCTCAAAGCGGATGCCCAGATTGCGATTACGAAAGTCCAAGTGGACATTACAAAGGTTCGAATGCACGTCTTCACGAGACGACGACCAAAAAAACGAGCCCACCCGGGTTGCCTCTGGTACACTGCTGGTGAGCCAGCATGAGTATAAATCTATAAATAGAGGGCTTGGGTGCCCATTTTGAAAGAGAAAATGGCGAGGAAGCCACGCCTAATTTGCTCTGCACTTTCCCCCTATGCGTTGTACTTTCTCATTTTAAACACTGTGAGCTCATATATAGCCTCTTTTGTACCTACAAAAGCCGGTGTTTATCCACTTTAAAGATATAGAAGTCTTCTTTTGGCGATCAACCTGTAAGCCTTCTCACACACTTTAGAGTCTTTCTCTTCATCTCTCGCACACACCCTTCTTCACGTTGAGAGTCGTGTTGCTTGCTTTTTACTAGAACTTTGGTCCGTGGTTTCATTTTAGTCTATATATATATATATATATATATATATATATATATATATATATATACTAACATTATCGAGAGTTATGCCTCGATTGAGCCTAGACTTGATGCATGCATTTATTTGCTTTTTATATATATATATATATATATATATATATATATATATATATATATATAACTGTGTGTCGAACTTTGTTCGATGAGCTGAACTTGTCTAGAAGCGTTTATTGCTTTAATATATATAAACTTATATATATTAAGCGTGTGTGTCGGACTTTGTTCGATGAGCCTGAACTTGATGCAGTGCGTTTACTTCTTTAATATATATATATATATATTAAGCGTGGTGGGACTACATTCGATGAGCACGGATTTTACATCAAGTGCGTTTATTCGCTTTTATATATATATATATTTATATATATGAAATGTGGTGGACTATATTCGATGAGCACAGGATTTTATATCCGGTGCGTTTATTCGCTTTTTATATATATATACTTATATATATGAGCTATTGTCGAACTCATTCGATGAGCACAGATTTTACATCAAGTGCGTTTATTACTTATATATATATATATATATATATATATATATATATATATATACGGAAAGCTTCAAGAGCATAATTCTTAAATAGCATAATGCCTTAAATAGCATAATTTCATCAAAGCAGCGTAGTTTTGGAGGGGCCTTGATGACATTTGTAAATACCATGCCACCGCGTATTTACAAAAAAATGCCCTCTCCAAAACTACGCTGTTTTGATGAAATTATACTATTTAAGGTATTATGCTATTTAAGAATTATGCTCTCGAAGCTTCCCGTATATATATATATATATATATATATATATATATATATATATATATATATATATATATATATATATATACATTTTAAATCCCACACGGAGTTCACTTCATGGTGGTTGATCGCTTTTCTGACTTTCTTTACGTTTCGTCACTGCACTGAGTTTACTTCATGGCAGTTGATCGCTTTGTATAGCTTTCTTTACATTCTGTCACTTTGGAGTTCCTTAGTGATGGTTGATTGCTTTACAACTTTATTTACGTTTTGTCCCGCCTAGAGTTTCCTCCGTGGCGGTTGATAGCTTTTTATGACTTTATTTACATTTTCGATCCCCATGGAGGTGCTTCGTGGTTGGTGATCATCATCTGATATATATATTTCTGACTTTTATATATATACATGCTATCGCTTTCATACAAATTGTGGTATCTTGGCGCTTTAGGAATCATGTGATCACAGATTCACCCATTGGTTCTAGATTCGGTTCCCATGATGGACATTTTCAAATTGTAAGCGACTTTGTAAATTATTCTGCGATGTCCGAATTTCTCGGATGGTTTCCATACCCACAAGGAAGTCGGCATTATTTTGTACATTATTTTAAATACGGATGCCTCGCGTGATCATTAAATAAAATCAATCAAACCGAACACTTAATAAAATGGGAGTGTAAAGGTCTCAATTACTATTGAGCATCGTGGTTTGAAAAACCTCTTTATAAAACATCAACGCCATATCTTGCTTAAAAGCTGAATTTTTACATAAATTAAAACTATGTGTATATATAGGTGCGAACGAGGCCTCGCACTACTTCCAAATAACAAAGACATCGACTCACACACACACACATTAGGATAATAGTTTCTTGAAAAGAGAAGGTCGCGTGGTAACACGGATGTCGGGGATGCCTAACACCTTCCCTCCCGCGATAACCAAGTTCCGGACCTAATGAATCTCGGTTTCACCAGGCCAATTTATGACGTCCATACATCATTGGGTCAATGTGCAAACCTTTTCTCGGTTGTGTTGGTACAACCATTTAAAAAACCAACTGGTGACTCTTAACAGTCTATCGTCGACATTATACATGTCAGACATTTTTCACTTGTTTTTTCAAACAAATCTCACCTAAAATGAGAACACCAAAGAACAAGTAACGGAAAGGGACATCCAAAAATCCCGACGTCGACAAAGTGTTAGCTACCAATTGCACTATTAAATAAAAAAATCTATAATAGATTTTTTAAAAATAAATTAGAAACCTAATAACACTGAATTGGTTACCTTGGTATGAATGTTTGGCTACCAACTGTACTATAAAAAAATCGCAGCAACTGTACTATGAAAAAATCGCATGTGGAGACTCTAATCAATGTTTTCCATGGAACTTGAAAAATGTCAAATCAGTAACAAAGAAGATCACCATGCCGGCGACAGATCACCAAACCTTCATCTTTCTCTCTCTCTATATTTGTGTCTTTCTCTCTTTAAACTACACCATGTCGGCGATAGATCACCAGGGTTCGTTCCTGAACCGGATCAGTATCCGCCGGAACCAAGTGGCTTCCATGGAAAACAACCACGACCAAGAGCAAGAAGACCTTAAAATCTTCCAAAAACTCGCAAATGCGTCATTCGCCTTGCCAACCTTGTTCCTCCTCTAATTCTTGAAGTCGAGAGACTGATGGACGCATGACCATTAATACACTTCTCTCCATTGCTCGGTTAAGTAATTAGTAATTACTTAGAGTTGATTTTTAATATGTAGATATATTAATTACTTAATTTAATTAGTAAATTAATACTAATCCCCTAAATTAAGGAATCCTAATTGAATACTAATTCCCTAAATTCAGGAATCCTAATTGCACTAATATTGTAAATAAATATGAAAGTGTATTAATTGTGTAAAGATTTTATGAGTGCACTATTGTTGTAATTATTTTTTAAAATGTAATAGAATATTTAATTGTTCCCTTATAATATTTGAGTCAAAAAAAAAATATTTCTTTTATTGAATCTTTTTCAGTAATTTTCCGTCCAAACTTTTTGAATTGTTTGACGAATGCCCTAGAACTTGAATTTTGTTATTATTGCGTAACGCGAACCTGATCAGGATTGTATTACTTACGTTTTGCGTTGTTTTCTTTCTTTCTTTTTGCGTCCATTTTAAAACTCAAAAAAACAATGTAAAAAGTTAACCCAACACTAAAAAATATAAAAGCAGAAAAGAAGAAGGAAAGGGGAAAAGACAACTCAGTTGCTCAAAACCAAGTTACTTCATCATAATAGATATAATACCATTGCCCAACATATGTTCTAAACAATCTGCATCTTATACAATTTTATTTTTCTAGTTATTTATCAATCAAATAAGATTCTAATCCGAAAATTTAATGTTTCCATGTCTGTTATAAGATATAAAACTGACCACAATTTCAACAAGCCTTTCTGCAATAGAGGTTAATGAAGTTCGAAAGATGCAGGCAACATATAACAGTGACAGGACATTTCGTAATATTTATAGGGAAAATTTGTATATATACGATGATTTTAGAACATTTTATACCTATTATAAGATATAACTGAGAACAAGTAAAACTAATCCATATTTCTTAAGGAGGAAAATCTGCATATGCATACTTAAAATCCAGATTTTTTATCCCATGGCAAAAAGAAAATGTATCTTCCAATGCCAACTCCAGCAGTGAAGCCAGATAGTTCAAAGGACAGGCACCCTTCAATGGTAGTTGGTGAGAACCAGATCACAAGGATTATACGATACTATATGAAACAAACTCAAGGCCTACTAAGCACGATATGCGTCTAAAATTGGTTACCAGATTTGATTGAGTACCCGGAACGAAATCAAGTATGAGAAACATTACCTGTGGTCAAGGCAATTAGAATTTCCTGGTAACCTAAACTCAAAAATTCATAGACTATCCTTGAACTCAAGAAATCCAAAACTTTCTCGTAGATCATAAACATTCAATTCCCATTTCTTGTCATCATCGCCCGGGATATCAAAAGTTACATTCATAGCACGTGATCTAGGACCGTTGCCTGAATTTTTCTTCAAACAGGGCTTTAATTTACTTGCCTGCTCAGAACACTTGGCCTCTAATGTACATTTGTTTCTTCGAAATGATCCACAGCCTGAATCATACCGCTGCAATTGTTCCTGGTGATGTTTTTTAGTAGCAAGATTTTTCGGCCAATGCTCCACAGGGTACTGTTTCTTTTGAGGCTCTTTACCTACTTGTTTCTTATGAATTTTGTGGTCATTACATTGATCATTTGGTGTTCTCATCCGGGATTCATATATTTTATCGTCATCTTTCTTTGGCATGTGGTTCACATTTTTCTGTGATGCAGCTTCATTCTGCCTTCTTACAAGGCGATGAAAGCCAGTTGGCTCGATCAAGGGCTTGCACTGATGTTGAACTATATAAGTTCTGTTTTTGCTCAAGTGAGTCTCAGAGTACTCCGTCTCACTGAGGGATCCATCTAAAGATTCTTCACTATGGCATGTTTTGCGTTGTGGTAATGTTGATTGCCTAGACTCAACTGAATTCAGGACTAGTGCATTTTCATTAGGCTGCTGCTGCTGCAGCATAAGGCAGGATTGTTTCAAGGGTGACACTCCGTGTTCTTTAAGTAAACGATGGATTGTGTGGCGAGGAACGACGAAGAAAACTCTATTTAGGGATAAAACTGATTCAGGCCTAACAACAATCCAAGGGTACTTGAACACATCGGGACGCGTGACACAGCATCTAGGGTTCCTTTTCAATACCTTAGCTGCAGTTATTGGATGTTTATGCAACTCAACGCGGCCTTTCGGATACACCAACTTCAGGAAACCTTCTTCCCTACCAACTCCACTCATCCTTTTAGCTTAATTATTTAGTAGAACCACTAGAGGAAGGGAGGAAACTAAAGCAATGATTCTTCATCTCTTATCTAGACCAAATGTCTTCTGTTGGGACAAATTTAGGTGACTGATATTCCTATGTAGGGGGATTCATTGGATTAAACGAAAGTTTTGTGTCTTATAGCTAAATTCGGATGATATTTCCATATATATCCCAAAGTGCAATTGTTTCAACAAATAAAAAATTATGTGATTTAGCCCCACATGAAACATCTTGGACTTGTTATAGATGGTGTTAACACAGATTTCTTGACAAGTGGATGAAGGAGGAATTAGGATGACTCTTGATGAATAAAAAAAGAGTTCCATTTTATTTTTTTAAATATAAGATTAATGTCATCAATGTAAGTTGGTCTTCTAAAAATCATTTGGCAAACCTAGGTGGTGGAGTGTTTAGTAGGCGCACCATGTAATGTCTTGTTATTGTATATACTTCTTATAAAATACAAAGTATATACTCCCTCCGTCCCAGGATAAAAATCTTTATTTCTATTTTTGTTAGTCTCATGTTAAATATCCACTTTCTTTTAATAACTAAATTTTTACATATTTTTCCCTATTATGTCCGTAGCATTAAATATCTTATATTTTTCTTATTCTAATTCTCTCTATATTTAATGACATTATTATAGGCAATTTTGTCATTTTATTCCTCTTCTTAATATGCGTGAAAAGTCCACCAGGACTTTTATCCTGGGACGGAGGAGTAGTAAATATATATATTTTTTTAAAATTACATAAAAATTATAATAAAAAAGAAAAGTCTTATAAGAATTAACAAATTCGTTTCAAGTATTGTAGAGTTTTAAATATTTTATTAAAATTAGTGCGATAATAGAGGTCTGATTCTGCCTATACGAAAAGCGCCCAACTAAATCTAGGCGGTAGTGAAACCGTCTAGCGCCTTGACGAAGATTTAACGGTTCTGGACAAAATTTTAAAACACTGACGCAAGTTTTAAAAATAAAAAAAAAAATTAATTAATAATATTTTTTAAATATTTTATAATAATAAACATTTAAGACCGCATTAACTTAAATTTTAAGATTTCCTAAATTTTAACAGATGTTAAAATGAGACTTGTTTTATAAAACGAGGGAGTAGTTCACATTAGTTCGACTACATAGTTAGAATAAAACAAAACAATTGGTTGCATAGTAAAGATGAATGAAAAAGGCATCAAGTATATCATACATGATTAATGACTGTGACCAAGAAAAACACCAATAAAAGTCAGAAATAGAAAATACTACTCCCTTCCTCCAGGATAAAAATTTCGGTGGACTTTTTACGCATATTAAGAAGAGAAATAAAATGACAAAATTGTCCATAATAATATAATTAATTATGGAGAGAGAATTAGAATAAGAAAAGTATGAGATATTTAATGCTACGGGCATAATAGGAAAAAATGTGTAAAAATTTGGTTATTAAAGAAAAATTAACATTTAACATAGAACTACTCAAAATAATAATAAAGACTTTTATTCTGAGACTGAAGAGTAATAAATTCACCCAACAAAATTAATAAATAGTTGTAAACCATCAATAGCCATCAGCCGGCATAAGGTATCTTTCTGCTACCTTCGTAATTTCTGCTACCTTCGTAATTAAGCATTGGTGATATCTTTTGTAGGGGAGTAATGCTATGGAAACATAATGGAAACAATGTCGGGCATAATTTTAGTTGGGAGCTAATAGTACCCGCATAATCTCAAGGCTAAGTTTGTTTTGTTTGTAAAAATCATAAGATTACTTATATTTATTTATTATCGTTGCGGATTATTTTATTTTATTAATAATCTGTTATTTAATTCGTGAATTATGTTTGATCATTTGTAAGTTTATTTGGTGCCTGTTTAATATAATACTATCTTTCCGTTTGGGATTACAATCTCTTATTAAATGATTTCAGAAATGATAAAATATAATTCATATAATTAAATAACGGACTAATTAATAAATAAATAGTTAATAGTGATAATAAATTAGTAGAAATAGTCTTATCTCACCCATTATTTTTATAAGGCTAAGTTTTTTACAAAAATAATGAGTCAGATAAGACTATTATCTTAATTTATTACCACTACATACTATTTTATCTTATTATTAATCCATTATTTAATTTCATTTAGGCTTTTGTTATTTCTAAGATCATTTGATAATAAAATATAATCCCATGTTGAAAGGTAATATTGTATGATTTCTTTTTTGAGATATCAAATGACTTAAAAATAATAATAAATAATTTATGAGATCAAATAATGGACTAATCTTCGAATAAATAATCCATAACAATGTTAAATTTGTTCAAATAATCATATTTCGTCCATCATTTTTGAAACTGAACATAACGTAAATGTAGGTCTTGGAATCAGTGGTTGGTTCCATTAATAAGATGACAAAAATTTTGGGTTAAATATTTTCTAAGTCACTCTATTTTATGTCAACTTATAAATGGGTAACTGAACTTGTTTTTCTTACAGTCAACTCACTGTACTCGATTTTTCTAACACAAAGTTAAAAAAACCGTTAAATGCTTTGACTTTAACGAAAAAGACAGCTAAGCAGCTGAGTTGTCCGTTAAAAAGCTGATGTGGCGTCCTTGTGTGACGTGGCAGTGATTATGTGGATTTGGAGGAAATTTTTTATGAAGAAAATGAAAAAAATATTTTAAACTATAATATAAATTTAAAATAAATAATATATTTAATTATTTTTGTAATTAATATCAAATAAAATTTTATTTATAATTAAGCCATTTATAAAATACAAAATACAAAATCCAAAAATATGCTAATTAAAATTAAGGGAATGTGAAATATATTTAGATTTCACTCAATATAGCAAAAATAAAACAAAATATTAATACAAATTAATAGTAAAACAAAATATATCATTTAATCAGACTAAAAACAAAAACTCTAATATTCAAAATAAAAAACATAATAAATTTACATCATTTAATCAAAAAATAATATTTATTAACTAAAATATTATTAACAAAAATTTGGGTTATTTATTTTTTTAAAGCGGTAATTGTGACGCCCCCAAAATAGGTATACATCACCCATCTTCAGTCGCCAAATACATGGTACAAAATTCAAATACAACTTAATAATACAACTGTCGTGTAAAATACGACAAAACATAAACTGAGAGTTTTAATACGAATATTATCTTTTAGACAGTATTCAACTCAAATGGAGTCCTCAATACATTTATTATTACACTATTTCATAGAATAGTGAGGACTACTAATGTGACGCCCCCAAAATAGGTCCAATCCACTCAACCTATTCTGAGTCGCCAAATACATGGTACAGAAACAACTACAACTTTATTATTACAATTGTCGCTAGTAAAATAACGACAAACACTTATGTTTGTGAGTTTAAATACAAATATTGTCTTCTAGACAATATCCATACCCAAATAAAGTCCTCATACAATTATTGATACACTATATTACAAAATAGGGAGGACTACTAAAACAACTGTCTTGAACCATCACTCCACACCCCAACTAGTTCCCGCTATATTCTCGCCTCCTGAGAAGAAAAATGGAACAAAAAGGAAAAGGGTGAGCTCAACTAGCCCAATAAAGAATATTATGACTAAGATAATGTACAACAAATTATCATTACTCTTCAACAGGAAAAAATCTAATAGAATACAATAGACAACAAGTTTTAGATCAACAACTGCAGCGAAAACAACAATTCATTAGAAGAGTTAAGTAGAGAATGAAATCTACTATCATCTTTGAATTTAAAAGTTCATCATCGATATTTTATCCCTGTAACATCAATCAATATACATCATAAATCAAATATTCATCTTTGCACTACAGGCCAAAGATATTCATCAGTTGGTCATGTTCATCTCAACACCTGTTCATCTTTGCACTACAGGCCAAAGATATTCATCAGTTGGTCATGTTCATCTAAACACTTGTTCATCTTTGCACTACGGGCCAAAGATATTCATTATAAAATCATTCATCTTTGCACTACAGGCCAAAGATATTCAGTTATATCATCATTTAGGACTGAGGATGATGAAAAATATTTTAAAGAAAACGAATCCAGTGAAACAAAAAAACAAGTATTAAGGATTCATACTTTAAATAACCCAAGTTCGAAAATACTTCATAAATAACCAAAGTGGAGTAAAATTCAAGAATGAAGACCAAAACATAGATCCAATCAAAAATAGGAATCATAACAGACAATCTTGGACACAGAAAAGAAAATTTAATTTTTCTGTGAATAGTGTCGTATTCGTGAATAGTCTCAGTATACATGAATAGTGTCGTATACGTGAATAGTAACTCCGACACTAAAAGATAGAAATTTCACAAAAAATATCATCATGCTTCGTGAATAGTACTCATGAATAGTAACTCGTGAATAGTAACTCATGAATAGTAACTTGTGAATAGTAACTCATGAATAGTAACTCATAAATAGTAACCCCGACATGAAAAGTTCCAAATTTGATAAAAATTCTAACCAATATTTTGGCATAATGATATTGAAGAAATAATATCATTTTTGAAGAAAATAACACCCCTTACCTCAAAAGGATAGAACTTCTGACTTGAATACTGGATATAGTGCTGAAAGAACTTGCACCGTATAGCAATACTCAAAGTACTAAAATACTCACAAAATACGCTCAATATATCGAAAGAGAAATAAAGAGAAAACTTCAATTTCTGGTGTGAATTTCAATTCTAACCTAAGCACCCTATTTATAGGAAATTGCTTAGAACACCAAAGCAAAAAAATTAATATAATAATATTATATAAATAAAATTTTCTACGCCAACCTTAGACTTCTGAATTCAGCAACTTAGCATGTGATTAATGAGGCTCACAACATATAAAAAACGTTTTTTATTAAAAAAATATTTAAAACTTCAAAAATTAATTATTTCGGAGCTTCGGAGCTTCGGAACTTCAATAATTCATAATAAATAGCCCTTTTATCAGAAAATTCGAATCTTGCGAATTTGTATAGGAAATTCAATTATTTACAACTTTGCAGAAGAAAGGTTTTCCAAATTCTAAACAGAAATTGACCGAAATCCATATACGGGCGATTTTACACGCTATAATCAAATTTCAGTTAAGAAATGGGGTCCACCGACACACAAAACATGTGTTAATCATTTAATGCAACAAAAATACTCTTCCTCCTCATATACTCATATATCCCACATTCATTGTAAAAATATCACCATTAATATATTATTAAAATAATATATTCAAATGAATTATTTTATCAGAAAAAGATAAAATATCATTTTTTAACAATTGTCACTTTAAAAATTTTCTCCATCTATATCCACATAAAATCAATATTTTCCTCATCATATAAATTAATAATTAATTATTCACAAATAATATTACAGAATCACAATACTGGCAACCAGGCCGTTCCCAGGAAAGAGGGAGCTTTCCAATAAGAATTTCTTCTTACTGGCGCGCAATTAGGTGATCAAACCTCTCCTTAAATAGAACTTTCTAGACATTGCCAATAATGTTTTCTAATAATATTATTCAGATAATATGAATTATTGCTTCAATAATTAAAAATACTGTGCAGTGACAATTATTGAAACAACGGTAATATAAAATATCAACGTAGAAATTATTGAATCAATAAAATAAAATACTGAATAGTAATTATTGTAACAATTATTGAGTAGTGTCTTCTTACTTAAGAATCAATAATTGGTGCAATACTGCAGGGTAATCTTGTCAACAACGATATTATCGTGTTTTAACCAACCGGGTATTCCAACAAAGATAATTCAGTAATAATCGCACTGTTATTTGTAAACAACTTATACTTGTCATTTTCTTCATCCAATCGCTTTCCATTATGGGCCCACACAAGGTTGCGCCGTCGTACGAATATTCCTCGACAGTAAGAATATTCCACGACCAAACGAATATTCTCCAACAATGAGTATTTTATAACCACTTGCTTATTTAAAATATTTGCGCATTTTACCCACAACTAACCACCTTAATCAAATCAACCCTTACTATTTCAAAATAATAAATAGAGAAAATTAAATCTTCATTTATAAAAAGTTGGGGCCTTACAACCTCCCCTCCTTATGAAATTTTGTCCTCGAAATTGACATGCGTAGAACATGCTCCTTCCCATCCAAGATCTTGACTGGTACCTCCTCGTACGTTAAATCTTCTTCTATCTCGTCTGGTTTTAACTCAATAATGTGGTTCGGGTCGTCCACATATTTACGTAACATCGATACGTAAAAAATGTTATGAACACGCGTCATACTTGGCGGTAAAATGTGTCTATAGGCCACAGTTCCTATTCAATCGAGGATTTCAAATGGACTAATAAATCGAAGGTTTGAGCTTTCCTCACATCGCCGATTCTCGCTTTCAGAATAACGACTTCTTGCATCTTCTTCTTCATATTCATCAACTCCAAGTCTGTAGCTTGAGCATCTTTAAATTTATCGATTAAAGTCGATTCTAATCGTATATTCGCAGGTTCTTGGAATCTTTAACTCTATCTCCATCTTCTGTAAGTAATAGGAAATGGGTCTTTGTGTTAACAATATCGCACTCGTAAACGCATACGATCTTTTACTCAACGCGTCAGCTACTACGTTCGTTTTTTTTTCCAAGATGGTATTGAATGGTATGGTCGTAATCTTTCAACAATTTCGAGCCAACGCGTCGTTTGCATGTTGAGTTCTTGGAAGCTCTTTTTATATTCCTCACTCCATTCAAATTTGTATCTCTACGAGTCAGCCGAGTTAATGGAGTAGCGATTCGAGAAAATCTTTCCACGAATCTTCGATAATAACCAACTAAGCCTAGAAAGCTACGTATTTCGATTACTGACTTAGGTTGCTCTCAACTATGACTTATATCCCAATCTTGGATAGCACGTCATAATGGTACCTATCGATTTACTATCACACAAATATGGCCCCCCTACGGAGAGTCCGCTTTTTGTATTCCACAAAGGAAGTCACCAGATAAAGGCTCGGGCACAAACTTCTGAGTTGAATTTTTAACTTCAAGTTCAATAGAGCCATGAGATTTTAGAAATGGGTTTTGTCAGGGTTCAAAGTCGATACAAAATTCAATATCACACTTTGGGAGTAGCGGAAATTTTTAGGAAATACATCAGAAATTTACTAACAATAGAAATATCATTCAAATCTGACATATTTTTGTTCAAGTCCATAACATGGGCTAAAAAAACTTGACATCCGTTTTTCAATAAACGAATGACTTTATAGCTTGATATGAAAGTGTTTGACTTCAATGGTTTGGTTGCTTGAATTCGAATAATAGGTTGCTTAGGAATATGAAAACTAACATCCTTACGAAAGCAATCAATTTTGGCATGATGAGTAGTTAATCAATTAATCCCCAAAATCACATCAAAAGCAAGTATCTTTAAAGAAATAAGGTCAACAGGTAATGTGATGGTGCCAACTTGGATCAAACAAGATTTATAAACAGTGGATGTAACGAAAGTTTCTCATAACAGAGTTTCAACAGATAAGTCAAAGTCTAATTTTCTCTGGAGTCAAGTTTAAACGTTGAGTATAAGCAGGAGAGATAAATGAATGGGTAGAACCGGTATCTAATAAGGTATAAACTTCATAAGAATTTATAATTAACTAACCCGTGCTAACTTTGTTCGGGTTCCTCGCATTCTGACCAGTCACAAAAAACGCTCTTCTAGGAACCGTTGACTTTGACTTGTCCGAGACAGCCTTTGGAGTCACCATCCCCGGGACTGGGTTTCGCTACCGTACAATCTCGAGCGATATGACCTTCTTTTCCATAATTATAACATACCTTGGAAGGTTGTGAACAGTTTGGACTTATGTGTCCTCTTTCTCCGTGATCTGTAGCATCTAAGCGGCGGTCTTTTCCTCCTCTAAAATTCGTTCTTTGGTGTCGGTCTGACGACGTCTTCCCGTCATTGTTAAATCTTTCTTCTTGAAATTTCCACTGAGTTATTTCTTCTATTACCTTGGCCATGATTACCATCAAGTGGTTACCATTTCTCGCATGATAATTTCCTCCACGATGGTTATCATTGTTAGATGACTGCCGCCACTTAAGACGATTATCATCGAGTTGTTGGTCATTATTCTTCGATTGAGCCATAATAATCGAGCCATATTCACAACATCCGAATATAAACAAAGTTTGTGAGAAATGAGGAATTGACGTATTTTGGGTTTCAAACCTCGCAGAAACATTCGCGTCATTCTCTCTTCATTATCAACCAAATGGGATGCAAATCGGGACAACTTAAGCAAACTTAGCCGTCTTGCGACATCGCTCATATTTTTTGCTCCAAACTTGATGAACTCTACCTCCTTCATGTGACGAATACTTTCGGAAAGTACTTGTCGTTGAACAATTCTTGGAACTTCTCCGAGACATCTTGATTGTGATAGGTCGAGTACGCTTTTACGGATTCCCACCAATAATCCGCCTCCTCGAATATGAAAGTGGCAAAAGAAACCTTTGCTCCTCCGAGCATCCCAAGACATCAAATATCTTAGTGATCCGCTTTATCCACGCCTCTCGCCGTAAGTGGTTCGGCTTTCCCAAAAACTCTGGCGGTCCCTAACTCCTTGAATCGCTTAATGGTGACCATTCGTGAGTTGCCGGTGTTTCCACCTGTATTTTGAACAAGTAGTCTTTCTTGTTTGGTTTTGCATGAATTCTAGAAAGTTCCTAAACATACCATCATTCATCATCTGCTCAGTGGTGTTGTTCACAGGAGGAACATTGTCAGCCTGTTGCACGTTCTCCTCGTTGGTGAGCAAAGGTGTCTCAACGGTCTCATTTACTCCACTGTTAACATTCTCAAATACTGCCATAAAACAAGGGTTAATTTAACAAATTAACAAATCACATAATACCCCTATATTATGACCGACCAACAAATAAGCTTAGGTAGGACACACTAGCGAAGGATTTACTCGTCTCTCCCCTCCTAGTTCTATTCCCCGATCTCCGCCAGAGATCATATCCCTAAGCTCTGATACCAACTGAGACGCCCCCAAAATTGGTCCAATCCACCCAACCTATTCTAAGTCGCCAAATACATGGTACAGAAACAACTACAACTTTATTATTACAATTGTCTTGCAAAATACGACAACACTTATGCTGTGAGTTTAAATACAAATATTATCTTCTAGACAATATTCATACCCAAATAAATTCCTCATACAATTATTGATACACTATATTACAAAATAGTGAGGACCACTAAAACAACTGTCTTGAACCATCACTCCACACCCCAACTAGTTCCCGCTATATTCTCGCCTCCTGAGAAGAAAAATGGAACAAAAAGGAAAAGGGTGAGCTCAACTAGCCCAGTAAAGAATATTATGACTAAGATAATGTACAACAAATTATCATTACTCTTCAACAGGAAAAAATCTAATAGAATACAATAGACAACAAGTTTTAGATCAACAACTGCAGAGGAAACAACAATTCATTAGAAGAGTTAAGTAGAGTGTTGATCGATTTCACAATCAATGAATACGTGCAAGTATACACGGTCAACAAGTAATAAAGTGAAAGTAGAGTATCGTTACCACGAGGAATTATTTAATAAAAATTACCAAGTACTAACTCTTAACCAAATCAATTTTATTTAAACAATAGCAAATTGTGAATTTTCTAATTAAGAAAACTAAATTAACTAATTAAAACTAGGTTACTTTATAAATGAATTCAAATAAATAAAGGCTAAGACTCCAATATCCCCAATTATGAACTATAAACCAATTATCCAATTATTCCAATTATTATGTCTCATTGAATTGTTAATGTGAATTCTCAAATGCCAAAGCCCCCTCTCGAGTGATCAATTGCCTTCTATTTAACCCAGATTAATTTTGATATATCTCTATGCAAAACAATTGAATTAAACTCACATAATCCCAATTCCTTATGTGTTACATGCGTAAATAGATATTCTCATTCTATTCACAAACCTACTTATTCACTGTGCAAATAACTAAGTCACATGTCACCATGCCCAGTTCTAACCCTAGAATTCCTTTCTCAATTCCTTCTAGAGTAACAAGGTAATTACTGATCAGATAATTAATCAATAAGCATAAGGCAAGATGAACAATTCACTTCAACATAAATAATTGAAATAAATCAAATAATCAATTCATAATCATAAAAAGTTCAATTGAAATCTTAATGAAAGAGTTAGTTCATAATTAATGAATTAAAACTAAGAATCCACAATTGAATAGACATTAAAAGAAAAAAGTAAGAGAAGAGAAGAGAATATAATCTGTTGTCAGCAAATTTGATGCTCCCCTCTTGCTCCTGCTTTGAATCTTCAATGGTCTCCAAGTTGCTTCAATCTCCAAAACTAATAAGAACTAGGGTTATGTTCTAATCTAAAGGAGTGTTTAATCTAGTCTAATCTATGTAATCTCCTCTTATTTTATGTCTTACATCATGTATTTATAGGTTACAAGTCCAATTTTTAGTTTTGGAACAAACCCAATCCAATTTGGAGTCAAAAAGGTGTTAAAATTACCAAAACGCGGCGTCGTGCCATCACCAACCTCTTCCCTAGTGCCCCCAAATTTGGGCTTGACGCCTTCAGACAACGCCTTATAGCGCCGGTCTTTGGAAAATTAATTAAGAATAGCGCCTGCTGCTGTTACAAGTTTCGACATTTTTCATTCCGACGCGTCCTTTGGGAAAATGGCCATAACTTCTTCGTCCGAAGTCCGATTTCGATGATTCAAGATGTTCCGGAAAGAGGAAAAGTAGATCTACAACTTTTAGTCTTTGAGTATTTCGAAATAAGGTCTGTAGAAATACTCAAATTGGCTCTAAAGTGACTACTGTGTAAATAGCAAGCCGAAAACGCGAATCTAGCCACCCTGAACATCGATCCATGTAACTTTTATCCCAATTCCAACAAAATAACATAAAACATGCATGAATAGATATAAACACTTAAAAACTAATCTAAAAGACTTGAGAACAACAATAAATTAAGTCCGAATGTATCCAATTCATGTGTATAAAACTCACTCATCATAGAGAATGAAATCTACTATCATCTATGAATTTAAAAGTTCATCATCGATATTTTATCCCTGTAACATCAATCAATATATATCATAAATCAAATATTCATCTTTGCAATACAGGCTAAAGATATTCATCAGTTGGTCATGTCCATCTCAACACCTGTTCATCTTTGCACTACGAGCCAAAGATATTCATCAGTTGGTCATGTTCATCTAAACACCTGTTCATCTTTGCACTACGGGCCAAAGATATTCATTATAAAATCATTCATCTTTGCACTACAGGCCAAAGATATTCAGTTAAATCATCATTTAGGACTGAGGATGATGAAAAATATTTTAAAGAAAACGAATCCAGTGAAACAAAAGAACAAGTATTAAGGATTCATACTTTAAATAACCCAAGTTCGAAAATACTTCATAAATAACCAAAGTGGAGTAAAATTCAAGAATGAAGACCAAAACATAGATCCAATCAAAGATAGGAATCATAACAGACAATCTTGAACACAGAAAAAGAAAATTTAATTTATTTTTTGAATAGTGTCGTATTCGTGAATAGTCTTGAGATATCGTGAATAGTCAGTATCGTGAATAAGTAACTCAGATACACTAAAAGATAGAAATTTCACAAAAAATATTATCATGCTTTGTGAATAGTACTCGTGAATAGTAACTCATGAATAGTAACTCGTGAATAGTAACTCATAAATAGTAACTCATGAATAGTAACCCCAACATGAAAAGTTCCAAAATTTGATAAAAATTCCAACCAATATTTTGGCATAATGATATTGAAGAAATAATATCATTTTTGAAGAAAATAACACCCCTTACCTCAAAAGGATAGAACTTCTGACTTGAATACTGGATATAGTGCTGAAAGAACTTGCGTCGTATAGAAATACTCACAAAATACGCTCAATATATCGAGAGAGAAATAGAGAAAAAACTTCAGTTTCTGGTGTGATTTTCAATTCTAACCTAAGCACCCTATTTATAGAAAATTGCTTAGAACACCAAAACAGAAAATTTAATATAATAATATTATATAAATAAAATTTTCTATGCCAACCTTAGACTTCTGAATTCAACAACTTAGCATGTGATTAATGAGGCTCACAACATATAAAAACGCGTTTTTATTAAAAAATATTTAAAACTTCAAAATTAATTATTTTTGAGCTTGAGCTTGAACTTCAATAATTCATAATAAATAGCCCTTTTATCGGAAAATTGAATCTTGTAATTTGTATAGGAAATTCAATTATCTACAACTTTGCAGAAGAAAGGTTTTCAAAATTCTAAACAGAAATTGACCGAAATCCATATACGGACGATTTTACAGGCTATAATCAAATTTCAGTCAAGAAATGGGGTCCACCGACACACAAAACATGTGTTAATCATTTAATGCAACAAAAATACTCTTTCTCCTCATATACTCATATATCCCACATTCATTGTAAAAATATCACCATTAATATATTATTAAAATAATATATTCAAATGAATTATTTTATCAGAAAAAGATAAAATATCATTTTTTTAACAATTGTCACTTTAAAAATTTTCTCCATCTATATCCACATAAAATAAATATTTTCCTCATCATATAAATCAATAATTAATTATTCACAAATAATATTTACGAATCACAATATTGGCAACCAGTAGTTCCTGAGAAAGAGGGGCTTTCCAATAAGAATTTTTCCTTCATCACACAAGCAATTAGGTGACCAAACCTATCCTTAGACGTAACTTTCTAGACATTGCCAATAATGTTTTCTAATAATATTATTCAGATAATATGAATTATTGCTTCGATAATGGAAAATACTGTATAGTGACAATTATTGAAACAACAAGAATATAAAATATCAACGTGGAAATTATTGAATCAATAAAATAAAATCTTCGAATAAGTAATATCGTAACAATTATTGAGTAAGTGCCTTCACGTAAGAATCAATAATTGGTGCAATACCGATGTGCTACTATGCAACAACGCCAGACATCGTGTTTTAACCATTTGAAAGTATTCCAACAAGATAATTGGTGAACAATCGCTGTTGTTATTTGTAAATAACTTATACTTGTCGTTTTCTTCATCCAATCGCTTTCCGTTATGGGCCCACACAAGGTTGCGCCGTCGTACGAATATTCCCCGACAGTAAGAATATTCCACGACCAAACGAATATTCTCTAAAAACAATGAGTATTTTATAACCACTTGCTTATTTAAAATATTTGCGCATTTTACCCACAACTAACCACATTAATCAACTCAACCCCTACTATTTCAAAATAATAAATAGAGGAAATTAAATCTTCATTTATAAAAAGTTGGGGCCTTACAACTAATGCTATCATCTGGACCTTCACTCCGTTCCCCGACTAGTCCCAACAACATTTCCATTTACTGAAGAGAACAATGAAAGCAAAAGGGTGAGCTCAACTAGCCCAATAAGAAATATTATGACTAAGATAATGCATAATAATTTATCGTTAGCCTTCAATAGTGTTAAACTGATAAAATATAATAAACATCAAGTTTAACTGCAGCGGAATAAGCAATCCATTAGAAGAGTCAAGTAGAGCATAAAATCTACTATCTTCTATGATTTAAAAGATTTTTCATCACTTTTATCGCTGAGACTCAGCTTAAATAATCCACATCATCGAATCACCCCTGCACTACGGCCAAGGATATTCTTTAGTATCACGACCACAAATTATCCATGCACTACGGGCCAAGGATATTCGTGTATTCATCAATGGTCATGATCATGCCAACAACTGTCCATCAAGGCACTACGGCCCAATGAGGACTTTTACCACATCATTTTCAACATTACGGTCATGATTATACCGAATAATCCCTAGTCATAATCATACCAAGTCCATCCATGCACTACAGGCCACAGATGACTTTCAACATAATATAAACATGAGGATGATGACAGTGATATAAGAATTCAATAAAACAAGTTAAAGGATAAATTTTTAAAGATGTATAATTTAATTTATTTAGAATTCAATATTGTCCAAATTGTCAACATGATACTGCTTTGTGGAGTAAAATTCAAGAATGATAATGTATTAAAAATGATTTGGACCGAAAAGAAATCAATTTTTATTATGAATAGTACTTCGGGTGAATAGTACCCGAGTGAATAGTACCCCGTGAATAGTAATTCGGGAATAGTACTTTGTGAATAGTACCTATGAATAGTACTTTTATGAATAGTACCGTATATATGGATAGTACTCATGGACAGTACTCCGGCATGAAAAACTCTTCTTGACAAAACTTCTAGACATTGTCAATATTGCAAATAATAATATGAATAACTTTGTCGTCTCAATTATTGATTTAATAATATAAAATATTATGCAGATGATACTGTGACAATTATTGAATCAATAATATGAAAGATATTATGTAGCAATTACTATAGCAATAATTGAGTATAACTGAGTGACTTCTCACGTAAGAATCAATAATCAATACCGTGTGCTACAATGCAACCACGCGTATTAATGTACTTTTACCATTGGGTAGTTTAAGTTTAACAGTAAAACTTTCGCCGTTATTTTTATAAAAAGATAATTTCGCCGTTTTAACTAAACAATACTTTCGTTCAGGGTCCACCTAATGATTGTGCCGTCGCATTTAATATTCCCCTGTTAAAACGAATATTCCCCACCAATCGAATATTATATAACCACTTGCTTACTTTGAAAAATTTGTAAATAATACCCACAACTATAACATTATATCAAATTCACACCATAATATTCAAAAATATATTTCGAGAAAATTAATCTTTATTCATAAAAGTTGTTCTTTTTAGCCTCTCAAAAAATTAATACATGGCACAAAATTTAAATATAACTAATTATATAATATTATTAATATTTCGTTAGTTCAGTTAAATCTATATTTCAAGAATATCAAATACGTCTAAAAAATATTTGATCGTTAGTCATTAATCGGTGTTAAAATCGATAATATAACAACAAGTTAACTGCAGCGGAACAAGCAATCCGATTATATGCTCTACTTGACTCTTCTAATGGATTGCTTGTTCCACTGCAGTTAAACTAGATGTTTGTTATATTTTATCAGTTTAAAACTGTTGAAGGCTAACGATAAATTATTCTGCATTATCGTAGTCATAATATTTCTTACTGGGCTAGTTGAGGTCACCCTTTTGCTTTCATTGTTCTCTTCAGGAAATGATAACGTAGCTAGGACTAGTCGGGGAATGGAGTGAAGGTCCAGATGATAGCATTAGTAGTCCTCACTATTCTATGAAATAGTATGGTAATAAATGTATTAAGGACTCCATTTGAGTTGAATGCTGTCTAGAAGACAATATTCGTATTAAAACTCTCAGTTTATGTTTTGTCGTACTTTACACGATAGTTATATTATTAAGTTGTATTTGAATTTTGTACCATGTATTTGGCGACTCAAGATGGGTGATGTATACCTATTTTGGGGGCGTCACAGTTGGTATCAAAGCTTAGGGATATGGTCCCTGGCTGAGATGTTAGACAAGAACTAGGAGGGGAGAGACGGGGAATTCCTTCGCTAGTATGACCTACCTAAGTTTATTTGGTATTTAATTGGTCGGTCAGAGTATAGGAATAATATGTGACATGTCAATTAACCCTTATTTTGTGGCAGTATTTGAAAATGGCATCCGAAAATGTCGAGATAAGCAATGAAGCATGTGAGACCGTTAAGTCACCAACGATCAATATCCAGGATAATGTCCATCAGAATGGCAATATTCCTCAGGAAAATAACAACGCTGACCAAATGATGAACAATGGGATATTCAGAGGCTTTATGCAATTCATGCAACATCAG
The DNA here is from genome assembly GCA_020205605.1 of Panax ginseng. NCBI lineage: Eukaryota > Viridiplantae > Streptophyta > Magnoliopsida > Apiales > Araliaceae > Panax > Panax ginseng. Next base: position 35,583,192 of record CM035127.1, on the reverse strand, counting down.
GCGAGAACGACTCATGTTCAAAATGCAGGTGGAAACAATGGAAACTCTTGGACGTTCAGCGCTAAATAGTTCAAGGAGCTGGGACCACCAGAGTTTATTGGAGAGCCAAAACCACTTAAGGTGGAGACGTGGATAAAGCAGATCACCAAGATATTTGATATCTTGGGATGTTCGAGAGCAAAAGGTTCCTTTGCCACCTTTATATTGCGAGGAGAACGAGACTTTTGGTGGGAATCCAGAAAGCGTGCATCAACCCGCCCAGATCAAGATGTCTTGGGAGAAGTTCCAAGAACTGTTCAACGATAAGTACTTTCCCGAAAGTATTCGTCACATGAAGGAGGTAGAGTTATCAAGCTAGAGCAGAACAATATGACATTGTCATAGTACGAAGTTAAGTTTGCCGAGTTATCCCGGTTTGCGTCCCACTCGGTTGATAATGAGGAGAGAATAACGTGGATGTTTCTAAGAGGTTTGAAACCCGAGATACGTCAATATCTAATTTCTCACAAACTGTGTTTGTATTCAGATGTTGTAAATATGGCTCAGTTATTAGAACGCGATAACGAGTCAACCCAACTAAGAGAGAGCAGCTGACAAAATGATAATACCAGTGGTAGTAGTCATCAAAGCGGTGACAACAAACATGGAGGGAATCAACATGCCAGAAATGGTAACCACTTCGGTGGTAATCATGGCCAAGATAATAGAAGTGGAAATTTCAAGAATAGGAGATTCAACAATGATGGAAAGACGTCATCACCAACACCTGTTGTTAAGGAAGGGGAATGATAGCCAATCGTATGTTACAAATGCGGAGGGGAGGGACATATCAATCTGAACTATACGTAGCAATCCAAAGCGTATTATAATTGCGGAAGAGAAGGTCACCTTGCCCAATTTTGTCGGGCATCGAAGTCAAGTCCAACTGAGATGGAGGCATCAAAGGTCGTCCCAGACATGACAAAACCGGTAGTTTAAGGGAGAGCGTTTGTCGTAACCTCCCAAAAAGTAAGGAATATGAACGAGGTGATCACGGGTAAGCTAATCATAAACTCTAGCGAAGTCTATACCTTATTTGACACCGGTTCTACCCATTCTTTTATTTCTCGTACTTGCGTTCAAGGTTTAAATTTGACTCCAGAGAAATTAGACTTAGACTTATCTGTTGAAACTCCGTTGGGAGAAACCTTCATTACATCCACTGTTTATACGTCTGGTTTGATTCAAATCGGTAACCGCACGTTACCTGTCGATCTTATCTCCTTAAAAATACTTACATTTGACGTGATTCTAGGGATTGATTGGTTAACTACTCATCATGCTAAAATTGATTATTTTCGTAAGGTTGTTAGCTTTCATATTCCTAATCAACCTATTATGCGAATTTAAGCGACCAAACCATTAAAATCAATTACGGTCATCTCAAGCCATAAAGCTATTCATTTATTGAAAAATGGATGTCAAGCTTTCTTAGCTCATGTCACAGATTTAAACAAAAATACGTCAGATTTGAATGATATTTCTATTGTTAATAAATTTCCTGACGTATTCCCTAAAGAACTTCCTAGCCTACCCCAGAGCGTGAAATCAAATTTTGTATCGACCTTGAACCTGGTACAAAACCCTCAAATATTTCTTCACCCAAAACGAACATTTCATGCGCCAAAGACGTTGGCTCGAGCTGTTGAAGATTACGATAATACGATTCAATACCATCCTAGAAAAGCAAACATGGTAGCTGACGCATTGAGTAGAAGATCGTATGCGTTTACGAGTGCGATATTGTTAACACAAAGACCCATTTCATACGACTTACAAAAGATGGAGATAGAGTTAATGACTCCAAGAACCTACGTGAAGATAGCAAATATACGAGTAGAATCAACGTTAATCGATACAGTTAAAGTCGCTCAAGCTACACACCCGGAGCTGATGAGTGTGAAAAAGAAGGTTCAAGAGGGCGTTATTCTAGAAGCAAGAATTGATGAAGAAGGAATACTTTGAGTCAACTCCAAACTTTGTGTTCCTAACGATTCTGACTTGAAGTATAAAATCATGATGGAGGCGCACAACACATCATTTGCAATCCATCCTGGGAGTACCAAAATTTATGGTGATCTTCGACATACATTTTGGTGGAGCAATATGAAGAGAGAGATAGCGGGGTTTATCTCAAGGTGTCTGACTTGTCAACGAGTCAAGGCGAAGCATCAAGTGCCAAAAGGTCCATTGCAACCACTTGAAATTTCAGAATGGAAGTGGGAGCACATTACCATGGATTTCGTTACTGGTCTTCCCAAGGTTTCTCAAGGTATAGATGCGATTTGGGTCATAGTTGATAGATTGACCAAGTCTGCTCATTTCCTAACGATACGAGAAACTTATACACTTGAACGTCTTGCTCGTATGTACATAAATCAGATTGTAAGATTGCATGGTATGCCAGTATCCATAGTTTTTGATCAAGACCCAAGATTCACTTCACGATTTTGGGTTAGTTTGCAAAAAGCTATGGGCACGGATTTACGATTTTGTTAGGCATATCATCCTCAAACGGAAGGGCAGTCGGAGAGGACTATTCAAACTCTTGAAGATTTATTAAGACTTTGTGTCATTGACTTCAAAGGAAGTTAGAACAAGTTCTTACCATTGGTGGAGTTTTCCTACAACAACAGTTATCAAGCAAGTATTGGTATGGTTCCATTTAAGGTGTTGTATGGAAGAAAGTGTCGTTCTCCAGTATGCTGGGATGAGGTGGGTGAAGCAATGTTGTTGGGACTGGAGTTGGTACGTATGACTACAGAAAAGATTCAAACGATCCGACAATGTACAAAAACCTCACAAGATCGACAAATGAGTTATGCTGATCTTCATTGAAAGGACATAGAATTCAATATTGGAGACCATGTGTTGTTACGTGTTGCTCCATGAAAAGGAGTTACGAGATTTAGAAAGAGAGAAAAGCTCAATCCTCGATTCATTGGCCCATTTTTAATCCTCGATCGAGTAGGAACTGTGGCCTATAGACTCGCCTTATCGCCAAGTATGTCTCGTGTTTATAACATTTTTCACGTATCTATGTTACGTAAATATGTGAAAGACCCAAACCACATTATTGAATTAGAACCAGACGAGATAGCGGAAGATTTAACGTATGAGGAGGTACCTGTTAAAATCTTGGATAAGAAGGATCATATTCTACGCTCCAAGGTTATACCTCAAGTCAAAGTTTTGTGGAGAAACCACGGTGTTGAGGAAATGGCCTGGGAGTTAGAATCTGAAATGAAGTCAAGGTATCCTCACCTCTTCGACATACCAGGTACGCACCCTAATTTTGAGGATGAAATTTCATAAGAATGGGAGGTTGTAAGACCCCAACTTTTATGAATAAAGATTAATTTTTCTCGAAATATATTTTTGAATATTATGGTGTGGAATTGATATAATGTTATAGTTGTGGGTATTATTTACAAATTATGCAAAGTAAGCAAGTGGTTATATAATATTCAATTGGTCGGGGAATATTCGTTTTAACAGGGAATATTCGTACGACGGCACAATCATTGGTGGACCCCACAACGAAAGTATTGTCATAGTTAGAAAACGACAGAATTATCTTTTTATAAAAATAACGGCGAAAGTTTTACCGTTAAACTATTGAACTACCTGGTGGTAAAAGTACAGTAATATGCGTGGTTGCATAGTAGCACACGGTAATGATTATTGATGCTTACGTGAGAAGTCACTCAGTTATACTCAATTATTGCTACAGCAATTAATGCATAATATCTTTCATATTATTGATTCAATAATTATCACAGTATCATCTGTATAATATTTTATATTATTAAGTCAATAATTGAGACGACAAAGTTATTCATATTATTATTTTCAATATTGACAATGTCTAGAAGTTTTGTCAAGGAGAGGTTTGGTCACCTAATTGCGCGCCAATAAGGAGAAATCCTTATCTAAAGCCCCTCTTTCCCAGGAGCGACACGGTTGTTAAATATTGTGAGTTATAATATTAATAATGTATAAATCCATGTTGATTAAAGATGAAATAGATAGCTCCAGTGTGTTGAGATTATTAGTCTTAGTAGAAATCGACATCTATTATGATAATAATGGATGTCTGGAGGTTATATTGACCAATCGGGTAATTAATCGGATAAGTGAGCAATTAATTGCTATTAGCTCACATGCTTATAACTATTTATTCACATGTGTGTACTATTGATTCACATGCATGTACTATTAGGGGTGATAGTGCAAGATTGATAATACTTGCATGACTAAATTAAAAATGGAGGTATAGATGAAGGTACTATACTGTAATTATTTTTTTCACATGATTGTACTATTGATTCACATGATTGTACTATTGATTCACAAGATGTACTATTAGGGGAGGTGGTGCAAGTTTGATAATACTTGCAGGACTAAATTAAAAATGAATAAAAATATGAAGGCATTATACTGTAATATTTTGAGCCCCAAAACGTGCAATTATCGAAACTATATTTTCCTATAAATAGAAGCTCATTCTTCTTTCATTCTCACCAATTCACTAAGACTCATAAGAGCATTTATAGAGAGAGAAGCTTTAGAGAGAAATTAGAAGAGAAGTCTGCTACCTCACTATTCTAGTATCCTATCTTCTTCTGAGGTAAGGGATATTATTTTGTTCAGTATTCATAGGAATAATATTTTCTTCCATACTCTGTAGTATGTGAGTAATATTATTTCGTCTCGTATTCCTGATTATACTATCATTCGGTTAAAGTATTACTTCTATATTCCGTGAAATTAGTAGAATATCCTTAAAATTTGCGCTTCATCTAGTATCGCTTCACAAGGATATTTTCTGCATATTCTTGTTAAATTTTAAGTTTTTCATGTCGGAGTACTGTCCATGAGTACTATCCACTTATACGGTACTATTCACAAAAGTACTATTCATAAAGTACTATTCACAAAGTACTATTCACGAGTACTATTCACAAAGTACTATTCACAGAGTACTATTCCTGAAGTACTATTCACAAGGTACTATTCACTCAGGTACTATTCACTCAGAGTACTATTCATCACAAAAATTGATTTCTTTTTGGTCCAAATCATTTTTAATATATTATCATTCTTGAATTTTACTCCACAAAGCAGTATCATGGTGACAATTTGGACAATATTGAATTCTGGATAAATTAAATTATATATCTTTAAAAATTTATCCTTGAACTTGTTTTATTGAATTCTTATATCATTGTCATCATCCTCATGTTTATATTATGTTGAAAGTCATCTGTGACCTTTAGTGCATAGATGGACTTGGTATGATTATGACCAAGGATTATTCGGTATAATCATGACCGTAATGTTACAAATGATGTGGTAAAAGTCCTCATTTGCCCGTAGTGCATTGATGGACAGTTATTGGCATGATCATGACCATTGATGAATACACGAATATCCTTGGCCCGTAGTGCATGGATAATTTGTGGTCGTGATACTAAAGAATATCCTTGGCCATAGTGCAGGGGTGATTCGATGACGTGGATTATTTAATCTGAGTCTCAACGATAAAAGTGATGAAAAATCTTTTAAATCATAGAAGATAGTAGATTTTATTCTCTACTTAACTCTTCTAATGGATTGCTTGTTTCGCTGCAGTTAAACTTGATGTTTGTTATATTTTATCAGTTTAACACTGTTGAAGGCTAACGATAAATTATTCTACATTATCTTAGTCATAATATTTCTTACTGGGTTAGTAGAGCTCACCCTTTTGCTTTCATTGTTCTCTTCAGGAAATGAGAACGTAGCTGGGACTAGTCGGGGAACGGAGTGAAGGTCTAGATGATAGCATTAGTAGTCCTCACCATTCTATGAAATAGTGTGATAATAAATGTATTAAGGACTCCATTTGAGTTGAATACTGTCTAGAAGACAATATTCGTATTAAAACTCTCATTTTATGTTTTGTCGTATTTTACACGACAGTTGTATTATTAAGTTGTATTAGAATTTTGTACCATGTATTTGGCGACTCAAGATGGGTGATGTATACCTATTTTGGGGGCGTCACAGTAATCCCAAAAGACAAAATATCAACCGTCAAAGTATACCCATTATGCAAATGTATCACCTCCGGCGACATCCAACACGGCGTTTCGGTGACATCAGTGTTGGGCCATGATACTTTATACACTGGGCCGAACCGAATTGGATCACTCCTTAGTTTATATTTATTTAGTCTTGAATGTGTTGGGCATGTTTATTGGGCTGACCCATTAGACAAATAATATCTTATTTTGCATTTAACCGGTAATCATGAAATAAGATAACAGTTGAATGTTTTCTCTGTCATCTCCTGCATGGCATTAATGAGGATGTGATTATATTAGCCGGTGGTAGACAAAGGTGATGGGGGTAGCAGGTGAGATATCGGTGGTGGGTGGTGTCAAGGGGGTCGGTGGCACGAGAAACCGAGTTTTGAGTATATGAGGCAAGGATCACCCAGAGAACGAAGGTAACTGATTATTTTCTCTCTCAAGACATTAGACATTTTATTTCCTCCATTGTTAAAACCTTGTGATCGCCAGTACTGACTCTCACGTTAGAGCTATCCGCCGACAGTCCAAGCCGTCAAGCTTCTGGTATTGATGTGTTTACTATGCAGGATTTGGACGAGCTTTACGTGATTGGGGCTCGTGAAAAGATCTTGGCGTAACATTGGCACTAGAAGGAGGGTTATTTTCTAGTGTTCTTAAAGTTCTCAATAACATATTTTGACTGTTCTATGTCAAAAAGTATGGTGAAGAGTAGAACGGTTACCCCTAAGGGACAACCGATGGCTGTGAGTTCGTCTACACCACGAGTATCTGTCAAGGATCGATTGGGTCCTGCGAAGAGTGCTCATGATAGTACAACTTCCAAGCATATGTCTGAAGGTTCTCGTTCGAGAGCCCATGGTGATGCTAAAAGAAGATTAGTTTTTGCTGCCGAGAAAGGACATGACCATGGTCGGAAACGGGTAGAAGGCACACCGCCTAGAACCCGACACCGAGATGGTCAGACCGATAAGGCCTCCAAGCAGGCCAAGATGGAAGATGCAGCAGATAAGGTTTTGGAGGTGCTTTTGAAACAAAGGCAAGATATTGTCGAACAGATGCTTCATATGGCGGAGTTGAAGGATGAAGCGTCTAGCTATGTTCAGTCGGAAGAGCATAGTAGACCCACGGAAAGGAGCATGTACACTCTGGTTATGAATCTCGAGGCCGACCTCGGGATCGAAGAAAATCAAGAAGCCCTACTCCTCAGAGATCGAAGAGGGCACTCCACTCTATCGATTCTCGGGAGCATGGTAGGAGCAGATGAAGAAGCAGGTCCAGAGAGTATATGCCTGAGAATACAAAGAAGGTACACCACCTTGAGTATTCTCACCACAGTGACAGAACTCCCCACCGAAGTAGATCTAGAAGTAACACTCCCGAGAATCCACTGAGGGCACACCGCCCTGCGGATAATCGTTATCAGAGAAGTCCATCGAAAGTGGGGGGTTCGAATGATAAAGGTCAGTCTACTCAGAGGAAGAGAGATTCTCCGGAGAAAGAAGTCTCTCCACAGCAAGAAGGAGTAGAATTCCTGGTAAAGGAATTAAAAGAGCTTCGGAAATAGCTAGCCGAAGTACAACAGGTAAAGGATACTTTGGGAAAGAAGGCATCCCCTTTTTTCGCGGATATTCTTAAGTAAAAAGTTGATCCTACTAACAAGTTGCCTCATATGGAGAGTTATGATGGGTCTGGAGATCCTTATGACCATAGTCAGGCATTCGACAGACTGATGGACTACTATGACTTTAGTGACGCTGCTAAATGTCATACCTTCGTTACGACGCTCCAAAAAGACGCCCGACAGTGGATGGGAACTTTGCCTTTGGATTCAGTCTCGTCTTGGGCAGATTTGTGTAGTAAGTTCCATGCTCGTTTTGGGAGCAACAAGAGAAGAGGGAAGCCTACGAGTTGATTGGCTCAAGTTCAACAATTTTTGAATGAGTCTTTGAGCCAGTACGTGAAGTGCTTCCGGGAAGCAGTTGGCCAAGTGATCGATCTTAATGACCTCCAAGCTGTTGGACTATTTCAGAACGATTTAGATCTGGTGAAGTCAGAGAAGCTGGTAAAGAAGCTGATGTTTCACCACCCGAAGAGTCTAGCTGAAGCTTTCGATAAGGTGGAGGGCTATATAGTGGTAGAGGAGGCTATAAATAGCTTGAAGCTTCCTTCTTCCGATAGGTTGAAGGAGAGGGATCGGGATAAAAATGAAGGTGGTCAAAAGAAAGGCGAAGGGAATAATGATCGTTATGATGGAGGGTCCAAGAAGTACAACAACAATTGGCGACAGGGAGGAGGTCGTCCATCTGCTCCAACCCAGAAGGTAAACAGGACATACACCCAACTAAACACTGATAGGGCTATTATTCTAGATCAGATCAAAAATCAACCCATCTTTAAACCACCTCAGGATAACCTTAAGCCAGGAGCTGGTAATTCTCGCAAGTACTGTGATTACCATCAGGCTTTGGGTCATGATACAAATGATTGTTGCTTTGAAGGACTTTATTAAGAGGAAAGTTCAAGGTGGTGCCCTGGTTCAGTATGTCGCAGCAAGAATGCCTCCACAAGCCTAGTAGAGGAAAAGGGGACCTGTTCAGGTTCCTCAGCCAGCTCAACCTGCATTGACAGCTCCTAAACAGCCAGCGAGGCATGTGGTCAATGTTATTACTGGAGGTACTTCTGGCAAAGTTATTGGGAAGAAGCGTCGAGGATACTTGGATTCGGTTAGGTCAGTGGCGGGTATGCTCCCGAAGACTGACTGACCTTATCCAGGTACGGTAATCTCCTTTACTGACGAGGATTACCCATCAGAGCCCATCGAACCTCATGAAGGAGCATTGGTGATTACGGTACAGGTGGGTTCGGTGGACATGAAAAGGATGATGATAGACAACGGGTCTTCTGTGGATATTCTGTATGCCAATGCTTATCAGAGGATGCATCTGGATGGGCGAAAGATGGAGGTCGTCCAGGAGGCTCCCTTATACGGCTTCAGCAACAATCCAGTCAAGGTGGAAAGGACTATCGAGCTACCGGTTATCTTCGGTACAACTCCACAACAAGTAGAAATAATGTGTAAATTTTATGTTGTGCATATAGATTCTGCCTACAACGCTATTCTGGGGAGACCTACTCTGACTGCTCTACAAGCTATGACCTTAATTCCTCATTTCAAAATAATATTTCTAACGGCTCATGGAGTTGGTGAGGTGGCTGGGGATTTGGATCTAGCCAGACGTTGCTATCGTAATGTTGTGATTGCTTCGGGCGTGGGAGTTAGTAAGCAGAAATAGACTATGGCGATAGAGATCGAGCCCTTCACCGAGAGCAGTTCAGAACCATTGGTCATGCCAGCTGGAGAGATAGAAGAGTTCGAGCTGATTCCTGGCAAGAAGGACAAGACAGTGAAGATAGGTTCGGGTCTGCCAGAACCTCTCCGGACGAACCTTATAGAGCTCCTACGATGTTATGAAGATATCTTCGCGTGGGAGCCCAATGATATGCCCGGGGTGAGTCAAAAGATTGTAGAGCATCGGCTGGAAGTGGACCCATCCAAGAAGCCAGTTCGGCGGCAAAGGCGAATTTTTGCACCAGAGCGGCAAAGGATTATTGATGAAGAAATCGCCAAGTTGCTGGCTGCAAACTTCATTTTTAAGATAGACTACCCAGAATGGATGGCGAACGTGGTGCTGGTCCAGAAGCAGAATGGGAAATGGCGAGTCTGCATCGACTATACTGATTTGAATAAGGCTTGCCCAAAGGACTTCTATCCTCTACCCCACATCGATCAGCTCATCGATGCGACTTTGGGGTATGCCTTACTTAGTTTTATGGATGTTTTTTCTTGTTATCACCAAATTTCCATGTGTAAAGAGGATATACCGAAGACGGTGTTTGTTGCCTCTTTTTCAGTTCTAACAAAAGAGCTCTAACTCATGCAAGCATACATGTGTCAACAAGTAATACAGAGTGAGTAAAGTATCGATCCCACAAAGAAAGTTGTTTAATTTAAATCACTATGCATCAATTAAATCACTAAATTTATATGCTCAAACTAATGAATATGATTGGTGAATTACTCTAATCGCAAATAACGACTAAAACAAGAATAAAGATGTAATAAATCAAATCTGAAAGTAATGGGATCCTAACTTCATTTAATACTTCATCTAATCACCACTATCATGCAAGACTTGTTCACATATCACAAGAAAGTAGCCAAGAGCACTACTAGAGTCATAGCCATTTTTCAATGTACTATGACCTACTTACACAGCATCCACAAGTGATAGACTCCATGTAATCATCAATATAACCAAAATCACTATATGTCAATGTGAAATTGCAACCATATTGAATTTAAGCACAAGCCCTTATTCTAACTCATACGGTGAAACAGTATATGTCTATCTGGTTCACGAAATAACTAAGCCATACAAAACAGCCCCATATACGTATGTTATCATGATTACAATCCATACTTGCATGTTCATTGTCAATTCTATACAAGTACTGAAAATGAATGGTGATCAAGCACTCATACATGCAAAACAATCATGATAGAAATCCCATATGATATGTAAAATAGTCCAGCATTCAAGCATGCAACTAAACTACATATTAAAATCTGTTAGAATCCCATAATGGAGTTTATTTCATGACTGAACCAAAATCCATTATGGGATCAAAGCTAAACATGGCTAATAAAGCAAACAATTGAAAGATGAAGGATAGAAATGATCAACCCAATTGCTGATTATAATCCACTAGTAACATTCAAATCCTCATAAAAATCCAGCAAAATACTAATAATTATCCACATTGATAGAGAATCCCAAGAAGAATTAGAAAAGTTGGAGTTTAGGCTTCGTTCTACGTTGGAATCTCTCTCAGAGTGTAAACCCTAGTTACCAAAATAAAAATATATAAAAACAGAATAATGATACGTCTGACACCAGTCAGAAATTATTTTAAATAATTACAACCCTTAAAATCAGAAATTAAAATAAACAAATTTCAAGAAGATCAGCATCGCGCATGTGTCATCGCGCTCTCCTTCTTTGTAATCCTCGGCACATGCCAAGAACTTGCAAGGTGCAAAGTCTGTCCGTCCCAACCGGGTGTGCTCGGCAGCAAGGCATACAAGGTCCTCAAGCTTATAATTCGTGGCGGCTTCGCAACTCGGTTCTCATTGCAATGATCTGTTCTGATGTTCATTCTTTTGTCCATCCATGCTTAGTCTCTTGCTCTAATTGATCCTCACACCATGCGTCCATAGCCTCATGCCATTTACATCACCAAATTGTGCCATATCCTGCACGTTTACACCAAAGGAGTTTTAAGTAAATGCAATGCAAAATATTATGAAATGCAACTAAAAACACATTAAAATGTACTTGAGAAGGGCACAGTTTGCGTGAATTGATATCCAATAAGTAGGTATAAAACCCACTTATCAAATACCCCCAAACTTGAACTGTTGCTTGCCCTCAAGCAATGCATACTAATGAACAATGAAAATGAAGCTATCTTACTATGCAACTAAATTATGATACAACTAATCTCACATTGTTCCAGCTATCACAGAAATTCAGTCCAAAATGCCTCAGCAAATTTTTCCAGAATCAAGAATACAGATTTAAACCAAATTGTAGGCATAATGTCATACACTCAGATAATTCATAAATGCTATAGAGATGTTGTGTGTGTGTGTTGTGTTCACCAAAACTTGATTTAAGCAAAGAATACACATACTAAATTGCTCAAAACAGAAAATAATAGTTTAAATCAAGACTCATGTATACATATGCAACGGAGACTATTCCAACATATCAAAACAAACTAAGGTTCAACAATGGGCTTAACTGCTTTATTTCTACTCACAAGGGAGATTTTCGCTCTTTCCCATGGTTTGTTTGTTTTTTCTTTTATTTCACATGATCTGCAATGCCTCATTTCATTAGGCAAACATCATGCTACCCCTTAGCGAGCTTTCAACCAACGACTCCCAGACCATTAAAGACCTTAGGGCACTAGGTGTTAAGACACCCCTACGGGCGTACTTACTCAAGTAGCTAGGGCCCCGAAATAAGACTAGTCACATTATTGCTATTTTTCTTTTCTTTTCCCCTTTTTTTTTATACATAGCACACCCATGTTTTCCCAAAGTTAAAAAAAATCAATGTTTTAAACCTTCTAAGTTCACTTTCCACATATTTCCCTTTTTAAAACTACATTTTCTATCGAGCAATGCAACACATAATTCTTATACCTACACGTAATTGTGAACACGTCCGTGCAAACCAAAAGCATTTAAACAGCATTATGAATTGCATTGTGTAGAACATTATATCCCAGCTCATGTTATCTCTAAATACTTAAAAATCTTCAAAATTCACTATCATCATCGGCTAGACAAAATTTCCATACAGCAAGAACTGTGAGACATGCAAATTAAACATGATCATGCAAATAAACATGCAACTATATGCAAAAATAAACTATATGATGCAAAAATTTAAACTAAACATGCAAAAACTATATGCTACTATACTACTACTCCCAATACCCCCAAACTTATAATATTCAATGCCCCATTGAATGAAGGTAAAGGGTATAGAAAACTCCCCTAATGATCAGTGGTACCACCCTCCTCGGGTGGTGAATCTACTGGTGGATATGGCAATGATGTCCCGAACTGAGGCCACTCCAGCATCGTTCCTTGCTGCGCAAAAGCTTCGGCCAAGGCCCTCGTGAGTCCTGTCGCAAACATTCTGAAATTATCGTACATTGCATTGACTTTTCACTCCAACCTTCGGAGCTGGCGATCACCACGAGCAGCAGGTGCTTGCGTGGACGGGTCTGCCTCATCTATCTGAGGGGGCTGCTGTGACGGCTCTGGGAAAGTAGGCTGAATAATAAATCCTCGTCCGCGTGGGTGCGGTTCACCACCCGTCAAATCCTTAAACTTGGCAATATTAGTATGAGTGATGTCGTGGCTCGAGTTCTGCAGCTGCTCATTATTCCATAGGACTCCTTGTTGGGTACAGAGCATGGCTGCCACAGATGCATGCGGAATACTCCCAGTAGTGCTCCCCCGCATATAACGCCGCATGTTTTGATTAATTAAATGGCCTACATCAATGTACTTGTCTTTGATTATTCACCACAAAATAATAGCACGCTCAGTGGTTATTTCATGCTGGTGAGCTGATGGAACTAGCTTAGCACAGATAAACAGATTCCACGCTTTGGCATACCGATTCAAGGCGGACGCTGGAAAAGATTTTGGCTCAGTTGTCCCTGCCTTATAATTCCATTTCGTGCCCTGAATACATAATTTAGCAATCACTACTGCCAGATCCATTTCTAAATGTGCACCTTCTAACCAATTAGCAGACCCGGTGGGTGGTGCGTCATGTATGCTGAAAACTGCTCTGATCGCTGGAGGTCAAAAATCCACCTGCACTCCTCGAACCAGCGTTATTTCTGCTTTAATCATCTCCTTAGCATTCGCGGAGAATTCTCGAACAATCCCCATGGGAATAGGCATAAGAGTTGCAGTCAAGCTAACCCAGCCTCTTTCTCGTATCATATACCATAGTTGGTCGTCTTGCTTCTCAGGTTGAAGTCCCCGTTCCTTCACAAAAGATTTGGCCACAATCCGATAATATTCCTGCTGGGCCTCCAAACTGATAAATTTCCTGTGGTCCACGACATCCTCTTCTTGGTTATTATAGGAAGATGCTGATGAGGAAGAGATGGAGATTGAGTCTGCTCTTTTTGGACCCATGTGTAGATGCTAGAGAGAATGCAGATGAATTGCCTGATGAGCGTACCCCCAAACTTACTGCTGCACAACCCAAACAGAAACCCTAGATTTATGTCAGGGGAGAGATTCGTGGGTATGAACTTTTATGAGAGCTGAGGAGTCTTATGATTATGGGAGAACAGAAGAATACACTTCTATTATGTCAATTGAGAGAACAATTAAACCACGACTCAGTTTTTTAAACTTTCAAAACTTTTCCACGCCTGATGTCGCACGACGGGGCAATGACCTTGCAATGGTTTTCAGTGGTATGAAAGTGGCATTACTTTTCTGAGATGTGTAGGTGTGGTGCGCTGATCTGTCAGGTCAGTAGTCATTGTGCTGCCGCCGACCTTCACTCTCTGCCTTCACCGAAGTTTACTCCCAAACTGCCTAGCAGTGAGATTTCACTTGAAGATTCCTACATCACACCATTTACCCGTATCAATGTGTGAACTCCGGAATAAGCATAAATGAACAAGTAAATTCTATACAATACTACAACACTATCCAATGCAGACTCTATTACACACTAACTTATGCGCAACATAGCCATCTATTAAGAATGAAATAAAGATGAACTAGCTAAATACCCTACTGAATAAATAAAAAATATAGAGATAGAGATAATGGGTTGCCTCCCATCAAGCGCTACGTTATAGTCAAGTAGCTTGACTGTCTCGGATTCTCATGTCGAAGAAAAAATTGAGGCGACTTTCTGTCTGTCTACCTCACCACCAAAGTAATGTTTCAAGCGTTGTCCATTCACCTTAAAAGGCTTGTCTGGCAACGTATCAAATACTTCAATTGCACCATGCGAAAAAACAGTCTTCACTGTAAATGGCCCTGACCACCTCGATTTCAGCTTCCCGGGAAAAAATTTAAGTCTGGAGTTATAAAGCAAAACCCTTTGTCCCGGTTCAAATGCTCTCTCAATGATTTTTCGGTCATGCCATTTCTTCACCTTCTCTTTGTACAGCTTCGAATTCTCATATGCCTGTAATCTGAATTCATCCAACTCATTGAGTTGGAGTAGGCGTTTCTCCCCGACAACTTTCAAATCAAAATTGAGCTTTCGAATTGCCCAATATGCCTTATGCTCTAACTCCATAGGAAGGTGGCAGGCTTTTCCATACACGAGCTGAAAAGGTGACATACCCAACGGCGTCTTATATGCCGTCCTATAAGCCCATACTGCATCATCCAACTTTAACGACCTGTCTTTCCTCGTTGGATTCACAACTTTTTCCAGGATTCTCTTAACTTCTCGATTCGACACTTTAGCTTGGCCATTCGTTTGTGGGTGATACGCTGTAGCAATGCGATGGTTCACCCCATATTTAGCCAACAAAGATGTAAACTGCCTGTTGCAGAAATGACTGCCTTCGTCACTGATGATAGCCCTTGGAGTCCCAAACCTCGTCAAAATACTTCTGTGTAAAAATCTGAGGACGGCCTTGACATCATTTGTCGGAAGAGCTGCCACTTCTACCCATTTCGAGACATAATCCACGGTGAGCAAGATGTAGAGATTTCCGCAGGAAGAAACGAAAGGCCCCATGAAATCAATTCCCAACACATCAAAAATTTCTACTTCAAGGATTGTATTCAATGGCATCTCATTCCTTTTGGAGATGTTCCCCACTCGCTGACATCTATCACACCGCTGGACAAAACTGTATGCATCCTTAAAAATTGATGGCCAGTAGAATCCTACTTGTAGTACTCTTGCAGCTGTTCTTTCACCACCATAGTGACCTCCATACACAGTAGAGTGACAATCCTGCAGAATCCCCTCGGTCTCGCTATACGGAATACACCTTCTTATCACTTGATCAGAACATTGTATAAACAAGTAAGGCTCATCCCAAATATAGCATTTGACATCATGCAAAAATTTCTTCTTTTGATAACCCACCAAGTCAGAAGGTACCATCTTACTCACCAAATAGTTCGCGTAGTCTGCAAACCATGGCACTTCCCCTTTCACCACAAACAACTGCTCATCTGGAAAGGATTCATTGATTAAAACATTGTCAGACTCCCTTTCCGGATTCTCAGGTCACGATAAGTGGTCTGCCACTTGGTTTTCAGTACCCTTCCTATCCTTGATCTCCAAATTAAATTCCTGCAGTAATAAAATCCATCTGATCAACCAGGGCTTTGCATCCTTCTTTGCCACTAAATGTCTAATTGCTGCATGATCCGTATACACTATCACCTTCGTGCCAATCAAATATGCTCAGAATTTGTCAAAGGCATACACCACTGCCAATAACTCCTTTTCTGTGGTGGTGTAATTCAACTGTGCATCTATAAGGGTCTTGCTGGCAAAATAAATCACATGAAAAATTTTCTTTTTCCTCTGCCCTAAAACAGCCCCTACGGCGTAATCACTGGCATCACACATCAGCTCAAATGGCAAATCCCAATCTGGTGCACTAATCACTGGTGTTGTAGTTAATTTTCTCTTTAAATGCTCAAATGTAGACACGCAAGCCTTATCAAAATCAAACTGTGCATCCTTCTCCAATAGACTGTGTAAGGCCCCAACTTTTTATAAATGAAGATTTAATTTTCTCTATTTATTATTTTGAAATAGTAAGGGTTGATTTGATTAATGTGGTTAGTTGTGGGTAAAATGCGCAAATATTTTAAATAAGCAAGTGCTTATAAAATACTCATTGTTGTCGGAGAATATTCGTTTGGTCGTGGAATATTCTTACTTTGTTGGGAATATTAAATGCATTTGACACGCAACCTTTGTGGGCCCATAACGGAAAGCGATTGGATGAAGAAAACGATAAGTATAAGTTGTTTGCAAATAATAAATATAGCAGTTGTTATTCAAGTAATATCTTGTTGGAATACTTATTGGTTAAAACACACGAATACGCGTTGTTGCATAGTAGATACCAGTATTGCACCAATTATTGATTCTTACGTAAGAAGGCACTACTTAATAATTGTTACGAATTATCGCTCAAATTATTTTATTTTATTGATTCAATAATTTCTACGTTGATATTTTATATTATTGTTGTTTCAATAATTGTCACTACACAAGTATTTTCCATTATCGAAGCAATAATTCATATTATCCGAATAGTATTATTAGAAAACATTATTGGCAATGTCTAGAAAGTTACATTTCTAAGGAGAGGTTTGGTCACCTAATTGCGCTGCCAAGAAGGAGAAATTTTATTGGAAAGCCCCTCTTCCTAGGAATGGCACAGTTGCAAGATTGTGATTCTATAATATTATTTGTGAATAATTAATTATTGATTTATATGATGAGGAAAATATTGATTTTATGTGGATATAGATGGAGAAAATTTTTAAGTGACAATTGTTAAAAATGATATTTTATCTTTTTACGATAAAATAATTCATTTGAATATATTATTTTAATAATATATTAATGGTGATATTTTTACAATGAATGTGGGATATATGAGTATATGAGGAGGAAGAGTATTTTTGTTGCATTAAATGATTAACACATATTTTGTGTGTTAAGTGGACCCCATTTCTTGATTGAAATTTGATTATAGCACTGTAAAATCGTCCAGTATATGAATTTCTGGCCAATTTCATTTAGAATTTGGAAAACCTTTCTTCGTAAAGTTGTAGATAATTGAATTTCCTATAACAAGTCATGAGATTCAATTTTTCGATAAAAGGGCTATTTATTATGAATTATTGAAGTTAGAAGTTCAAATAATTAATTTTTGAAGTTTTAAATATTTTTTAATAAAAACGTTTTTTATATGTTGTGAGCCTCATTAATCACATGCTAAGTTCTTTGAATTGAAGTCTAAGGTTGGCGAGAAAATTTTATTTATATAATATTATTATATTAAATTTTCTCGCTTTGGTGTTCTAAGCAATTTCTATAAATAGGGTGTTTAGGTTAGAATTGAAAATCACACCGTAAACCAAGTTTTCTCTATTTCTCTCGATATATATTGAGCGTATTGTGTGAGTATTTTAGTACTTTGAGTATTGCTATACGGTGCAAGTTCTTTCAGCACTATATCCAGTATTCCAGTCAGAAGTTCTATCCTTTTGAGGTAAGGGATGTTATTTTATTCGAAAATGATATTATTTCATATTATTATGCCGAAATATTGGTTGAAATTTTTTTATCAAATTTGGAACTTTTCATATCGGGGTTACTATTCATGAGTTACTATTCACGAGTTACTATTCATGAGTTACTATTCATGAGTTACTATTCACGAGTACTATTCACGAAGCATGATGATGTTTTTTGTGAAATTTTTATCTTTTGGTGTTGAAGTTACTATTCACGTATACAGTACTATTCACGTATACGGCACTATTCACGAATACGACACTATTCAAAGAAAAATTAAATTTTCTTTTCTATGTCCAAGATTGTCTATTATAGTTCCTATCTTTAATTGGATCTATGTTTTGGTCTTCATTCTTGAATTTTACTCCACTTTGATTATTTATGAAGTATTTTCGAACTTGGGTTATTTAAAGTATGAATCCTTAATACTTGTTCTTTTGTTTCACTGGATTCGTTTTCTTTAAAATATTTTTCATCATCCTCAGTCCTAAATGATGATATAACCTGAATATCTTTGGCTTTTCGTAGTGCAAAAGATGAATGATTTTATAATGAATATCTTTGGCCCGTAGTGAAAAAGATGAACAGTGTTTAGATGAACATGAATTAATCGATGAATATCTTTGGCCCATAGTGCAAAAGATGAGCAGTGTTGAGATAAACATGACTAATTAATCGATGAATATCTTTGGCACGTAGTGTAAAAGATGAATATTTGATTTATGATGTATATTGATTGATGTTACAGGGATAAAATATCGATGATGAACTTTTAAATTCATAGATGATAGTAGATTTCATTCTCTACTTAACTCTTCTAATGAATTGTTGTTTCCGCTGCAGTTGTTGATCTAAAACTTGTTGTCTATTGTATTCTATTAGATTTTTTCCTATTGAAGAGTAATGATAATTTGTTGTACATTATCTTAGTCATAATATTCTTTACTGGGCTAGTTGAGCTCACCCTTTTCCTTTTTGTTCCATTTTTCTTCTCAGGAGGCGAGAATATAGCGGGAACTAGTTGGGGTGTGGAGTGATGGTTCATGACAGTTGTTTTAATAGTCCTCACTATTTTGTAATATAGTGTATCAATAATTGTATGAGGACGTTATTTGGGTATGGATATTGTCAGAAGACAATATTTGTATTTAAACTCACAAGATAGTGTATGTCGATTTTTGCACACGACAATTGTAATAATAAAGTTGTAGTTGTTTCTGTACCATGTATTTGGCGACTCAGAATAGGTTGGGTGGATTGGACCTATTTTGGGGGCATCACAGACTACATAATGGTTTAGTTATTTTGGAGAAGTCCTTGATAAATCTGCGGTAGAAACCTACATGTCCCAAAAAACTGCGAACACCTTTTAGTGAAGTAGGTGGTGGAAAGTTTTCAATCGTATCCATCTTCGCTCTATCCACCTCAAGACCCTGCTTCGATACCTTGTGTCCTAGTATGATTCCTTCTTGTACCATGAAATGGCACTTCTCCCAGTTAAGCACTAAGTTTGTCTCAACACATCTTTTCAAAACAATAACTAGATTCTTAAGGCATAAATCAAACGAGTCCCTGAAGACTGAGAAGTCATCCATAAATACCTCCACATTCTGCTCCACCATGTCTAAAAATATAGCCATCATGCATCTCTGAAAGGTGGCTGGAGCATTGCACAATTCGAAAGACATCCTTCTAAAAGCAAAAGTGTCGTATGGACATGTGAAAATAGTCTTTTCCTGGTCTTCTGGAGCTATCATAATCTGATTGTAGCCTGAATACCCATCCAGAAGGCAATAATACTCATGACCCGCTAACCTGTCCAACATCTTATCAATGAATGGGAGAGGAAAATGATCTTTCCTTGTAGCTTTGTTAAGCCTGCGGTAGTCCATGCAGACTCTCCACCCTGTCACTGTTCTTGTTGGAATCAACTCATTCTTCTCATTAGTCACTACTGTCATACCACCCTTCTTCGGTACACACTGCACTGGGCTCACCCATGAGTTGTCTGAGATCGGATAAATTATGCCTGCATCCAGCCATTTCAGTACCTCTTTCTTGACCACCTCTTTCATTATCGGATTAAGTCTTCTTTGGTGTTCAACAGATGGCTTACTAACATCTTCCATCAAGATCTTATGCATGCAAAATGAAGGGTTGATCCCTTTGATATCTGTTATGGTCCAGCCAATAGCTGATTTGAACTCTCGAAGCACTCGTAGAAGTTTTTCTTCTTGAAAAGATGTTAGTGCAGAAGATATAATAACAGGTAGCTTTAAATTTTTATTTAAAAATGCGTACCTGAGATGTTCTGAAAGTGGTTTTAATTCAAGTTTTGGAGGTGTCTCAAGAGATAGCTTTAATTTTACTGAGGATTCTCCAGCTGTTGTCAATGGCTCGACAGGTGTTCTGAATTTTCTGACTTGTGGAGTGGTGTCCAGATATTGCACAAGTTCGTCAAGTTCCTCGTCATCCACATCTAAATTTTTAGCAATTACACTCCTCAAAGGTTCAACATCCACTAGATTTTGTACTTCATCATTTACGACCTGATCCACCAAATCAACCAGGAAACATTCCTCTTCATCTGCTGGAAACTTCATAGCTTTAAAGACATTAAAGGTGACCTCTTGATCATGAACACGTATAGTGAGTTCCCCCTTATGCACATCTATCAGAGTCTTTCATGTGGCTAAGAATGGTCTCCCCAGTATGAGTGGTATATTTTTATCTTCCTCGTAATCCAAAATGATGAAGTTAGTCGAAAAGATGAATCTGTCCACCTTCACTAATACATCTTCAACAATTCCACGTGGGTACGTGATGGATCTGTTAGCTAGCTGCAAAGAAATGTTTGTCGGCCTTGGATCCGGTAATCCCAATTGGTTGAACAATGACAAGGGCATCAGATTGATACTTGCCCCAAGATCACACAAACATTTTTCAAAATTCATCTTCCGACAGTACACGGATTGTGAAAACCGCCGGATCCTTCAAATTTTGAGGTAATTTCATCAAACATCACTTGTTGCATTCTTTTGTCAAGGCTACTATCTCAAATTCGTCTAATCTCCTCTTCCTTGACAGTATACCCTTCATGAACTTTGCATACCTTGGCATTTGTTCCAATGCCTCCGCGAATGGTATATTAATCTGCAGTTTCTTAAAAACCTCCAAGAACTTACTGAACTGTTTATCTTCCCTCTGCTTATTCAATCTTTGCGGATACGGAACTCGAGGGTGAACTGGTGGTACTGAACTCATGTGTTTCTCAACCGCCTCGCTTTATCTTTCTCTTTCTTTGGACCTCGAATTTTCAAGATTTTCTTTCTCGTGATCACCGCTCGCCTCGCCTTCGCATGCGCGTGGCATCCCCTTGTAAAACAGGCGTGGGCACGCGACTTGCAATGTCTGCAATATTCTTCCCAGATCTTAATGTGATTGCTTGACACTGTTCTTTCCCGTCTCTTCTAGGATTTGATTCTGTATTACTTGGCAAAGAACCTTGGGGCCTGTTGGTAAGCATGTTCACCATCTGCCCCATCTGAGTTTCCAGATTCTTAATAGCCACTGCTTGGCTTTTGATCATAACCTCTGTATTTGCCATGTATTTCATCATCATCTCTTCCATTTCTGATTTCTTTTCTTGTTGAGGTGCAGCTGGAGTCTGATGTTGTTGTTGTTGAGAAAATCCCGGTGGAAAAGGTGGTCTAGGATTAAACTGTGGCTGCGCTGGTTGTGACTGAAACTGATTATTTGGTTGAAACGTATTCTGCTGATTCCCTTGGTTGTTTGACCAACTGAAGTTTGGATGATTTCGGTTGTTGGGGTGGTATGTGTTCTGAAATTGTCCTTGATCTTTCCTGTAGTTGCTCACATACTGTACCGATTTCGAACTAATAGCACACGGATCTGTCGAATACGACCCCGCACAGATCTCACATACAAATGCAACCGTCTTCATTTTACCTTTTGTTAATGTATCTATTTTCTTCGCCATGGCTGCCATCTGTGCCGACAACTGAGTAATATCATCTACTTCCAACACACCTGCAACCTTGGGTTATGGCATTCGAGATGTAGGATTCTAAAAATCGTTTGATGCTATTGTCTCGATAAGGTTATAGGCTTCCTCATAACTTTTTGCCCATAATGCCCCTCCTGCAGCTGCATCTATAATCGGTCTAGACTGCCATCCCAATCCATTATAAAATGTGTTGATCACCATCCAATCTGGCATACCTCGATGTGGACACTTCCTCAGCATCTCTTTATATCTATCCCATGCTTCATATAAGGACTCGCCCTGTTGTTGCTCAAACTGAGAGATAGCTATCCTCATCTTTGCAGTCTTAGCCATTGGGAAAAACTTGGCTAAGAATTTCTGTGCTAAGTCCTCCCATGTAGTTATAGATCCTGCTGGCAAAGAATGAAGCCAACTTCTTGCTTTATCCCTTAATGAGAATGGAAACAGCCTAAGTCTGATAGCATCCTCCGTCACCCCGTTATATCTAAACGTGTCACATATCTCAATGAAACTCAACAGGTGTTCATTCGGATCATCTGTAGCGGCACCCCCAAACTGTACCGAATTTTATACCATCTGAATAGTGCCCATTTTTATCTCGAATGTATTGGTTGCTATCACTGGTCTGACTATGCTAGACTGTAATCCATTAATATTGGGCATGGAATATTCTTTTAGAGCCCTATGCACCTCTCTTTGCTCTTCTCTTTGTGCCTCAGCTGCCATATTAGCAGTAGTACTTTCTAATTGTGCTTGTAAATTTATACGAACACTCGCTTTCCAATCTCTCCCGTTTATGTTGTCCTGAACAGGTGTTAAGTCGGGGTTGGATGACCGCGTGTGCATAAAAATTTATACAAGTTCTTGAAATAAAAGAAAAAAATAGAAATGAGATAAGATTAGATTTGTCTAAGTCATACAATATAGTTTAAAAACTAATGATAATAATAATAATTTAAACGCCTTTCCCCGGTAACGGCGCCAAAAACTTGTTACCTCTTTTTCAGTTCTGACAAAAGAGCTCTAACTCATGTAAGCATACATGTGTCAACAAGTAATACAGAGTGAGTAAAGTATCAATCCCACAGAGAAAGTTGTTTAATATAAATCACTATGCATCAATTAAATCACTAAATTTAGATGCTCAAACTAATGAATATGATTGGTGAATAACTCTAATCGCAAATAATGACTAAAACAAGAATAAAGATGTAATAAATCAAATATAAAAGTAATGGGATCCTAACTTCATTTAATACTTCATCTAATCACCATTATCATGCAAGACTTGTTCACATATCACAGGAAAGTAGCCAAGAGCACTACTAGAGTCATAGCCATTTTTTAATGTACTATGACCTATTTACACAGCATCCACAAGCGATAGACTCCATGTAATCATCAATATAACCAAAATCACTATATGTCAATGTGAAATTGCAACCATATTGAATTTAAGCACAAGCCCTTATTCTAACTCATATGGTGAAATAGTATATGTCTATCTGGTTCACGAAATACCCAAGCCATACAAAATGACCCATCATATCGTATCTTTATCATGATTACAATCCATACTTGCATGTTCATTGTCAATTCCATACAAGTACTGAAAAAGAATGGTGATCAAGCACTCATATATGCAAAACAATCATGATAGAAATCCCATATGATATGTAAAAAATAGTCCAGCATTCAAGCATGCAACTAAACTACATATTAAAATCCGTTAGAATCCCATAATGGAGGTTAGTTCATGACTGAACCAAAATCCATTATGGGATCAAAGCTAAACATAGCTAATAAGCAAACAATTGAAAGATGAAGGATAGAAATGGTCAACCCAATTGCTAATTATAATCCACTAGTAACATTCAAATCCTCATAAAAATCCAGCAAAATACTAATAATTATCCACAGTGATAGAGAATCCCAAGAAGAATTAGAAAAGTTAGAGTTTAGGCTTCGTTCTACGTTGGAATCTCTCTCAAAGTGTAAACCCTAGTTACCAAAATGAAAATACGTAAAAACTGAATAATGATACGTCTGACACCAGTTAGAAATTGTTTTAAATAATTACAACCCTTAAAATCAAAAATTAAAATAAATAACTCAAGAAGATCGGGCATCGCACATGGCAAGGCCTCCTTTTGGTAATCCTCTCGGGCGCATAACTTGCCAGAATGTGCAGTAAAGTATGTCCAACCGGGTCTTTGGCGTGGTAGCGGCCTCTCATGCTTATTCATCAGCCGGCACGCCGCATGCTTTTTCAACTCTGGTTCTGCTGCAATTATCTGTTCTGCTGTTGTAATGATCTATTCTGCTGCTGCAATGATCTGTTCTGCTGTTCATTCTTTTGTCCATCCATGCTTAGTCTCCTGCTCCAATTGATCCTCACACCATGCGTCCATAGCCTCATGCCATTTACATCACAAAATCGTGCCATATCCTGCACAATATTATGAAATGCAACTAAAAACACATTAAACTGTACTTGAGAAGGGCACAGTTTGCGTGAATTGCTATCCAATAAGTAGGTAAAAAAACCCACTTATCAGCGTTCATTATGCATCGTTCTGTGTATGCCGTTTGGCTTGATCAATGCGGGAGCTACATACCAGATAATGATGAACTTCGTATTCAGACACCAGTTGGGCAGGAATATGGAAGTGTACGTCGATGACATGATCATAAAGAGTATGATAGTGCAGAAGCATTTGGACGATTTAGAAGAATGTTTTCAGACAGTTCGTCATCACAATTTAAGACTAAATCCGACCAAGTGCACCTTTGGTCTTGGTGCTGGTAAATTTCTGGGTTATCTGGTCAGTCAGAGGGGTATTGAAGCCAATCCAGAGAAGATCCAGGCTATTCTGAACATGAAGACTCCTCAATCATTTAAAGATGTCTAACGTCTGACAAGGAGGATTGCGGCTTTGAGGAGATTTATATCCAAATCAGCAAAAAGGTGTTTGGCGTTCTTTGACACGTTGAAACGGCCGAAGAATGCGAAGACGTTCCAGTGGACTTCGGAATATGAAGACGCCTAAAAACGTATTTGTCTTCGGCGCCTTTGTTGGTAAAGCCCGCTCCTGCTGAGCCATTGTATTTGTACTTAGCAGCTAGTTCATTGGCAGTGGGAGCAGTTTTGGTGCGAGAAGTTGGGGTTAAGTAGTACCCAATTTACTATGTAAGCCATGTCCTTAGGGATGCTGAAATAAGGTACCCAAACCATGAAAAGTTTGCATTTTCTTTGATGATAGCTAGTCGAAAGCTGAGGCAATATTTTCAAGGTCAGTTATTAGTGGTCTACACGGATCAGCCTCTGAAGAAGGTTCTGTGCAAGCCTGAGGTTTTGGGGAGGTTAGCTGCTTGGACACTGGAGTTGTCTCAATTTTTTTATCGAGTATCATCCCCGAACAACTATTAAGGGGCAGCCTTGGCTGATTTCATGATCGAGTGTTTGTTCTCTGAAGATGATGATAGCTTGGGAGAGGCCAAAGGGTCTGACAGAGCGGTTGCGGTTCTTCAGTAGAAACAGAGCTCGTGGATGTTGTATGCAGATGGATCTTCTACCTCGGACCTCAGTGGAACATGTATTATCTTGACCAGCCCGGAGGGATTCAAGGTGCAGCAGGCCATCAGATTTGCATTTAGGGCAACGAACAACGAAGCAGAGTACGAGGCAGTGCTAGCAGGGTTATGACTGGCTAAGAGTCTAGAAGTTCAGAGAATAGTCATTTTTTGTGACTCTCAGTTGGTCGTCAAACAAGTCTCAGGGGAATATGAAGCTCGAGGTTCGAGAATGGTCAAGTATCTAGCAGAGTTGAAGGATCGGCTTCAGTATTTCCTGTCCTATGAGTTTCAAGGAGTTGAACGTAATGACAACTCTATTGCCGATGCGCTGTCAAAATTGGCTACTACTGATGCGAATATTTTTGATGGGTCTATTTATTTAGAGATTTTACAGCAGCCTAGTGTCCAACATGAAGCGGTAATGTATGTTGAGCGTTCCAACTGCTGGTTGACTCCATATCTGGAGTATTTGGCAGATGGCATCCTTCCTTTGGATCAGATGTTGGCCAAAAAAGTTAAGTACAAGAGTGCTAACTTCGTTCTTATTGACGGGGATCTGTATCAAAGGACTTTTTTGTCTCCTTTGTTGAAGTGGTTGGTTCCTTCAGAGGCGGAATACGCTCTTCAGGAGGTTCATGAAGGCATCTGTGGTGATCATATGGCTGCTAAGTCGTTAGCCTACAAAGTACTTCGGCATGGGTACTATTGGCCTACGATCTTCAAAGAAGCTACGAAGTATGTCAAGAAGTGTAAGAAGTGTCAACTAAATAGTTCGATCCCACATCAGCCACCAGAAGAACTATACTCGATTCTATCTCCTATACCTTTTGTTGTCTAGGGGGTAGATATACTGGATCCATTGCCGAAAGCTAAAGGTCACGTCAGTTTTGTTATAGTTGCAATTGATTACATGACCAAATGGGTAGAAGCGAAGCCACTTAGTTTAATAACGGAACATGAGTGTTTAAAGTTTCTGAAAGAATCAGTAGTGTTTCGTTTTGGAATTTCTAAGGTGGTGATATCAGATAACGGACGCCAGTTTGTGGGATAGAAATTTGAAGCATTTTTTAAGGAGTTGGGAATTCAGCATAGGAGGACTTCGGTAGCTCATCCACAGTCTAACGAGCAGGTTGAGGTGACCAACAGAACACTTCTGAATGGGATCAAGCGTAGACTGGATGAGGCTAAAGGAAGATGTCCAGAGGAGCTGCTCATCGTGTTATGGGCCTATCGGACTACTCCGATGACTACAACGGGAGATTCGCCTTTCAGACTGGCCTATGGTACTGATGCCTTAGTCCCAGTTGAGATTGGATCTACAAGTCTTCGGGTCAGTCAGTTCAGAGAGATATACAATGAAGAAGGGCTGAAGGTCAATTTAGATTTACTTGAAGAAGTCAGAGAGATATCTTTGATTAGATTGGTAGCCTATCAGCGAAGAGTGGCTAGGTACTACAATAAGGGGGTAAAGCTTCGAAGGTTTGAAATAGGAGATTTCGTCCTTAGGGAAGTTGAAGCATCTACGCCTCAAAATTTAGAAAAGCTGATGCCGAATTGGGAAGGACCTTATGAAGTTATTGAAGTACTAAAACCAGGGACCTATCGTTTGAAGGTATTAGATGGATCAGAGATAAAGAATACTTGGCATGCTGGTAGGCTTTGGAAGTATTTTCAGTAGAGACAGTGTCAGTATACCGAAGTCTATAAATATTTGAATCATCATCAATAAAGATCCTTTTTTCCAAATTGGTCTTCTGTTCATTGATGTCTGGTCAATATAGCGTTAGGAGGTTCGGGTGGACTCGCTGACCATTCGATGGTAGCCTTATCGGCATGTGTGTCCTGTAAATTTGTTAGGCCCTGCGTGGTAAACAATTTTCATATGGCGTTAGGAGGTTAGAGTGGACTCCCTGACCATTTGATGGTAGCCTTATCGGCAGGTGTGTCCTGTGAATTTGTTAGGCCCTGCGTGGTAAACAAATTCCATATGGCGTTAGGAGGTTCGGGTGGACTCGCTGACCATTCGATGGTAGCCTTATCGGCAGGTGTGTCCTGTGAATTTGTTAGGCCCTGCGTGGTAAACAAATTCCATATGGCGGTAGGAGGTTCGGGTGGACTCACTGACCATTCGATGGTAGCCTTATCGGAAGGTGTGTCCTGTGAATTTGTTAGGCCCTGCGTGGTAAAAAAATTCTATATGATGTTATGAGGTTCGGGTGGACTCGCTGAACATTCGATGGCAGCCTTATCGGCAGTTGTGTCCTGTGAATTTGTTAGGCCCTATATGGTAAACAAATTCCATATGGCGTAAGGAGGTTCAGGTGGACTCGCTGACCATCCGATGGTAGCGTATCTGGTTGGTGGTATCCTCTGAATTTGTTAGGCCCTTCATGGTAAAAAAATTCCATATGGTGCAGATCTACCTCACACTTCGGTAATAAATAAGTATTGCATTACTTTATTACCTGATTTTATTTAAGTGTTGAGTTCGGGTTGCATTATTAATTGATCTTATTTGTCATATGGCTTGTTTAAATGTTAGTTAATAGTTTAACTTAAGTTTGAGATAGAGCTTGTACATTTTTTAAAGTGATTGATGGTAAATTATTGACAAGAAATAATCACAAAGGAGTAATAAGAAACGAAGCTGATATTTCATTGACATAATATTATTTACATGAAGGATAAAATTGATTACAAAAGTCCTACAGCTAAAGACCAAAGCAGTCATCTTCAGGCATCGTCTTCCCCTTCGGAGGAGTCAAGGATTGCTGGGTCTACCTTAGCTGTGACAAGTTTTTCCTTGCCTTTGCTTCGGCATAACTCGTAACCTTCAGAGTACATCTTGACGATTTCCTCATTCAGCTCGGTTGATTTTCGGTAATCGTCCTTTATCTGTTGACACATCTCTTCGGTTAAAGGCGGACCTAGCTCCTCCAGTGCTTGCAGCTTGCTTTGAAGCTTGCGACGCCTGACTAAGTGGCTTTCTTTGTCAACTCGAGCCTTAACTTGGACTTCATCAATTTGCCTCGCCAAACTCAGATTGGCTGTAGCAAGCTCTTCATTCTTAGTTTTCAGAACTTCGTTCTTTTGGACCAAGTCGACATTCATATCAACTGTGGCTCGTTGGTTGGCCTTAATCTTCGTTAGCTCTTCTTTTATTCGATCCAACTCTTTTTGAAGACCCTCATTGGTAAAGAGGATATCTCCATATTGCCTTCTCTCTTGGGCCAAGGCCGAGTTCAGAATGATGTTCTCCCTTCGGGTTGCGTCCTCTCCGGCTTCAATTTCTTTATATCTGGGATGGAGGCGCCCGAAGATAGCGTTTGCCTGCACATTTTTAGTATTAGTCTACAAGTTTCAAATCATAAATTAAAGATGTAAAGGACTAAGTTATTACCTTGGTCTGGTGTTGCATGCCTTCGTCAATCAGGTCCATGATGGAGCTGTTGCCGAACCGATGGTCATCGGTATCACGGAAAAAGAATCATACAGTTGGAAAGGGAAAGGTTCACTGGGTTCAGGCCATAAAGAGGAGGATGTCGCCGCTTTAGGTCTATTTTCAGGTGAAGGAGGTCGAGTTAAGAGAGATTTTGGTTGTTCAGGAGGAGGTGGAGGTTGAGTAGGAGGAGGTCCAGTAGGTGGTGGGGGGATGGTTGTTTTCTCTTTCGAGAGAGGGAAGTGATTGATTCATCTTGTTCCTCAACCTCGAGCTCCGGCTCATTGATCTCGACCAGAATTACTATTGGTATAGGAGCTTCGGGAGGAGGTGCTCGAAGCTCTTCAGTGGTTAGAGGCGTTATGATAGTTATCCTCTTCTTGATACGAATGACTCGTGTCCTTTCTTCCATAGGTAAGTCGAGGAGACTTGAGTTGAAAGCTTGGGCTGGAACTGAGCTGGAGGATGGTGGAAGGATTGATCTGGGCTTACGGGAGGCTCTTTTCTTCAACCGAGGTTGGTTCGAGTCATCGGCAGTGGTGAACTCTATTGTTTGAGCTTCAGCCTCCAGAGGTTCAGAAGTTGAAGGCTCTTCATTTGGTACTTCGGTGGAGGTTGGTGAGGATTTACCCGAAAGGAATTTCTCTAAATCCCTTCGGTTGATCGACGTCGGCTTGATCAGAGATACTGCAACAGGAAAAAACATTCATTTATATCAGTTTACTAAAAGGAAATTCAGCAAACTATGCATTAATATGAATTCAGAACTTACATTTATGGTCGTATAACCATGCTTGCTTGGTAAGAAGACCGTGGCTCCATTCCTTCTTCGGGAAGTTGTCCAGGAGCTCGATCATCTCCTTAACACACTCTTCGGCTATATCCCCAAAGTCTGTTGAAACTTAGTCTAATGTGCTCCAATCTGGAAGGGAGGCGATCTCGGGCCCTTTGACAAAGAGCCACTCCTTGTGCCATCCTTTGTTGTTAGAGGGGGTGCTGATCAGGGAGCGCCTCTTGAAGTTTTCCCCAGGCTTCGAGACTATTTTACTTAGGGCTTTGAATCCCTTTTCTCAGGATTTGGTGATGGTGTATATGGAGAAGAAGAAGTCGAGTGTAGGGGCAACACCTACCTCGTGGCAGAAGGCGATGAACGCCAATATATGGATGTAGGAGTTCGAAGATAGTTGGGCGAATCCGACGCCCACAAATGCCAGCAGTGTTACCAAGAACACGTGCAGGGGAAGTCGAACCCCTTTCTCTAGGAGGGTGAGGGACATGGCGGCCAACCCTCTGGGCACTGGTACATCCTCTCGGTAGCAAATGGCCGTCGGATATGGTGGGTTTCTAGAATCTAGTACTGCTCTCGGGCATTTCGTATGTCCTTCTCAGATAGGGCCGATGGAGTGTTGGCATGAGGATATTGTTCTTAGCTTTGGAAGAATAATGAGGGATTAGAAAGCGGTTTGGTCGGTGTGTTCTTTCTTGGAGTTGCGGTAGGGTTGGGGTTTGACCCCGAAGCCACCTTGGTGGGACTTGGAGAGGGAGAAACAGTGGTGATAGGAATGGCGATGATTGGAATGGTGTTGTTGGAACTTTGGGAAGCCATTAATAGAGATTTATAGTGAGACAGAGAGATGTCTAGAGGAAGAAGATAGCAGAAAACGTCTGAGTT
The DNA here is from genome assembly GCA_020205605.1 of Panax ginseng. Taxonomy (NCBI): domain Eukaryota; kingdom Viridiplantae; phylum Streptophyta; class Magnoliopsida; order Apiales; family Araliaceae; genus Panax; species Panax ginseng. The sequence goes on along the minus strand of CM035127.1, from coordinate 35,552,453 downwards.
TGAAATGGCAAGTAAAATCGACAAAATTGGGCTGGAGTAGCTTTTATACTAGGCGATCTTTTCAACTTTTCATGAAAATCGAATGCTGTACTTTAAATGGGGGTAATGATGAGAAATTGAAGGGGTGGCATCCGATTTTGGTTTTGTTTATCAGCTGGAGTGGGCTTCTCGATTGGGCTTCCAATTTTATTTTAAGTGGCTATTTGAAATTTACGAGCTGGGCCTCGATGAGTTTCATATTGGACTTTTATTAATCCTTTCATAATTCTTTTTATCCTGGTCCAATGTCATTTATATTCTTTCATTAAACATCCTGTTTAATAAAAGACTGGGGGGCAATGTTGGGCCATGATACTTTATGCACTAGGCCGAACCGAATGGGCTCACTCCTTGGTTTATATTTATTTAGTCTTGAATGTGTTGGGCCTATTTATTAGGATGACCCATTAGACAAATAATATCTGATTTTGCATTTGACCGGTAATCATGAAATAAGATAACAGTTGACTGTTATCTCTGTCATCTCCTGCGTGGCATTAATGAGGATGTGACTATATTAGCCAGCGGTAGACAAAGGTGATGGGGGTAGCAGGTGAGCTATCGGTAGTGGGTGGTGTCAGGGGGGTCGCTGGCACGAGAAACTGAGTTTTCAGTATATGAGGCGAGGATCACCCAGAGAATGAAGGTAACTGATTATTTTCTCTCTCAAGACATTAGACATTTTATTTCCTCCATTGTTAAAACCTTGTGATCGTCTGTACTGACTCTCACGCCGAAGCTATCCCCTGACGGTCCAAGTCGTCAAGCTTCTGGTATTCACATGTTTACTGTGCAGGATTTGGACGTGATTTACGTTATTGGGGCTCGTGGAAAGATCTTAGCATTAACATTGGCGCTAGAAGGAGAGTTGTTTTCTAATGTTCTTGAAGTTTTCAATCACATATTTTGACTGTTTTATGTCGGAAAGTATGGTGAAGAGTAGAACAGTTACCCCTGAGAGACAGCCGATGGCTGTGAGTTCGTCTACACCACGAGTATCTGTCAAGGATCGATTGGGTCCTGCGAAGAGTGTTCATGATAGTACGGCTTCTAAGCATATGTCTGAAGGTACTCGTTCGAGAGCCCATGGTGATGCTAAAAGAAGATTAATTTTTGCTGCCGAGAAAGGACTTGACCATGGTCAGAAACGGGTAGAAGGCACACCACCGAGAACCCGACACCGAGGTGGTCAGACCGATAAGGCCTCCAAGCTAGCCAAGATGGCAGATGAAGCAAATAAGGTTTTGGAGGTGCTTTTGAAACAAAGGCAAGATATTGCCGAACATATGTTTTGTATGGCGAAGTTGAAGGACGAAGCGTCTAGCTATGTTCAGTCAGAAGGGCATAGTAGACCCACATAAAGGAGACAGAGAAGAGAAAAGGAGCATGTACACTCTGGTCATGAATCTCAAGGCCGACCTCAGGATCAAAGAAAATCAAGAAGCCCTACTCCTCAAAGATCGAAGAGGGCACTCCACCCTATCAGTTCTCGGGAGCATGGTAAGAGCAGACGAAGAAGCAGGTCCAGAGAGTATACGCCTGAGAATACAAAGAAGGTACACCGCCTTGAGTATTCTCACCAAAGTGACAGAACTCCCCACCGATGCAGATCCAGAAGTAACACTCCCGAGAATCCACTAAGGGCACACCGCCCTGTGGATAATCTTTATCAGAGAAGTCCGTCGAAAGTGTGGGGTTCGAATGATAAAGGTCGGTCTACTCAGAGGAAGAGAGATTCTCCGAAGAAAGAAGTCTCTCCACAGCCAGAAGGAGTAGAATTCCTGGTAAAGGAATTGAAGGAGCCTCGGAAACAGCTGGCCGAAGTACAATAGGTAAATGATACTTCGGGAAAGAAGGCATCCCCTTTTTCCGGGAATATTCTTAAGGAAAAAGTTGATCCTACTAAGAAGTTGCCTCATATGGAAAGTTATTGTGACAACCCGAGAATTTAGATAATTTATTTAAATCTTAAATGATGTATTAAAGGTTATATGATAGACTAGACATAAAATAAGTGTATGGAATTGACAGTTTGGTAAAGAAATTTTAAGGATTTCAAAAATTTTAGAAAAGGACTTGAATGATTTGTTAGACTGTAAGTAATAATATGATAATGAGTGTATAGTTTGTGGATAAGGATCAAATATTGATCAGATGAGTTGCATTAATGGGAAACCCTAATATTATAATGAGAACGTTAAAGTTAAGTTATTAAACCCTAATCAGTAATTTAATGTGTACAGTTGTGGTTTAAGATCAAGAATTGATTTGATAAGCTATAACTTTAGTAAACCGTAAAGTTATGTTAATAACATTGTTGTTCAGTAAGAAAACTTTAACGAACTGTTAGAAACCCTAACGATATGCTCGGAAACCCTAATCTAAGTCTCAGGAATCCGAAACCCTAATTCAGATATTCAAAACCCTAATTCGGGAGTTCAAATGTTAAGATTAAATGACCAAGTGTTATAAGTTATGGAATAAAAGGGAAATGTCCAAATTGCCCATCAAATTATAGAGGAAAAGACCAAATTACCCTTAATAGGGATAAAAAGACCAAAATACCCTCGAGCTTATCTTTTAACAAAAGATAAATACAAATATTGGTGACTCATCACCAAGATTTTCCATGTGTCTAAATCCATAACATTAATGACTAAATTACCCTCAAATTTGAATGGAAAATTACAAAAGTACCCTTAGTGGGTGCGAAATGACCGAAATACCATTTTCTTAAAACTTAAGTAAAAGATTTGTGAAATCTTGTGAGTCATCACTCTTTGTTTATCCCATGTGTGTAATATCCTGCCAAATCTGATATTTGGTTGCCACCTTGCACATTTAGATGCATGAATCTAAAAATCAAAGATTTAAGTAAATAAAAATCTTACTTTATCTCTCTTTTTTGCCAAGCCCATTCTCTCTCTTCAATTTCGAAATCTAGAGTGAAAGAGAGAGAGAAGATGAGCCAAGAACATCCTTTAGCCTTCCAAGATCAAAAACAAGGATCAAAAATCAAAAATTAAAGCTAGAAAAGGTATAAAACCCTAACTTAAAAATCATGTGATTCCAGGTTAGATGTTGGTGTTTGTTGTTTAGAGTAGTGTATAAGGATGTTATTTAGTGATCTATGATGTTACATCATAGATCCATAATATCTAGAAGCCAGAAAATGAATTTTTTAAAACTGACCAAGAACCCTAATTTTAAGGCCTGACATCCATATGTCAGGGCCTTTAGATCTGTCTGTGTTAATGATTAGTTGTGTTTTAAGTTATAGACTTGTTCTTTGCCATGAGGAGAGTAGACTGGAAGTGGAATCAACTCCATACCATTTCTAGATCTCAAGTTATAGGTGATCAAACCTAGTTGACCGACCACGAAAACTTTCTGGAAAACCCAGAAAATGCCCAGATTTCCCAGAATCTCTGACAAGCTTTTCAATGACTCTAATCTTGCTACTGACAGGTTATTTAGTCATGTTTGTTTTGTGTACTTGTAGTCTGGTATCAGTACTACAAAATAAAGCCTTTATATCACTTAGATATTACACTGAATCAAATTTAATAAGGGTCAAAGTAGCATTGACCACCAGCTTATGAAGAAATCTGGAAAACCCAGATTTCTTAAGAACTCGAGTCTGACAGTAGTTTGACCAGCCTTAATCTTTCTGGTGTAATGATGTTATTATGTTATGATGTTATATGCTTGTACTCTGACATGTGTTCTACACGATCGAACCATTATATCACATAAACCAAGCCCAGAAAGCTAAGATTTAAAGCTTCAAAGTAGATACCTGATCGTTTCTTCAATTTCGGAAAACCCGTAAATTGAAGAGCAATGTGTCCGATAACAAGATGGATGGCTTAGATCTCTCTATGATTATATGTTTTGGACATGAACTTTGCTTAAGGTTGTAGTACTACATTAGTACTATAACATTAGAATAATTCACAACCCAGAAACTTATGGATCAAAGAATTACAATCGGTCAAACTTAGTACCTTTAACACTGACATGATTTCTGGGTTGGGACTCAAGAACACCAAGAACACCTATAGCGACGGTTATGTCACTATAAGGCCCTTTTATTAATTATTAAAGTTTGAAAATTAATATTTTAATTAAATAAATAGATAAAAATGGTTTTTAATTATTAAAAATACAAAATAAATTCCTAAAAATTATTTTAAAGTCCGAAAAATAGTTTTAAATTATTTTGAGTATATTTCATAAATATTTAATATTTTTGGAATATAAATAGTATTTAATTTATTTAATTATAATATTAAATTTATTTAATTCATTGATAGGAAAGAGCAAGTTCTAAGGAATAAGGTAATACCTTCGGTGAAGGTAGTATGGAGAAACCACGATGCCGAAGAAGCAACGTGGGAACTCGAAGAAAAGATGATGAAGAATTATCCTCAGTTGTTTGACTAACTTATGGCGAGATTCTGGGGACAGAATCCTTATAAGGGGGGAGAATGTAACAACCGAGAAAAATCGGATTATAATGTAAATGAATTTTATTTGAATATATAATGAATAAAATTATAATATATGTTATTTATAATGAGTAAGCTTGATGAAGGTTCTTCTATAACCTAAAAGAGAGGAATGATAGTAGTATTTCGACTAAGTGTTAAAAATAAAGTGTTTGAATTTTCAAGACAAAAATAAAAGCTTTCCGATAAATTCTCTGAAAAACACTATTCATCCATTTCTGCTCGGGAAGTATTTTTGAACTTCCGAGAAATACGTAACGATAGAATGTTAAGGATGGATTATCTAATAATAATTCAGCTATGACAAACGCAGTTTTTCGCCTGCGTACTAAGTTCTAGAGTGTTAGGAAAAGTGAAGATTTGAATAAAGTGTTGGTTGGATAATAAGAAAGTTATTATATGAGGGGAAGAATACGAGTATAATACAAGGTATTGTACAAGTATATACGAAGGATAATACAATGTATGAAGTGAATGTTATACGAACTAGTATACGAGAAGAATAAGAGGAATATACGGTAAAAGCCCAAACCATTAGTAATGGACTAGTAAGATTTGAATGTGAATTTGGCAAGCCCAAGTGAAAGATGAGTAAGGCCCAAAGATAATGTAATTCAAGCCCAATGTTAGGTCAAAATTTAATTAAACCTAAGCCCGAACCAAGAACCGAACCCGTAGATCAAACTGATGGGTCACCGGATGAGAAAAACTCATACGGCAACCCATGTGGGCCCCCCATGGTGAGTCATGGCCGGTCACTTGGTGGCCAAGAAAAGGGTGAAGCTTTCTTTGCAAGTTTGGAATAGTAAGGAGGTTGGGTGACCATTTGACCCTTTCGCCCTCACTTTGCCAATTCTATAAATAAGAGGGAGATGTCTTCATTTGTTGGTTGTTTAATTCCCTAACACTTAGAGCATTATATTGAGAGAGAAGTGAGAGCTATTTCAACTAATCAAGGAAGAAGAAGAAGAAAGTTAGAACATCATAGGTAATGAAACTTTAACCTTTAATCTTCATCTCTTCATTTGTAACCTTGATAGAGAAGTGTTTATTGGTGGATCATGTATCTTAAGAAGTAACAAGGATGGCTATTAGTGGACTTTAAACATTAATAATCATGTTATAAGTGGAATCAAAATCAAAGAAGTAAGAACTAATAACAAAAACATGAATATTTATCTCATGTTGTTGATGGACAAGTTTAAAACCATCGTGTATAGGATTAGATGCTATATGCTCGATTAGGATGATAGATGTATGAATAATGGAATGAATCCATTTCGAACGGAGTAAAAATCTCAAGTAACGAAGTTATAGCAAAATTTACGAGATTAAACGATAATCGTCGAAATCATAAAATTCTCAGAATGATAGTCAAAAGTCGTCGTTTAACTTGAAAACCTTAGTTTTCGATGGCGTATTGTAGAACTTTTCATTTAAGAGTTGTGAACTAAAGAATGGTTGAATTCCAACTTAAAATGAAGAAATTAGCTATGAACGTTCACAAACGTTTAACGAACGCGTAATAGAAAATTTAAGTAATGAATTCAGTGTTAACGGATTCGGAAACTTAAGTTGTCTTAATGAAATTGAAGTATGCAAGATATGTGGGATAATGGATTTTGAACGAGCTAATTCTGACTTATAACGACTAAGTTACGAGCCCGGAAAGAATTTGAAATGAAAAACTTAAAAAAAATTCAAAGGCTCAGGGCTGGCACCGCAACGCCGCCCAAGCCTATGAAAGTGGCGCCACAGTGCCATAACCGGATCCAAGACACTGATGAGTCGCGCTGCAACACAGAATATAACGAAGGACATGGCGCTGCAGCACCGATCCTAGACAAAAGGCAGAGAAGAATTAAAATGAATACAAAGAAAAGGTAAGTTGATTGAAGGTGAATTATGACATTTATTAAATTTAAAGTAACATCTTAAAGGATGATTAAAACCTTAAGTTGAACATTTAAAAGTTAACAAAAGGTTACGAAAATGTAAAAACAAGTAAGTTAATAATACGGTAAACCGTACGCACGTTTAATGGATGTTTGAGATTTCTTGAAGGGTAATTAATAAAACATGGAATATGTAAGGTTACTTATAATGATAAAATGTTATAAAGCCGTAATGAACGTTAACTAACCGAGCGAATGTTAGTAAGTTAAGTAAACGGATAGTTAGACCGAGAAGAAGGAGAAGATAGGTTAATGACAATACTTATTGATTGTTTATGACCTAACATGATATGCTATGTGACTATGTATGTAGAATCTATAACGACTCAAAAGGAAAGTGAATTAATAGTAGAAGACGCTAAAGGCAAGTGTTCTAAACCCTTGTCTATACTTGTTTTGGACAGCTGTATAATTCATGTATTATACGCATGAATTGACGTAAAAAGAAGTCGAAGCCATTTCATTCGGCTAGACTAAACTTAGAGTATTTTGTGGATTTCATTGTAATCTATCAAAATATTATTGACATTGCTATCTTGTGCCAACTATTTTGGTATGGATTCAAAGAAAGACTGAGTATGAACAAATCAATTTTTTGTCGTAAAGCGACTGACACGTGAGGTTGCCAAAACTTAAACGTAGATACGTTTAATGTAGTAGTGTTGTACAACATAGAGTACTATAGGCTGATCACCTAGACGTGCTCGTAAGAAATGTCGGACTTACGGACTTAGTGTCGGGTCGTCCTTTTTAAAGAAAGAATGAAATGCTCAAGGTCTTTGACCAAACTCAAGGTTTAACTGATGATGTTCATCATTAAACATTTTAAAAAAAAAGAGAAGTGTTATTTTGAATTATATGTAGTACTTCATAATTATTGATTCAGTTATAGAAGATATATTCATATGATTCGTGCGTGTTGCTCAAATGAAATTGTTATACTTGTTGAGCTAGTTATGCTCACCCTTGATTGAACCATATGAATGCAGCTAAAAATGAACGGACAGAAGGATCTAATAAGGATAAAGGGAAGGCTAAGGCGGACAAGTAATTGTCGTTATAATATAATAGTATTAATTTTGTATTAATTTGATACTATGACGAAGAACATATGTAATGGTTACAAAGAACCTGAGAAGGGAATTATTATTATGTAATATATAGAAGACATATTCACTTTATTGATGTATTTCAACTGAATGTATATGTGAACAGTAGCACCGTGTAGCACCATCAATCGAGTTGGAAGATACCCGAATTTGGGGGTGTCATAATTGTACTAAAATTTAATACATTCCATGTATGATGATAAAGAGAACTACTATATAAACATCAACAAAAATTCTTCGAATCATACTCAACAATGAATTCTCATCTAAAAAGTGTCCATAAATCCACCATGACAGATCAAATAAGCAAGGAATTATGCGAGTATAAGAGAGATCACCCTACATGTGCTCAGAAATATTTACAACAGTGACTTGATGAATCATATTTTACATGATTACCCTAGATATATTTCTAATTTAAAAGAATTATTAATTTATGATTTTGATGGGACCATATATTTATATAAGGGTCTTTTTAAAAATTATTGTTTTATTATTTTATCAAAATTATTAATTTATCTCATTAGCCTAAGTCGGGATTGAAAAAA